>RCSZ01000002.1:0-2400000 GCA_014898425.1 Botryotinia globosa
TTGATTCTTGGTGATCCATTTATAGGTATATAGGGCTTATATATTAGGCTTATATAGCTTATAACTATTGAATTAAAGTTTACCGGGCCTAGTTCATCAAGCTTAACTCATTGGTTTAGCTTATTAGCATTTATTTACTGATAATTGTTTATAAGCTTTAAAACCTATAATAGAGTTTATAATAAAGCCTACTTGAGACTTTAAGTTTATAAGTGGGTTTATATTAGAATATCATTGGGATAAAGCTTACTAATATCTTTCAATATATAATCTTTTAATAAATCTTTCAATATATAATCTTTTAATAAATCTTTTAATAAATCTTTCAATAAATCTTTCAATATATAATCTTTTAATATATTTCAATATTATTCTCTCGAAATATTAATATTTTATTAAAAATCTTATAATAAAATTCAATACTATTCTCTCAAAAAACTAATATTTCATTAAAAATCTTTCAATATCGTTTAATATTATTCTCTTAAAATATTAATAATTTATTAAAAATCTTTTGATATAATTCAATATTATTTTTTGAAAATATCAATATTCTCTTCTAAATCTTTTAATATTATTTTTTAAAAATACTAATATTTCATTAAAATTTTTTCAATATATTTCAATATCATTCTTTCGAAATATTAATATTTCATTTTGAATCTTTTGATATAATTTAATATTATTCTCTGAAAATATTAATATTTTCTTATAAATCTTTTAATATTATTCTCTCAAAATCCTAATATTTCATTAAAAATCTTTCAATATATATCTTTTAATATTCTTATTAATATTCTTTCTTTTTAATATTCTAATTAATAGTATTTCTATTAATATTAGATTTTCAATTATATAATTTAACTACCCTATACCTCTTTTTGTTAGATTATTATTATTTATACCCTTCCAAATTCAAATTTTAGAATTACTAATACAAAACAATCAATTTGAAAGATAATTTAAATTTGTTTTCAATATTTCAAATATTGATTAAAATAACCCCTAAATTACTAAAAAACTTTATTCAATTTTTTATTTTTTATTGAATTCAAGGTAATAACCAATTTCACTTATTTCGCAAATCACCACCCCTTTACTTTCAAAATTATTATAGCTTTTCTTCAACCTTATCAAAACTAAACTTTAAAGTTAGTTCTACAAATCCATTATTATTAAATATATCGAAAATCTAATTTCATATATAAAAAATTCAATTGATTCTTTATTCTTTTCTTTTTTTAGATTTTCGAAAAGTCTAAATTTGAAATATAAAAAGATAGTGATTAATTTTACTTATTTCGTAAATCATTACCTCTTGATTTCGAAAATTATTATAGCTTTTTTTGAACCTTTTTAACCTCAAGCTTTAAAGTTACCTCTACAAATCAATTAATATTAAAAATATCGAAAATCTGAATTCATATAAAGAAAATTCAATTGAATCTTTATTCATTTTTTTTTTCAGATTTTGAAAAAGCCTAGAATTGAAGTGTAAAGAGATAATAACCAAATAATAACTTTTTGTTTAGGTTATCATCCCCCTTAGAATTAGGGTTATTACCAATACTGACCACCAAAAAAATCCTTAGAATAATAATTAGTATTTTTCTTATTAATATTTTTCTTATTAATATTTTTATTAATATTATTTTTCTTTTTTTTATTATTCTTATTATTATTAGTATTCTTATTAATTTTCTTATTTATATTAGTTTTATATATTCTTTTCATTATTCTTATTATTATTCTTATTCTTTTTCTTATTCTTTTCATTATTCTTCTTCTTATTATTATTATTATTATTTTTCTTCTTTTTTTTAAAATTTTCTTATTATTATTCTTTTTCTTTTTCTTTTCTGTATTATTCTTATTATTCTTATTATTTTTATTATTCTTATTATTCTTATTATTCTTATTATTCTTATTATTCTTATTATTCTTATTAATATTAGGTTAATATTGAAATTTCGATTATGTGATTCAACTATACCACACCTCTTTTCGACTGGTTACTATTATACAAATTAAAGCTTTTTCAAAACTAATACAAATCGATCAATTTAAAAGATAATTTAAATCTGTTTTCAAAATTCAATATATTATTGAAAATAAGCTCTAATTCTTTATAAAACTTTATTAAATTTTCTATTTAATATTGAATTAAAGGTAGTAACCAAATTTATTCATTTTGCTAATCACCACCCCCCTGCCTTCAAAATTACCATAACTTTTTCTTCAACCCTTTCAAATTCTTCAAAATTAGGGTTATTTCGATTCAATATAGAAGCCTTATTATAAAAGCTTTTCGAATTCTAATTTCGAATAAATATTATTCAATTGAATCTCTATTAATTTCTTTTTTCAGATTTTCGAAAAACCCTAAATTAAGGTCAGAAGAGGTAATAACCAATTAGTGACTTTTAATGCTTTTTCGCTGATCACCACCCCCCTGTTTTTCATAAATTACTATAACTTTTTCAATCTCTTCAAAATTAGGGTTATTTCAATTCAATATAAAAGCCCTATTATAAAAACTATTCGAAATTCTAATTTCGAATAAATATAATTCAATTGAATCTCTATTAATTTCTTTTTTCAGATTTTCGAAAAGCCTTAAATTGAGGCCAGAAGAAGTGATAACCAATTAATAACTTTTAATACTTTTTCGCTAGTTACCACCCCCCTACCTTCAGAAATTATCATAGCTTTTTTTCAACCTCTTCAAAATTAGGGTTATTTCAATTCAATATAAAAGCTTTAATATAAAAGATTTCGAAATTCTAATTTTATATATAAAAAATTCAATTGAATCTTTATTCATTTCTTTTTTCAGATTTTTGAAAAACCCTAAATTGAAACCAGGAGAGGTGGTGACCAATTGAAGCGTTTTTGCCTAGATTACCACCCCCCTTAGGGTTGGGATCACCACTAATGCTGACCACCAATAAAATCCTCGGAATAATAGTTAGGCTTGCACACTAAACTATATAAAGTTAGCGATCGCCCTCCGGGTTTTCTTCTATCTTCCTACTTTCGGGTTTCAATCTGCCTTTCTTTTTTTGAAAATAAATATGCCTTCCTAAATAGGCTTAGTTCATCTGCCTTTCTTTTTTTAGAAATAAATCTATCTTCCTAAATAAGCTTAGTTTATCTTCCTTCCTCTTTTCGAATTTCAATCCACCTCTCTTTTTTTTAAAAATGAATCTATCTTCCTAAATAAACTTAATTTATTTATTCTTTTAATTTTATTTTTTTTCAATTCTTTAAGTTTATTATAATATTTCTATTTAATTCTTTTTTTACCTTTTAATAATAATTATATTTTCTAAATTTTTAATAAATAAGTTATTATTAATATTATTATTTTTAATTTTTTTTAACATTTTTTTTATCTATATTTTTCTTCGTATTTTTATTGATATTATTCTAATTCTTATCATTATTATTCTTATTCTCCTTATTCTTATTTTCTTATTTATATTCTTTATATTCTTTATATTCTTATTTTTCTTATTCTTATTATTTATATTCTAATTATAATTAATATTCTTATTAATATTCTTATTAATATTCTTATGATTTATAATCTTATGATTTATATTCTTTTTATTAGTATTCTTCATCTTAATATTCTTCTTCTTAATATTCTTATTTAAATTCTTTTTATTAATATTATTTTTATTATTATTATTATTCTTTTTTTTTTTTTTAATATTTTTAATAATAACTTATCATTTTATATTCTTTTATTAATATTCTTTTTATTTATTCATTTTTCTTATTTTTCTTTCTCTTATTTTTATTTTTTTATTTTTATTTTTCTTATTATTATTCTTTTCAATATTCTTATCAATATTTTTATTAATAATTTGTTTTTTTATATTCTTTTTCTTTATATTATTTTTATATTTATTCTTCTTATTTTTTTTCTTATTATTATTCTTTTTATTATTATTTTTCTTTTTTTTATTGATTTTCTTATTAATATTTTTATTTTTTCAATAATTTTCTTATTAATATTTATTATTTTCTTTTTCTTTTTAATAATAATAATAAATAATAAGAGTGATTATATTAATAATATTAATAATATTAATAATACTTATATTATTTTTATGAGATTCGGATTTGGATTGATATTATGTGAATATTATGTGATTTCAGATTCAATTATAAAATTTAAGTTTTTGAAAAATTTAAAAGTGCTATATAGTTCAAAATTCTTCAAAGATTTCAAAAATACTATTATTATATTGCTAGCTCCATTATTACGTAAGATATTTTGTAATACCAGTTGGATTTTAGTGATACCAGTAAAATTAGAAAATAAAAAATGAAATTTTATATATATATAATAAAAACTACACTAAAATATTCAGTTTTGAATTCTATTTATAGTAATATATTATATGTTTTTCGAAATTTCTAATATTTAAGCTTTTATATTAGATTAAAAATTTCATAAAAATAAAGGAAATCGTATTTTTCTAAGTCAAAAACGAACTAAGCCCGATTTGGATAAAAATTATATCAATCAATTCAGTTTTTTTTGAAAAGTTTAAAAAAGTTAATTTTAATAAGCTAGCTCTAATATTAAACGAGATATTCTGTGATATCAGTTAAAATTCTAAAAATAGAACTCAATAAGGAATAACGCTAGCAAAAAAGTAAAAACACTATTAAATCCCAAATTTCTTTTAGATTTCAAAAATATATATATATATATATATTTAACCCTAAAAACCCTAAATATTTTGTAATACCAGTAAAACTAGTGATATTAGTTAGTAGGGTGTTAGGGTTATTAGTATAGAACAATCAATTTGAAAAATAATTTAAATTTGTTTTCGATATTCGAAATATTGATTAAAATAATCCTTAGATTATTAAAAAACTTTATTCAATTTATTATTTTTATTGAATTCGAGGTGGTAACCAATTTCACTTATTTCACAGATCATTACTTTTTGATTTCGAAAATTATTATAGTTTTTTTTCAATTTCATCAAAATTAGACTTTAGGGTTGGCTTTATAGATTTATTACTATTGAATATATCGAAAATCTAATTTTATATATAAAAAATTCAATTGATTTTTTATTCTTTTTTTTTTCAGATTTTCGAAAAGTTTAGATTTGAAGTGTAAAGAGGTAGTGATCAATTTCACTTATTTTACAGGTTATTATCTCTCGATTTCGAAAATTACTATAGCTTTTCTTGAACCTTTTTAACCCTAAGTTTTAAGATTACCTTTACAAATCGATCAATATTAAAGATATCGAAAATCTGAATTTATATAAAGAAAATTCAATTGAATCTCTATTCATTTCTTTTTTCAGATTTTGAAAAAGCCTAGAATTGAAGTATAAAGAGGTGGTGATTAAATAGTGACTTTTTGCCTGGGTTACCACCCCCCTTAGGGTTAGGGTCACCACCGATGCTGACCACCAAAAAAATCCTCGGAATAATAGTTAGGTTACACTCCAATTTTATATACATTATAACCTTATAAAGTTATTATACAGGTTACCCCCCGGGTTATAATCTGTATTCCTACTTTCTTTAAAGAAGTCTATCTCTCTAATTAATATTCTTTATATTAATTATATTCTTTGTTTATTATTATTATTATTATATTTAATTTTTTTTTCTTTTAATAATAATAATATATAATTTGTATTTTTAATTTTCTTTAACATTCTTTTTATTTATATTTTTATTATTTATATATTTCTTATTTATATATTTCTTATTTATATTTTGCTATATATTCTTTTAATATTCTTATTTATATTCTTATTAATATTAATATAATTATTATTTTAATTCTTATTATTCTTTTTCTTTTTTTTATTCTTTTTATTCTTTTTATTCTTTTTATCTTTTTATTTATATTCTTTATATTTACCTCATTTATATTCATTTTATTTATATTATTTTTTTATTATTCTTAATCTTTTTATTTTTATTTTTATTTTTATTTTTATTTTTATTCTTATTTTTATTCTTATTCTTATTCTTATTCTTATTCTTATTCTTATTCTTATTCTTATTCTTATTTTTATTCTTATTCTTATTCTTATTTTTATTCTTATTCTTATTCTTAATCTTATTAATATTCTTATTAATATTAATTTTATATATTCTTTTCATTATTCTTTTCATCATTATTCTTATTATTAATATTCTCATTAATATTATTTTTCTTTTCCTTATTATTCTTATTATTCTTATTATTTTTATTATTCTTATTATTCTTATTAATATTAAAATTTCAATTATATAATTTAATTACCTTATATTCTTTACACCTCTTTTTGGTTAATCATTATTTTACAAATTGAAGCTTTTTTATAATTAATATAAATCAATTAATTTAAAAGATAATTTAAATTTATTTTCAAAATTTAATATATTATTAAAAATAAACTCTAATTTTTTATTAAATTTTATTAAATTTTCTATTTTATATTGAATTAAAGGTAATAATCAAATTTATTTATTTTGCTGGTTATTATTTTTTTTGTTTTTATAAATTATTATAGTTTTTTCTTTAATTCTTTTAAACTTTTCAAAATTAAGATTATTTCAATTCGATATAGAAATCTTATTATAAAAGCTTTTCGAATTCTAATTTCAAATAAATATTATTCAATTGAATTTTTATTAATTCCTTTTTTCAGATTTTCAAAAAACTTTAAATTAAAGTCAAAAGAGATAGTAACCAATTAATAACTTTTAATATTTTTTCGTTAATCATTATCCCCCTATTTTTTATAAATTATTATAACTT
Source organism: Botryotinia globosa (assembly GCA_014898425.1). Classification (NCBI taxonomy): domain Eukaryota; kingdom Fungi; phylum Ascomycota; class Leotiomycetes; order Helotiales; family Sclerotiniaceae; genus Botryotinia; species Botryotinia globosa. The sequence continues at coordinate 6,797 of RCSZ01000002.1, forward strand.
TTTCAATTTCTTCAAAATTAAGATTATTTCAATTCAATATAAAAGCTTTTATATAAAAGATTTCAAAATTCTAATTTCAAATAATTATTATTCAATTGAATCTTTATTAATTTTCTTTTTTAAATTTCAAAAAAACCTAAAATTAAAGTTAAAAAAAATAATAACCAATTAATAATTTTTAATACTTTTTCACTAATCACCACCCCCCTATCTTTAAAAATTATTATAGCTTTTTTTCAACCTTTTCAAAATTAGGATTATTTCAATTTAATATAAAACCTTTTATATAAATAATTTCGAAATTCTAATTTCAAATTAATATTATTCAATTGAATTTTTATTAATTTCTTTTTTTAGATTTTCGAAAAGTTTTAAATTAAAGCTAAAAAAGATAATAACTAATTGAAACGTTTTTGTTTAAATTACTACCCCCCTTAAGATTAAAGTTATTATTAATACTAACCACTAATAAAATCCTTGGAATAATAGTTAGAGTTATTATACAGATTACCCTTCGGGGTTTATTTTATTTATATACTTCTTATTATTATTCTTTTTATTATAATCATTTTATTTCTTTTTCTTTTCCTTTTTATTATTATTATTATTTTTAATATCCTACTTATTATTAATATTCTTTTTTTCAATATTCTTTTTAATATTCTTTTTAATATTCTTTTTAATATTCTTTTTAATATTCTTTTTAATATTCTTTTTAATATTCTTTTCAATATTCTTTTTTTCTTTTCTTTTTCTTTTTTTATTTATATTCTTTTTGAAATTCTAATTATTCTTAATCTTTTTATTATTATTATTATTTTTATTTATATTCATCTTATTTATATTCATCTCATTTATATTCACCTCATTTATATTCATCTCATTTATATTTATCTTATTTATATTCACCTCATTTATATTCATCTTATTTATATTTATCTCATTTATATTCACCTCATTTATATTCACCTCATTTATATTCATCTCATTTATATTATTCTTCTTATTATTATTTATATTCTTTATATTCTTTATATTTTTTATATTCTTTATATTCTTTATATTCTTTATATTCTTTATATTCTTTATATTCTTTATATTCTTTATATTCTTTATATTCTTTATATTCTTTATATTCTTTATATTCTTTTATTCTTTATATTCTTATTTATAATCTTTTTAAAATTAATATTTTTATTTCTATTCTTTTTATTAATATTATTAGTATTATTTTTATTATTTTTATTCTTTTTATTCTTTTTATTCTTTTTTTTCTTTTTTTTATTATTATTATTATTCTTTTTAATATTCTTATTAATATTTTTATTAATAATCTTCTTATTAATATTCTTCTTATTAATATTCTTTTTATTAATATTCTTTTTATTAATATTCTTTTTATTAATATTCTTTATATTATTAATATTCTTTTTATTTATATTCTAATTATTATTAGTATTCTTATTAATATTCTTATTAATATTCTTATAATTTATATTATTTTTATTAATTATCTTTTTATTTATATTCTTTTTATTATTATTCTTTTTATTATTATTCTTTTTATTATTATTCTTTTTATTAATATTCTTTTTATTAATATTCTTTTTATTAATATTAGATTAATATTGAAATTTCGATTATATGATTCAATTATTCTATATCTCTTTTCAACTAATCACCATTATATAAATTGAAGTTTTTCCAAAATTAATATAAATCAATCAATTCAAAAAATAATTTTAATTTGTTTTCAGAATTCAATATATTATTAAAAATAAGTCTTAATTCTTTATAAAACTTTATTAAATTTTTTATTCTATATTGAATTAAAGATAATAACCAAATTTATTCTTTTTGCTAATTACCACCCCCCTATCTTCAAAAATTATTATAACTTTTTCTTCAATCCTTTTAAACTCTTCAAAATTAGGGTTATTTCAATTCGATACAAAAACCTTATTATAAAAGCTTTTCGAATTTTAATTTCGAATAAATATAATTCAATTGAATTTCTATTAATTCCTTTTCTCAGATTTTCGAAAAACCCTAAATTAAAACCAAAAGAGATAATAACCAATTAATAACTTTTAATACTTTTTCACTAATCACCACCCCCCTATTGTTTATAAATTACCATAGCTTTTTCAATCTCTTCAAAATTAGAATTATTTCAATTGAATACAAAAAACCTAATATAAAAGCTTTTCGAATTCTAATTTTATATATAAAAAATTCAATTAAATCTCTATTAATTTATTTTTTCAGATTTTCGAAAAACCCTAAATTAAAGCCAGGAGAGATGGTGACCAATTGGAGCGTTTTTAGCTGGGTCACAACCCCCCTTAGGGTTGTAATCGCCACCAGTACTGACCACCAATAAAATCCTTAGAATAATACTTAGGAATAATACTAGCGAAAAAGTAAAAACATTATTAAATCTCAAATTTTTTCTAAATTTCAAATATATATATATATATATATATATATATATTTAATCCTAAAAACCCTAAATATTTTGTAATACTAGTAAAACTAGTGATACCAGTTGATAGGGTATTAGAGTACCCTCAAAATTACAGGGATTGTTTGTAACACTTTGCCTTAGAAGAATTGCGAGAGTAGGGTATAATTTATCCTTAGAATCTATAACTATAGAATTGAGAGCAAAGCGCTTGTAAAGCGCTCCTATATACTAGCTATGTATACGTGATCGGGCACGTGCGCAGGTGCGCACGTGAGCGATCGCAATTGCGATTGAGTGCGATCCGTGATATTATTTATACTACTTTTAACTCACTATACTATATCTCTATATTTATTCATTTTTTAAAAAAAAAATTAAATTTCTATATAGATTCAAATTTGAATTTTTTAAAAAGATATATAATTTTCTTTCAATAATTATTATTAAAGAGTTATTAAAGATTTTATAAAATTTTAAATTTGTATGTGATTTATATGTAAATTGAAAATCGATATTTTGAAGCTCTAGAAATCGATCCACAAAAATCCTAAAATTCTAAAAATTCTAATATAAGCTTAAAATAGCTTAAATTATATAAATATAATTTTTTATTAAATTATATTCAATATTGATAGAGAAATTGATAGACCAAAAAAGTGATTTTTGGTGTAAAAGGGTGGCTCAAAAGAGGGGTGGCCCGAAAGTAGGGTGGTTAACTTATGGCACAAGTTTGGAGAGGTTTGATTGGTTCGAAACCCTCCTTCTCTTCCAACAAGTGGTATGTAACCTCCTTGTCCAATTGCACTGCATCTTGCAGCTGGTACCAGTTGTACAAACGATTTCGGGCCAACCATACGAATCCTCAACGTTTGATATGCTCCTCGTATACTGCGTAGGTTACCGCTCGATTGTGCTCCAGGAACGCTCTTACTGCCGTGTTTCGATCTTCCTCATCCTCCCAATCAAGTTCCTCATATCCAGATCCGAACAATGTTAGGGTTAATCCACTTTACCACTAACCCACAAAAGCGCGGAGTGTTCCGAATACGTTCGGAACAGTGGATCTACTATATAAACCCTGTCAGGTGATCGCTCCCTGACACTCACCCCTGTCTTGTGCGGACCCACCTGGTATGCGCCAATCAGGAAGGAGCTAGCTCCCTATAAACATAGGTCTATAAACATAGAATACTAGAGGTACAATAGCTGCATAAAATATAAATATAAATACTTTTCGAATTTTAATAAATTCGTAAGAAGCAAGTCAAGTTTTTTTATATTCATATATTATATAATCATATATCTCTATAATTATAATAAATTTATTAATTAGTATATATAAGGTTCCCTCTAATTGGTTATAAGTAATGTATGAAACTTTTTATTAATTGGAGCTTAGTTTTTTTAGCCAGTATAGTTTTTCTGGCCGGTGTTGTAATTGAATTAATAGTAGAATCTTTTGAATCAACTTATTTACGTTAATATGAATTAAATGAAAAAGAAAAAAAGTGGTAATTATATATAAGAGATTAAGGGCTTTCAAATAATATATTTTTTATATTATTAACTTCAAAACTAAGATTTTTATAAAAGATTGAAGTTGAAATAGTATAAATATAACTAGAGCTTATATAATCAATTAAAAAAGGTTTATATTGAATGTAGCTAATCTAATATTAATAAAAATTATTTTAATACTATAGCTTTTATTGTTTAGTAATATAATTAATGATTTGATGTGAAATGATTCATTAAAATCTGAATTAGATTAAAAAATCTAAATAAAATAAAAAAATCTAATTAAAAAAAGATAAATCGATTTTGTCTGTAAGCTTTCAATAAAATATCTTTTTTAGATTTTTATAATTATAAATATAATTATATAATACTTTCTCAAAAAGCAAGGGGTCCGGGGGCTCGCAGACCTTTGATTTCTTTAAGATTGTATATTGAATTGAATAATTTTTTATATAAATTGAAAATTAATTAATCATATAATTTAATATTTAAATTCGAATTCAAAATAAATGAGATAAGGAATCCTTATCAGAATTCTTTCGCTTATAATATAATAGTTTGTATATAAAAAGAAAATTATTCAAAAAAGATTTTATATTAAAACTTGAATATTAATACACTTCTTTTCAAAAATCCTAAAATAAATTTTAAAATTATAATAATATTAATAATAATAAATGCTTTTTAATGATATAATATTTTTTATAATAAAATTATAGTTTATATTGTTCTATATAATACAATTTTTCTTTCTAAGATTTCTATGAATATATTATACAAATTATAGAATTTTTTTTGGTTTTAGATAGAAATCTATTTTTGGAGTTTATATCAAATATTCCTTATAAATCTCGATAAAATAATTACAATTCTTTATATAAATAAATCATTATTATTTATAATTAAATCTCGAGTGTAGCAAAGATCGGGGGTTTGGGGATTAGCCCTCATAAAGATTAAAGAAATAAAAAAAAAAGCTTTTACGAATCTACGGTTTGAAAAATTCTTTTCCCCCGACGACTAGTTCTAAATAAATATTATTCAATTAAATTTCCACTATTAATTCCTTTTTTCAGATTTTCAAAAAGCCTAAACTTAAAACTAAAAGAAATAATAACCAATTAATAACTTTTAATAGTTTTTCATTAATTATTACACCCTATTTTTATAAATCACTATAACTTTTGTTTTATCTCATCAAAATTAAAATTATTTCAACTCAATATAAAAACCCTATTATATTAAGCTTTTCGAATTCTCATTTCAAATATATATAATTCAATTAAATCTCTATACATTTCTTTTTCGAATTTCTAAAAAGCCTAAAATTGAAGTGTGCAGAGGTAGTAACCAATTGAAGAGTTTTTGTATAGATCACCACCCCCTTTAGCTTTAGGGTTGTAATCACCACTAGTACTAACCACCAATAAAATCCTCGGAATAATAGTTAGTACTTTATAATTGTTTCAACAATACATGATCTGATTGAACGATTTGACCTATCGTAAAATCATGCTTTCCGACCTTCTTATATCCCCATTTCTCATATGCTTTTATCGCCCGGTGGTTCTCCTCCCAAACACCAAGCCATATATACTCAAATTTCTGATCTCGGGCCATCTCCTCCAGCCTATCAGCTAATAATTTTCCAACACCCTGGCCATGAGCACTTGGATGGACGTATATTCTTTGCAGCTCCACTGCATTTGGCAGATGCTGGAGGGACGGTTCGCTCGTGCCACGAGTCAAAAGAGCAAAAGCGATGATTTCCCCATTCCCTTCTTTCGTAGCAACGATCATATCTTTTTGAGGATTGGAAATGTCCGCAGCGGTTGCTGTTACGCTGTATGATTCGTCAAGGTAGGTTTGCAATTGATGTGGTTCAACTGAGTGGCCAAAGGTGGTGCTGAAGACAAAAGAGCCAAGCTTAGCGACTTGATCGGCATCATTAAGTTGTGCATTGCGCACCAAAATCGAGGTTTGATGGCAGGAAGTCATTATGAATAACAACTGAGCACGCTTGTTTGGAAAATCTTTATAGATACTGAACTGCAGCGATTTCATGCAAAGGGTTTGTCTGAAAGGGAAAATGATAAAAGTAAATACAGAATAATCAAATAATATGATTTCTTAAACTTATAGACTATAGAGCATGTAGAGACCTCTCAAGTCTAGAACGAAAGTAACCTAGGGACGGAAATTCTCGAAAGCTATATGTCGCTTTAAGGGCGCGAGTTACAATTTTTTTTAGTATTGCTCAAAAACTTTAACTTGTCCCACTTCCGATTGGATGAGTCTATTTGGCAGCGTATTCCTACTATATTTGTACAACGAGAAAGCAGGTATACAACAGTCTATTAGAGGGATAATCCATAAAGTAATAAAATATAAAATGATCAAGAAAAAATGTTCGAACTAAGTAAAGTATAATTACTTTCTAACCGTATACGAAGGTTCGAAGGGTAATTAATATCAACCCCACTTTTAGTGGAATCTTGTTGTTTTTAGAGAATTTATTACTACTTTAAACTATTCGAATAGATATTAAATTATTCCCCCTTCAAAATTCAATATTTAAAGTTTTTATTTACTTTTCATGAATTCTAATAATTTTATAATATTTAAAGCTTTTAAAGCTCTTTATAGATTCTAAATAAGCGTTTAATCGAATTTGAATTTCAAAATTCAATTAAAAACGATAATTTCGAATAAATATATAATAATTCTGAATAAAATGTAATTTTTAATAATACTTTTATCTAATAAATTTCACTATATAAATATTCAATCAGTATTGTAATTTGATTAATCTAAAGTTTGAAAGTGGAGAAAAATTCGATTGTTTTTTAGTATGATTGATAATATTTACTCTTCTAACCTTTGTAAGTATATCCTAAAGAATATGCTGCAGCTCAAATCCACAGATATGAGTCCGCGGGCGTGTTACATATCACAGAAATATCGTCAACATCAATCGCTGTTAACAGAAATATAAATTATCAAACCCAAGATAAAAAGAATAATCCATAGATTTCATTGGAATCCGCAGCTCTGGCGCGATATGACGAGCTTGGAAGATAAGCCGATTGTCTTGGCAGCTCGAAATGAAGAAGGCTTCGGCCTTAGATATAAATAGCACAAGGTGGTATCAAGGCTGGTCAGTGGCCAGGAATTGAATCGATCGTTAAGTTGTAATAGATAACCATCTGCATTTTCGATTTATCAATAATCAATCACAGCTACACTGGGCAAAGCCACCAATACAATATTAATATGTAAGTCTGGTCCGTCCACGCAGAGGGATCTTCGTGTCCTTCAAAAGTTGATGCACGATAACCTCTCGGATTGCTGACCACCGCCATTCGGTCGTCTACACGCCTTTTCTCTAGACAAGTCATATAACCTCCGTCTTAGATTTTAATGATGAATCTAGCGAGACTGAACTTGGGCGGCTGAGGGCCAGAAGTCTTGCTTGACAAACCCCACATCCATAGCAATAGTCGAGGCACTGACTCCAATGTCTAAATCAGAGAATTTCCTTGAAGAGGAAGTTTTCGCGCCTTCTAATGCCTTCTCTCACTGCTATATCACACCAAAGCTTTACATAGAAGCAGATCCTGTTACCGGTAAAAGTGGTACCAGCATGTAATTTTGCAGCGGCACAAGCATATGGGAAAGCCAAGATACTTTTTGACTCTCGCCTTGTTGCGACATCGGTACTTTTAAAGAAACAGATAGAAGACCTAAGCTATCGCAACGAGGTTATAACTATGGGTTATACAGGAAAGTCTGTTCGACCGTCTCAATGGAAAGTTTCGGACGCTCCAGAACCCATTGTAGACTAAAATTTCTCAGGGCTGTGAAAATGGCTTTTAGAAAAGGGTCTACTTCTTGGAGGGGCAATGAAAGTATATTTCAAGGCAAGTTATTTCTATTTGATTTATACATTGATCTACTAGGCTTATGACAAGGTTCGAATACCCAGGTAGTGAATGTGGCGAGATTGTAATGTGAAATGATTCTTTGGGCCAGCTGTGCTCAGTCAATTGAAACTTGGGCGCAGTGATACGATCATCATGGAAAGCAATTTTGGCGCGACGAAATTGTATGTAATTTCACATCACAATCTAGAACTATTTTTGGATTAAGCTAAAAGATCATGTAGCTCGCACATTCGACATACGATTCGAGAAGTGGGCTAAAAAAAAAATCAAGTATTAAAAGCGCAAAAACGACACAGATTCCATGTTTGGACTGAAGCAACAAACGAAACTGATTTGTATATATATCAAACTTCACTTCCAAGTGAGATGAGGAACGATTAGGGTTGCTAGGCCATCGTTATTCAGGCTGAGTATCGCTCGCTTAAATCGCAAGGCTACCATCATAACAAACTTTGGATTTGAGAAAATCTTCCGAACTTTTTTTTTCTCTCCAGAAACAATCAAAACCATCAAACACTCAACGTTGGTGATATTTCAAAATGACTTCTTCAAGGAGAGGTTTAAATGATTATTTTGATGAGGAAGGTTCGCCTTCGAATTCTAATTTCCTGCCAGCAGATTTGCTTGAAGGAAATTTTTTCTAAAGTTCTGACACCAGTGCATTGCTTGCAGAGACTGATCAAAAAGATAAATCTGGAAGCGTAATGACGGCTGTAGTTTCACAGCCTGCACTCCGAAAACACGTTACAGGTCAAGGATCTGAGTTTCAAAAACACTTCCCAGGTCAAGGATCTGAAGTCCAAAAACACGTCCCAGGTCCAAGACCGGAATTTCCTCAACAAATCCCAGGTCAAGGACCTGAATCACCCATGGTTGCCAACGAGGTGGAGATGGCAGATGCAGAGAATCCACCAGTGGAGCCTGTTTCTGATAGTCTCAAACCCGCAGCACCAGCACCCCAGAACACTAAAAAAATTAGTGACAGAGCTTGGTGCGGTCCTTGTAAAAATAGAACCGGTAATGGTTTTGTTGGCCATTGGACAAGATCCTGTCCTTTTGCTGCCGAGAGTGGTTTCATGGAAGCATGTGCTAGATGTGGTAGCCTTGACCACTGCGTTAGCTTCTGCCCTCGCCTTACCTGGAACGGAAAGAGGCCGGTGAAAATCAAGGACCTATACTTTTTTCTGGTCACTTCTCGTCAGGGTCTGCCACCAGCAGTTGCTGAGGTAGATCCCCGCGTGATTGATCGAGAAAGATGGGAAAAAGAGGTCGAGTATCCACAGACTCCAGCGCTTGCAAGACATCGCAGAGAGGGAGCTTTAAATAATACACTGCCCGGAAGGCTCGATCTCAACCTTTGGAACGAATTGGACGTCAACACTGGTCTTAGTTTGGGTCTTCAAATCTATCCTGCTCATATCCCTGGTGGCCAGAATAGATGTTGCGATGCTGTATGGTACCATTCTTCGCAAACTCAGGAGAATACTGGCTCAACATCACAAGCCGAGCAGCCAAGCAGAAAAAGCAAAGCTGGTCAAGATCAGACTCAGTTCTCCATGGTACAATGGGTGACGTAATTGCCAAGATTCCACGTCGGGAAACTCAAACTCGTGGTGGAGACCGTGGTCGTGAAGAAAGCGATCGCGGTGGAGGCTTTGGTCATGGCAGAGAAGCTGCACCACGAGGTAGTGGCAACTTCGGTGTGTTTGATCAGACGCAGCGTTCACATCTTCCATCCCTTTCCTCTCAAAAGAAGTTCGATTTTCTGCTGGGCGAGTTTGATCGGCAACAAACAAGAGAACGGCACAACATTTTCAACTGGTTTGAGGCAACGCAGAAGGAGAGACGTAGCATGTTTGTGAGCGAGATTATCGCCCGTATACAGGGTACATTTGGTGAAGTTCGTGGTGCTACATCTGGACTGGATGCCGATCCAAGACGTGGTGAAGGTCATGGCTTGGAATATCCTGGGCATCTACCATCACAAACCAGCAGTGATCAAGATCACTTTATCTGTTAGTTTTATATGAATGACAAATTCTCTACCACACTTTTTGTTTTCAATGCATCTTCCGTGATATATGAAGCAAACAGTGATTATCATGCCGTAAATACGTCCATCCGCGTAAACCTCTGTCTAATTACAATAATTTTGTTCCTCCTGCGCTGAATTGTGATTGATAACACCGAAATCTAGAGCTAAGTTCATTTTATGCCGACATCCTATCCCAATTTCCCAGGAATCGAAAACACGACGTTTCACTGCACTCTTTCCATTGGAATTCATTGCGAAGATATTTTTCATTAAGATAAGCTCTGCACCTCACTATCTGCGGTCTAGAGATTGCCCAGTACCCAGTGTTTCTACATAATTTTCAAAAATGAATCATACAAAACCATCGACTTTCAATCGGGATTCAATCTGAGACATCAATTCACAGTCAAGTTCTACATTCGTAACACTGATCGTTGCGCTGACTCGAGCATTACTATAGACTTCTGATGACCAAAGCTACACAATGGGCTTTCCAAGCGCATAGATTCGATTAAAGGTGGGAGTTGGCACACCAAGTTGAGATACGAGAGATGGAGAATATGCCGACGTAGTAATACCCGAAAACCCGAGAATCATTCAGCATCCAACGAACACAACACCGTTCATGAAAAACGTGGCGCACATTTTGAGACAACATGCAATAGCCTGGAAGCAACTCCGCGATGGATTTGATGGATGGCATGACTAAATGGGAAAGGTTAGAGTAGGAAGAACAGAACGGGGGCGGGACTATTTGAGTTTGACGGTATTGCAGAACACTGCCAATTCAGGAAAATGAGTCGAAAATGAATAAGGAATGCTCCACAATATAATATTCTCAGTTCAGTGAGCTTCATTGAGTTTGACACAATTTACAGGTTTTATTTGGCAGCATAGACGTGTACAAAGTTGGCAGCACAGATTGGATTCTACAACCAGGTGCGCAAGGGTTATACTACACAGAGATACTGAGATGGGTACACGGGCACCTTTGAACTAAGAGCCGACAATCGCAGATCTCGAGGACGATTTGCTAGCTTGTACAGTGTTTCAAAAGATTTATGATATCTGGCTAACATGTTGTTCGTAATAGTCTCCTTAATGTCGACAACCTGACCTCTACGGACTCAACTTGTAAGCAAATCACAAGACCGGGCGCAATGAAAAGAGAAATAATCAATGATTAGAGTCATTGTGACTGGATGGGAAAGGGGAAAGGATTTCTACAATGTGGACACAGATAACTTCGAAATGTTGGAAATTGGGCATTGTGCGGACTGGCATTCGACTTGACTATCATAGCACAGGCCCCTAATCACTTAGGGAGGTAGACGCGCAGACAGTCTAGGTATACTGTAGCTTTTCTCAGACATGCTCTTGCGTAGGAGGATTTGTGAGGGCAAGTCGGGTGGCAATCTGGGAAAGGACCGAGGGTCCGTCTTCTAAGGTTAAGAGGTTCTTGATACCGATATAGGGCAGGTGATGTATGCTCTGGACAATAGGAATAACAGGCTCACTTAAGCACAAGAAGTGAACGCTACCATTTTGAATACAAAGGGACGTTCAGGGCTGGAGCGTCGAAAATGAGATGCCTTGGCGGTAGAGGAATACAGCAATACATGTATATCAAAGTACCATAAGAAGAAAAACGAATTATTCGTCTGGCAAGATGCAATTGAAGTGAGATCTTCATAAGATGCGACTTGTTCAGTACAATTAAATTCCTAATTCCTTGAAAACGCCGCATATACTTACGATGCTTTCATTGCTCCGCCGGAGTCTGTTGAGGAAAAGGATGAGAGCAGGAGAAGAACCATCAGCAGAGAGATCAATAGTGTGATTTACGTGATGATACAAAGTTGATATCTCAAAGTATCATGTTTTGTTCTTCACGCTTCGTTCTGTTGTCGTTTGTGTCTCAAGTGAGGTTCGGTAAATCAGGAAAGCGTGGAAGCGGGGAAAGAATTGAAGAGGAGGGTCATGACATACAATCTGATGGGAAGGATGAGGTTTGAGAAGCCCATGCGCAACTACCCAGGTAGTCGAAGTACGTGGTATGTATCAATGCAATTACCAAGATTTGAACCTGAAGAAAGTGATGTATCCAATTCTATCTCAGTAGAAATGTTTATTATACTTACTTCCTTTTGACATGCCAAAAAAGCCCAACCAGTTTTAGCGAAAAGCAATCAGCGGATTTGTCGCAAACCGGGCTGATGGCAACCTCGATCAATTGAATATCGAAATTTGGGTTTGTATTTCTTCAACTGCCACAAGCCATTGAGTTAAATTCGAGGTCAAAATTGAATTCTTGTTTGATGTGATGGATATATATATAATATCTTTTATTGTTACTAGGTTTTATCGATGCCACCAGCGATGTTGACCGCCTTCATGACTAATCACGAGCATCTCCATAATTGCACCAATAGAGCCATGTACAGCCAATAAAACGCTTGCATAGTAATAAATGACACATCCCTCTTATTACTGGCACGATCAAACTTTGTTCATACTGAACAGCACTCCCCGTATCACTATTTCATTTGACATATCATTGACCAAAAACTTATCAGAGGTCGAATTTTCCAAGGGAAGAGAAACTCGACAAGTCTAAGAAGATTTTCATAGGGCTTTTGTGCAAAACGGATGTTCGATAAACTCATCTTGGTTGAACAAATAGCGGAGTAGAGGCTGAACAACCTGCAGACATCGCTGCTATTTTAGTTAGCTTTTATTTAAGAGTTATATCATTGTTGCATCGACAGTAAAGGTATCTTACATGGTTTATTTATCTCTTAACACTCATTGTTGATCATCCACGCCTATACAATATGGTCTTTCGAGAGGTGGCACTCGCCTTCATCTCGCCACTTCCTCTACACAGGTTTTTCCTTCATTCAATTGCTTGATTCATCCCTTCTTACAACTCATCGGTTCATTGTCTCCTAACTGCTGACTTACAAGCATAGTATTAGACATATCCCCGCTAAAGTCCTTAGGAAGGCCTATGAACTAGAATTCAACACGCATTGTCGTATAGTTGAAGGAGCTTTCCATGCTTGCAACTTTCACATAAGAAAGCGTTCGATCTCGAATCTCGGCAAATTCCAAGGAGAATCTATAAAATCCCATAATTATGAGAATCGCTTGTTTACAGTTCAATCCTCAAGTAAGAACATCTCATCGTTTCATTCACAAGCTTAGCTAATACTATAGCATAGGTCGGAGATGTCACTAATAACTTCACAAAGGCGGATGCAATACTCGCGAAAGCTGAACCGGAAGATCTCGATCTTTTAGTATTGCCTGAGATGGCCTTTTCTGGTAATCATCGTATCTCAGATGTCTTCAATGATAGTATCCTGCCAAAAATATGACTAACCGTCATGCAGGTTATAATTTTTCCTCTTTGGAACAAATCACTCCTTATCTTGAGCCTACTACGTCCGGTGTCACATCTTCATGGGCGCGTTCGACAGCTCTCAAGTACAACTGTGTAGTTACGGTTGGTTATCCTGAGAAGGTTGATGATGCATTGAGTAGACCCTCAAATCCCGAATGTTATAATTCCACAATTACGGTAGATAATGAGGGCAAGACTATCGCCAACTATCGAAAGTCATTCCTATATTATACAGATGAAACTTGGGCTCATGAAGGATCTGGCTTTTACGATGGAAATATTGAGGGGCTCGGGACTGTGGCAATGGGAATTTGTAAGCATTCAGCATATCATTTGCGCCCAACCAGTCATACAACATTTCCAGTAAACTCACTGATACTCATGATTTATAGGCATGGATTTGAATCCATACAAATTCGAAACTCCTTGGTCTGCTTGTGAATTTGCCTGCCATGTACTTCAAAAGAAAGCAAATCTTGTTATCTTGTCCATGGCTTGGCTTACAAGACAGGATCAATTGCCTTACGGTCTATTAGCAAGGGAACCTGATATGGATACAATCTCTTACTGGATTGCCAGACTGAAACCTATCATTGGAGCTAACAGCACTGAAGAAATCATTATTATTCTTGCCAATCGGTGCGGAACTGAAGGCGAAGCAACATATGCGGGAACCAGCACAGTCCTGGGGATCAAGGAGAGCGAAGTTATTGTCTACGGAATACTCGGCCGAGGTGAGGAAAAGCTTTTGATCGTCAATACTGATGAGCATGCTTTGGCCAAAATAATCTCGGGCACAAAGTGAACCGAAATTTGATTTCGCCAACCATCAAACCAATTCCATAATTCAACGCTAGAAGTTCGATAAATAAAAAGTGTTGTCGGTGGCTTTCAAATAATAGATTCAACAGCAGCTAAACTTACATGTATTCCACGATCATAGTACCCAATGTGTCGAATGATATTGGAACTTCAATTGCCGATGTCTATTCATACCGATCCGAATTTTGTGTAAAATAGGCACCTAAACGAGAAGTGAGAGGCGGCGATGAGGTTATCATTTTTCACATAGAGTATAATTTCAAGCTCTAAGATCAAAATATTTACTCCATAACGTTCATGCCTTCTACAATCGAATAATTCGGAGAAAATACTCTGTTACCTGGCAGTTTGTTGTCCAATTGATATTCAACCTAGGACAACCAAAGTTGATGGTCCTGAAAATAGTCAAGCGCTACAAGTTGACGTGCTCGCGCCGAATTGTTCAGCCAAGCAGACTCAATTTCAGAACATTATTTACACTTATGCATATTATTCAATAACATTCCATAAGATAATCGTTCTTCAAGCCATCGATTATCGAATTCTTCCCGATGGTAACTGTTTAATCGGACGAAACAAATGAATTCTCGAAAGCCACCCGAGCCCTATAATCCTGACCACCTGGAATCATCACAAAAATACGACCCGAAATCACCATTCGTCATCCAATCCCTATCCTCAAAGGACTTCCCAAATTATCTGTTGCCTATCTGAACCTTGCAGATAACCTCGGGTTTCGGCCCCCATTCAATGTCATTCGGCGTAGTTTATCTCTTCACCCCCTGTAATACCGAACTCGTGTTTCGGAACTCGGTACGTGGAACGCCAAATTTTCGGAAGCGGTATGTTTGGGAGACCAGCAATGGAGGGATTTGAAAACATCAGCTCGGCGCGGCATTCGGTACGATGTGCAACAAAATTTAAAGAAGAATTGTGAGATGTGATGGATTGGATAGATGGGGTTTAAGGGTGATGAGGGTTACTGATTTGGGACTGTGAATGGCCCGTTTGAAATGGGGGTAGGGATGGCAGAGACTTCGGAACGGTGATCCGGTAGGTGATAGCCAAATAGTTCGCTCGACGATGCATGCAGTGCATGGAGATATATATTGTCAGTGTTCTCTAATCTCGGGACATTTGAACGTTTCCTCCTTCTTTCGTTTGTTCCAATTTGTGACTAAGAAGTCTTGAGGCGCATAAGTGATTTAAGAAAATCATCTACCCCCTACCATCTCCAAAGTGTCAGCTATTGCTGGTACTTGTGTCAATTAAACCCCCAAGTCCGTTCAGCTACACTATATTCAAAGCTCTTAAATTTTAGAACATACAGATAGAATCTCATACTGTAGTTAGTATTGAACGGTTTACTTGGATCAACGCTACAGTTAAGATATATTGGATCTCAAGTTCCCAAACATGGAATCCATCTTGTCTACGATTGCATTTATTACATCTCCGCCGTCAGCATCATCTCAATGCTTCATATATCTCAACATTAGCTGAAACATGTAACTTTACCGCTCGACGTGAGCATTGTACTCGGGTCCCAGACGTTGATTTATTCTTTGACGGAGGGGCGCAGCAGAAGGTACGAAGGGTTCAATATCGAGAAATGTGAATGGATCGTGAGACAAAGAAGCAGGAGAAGAACTCTCGAGTTGCGATGGCCAGAACCTTCCAAGGAGTGCGTAGCAACAGCCTCTGGTATAAGGTGGGAGTCATGAAAACTTAATTGGAGACAAAAGACATTCCAACTTTGGCAAATTTTGCAGGTAAATGAGCAACTAGTGAATTTGGTCCGATTGTAAAGATTGAAGCACATTCTCACTCACTCATAACATAACGGCACGTCACCAACATCTCTGGTAGCACAACCAGGCCCATCTCTGTTCAGTTCAAACATGAGTCGTCACATACATGATTGCCCAGAGTAATTCATCCAGAAGTATTAAATCCTTTGATGCCATGAAATAGAGAGCGCCAACGCCCAAGAGTGTCGAAACAATTTCAACTTTTGTTGCGATGGTAGAATTACGCCAAGTATCTTTTTTGGTCTACTCGCCGACCTCTCTAGCTTCATTTCTCAGATTAATACCGTTATCATTCTTTGTAGCTGTCCACCGACGTTAAGGTTGTTGTCATATATTTATATTCTGGTTGTCCTTCTTACATCTGCGTGATGCAAACGCAGTTAAACTACCTTCACCAAATCATGGCCTCTTCCATGACCAAGTTCTTAAAATCATGATAACAGAAAAATGAAACTTGACATATTTAGATGCTTTGGCTCATCAGTATAGTTAAGCTCCTCTCAGCTATCCTGAGCTGGTACAATACAAGCACTTAAACTTTCTATTTTCAACTATTTTCTATTGACTTATGTACGCACCCTCCATATTGACTTCAGTCACCTCATCCACCGTTTTGCACCATCCCCGTACCATGTAAACGCTGACATCTCTGTCTGATTCTTCGTAGTGAGTTTTGCATGTGAACATATGAGCTTGTCATTCCACTACTAGCCATCAACTCACCTCTCTCTCCACGATGTATCGAACCAGTCCCTGCTCCAGGCGTAACAGCTAATGTTAGGACTATCTTCTCTTCATCCAAAATTCACTGCTGGAAAACTTACTCATAAGGATAGTATAGTCGTGTTCGGGTAAGGATAAATATTGCATTGCATTGAATTAAATTGGCTCTCCTTTTATGATAACGGCAACTCCTTGTTGCGCATGACCATAGACGATATGCACGTTTGAGTGGACAAAGCCTACGGTGAAGATGGAAAAGAATGGCATGAATCATTAAGAAATGGGATGATGAACAATAGAGATTAACGCAAATTCTACGCTCAACAGTGTGAAAGCATCTGAAAATGTTTCCTCAGAATCGTGTTCACGAAATAGACGCAAGAAATATTAACAATACCATCAAGAGCTAATACTATTGTTTTATTTAATCGACACCAAACACTAACGTGAGAAAGTATCTCATCTATATTACAGCATGATCCATTGTTGCATTCTGAACCACTCAATCAATCACCTCCTAATCTATGTCCTGAGCCACGAGTCTTCCACGATTCTGGTAGAACACTGCCAGATGAGCTGGCAGCATTGGCAGACCTTTGTGGTGGTGCAAACGCGGTACCATAAGACCTTTCAGTAACAGTGGTTTGTCTGGATTGGAAAGCTCTCTGAATGAAACCCGGAGTTGGAACAAGATTTCTTCCACCACCAAACGTAGGCCAAAGTCTTGTCAAGAAGTCATGTAAATGTGCCGCAACAAGACCGGTAGCTTGAATCTTAGCTGGGCCAGGACCAGCCATCACAAAAGTCATAAGAAGCATGGCATATGGAATCCATGGTGCTGGGATGGTGACGACAAAAAAGGTAGCTTTCATGCCACGATCATCTTGTGTCGATGTGTATGCGAAAGCCAATACCAATGCCGATGTAAAGATGACACCGCCTGTTATGAATACATTCAATCCCTGCGCATTTGTTAGATGAGATTTTTACAAGGTATCTCTTGAAATAGAAACACCAAGTATCAACATCTCAATGATAGTGACTTGAAATGTAGGGAGCCACAACCACCCGAGTTAAGTTGAGGAATCAACACGAGTTTTCTCATAGGAACTTCCCACCATGCCTACACCTTAACTGATCCTATTTGTTGTTTTGCGAATGTCGGACCAGCCAAGATGTAAGGGTAATCTTCCTCGTTTTAGGAACCGTTGTAGCTAAGAGCATTGCACTAAACGGGCAGTATAGAGGTGGAGTTTGAACAGAACAATGAAAGAGGAAAAGGAAAAAGAGATAATGCCTACCAAGATCGTCGCACAAACAAACAATACATATGTCAAGAAATCTCCTGGTTGAGAGAATCTAGGCGAAGCCGTTTCAAGCTTGCTTCCATAAGTGTATACTGTTGTTCCAATGTAAGTCAATCTATCCTGATTGTGATGCGATCCTTCAAGTCTTACGAAAGTATGTGTCGAAGAGAATACCCAAGTCTGGGCCAGTGACGAGAAAGGGAGAAATCAGTCGCCATAATTGAGGCGGGAATTGCATTATAGGTTGCAACAAGAACATGACATGATAACCTGAGAGAATATGAGTGTAGACCAAGATCGAAAGAGTCAAGGCACCAGTAGCCAAAGTCCTATGCACTATCATCAGCATCAGTATGAATTGATTGGCGCATCTTTCGCAGAACGCATTGCGCATACCTTGAAATAGGCGGAGCTGCCCAAAATACATCCATTGCCGACATGATTATTGGACGGTATGAAAGATTGTTGAAGATGTTGTGAATGAAGCTTCGAAAGCTTGATGTTGTGTGAAGAAGAAAATTGAAGAGCAGACCTTTTTCGCGACTTATGAAAAGTGTTCTTTGCGAATGGCGCTTAAGTAAGCGTCAAAGGGAGCTAGGTCCCATTTTAGGTTAGTGCGGGACAACTTAGGATCCTTGACCTCACTGTTGTTGTAGCTTCGTGTACTATGGCGGCCTATTATATGTACCGAGCATGCATTGTAACCTCAATGTCATGTTAGGTATTATCCTCACATTTGAATAATAACGATATTCAAATTGTGAATTGACAAGTAAAAGCTGTAGTTACTCTACCATACAACACGATGATTATTCAGTGACCCTATCATGATGGTTGAGAAGCATGCTTACAGTGAATTAATGTTGATCTCAACCAAATGCCGTGAATTTATCACACATGCAGTTGGCCGATCACGGATCAACCCCACCAAGAAATTTAACCCATCGGCATGAGTCGTTCAGTGAACTTTCAAGCCTTTGCTTGACATTTATTTTCATTTTATCCTCAATTATATTCATCCAACTTAGACATCATGGCTGAATTTGACACAAAGTAAGCTATCGAATGATTTCAGCCCCAAGTTTCGTTTTCTTACAATCATTCTAGGAAAGTTCTTATGCTCGGTGCGGGCTTCGTAACACGCCCAACCTTGGATATTCTCAGTGAAGCAGGCATTCAAGTTTCTGTTGGTACAGAAGCATTCCAATTCCTCTCCAAAAGATAAATCTGACCTTTTTCTAGCATGCAGAACCATCGAAAGTGCTAAGAAGCTCTCAGAAGGTGTCAAGAATGCCCACCCAATCGCCCTTGACGTCACAGACGACAAAGCTCTCGATGCCGAAGTTGCAAAGAACGATTTGGTCATCAGTTTAATCCCATATACATTCCACGCTACCGTCATCAAATCTGCCATCCGAAACAAGAAGAACGTTGTTACCACTAGTTATGTTTCTCCTGCCATGCTCGAATTGGACGAGGAGGCCAAGAGCGCCGGTATCACAGTTATGAATGAGATTGGTTTAGATCCAGGAATCGATCACTTGTATGCTGTTAAGACCATCGAGGAGGTTCACAAGGCGGGCGGAAAGATCACTTCTTTCTTGTCATACTGTGGAGGTCTTCCAGCTCCAGAGAATTCTGACAACCCTCTCGGTTACAAGTTCTCTTGGTCTTCCCGTGGTGTTTTATTGGCATTGAGAAATGCTGCAAGATTCTACAAAGACGGAAACATCGTTGATGTTGCTGGTCCAGAGTTGATGGGTACCGCCAAGCCATACTTCATCTACCCAGGATACGCATTTGTCGCCTACCCAAACAGAGATTCTACCCCTTACAAGGAGCGTTACAATATCCCAGAAGCACAAACTATCATCAGAGGTACTTTGAGATACCAAGGTTTCCCAGAATTCATTCGTGTATTGGTTGATATGGGATTCTTGAGTGATGAGGACCACGGATTCACCGAGCCAATTTCCTGGAAGGAGGCTACTAAGAAGGTCCTTGGATCTTCATCAAGTACTGAGGATGATTTGAAGTGGGCAATTGCTTCCAAGGCAAAGTTCGACAGCACCGAAGAAAAGGAACGTATTATGAACGGTCTTAACTGGGTTGGCATCTTCTCCGACGAAAAGATTATTCCCCGTGGTAATCCTCTCGATACTCTCTGCGCCACTCTCGAGAAAAAGATGCAATTTGAAGAGGGAGAACGTGATCTCGTCATGTTACAACACAAGTTTGAGATTGAGCACAAGGATGGAAAGAAGGAGACTCGTACATCGACATTGGTTGAATACGGTGATCCAAAGGGTTACTCCGCCATGGCCAAATTAGTCGGTGTACCATGTGGTGTGGCTGTCAAGCAAGTTCTCGACGGAACAATTAGTGAGAAGGGTATTCTTGCACCTATGAACAGCAAGATCAACAATCCATTGATGGAGGAGTTGAAGAAATATGGAATCACATTGGTTGAGAAGACCATTTCTTAGAGCATGATATCACATACATTTAGATGACATCGAAATTCAAAAGTATTTGCATGGTTTAGATGTGCTTCCAAGATCGTTATCTAAACTACCAAAGAACCTCTAATGTACTCTGGTGAACTGTATTCTTCATCCTCTTTTTTTTTCTCCTTCTCATGTGTTGCTTCTCCACCCAAATCCTATAACTCCAGCGATACACATCTCCAAATATTCTCATCGCCATTTCAAGCCGAGCACACACACCACCAAATTTATCTTAACACTCCATTCTAAAGTATAAAAGATGATAAAACAACGAATCATTGCACATACAATAGATAAAACACCATAGTAAAAAGGCGCTGCAGGTGGTGTTATTCAGAGTCTCGGGATATCATATTAAGATGAGCTGACAGCATGTAGCAAGTATGTATGAAGATTCCTGATGTTTTGCAGAAAAGGAAGATATGCCGCGCAAATGTCAATCCTCTTGCACGGCGGGTAGCGAATTTCATTTAAACCACTTCACTTCTTGATACACCATTAAATACGCCACCAAGCAGCGTCAGCGGCTTGGTTGGAGTTCGTCCTTAGTGATTGATTGGCTAAGAGTTGTAAATTATTAGGTTATTTTGAATAACTACATTCTCGCTTGAACATCAGTCTGATTGAAGCGCTTTATGTGAGGATATTACTGCTATTGTACATTTTGAAATCCCTTGTAAGACATTTTCCTACGGATTGATCTCCTATCTTGATAGATGGAATAGATCCAAACTTTTATGAGCGCTACCAAAAAGCTTCTGATATATTTGATCATGGTTGTTTCATCTACATCATCGATAAAGGAGAATTTTGTGCGTAGGCCTGTTTCATTAGTTAGCTTATTATTTGGAAGAAGAAAAAGACTCTAGAACTACGAACCATAGGCTTGATATTAGGATGTGGCACTGCATCAAACTTGTGGAAGTCCAACTTATAATCAGGTCCGATATTGATATAAGCTCCCTTGTTTTCAGTACTATCGCAGTATCTCGGTGCGGAGAAGACTAAAAAGTGTTAGTTAAGTCTGGAATGTATCCGTGGAAATTCACATACCAGTAATGCATTTTCCATCGTGTTCCTCTTCATAACCTTCCATTCGGACCTCATGACTACGGATGATAGCCTCCAATCCATTGTTCTCGCAAAACCTTCTAGTGATATCCGGTCCAAATTGCATACCGACACCACGTTTACTTGGGCCACGACCCGGCTCCTTTTGTGGATCGGTCCATAACATTTCCATCATCAATCCTGCCTGGCCCGGTTGGCGTTGATTATGTCTGTTCAAAGCTCGAATGTCGTCTAGCGTGATCTTGTCATCCGAGAATAACCCTCCGTGAAGGACAAGATATTTCTTGCCAATGAGAGTTGCTAAAGGCAGGGCCGAGAAACTTTCGGAGAATAGCTTGAAAGTACGTTCTGATAGGAATTAGTTTGTGTTCTCAGGAATCAAAATTCAAATGAATTGGGAAGACGACTTACCATTGTATTTTGCCTTACACTCGCCCTCAAATCCGTAAACACGGTTCATGTCATCAGTCTCATGATTTCCTCTGTTGATAAAAAATGCTGATGGACGTAACCATTTGTATGCATACAACAATAGTGCAATCTCACATGACCAAGAACCTCGATCAACGAAATCACCGTTGAATAAGTAATAGTGCTTCTCTGTGGGTAAACCATTGAGTCTGAAGAGTTCCATAAGATCGAAAAATTGACCTGAGACTCAGCGTTAGCTTATAACTGCAATGCCATACAAAGACAACTTACCATGTGTATCTCCACAAACGGTCAATTGTGCGTCACTGTCGATCTCCATCTCCACCATAGTCGGTTCATCATAGACAATCTTCTTGACTGCCATGACAATTTGATAAACATATTTCTGGTGTATTTTCTTGCCATTCTTGAAACGTTCAAGCATATCATTGATAAACTCGGTCGTCATTTCGTTGCCCAACTCTACACCATCATAATCCTTCACAACCATATCATCGAGGTTGAGGCCCTCCGCCGCGGATGGTGGATCTCCAACTTCGATAGCTCGAAAGAACTCGATTCTTTTCACAATCTTCTCACACTCTGCCAACTTGAGCTTCGCATCCTTATCATTTGGTGCCTTCTTGACAACCGCCTTGAAATCTTTGAGAGCTTCTTTTGGTTTTAGGATTGCAGTATATGCAACGGCTCGACGATAGTATGCCTGTGAGGAAGCTGTTAGATTTCAAACTTTGGACAAGAGAAAGGCAAAAATCGAAAAATCCCTGAGCCAACGAACCTTGACAAAATTCGGATCGAGTTCAATGGCTTTTGTAGCATCAGCTATTGCGTATCCGTAAGCCTCAGATTTGATGTTTGCCTGCAAGACTGTTAATCACGCGAGCAGTTTGAATGTTGAATACATGTGAAAATACCTGAGCTCTGTTTGAATAGTATGTTGGCTTTTGGTCGTCAAGTTCTATGGCCTTGGTGTATAAATCGATAGCTCCGAGCCAGTCATGAGCAGCGAAAGCTTTGTTTCCTTGATTCTTCAAGACAACTGCCTCTTCCTCTCGGGAGGACATTTTCTCAATCAATCAATCAAAGATGCGTACAGTGAGGTAGGTGAGTGAGTGCGGGGTTCTGTATCGTGGAAGGGAAGTGATGGAAAGGGAATCTATGTTGATAATGTAACAGAACTTCTCAATAAAATGCGTTTGATATCTGGAGGTCCCAAAGATGTAGGCTCTACAAAATTGATTATAAAAAGTAAACGTTGGAGGGTTGTATGTACTTTTATGAATTTACTTTTCGAATCCCTCAAGTATTCTTTCGGAGTCCAGAAGCATCCCTGTCGTGCAACATTATCACCGATACAGCTTTTAGGTACAGTAGTGTATTCTGCCCGCACGCGCTTAATCATCGATCCAATTTCCGTTCCTCTTATCGCAAATCCCCATCCATAGTCAATCGTCACCTAACCTTATTTGATCGATTCGGCATGAAAGCGTCTTGAATATTGTAGTCCGGCAAAGTTGGGAAATTACGGCAACGACTTTAAGAAAAGCGTCGATTTATATCCTTGGTTCGTAGCTGGCACATCCGCAGCGATGGATCTGTCACTATCAACATCAACTTCATCAACCGCAACCGCTCTCACAAAACGCGCAAATGAAACTGCTTTGATGCCACCACCCCCAAAACGAATCAAGAGACCAAAGAATGTTATTGACGAAGATACGTATACCGATGCCATATCAGAAATCATTGCTCGGGATTTCTTTCCTGGGCTACTCGAAACAGAAACGAAACAAGAATACTTAGATGCACTCGACTCAAAAGATGGAGCTTGGATCACAAGTGCTGAACGTAGGCTTCGACATGTCATGACTCCGGGAAGGCGTATTGGAAGGCGGGGTACATCTATTCAAACACCATCTCGAGCTTCAGAAACGCCCGGCGGATTTTCTGGAGATACGCCAATGTCAGTCACTTCCGACGCAACTCAGGCGCCCCAAGTTGAAGTCGATACAAACATGAGTCTCACCAAATTTCAATCATTATATACCAGCGAAGATAACGAAAGCTTCTACAAATTATTAGACAAGCAAAATCAAAAACGAGCTGAAAAATATGCTTGGATGTGGACTGGGAATAAAGTGGCATCTAATATGATGCTAAAGCAGAAAGAAGTTGAGACAAAGCTTCTGCAGTCAAGACAATCTTTGGAGGATGATGGCGGGAAAAGAAACAGACTTGCGATTCAAGACATCAAGGAGAGGCCAGCCCAACCCGACTCCTGGAAATCTAAGCCAAACAATGGATTAATGTTTCGACCTGATAGCGTGGAAGATTCAATTGAGACTGTGGCACAGAGAGCACAAAACGATTCGAGGGCAGCACCCAAAGGTGTCGCATATGCTAATACAAGGTTGCCAGAGATTACACTTCCGGACGAAGTCAACATACCGTCTTCCCCATCAATGTCTGCTGTCAGGGATGCCATAGCTGGAAAGCGAAGAATTGCGGATTCAGAGTCTGGATATGACGGAAGCGAAACTCCACGTGTAAATGGTTATTCATTCGTGGATGATGAACCAGAAGAAGAACCATATACACCTTCTCCGATCATCGATCTTGGCCCAGGCGAAACCACCAAAAACCCTTTCATAATAAAAGAGCAAAGCAAGCGGGAGGACCTACATCACAGGATGGTGGATAAAACTGCTAGAAGTAAACGTACATCTGCAAAAATTGGTATGACTGGGAAGATTGAGATGACTCCTGTGCCCAAATTTCCCAGCAGTCCTAGGGTAGGCTCCGGTGGCCTAACACCAGCTGCTGAACGCTTATGGAGTCGTGTTGGTGGTTCTGGTAAGGGGACTAATGACACCTTTGGTGTTAGAACACCAGGCACAGTGAGAGCAAAATCCAACCTACGGGCGAGATGGACTCCGTCTGGGAAGAGTTGAAAAACATTGGCTTATGGAAATAGAACGGCGTTTTGGGGATAAACTAATTACAAGATACCCTGTGAATGCTAACAAGTCATTCTTTACATACAAAAGCTAGGAATCTTGTCCAGGTTCCACATACCTAGTAGACACAGGACAGGTTACCGATACATGAGCTCTCAATTGGCTAAAGATAGATTAGAATGGTTATATTTTTATGAACATCAATGACCTTGAGTTTAATAAGCATGCTAGATGATACCAAAAATTACGATGATTCTTCATGGACTTTGAATAAATTTGTCTCATTACTGTAATACAATCAAATTTTTATCCTTCATGATTGCTGTGTAGACGTCGGGAGCTTTCGAGTGTTACCGAACCCACACAAGCCACACCATCTCATGATATCGACAGTGACGTCTTCCAAATCTACAAGGATTGAGGCTCGGCAAGAATTATCGATGAACTTAACAGCCGTCGAAAATTTTGAACATATCTCTGCGGAATTCATTGTCTAGTTCTTCGGCATGAATTTATAAACATTATTGAATCAATTGTTTGGTAACTATGGCGGGGAAGAGGATTCTAGACTTGGCCGCTCTCTTCAATGCTTCCCGTGGGGTTGCTCAGAAGCACATTGCACTAAAGAAAAGACAAATTGATGTATACAATAGAACCTCGACTCTAGCAAGAGCAGTACGCAATCAAACGGACCGAGTTACTGAGACTGCCAAAGCAGCATCTTTCCTTGCATCGAGATTGAATGATAATGTGCCAGAATGGACCAAGGAGGCCACAGACTATACAACCAGTTCTCAACCGAAGGACAGTGGACCTATACCCAGTAGAGAATCTACGAAGGAACAAAAGCATGCCCCAGAGAGAAAGGAGGGGTTAGAGCAGGATCATTTCTACGAAAAGTCCGAGTCAAATTCGCCTGTCAACCCGACTCCGAAAAGGGATTTGCACATTCAACAGGAAAAGGCCAAAAGTTACCCTCTTCCAGACGGAACAATCCCTCCCCAAAATGCAGATATCAATACTGCCGAGTTAAATGCAGACACAACTCCTATCAGATCAAAAGCTGGACCCAAGTTCGATCCGATTGATAGTGAGGGATTGCATCCTGCGGCTTCGAGTGCCTCGACCATACCTATTCCAAAAACCAAGCCTTTATCCGCTGACAATGCAAAACGTATGCAACGAGAACACGAGCGCCAAATTCCATCAGTCACTGCAGATGCAATTGGGCATTCAAATAATCCATTGGAAGAAGGGCATGATGAAGATTCTTTCTATGATAGACCAAGACATACATCACCTACCTTATCTTCCCTACCTAGGGCCAAAATACCAAAACATACATCCGATACACAGGAGAATGATCAACATTTGAGGGACGATGCTATAAACTCTGATACTTTCTCAGAAACTGTTGATAGGACTAAACAAATACCCTCTGTTGAATCAGTTCCTGAGCAAGAACAGTTGCCCGAGGGCATCAACACAGATCTGTTCTATAGCCCAAGGGTTGCTAGGTTATTGGGAGGTAGAACTCAAGGGTCAGGTAAAGGTACCCTGGGCTTAAAGGGAGTAAAAGACACCCCTGTAGACCAGACCCAGCTCGCAAGAAATAAGGACCAGGATACGTTCAATGTTCATTCATCTGTTCAAGCAGAACCGACTACCCCTGATAGTCCACTAAAATCCGTTCTCGAGGCTCCCCGTCAAAACGATGAAGGTATCGAAAAGCTAGCGGCAGATATTAGCAAAGAGAGTAGTAATAATACTGTAAATATGAGCTCCTCTCGCACTTGATGCTTGTGACAC
Source organism: Botryotinia globosa (assembly GCA_014898425.1). Taxonomy (NCBI): domain Eukaryota; kingdom Fungi; phylum Ascomycota; class Leotiomycetes; order Helotiales; family Sclerotiniaceae; genus Botryotinia; species Botryotinia globosa. The sequence continues at coordinate 33,606 of RCSZ01000002.1, forward strand.
TGAGATCTGACGATGATATATAGTTGCAACCAGAGGAGAACTCACAGCCTGCCCCATATAAGCTGCGAGAATCTAGTGTTCCTTCTTCACGACTTGGAAGGTTGTGGAACTATAGTGGCCTCGCTGCTGGCATGGTAGGAGGGGCTATCAGCGAAAGTCTTCGCCGAGTCGGTGGCGGTGGCGGCGAGGGATCTTTCATGTTGAGCGCAGGTAACATGGACAGGCTTGTGACCAAATTATCTCGGATGAGAGGTGCAGCTTTGAAATTAGGCCAGATGATCAGTTTCCAAGACTCCAAAATGCTTCCGGCGCCGATCCAAGAAGTAATGCAACGAGTTCAGGATCGAGCAGACTACATGCCTGCTTCACAAAGAAACAAAGTATTGATAGCAAATCTCGGACCTGAATGGAGAGACTTATTTGGCGAATTTGAAGAAGTCCCTTTGGCTGCTGCATCTATCGGTCAGGTCCATCGTGCAACACTCAAATCAACGGGTGCAAAGGTTGCTGTAAAGATTCAATATCCTGGAGTCGCAGATTCCATAGACTCCGATCTTAATAACCTCGCAATCCTACTAACAGCATCTCGTCTTTTACCAAAAGGCTTATTTCTCGATAAAACGATAGCAAATGCCCGAACAGAGCTGGGATGGGAATGCGATTATATTCGAGAAGCGGAATGCGGACTGCGTTTCCAGGAACTTCTAGCGGATGAAGAAGATGTTTTCGTCGTACCAAAAGTGTTTTCTGAAGCATCAGGGAAACAGGTTCTTACTATGGAATATATGGAAGGAGTTGGTGTTACTCGCGTTCAGAGTTTCACGCAAGAGCAACGAGACTGGATTGGAACCCAGATTCTCCGCCTCTGTCTTCGCGAGATTACTGAGTTCAAATACATGCAGACCGATCCTAATTGGACGAATTTCCTCTATAACGCACAAACCAATAAACTAGAACTTCTCGATTTCGGTGCCTCTCGCGAGTATCCTAAAGAGTTCATTACTAAATACACACAACTACTAGACGCAGCCTCAAGATCAGAGAGAGATACAGTTCGCGCTCTCTCTATCGATCTCGGGTATCTTACAGGCCAAGAATCTAAGGCAATGTTAGACGCGCACATACAATCCGTTCTCACTCTCGCAGAACCATTTTTAGAGTCTTCGCCTGAGATTTATGATTTTAGAGACCAGACCATTACGGAAAGAGTAAAGGCTCTCATTCCAATCATGATCAGAGAGCGACTAGCGCCACCGCCAGAAGAAACTTATAGTTTACATCGAAAATTGAGTGGGGCATTCTTACTGTGTGCGAGATTGGGCAGTAGAGTTAGGTGTAGGGAGTTATTCACGAACAGTATGGAGAAGACGAAATTTTTGTAATGAGAGAGAGAGAGAGAGTAGATTTGTATAATATATGTTCGCACATTTGTGTTTACTGTCAAAGATGGAGAAGAGAGAATCGTAGAATAAAAGTGCTAATAGAGTATAGCATAAAGGAAACGTATAATCACTACTCGTATAGTCATAATAGGTTCCCTGCCCTGTGTGAAAATCTCGTTATTTCGATAGAATCCATAAATTCCGAGGTTTTGTTAAATGCTCATCAAAACCCGAAAAAGTTACTATTTCAGATCCCAGGGGTGGAAAAATCGAACTTACCGAGAGACCCCGCAAGTAGCGCAGCCTTGTATGATTTTGCGGGCCGATCCGCACACTGACGTAACATGCGTGCTATAACATCACCGCAAAAATCCCACACATTTTGCATTAGACCAAACCCCATACGATCAATATGTCTTTCAAAAGTATTCTTGACAAAGCTAAAGCTAAGGGCGAAGCTTTTGCTGCTCAACACAATTTTTCTATCCCCGGTCAATCCACAACGCATACACCCCTACCACCACAACCCGCACCACCAGGATACTATCCTCAAGTTCAACCTCATCACAATGCAGGCGCACCTCCTCCGATTCCTCAGAACAGACCATCCTATTCTTCGATTTATCCTTATTGGACACCTTCTTTCGCTCCCCACACACACGTTTCCGACAATTTCAGACATCAGCTAGGCGATCATGGCTGGGGAAACAATGAACTCCAAAATTACGTCGCAGACCGAGAAAACTCGTTCCACGACGAAAACGGTCATTTGATCCTCCGAGCCATTGCCTCTAACGGTAGATTTACAAGCGCACGCTTGACCAGCCATATGACACTAGCTCGAGATCGCGGCAGTCTCGTAGCAACTATTACACCACCCTGTGCCTCTGGAATCTGGCCGGCTTTCTGGCTCCTCCCGCGTGAACCTTTTACATGGCCAAATGATGGAGAGATAGATATTATGGAGACGTGGAATGGGGATGCGACGAATCACACTTGCTTGCATTGGGGTCATTTTAATGGGGAGGATTGGAATAAACATAGGGTTGTGGAAACACCGGTGCATAACATGCATCATGCACAACATACATATGAATTTGCGTGGAACCAACCCGAGAATGGTGTAGGAGGAAAGATGGTCTGGTATATCGATGGGAAGGTCGTTATGAAAGCGACGGTGCCCGAGGGAACGAGGAGGCTGAATGATTTTCAGGTTATCATAAATGTAGCGACGGGCGGAAACGTTTGCCAGGGACAGAGACCGCAAGATGGGCATTATGACTTGAGGATTCATAGTCTGAAGATGTGTGATGAGCCGACGGGTGGGTGGGGAAGGTTTGAAAATGACTTCATGCATGGGCCGGAAGGACATGCGATGTGAAGGGCTGTTTGGCCAGTTCGAAGATAATGAGAGACATCCTTGAGAATACCCAGGATCGAAACGATTAGATGAGATTATTTCCCTATCTAGATTCTGTGTTAATAAAGTTTCTGTTGGAATAGCGCTTCCTTTGGCCTACGGAAGTTTTGCTGGGTGGCACAAAATACTTGAATATAGATCATAAATTATGGCAATACTATCCATTGTGGAAATGTCAAAGCGAGTTGTGTCAGAGCTTCCAGCTCGAATCTCTAGTATTTCAGGATTTTCCAACCCATTCAGGGTGCTTTTGTCCCTTGGTCCATGAGAAATCAAATAAATGCTTTAGGCTGCTTCGGATGATTGTGGGGGACCCTGTTCAGAAATCACGGAAAGTTAATTGCAATAGGAGCTGAACTTTGCACAGCCGAATCATTCTTCATTAGAGCTTTCTACAATAAAAAAACGCATCTTAAGTGGTACGACCTCAAAGTTGAGTCTATACTTGTTGTTGTGCCTTTTACCATGCTTGGTTTCTGGACCAGGTAAGATTTATACTATTACTTCGCGTTCTACCTCTCTTGCACTCCGACTATAGCATTTTATTCGCATTATTCTATCCATGTATTCGAGTCATCTAGCACGACAAGATTTTAAATGTACATCCCATTATGCTAGAACCAGTGTTTTCAAGATCTATAGATTATTATCAGGGAAGGTCTGTGAGAAGTCAAATAATAATTCTAATTGTCAGTTCCATTCATGTAATAAGTGTCATCATCTTGGGTAGGAATCAAATATCCAGGCTCTAATTTTCATTGCAGTCGAATAGCTGTGCCTACCTTATTCCATTCATCGTACAAATTATGTATGAATCCTGTAAAGTTTATATTCATTTCGCAGCCAAATAGAAATCATTTGATTGATCCTTGAAATGATAGTCATATCAACTACAAAACATTGTTTGAATGTCATTTCAATGTCATGCAGTTCTGTTTCCAATGATTCCGCCATCACTCCTGTCATTTTCCAATTTTACAGTCATTTCGGTCCTCTTTCAGTGGGTTTTTAGCAATTCCAAGTCACATCTGTCAAGAGTTGCAGTCACATTGATAATTCATACTACAAGATAATGAATTATCATGATTTTAGGGGTCTGAATGAGAGCTGCAAAACACCTCTTAAGCCTCCAAGTCCCCCGTTCCACGCACTTTCTCATCTATATCTACATTAAACGATTAACAATTCATTTACTGCATTGGAAACAAGTCTATAAACAAACAAATTTTCCAAGTACATTACCTCTATTTCAAGCAACCATGAGTGGCCCAACCTCAAATTGTCAACACAAATCAAGACAAGGGGAAAGATCAGCCAAACTTTCTGCCCCCCAATCCCACCCAAGAGAACCATCCCGCTCAGGAGAATTGAATCTTCCTATACGGAGTGTCGCAGAGAGTCAGAGACGAGGATGCCCCCCACCACCGCCGCTGCCTTTGTCTCGCTCAGAATCACAATTACCTAAGGATAACGATTATACTTGTTCTCCAGGATACACAGACAATGTGACCAGTCAACGTAGCTGGAGAGAGAAAGATGTCTCTGCAAAGGCCAGCTCTCGTCCTCGGCTTCCTCGATATCAACCTGAAAGCGGCAGTGAAGCTTTTTCTCCGCTAGAAGCACCAAAATTACAGCAAGAAACTGTGCATTCGAGTAATGAAAGACAGCATTCTCAAGGAATTCCGAAAAAGATGGCCAAGCTCGCCGTAACATCTAATTCCAGAATCGGTTCAGAAGTTTCGAACCAGTCGAGAGATTCATACCACCCAGGAGAATCGCCCCACTCAGGAGGTGTTCCAAATCATCTCAATAACAGCCCTCATCATCCGTCGGATACCCAAACACCACCAAGTTCTCAAAGAGAACATCCAACACGCGTCTATCCCAATCTTTATCGCTCGGCGGATGCGCGATTAGACCCAAATCTTCGAAAAGGAGTGCAACTAGGTCCTGGCCCTTTTCGATCAGGGAATGCTCGAGCGCCACCACAACCGCAAAAAGAAGCTCCCAGCTACTCTAATCCCATACCTCAGCGCCCATCAAATTTCCAAGGGCAACCAGCACAACAAGAGAAATTTAATGAAGGTAGACGTCAAGGCCAGCCTATTCCCCCACAGTCAGTTGCTGCTCCCGCAAACTCAAGATATCTCCCTCAAGAATTGAATGTTCCTAAACGGAGTATCATCGAGAGTCAGAGACGAAAACGTCCCGCACCAGTTACAAGCGATTCTGAAGATACTCCGGGTCAAGAACGCTCGCCAAGCCCTCCTCATTTCAAAGACAGAAGAAATACATCGTCAAAAGACGGAAAGAAATCCAAGAAGAAACTGTCTTACGTGCGCAAGCCTCAAGCCAGTTTGTTCAAAAGTAGTAGGATGGATCAGAAATCGACAGAGAAAAGCAAAACCGGTCCTGGTGAGACAACCTTGGGTGGAGTTTGGGTGCGTGAATCCGGTATCACTCAACGGGGCACAAAGAATAGCAAGGCCTGGAAGCCATCCTACAGTTTTTTGGGATGGTCATGGGCGTCTGGTGACAAATTTGTAACGCGTTGATAAACGAAAAAATCGACGATCAGGACCGTGAGAAGAAGCTCCAACATCACAGATTCAGACATTGGAAGGATCGCTAACATACAGTGAGTGCCCATTTCCAGATATACATGTTAAAGTGATACATAACAAACTTGCTAATTCATTACAAGATTCCGGACCTCATAGCCATAGGTGGGTGGATTGTCGAGCATTTATGATGTCATGCTTCATTGTCTTGATATTGGATTAGGTTATACTGGCTCAATGTCAGGTTTCATTGTTGCAAACTTTTAGTAGATTTCAGGGAAGTCAATGTGTTTGATGGTCTCAAAACTTTTGGATTGATTAATAATGGTTTTTCGTTGAATCTTAAGGAGGATGAATATAAGTGCCTGGCTTTCAAATGAATTTCAATTCCCAATCATATACATACTGCTTGGTGATTTCTATTGAGTACACAGTCTGCCAGCAACGTATAGAAAAGGTAACAAGATATATGATGCTCCTTGAAACCCAAAAAATTACATGACATATGTTAACTTTGCACCAATAGGGGCACTTCTCAAAATCAGTGAGTTGTTACAGTGAGTAGAATTCAGCGCAGGACCTTCCATGAGTAAACACTTATTCAAATGTATCATAATTCCATCACTCAATCTGTACTAATAAAAGCTAGATCCATCAATTCGCACAATATCGGTTGACGATTAATTAGTAAATTTCATATCGGCTTTTTCACTGTCGAAAAATGTTGTTAAGTCCTCTCCAGGGCTGTGTTAATACATGCTACCTAGGTATTCTGAACTTTCTACTGTGGCTCATGAGGCTATTAGACCATGGAACAAATGCTTGATCAATTTTTGTTACCACCATCAAATATTATTCACGCCTTTGATTGAATGAGGTTGCTGAGTAGCACGACCATAACATGGAACGCCTATAGCCGATTCCCATATGTACAGGAGGTTGATTGCCAATTACCTCGTGCAAACGGTGACTTACCTACTAGTGAGGCACCGTTCGTTTAAACGAAAGTCGTCATGTGATCATATCATTGTATTACTGGAGCCAACATGACTGTAAATATTTTCTTTTTTCTGATTTATCGCTCAAGCCTGTTACTCCAGTCATTCATTGATCTCTATCGACCTCAAAGAAAGTGTGGGATACCAACGTACCTAGATCCACTCCCAGAATTCATCAGGTGTAGAATATATGGGGTGGTTGACTTATTAATAGTGGGTGATCCTGTATTTTCAGTGGTTGGGCTTTCCCTGAACAGATGACATGACGATTCATGCTCAAGAGTAGCTTATTCAAACAGTCTCGAGAGAATCAAAGCCCAAGATCAAATTGCTCATCTAGTCCTTGTCAGAAAATGACAATAAATGATGATTGCTTTTGATCCCGCAATGCATCATTCATCACAGCTAGAAATATTCAAATGGCTAACTGGAATGATCTTACCGGAGTCATTTCATGAGAAATGCAAATTTATATTTACAACAAGAGCACTGTCATCTACGGTGTTTTAAACATTCAAATTGGATTTCGTGCTCAAGTAAAATTAAAAGGTAGGTTTTTACACTTATGATTCAAGTTGCTCGGCGTTATAATGGCACTTTTAACAGTGGATTGTTCCCTTGAAGAACCTCACTACATGTATCAAGAAGCTTGTCAGAGCTACTCTACAGTATTTATCGAACACGGATGCAAATCAGAACCCTACATTTGCATGCGCTTGCGATCTTTCTTCTGGAAATGTCAAGCTTGCATGCCGGGTAAAACGAAAGATACTGCGACTCTAGAATGATAGAGTCTACCGGGTTGGAAAGGACATTCGTGTTGCCCGCTACCACGAACTCGAACGTCAGCGACAGTATTCAAACTATGAAACATGGAGATGTGTCAGGTTGAAGAAGCTCTTGGCCATAAAAGATAGAGTACCAAGGATGTGGTGAAAAAGCTTGCAAGTTGCAACAGGTCTGAGAATTAGTATCCTGCGCTCTTGAGGGAATTTGGAACACAAATGCTCACCAAATAACAATGACCGATCACTGATTTGATACACCTCTCTCCTTTTTGCCCCCTATCGCTCGTGGTATGAACCAGGTTTGGCTTTGTTGCAGAAGAAGATACCTTCTTCCGATGAGTATTCCTCAATATATAGCGATAGAACTTGATAATACGAATAAAACTTTGCACTACTGATCAATGCCATTATTTGTTGAGATTTTCCATTCAGTGAGTGGCGTAAATGTAAAGAGGGGGAAATTACCATCCCTGTTTGGAAAGGAAGATTATGAATTAAATGAGAATTTCTAGACGACGAAGCGAGCATGCAATATGAAATATCATACGACGAAGCGAGCATGCAATATGAAATATCATGCGGGGCATGAGTTGAAGAAGGTATAGGAGCAAGATGAACAGGACGTAGCAGTGACTGATTACCACGGTTGAGAGATGAGAGGAAATGGCATGAAACTGCCTCATCGAAGCTTGTGAGGGAATCATAAACCATGTAATGTTGGCACTTCAGGCATTGTGACTTTGGGATATGTCTCATTACACACTTTAGAGTCATAAAAAGCTTCTGACTCTTTTTTCTCCAACACAACAGTCACCATGCCGGTGAGAACTAGTCACAAAAAGTGACAAAACCTTTACCTAAATCCGATTTTCAAAACATCGTTTACAGCTCCACTCTTCCCGGAATCAAAGCAAACTTCAAAAATACCAGATCAATTACAATAAATCCAGGCTTACTTAACCAGACCGATTATTCCCATGTCTAACTCAATAATCATGAACCAAGTATCTCCGAACCTGGAACTCTCTTCCGGCGAGCGAAATGTTTATTCTCCTGCAACTGCGCCACCCTCCTTGATAAATGCACAGAAACAAAAAGCCGCTTTATCGGCTCAACCAAGTGAACCTAAATCCAGTGTAGGCAATAGTATTTCCTATATTTCGTATACGGGTTAGTTTAGTGGTGCGTATCGAATTTTTTCGAAATATATATGTATCTAATATTAAATTCAATACCATTGAAAGTATTCAATATTATTTAGTTATTCAATACTATTAGCAATATATTGAAATACTAGAATCTAATATAACATATATATTTCTATTCAAATTATATTAGAAATAAAAGGTTTCTATTTAATTTGAAATAAAGAATGAAATAGGAATCTCTTTTTTCTAATCTAATTTGAATAGGAATATATATTTTATATTGAATTCTAGTATTTTAATATATTATTAATATTCTTTAAATATATAAATATATATGAGAGTAGTACAATCTCCTTTTTATACATACTAGCTGCAATATCAATATGCTAATACGCGCCATAGTTTCACTGTAGTATACTATTGCCTACACTGCCTAAATCCACCGATTCAAAAGGTCCAGAAGCCGACACCAATACAGCTGAACAATCATGCAATCCGGAAGTTCCAGAGGCGCCAGCCGACACCGATACAGTAGAGCCCTCTTGCAGTCCAGAGGAATCCTACAAGAAACTCTATGCCGAAATGTATAGGAAGGCATACATCGAAGCATATCAAAAAGCGTGTTGGGACTCGTTCAACCGATCATATGCAGCTGGTTCAACGCTAAATTCACCGATCATTATATGAAAGCATACATAAGTGAGTTTGAACGAATTCGTACTTATGATCCCGAGAGCGAAGAAAAATGTGAGGAATTTCGTTCTTCCTGCTGAATGGGGTGATGATATGTGGAATATGTAATCTGATTAATTTTACAGGGAACAAAAAACAAGATGCGTTGATGAAGTTGGATCTTGATAAAATTCCATTTCCTAATGAAGAATCTATGGTACCCCCATTCTATCTATACCTTAAGATTTGAAAACATTCTGACTTTGAGTCTAACAAACATCTATTCAGATGATTCAACTTTTTGATCGCATGCAAGACCTCGAAAAGAATCGAAAGCGCGACATGGCTCAGCGGGGAATTGCACAACTATTTGGAGGTTTATTGGCAATACTATTTATTTATCTTGTCATGGATATGACTATCAGAAGGATGTGAACAGAGGAGAGAAAAAGCTGAGTAGCTCAATGAGTACGTGGGAAGACTCAGATTGATCCAGTGACAAAATCTGGGAAGAAGGATTCAAGCTGTACTTGTAGAAATCTGACAAACGTGACTTTAGACTTTGAAGTTGATATCCTCTAGTGGACATCTATGCCAACTGGTGACCCCGCCTTTTCAGAAAATGGAACTATGCTTTCAAAGAAATAAACGAGTTCGGAGTACTACTCTGCAATGAAATGCAAATGAAACGCTGCGTGATAAAAGTTTTCATTCATACCGAGTTTTAAATCTAATATTACAGCCAGTGCGACAACGATTGGCGTGCAAGTCATCCTCGGATCAACACTAACCTTCCAACTACTCGTCCCAAACAATACAAACAACCTGTCCCTCAATATCAATTCCAGCGACAATCTCCAAATGTCCTCCATCCACATTCCTCTTCAACAACGCTACTCTTCCATCGTTTTGCAAGCCCACAGCTACCAAGTCCCCAGCTTTGTTGATAGAGAACTGTCTTGGGAAACTACCTCCAGCAGCGTCAATTGAGACAAGTGAAAAATTGCCATTCGCATGATTAAGAGAATAAGTTAAGAGAGAGTCGGAGGGAATGATATTTGTGGGTGATGGGGAAGAAGGATCGGGAATACTGAAGTGTGTATCGTTGCGTTGAGAGATGAGGAGGTAGTTATGATCGGGCTAGTAGGCACATTAATCTCATGTAATTTTAAAGTGACAAAATTTGGAGAGAATTGTGATCCTTCGAAAAATAATCACTTACTGTAATTTGGATCCCTGACGCGGCACTATAAAATTGCAATTCTTCGCCTGGGGTAGTCGTCTCCAAAAGACTCCTCTCAAACTTCACTTCAAAACTCAAAGTATTGTCACTTTCATATGTAACCTCATATGCCGTAAGTCTATTAGTCAATTGGCTGACCAAGTAAAAGTACGTGATTCCTGCTTCCGAAACAAGCCAATTTGCATGTCTGGGTCCACTTCCGACGGGAGTTTTCAATGGCTCAAGTGGTTCCAATAACTTGGTATCTTGATCGATGCGATAGATTCTCACGAGATCAGCACCCAAATCTGGGACGAGAACAAATGATTCGGTGGGGTCGGTGATTGCTTCGTGTGGATGCGGTGCGGTTTCGTATTGGGGGTCCGCGCCGGGAGTTGTAAGGTTATAGGTGAAGGTTTGGAGAGGAAGGATGTTAGTTGCGGAGGTGACATCCAAAGATCCTACGCTGCTTGAGGAACTATTGACCGGTCACTTAGTACAAGTCCCAAAATCAAGTCAAGCCGCAAATAATGAGTGAATCCTTACTAATAAGCTAAAGCCAAAGCGGTATTATTCGCATACAATACTGTAGCCGCTGCCCCAACCGGAGTCTCAACTCTATCCAATGCCACCAAAGAACCATCGTCCTGGATCTTCAACGAATTGAGAGTTCCATTGCTGGCAGTCAAACCTCTATCCGCGCAAAACAAAATATCCCGGGAAGAATCTAAGGTGATCCACGAGGAATTGGCCGCGCAAGCCGTAGATGTCGCAATGACTCCGAATGAATATGCACCATTTGCATCTTCATCGAGTGACAAAGTAGTAACGGTTCCTGCATATGAAGCCACAAATAGTCTGGACGCGAGAACCTGAGAACTTGCGAGTGTGAAGATGAGAGCTTTTGAGATGAACATATTGAAAGCTTGAGTTTCGTGTGGAAACCTAGTGATCACGTCGAATGCGACGGCGATAACACCCATTTATATGAACCTTCAAGACGTACGATTTAGACCTTATCCAATATCAGCATGCTTGATAAGCTTAAGCTCTTCTGCATTCACATCATGCATGCAGAAAGGGTAATTACCCATCTGGGAGACTAGTAAGACCGAAGCCTAACGTGACACCCAGTATCCCCTTGCATATATTGTTCCTGGATTTATCAGACGACTCATTCATTTACAACTCTTTCTTTATCTTAATCCGAATTTACCTTTTCCGAACATTCCTCTCGTACACCGTTAATGGGATTTATCAGACTTCCGATCTCAAATATCTTCGTGATTCTATTGGTGGTAAAACCAAATTGCCCCACAAGCCCCATTGTGATCCCAACCTCTTAATTAGTCTTTGAAGAATCCACACAAACTTAAGATGTCACCATTCTCTTAGGTCCCTAGCCAGAAAAAGAGAGTTCCGGCTCGGTGAATGCATGGCGACCGGATATTAATTTGCTTACCCTTGATCACATCACGTACGGATAACCTCATTGCCCTTGCAATGTTTCGGGTATTCTAGATTGACCGGTAGCTTTGCCGAACATTACCCTGTCATCGTTTAATGCAGCAGGAATCTGGCAAAGATTGTGTACACTTGCACACCAGTAGGCATTCTTCAACATTGTGAGCAACATGCAATCAGTATAGAACAGAACCTGAAGATGTATTCGTATTGATCAAAACAGTACCATAACCTGAATATAGAATGAATCCTTGACCCATCTTCTTCTTTTCTCGAAGACCAATTTCACCATGTTATCAGAACCATTATGAATCTCGTTTGCTCTCACCAACCCCCGGTATTCACGTCGTCTGGCTCGGGAACTTTGCCAGCAACTCCTTGCATTTCATGTTCGTGTTGCATGTCCGCCGAACTTCTCTGAAGAGTAGTGATGTTGTATGTTCTTCTCTCCTCGATTTGACCATTCGCGGGAATCGTAGCTTCACTTCCTTGGTGAATGACGGTCACGGTATGTGCACCATGACCTGTAAATTTGGCAAGGATTTGGGATACTGTTGACATTTTGTATTCCCGATGACCTTGTCCTCGTCCAGCTTCACCGTGTCCGACCTCGTCTTCGAATTCAATCTCCTCTAGGCCTTGAATGTTGTAGTGCCGAAGGAGAGGTCGTAATGTTGCGATGCAGCTTGCCACGATTCCCAAGCCAGCTTCAACTACGGACCAAATGAGCATTGGAGATATTGAATCTGTGAACGTTCATTAGTCATAGTCATGTCAAGGCAAGAGGGCAGGGCCCCGAACAAAGAGGATCTGTATAATCCAAGTCCACAGCGAATACTCCGATTCGTACAGCACAAGCAACACCAGCGCTGGCACTCCGTCAGCAAATTTCACAACTCAAATGTCGAAATTATACGTGTTCACTTACAATAGTCCTAATCCCAGGACAGCGACAACGAATGTCTTCGTCTTTATGTGCATTTGCATATTCCAAACTAATGCGACCGGAATCAGGGTGAAGAGGAGATATAGCGCAAGAGAGAGTCCGGCCCATGCATAACCTAGAGCATCTGCTGAGTCGTAGTTGCAATAACCATCTACGCTCGAGTCGCCCTGCTTCCAAGCGTATGAAATTGGTTGGCAATTGAAAATCAAGTAAAAGCTTGCTATGAAGCATATGATAACATTGATTGATAGTCCAGCCCAAAGAGCGTATGCGCAAGGGCTGGCCTCAGTGAGACGAAGGAGACATGTGGCATAGGAAGCTTTGACCGCCGTAACAGCATTTATGTAAATTAAGACCGTGAGCCAGACGTACTGCTGATTGTCAGTTGGTTGTATGATCTCAGAATCAGTTTTGAGACCTTCGAGCTTTCAACGATGTCATCCGTCTTCATTTCCTTCTTGTGTTGACCGATGCCTCGTTGAACGCCGACGAAGAGTAATGATGCCATCACGATATAAAGGCCCTAAAACCCCACGTCAGAATACCAAATACTAAGATCTTCGATGGTATATCTTACGAGAGATAAGAGAATAAGAAAATCATCATGGCCAATGGTATTTCGAATTACCACTCGAGTATAGTAACGGAGTGAGACAACAAAAACACCGAGAATGAGGAAAATGATTGTTGTTGCCAGTATGGATGGACCATAAGAGTCCATTCTCATTTGGGACAGTTGTTACGACTTTCTTCGTAACGATGGAATGTAATTCCTGGTGGATTTGTTAATTGTGTTTTTAGGTATACTGAAGGATGTTGTAGGTTGTAGAAGCGCATCATGCCATAAAGTGATAATTAACTTGCAGGCATGCCAACAGATGCTTGGAATAAGATGATGGAAGAAGAAAAAGCAATAGCAAGGAGAGATCAAAGGAAAGAAGAATCGGGGGCGAGAAGGATTACATATTGTTTGAAGGGGGAGAAAGGGCATGAGCGACGTAGATTTGAGGTGGAATCATACCTCATCCAACTCTGGAAAGTACGAAATGTTAAAAATCGTTCACCACACTCTAAATTGAGTTCAAGTGAGATGGATAAGAATAGAAATGCAAACATGCCATATTTGTAGAAGTATCTGAAAATTTTACCTACCTCTGGGCGAGACAACTTTGAGTGAAGTATCACCTGCTTGCTCAATAAGCAGTGCAACATTTCGATATTCGACGAAACGAGATGCATACTGAGTCCAAACAATTACTGTACCTCTGAAGTATCTGAAAACAGTCACAGTCAATGAAATCGCTGACGTCTAAGCCCCAAATGCAGAATTCCTTAGATTGTCTGTAAATGGCTGCAATGGTTTGCGACAGGAATAGACAAGTTCGTGGGGCATGTACATGATCAAGTACAGCGACGATGGTGACACTAGTTATTTCCATCGGCTTTAGACTTCAGACTACTGAACACTGACATGCGGCGCTTAAAAACATGGTATATATATGGGAATTCAGCCTCATGAAAGTAAGTATCCGTCCTTTCTGATGGTTCGCATTCGCATAGCATGATTCCAAAAGTAGATTTCATGTATCACCACAAATACAATAATGCCCACGAGGATTGATGGGTATTATGACGTATCGATGAATGCATAGATAGATAGGCTTGAAGTGTCAAGATTGATAACTTGTATTCCTTTTCCCTCGACGTTGCTGTGACTTGAATTGATGAGATTCTGCAGTGGTGGTGGTGAAGAAAATCTAGATGGATGAATAGAACTTTGAGGAGGTTGAGGATGATTAAGGAATCACAAGTGTTATTTTAGTCCTGTGACGAAAAGTCCCTTTTAAGATTGTATTGGGAGATCTGGTGATGTACCTATCAGAGAGATACACACACTTTGCTTCTCACCGCTTTCACTCACAATTCGGGCGTTGCCTGGATGAGTGAGGGTCATGGAAACAATACTCAAGGGCATTGATTGAATCGAATTGAACCGCACTTGTTTTTTCAACGAAAATTCTTCACATATAGCAATGGAGCAAAGAGTTTGCTTGCAAATATATCATATCTGAGGCTATTGATAGGGAATACGAATTTCGCCTAATAAAATGGCTTGGAATGTTTCCGTTCCGAAATTATCCAAAGGGCCGACAAAAAGGTCTTGGAAAGCGGGTGTCTGCAGAATCAAAATGTTGTTGGGCAGTTGGCGCTTGTATCGATAAGTACAGAGGTCCTGTCGAGGACGAAGATGTTTACAAGATGGTTAATGATTGTCTACTCAGTAGCCAAGTTCACCTGGTGGTTGCTACTTTGTAGGTATTGGCTTATTCATTTCTACTACCAGTACAGTATCGCTTACCTATGCAGTCTACCCCTTGGGTATGTATATCTTCACATGTTACCTTGCCTAGGGAGATTAGTAGATACATGATTCCTACCTCGCCTACAGACTTTTGGAATGGAGAATGAAGATTAGTTCTCACAATGAATCCATTATCGCTAGATACCAAAGCCACATGTGCTGCGCCAGTAGAGAACTCAGGTCCCGTCAAGCTGCACCGAAGTTTCTGGAAAGCCACATCATGTTGATCATCCCGAGGTCTCCATAAGCACTCTCCAGCTGTGCAATGTTCCCCCGCAAAATTCAGATGGAAAAATCCCAATTGCCAGTGGTGGCTTGATATCCTAGAGCTAATGAAAATGCTAATACTGTAGTATAATAAATTGATTATTGGTTGTCCCCTAGGTCGAGTTAAATCCATCAGCCACCGGTGAAGGCTTGAAAAATGCCTCTTTCGGCTCCAGCTTCTCTCTTTTCTTTTTCTTCTTCTTCTTCTTCTTCTTCTTCTTCTTCTTCCAAATTCAAGGCACCTGAAAATCCATCCATATGCCTTCTTTTAAGTTTTAGCACTTCTAGCTTCTAGTACGCCCAACTAGGCCATCGGTCAATGCAAATGCCGTCAAAATCAGGCCATGGACATGTCAGAATGCCAAAAACCATACGATGATTGAATGGATTCCAGACAAAAGGAAGAGGAGTAAATTGAACAAAAGGTGGTGAAAGTAGATTATATAGATTTAAGTGAACGCCCCCTCCGTACGAAAGGGTTGAGATACTTTTTTTACTTTTCTAAAATTGCTATTGCTGTTGATGTTGCTGTTACTGTGGCTGTTACTGTTACTGCCCGCATCTCTTTTCCATTGAGAAAAAATGGTCGCAATCACTAGTTTTCCCTAACCTCTTACCTCTTACCTCTTACCTCTTGCCTCTTACCTCTTACCTCTTACCTCTTGCAGCTGCATGCACTTGCCCTTACAGCCACATCCCCCTTTTGTTATCTTGAAATCTCCTACAGGTTGCCAAATGGTCTGGATCTTCAATTGGACTCGATGTCGATACTCTCTCTAGCCTTCAACCCAGCGTAACATGATTCGTTCTTCGTGGCAAAAGGCAATCCAGGGCTCGTCGATAGGTGTAAGCTTTAAGTCCGAAGGAGGAGAAAATGAGGAAACACAAGTCCTTCCAGGTATCGAGGTATCCAGGTATAGTACACGAATTTATATTGTCTCGTCGTGAGATACTATGGAGGCGGTCCTTGTGCAGCCTCGATATTCACGCATTCAGAAAAAGCAGGTGCGCCGTTCGATTATCGATACCAGACCAAAGCGCATGAAGAATGTACAACCTGATCCATTTTGAGAGACATCGTATAGGTCCAATACTGTTGTGTGATCGAGAAAGAGATGGCCGCCGACGAGTTCATTGGATTCACTTCAGACATATGGGGGGTTCGGAAGTAACATCCGTTTCCTGATCGACATCTCGCGTTTGTTCATTAAAGTAAGGTATCGTATGTACATTATGTATCATTCGAAGTGGCGACCCCTTCTGTACCGAGCTCATGCATGGTCTGAGGTGGAATGGACAGATTTGGAAAGAGGTGAAGAAGTAGAGAAGGCGCTAGAGAATGGGAGAGGAGAAGGGGGAGGCTGGAGGTTCTGGCAACAAGTGATACGGATATCCAGTTTCACAGTGTACACATATACAGGATTATCTACGAGTACATGCAATGAATGAATGAATGAATGGTATTGTTCACGATTCAGTAGTTAGCAGGTAAGTTCACCCGTCGTTCTGCCATTCATTCTATTCTACCAAATAGCTAATGCCTTTTCTACTTCTTCAGCTCTTCCCAGGTTCATTCACTGAATTGGGATCAGGATCGAATACCAGGGGAAAGTCCCACGCACCCACATACATACCATCCATCCATCCATCCATCCATACATACATACATACATACATCCATCCATACATACATACATACATACCTACATACATACCTACATACATACATACCTACATACACCCACCCACCACTCGTCGTTTGTTCTGTCATGAGAATTTCGAGGGAAATCATTGGTTCTTCTCTTGTAAACCCTTTCTCAACCGAACAGTACAAGGTATGTAGGTAAAGTGGTAAAGTAAAGTAAAGTATCAAAGGACCCAAGTAAGAACGAAGCCATCTGATTTGCTCGGCTCAGGATTCCGAGAGAGAAAAGCAAAGAATCCCCATATTTCCTTGGCTCGGGACGGATTTCCCACACAGAGACACCACCATTTTTTATTGCCAATATCTGCCCTCACTCACTCACTCACCCACTCACTCACTCACTCACTCTCTCACTCATCCACCTAGTCCGTACGCTCCGACCACATCCTAGGGATTTTCAATTCTGCCATTCGATGAAAATGACAACAAATTAAACTTAAACTTTACCAAGTATTGATGAAAAAAAAGGAATTGACAAGGCTGCTCGAGTAGACCTCATTTCATTCATTCATTCATTTATTCATTTATTCATTTATTCATTTATTCATTTATTCATTTATTCATTTATTTATTCATTCATTCATTCATTCATTCATTCATTCGTCCATTCGTCCATTCGTCCATTCGTCCATCCATCCAGTCACTCCGAAACCCTCGATCGAATCGTCCATTATCAATCAACCAAGATCGACCCCGTCCCTTCCATTCACTTGATTCAAATATGTCAGCACTTCGATTTTGAGGTTCCTCGAAGCTTTCAATGTTTCCACCCACATCTCCGATTCGGCTCTACAATCACTCGAGCACCAGCACCAGCACTAATAACACCACGACCACGACCACGACCACGACCACTATCACCACCACGACCACTACCACCACGACCACCACTACCACCAACCACTAATACAATACACCATCTGTATATGCGACAACACCATGATTGAGATTCCCCACGACGTCAACAACTTCAATTCCACCACTATTGTCTACCCACGCTACTATCGTATCGATACCGATTTATTATACTACCCATATTCTAATTGACGAAGAATTCATTATCTTGGCGCAAATCTATTACTGAAGTCTATCAAGGTTCTCGTGAAAAAAAAAGGTACCGCCGCCATACTTGGAGTGGTTGGCAACAGATCAAGGACCAGGGCAAGAATCATCCCTCGATACCATGATTTGGTACCTCCTCTACCCATTCAGAGGGTAAGTGATTTAATGAACTGGCATGCTTGACAAAATTTTATACATCTAATCAAGCTTGTCTGCATTAGAACCACGGAACCTCCCGACCTCGACACCAAACATCCCATTCGAGATCACTTCACTAAATTCGGATACAACGTCGCAAAGCATTCAGTCGCTGCCATAACTATCTCTGCTATCATCGCAACCCTACTTATATATCCCTTCCCATTTCTCTTCACAAATGGCTTCACCAATGGCGCGTCAAATCTACCACATCATGTGTGGTCTTCCGCGCAACCTTTGAAAGCATTGGATGATTCGAGGAAACCGGATGTGGTCATGCGATCGATATGGGTACATGGTGTGTTATTACTCTGGGTTTCGAAGGGAGGAGAGCTAATACCGGAGTAGGAAGCTATATGAAAGCTTTACAATCAGATGTTCTCCAAGCAGCATTAGAGATACAGGATCATATCTTAGGCCCCACTATCAACTTTGACCCTCGCAAGGAGGCTAAGCATGCCCAGATTGACTATACACAAAATGAATTAGCAGTGGATGTACGGGATACCTTTCATGCAGTAAACGGTCTCACAAACTCTTCTTGGTTCTTTCATTCTCCATTGCAATACTGGTCATGCTCGAAGGAAACCATTTCGGCTGATGACGACATCGTGATGACAGTCAACAAAAACTTACACCAGTCAACCTCTGTCAATGTTACCTTGAGGCACTCTATTGTCTTCAGTGGGAAGCGTTTTGAGGACCACCATCTTGTGGCTGCAGATGCCTTGGTCATAACCTTAGTTCACATGCTTGACTCGCCTGTCGGGAGATATTGGGAAAGAAGGGCAGCTCAACTCGCAGCCAAAGGATCTGATGACTGGCGCATGATTCCTTCCGATGGCCATTCGTTAAGAAGCACTCCCTACGAATTTTTATTTCAACCCACTGCTACTTGGGAATCGATTGCATTGGCCGCCGCATATACTTTTGGCGCATGGTGGTTCGTCGCAACTTTGTGGGGCCTGCGGGCTCTCAAGTCAAGGCTTGGTCTTCTCGTTGCAGCAACTACTCAGTTGGCCTTTACGTTCACTTCGACGTTCACCATCTGCGCTATTATCAAAACAGATTTGTCCATGATACCAAGAGAGTACTATCCTTTGATTGTTGTCTTTTGCGGTACGGAAAACATGCTTCAACTCGTGAGAGCTTTTATTGTCACGCCCTCATCACATCATCCGACTCTTAGATCCGCAGAAGCCTTTGGCAAGAACGGACATGTATTCCTCGCAAACACTGGCCAGAGGCTTCTCTTCTTGTGGGTGGTATCCAAGTTTGGAGGCGAAGGGCAAGCTACTTTTTGTCGCTTCGCTACTTTTGCACTAATCTTCGATTTCTTCTACCTACTGATGTTCTTCGCTCCCGTTCTAAGCATTGATGTACGAAGACCTCAATTAAACGATACACTCTCGGCTTCTTCCCGGGAACGAAGCTATCCGTCACCAGAAAGATCATCTTCTAAACCGTGGGCCGATTTCATTTTTCGGGGAGGAAACATGCCTTCGACTCGTATTGTCGGTACCTTGGTGATTATTATCGCAGTACTAATATGTCAATGGCACTTCGATCAAGGTATTTTGCAAAGCAATCAACACGTGTTGAAAACAACTGCCCCGGCTTCTTCAATACTAGAGGTTGATGTTCATCAAGCTAGAACTCCAACTGCCTGGCTTCGATTGCAAGACCACGAGACTGTTCATGAGCTTATAAGCATCGTCAAACCACATGCTCACAGTTTCGTTGCTCAAGTTTATGATCCTTTAGTTTTTGTTTTGAACGGTTCAGATCGGACACCAAACAGACTTGGTGTGAGATCGTTTCTCCCTGCTTTTTATGACTTTATCGAGAACCAGTCCCTGCCGTTTCTTTTGTTTGTTATCATCACTGGTGTCATTGTCAACCAATTTATCAAATATCTCTTGTCTGATGAGCCTTCTGACGATGGCGACCATGAGGGTCACGGCGACGAACCCCTGTTGTCGGTTAAAACATTTGGCTCTGGACATGCTCTGGATGTTGTCCTGATGACAGCTTCTCGTGATGGAATTATCGTTTCAGTCGGTTTGGATAGATGGATCCGCGTTTGGAATGCACAGCATAATGGCCGAAGCTATGTAGTCGAAGACCCTGGATCCGATATCGATCCGTTTCCTGTTTTAGCTATGGCGATCGATAACGACTCGAATTGGCTCGCAATACTGTCGAAGAAAATGGTCGCCTTGTGGAACATTCCTGAACGACGATGGGGTCCGACAATGCCCGTGGACGTTAAAGGCCGAACACCAGAAGCATTTTTCTTTAGCCGCAATGAAGTTGAGTTGATTGATCCGGTGATTATCGTGCGCCATAATGGTCTCATGTCAGAACTTCATATGGAAGATCGTGTTTCAAAGGAACTACAAATATGCCGCACGCCATTGGTCTGTGTTGAGCCACATTTGGAGAAAGTTGTTATGAATGGCTCCCTCCCACCTCCAAAGATCATAACCGCCTCAAAACGTGGCTGTGTACATGTTGCAGTTGAAGAGAAATCTGGTTGGGTTTCATATGATCTTAGACTCCCTTGGGTATCCGATGACAAAGATGTCAACTCAATTCTTCCATTGCCGGCATTATCTTCCTTCCTCGCTATACGCGACCACAGCGTTGATCTTGTTGATATACACACTCATAATGTCACTCATTCATTTGTTACAGAGAACATCAAACCAGGAACACTGCAATGCGTTCATTCGACAAGACGAAGGCCGCAGTGTGGATCTGTTGGTTTGGGATCATTTGCATTTATGTATACTTGCATTGAGACTGGTAATATGATGATGCAATCATATTTGCCCAGCAGAGAGGGCGATACTATATGTTTCCGTGACCCTGATAAACCAGGCTCTAAAACATGTTGTTTATGGCGGGAAACTGTAGAGCGGAGATTTAGTATAGAAAATCCTGGTAATTGGCAAGCACTCCAATCGGGGTACGTGGTAGGTGTACGGAAGGCAGAAGATCAAGATAAACAAGCAGGAGGAAATCAAATGTTGGGGCCGATTGGAAGCCGCGGACTTCGACAACGTGGTGCTTCGGCTAGGAGGTCTAATCTCGATCACCCAGGAGGCAAAGATGACGGCTGGGAGGTGTGGAGCTTAGGATCGAGAGGAGATGAAACCTCTGTACCCTTAAATTCAGTTTACGATCAGGTATTACTTGTTGGTAAACTTGGCCCAGTCACGAAAGTGGGTACGAACAGTATCGTAGTTGCATTGGGAAATATGGTCAAACTTATTACTGTCGGTCATGAACGTTATGATCGCCTTGGCAATGATTCTGATGAAACGTTCGTTGGCATGGCACCTGTTGCGAATAGGAGGAAAAGACCCGTTCTTGCACGAAAGAGAACAGATTAATATGCAGAATTTTTTATAACCTTTTTAAGATATTATTTGTGCTTATTCGCAAATTGCTTCTGGGGGGAGGATGATACCCAATACATGGACAAAAGGCGTTTTGGAAATTAATTGACACAGGCGTTACCATGGTCAAGGAAGCGGCGTTCGTGGATTTTTTTGGGGGTCTCATTTTGCGTATACAAGGCTGGGCGTATATAGTGGCATCTATATCGTCTTTTAAAGGGACAAGGTCATAGTACTTGAGTATATGCTTATCTTTTGGGCATGCTGAGTTCAAAAAGCATTGGGACTTTTTGTCGAGGTCAAAGTCATTAATCCAGTAGGCTTGCTTGGAAAGGATGAGGATGGAGATGGATTAGGAATAGGTCGCAAAGGGCAGTCCACTGGCCGGCCAACTGCCATCTGCAGTAAAGTAAACATTATCATAAAATTTCGATCTGACTTGCAAATCAAGAAGTGACAGTGATTGTAGAGTCCCTCAAAATGCAAAAGTCCCGACATATGTAGTTGCACCGGAAATAACAATGTCAATAAATGTACACACAATGAATCCTGTCATGACGGAGATCGTCTGCACATCACAGCCTTATGGTCCCTATAATGATTAGGTCTTACAGAAATCCGCGTTCCTGCACTAATCGGTGATGATCTTCGGGAGCTTCCCTCCTACTAATAATACCACGTGTATACCCCTGTCTCTTATCGTCAGCTTATCGTAAACGCCAAAATTCATACGCGACGACACGACCCCCGTTCCCGTTCAACGGCTTCCCTTTTGACTTCAATACTAATTCAAGCAATCAATCATGTCGATACTTAATTACTGGACCGTTGCAGCGTTGGTACTGGGCCTCGCGGCCCTTACACCGGGCATTATGGGTATGTTGGGGCTGGGAGGAAATAAGTTCTTGGTGAGAGGAAAGGTACGATCAATTGTTTTATCTTCGCTGGCTGGGTGCTTCATGTTTGCATAGATGTGCTAACACCTCATGTCGATAGACAGTCCTCTTGACCGGCGCTTCAGAAGGAATGGGAAAGAGTGTTGCAATTCAATTGGCAAAAAAGGGGGCAAATGTGATAATTGCTGCGAGAA
Source organism: Botryotinia globosa (assembly GCA_014898425.1). Lineage (NCBI taxonomy): Eukaryota > Fungi > Ascomycota > Leotiomycetes > Helotiales > Sclerotiniaceae > Botryotinia > Botryotinia globosa. Next base: position 56,295 of record RCSZ01000002.1, read on the forward strand.
ACGTCGGAAAATTGGAGAAGGCAATGGTGGAAATCAAGGTATTCATTAGTGTTTTTCGTTTCTTCGTGGAGGGGAAAGTAAAGATCGGGGTGAGATGTGGAATTGAAGGAAATTTTGAGGAGAAGAGATACTTCGATACCATTTGAGCCTCGAAGGGGGACTGGTAGGGGGAATAAATACAAGACCAAGGGCTTTTAGACGGGCTCAACTAACACCTCACAGGCCGCAGCTCTCTCCCCCTCAACGCAATCTTTCCAGTATATTTCCGCAGACGTCTCTATTCCTACCGAAGCCGCACGCATACTCGAAGAAGCCACTAGATTCAATTCTTCTAATCCTCCAGACATTGTCTGGTGTGTCGCAGGCACTTCTACTCCCGGCTTCTTTCTCGATACGAATCCCCAGAAACTTCGCACACAAATGGACATAAACTATTGGTCTTGTGCAGATATGGCTCATTGCGTTTTGAAATCCTGGCTCTCCACTTCCAACGCCGAGAAGAAAGACCGACATTTAATCTTCACCAGTAGCGTTTTAGCCTTCTATTCCGTCGTGGGTTATACACCATATTCGCCGACCAAGGCTGCGATCAAAAGTTTGAGCGATACCTTATATCAAGAAGTCCTACTGTATCCCAATCCTCCACAAATTCACACAATTTTTCCGGGTACAATAGCTAGCCCAGGATTAGAGATCGAGAATCAAGGCAAACCGGAAATCACACATTTATTGGAGGAAACGGATCCGATACAAACACCAGATGAAGTTGCAAAAAACGCGATTAGGGGCTTGGAAAGAGGAGAATATCTGATTACGGTGGGTTGGCTAGGAAGTATGATGAGGGCTTGCGCATGGGGAGGTAGTAGGAGAGGGAATTGGGTGTTGGATACCTTGGTTACATGGGGGACTTGTGTGGTTTGGGGCTTCGTCGGAAGGGATTTAGATGGGAAAGTTAGGAGGTGGGGAGAGGCGAAAGGGTTTAAAAGGAAGTGAAAGATTATGTTGAGGCGAGCTTGCGCAACGACGGGCCTTTAGATAGGTCATACTAATATTCCGGAAGAAAGTATGACTTCCGAGGGAGGAGCTGCTGTATATAGCGCACCTATTCTTGGACACAATCGATAGTATTTGCAGAGCATAGTAGACGCACAAAAGTTTACTCCGCCATAGTCTACCGAAGTACATAACACTAGCTAGATGAATACCAAAACCTCAGGAGTCTGCGACGGTGCTGCTATCTGCTAAACCTACCACGACATTGAAGGCTGGTGCTGTGTATTTATTCCGCTATATTACGAGATATTCAATGTCGCAAGTGCGAGATTCATGTGTAATTGTAGCCGTGTGTCGATACCGGGTTCGTACTTGGGTGCGGTCACGGATCTTGATGAAGGAGTTGAGTCTGTTAGTGCTTGGTCCTTGTTCAAAGAAGCCCGAAGCGTCGAAGAAGAGTGGATTTAGATTGAACTGATGGGTCGATGGACAGTTCCACACTACCCCGATGGACAGTTTCACACTACCCCTCATCCAATTCTAGACTCGCCTTATTGAAAAGATGTATCGTATGTTCAGCGATGCAATTCTTCGTTGAATCACGTTTGGTTTTGTTGAAACAGAGATAAATGAATTCGAATAAGGGTATTATAGGGCGTATTATGGCTACATATGTCACACAGCGAATGAGATTGGCTTGAATAAATACCGATGCTGGTTATGTATGAATTTCGGGGCCTTTATGAACCGAATAGTCTTCAGGCCGAACAGCTTCAACAAAACCCAAAACTGTCAAGCTTCCTAAGATTGAGTTCCGAAGAACAAAGGAACATAAAGGATATTATAGAAAGAGACATCAATGTGTTTTTCTTCTTTCTTTATTTTCACACAACAAAATGAACAGTCTCGTACTCGTAACTCCTGGCATTTACCTCCTATTGTTCCTTACCATTGTTCCATCACTCTAATTTGCTGAGATTCTTTTAGAAAGAAATGGCATCGTATAACTACCACGAAAAAATACTAATTACGCATATGTTTGGTTTGTCGGGCATATATGAAAATCAGGCCATCCCATATCGTTAACTGCAATTGATTTGGCCACGGAATCATGACTCCAGAAAAACATACCGCAGAAGACCATAATGTCATTATCATTGGTGCAGGATGGCAGGGTATTGCAGCCGCTAGAACATACCTACAGCTCAAACCCAACATCAAACTGACTGTAATTGACTCTGACAGTAGCATCGGCGGAGTCTGGAGTATTGAGCGAAGCTATCCTGGACTCATTGCCGATAGTCCTGTTGGGTGCTATGAATTTTCCGATATGTGTATGGATGAAGATCCGGAGTTGGAAATGTGGAAGATAATTCCCGGTCATAAAGTTGGTGAATATCTTCGCAATTTTTCAAAGAGATTTGGTATCGATGAGCACCTCCGCCTTGATACGAAGGTTTTCTCGGCGGTCCCTGAACTCGGAACTGGTGGCGTCAAGAGGTGGAGTCTAGAAGTGCAGACGAAAGGAAAAGAAAAGGAATTCCTCAAGTGTGATAAACTGATTGTAGCAAGTGGGCCCTCGTCGGATCCAAGAATGCCGGATCTCGATACGAGTCAGTTCAATGGACCTGTCTTTCACTCTCTTTATCTAGGTGCACGACATGCCGAGCTTACTGCCGACAAAATTAAGCATGTAACTGTAGTTGGAGGCAATAAATCGGCTGCGGAAGTCGTCAATTTATGTGCCACTGCAGGCAAGAAAGTGACTTGGTTAATACGAGAAGGTGGTGCTGGTCCAGGAATGCTTATACAGGCGAGATCGGGAGGGGTACATACCGCCGCCATCGCATTCTCCAGATGGGCAGGTCTGACGGTTCCATGTCTGTTGAGAACCCACGGATTTTGGTATTGGCTTTTACATAGTGGTCTCTTTTGGCCCGGTATCTGGTTGATTGGAAAATATTGGGAGTGGGCGTCTCACTATATGTTGAAAGGTCTTTATGAACAGAGCGAGAATGCTAAGAAAATCGCTCCTGATTTACAACAGTAAGATATTTGTGTAGCGGTGAATTTTACTTTACTAATGAAATACAGTCTCTTTTGGTCGACATCTGCACCTTCCTTCCTTCAAGAAGGAAGTACTTTGTTTGAAAAGCTGAATGAGGGAGTACTTATAGATGTCGAGCGCACGCATATATCCAAGGTCAATCCCAACAGTGTCACTCTCGATAATGGTACTCACCTTGCTACTGACGCAATAATATTCGCCACCGGATGGAATCTTACCTTTTCCAAATTCTTCACACCCGAAATGCGTCTTGAGCTGGACCTTCCAATCCCGTTTGGCACGGAACCTCCCGCTGTGAAGGAATATTGGAAAGAGCTCGATCTCGACGCCGATAAATGGGTTCACAAAACCTTTCCTTTCTTATCCAACCCACCCAAGACTTATGAAACCCCGCCGGACCATACACCATATCATCTCTATCGCCAATCAGTTCCCACCACTCTAGCTACGCGCAACGATCGATCTATAATTTTCCTCGGCGTCTTGGCATCCCCCCAAATCCCAACCTATGCTGAACTTTCATCGCTATGGAGTATTGCCTATCTCGAGAACATGCACGCTCCCGAGATCGATAATGTATTCCGTGACAAATTGACCATGGATCTCGATACCGCGCGGGCAAACGCATTCATGAAGTGGAGATATCGACGGGCCGGGATTATCGAACCGAACGTGGGAGCAGAGGTACAGGATCTTTGTGATTTGCTCTGTGAGGAGTTGGGGGTGGAAGCGAGGAGGAAATCGAGGATTGGGGGCTGGAAGGGTTCGTGGAATGAGTGGTTTGAGCCGTATCGAAGTATGGATTATAAGGGGGTTGTGGGGGAGTTTTTGGAGGTGGTGCGGAAGAGAGAGGAGGGGAAAACTAAGAGTGAGTAGAGGGACTTTGGGTCTGGTGTTTGTATGTAATAAGATGCGTTACTTTTTATTCTTTTGGAATGGGCACTTGAAGCTTGTTGCCTTGCATTTTGAAGTCGCTTTCCAGGTTTTGGAGCGGCTTGGAGATACAATTTGATTTTTGTTACCTACGAATGATACATGACATTGACGATTTAATTCCTTTGTCAGAGAACGTGTGGAATACATGACATATGTCCCACGAAATCTTTAGGCGGGTAGAGCATAGAAATCCAATGAAGCGTAGATGCATCGCTCATCCGATACAGCTATACCTACCCATCAGCACCGTCTTGGCATTTGCTTCCATCATCGCAAAACAAGGGGATCTCACTGAATAACCGAATCGCAGTTCCACCCTGGTGGTTCATGATTCCACGACATGTCGGTTTTGGAGCAGGCGCGAAGAGAAAACGAACAATTTCCTGTTCTATGAATGAAGATGAAGAATTACGGAAGATAGGATCATTCATACTTTTTTCGCCATTCAAATTGGCGCAAACTAATACGGGGTATCCGGATAGACTTCGTGATCTTGCCATGCATCTCGCCATTCTCCCGCTTCACTAGCCGGATAAGGCGAAATGATATGGGCAACACAAGGAAGAGAGTACCTTACTACTGCTGTGAGATTCACTTTAATGACTCCACACCAGGAACTGAGTTATATGGTATGCCATTTCCCATAATTAACTGTACCTCTTCCATCGCAAGACATATACTCAACGATTGCTAACCCTCTACGATTCCTTCCTACGCCATCGAGTCCTTGACCCAAGTACTACAAGCCCTGGCTATTCATGTGGTATACCATCTCCGAATGGCCCAAAGCAGCTTCTTGAAGCGCATTCCCCTCCATCATCATCGAACTTTTGCTCCACTGAAACGACACGTTGCAGTTCCGAATGACGTCCCATCCTGTGTGAATCATATTTCAAACCACTTCACCACATTTGACTTGTACTCAAGGTAGGGGGTACCAAAACCGAGTATCTTTTTTTCTTCTTCTCAAATCTACTATAGCATCTGGGGAACCTCAAACATCCACACTTATGAAACTTTCCAATTTTACCCAGCTGTCTGAGAAGTTCGTGCATCGTAGTGAATTCAATTTGTGGAGAGCTGGAATCTGGGAACCTCATTGCTCAGTCAACCCGCTTATATAATGCGTACTTCACAGATAGATAAAGGGTACAGGAAGTTCAGAAATATACTGATACAAGCTTTATGCATCATTTCCTCATCAAAGAAATTGCTCAACTCAACGAGAATCAAGACTCCCTGATACCAGGATATCAGGACACCAGGAGATCAGAAACTTGTGATCTTCAGCAAGCAAGCAAATAACTTGAACTCTTTGACAAAGTTCAAAGTACAGAGTTCCCAAGGTCATTGAGGAGTCCATCTATCATCTGCTCATATCCTTTCATGAAAACTATGAGTCGCTGATTCACAGATCAGATTCCATCTTATCAAATGTATGTCAAGGGAAGTGAATCCATATTCTGAGCATATCTTCCGTTCCATGGTGTTTTTAATCTCAGCAACTTTTGTAATATCAAACAAACATAACTCAAGGTAAGGGTACAATTGCATTCTTAGAGACCATTCACAGCTGGTCTCATATATACAACTGGGTTTTGAAGGTATCTGGACACCAGCAGAAGGGTACATGCAGGCATCCATCATCGTCTCTTGAACTAAAGTTCCTAAGCAACATATGTGGTTTGAATGAACTTTTGATAACAACAACATCAAACCTCGAGCAGCATCACTCAAACTCTTGAGCAACTTACTTGTTTCTCAGCTTACCTGTTTCTCAACGCCGAGACTCTAGCTTGTCCAAAAGAGTTAGCTCAATTTTCATTTTGAACTTTCCCACAATCTCAAAATAATATTGATTTACAATTTGGAATTTACACGCTGCCTCTTATTGACCTTGACGCCTGACCTGGACTTCTCATCAATTCTGCAAGGCTGCGTTCCAGAACCTTGTCATTTTCTATACTCTGGAAATTATCACACATCTTTTCTCGAATATAATCGATTTCGGCTGCGTTCTTAAATCGTTTTATTCACCTTGCCGAAGTTCATCACTTTCAAGCGGTCGCATTCTGCCGATAAACTCTCTCTGTCTTTTACCACTCGCCAACAACACCCACCTTGCACTTTTTAGAATCACATTAAAACTCGGTATACTCTGCTGCCCGGTATCAAGATGCGACACTTGCACGTCATGTTGACGATTTTGATCGTCTGCCTGTGTTCATTTTTGAGCATGGCAGATGGCTCAGGTTCGAGCATAAGCATCAACGTTCTTACTCTTACGTCATATACTACCGTCTCACCCACTCCTATTGTCGTAACATCCTCAGAAGTATGTTGTCCGCGATACCAGACCGATGTGTTCGATGCTAACAGATGTTTTAGTTTGTGACACCAGCTGACCAGATTCCTGTCACCTTGACTTCTGCACTGGTCGTTATTTATACCGTCTATCCAGAAAATGAGTCTCCAATAAGAGGAACTGCAACTGAGTTTGCATACCCTACATACCTTCCATCGATTGCTGCAACTGTTGCAACATTATCAACCAGCACTACGAGCCTTCCCATCCCACAGACAACTGATAGCTCAGACACTGTTGAGACTGATAGCTCAAGTACTGTCGAATCTAGTAGCTCGAGCAATGTTGACAAAAGCACTGGGCCAACAGCATCTTCCACTCGGTCGGCGACTTCGACAAGTAAGCCAAGTATTGCACCGACCTCTTCTAAAACATCATCATCGGCAATAGCAACTGGCACATTGGTATCAACTCCGCCAAGCAACAATGCCCATAAGTCGGTTCCAATTGTGGCAATTATAGTGCCTGCTATCGTCGGCGCCATCCTCGCCATCGCTGCACTTGGTTTGCTTGCATGGTGGTTACGCAGAAGAAATTTGAAGAAGAAAGGCAATAACGCGTCGAACTCCATGGCATCAAGACAAGGAAATATTTACGATGGACATAGCCAATGCTTAAACACAGGAAATAGGGTTTCATGCCAAGCAGGAAATTCACGACAGGATCGTTTAAGTGTCTTAGATACCTTGGGCTTAACAGACAAAAAGTTGTGGCCATCTTGGCCTTTCGGCGACAAGATGACCTTGGGCACTGGTGCTATCAAGCAAGCTATGATGGGAGCTGCAGTACCAGTTTCATCAACACCATCGCGACCGGTAAGATCTTATGAGCATGAGTTGCAGTTTATCACCAGTCCTCGGCCAGCAGAACTTCCAGGCGATCCAACATTATCTGAGAATGAAGTTTCAACAGTACACCAACAACAAACCGAGAATGGCACATCCATCGCGCCTCCTATTCCGCCGAAATCTCCAGACAGGGATCTCAAGCTATATGGAAGAAATGCCACTGGACATGCTCCACCTGGGTTGGAACCTTCAAATGTTAAGAAGAGCATTGATGATTCATCAATGCCACGATGGTCGAATTTTGACGGTCATCTGTCAAACCAAAGTTCTGAACTTCATGGAGCAGTCGCATCCCCTTCTACGCCAACTACAGCATGGCCGCATGGCAGCAATTCACAAGTTATCGCGCCCGCGCTTCCTCAGGTTCAGAACGACTCGGCTACAACACCAGCAAAGGCATGGGTCGAACCACCATCACGATTCTCTACTCCCTCAAACAACTCTACCTCGCCCGATGCAACTTCAAATGGCAGCGTTAACAACAGTCCAAAGCAATGGATTGAACCAACCTCTAATGTTGCAACTGGAACAAGAAATCGCGCGCATAATGCCATCCCACCTTCCCCGGTAGAAGCCGATACCCTGCGTACTGTCGCAGAACGCGACAACACCTTGGCAATGCTAGAGGGCCGTCAAAAAGCCCATGTAACTGGAAGTATCTCAGGCATTTTTGGTGGAAACGAACAACTGAGACTGTACAATGAATCCGTGAAGAGAGCTAGACAAAGAAGCATTGGCAGAGGAAGAGAGCTCCAAAGCAGGTTTCCGTTTGCGAGAGCACCTGTACCAGGCACAGTAACAGATGCTAACCATGACGTCTCTTACACTACAACAGCTGCAGGAACTTCAATTCGACGTGTTGACAAAGACAATGGTTTTGGAGGATGGATGTGAAGTATTCGCTAGCGTAATGGTAACGAAGTCATGACTACATGATCACTGCGGTGAAGCATTAAAGGCGTTGGAGGATTCAAACAGAAACACTTCTGGTGGAGCTTTTGGTGACTCTCCTTTTCTCTTTCTTTTGTATTTACGTTCTTTGTTCCGAGATCACTTGAAGGTTGATAAGAAATTGAAGGATGGTGGCCTTGGTAAATGAATGGATTGATGGATTGATTTGATTGACTGGGGGAATAATATGGGATGATTGACAGAGAAAGCTCTTTGCGATGAAGGAAAGAAAGCTAATCACACAAGCAAATCTCCTCTGTCTTTCCTCTTGGGAATCTTCAGAAGCTTGAATAATGATGAAACGAAATGGGATTTCTTTAGTGTAAAATACACAATTGATAGAAATCAGAATAAAAAGTATTAATTACAATGCGAATTTAGTTGAACTTGGTGAAAAAGTAAAGATTGAGAGATGAGGTCGGAACAAAATTTAAGACTTTCCGACATTTCCGAGGATTACCCTTTCGAATGTCTTTCAATCCTCTTGATGTTCATGTTGTATGTGTAAGAACACTACATCACTTGATCACACAACTTCAATCGAAGCATTTTGTTCAGTACTACAATCTTTCTTTAGCATCCGTCTAGTTTATCAATGCTTGCGGAAATCCTTACAATCTCGATGGTTGTCTGCAGGGTGAGCAGGTGAAATGTTTGATTCAATCAGTCACATTGCTTGAAGAAGATACATCGAACGGGAATTTAATAGTATATTTTGGCCAAAGAACTTTTCATGATTACTCAATAAGAGATTGATCCACTATCCGCCGTTCCGCCTATCCAACATTTTGAAGCTCTGCACAAATCTGTGGTATTTATTCCCATGATACCCAAACACAAACGCCGATTCGCCAGCCCTCTCCCAGCTATTGGGAATCACCAGCCTACCTCAGAGCCAAGCTCCTCCTAACTTCTAAACTAATCCCTTTACAACGTCCAGCCATCACTCCCCGTTCCACCTCATCATCCACCAAATCTCTCAAATCCAAGCTGGTACTTCCATCCATCTGTCCCATCAACCCCTGCCTCTCAGCAAAAAGTCCCTCTTCTCTTTCTCTCTGATTGTCCTTCATCAGCCCTTGCATTTCCACCTCCTCCATATCATCTTCCTCCCCTTCCAAGAATATTTCATGTCCACTTCCCTCATAAACCCACATAGCTGTTACACATCCTGCCGCAGCCACCACTGCCGTTTCCCACCATGCCCATCCCACTACTCCCTTTTCCAACCCTTGTCCATACCAAATTCCACCTACCACCGGTCCCACTGTGCGGAAGCCCGCTGAGACTGATTGTCCAATTCCGTGTATGGTACCCAGAACGGAAGGATGAGGCGAGCAATTATTCAATAAGATAATCGTAGCAGGGAGCGTGAAAGTTCTCGCTGAAACAGCAAGTAAAAGTACAAAGAAAATTCCAATCCAGATCGCAGGCCCGGCAGCAGGCGCAGGTGCGAGAGTACTGGAAGGCAATACGGCCAAATACGGAGCAACGAAATAAGCGATAGGGAACAAAATTAGAAAAAATCGAAAGCAAAGGAGGGTACCAAGTCTTGCGTGCACAGGTGGATAAAGAAGAACTTGTAGAGCCATGCCAAGGACGCCGAGAATGGATGTTGCAAAGCCGACTGTTGCGGCAGGCATACCGAGACCTCCGGTGAATACAAAGGGAAGAGACCGTGAAACATTGGAAGTAGGTCGTGGAGTAGAGAGAAAAAGTGACCAGATATTTGTGAAAGCTCCAAGATGGAAATCAAAGAATGCGCCGGTAATCAGGGTGAATATTACGTTTTTGGTCCAGATGCGATTAAAGGGCAATTTATTTGCGGTGGGACGAGTATTTGATTTAGGTTCGAAGTTCTCGAGGCTATCAGTTGAGGTCTCAAGATGAGAGTATTCAATCGGGACAACAATAGTTCCAAACCCTATTGATTGTTTAATCCGATTCATCAAATTGATTCCGTAATCAAATTGGCCACGTGCCGAAGGAAGAGTCTAAGATGAAGCCACAGGTTAGCATCCGTATCCGTATATGCGGGGGTGGATACATGAAGATGTATCCCACGTCAAGAGCACGTACCTCTTCTAGACCCAAGAATACGATGACGCCCGTAGTTGCTAAGAAGACGGCATTGAGAATACCAGGAAGAGCATAGGGATATGATTTAAGCCACTCAAATCCGAATGCAGCTTGGTCACCGAAAAGACTAGGGAGTGACATTGCTGGATCTGCAAGTAATCCACCCATAACTATGAGCAATATTAGTACATGAGGATGTGATTGATGCAATATATATATAAACATACCTGGGCCCAATATACCAGCCACGTTGAAACTCATAGGCAAGAGCAAAAATGCCCGAGATTGATATTTCTTCTCTTTGGTGAACTCTGCAACCATGGTACGTCTAATTGAGAAAGTTTAGCTATTGTGGATTTGGAATTGAAGAATCTAGAACTAACATTATTCCAACAGTACCATTGATAGCACCACCAAAGGCACGAAACAAAGCCGCTTGCCAGAACGTCGTCGAGAAGCCATATCCCATACATGAGATGGCTGTTCCAACCAACCCAATCATGAGAACCACCTTCCTCCCCCAGGTATCAGCGGCTTTACCCCATAGCACCGCAGTACAGACCTGAGCTCCGGTGAAACACCCCTGTAAGATCCCCGCCTGTGACGAAATAGCAGCATCAGACAAGCCAGGATCGAAGCTCTTCAGCTGATAGAACATATAAGCTTGCAATGAAGCAATTTGTAAGAAATCTACCAATCTAGAGAAGAAGAGGATGGCTAATTGATCTTTCCGAGGCAGTGACATCCATGTCACTGCTTGTGGTTTGGGACCAGATGCTTCTGAATCGGGCTCAGAGGCAGTACTAGGTCGTGAATCAAAGACCTCACGTGGGGATGGAGGGACGAGAGAGGTATGTCTGCGATGAAAACCGCTTACCCCTCCTCTATGCTCGGGCAAGGCCAGCGACCATAAAGGTGTTGGGATATTAATTTTCTCCGACATAGTCCTTAATTCTCAAACAAAAATTGAAAAAAGGTGATGAAATGAAACGGAATCCCAAAATACAGAAGAAAAGAATCAACAAGCCAAAATTCGGATGGTACAAGTCAACAACTTAACCAGAGCAGAGAAATATGTTGGATGGAAAATAATGGAGCGGGCTCGGTCCAGAATTCTGCCAAGCTATCAAATGAATGTAAAGAAAGGATAGAACGGAAAGGAAGATGGATCAAAGAAAAGTACATGCCAAAAGTAGTAGAAAGGAAGTTCTGTTATTCGATCTTCATCAATCAGCCATCTCGGACGTCCTCCTCTACTCGGAGGTTATTATTATTAGCCTTCTTCCTCGTGGACAGTCTGAAATTCCCTTTACTCTATACTTACTCTATCCTTGCTAGTGGTGTGCGTATGGGATATACATCATCGTCAATTTCAAAATTAAGCTTGCCCCATAGCTTTGTACTCTTTAGGTGAGGCTTCATGGAGCGAGAGAATGGTTGGTTGCCTTTGTGATCCACCAGATTCCAAGTTCCTACATCCAAGGACCAACTCTCCAAGCCTCCCAAGGTTCTGCATTTTCCCAAAGGCCTTTGGTTCTCGGTTTGTTCCTTCTTTCTTCTTTTTGGGGGGGGGGATCACCACTCAAGAGCTCTTGGTTGATGTTCGTCCAACTCCAATAGGGATAAGCATAAGAAAAACCAAATAAGCAAGGGTCTGCGTTAGTGGAGGTCAGTAGCAAGGTAATGAAAGTGTCACAGATGATCGGAAAGAAGTTCAAGGGTTGGCCGGTGTTCCAATGTTCAATGCTTATTTTAGTCCTCAGTATCTACTAAGTAATAGTCAGTGTTTGTTTACGCGGCACTAAGATTTTGTTCGAAAAGAATCCCCACTATAACCCCATGTACTGGAGACTGGAGTATCCATAGGCGTACCTGGTAATCAGCAGGTGGGTAATGATAAAGACACACCTCTCTCCCATCTAACGTTCAATGGGCAATTTATGGAAGTTTATAAAGGTTGAATATCTCAATTCAAATGATATATAGACAGACTATAGGTAGTGGTTGCTTCCGGGACCGAAGAACAAGAAACCTTCCACTGCTTGGGTTGAAATTACAGTATTGGGGATGTTGTCCACGACGATCATTTGACGTGTATCCGTTATAATTTGTCTTAAATAGGCCCTCATTTATTCAATCCAAAAGATGGTTTTATGTGAAACGATGGGCAACTTTGTATGAGAATTAGATAAGGATGTGGAGGATATCAAACCACGCTTCTATGCTTAATCGTGTTTCTTCTATTGATAGACATTTGTAATTTGTATGGAGGAGCTTAGCACACTTTATTGTATATAATACATCAAATTGATTATCTCGTAGGATTGATATATACGTCGGCAACATGATAGACCGTTACTGTAATGGCAGTGATGAGAAGCGCGACAAGACAAGCGCCCAGTCTTGGCGCGTCGTAATTGGTTCCACCGTGTTCACGTCCCCTGTTTGCTTCATTTGAAACCTCAAGACTCCCTTCCCAGTGCACATACATCAACATCTATCTATATTCCATCCAACGCTACTCCTAATATGACATTTCCGAGAAACCCATTACGAATTCCCAATTGCTATCATGCATGCGTGTATCTACGGAATACGCTGTACGCTCTACTTCAATCATGTTCCTTTCTTCGTACTAACTTGGTAGATCTTGTATGCGATCCTATACACACCATCCTCAAGACTACCGTCTGACATATGGCATTATGTCTTCCTCACACAACAGGATCCAAGCTTTGAAGCTCCTGAATTCCAAGGTCTAACTTGCACTTCGCAATAAACAAAAGTTCTAATCACCCTTCGGACCCACATACACATAATAGTAGGACTTGTCCAGCTTTTCGTGCTTCGATGGAGTAAAGTGTAAAGTATTTCTGCTTGCCAGTTGCCCTCTATATCCTAGTAGGTTTTCATCCGTCACTTCCCTTTGTGTATCATTATTCATTCTTTTGCATACTTCCATGAGCAAATGTCACACTTTCTTCTATTCTCTTGTTTCTTTTCCACCAGGTTACCATGGGGTTGAAAATATTATTACTGTTTTCTCTTCTCGCCTCCTTCTTACCCGTCCTCGTTGCTGCTGAATTGGGTGCTCTCCATAGTGATGATGCTTTTGATGTCGGCAGCTATGGATCTTATCCAGTCCGTACCTACATGTCAACCGATGTCGTTTCCCCGCGTTTGAATATTTTGCGATCGAGCTCATTATGCCGAAATGATCTGTATTGGGTATTTAGTCCTCGCGGGAGCTCTGTCAGTGAACCGGGTGCAATGATTTTGGATTCGGCAGGAAATTTAATCTGGACCAAGGGAGGTTATGATCAAGTCTACAACCTTCAGGTACAGGAATACATGGGGGAAAAGTATTTGACATTCTGGGCTGGAACAGATGCTGTGCAGGGACATGGTGCAGGAACTTATTATATGGTCAGTACAAGTTCTCTCGTATTTGTAAGTCTTTGCTTTAACTAACTTTGCGCAGCTTGACAAAAACTATAAGGAGGTTCACCACGTCGTTGCAGCAAACGGTCTCGCAGGCGATCTACACGACTTCACCATCACTGAAAATGGTACAGCTTTGATTACCATTTACGATGTTGTTGTAGCTAATTTATCATATGTTGAAATACCACAAGGATATGTTTGGGATTGTGTTATACAGGAAATTGACTTGGCCTCCGGAAAGCTCCTTTTTCAATGGAGAGCGGCAGATCATTATCCGATCTCCGATACATACAGAGAAATGCCTGCGGGAAATGGAGGAGTAAACTCTGCTTTCGACTTCTTTCACATAAACAGTATCGACAAGGATTCCAAAGGCAATTATCTTATTTCCAGCAGATATTTTCATTCCCTCACCTACATAAACGGGACAAATGGGGATATCATTTGGATTCTAGGAGGCAAGAAAAACATGTTCACGGATCTTTCTGGGGGTCTAGCTACCAATTTCGCATATCAACATGATGCTCGCTGGCGTCACAATCGCACCGCCATTTCTCTGTTCGACAACGCAGGATATGATGCTCATCCCGGAAATGCTACACGTGGACTCCTCGTCTTGCTTGATGAAATCAACATGACGGTAGAAGTCATTCGTGAATACATGAATCCCAACGGTGTCTACGCCATCTCACAAGGAAACTTCCAAATGCTCGAAGATGGGCATGTAATCATGGGTTATGGAAACACAGGCGCATTCACTGAATACGATCCCAATGGAACCGCGATCTGTGATGTACACTTCGGACCACAAAGTCGTTTTGGCGCAGGAGAAGTCCAATCATATCGAACCTTTAAATTCGATTGGCATGGATGGCCGACGACTGACCCTGACGTACGAATATTGACCAATGGAGATGATTGGTTGAGCTTTTATGTGAGCTGGAATGGAGCAACGGAAGTCACGAGATGGTTATTACAAGGAGCCGATGAGTCTGAAGCAGAAGAGGAAGAGTGGACGACTCTGGATTATGCCGACAAAACTACTTTTGAGACGGAGTTCGAAATTTATCGTTTGTATCCGAGATATTTGAGAGTGAAGGGAATAGGAAGTTACAATAACTTTACAGGACAGCAAGAGTTATTGGGGGTAAGTTCTTCTCTGGACGTAAATTTGGAACAGGTAAGGCTGACTCATCTCTTTTGTTAGACTTCAAGAACCTTTAATGCTAATACTGGTATGCAGATTTGGTCATTGAAGCCAGTGAGATTAGAGGGGTCGAGTAGTTGGCCATGGCTCACATTAATGGCGTTTGCGGGGGTGACTGGGCTAGTGGTGGGAATCAGAGAAGCGATGATTTGGAGGAGAAAGAAGAGGGGAGCTAGTTTATTGAGGTGGAGGCCTAGGGGCTTGGGGGTTCCATTGTTATCTGGGTAGCGCATGGGGTTTGGGAACGGGCGAATATCATTGGGAACATATGGGGGGAGTTTTGGCTGGGAATTTGTTTCTTTATATAGGACACCACCTTTTTCAAAGATTTACTTGTTTGTATAGTCATCTTTCCAAAGGGAGAGAGCTGGAGATGCCATTGCATAAACTCACATAGATACCTGTTTGAAGATGAATTCAAATCACGATATAATTCAAACCTGCGCACTTGGAGTGCCGTTTCATTCCAACGATGTTCATCCGATACACCGTAATCGCACTCCTTACCATTAATAGCCCAACATCGACCGCAATCACAGATCATATCCCATCCTATAAATTCCTATCCTACACCCATACCCATTATAATTACCTCCAACATAGGAACCGCACGCAATGAAAATCCATGCCCAAAACAGAACGACTCACGCATATGAAAAGCACAGACGAAAACACCAGGAAACACGAATCGTGAGCTCTTGTTGGTTTAGTATATTCCAGTCTTCGTCCTCTGGCCGCGTCATCGTGGCGGTAGGATGTGGAATATGGAGTATGCGATGTTGATGGATGGGTAGGAAATGAGTATGAGTGGTATGAGCATGGTTTGGTAGATGGAGTCCGAGAATGGATTCAAATCTTATCTTATCGATCTTTTCCATTACTTTTCTCGGCTTACCCTAGACGTTACGAATGAGGATAGGTGATGGTATGTTATGTGTCCACTTGTCAGAATTTTGCAGTTCGGGACGGGCTTTATATGGTTTTGTAAGATCCGAGGTTCTCCTAATGCATGAGTGATATTAATGCTAATGCTAATACTTGATTTGTATAACTAGTTAGGTTACGGAGTGTATTTATCAAATATTGGCTTGGGTCGGGGTCCGAAGCGATTGTATTTGTGCTAATTGATGTGCAAGTACCTAGGTAGCTCCTAGGCCAGGTACATATTACACAAGCTCGATACTGGACGGCAAGATATGATACCTATCAGAAAGATATCTAAAATGAGATAATTTAAACATCAAACCGAATTTTCATACTTGAAAAGAATAAATTGAAACGACCTCGAAAGGTGGGATATAGGTATGCTACGCTACCACTTAATTATATACAGAAAACAAATAAATGACCCAACAAAATAGAAAGCTAGAATATACCATACAAGCCTGTATTGTATGTATTGTTCTAGCCAGAACCCCCAAACCCCAATGATGATGCTTGATGTAAAGACATACAAGCCGTTTTCCCAATCCCGATTTTTTGTTTTACCTGTTCGTAGCTCCCATCTTCTTTTCCGAAGTCTCTCCGCTACCCCTCCATTATCCCTCTTCATCTACAACATATTCCAAATGCGCATCAAACAAACGTATGCCAATCCGCACCCAACCACAATGCAAAAATATCTGAACAAGACGTTCATCAATTGACATCTGTTTCTCCACCTCGAACGATCAATGAAATCATTGTTATCGTTCACCCTTGGGAATGGTCTATCTTTAGGAACTGCCTCTCCCAAGAACTCGCACAAATTTTCCCATCCATCCGTAATTCTATATTCCAATAACCTTCCCTCGCCAGCTGGACCCATGGCCTTTACAATATTCCTGACATTTTCATAATGTTCGGTATAGATTTGTTTTCCCTGGTTCTCAAAATCGCCCTTGAAGAAACAATCGAAGAATTCCTGCAACATGGGTTTATACATGCTGGCGGCCCAACTCCAGCCCTTCAACTTCTCAAGCTCCCAATCCTTGACGCGCCAATTGACAGTCTTGAGAGTAGATGCGTGCCAGGAATCGACGTCGCGGTTTGTGAGGATGATTTTAGCTTCGGGGTATGCGGCGATGAGTTCGGGGGCGAAAGCAACGGCAGGCCAATCGCAAACAGCTTGGCAGTGGCCGAGGAGCTGATCCCAGTCTGCGCGCGTGAAGGCGGGGCCGTTGTGATATTTGGCATCGAAGGCATCGCGCCAGAGGAGACAGTCGGGAGGGTTCTCGATACTGGCTGACATCATGTGGTAGGTATCTACGTATCCCAATTCGCGCATTGCTGCTCTCATTGCTGTGGGGCTTGTTAGTATTTTTTCAAAGAGGGGAAGTCTAGAAGAGAATACGAACATGCAGTTCCGGTTCTACCCAGACCGAGAATGAGAACTTTCATAGGGACTGTACGGCGACAGTTGCGGCGGTTGATATCGGTGTCTGCAGTGAAGATATCCGTGATAGGTTTTGGTGTATAGAGACGTGAGTTCGCCATTGTGAAGAGTTGTGATATGATTTGTATGTGAAAGAATGGTGTTGTACAACAATTGGAATAGGTGATGTATTCAAAGAACGAGTAAATGGGTATCTTAAGAAATGAAAAGCAGACTGAGATACAAGAGAGAGATAGTGAGAGAAGTTGTAAAAGCAGATAGAGATGAAATAAAAAAGAATTCTAGAAGAAATAAACCTACAAAAGAACCTCTATATCTATCTGATAAAGAAAGTTTAAGGCCAAGGTCTTTCCTGGCGGGTAGATCCATAATAGCATATCAACCCCCTCTCGTGGATTTTTAGGAACAGGGACCTCTAGAATTACGTAGACAGACCTTCTAGCCAGGATAGACCGGTTGGACCTTAGCACAATCTCAACATGTAACATTGAAGATTCGCGGCTTGATTATCTTGTCTGGACTATAGGTGGAGAGATGTGGGGGTGCTGGATATTTCAAGAGATTGGGATGAATATTGGATTGACGGGAAGCGCGCGTTCGTCTGTGAGTTCTGGAGGGAAATTCCAGACTATCTTCACTAGAAGCTGTAGACAACCGTGCATATCCTTGAATTGACATTTTATCTATCTCTACCGTTGTTTGGCATTTGACCTGGCCATAATTACCAGCAAGCAGAAGCTGCCAGCTGGAAAGGGGAAAATAAAACACGAGGATGCCGTGACTTGTGATGGAGGAAATTCTGGTAGAGCGTCTACCTGCGCGCAACATTCGTATGCACATCCCTCTTTCGTAGTACGAATTATATGAGCCTCAAAGAAATCATTCGGCCCCTTGATCATTTATTTGATTTGTACAACTCATCCAAGGAAAAGATATTCGAGAGCGCGTATCAAATACATGAATGATTTGCTAATATGGTACCATACGCATCTCCTCCTGATGATCCAAACGAAATTCATCGTTCATGATATCCAGTGATAGCACTCGGAACCCATTCGAGAATAATAGAGGTCTGTCTCTCTTCATTAAACCAAAAGTGGATCTATGTGAATTCCATGATTCCATGTGGTCTTCTTTTTCTCAACTCTGGAGTCCGTACGCCGCGTCCAGAAGAAAAGAATGGAGAAATTGATCAAGGATTCGATCATCTCTCTCTCTCTCTCTCTCTCTCAAATCGCCAAGAGACTAAGTACCGGTTGATATGGCTCACCCCCCGGCTTCGGGAAAGGATGCTTGAAAGCTTGATCATGAATCATGACTATTCTATCTTGGGTAATATTCAAGGATCTAATTTCATGCCTTGAATTGTATCAATATCAGCGAGTATTTATCGGACCAGAGAAGCTTTCTTTTGTTGATGATGTTATGTTAGCTTTGGAGTTTCAAAGTTCAAAAGTTTCAGGGGCAGAGATTTTGACGAGGAATCGTTGGATATCTTATTAATCTGTTACAACGTTAACCTTATTGAGGTTAATAAAATCGGGGAAGTTGGGATTATTAATCGGGTGCCGGCAGACAATAAACTTCTTACTTTGTACATGTCAATATCACGCAGACAATCTTACCGGTTTTGAACATTCATATATCATAGTTATAGTTATAGCTATTGTTATTGTTATTGTTATTGTGATTATTATATTCATAAGATATTTGATGTTTCGTCAAAGGGGATTAAACCTCATTTAAGGTTAGTGGGGAAAGACATTATGAATGACGGCTTGGCTTACGACTCAGGGGGTGTTACGAAATCTGTCAACGATTCAACGATTCAAATGGTAAAGATCGGATTCTTATTAATGTAATTGAGTTTCGCTTCCTCTTCGAATCTCGATGTACAGTACTTGGGGGATGATGGGTAAATTTTCAAAAGACTCAAGTAAGTGTTCTACGTTTGATGTCTATTTATGTATTGGCGTTCTGTTTCGGAATTTTAACCTTCTGTTTACTGTATATATTTCCCCGGTTTAGCTCTTCTAGTCTCTCAATTCTAGACTTCTCACTGCTCAATGGCATGAGAGCATAACAAATTCCAAGACATCCCGAGTAGATCACACTTTACCAGTCTTCCGAATGTCTTGTGGGTACCAGAATATAAACGGTCGATCAGCATCATTATCTGATATTCTATTTGAGGGTCACATCTGAAACGTGAGATCAACGTCTGTCTTAACCTTATCAGCAGAAGAAGATTGCGATTCGCAACGTCATCTATCCTTGGTCATGCCAAGAACTGTTAATTTACATTGACCTCACAACTCCCGCGAGCACCGAAGATTGAAATAGCGGATGAATCAGTGATCAAGGGTTTTCTCAGGCCATGTGAAGCGCGTATAGGTACGAGCGAAACACAGCCGTCAACCAACGAGCCAAGTACTTCTTCCAAGCTTGGATAACGACATTCGAGCTGATGGTTAATATACTAATCTTAGCTTCATTATACTTTCGGCCCACTCGGCATGATTCTTGGAGGAAATCGAGTATACTTTTGTATACTCCCGATGTCGGGGAAGCTCGTTGGCTCCTGAGTGGCGGGAGGGAGAACTTTGCACATTGTAAATGATGAATAATTCTGTTGGTATCACCTCGGTGGTGATTATGACGTCTTCATAATAGGTGTTCTGTATTCATTGATATTGTGTCTAATCTATTCTAGGTTCTAGAGCTACGAAAGCTATATGCAATACGTGCGTACGCTAGTGAGCTAGCGCTCACGTGCGTATATTCACTCGTATCGCAACAAATTCATCGAGGGCAGCTCAATACAGTCCAACATGAGGAAAACAAAATATACTTGAGTTATACTGCGCAGTTATGACAGTCTCATCAAGTATCTCGAAGTCGGTATGCAGATGTTCCCATTACAGTGATGATGCATTTAGTCTACCCAGAGATACCACTTCTCCTTGGGCCCTTCAGATTTGCCACTCGCCGGCTTAATGGCTGCAGTTCCTCTTCTAATTTTCAAAATATCTGGCATTACAATACATTTGATTGTGAGACTGGTCTCTCCCCTCGGAAAACCATTAGAGGGTTGCTATCCGTACCATCATTCACGCAGCTTAATGTATTTCGTAAAATCCATTGATTTGCTGCTTTAAATATCTTGCGATTTCGACTTCAACTACGTGAGCAGAGTTATTGATATCTTATTGAAAGATTATGTATGATACGTTCCACAAGGGTAAACTTTTGGTTGGTGAACACCCGATATTTGTGCTCTATTTCTTTTGATTCAGTACTTCCGAGAACTGCCATTACGCTGGGAACTGTTGAAAGGTCAACTTGAGAGGTGAAAAGAGGCTGATTGCACAGATACGAGTGATCGGAATTACGCAAAGTTGGAAGAGAAATCGGAGGCTGGAGTTCAATTTGATGTCATGTCTAGTGTTCCCACGGTAGGATGATCTGTCGAATATATAGACATTCAGTTTCCAGAAGTGGAACACATTTATTCAAATACATTATTATCCCTTTCTAAGATTTAAGAATAGACGTCGAATTAAGAGACGTAGGAATCTGGGATAATACTTGGAATAATTATTGTAGGGCTGTAGGGCTGAACATGTCGTCTATCACGCCATGTATGAGGGGGATTGCGTGGTGGGATATCAACGATGTGATGAGAGATAGATAGGGTGGTTTATATGTAGTGTGGTGCAATAATATGTTGATTTGAGCCGAAGTATTCTGGAATGGCAAAGTCAGAATAATTCCATGCCCGCGTGTGAACCATTCAGGGGGGGGGGGGGGGTGCTGCAAAAATGGCTGGTTGAGACAGTATATCTCAGACTTACCTAGTATGCCTAGAGGTTCTCCACTCCATTTTGTATATGTGATTTGGTGACGTGTGCGAAAAGTAGTATCAAAAGCAAGTGACGGACGCGTAGAGGATTCCGAGTTGAATGTCTTAAGGCTGAAAAGCTGTGAATGTAGATGTATTTAGTGATCTAAGTGAAGCTTGCCATACAAAAATGCAAATACAAACACTCCTTCTGAGTTCTAGTGACATATAGACATCATATATGGGCATAAATTGAGTAATATAAACATGTACTATTTATTGGTTTTCTCATAACAAACTACACGAACCACTTGAAAGTTCATCCTTCCACTCAAACACTTAAATCCCTGGAAAGGGTTGAGTGATTTTCTTATTAATAAGTTTTTATCAAGCCGCCCGGATATTATGCGCTTGTCTGTACCGAAGGAAGTCCTGACTTGCCATTGTCACCAAAGTGCAAATGCTGAAAATGCCGTCCTGATAGCTATTACTTCTTTTAATCACTTGGGGGATGTAGACATCATTGGTATCAAGCCATTTCACCATGTGTAAGTCCAATTACTATGCTTTTTCAGATGAAGAGAGCATCTTAAGGGGGATGAATGACTAGGAGATTATGTGCGAGAGAAAAGTAAGAGTCTATCGGTCTCATTGATCGTCTTTGGTAAATGTACCCATGGAAATCTAAGTTTGTAGGATAGTTCTTATACATATCTGCCGGCGACAGCTTTAGTGATGCCAAAGTAAGCTTTTTGAATCAAACCGAGTTGAGCTAAGTGATTCGACTACACAGAGATGGTACGATCTAGTGTTTCCAGTACCTTCTTGCAAAATGCGTCTCAGGAGAGCATATATAGCGATTAGTATGCCTGCATCATTGCCATCATCCAAAAACACTGACGAACCCTTTGACTATTCATACTGTCGAAATACAGGCGTGAGATTTACAAAGACATCCGCATTGTTAGACAAGATGGCAAGACCTAGTAGATCACCCAAGCTGACCAGATATCATCTTCGTGTATAAAAATAGTGTTCGATTGCTTTACAACGTAGAATTAAATCCTGTCAGCGCCGCTGTGAATCTATACATACAGTTTACTGAACTCTTAGTCAAGTCGAAACTTCTAGTGGCCCGTTTCTAGATGTTATGGCTCAATCGTATGATGAGACAATCCATCGCCCGCCTGCTTCAATTTCTAGCGATGAGGATTACAAAGTCAAGGTAGAAATACTGACGCCTGGTATTGTTTCAACGAGGCCGACGAACTGAGCTGGAAATGTGCAAAGTTATAACCGAACCTCCAAAATACCATCAACATCTATGGTGTTCATGAGAATACAGTGCGATAAGCATGGGAATAATTGAAACAAGTCAATACGCATGACAGGTAGCTGGCCGTGAAGCTCTTACGTTCACCGAAGAATCAATGTTTACGAGAAGAAAAAACTGAAAACTTTGAGGAAAATGCGCACTGCGCGTTGCTAACGATGAATCGAATTGGAACTTTCTGGAAGTAGCGACCGGAAAATATAAGGTGAGATCTACAATGATTACGACTAAGAATATGGATGTGTAAAGCTTTCAGAGTCCGTTTGGTTTACGCAGAAAATTGAACTACGATCTAGTAAAACAACTATACGATGTGAAATCAAAACTCGATTCTTAAATCTTTGTTTGCAACGATTTACAGAATATAAATATGTGAGGCCAAATAATTCGAGACGCCTCCAAATCTCAAGTGAGAGGCCAGTTGCTTCTCATGGAACCTATGAATACACTAAAATTTGAAGACGATCAACGCTGTCAAGGCTATCATTTATTGAGACTTTCCTCATGCTAGTGAAAAATATCCATTGATATGGTTCCTCAGGTTCAAAAATCTTGCCAGTCGCAATCATTTAAAGACTGAGGCATGAACTGTAGTCTCAATACCGAGATCTTAGATGGAAGAATAATATGATCCAGGCTATGCGCAAGGTTACACTGTCAGCGAATCATAATACTTGCTGTATAATTCCCATAATGCCCAACAATAGGTGATCTAGTCAAAAATCCAGAGACTTAATGGAGTTTCGGTCTCAGGGCATGCCAGAATTGACGATTATCCTACTTTGTACTTGATTTCATTGAAGGATGTCGAAACGATAATGTATGACGAGAAGAGTGGAGCGTAAGCTATACAGTACGTTTTTGCTCCGGAGAAGAATAATCGACATTGAAGATAAACCCACTATGACTGCAGCTTTCTTCGCTACAAGAAATCATACGATCTCAGCAGTCCATTTTAAACGTTCCATACACTGAATGGAAGTACATATGGAAGTACATGCTCGGCGCCTGAGACAAGCCGCAAGTAACCAGCCAGCCAAGAGTACTCGGTTTCGGCTCTGATAGAAGATGTATTCTCGCTGTATCCGCTATATCTACTATCTTCCTCCGAAAGCTCCATGAAGAAGCGATAAACAGGGGGGGAAGACCCACAACTGACGAGTTGGATCACGTGCAGGGAAAGGATTAGGATCCTTCTCAGGATCGATGGCTTGCGTGCCATTAATTTTCTCCAAAGGTCGATCCCAAATAATTATTCCATTACTCCGTACCATTAATTTTGTAGCTAGTCAAACTTCAACAAACGGTCTTATCGTCTGAATCTGGAGAGCGTACTATCCGGATAAGTATCTTACAAAGCCGCCCCATTTTCTTGCGCGATCATCGCTTAGTTTCGGATGCGATTCAGTTCCTTCTCCAGTGCTAAGACCAACAGATTACTTTTGATATAGAATACACTCTAGGAAACTCTAACGGCGAGGGACGTAATAATTGATTATGAATGCAGTGGGAGTGAAATGTGAGGCTGAATAGAGAGAGACCTTCAATGTTTTGATCACGACATGATATGGTCCGTGCGTACATAGTTCCACGAGTCTACCTGGCCTTGAGTTGCAGCACTAGCGGACATGGTGGTATCAGGTAGCCACAATATGAAATCTTTCTGCCTGGTCTCAATTCCTTCTCCTTTGCATCTTGTTCTTCTTCACAACTTCACAACCTCACAAAATGCGCATGGAAAAGCGACCACCCCACCAATCTAGATTGCATTATTATTTTCATACACATATTCACGTATGTGAGTCTGGAAATTCAAACATACACGTGTGACGCACGCGTAATTTTGCTCTGTGATCACTGGCTTGGATTCCTCCCCTGCCGTTGTGAGATGGCGTTGAAGAAAGATGGGTACCTACCTAGGTAGCTGCATACATATGACAGGAAGACAAGGCCAATCCGGTATCAAAACTCCGGTATAGGTTGTCAGGAAATGGCACAGTATTGGACAGACGTCAAGACGAGCGATAAGGATAGTCTATTCTATTGATCTAACTGACTAACGTGTACTTGTACTTTTCTTACTCCGTCCTTCTATGTCTAAAACAGATTCAGAGCCCAAGCAAAAGTCGTATCTCGTATGAAAAGGAGGACCAAATTCAACAAACGCCAAAACAAGCGAAAGAACGCCCTTCTCCGGGGCTTATATTAATCAATAGAAATTCACAGCTCATTGTTTCATTATCGTGATATCCAGTCGTACTAGGGTGGCTGGAGAGAGGCGCGGAGGCGCGGACTTGATGATGCCCAGTCCTTCTACGAGTCCCAGATAGGACCAAACGCTGGAATTCCAAGATATTCCAAATCCTGTACAAGTTTAATCGTCAATTTAGGATTCGAAATTACAATAACGGCTTCCGACTGAGTATCCCGATACTGTTGTATCACAAGAGGAAGTGTCGCGGGTCTTCCCATTGTTGTCGTATTGTGGATGTATGCATTAGGTCCTAGAGCTTTGATAATGCCGCCGATTTCATCACCATAAGTTGTCAATGGGTCTCGAGTTGACCAAAAGAGGTTAATCCGGGTTTGTTGTGCAAGAATTACTGGTAAGCATGGTGCAATTCCTGAACCGGTAGCTACAAGCAAAATACTTCGGAACATGGGAGCGATTCGTAAAACACCACATGTGGGCGTGCGACGAGCCCAAATCTCCTTTGGTGGTTCGTTTATCAACTTTTTAGTCCAGTCACCTGCGTTCGAGATGATGAGGGAGAAACCATCTCTTTTGGGATCTGCGACTGTGGCGAAGGAATGCCATTCGAAGAGAGGACTGCTGGATATACGGATAGTTGTTCCTGGCGAAGGAGTAACATAGTCGAAATATACGCGCAATGCATGAGTTGACAGTTGTTCTGATTGAACTTTGATCTTTCTGCAATTGAGCCACGTAATAATGATACTACCTGTGGCGACAGCGAGAAGCCACATGTTTGGGTTCACTAGTAATGCTTTTGATAGTTTTTGAGTTGCTGGTCGCTGAAGATCGCTAGTGAGTACGGTAAGAGTCCATAGCAAAGCGAGTGCTGACCATCCCGCAAATCGATGGATGATCTCAAAGCTATTGTGAAGTTTTGCACGAATAGATGGATGAGCCATAACGATCATTGAAATGAGAAGAATATCCAAGATGTAGATGATAATCAGCAAGATGATCTTTTCCGCGTTGTATGGTCCCCTCCAGCTACTTTCGATAGAGAGGAGAATGAACCAAAATGTTGCGGCAGAAGCACATCCAGAATGAAGACCTCCCAAGTGGTAGATCTTTCCCATACGTCTGCGAAGCCATAGAGGAAATGACCTTGGTGCAGATGCAAAAATGGTGTACAGAAGATTGATGACATGCTCCTCCCGAATGACAATTGCGACAACAAGGTTGATTGAGGTTGCTAAAGCAGCTGTTGTTTGACTTGGTCTTCCATTTGTAGCCCATTCATACAGAAATCCCACGGCGCCTCCCAAATTGAGACAAAACACGATTGTAAATAAAAGTCGATATTCCGAGGTGATAAAACGATAAAATCTCAAGATAGGTGTGGCAGATTGTCTTGCAACATCTTCCAAAATTTTGGGATCCACAGATAATTTCATCAGGCTTGAGCCTCCAGAACTATCCGATTCTGCTATGCTGCGAGAGGATGGCGATGGTGGTAGTTCTTTCATTTCGCTAGTATCGCTGGAGTCCGTCAGACTACGAGTGTCTGGCGACTCAATCATCTTTTCTGGTTCTCCCATCTTGCAAATCTGTTGATGTAACAACTAATGGTAGGGGAAGTTTTTGAGTTGTAGTAAATTGATAACTGAGGAAGTCCTCTGGAGAAGATAATAGAACACGCCTTTGCTGAATTCAGATGTTGGAAAGCGCAGGACGTAGAATGAATTGGATCTGGAAAGCAAGTGCTAGATCTGATACTTCTAAAGAGAACTGGATGTGTTGAATAGCTCGCAAGATGAGAGTATATATAAAGTTTTCGGTCTGTCCTCGAGCAGGCCATGTCGAACTAGTCAATATGGTTTCCGTCCGAAAAGGAGGACTCCGAACGCTCCATTAGGAAGTCCAAATGGAGCAAGGTAAGGGTTTCACTAGGGGCTAGTGAAGTCTTATGCGACGAGAATGTACAATGAAGTATGATTCGGATGAGAGGAGTTAATGAGATCCAATCCCAATAGTTGATCTCCACCTTCGCTCTCTCCGATGCTGTTATCATTCTATACAATGGTGGTACGAGATTGATATCTTCTTCGAACACCTTAAGGAGTACCCCAGTCGAGACTGGGTGAAAACGTGCTCACAATGCTACCCTCCAGTTTAGAAACTCCTTCTCGCCACTCACCACGTCATATCAACCAATAATCCATTGTATATGATATCCAGTTTCATATCGCAGTCGTGCTGCGGAAGTGGAGCTTCTTTTTCCCGATAGATACTATCTCTATCTATATCACCTTCTGCTCATTTAGATGCCAAGCTAAAGGTCGAATTGTAGGAAGGAGATAGAGCTCTTGCAAGCGCTTCCTCCTAGTCTAGTATAACAAATAACTCCGTGAAAGTGTTGTTCTCGAGTCAAAAAAATTGCTGGAGGAACTTCCCTTCCGCTACCGAGTCGGACCTCTGCATGTGCGTAAGGCACAAGCAGCACTTGTCCTATTCTGCTCGAGCGCAAATTTCACCGTTGTGTTATATAATGCTTGCCAATTGAGCTTGGACGTTCCTTTGGATACTTTCAATTTTGTTTCTACGTCCGCTCTTGCAGCGTAAGACGATCATACGTTGTTACGAGAGGCAAATCTACATATATTCACGCCGAACCAAAATACCAGAAGCAGAAGTCCCGACTGATAATGGTCAAGAGGTTACGGGGGAGTCAACACCATGCAGGATGTCAACCTTGTAGCCTCCGGGGTCCTTCCTTGGGTTCTTCAATAACATCTGATCTTTGCGTTGAAACAACCAGTTTTGAACTCATAGAACTGAATTATCCAACAAGTAAGAACTCGCACGACCCCTCACATCCATTTCTATTACATCTGTTGATCTCGATGCATTTAGAACTACATTTTTTTTGTGTGAAGTGGAGCATGTTCTTTTTTTAAGCATTCGCAGCCAACCCTTGTGAAAAGCTTATACCCTGCAACTCGCGCGCTTACCTTCCAACTTGAGGGTCATCTTATCAGGATGTTACTTCGCGCATCATTTCGGCACTTTTAACAACCACATTGCTCTTAGAGAAGACACTTCATAACAAACATGTTGGTTATCTAATTTGTTCCTGCAGTTAACAATCTTCACATGTTGCAAGTGGTGGATTATTTCTTGTTTTAAAGGTGTTTTTCTCGGCCTCATGTAACACCATGTGAACGTTGAAGAAAAAAGTATTTGACAACAGGCATGTCATTACCTCCCTCATATATGCCGAGGGAGTGGGGGCTACACATCATGGAC
The DNA here is from genome assembly GCA_014898425.1 of Botryotinia globosa. Taxonomy (NCBI): domain Eukaryota; kingdom Fungi; phylum Ascomycota; class Leotiomycetes; order Helotiales; family Sclerotiniaceae; genus Botryotinia; species Botryotinia globosa. The sequence goes on from RCSZ01000002.1 coordinate 84,234, forward strand.
GTGGGGTATATCGCAGTTTGAGTCTATTTCGGCACCGAAATTTTAGATATCAATATCAGGGCAGAGGTTAGAGACCTGGGTATTCAGACGATGTAGAAGCAAGCTTGAAGTGCAAGTGTATGAATCGGGAACAATCAATAATAAATCTTGTTCATTTTCCTGTACATCAATATCACGACATTCCTAGAAGTGTTGACGCCAATGCATCGTAAGTTCGTGTCATCGCGGCATCAAATGAATTACTCTGACCTATTCGAAAGCACGAACTGTCTCCGCTTATGGCAAAATACTCAGAATTTTGGTTGAGATGAGAATTCGTAAAAGCTCAGAATTATCAAAAATGTTAGACGCAAAGTGAATTCACTTGCCCTTCTAATAAAAGGATTATTCAAATCAGACCACCTCAGTTGGACTTTCTGTGAATTTTTGTAGTCTCTGCTCAGCGTGAAAAGTCGAAGTGATGTTATAGCTGTCGACATCTTAAGCGTAAGCTTAAGTTTAAGATCAAAACTAAGGACAGTGAGAAAACCAGAAAGAAGTTCTGGAGAAAAGAAGCCCAACTAGCAATATGCACATAAATTGTACCCAGTCGGCCCTTGCTTCATAATCAACCTTGCACACTAAACAAGGATGACACCATTCTTCGAATCAAAGACTGTTCCAATTCGGTACTATACACCGGCACTATACATCCTATACATCACGTGAGTCGTGTATGAAGAATGATCTACGGCGAGGTGCTGTCTGCTTGTGAACATTCTAGATCACGCTATCGCTGTGCAAGACCCTGCCCCATAACATCAGCACACATTTGTCGGTATTTCTACAGATCTGTGTGGCAGGGTCTAGTGCATGCTGGTTGTTGATTACGCAGATAGAGTAGCGAACCCTTGTATGGAGATCTTGGCATAGATAATAGATGTGGATCTAGATGTATTGATTGTATGTGAGTAAGGCTAGTATGAAAACAAGTTAATCATTGTAAGATTAGATCCTTAAGTGGAGACATCTTGGAGATACTTTTATCATTGTGCAGAAATGAGATTAAAAGATTTGAAATACTTCAAAGCTCGGGGTTTGTGATAACATCATTCCAAATCACCAAACTTCACCAAATCACCGAACTTCATGAACATAGCAATCATATTACCGCGAGTGTTCGGCCAAAAGGAAGATTGAGAAAAAAGAGAAACAGAGAGGATGTGTGGAAAGCGCAGTTGTGCTTTAGCTAGTCTGGAAAACAAAGGCTATAGGTATGCTAGAGACAATGACCGACATCCGAACATGGATATGATAGCTGGAAGTAAGTGAACATGATTATGTTGAATACACAAGTTCTTCTCGAGAATGAAAAATATGTAAATGAAAGATCCAATCGCAAGTGAAAGTGCAAGTGCCTAATAGTCGTCGCCACGACTGATAACTTCTTTACCACCACTGTGGAGCAGAATTGTCTGGGACCAATGGTTAGCTTTAGAAGATAGTTCTTCAAGATTTTTTCTTACATGTTCAAATTGTGCTGTATATGAGCCCTTTACGTCGACAAGTGGAGCGTAAGACTCCATTATTCCATTGTCTATCAAATGTCTCATCTATGCACAGTCATTAATAATCTCTCGGCGCATAACGGCGACGATCAGTCACATACCCCAAGATGATAATTTTTGACTCCAAGACGCTCCAAATAGCGGCGGCAGAATACCAAGGTTCCAAAATTGTCGTCGATGGTTTTGAGTAAAGCTGCGGCGGACGAAAGTTGTACATTGGAGCTTGTGAAATCGTCACTTCGTCCGTAACCATAGATACCGACCTATCATATCATCAGAACACATCCTCCAGACATTAAGATACAAAAGCCAACTGCGGTACATACATCATCTCGTAGATAGCCCGTTCCAGTACTACCGAAAGTCTCAATTGCAAAGACTTCTCCCTCTTCCATCTTATCTCGATTCTTGTTCTTGACAAAGGGAACTTGCTTGCCGCCGTGTATATGATATCGAAGGATGTCGTGACCTGTGATGTTTCGAATGGATTTCACCGGGAAAACCTTTCCTCCGATCTCTACTTCGTAACCCTCCATGACCTCCTGGATAGCAGCACCGATATCACTCATTCTTGCATCAATACCAGCATGCTATCACCCTATTAGCTTGTGTATTCCGGATGAAGGTTAGCGCTTTCAATTGAAGTGACGCACCATGATGCCAGTATTGGTTGCTTCTTTGACAGCAGCCAGGAGATTATCGTACGTATGGTCGAAAGCGACAGTAAATGCGGAATCGACGATGCGACCATTCACTTGCACTCCGAAGTCTACTTTTAGTACGTCGCTATTCTTCAGAATAACATCTTTTCCACCCGGGTTCGGTGTCCAATGGGCTGCAACATTGTTAAGACAGAGCCCGGTGGGAAATCCCATACTTGCTTTCAATCCATCTCCAGTTTCTAGTCCTTGATGGCCAGATAATGCACGGATCCCATCTTCAATGCCATCGGCAATTGACAAAAGACTTGCTCCTGGTTTGATGAGCTCCTTTTGCGCATATTGACGAACCTGTCGGTGAATCTCTGCAGCTTCACGATAATCATCAAGAAAACCTTCATCCCAGAGACGTGAATTGAAACGTGATTCCTCATCCGTAACACGGGACGTATTTTCATATAGCAGAAGTTCTCCCTTTGGAAATCCCGATGGAAATAAGCTAGAAACAAGCACACGTGGTGGATTGGTTTGTCTAAGCTCCGTTGGTTGCCTGTTCTTCTTCTTTGGCTTCTTAATTTTCTTCTTCTTTTCTGTACACAGATCGTTAGTTGGTTTTGAAATCAATGTTAAGGGTGATTGCCGGAAACCGTAACTCACCATTAGACAAAAGCCCATTCACCCCAGATCTTTCTTCGACACCATCATTGTCATCGACACCATCGTCGTCGCCAATAATTCCACGATCCAGATCAGCCGAGCTTGAACCCTTGTTAGAAGGTTTCGGATTTTGATTGGCTGATTTGAGCTCGGCGGAATTAGAAGCTAGATTCCGAAGTCAGCTTTCTATTTCTGATTATGTAATTTGCGATTGAAAATCATACCATCGGGAATTTGTTGATGTTCCTCGGGGGTCTGAGATCCCATATTGAAGCACTGAATTGAAGATAATGCCTTGGGAGCTTGGGAAATATCTTAGGGTTAATGTTGAGGTGAGGAGATATATAATCCATTGACTGCACATATAGTGGGGCTACGCCCTTCGGGGTACAATTCGTCAAGATGCGCATGACTAAGATTCGAGTACTGTTTTCAGAAACGAACTTTTAAATCACACTGGTGATCTACTAAGAGAGCAACATTGTTTGTCAAGCGGTTGACATCATTATAGTTTGAACGCATAGATGTAGATATGACAGGCTAATCTACGGACGCTTTGTGGACTGAGCTACTGAAATCACATGATATTGCAACTAGGTGCAGGCCGTCTGATGAGCCACGATTTAATCACAGTCATCTCAAACCTTGCCCCTGGGATTATCCGATACATGAAGAGCATATTGTACCCGAGAGTATTAAATTTCGGACTGAAGGGATAAGAGTCGTGATCAGCGCAAGACCGTGTAGTTTTTCAAATAAAGGATACAGCTAGCTAACGACGACAGCGCTATTACCATATGCGGAAACTTTACAATCTTACTCTAACAGGGCGGAATACCTTTGGAGATTTGACTCAAGTACCAGGAAGGCTTTCTGCACAAGCTTCTTGTGGATAGTCTTTATCATATCTGCAATACATGATTGAGAAATTCTAGGCCTTGCAATCTATTGCATATCTCGAGACCCATCAAACAACACTCCAGGTCTTATGTAGTCTTCCAACAACTGTGGCGCAAAGGTCAATCATCGAAGCAAGCATTTTGCGAAACTTGGTGACTTCAAGAATTTGGTCATCTTCGTTGTCACACTGTGAGGTATTCGCACGAAACGCTCGACGTGAAGATCCTCCACCAAACTCGGCTCTTCACACACATCCTTTTCGCGATACCCTTTGACTACTTCTATCTCACGATGAATTTTTATTACCTTCAAAGGTTATCCATGGATTACCAAGATTACATCTGCCAAACCTTCTTCTCAATTTACAAAAAGCCACAACTTACCCCACATCCCATCATATTCACTCCCCCTAAAACCCACTCTCACTTTTCGCTTCTCATTTATGACCCACTCATCATCACTTAACCAAAAGTTCCAATCAAAAACGAAATAGTAGCTTGAAAGCTCCAAAGCCCAAATCTTCTTTCCAAAAACCATCTAGAAGTCTACAATTTCCCAGGAAAAAAAAGTCATGGAAAAAAAAGAACTGAAAAAAATGGCAAAAGAAATCTCACTCCCGGGCAAGTGAGACCCAGAAACCTTGCAAATCGTTGTCTGTGGCAATGAACATTCAAGTCGAAGTTACAGAAGTAATTCAAGGTGGCCAGTCAAGCTAACCACTGCACCATCAGTCAGGACGTTTCATTGAGAGGATGTAATTGTTTGGAATTATATATCAAAGAGACAGATTCACTGTTGAAATTTGGTGGGGTAGGGCGTTCGGGCAATTTCGAATAGGATTATAGGACAATGCGGATAGTTTGACTTGGAGAATGTTTTGTGAGGCATTTCTGGTGTTGATTGATAACTATGTAGCTCTGGGCCGCTGCGTGATACCTTCTAGTCAATAGGTCTCAGCACTCGTAGAGAAGAAATCTTTGCGCATATTGTGAACCTCTATAATTGAGTAGTCACAGTTATCCAGATTCGTAGAACTTCGGGCTCAGCACTACTCACTTTCTTTAAACTTGATATAATAGTAGTGGCCAATGGTTTCATTCTAAATCAAACTTACACCACTCGACGTTCACCTCGTAGCATTGTGGAACTAGAATTTTGCAAGAACTGATTGCACCGCATTAAATAGTGGAATGGATTTGTGTATGAGATCTGCCTGGAACACTTCACAAGTGCTTCAACAACTGACTTCTGATATTGTAAACCCTTACTGTCGAAAGAAATAATAACTATTGCAAGGAAAAACGCAGTGGGGTTCTTAATTCACGAAACACGTTTTACTGTTGCTCACCAACCACCTCCACTCCCATAACAACTCATTGCCAAGTTCGCCATATCTAGACACTATTTATGGTCACGTTTCCTTCCTTGGATCTGCCTTGTATAAAAAGCACTTCTTGCTTCCAATAGAGATCTTTTGGTACATGCGGAGGCACGTCGCTCAGCTTGAACGAGGCTTGATACTTCCATCACAATGAGAGTCCCAATCTATTCACATTTAAGATAAATTTCAAAGAGTCTATTTGGGAACCAAAAAAAGTGTGGAGTGTGGGAGTTAATGCACAATATATTGCAGGCATTTGGGTCTTGATAAATGAATAGTCTCACCAATCTAATATGAAAGGAGAAGACAACCATGATTCTCCACCCCCAATGCCTCAATATATTGCTTAATCTACTCGTATAGCAGAACTCGATTCCCCAGATTTTCTTCGCCCGACAGATGAATTATCATTTACCTTTCCAATCCAACTGACTACAATTAGAACACCCAAGAACAATTGATTGGCAGCAGGCCATGCTTGCCTGCGAGGACTTCGCATCAAGAGGCGGAGATATTCACTACTGTCTGTACTCCTTACCTTATGCTTTAGAGCCAAAATTCCTTAAAGAGAGATTTTCACTGTTTTAATGGCGATTTTAAAGTCGCATTGTTACTTCGGTGGCCTGGCAACGAAGTTTCACCTCGTTGCTGTTATTTTTTCTGCAAATCTGTGCGTACGAGTGAAAGAATGATACTAAGAGATTTTTATACCAAAGCGTAGAAGATTTCGGACGTGAGGTGTATAAGTAATGACTCAATGTATTCATTGTGCGGCTAACATTGTACTAGATGATGGATATCCGCTTGAGAATTCGCTTAATATATCCGTAACCTTATTTCACCTCCCCTCAAGTTTCAGAATCCACACTATTGTATAAGTAAGGCGAACGGTGGGGAGAAGATATGAATAGTTTGGGTGGTAGGGAAAGTTTGTTGACGGTCAATATTTAACTCTACTGCTGTCGAAATATATGGATTGACTTTTTAGTCAATGGTCTAGTTGTCTCTAGCTCTCACTATCGAATTATCTACATGCGCTATCACAAATCCACCACCTTCCCCTCTTCCCCCATCACCAACGACCTTGTCCTCAAATTCATCCCTGAAATACATCTTACTCTCAATCCCTACCGCTCTATCTCCACAGAAGTCTCCGAGCTCACGAAACGCCACCTTCGGCATCTGGTGACCAAGCGATCGTTGTAGTTATGGATAGATAACCAATTTGATGAGAACATTTATACTTCCCAAACAAGTTTCCTTTGAAGTTCAGCATGATTGACATGGAAAAGTGAATAAGAGAAATATCAATAGTAGGGAATAGGTACCGTGTGAGCATGATACAATGATATTCTCTATCTGCTATGCCATCATCTGATATGGTGAATCATCTCCAATACCACTCCTCACTTCTCACCCCTCCTCCGTACCTCCACCTCTTCCAATCAACTCGGCACAAGGAAGTATATAAATCCCACTCTGTACGTGAATGGGAAAGATAGAATTCATGTAATCTCGGACTTCCCAGCGCAGATGCGGCATTGGAATTTTCTCACATCTTGAATTCCCTTCAACATTCCACCGGAGAATACATTTCTTGACTCCGAGATTTGCCGATCATTGCTGCATGACTTGAAATTTCATCACCGTTTGGGATTTGGATTATTAGGAAATATATAGATCAAGTATTTTTATTGTCGATTAATTTATCATTGCCACTCAATCTCCATCACCACCACTGCCACCGAAATCTCATCTCATCTCATAGCCCCTCCCACACCTCACCTCCCACAGATTCCTACTTCGAAATCCCTTCGATTGCGCTTACACAAACCTTGAATCGTATCTCTCGCAAATCGCAGCATTAGAAACCTTCCAGACGACATCTATTCCCCTCATATGGAAAAGAATCTAGATCCTTTCTCTTTTTATACATCCTCCTTGCTAACTTTCCACACATTTAGATTCCATAATGACTCCACAGAAGGAAGTCAAGCCTGTTGCATTCATGGACGTCCAATCAATATTCCATACAGCGCCCTCACAACCGTTTTCCTCGAACTTTGGAATCTATATCCAGTAGCTAACCCACATCACACCACGTAATTCCCCATCACACTCTCCCACCCTCATTTTCGAAATAAACAGAAACTACAAACTCAACCGACTAGTAGACTTAGGATTGCGTACCATAGCATTCTTCACAATCGTCAACATGACTAGCTAAACACACTCATGAATTACAAACTCTTCGTTACTTTCAGTCAAGATAACCTTCCTTATATGCGGTTTCTTTCTAGATAGATTGTACAAGTGATGATATTATATGATGTAAATGACAATAACATCTACTAAAACATCCCTACAACTATCAAAATACCAGATCACTAGGTATTTCTTGCGGACTATATATCTTCATTGGCGCAATCCCATTCATCAGTGAGTACTATTGTCAACACATCTTATCTCACCTCATCAACACTATCACCAATCTAATACTTCTCACCTCTAGTCCTTACCCCTCTCACTCAAACTTCATCCCAACTCCCAGCCCCCAGCTTCCAACCTCTCACTTATTTCATCATACCTCCTCCTCCATCACCATCACCATCACCATCACCATCACCATCACCATCACCATCACCATCACCATCCCCCTCAACCCCTTCCTTCCTCCATCCTAACCCCAAATCCCAAATCCCACCCCCCAACCAAACCTTCCCAATCTCTCCCTCCCATCCCATCCAAAGATCCATTTCTAATCGTAATTTATACCTACCTAGTAACTCATACATCCCACCACCACCAGAAAACACACCCCTCTACATCTTTTTATCCTTGACAACCTAAGTTTCTCAATTCTCGAATCCTCAATCCTATCACTCTACCTCTCAATTCCAATTCCACTTCCCATACTCGTACCCATTCCCAATTCAAATGCGATTCAAATCCCACCCAACCTACTAAACCAATATCTCAGCTTCACTTCAACCCCCAATCCTGATTTCCAACCCCATTAATCAAATCAAATCCAAATCAATCCGATCCCACCATTCCCACCATTTGCACCTCAAACTCCCATCCCATTCCATCCCATCGCCCCCCAAAGTCCCAAAATCCCATTCCTATCCTTTCCTATCCTTCCCTTTTCTATCCCCTCTTCCCATTCCAGCCTACCCATCATAAAACCTCCTTCCAGCCAACTCCCCCCTTCCCCACCCTTCCCACCCTTCTCTCCCATTCCCCATCCTCATTCCCCATCACCCTCATCCTCATCCCCCCCCGAGAGCGAACAACAATCAACAATCAACAATGAATAGGAATAACTTACAAGTGTACGAGTATCGATAACCCCAAGAACAACCCCAAGAAAGTCGCAAAGCTCGATATATCAATACAACCACAATACCATTTAACATCTAAATCCTCATACCTATCTAGATAGGTAGGCAGATAATCTATAAGTAGGTAGGTAATGAGAATCTCCAAACATGTGGATACGAAGTAAAGAGCCACTTATCAATTTCCTTCATTCCAAAGCCGAAGCCAAAGCCAACAAGAACGAGATGCAGATCGAGGCAGATACTCAATAAATATATCAATATCAAATTGAATACAAAAAAGCAAGAGAACAAAAACAACAACATAATTTCACCAGTAAAAAACTTCAAACCAACCAAACATAAAGTAGTGAAGAATTGTATAATATATAAATCCAACCTGGGTAGCTCTAGCTAATCAATCATGCGTGGTGATCCGCAAGATCATAGCATCACAAGGCACAAGGCACAAGTATATCATCCTCGATTATCGAAATCGAAATCGAAATGTCGAAAGGTCGAAAAGTCCATCGCATAGCGCCACATGTATTTATGTACCGTATGATATGTATATGCCACACCCATCCAACGCCCATTTGCCTGTCCGTCCATCCATCCAGCCACCCATCCAGCTAAAAGCAAATTGATCTTCCGTCAATCCTAGGTATTGATTTCGCACACTGGTTATGATGTAGTTTTATTCTTTCCTCTGGGCGAAAATCTCTTCATTAAGATTCAGCCTCAACCTTCTTCCTCCTTCCTCCCTTTCCCTTTCCTCTTCCTTTCTTCTTCGGTTCACCCGCATCCACTTCCGGCTCCACTTCACTCTCACTCCCCTCTTCCTTTTTCGCCGCCGATGCCTTTCTCTTCTTTCCCTCCGCATCCTTCTCCTCCTTCGCCGCCGGCACAACCTCTTGAACCCTCCCCACAATCTCACTCAAAAAATCAAATTGATCATTTTCCTCCACCACTCTCTTCAGACAACCTGCCGTAACTCTTTTCCCTCCCTTCTCCCTTGCAACCTTTGCCGCGCCTTGTACTAACGATATCATGAAAAGTTCCAACGCTTTCGATACTGCGACCGGAGTAACTTGCGCGACTTTGCCTACTTCTTCATCGGCTTGCATTATACGTTTAATGCGGGCGACGGGGAACTTTGTGCGGATTTCTATTCCATCTGGATTTGGATTTTTGTTCGAAGGAGGAGCCGCGGGGGGTTGAGGTGCTATGGCGAAAGACATCTTGGATTGGTATTGAGGAGTGCGAGATTGATTAAATGAAGCGGTAGTAATGGGTTGAGATTTGACGCGTGATTGACGAGGTTGTCGCGTTGTTGTATCCAGTTGATTTGTATATGATTCGTGATAGAGAGGATTTTGAGGGTTGTTGTTGTACTGATATATCTCTACTGAGTCATTACCCAGGGTGAATGGTGAAGGGATGCGATGATGGTGAGGGGAGTGAGCAGATAATGTGGGTTCGGTATTTTGAAATTGATTGAGATATTGTGGTTGTGGTTGTGGTTGTGGTTGTGGTGGTTGTGGTGGTTGTGGTGGTTGTGGTGGTTGTGGTTGTGGTTGTGGTTGTGGTGGTTGTGGTGGTTGTGGTGGTTGTGGTTGTGGTTGTGGTGGTGGTGGTTGTGGTGGTTGTGGTGGTTGTGGTTGTGGTGGTGGTGGTGGTGGTGGTGGTGGTAGTTGTGAATGAGAAGAAGCGGAAGAAGAAGATGTAATGATGGGTGAATTGTTATTATGATTGATAAAATCTGATTTGATGGTCAGAGAGTGAGAATGAGGAAGAGAATGAGGAAGAGAATGAGAATGAGAATGAGAGGGGTAGTAAAATTGTGGAGCCGTGGCCGTGGTTGGAGTTGTCACAGTAGTCGGAGGAGTTTCTTGACTTCCGAAAGAATGTCTAGGTGGTAATGCGGGAATTGGTGGCATATATTGATTTGGGGTATGAAATGTATTATATTCTGGAAATTCATCTATTAAATTTCCCGCATTATTGACAGTGAATCGTGGATGCGGTGATTGATGTGATTGATTTGATTGACTTGGGGGATAATTTAGATGTTGTATTGGTTGAGAAAGTCTTGATGTTGTTGTTGATGTTGTTGTTGGTGTTGATGTTGTTGTTGATGTTGGTGTTGGTGTTGGTGTTGATGTTGGGGTTCCTCTAGTCCCATTACCAAAATGAGGAGTTCCCGGTGACCAAGGTGCATATGATGATGATGTTCCCGATGAAGTGGTGAATGGATGAAAGGTTTGCTGATGTTTCTTGGGATTGGCATCAGGTGGTGAGAAACCTGATAAATCGGGCGATTGAGGTGTATAAGTTGAATCCATTTTTACCCAGGTAGGTAGGTAGGTAGGTAGGTCTTGTACCGGTCGGTAAACTTAATTACTCTTTTCTTTTCATGAATTTTTCAAAGGAATAATTTTCGACGTTAATATATTTTCGGTATAGGGTAAAGTAAAATAAGAGGTCAAGAAGGTTTTATATATATATATACCTAGGTAGGTACACTGTATATAAACCGGTAACGGTACTGTACTATATTGTACTGAACGGTACTGTACTGTACTGTACTAAAGAAATATATCTCCTTTGTTTGCTGGACTCAGTTCGAGTTACGAGTACAAACAGTACGAGGGAAATGGCTTTGGGCCAATCTTCTCTTGAGCTTCTAAAAAGATGTAATTATCAACCTTTTGGGTTTGGATTTGAAGGAAAGGACCTCGGTTGGCTATAGGAGGCGAAAAGACTGATCAAGGTGGATTCTTTCTTCTTTGTTCTCCTCTTCCGCCTTTCTCTCTTGGTAGATATTGGATAGGGATTTCTTCATCAAAGACTTTCAAGGTTCTCCTTCATCAACTTGTGATGAGATTCCAAAGTTCGTTGATCGTAGAGCGGTGAAATGAGTGAGGCCATAACAGCAAGGAGGAAGCAAGAGAGGAGGACAGAGGATGGCTGGGCTGGTAAGCGACAATAGCTCAAAGAAGAAATCGAAAAGGATTTCGAATATGGATTATTCAACCAAAGAAATTGATTGGTTCAAGTGAAAGAATAAAAGACAAATAGATGAACTGTGATCCAATTCATATAATTTTTCGAAATTTCATTGGTCGAGCATTCCGAACATTCCATAAAAGTTCCTAAACAATGGAAGCGAGCCAGGTAAAGTTTCTTCAATGTCCGAGCGATATGCTACTGTATGCGATGCGATATGCGAATCCGATACATATGTGATGTGCATGGAAATGAAAAGCTTTGGAGCGGGGTTGAAGTGGTCATTTATGTACACAATTTGAAAATGACTAGGATGAGAAATTTGACTAATTGTGAATAGGATTAGTATCGTGTCATGTCATAATCACTGCTCAGAATATCATGTGGAAAACGCGGCTCAATCTATTGTTGATCAAAATGTTTAAATACTGTACATCACAAAACATTCATCTAGATGGGTTTGTATTTTGAACAACAAGTCACTCTTTTGATATTGATACATCTAACTCAAGGGAATTGAAGAGAAACAAACTCTACGAACTTTACGAACTCTACCGACTCTACGGACTCTACGAATTTCGTATCATTCGAAAACAGGAGAAACATCCAGGGTTACACAACAGTCATTCAAATCTTGGCATTTCGATCTCGAAGCTTACCCGTACACGAGAAACGCGTCGAGAACTGTGGCTTACTCAACAATCCCGTGGAAACAAACACCATGATGAGAAACCACCGAGTCTTCTCAAAAGTATCGGCCTACAGTAAATCGGATCAGGCCATCTTTTGTTTCACAGCTTTCGTCCTCGAAAACGAGTCGGAGCTTTTGAGCACGTCGCCCTTTACTCATCTGTCGGTACTCCCTTGATATGTACCATTGTATCTTCAAGCGACGATACCTCAACCTCAACCATACACTCCTTGAAATCCTCTAGATGTTGAATGATGATAACAAAGAGCTTGCCGGAGATCACACCCAAGTTCATAACCCAGCTACTCACCTAGCTTGTGGTTTTGACTCGGCTCATTCGTGATTATATGATGGAATCAACTTGATCTAATCTGACAATATCTTGAATCTGGGAATATGAGTTTGACGATCTGGTATTTTGATCATCCTTCCTCAGTTGTTGATCACGGGAAAATGATATTGATAGTTTGCCTGCCTCTCTACATACTCGATGGTCTCAGTAGTCTTGGCTGATCTCAATTGATGGAGTAGCCTTTTTGATTCCACCAAGTACCTAGCCTAGTATTTTTCACGAGGATATTCTCTCTTCAATCATTCCACCGTTCCTTTTAGTCGTGTTTCTCTCCCTTCCATTCAATGCAAACAATCGACTCGAAACAATCAAAGAGTTATTTTGAAACTTCTCTCCATGATGTTTGCTTCATCTCATCCGATATTCTTCCGTACTTTGTTGTTTTTGTTGCAGATCGTATTTTTCGCCGAGCCTCCAAATGTCACGGGATTGGATATAAACCGATTGAATTTTTCAAAAGGTTCCAGACCTATGAATTGAGGCTTTGGATTCATGATTCTTGAGACGCTTTGAAGTTTCTCCCGAAAATCGGGTACTGTTCAATCAAGCGTCCGGGACCACTCAAAGTCTTCTTAGCATCTTCTTCTCAATCTGAAGAAGGGTTCATCGTCCCGTTTTGCCTAATATATTAGAGAGATATCTAATTGAGATTTGTATTTCGGTAAGTTTAGTGACAAGATCTAATTCAGGTTCTGATTCAATTGAAGCCTTCGACATGATACCTCGTGATTTAGTTTCGAACATTACTGTTTTGTTGCACATCTAATAATTGAGGAAAAGTATTTAGATTGTTAGAGACCTACTTACTACCTACCTACCTACCTTTCTCTCTGTTACACTTTTAGCACGTATCACGTGCATATATATACTAAATTAGCTTAGGTTAGATTAGATTAGATTAGGTAAGCAAGGACCAATATCCACCGATCTTGAAATCTTCCGTTTAACCACGTGATAATATTGGATAATTGAAATTTCGGACATGTTGTTGTCATGTTTGATTTCATTGATGACAAAGCTAATAAAAGCCAATTGCAACAGTGGGATACAACAATGAAACAAATATAATTAATTAATCAATTGTCACATGAACATTCTATTCATACCTCGGTGCAGGAGCGGAATATCTCACAGCGGGGGGCGGAAAGCTAAGCCTGGCCACCACCACCACCACCCACACCCACACCCACCAGCACACCAAAGTTCGCTTACACCACACCCATCCATCCATCCATCCATTCATTCATTCATTCCAATAAAATTAACACACCCACGTCCCGCAAAAATAAAATAAAGCAACACAAACTGCCACGTATACACAACCCAACAGCCAATGGTACATGTAATAGGTGTTGGGAGTGTGCCGATTGTGTGTACACCTTGCACACCGCTTTGTGAGTGGGAATTCCTCTACACCCTCAGGAATTTGAGATGTGCAACAAATTGTGTTGATGGAAGGAGGGGCTGCGGGTTTGCGGAGTGGAGGAGTGGATAGGGAGAGGGGGGAGGGGGGTGATTTTGGTGATGGGATGTGTGTGGTGTGGTGTATGTATGTATGTGTATGTGTATGTATGTGTATATATGTGTATGTATGTATGTATATGTATCTATGTGTATGTATATATGTGTATGTATCTATGTGTATGTATGTATGTGTATGTATCTATGTGTATGTATCTATGTGTATGTATCTATGTGTATGTATATATGTATATATGTATATATGTATATATGTATATATATATGTGTATGTATATAGAGATATTCTGACTTTTTATTGATTTGTTTACTTACACATATATAAATAGATTTCCTATTTATTAATATAATAAACTTTGTTTTCTTTTCCGCATCTTCGATTTAACCCACCCTTATTTATCCTTATCCATATTTACACATCGGTGACTACGATGCAGATAAACAATCTTCCTCATCACAGCAAACAAAAAACACAGAATCTCACAACCTCACAATCCCACGCTGAAAATCCAGCCACATCTACCTACCCGCCTACCTAAATAATTCATCCATCGCTTAGCTTCGGTCGGCTTTTTGTTGGCCCACCATCCATACCTCGGATACCTCAACCCCATCCCCAAATGGTTGCGGTAAATATCGCGGCTGGGGATTTGCGGATTTCCGAGGTGGTGTCACGTTACGTTGGATTGGGTTGGATTACTTGGGGAGGTAGGAGGTATTACCTAGTGATTGTTGCACATCTTCTGCACGTACCCAGCTGTGAAGCGAGATGCATGAGTACTTGGTATGTATATATTTCGTGCATTGCATTACATGGCATTACATTACTGTTTCCTATTCAGTGGATGTCAGTAACACTAATAGGAGGATAGGATGTCTATGATATAAGAGGAATTGTGGCATATCTGAATTCAGGAATGATCTCCTATTGTTGTATCTGTACACTTTTCTATTTTACTGTCTTCACTGAATGCATCATATATATATCTATCTATATATTTCCAGCATTATCTAACCCCTCCAACCCCTTATACACAACTCAATCACCCAATAATTCCTACCCTACCCATTCATACCCATCTCACCTCGCAGTACCCCCTATACTTGATATCAAATATGAATCATGATTTAAATCTTTCTTCCTTGATTTCTCTCTTCTCATCTCTCTTCTTTTCCCCACTTAACTAATCACGATTTATTCCTCAAAATCTACATCTCCACCATTCATTCCTATCAATCTCCCCCCCCCTTCTAAAAAACATAATCACCTCACCTCACCCAAGTGACCCAACCCCACAAATGCGTGACACGAAATTCAGCCCCCAAGGAAACAATCTAATTATTGGTACACTCAATGCGCAATGAAAATCAAAACTCCTTTGTTGCACATCTGCATGCAGGAATATATCATAAAATGCAGGGTTGCGGCACGGTGTGTCAGGGATGGAGGAGTACGAGTATGACGCTGAATTTGGATCTGGGTTTGGATTTGAAGTCGTGTGTGCGTGGTTTGTTTATTATTAGTGGGAGTTTGATAGAATCTTTGGGGAAGGGGGTTGGGAATGGAGATGGGATGGAGATGGAGATGCGCAGTGTTGTGTGTTTGAACTTTGGACGAGGAGAATGTTCATATAGTTATGGCCATATAGATATCACTCACAGAGAGCAAAGAAAACAATTTCCCATTTACAAAATTAAAACATGATAATCACTTTCCTGCAGATATCGAGACGAGTGTAAACCCCCTATCTAGTTCACATATCCATACCACAAAATCACACACAAACTCTCTTCTCCACCCAAACCAATAACAATTTTCCATTTGCTAGAAGAACATTTGTTGCACATCTGATGCAGGCTGCATATGCGGAAAATCGGCTGGACACTTCCACCATGCTGTGTGCTGCACTGGACACATGTTCGTGATACCTGAGCGCGTTCTATTTTCACTACATCCAATCGTCACCCCTCCGCGTGAGAAAAAGAGATTTGTTGCGTATCTAGTACGTCAAGGTAAATTTTCATTATGCTGTGCTCCAATAGTGCAAATGCTGTAAAAGGCGTATTATTGTCACACCTACCTACTAAGAAACGCGTACCTTATCATCTCAAGATCGAATCATCATCTCTTCATATAACCAAGAGAGATTTGTTGCACATCTAGTACAACGGACAAGTAGAGCAGAGCCGTTGATGAGAGTACATGCAGAGTATTCGGTAGGACTAGCTTTCATACCTGAACCCAGGAAGTTAGGTTTCGTGGTCCTAAGTATCCAATAACTATCCGTCCATCTGATCGGTGTGTATTTGTTGCATGTCTGAAAATCCGCACATATGCATTGTTTTGTGGTAGTCTGTGTGTAGATTGCATTTGTGGACTCTAGCCAACAAATTCCTATGTACGATTACTCCGCCCATTTTTACTAGGTTGAATTGATTCTTGTGACAGAGTTGTATCTGTTGCACGTCTAATAGATTGGGCCAGTTAGTGTACGTGCCGCATCAAAATATCAAGTCCTATCTAGGCTACCGTCCTGATGGTCTGGTGGATTTATTACTTGTCATCTATGCCCTTGAGTCCATTGACTACCTTCCCATGTCATATGAACCATCTCTGTATACTTGTGAAAGAAATCAACATATGACTGGAGAGTTACACGACCGAAATATCTACACACACGCCTTAAACACTGTGTTGAATTGAACACGAAAGTCAAAAGCCCTCCGTACCACCAAAGAAGCCAATCATTTCCACTTCATCGAACATTGAGGGCTTCATGCAAATGACTGCATATCTCATATAGCCGAATTGTTCCACTGCATCATTCTCGTCCTACCCATCTTCCCACCAGCTAATCCTCGTCCTCTGCCCGACCAAGAAAGCCTCCACCCCAAACTCCATCCACCCAATACCCTCATCACCATGTGACACCAATTGCAATGAATAATTTGTTGCACATCTCAAAAAATGATGCCCTTCGCGGGACTCTTCTTGTGACCCATTTGGCCATTCGATCCACCAATAGTTTGATTGGGATGGGCTATGTGGATCTTTGTTGCGTGTCTGGAGGACGGACACTTGTGTGATGCAGTATTGGAAGTTTGAGAATTATTCCGATCCTCCTGGCTTTTCCGAGTTAATTCGACATTCGTCTTAGTTGTGACTAATAATTGTTCGTATGTATAGAGACTAGGATCTGACGGGTCTTCTACATTTCATCGCGGATTGTACATCGAAGTGACACTGAAAATTTAAGATGCATGATGTCTGCAAGCGAAACCCCTATCTGCCATTAAATCACTTTACCCGATCTTGGTAAGAGCTCTAAGTTCATAATTGCCGAAGCTCCTATTATGAAGTCATCCCTCGTGCCAGAATACCCTAACATTGCATTCAGTTACCCGGCTTCTAACCACCGATCATTCGTTCTCCGCACCTCCGTATATGTCGAACCAACAATAATTATGCGAGAAAGCCTTTACCATCACATCGCTTTACGCATTTCTTTCGACCCAATGTGGGGATATGATATTCTACACGGTAACTCGAGACCATCGAGCATAGTTACTGGGTATGCTTCTAATATGCAAGACGAGGTGTGTGAGCAACAATGAATCGTGAGGCACGATATGAATAAAATGCAAGGAAGGATTGCGTGTTGGTAAGCAAGGCATGGAAGAGCTGGAAAGCCCACAGATCATACCCCCCGAAGTCGAAACGAATAGCCGGATGGGGAGGCGAGTTGAACACTCACTCGAACTTCAATCTGTTTGGTTACAAAAACGAGATACTCGAATGTAAGAACAATGATGGAATTTTCGAGCCAAATGAATAGATGCAGATGATAGAGCTATTAAAAAGTAACAATTCTCGGCCAGTATCGAGTGTATCGATTTCTCCCTCACACAGCAGGAGAGTTCCTTGCTGATACGATGAAACTTTTAAATATGTAGAGACGTAGAGACATCTCTGGAACATTACTCTCCAGTCGCAATGGACAAGAAACAAGCAAAAAACCCTTCTCTCCCAAGCTAAGGATATGAAATTAATCTTTAGCTCCTCTACCGAGGTGACTAAACGATGCAACCAAAGGGCAAATCTTCAATCAAAGTCCACCTCATTACTGGACAGATAACTGTTTAATACTCATCTGGAGTAGTAGGTACGTGAGGGAAAGAAAACATTGTACTGCGTTTTACCCATCTTCATTCGACTGATCGACTAATGATTAAAGGGAAGAAACAATTATCAAAATCCGACTGTTTCTTCACACTGCAACAAAAATAGCAACGTTGGCAGTCATATGCGCATCAGCACACGATTTGAAGCATGGCTATAACTATGCAACTGCAGGACCAAAGTTCATCACCCAAAATCCATGCTTGAAAATGCATGAATTATAATTGGGATTTACCAGAACCACATCCCATGTTTGTAACCATGATTCTGTCCTGCGATGATTTGACCAATGATATCCACAACATGTGACTATGAATCAATTAAATCTCTTGTTGCACATCTAAAACATGCCCGCTTGTGTCACTCTGCACGGGTAAATATCGGATATATCTAGACTACAATAGTCCACCATATCTTTTTCTAGCCTCACTCCATTCAAACAAGGGCCTCCCGCGGCTTACATACTTCATGTCTACCTAGCCACACAGCCACATTTTAATGCGCTCATTTCCTTCCGCAAAACCTCAAATATTTAATTACCTCTCCCCATTTCACCACTTATACCTGTATCCAACATCAACCAAACCATATACTTCCACCGCCACAAAAACTAAAAAGACAAACAAAAATGGCAAACTCCAAAGTCCCGAATCTCAATTTTGGAAGCCCAATAATCTTCTTCGATTCCAATCCCGAAATGCAACAAACCTACATCGGATCGTGTTTTACCACCTTGAAAGAAACGCTCAAGACCTCCTGGACGGGCGAGGTGCGCAAGTTCCACAATCCAGGAACCTTGCGAATTATCTTCTGGACGCCGGAAGGAAAAGAATGCATCAGGGACTACGATTTGCACGAATACAAACTTGTGCGGGAAGCGTGGGAATCGTTGTTCAAGCTGCCGGATGTGAAGCGCGCGATTGTGATGGGGTACAGTGGACAGAATCCGTATGTGAAGGATTTTGGGGAGAAGAATCCGTGGGAGGATAAGATTGAGAGGGAGAAGATGAGACAGAGGAGGAGTGAACAGTTGCAGGGGGAGAGTAAGGAGGGGAGGACGGGTAAGGAGATTGATATCAA
Source organism: Botryotinia globosa (assembly GCA_014898425.1). Taxonomy (NCBI): domain Eukaryota; kingdom Fungi; phylum Ascomycota; class Leotiomycetes; order Helotiales; family Sclerotiniaceae; genus Botryotinia; species Botryotinia globosa. Next base: position 103,489 of record RCSZ01000002.1, read on the forward strand.
GAATGTTATTGATAAGACGGAGGAAGCGGAGGTGAAGAAGATTGCGGAGCAGATTGGAAAGGTGCCGATGAAACATGAGGAGGTGTAGTGGAGAAGAGTTGGAGAGGATTGTATCGCCGCATGCGAGGAATGTTAATATCGAGAGCTTTCATGTCACAATAGGGGTAAAGGAGTTTTCGGAACTTGCGGAGACAAATGGAGAGGGGTCTGGATATATGGCGTATTTGGAAATGAACACAAGCATGCAAGAGGACTAACATGATCATATATTTGGACGATATGGTTTGAAGATAAGAGGGTGAATTTAACGGAATATAAATATAAAAAATATTAATTACTCAAGACGGACTGCTGTGACAGAATATATCATGTCATTATCTGTCAATGTTACAATTTCAACCCAGAAACGGAAGTTGGAATCATTTTTCTCTCCCCAGGTCAGGATTCCGTTCGAACAACACCACAACATTGTGGACCAAAAGCCAAATACCCAACAACAATAGATAGCATTAAATATTCACCATTGCCCAACCTCGCCCATCTAGAATGAGAATCAATTACTACATACCACATCCCCTCGTATAACATGCTCCTGCGAATTTGCCATAGCTGTCCCTGTCCCCCCTCCCTCAGCATAGGTACCGAAAGTCCGAATACGAAAGTAAGCTCGACTCTTTCCTTGGGGAATCAATTATATATCTTTGTCACTTTGCCTTGTCTATCTGTTGGCGGCCTTCCTGTAAGCCTCGTATGGCCTTATTACTTTTCAGTTTACCTAACACTTCTCACTAATCCTACCAAACTAACTAATTCATGATCTTGCCACAATCTCATGCGGCGTTTTCTTGCTGATATACGTCGATAGATGGTGCATTCAGATTTCTAGATTGTAATTACGTGGGAACAAGCGAGTATGTCGGGTGTCAATTTCGTATCATAGGAGGTGGTTTTTGGAAAAATAGATAACTGTCATGAGCAGGAGTGGTATACGCAAGGAGATAGAACTAAAAATAATAACATCTTCTCTTCCTCTCCCAAAAACCCACTTCCGTCCACCCGTTCATCTAACTAACGCATTCAAATTCCTCAAACCCTCCTCATTCTTGGCCCAGAAGGCAATCCAACACCGCCTCTTGGTCCACTAGGTAATCCCATTCCTGTCCTCGGTCCTCCAGGCAATCCCATACCTCTTGGTCCTCCCGGCAAGCCCCCCTTGATCGAAGGTCCCTGTGACAATTGTCTCGGCGGCTGCATGAACTGTGGTTCCTCTTCCTTCCTCCCCACCGGCATCGGCATCGGCATCCCAGATCTCTCTGCCGCCATCCCTGCAAATGCCATTCTGATTTTCTCTTCCGCCTTTGCCATCTCCTCTTCTCTCGTCAAAGGTCTCTCTTCATCTTCGTCGTCATCTTCTCCAAGGAATTCATCCGCTTGTTGTTGTCTCTGTAATCTAATCGCTTCTTCCCTTTCCATATCCATTTCCGCTTCTTGTCTTTCCTGTTGCATTCTCATCATCTCCCTTTCTTCCCGCTCAATCATATCCATTCTTTCCATTTCCATTTGTGCGTCATATCGTTGCTGCTCGACAACGCGTTCCTGTTCTTCCATTCTCTTCATCATTTCCATTTCTCTTTCATCTCTTTGTCTTTGCCTTTCTATTCGTTCTTTGTAAGCTCTTCTTTCCTCTTCCTCCTCTTCCATTTGTAATCGTTCCTGCTCATCCCTCTCGGCCCTCAATCGTTCCTCTTCTCTCATTTGGGCCTCCATCCTTTCATTTCTCTCTCTTGCCTCTCGATCTCTTCTTTCATCGCGTTGACGAGCTTGTTCGGCATAAATTTTTTCCTCTTCTTCTCGTTGACGCTCTTCAAATTCTTCTTCGCGTAGCTGTTCCTCGTAAGCTAGTCGTTCTTCTGCTTCTAATCGCTCTTCTTCCAACTGGCGTTCAATTTCTGCTTGTTTCTCTTCCTCCTCATATCTTCTTACTGCTTCCTCGGCAGCCAAACGTTGTTCCTCTTCTAATCTCTCCCTTTGAGCCAGTCTCTCAATAGCGGCAAGTCTCTCTTCTTCTTCAAACTTCTTAGCCGCCTCTTTTCTCGCAATTTCCGCCAATTTCTCTTCCTCCTTTATTTTTCTAGCTGCTTCCTCAGCTAGCCTCTCCTGTTCTCTCTCGAAGGCTCTAATTTGTGCTGTTAGTCTCTCCGCCTCCTCTTGAGCTTCTCTCTCTTCCGCTTCTCTCTTCTCCCTTTTGATTCTCGCCTGTCTCTCAACTTCCTCCCTCTCCTTCCTCACCCTCTCCTCTTCAGCTTCAGTCTCAATTCGTATCCTCTCCTGTTCCTCATAAAAAGCCTGCATTTCTTTCGCCTCCTTAGCGATCCTCTCATCTTCTTCTTGCATTCTTCTGAAGTTTTCTTCCATACTCATTCTCTCCTCTTCCATTTCTTCTTTCTCAAGTAATATTTGTTCGGCTTGTCTTTCATACTGAAGTAATTTTCTTTCGGCTTCAGCTTCAATAGCCTGTTCGGCGATTTGTGCAAATTGAGGTGAGGTAGCAAGTTTTACCATATCTTGCAAGGAACGTTTGGGACGAAGGCGAAACTGAGGTGGAATGGGACTTGGTTGACCATTTATCATTGGTGAGCGTGGAATCGTGGTGACTGTTTGGGTCTTTGATGGAAGAGGACTTGTTTGATCTTTTAGAAGAGAAGGAATTGGTCTTGTTGTCACTTTAGGTGCTAGAATGTTTGGGATGGTTTTGGTGACTTCGGATACTACTACTGGAAATCTTGTCACTGCTTTCGATTTCCTTTTTGATAGCGCGCTACTCTGCGATATCGTCTTTGGCAATTCGGATACCGCTTTGGAAACTTTGAGAGCCGGAGGAATAACTACCGGAGTCGGTTCCGGCTCCGTATCAGCTGTCGATATTCCAGGTTTTCTAATCTCGCTGTTGCGAACTTCTGACGATTTTCGTGTAGTTGGAGTTTCTGTCGCAGGTTCCATTGAATTCAATCCGGCCATAATGTCATCTAGTGCTGAGACTGAAGCCTTTGGTTTCCGTTGATTACTTGGCTTCCCCAACGCTGGTTTTTCAACCCCTTTCTCATTATCGACAGGCTTTGGAGCAGTTGGGTTGGACATAAATTCCTCACCAAATCCAGCCAAAAGGTCATCTAATGCAGATATTGTAGCCTTAGTCTTGCTGCGAGTGGAAGCCCGTTTTGTCGAGGACCTTAACCCCTTGAACGATGAACGTGTTGAAATAGGTGTGTTTGGACTGATGGAGTTGGGTGTCTCGGTCATTGATTTTCGGGAGGGAGATGAATCGGTCGGTGAAACAGGTTCTGTTGGCTGCTGTGTTTGCACTGAGATGATAGGTTTCGATCGCTGCTCAAGTTGAAGAGACCGCAAGACATTCGTAGGTTGAGAAGGTTCATCAGGTTTGATAGGCTGCACAGGTTGCGGCGATTGATCTGGTGGAGACGGCTCAAGAGGCTTGACAGGTTCCACAGCTTGCGTTGCCTGGACTGGTTGAGTGTTTTCTGGAGAAACAGATCTCGACCCGATCGCAGCAGCTTTTCTCTCAGTAATTAACTTTTCAATTTTGCTCATTTCGGGCACTGCTTGAATCTTTATCTCCTTTACCTCTTCCACTTCCACAGGGGAATTCACTTCTTCTTTATCCTCCACATATTTCTCTTCGACCTTCTCTTCCTTCGGCGTACCATAACCAAACATCTTTGCCATCCTTGCACCTCTACTATTAGATCTTAACGTCGGCATTCTCGTTATGGAAGCTGTGCCCATCCCAAGATTTCCCACACTCCCCAACTTTTCATCGAAACGTTTCTTCACATCTTCGCTGGGGTTTGGTATTGAACCTTCCTCCACAACGGACGAAGGCTCGATAATTTTGACATCAGTATTAGTGTTTAGTGGTATGATGGGTGTAATTATTGGTTCAATCTCTTTGTCTGCGGGAGTTGCCCCAGGATTCTTCGTGACATAGGAGGAAAAGTAGGCTCCCCAAGTTGCCATGATATTATTGGTGTTGTTCTTGTATCAATGTTTTTCTGTTCAAGGTCAGGTTGTTAGCTAGCTTCTCATGACTGTCAGATATTTGAGGAACTTACTTATAGAAGTTTGTCGTTTTTTTACTGTATTGTATCATGCTAAATCGCCTCGTGTCGCATTATTCATCAATTGTTTCAACACCAAGCTGTTTGTAAGTAAATCAAATTGTACCTTTCAATGGTTTCCAGCACCTTAGAAAGTCAAAATCAAGTTTCCTGCACACAATCACCGTGGGCTCCGAAGAAATAACAATTATGGTAAGTAGGAACAAAAGAGACAGAAGCTGTCAAAATGCATGACGGCTGTGATGTGCATTAGTTAAATGGAAGATCCAAACCTGGTTTCTTTTGTAGGTGACACCAAAATCTGTCACTATCATGATACATGCAAAGTTTGAAAGTTTGGTATGAAATCACTCAAGACAATTTGGCGGGGTAAGATGAGAATGTAGGGAAGCCCCATGCGACGATGAGCGATGCGACGCATGGTTAGGTAGGTAACAAATGTTTTGTAATTGTAAATCTGAGATATCATTCAATATTTTCGCTTTGAACTGTCGCAAGTTCATCGACGACTATGTATGTTGACGATGAACTTGATGGTTTGAAGTATCCATAACATCCATGAAGGTTGTCATCCACAAATGAAAAGTGGTAACCTTATTTGGAAGTCCCGTGCTTTTGTAGATAGGGTGGTTACTGTATTAGCACATCACATGATGAGCTTAATAAGAAGCTTGCAGTAGGTAGTTATTTATAAAACGTCTGCCAAGCCTTCACGTCCAAACATTCATTGCCAGTGCGATGGATGATTGAAACAAACACCTTTCCAAAACATAAAAAGCTCTTATTTTTTCACGTCTTTGAAACTTCGACTGAGGAACGTCTTATACTGTAATCCGAGAATGAGATAAAATTCTACTCCCATCAATGAATGGAATGGCGTCCGTGTAGATCCTTAGGATCCTTAGGATCCATTCCTGTACCTTCGGAGATGTATTTTCATAGATACGTCGAGACGGGCCAACGAGGTAGAATGATGAAAAGGATTGGGACAAATGGAATGGATGAAACCATTGAGGTTGGGAAGAAAGAAATACTCACCACGTCACATAAGGAGATGTCAGTCACGAGATTTGGGAGAGACAGATCCTAACAAGCAATCCTATAGAAGCTGAGACTCGTCGGAAAGGTGGGCAGGTGGGTAGGTGATACGTATTACTGATTCCTCCCTGTTGTGTTGCCGTCGTGTTTCAAAGCCTCTCATCGTTGTGATGTGTCAAGACGATACAGAATTTGATGCGAAGAGAGTACAGAGTAATCAAGAATTAGAAGGGTACAGCCGTTAGGATACGGTCGGTTACCAAGGCTTTGCCACTGATCAACTATATTGAAGAGTACATAATTGAGTTGCACTTTCGTCATGTTAGTTCCTATGGTACCTTGAGTGTGGTAGCAAAGTCCTTATGGAAGAACCTGTCGATTTCTATTCACCGGCAATGCTTGATATGGTGACTCACCCTTCTCGATGGGTTTGTTGATAAGATTCCCGTCCGTTATCATGCTCATAGAGCAAATAAAAGACGTCAAGCTTATTTGTACGGCAACTTTAATCCGCAGATGATCCCGTACTATTTTTGCCGCCCTCTATATAAGGAACTCTTCCCAACAGAAATTCATCTTCTTTATACATTCAATTCTATCAAACCATCTTCATATCTCAATTACAGTGGTACTTTGATGATCAAAGGCAACTCTGCGATCATCTTCCCAAGTCTTTTCGCCCTACCAAAAAACCCCGATCTTTATATCCTTTTTATCATCAACGACGATCCAGGTTCCAAATTTCATCATGTCATCTGATATGGAGATATCCAACTCTTTGCCAGCAGTTGAGAGCGTCAAGAAGCTTTTGACATTTTATGATCTTTCTGGTGAAATTCGCAATAAAATTTACGAGCTTCTACTTTGTGATTTCAAAGAAGCGGAGGACCTATGCCAATTTCCTGGTTTCATGCCAAACTACCCAGTGGCTATCGCCAGACACCATATTCATCCTCAAATCTTGAGAACATGTCGACAAATATACTAGGAAGGCACATATTTGATGAGGAGGAAAAACCTGTTCATCAAATTTGAATGTAAAGTCTCACCATACGAGATTACCTTTGCATTTCTAGAGATCGACGTACCTTTTATCGTACCCGATCCATCCACTTCGAGAGACTTCAAAGGAACTGTCTTGACCTATAAGATTTGTTATCGAAAGTCCAGATCACGCCTTCAACCAAGTGCGAGCTTCATCCTATTAGCTCGTCACATTCCCGATCTGTGTCGAGCATTGTGTAAACTAAGATAGAGAATCAACCTACATGACGAGAATTTCAAGCATATTGTGACTCTGACCGATCCCTATGGGAAACAGATATCTGGGCTCTCTGCCTTGTTCGGGTCAGTATCTGCATTATTTTCCCTACCGAGAGAAATCGAATCTTTCTTATCTCGAAAGCAACAGGAAGAACTCATAGTTCCATACCGCGCCCATCTGAAAGCATTCCCTAACTTGGAGTTCAATGGTGTAATACCTAAAGATTTACAAACAATTGCGACATCGGAAATCACTTTTGTGCCAGAGGTGTACAGCCAAGAACAGGTGGAAGAGTTCAAAGACAATGCTGAACGCATGATGAAACAGGGACGTAGATTCTTCGATGGAGAAGATTTTCTCAAAGCTATTAAGATGTGGAACAAGTGTCGAAAATTGATATGCAGCCAAACCTCAGGCAAGCGAGGAGAACGCTTACTCAAAGGTTTGCCAGTGGAATATCTGGGAAGTCTCGATCTTATTGTTTTTGAGATTGTCTGTGATCGTGCGGAAATTACATCTTATTTAATGCAAACAAAGTGGGAAGGAAACCACGAGAAGATATTCATGGAGGCGAAATCAATGGAAAAAGCGGAAAGACGTTTTGGTAGATGGCTTAGGGAACATAAAGCAAAGTTGACTAATGCATATGGCTCAGACAAAATGCGAAGAGGTATTGCCACTTATCAATTGCATTTCGACTATCGGGCCATCTAGAATGGGCGAGTGAGGTAATTGAACTTGCTCTTGGAGAAAAGCCCGATGACTCGGAATTGTTGATTGCAAAGGGCAATGTTAGCTTGGCTATCTCAGAAGAAACTAGAAGAAAGTTGATGAACGAAAATCGTCTGCTATCGCTGAGACGATATGAGATGCACTGATGGAGATTACTTCTTCTTCTGGAGAAATCATCGGCGATGAATGATTCTTCGACCCGATCTCGATCCGAAATCGCGCAGAAGTGATCAAAGGAGGGAATGATTGCAAGACTTTAGCGAAAAATCGCAATGGGAAGAAGACATGACTCCGACATCAATCTGGATCTCCATAGATTAGCATCCTCATCTCATTCTGTCCCAGCAGATGGATGACCAAATCAAAGAGAATATTCTGCATACTTTCATTGGAGCAGTGAAACAATCCTTCTCACATGTGACCGTGAGAACATTTTGAACTTATAATGAACTAGAAATCCCTTTTTCCATACGATTTTCCACTGCCCTACCACCATTCAACGCTCACTTCTCCCCAATCTCCCACAGTGAATTTCACATCACGCATCTTACAGATCATACCACCACAGTGATAAACTCTCAAATACAATGCGAAAACCGCACTACCTTTTTTTTCACTCAAACATCTTGACACCTGCTAAGAAAAGAGTGATTCATCAATCCATCTAAAGATCTGAGAATACCCATGTAGATACCTACCTAGTATTTACCTTTTCGTCTCCCTCTCCCCCTCCAATCTTCATCCGTTTGATTATTCATCCAACTATCCGTCTATCCCGCTAAACCCTTCACATTGAAAATCATAATACGTCACTACTACCATCACATCACGAACCTCGGAAATACGATACCAACTTCTTAGGTCTGATACATTATACGTTTTATGAATCTATAAATCTATAAATCTATAAATCTATAAATCTATAAATCTATAAATCTATAAATCTATAAATCTATAAATCTATAAATCTATAAATCTATAAATCTATAAATCTATAAATCTATAAATCTATAAATCTATAAATCTATAAATCTATCACATTACATCACATTACATCATAATCCATCAATCTATCTATCAACATCTCAGTACATCCAGCCAGCCAGCCAGCCAGCCATCTATCCCTTATTTAAACAATACAATTATGCATCCCCTCAACACCTCACTTCCTCACTTCTTCACTTCCTCACTTCCTCATTCTCCCATTCTTCATCCTCCTATCTCATTCCCATTCAATCACAGAATCCAATCTAACCCTACAACATCACATCACTCACTCCACCCAGATGAAGCCCCAACACTGAGCTAATCGCGAATCCCGAATCCCCAATCCCCTCCCCTCTCCCCAACTCTCCCATCACCTCCTCACCTCCTCTTCCCAAAATCCCCCCACCCAAAACTCAAATCTTAGACCTCCTTTCCTTTCCTTTCCTTCGCTTCGCTTCTTTCACCTCACCTCACATCCCACCACATCCCGACGTCACTTAAGCCCCAAACCAACCCAACAATTACCTAGCCACCTAGCCACCTAGCCACCTAGCCACCTCATACCTCATACCTCATACACGGTGAACTCAACTCTAGCTGATATCCAAATTGAAACGCATCTATTTCCCTTGTTTTTTCACCAAATTGAATCTTTGAAATCTTTTGAATCACTTCATAAGTTTCCTACTTACGAACTTTATATCTTCATCCTTTCGTATCTTTAAAATCTCTTGAAAATGTAATGTGATATCATGTAACACAAGTTAGCATTTTTATCCTTGAGAAGGGGTGAAAAGGACGAGACGAGGGGTAAGGGGTAGGCAGGAGACTGGTTTTATGTATAGTTTGTGTGTATCTCCTTCAACCTGAATGTCATTGTGTTCTTGTAATCAATATTGAGCGATGATGGACAGTCTCATGCAAAGTAGCGCTGATCATTGTTGTATTATAAATGCACCTCAAAATCAGCAAACAGTCTTAGTTAAGAACTCATAAGTTTTGAAAGTTTGGGGGAATTTGACTCGTAGAATACTGTAAGTATCTACGTGTTGTGAGTTATGTATATATCGAGAATAACGGCTCCTCGAGAGCATTATACAACAAAACAAAGGACAACCCTAACAAGGAACATTTAATACCCCTTTCTTAAATCCTTCAATCGCTAAACGATTCATTCTCCACCGAATTCCTCGCACCACTTCTTCCACCCGCGGCAATCAAATCTCTATCCCTCTTCCTGGCCTCTTCCCTAGTTCTTTGTCTACCCGATGCCTTCGTTTCAACATCCACACCTTGTTTCTGTCTTTGATTATCTCTATGCCTTCGAACACGTTCTCGAGCCATAGCTTTCTTTCTCTCATCTTTGGCCTGTGCTAAAACTTCTCGCTCGGCAGCTTGCAATCCTTGTTGTCTGTCCTTCTTACGTTGTCGACATCTGCGTTGTCTTTCTCTGTCCATATATTTTCTGCGCGCGTCTTTGGCTTCTTGAGTGGTTCCTATAGGTGGGATACCAGGTCCTTCCTGTGTTATATTAATATATGTATTTCAACTAGATCAAAGGGGGGATGCATGTGCGCAAGAAACTTACAGGCTTTGCAGAAGTCTTCCTTCGTTTATTAGAAACACTAGCAGAAGAACTCATTTCAGACTCTTCACTTCCAGCAGATGATTCCAAAACATCCCTTCTTCTTTTATTGTTGGCGACTGGAGGTGTATCAATAGAGGGTTCGGGTACATGTACTTGATCTGCGACTTTTGGAAGTAATGGTCTCTTCATATTGCTGCGATTGGTCTTGGGGACTTCAATTGGGTTGTTGTTGCTATTCGATGTCTCTGCCTCTTCTGCCATGATCTCAGCCTCCGATTGGTTGCTTTCTGCGTATACCTTCGGCTTTGAAGGTCTACCTCTTCCTCTTGGTTTACGAGTCGTAGAGTTGTCGACTGAAGATTCTTTCTTTACTAATGGCTCTGCGACCTTTGCGGCTTCCTCTTCTTCCAAGTTGTTGCCTTCTGCTTGTGTCGTGGAATTAATAGCTTCATCTTGAACCACTGCCTTTGAATTTTTCGCAGGTCTACCTCTTCCCCTTGTTTTGCGAGTATTTTCGACCGGAATCTCAGTTTGCGCCGGTGTCTCTACCTTCTCCGCAGATCCTCCCCTCTTACTACGACCATGTCTCGGAGGCGGAACTGCGGCTGTTTTACCAGTTACCGATCTTTTGGTTGGCTTTGGTAATATTTCTGTCTCAATATCGTCTGAATTCTCTGACGTGACATCCTCCTGAGCTTCATCTTCTCCTTCATTTCTCGGAATTGGTTTGACCGCTTCCTCAAGCTTCTCTTTAATATTACTGATCTTCTTATTCAGTGGTGTATCGAGCACCGACTCTTCCTTCTCTGTTGACAGTCCACCGTTTGCAGCTTGTTCTCCCACATTATTGCTATTGCCGTGACGAGTCGGTGTGTCGGGATTGGACTCGATCTGGCGCAGGGATGGCGAATTGTTCAAATTATCATTTTGTTGAGCAGGTCTAGGACTTTGTAGTTTTCCAATTGTATTTGATAGAAACTTCCAGACTCTTGCGGACATTGTTATGAAGTAACTGGTATAATGTCCTATGTTGTGCTGCAAACAGTAAACTGAAAAAGAGAGAAAGAATGAAGGAAGAAATTGTGGATGATGTTAAAATAATTTTGGTCACAGTGATTGAGTGACTAGTCTAGTGCGGCCGCAACCGTACTTGAGGAAAATAGTGGAATCCATCATCGCGTTCCAACCAATTAAGCGCGTCACTATCACTAAGAATATATTGTCGCGAATACCGCAGTCATAATAAATCATTATGATAATGTTGGCATTTGTGGATCTCGATTGAATGCGGGTGATGTTGAATAGATTATCTCTTGTACCGTTACTATATCCTTATTCGTCGTGAAGAAAGTTTATTTTCCAAACTCTTTTTCGTGACGGCAGGGTTGAAGTGACAACAAAACATGACAACGTCACAATCCTGCAAACTACTGATGAACCTTGACTCGAGTAAGAATAGTCGATCGCCAACTCGCCAATACGCTGATCACGGAAACGTTAGGGCTTTTTGACTCTTCCCCGGAAGTTTCTGAATCTGCAATGCAGTTTACATTCGATCAAGAAGACACGCTTTTTGATAAAGGGATGGTTTTAATGAGGGGAATAGCATGCTGTCGTCCACCTAGGGCTACATATGATGATCGAAAGTTGGTAGAAACCCGGATATCGACCCAACAAATGCTTCTGGTTAGTCTAGCTAGAAACAAAAACGGGAGGATACAAAGAAAGGGTCGTCCAGAGGGGTGGTAGGAGTTCACAGTTAATTGTCACCCCCGGAATCAGATATGCTAGGAATACTTTTCGAAGTGTCGAAACATGCAATGCGCTACAATTGTAGTAGTCGCCATAGTCACTTCTAGCGATCGAAAATCATTTGAAATGGGTATCATAATTAATCTAAAATTGGTTTCGAGTTTCTGCAAACCTATTTCCACTCAAGGAAGAGCTAGTGACTCGATTTTGTAAAGTGACTCCTATAGTCGTCATGAAAGGTCATCACCAAAACACCAGCTATCTTGTGATAGCCCCTCAAACCCCGAATGTACAGAAGCCCATACACTTATTCATATACGACTTACAGCCCGCCCCTCACCACGCCATTTTTTTGATTATAAGAACCGTTGTACTCTCAAACTCGTTCAGAAACCGGCCGTCTCCTTGGCAAATCCATGTTCAGCTCCAAGGTGTCCATCTCGCTCCAGCGAGATACGCGTGTCCGGGTCTGAATTACAATAGCCATACATATTGCTACAGTTGGAACATATCCGAGCATCTGGACCACTATGTTCATCAGCATCCCAGGGTGTTAGGATATCAGGTCCCCAACCGTCTCGAGTCGGTCCATAAATATCCATTAGCTCATCTTCGTCGAGCTCAATGTCATGATGTCCAAAGATACCCTCGTATTCGTCAAGGTTTTCTTCCGTTCGACGGGAAAGCAAGATTCTGTAGTCTTTCTCAACATTCTCAACAGGTAGTCCACTAGCAATGTGAAATCGTACTTCAGATCCTTCTAATTCGCCGAATGTGGCAGGGAGTTTCTTCCAGACATATTTCTCCATGACGCCCTCTTCTCTAGATTCTGTCAATGTTTCGGCGTAGTACTTGAGTTCTGGTAAGAAGGACTCATCGCGTATAAACGTTGTCAAGTATTCGCTTGAAATGGTGCTTATGAAGTGAGGTAAGATGCTGCAGCCTCTAATTCCACCATTTCTCATGAGATAACCCAAGCATTCAAAGGCCAATGACCCATTTTGCTCCAACGGCTGACCTCTGATATACAGATTATCAATGATCGGACCCAAAGTCTCTCTTGTCATCTTCCTCAGGTCGACTCCCGGGCCAGGAAGATTGTCTGTGAAGTTCACAAGGTCAATCATCATAGAATTTAAATTCTTGAAAGCTATTATATGCTCCCTTGACCTAGTTTGTTGCCTGCCGTACCATGGAAGCTGGAGTGCTCCAAGAAAATCAAGTATTTGTCTCCAGCAATAGCTTTGTAGACCTGTCCAACTAAGATTGAGGCTTGGAATACGCTTTATAGGTTCAACCGCGTACCAACGTTCAATTCGCTGGTCAAAGCTCAGTGTGACAATTTTGTTAGAACCTTGGTCGTCGTAGTATTTGCCAACAATCCGTAACTCTAAATGTTGCAACTGAGCACAGGATCTGGGGTGTGTGCTGACGAACCACTTCAAAGATGAGACTTGAGTGAAGATGAATCTGTTGTCCGCAAAGAAGGATCTCTCTCCCTCCTTGTAAAAGAATTTAGATAGTCGCAATAATTGAACAGGAAGCTTTTTTTGCTCAGCATGTTCCACATCAGTGATATTGGACTTCAATAGTTTGACACCGGGGTCAATCATTGGATGTGCTAGCTGTAAAGCAAAGCGTATAATGCGGAGCTTCACTTCGAGTGGTAGCTCGGGATTCGACTTTGTAGTTGAAGAATCTGATGCAGCGATAGTACTCAAATTTTTGTTGGCGGGCCAAGCAATGTTGTGGCTGGCGAGAAGGTTTTTAAGACTGGCGTTTTCTCTCGCAAGTACAGTATTTCGGTCTTCCAGTGTCTTGTTCTTTCGGCAAAGTTGGTCAACTGCGGCATCTAATGGTCGATGATTGCTGGTAACAGGTGGAGAATCGTCTGAAGGCCCGTCCCATATGGACCTCTAGAAAGTAATCAGTAAAAATCTCTTGTTAGAAACAATGGAGGATTCCTTACATCTGGATCATAAACAAATAGATCCATTCTCTCGCTAGATTTGATGCAATACAGGTAGTCTGATTTACTCCCTGAACTTGTATTTTCAGGAGTTTTTAGTTATTGCTGACAGAACTTGTGGGAGGGAAAAGTCGAAGTATTGATGTTCCAAGAGCTTTTCAAAGCATTAAAATATAAAGGAATCAGAGTGTATTGCTGACAGTGCACGGACCCATCAACTTATAACCTCCACTACCCGAGCCCATTAAATATTTCTTCCTGTGTTGCAGCCACAAACATATTGAGGTGAATGATTGTCAAAGAAGTATTCTTTTTTTAATTTCTAGGATCGATCTGGCATTCAGTTTCTTTCTCAACCAAAGATACAAGGCAAATCAACTTAAAGGTACTTAGGTATCTAAGGATGCCTTGATTTACATAAAATACATTGACAAGATGTCGTTGAGGTAGAGTTTGATGATAAGACTTTGCTGATTACTTCATAGTTTATTATATTATATGGCTGGCTGGAGATTGAAAAGTACCAGCTCCTGACCTCTGATCGCTGAGATATACCTGCTTCCATGAGTGGTTCCACCGTTGCACACGTTTTGAACAGGTACTGGTTGGAACTCTGGGGAAATGGCATTCAAGAGAATTGGGATAATAAGATAGAACTGTCAGCAATTTGCGCAAAGGTTGAACAGCAACAGCAACTTAATCCGGAGAGCTTCCGGTTAGAGAACTGCTGCGCAAGGCTCTTGCTCATTGACATGCCACGGCCAACCCACAATTGTATGAGTTGATCCTCTCAACTAGGATTTATTTTCATCGAAAAGCTTTGGACACAAAGATTACATCCTGTTTCGGAGGCTTCTGCCACCTATCTTGCAAAGGAGGATTCGACGAAAAAGTACCACATCAACAAGAAAGAAGAGCGGAATCGCGGTATGAAATTGATCATTATATTTTGGGGAAAGAAAATACAAGGGAAATACTGGAAGAGAATATCAAGACAGAAGTCTGAGTCACAAAACAAGCAACTACTTGCAGCGCGTACAATTTTCCCTTCGGTCAGCTTCGACTAGGGCAGTCCAGATATTGAAGACTTTGAAAAAGCACAAAGACCGAGTGGTCGGTATTCCAAATAATAAGGAGTAATGGAAATAGTCAATGAACCACGAAGCAAGGATAAACCGAGGAAGTCTTCGAACACAAGGTGTTGAGCAGTTGTCATTTGGCCCATGCTATGGGGGTGGAAGGGGGACACTAGGACAGCCTATCGCCTCTATGTCATGATTTTGAGAAAGCCTCGTACTTTTATAAATACGTCTCAATATCTGAACACCTGTCGCTAGCTTTTGTGTATTGGTTTGCAGCAGCACCTTTGTGTATACTCACAGCTATTTGCGTAACAAGATATAGGACCTGATCCTGAGCCCGGCAGCATCAGACTTGGAATCATGAACGCTCCTAGCGACCTTCCAACTAAGAGCATACGAATACGTTTCATTATTTCCCAGAAAGAGTTGGATATCTAGCTCTGTAACAGTGAGTAGGGAGTAAGTATGTTGGGCAAGTTGCAATCCACCATGCTGCAATTGGTAGCGAGGACGTGTTTTGTTGTTCAAAGTGAGAAGAACTGAGACTCATGAGTACTAGCACTGATTGAGATTATATCGCACGGCATATAGAAATGCAGTAGTGTTGCGCTATTCAAAATCTCGGAGTGATGCTCGATCGATTAGATGAGATGATGTTGTGTTGTTTAAGGTGGCCGTCACACCGTCTTCGGCAGAATTATCACTTGTCTGACTAAGATATGTCTCCCACCAATCATATAGTCATGCTTTTTATGTCTTCATATCACGCTCTTCTCTTCATTAATATTAGAAACAATCTCTCGCAAATAAATCGGTTGGGAAAATGAGAGGAAATCTCATTTCAATCCCACGCTCAACCTTTCTAGTTACTTACGATCATCACCCGCGATTGTGAGAACCCGACTCTAAATCGCCGCGAATAGCTTTTCTCTTGAGCCTTACCAGTTTACAAGTAAGTTTATACCACAGCCCAGGCTATTGATAATAAACAACTGACTTTCTGGCAGATCGGTACCCTATCAAGCTTCTCCCATAAGTACTTCCGCAAGGTTCTCTTCTTCCCTCCAACAACCTGCAACACAAGGAACCTTACACCACGGAAAGGATCATGGCGAGCCGTCGCTTCACACTGTTTCCAAAGCTACCAGTTGAGATTAGAGACGAAATCTGGAGGCTTACTGTCGAGCCGCGTATTGTCGAAGTTAGACCCAAACTAGACATCCAAGATGGATTCTATTCCACTGCTCCGCTACCCGTTGTCTTGACAGTCTGTAGAGACTCGAAGAGAGCTGTCCTACCTTTGTACCCTCAATACTTTGATGGAGCGACCTTTGTTTCAGGAATCCCATTCAATGCCAAGATCGATACCCTGTATCTGGATTGGAAACTTCACGAGCACTTGACGACCTTCCTGTCATCGATCAGTGTGGAGGATGCTGGAAAGATACAATTCTTGGCTATGGATCAATACATTCGGTGGACACGTCAACCCATTGATTTGAGCTATGACTGGGATCGATTCCCCGCATTCAAACGTCCACTGACAATGGCCGACCTTCTAGACAAAAAGTTTAGACGTCATTGCCACATTGTCGTGAACCACTATCTCTGCACAATCGGCTCTGAGGATCTTGAACAACTTTTCTCCTTAGTGCGACTTATGGAAAATTTGAAGGAGCTTACGTTTGTGCATGACGACATCTTTTGGGATAGAAAATTGTTGAAAAAAAGTGGAGTAGTTCCCGGGCAGGATGAGCTTGCCGACTTGACACTCTTCAAGGCTGAAGAGGTCTACGATCTATTTCCAAAACCGGTCCACAAGATCAGTTCCGATTATCGCAAGTCTATCGAGTCTTATAATGATGATATGCCAGTGCCTAGTCTCCACGACCATTTCAAATCCAAATTCGATAGTCCAAAATTCGAGATGCTGGTCCGATATGGATGGAGGTTCCCAGACTCGTTGTCACTCCCTTCACGTCAACCTCGTCTTACTGAATCGGAATAATGGTTGCAGTAGTTGAGATGCAAGGGGTGTTTTCAAAAGGGTAGTCTAGGAAGAGGTCAGAAACGTTCTTCAGGAAACCCAGATATTTGGAGGATTTATCATGATCACTACGCTCGGAAACATGTATTCACGTCATGGGAGAGAGATTATTTGAGATACTGCGTATAATATTGGGATGAAAGCGAGGATATTTCACTTGGCCAGGTTGCTACCATAGTAACTTACCAGATTGAGAAATTTAGCTTGAGCATACACGAACTTCCAGTACAGCGAAACGAATAAAAACACTTCGATCAATTTATCATGCCCTTGACCTGACAACTTCAGCAATATACATTGAAGTACGTGATATCCTGACTGATCTATGCGCAGTTCCCAAGTATTAAGATGCAGAATGGCAGTATTTATTGGGTATTGTGATAAGCTCGTGTGCCATTAATATACCTTTTCCAGCTCCAGAGTACTCTAAAATCCATTGCACATATCATTTCAGCGCCCTAATGCTTTAAGTATGCATGCAAAAGAAAAACTCTCGTAAATCCTAACCCTGCATCCTCACCACCAGTACCAAAGAGCTTGAAATCCATAATTCTGTAGCTGTATTTCCCGTCTTGTTACAGCCAATCTTACTTCCCACAAAGCAAACCTCTTCTCATATTTCCAGGTAATTAAGATTCTTCTCTCAACCATCCAACATGCCAACTAGGAAACTTTGAGGAAACTCTTACCACGCTCTATGAAATCTACTTGATAACGCAAGTAATCATACACTCCAACTCCAATCCTCGAAGATAATATGCAACTCTTCTTACTGCCCGCTCTGGAGAAGCCATTTCTTTGCTCGTACACCCGCTCATATACTGTAATCATACACAGTATCAAGACGTTATTGCTATCGGAGAAACACCCCCTGTTGCTTCAGAGAAACATACCCAGGTAGACATCCAGTCTATCTGGAATATCCTACAACCCTCTTCACAGTAGAACCATGAATTGTAAGATTACACTTCTGAGAATCTCGGTGCTGTTATGGCTGTATCAGTATTACCATCCCGGCGATTAGGAAGTCTGTAGAACAGATAGATTTCCTCCACATGTCGCTCACTACGCTGGATATCAAGAACGATTTCCATAACTTCACCACATTGAGAGAACTTTGCTCTATGGACGGTTTTAATTTTTGTCAGTTTTCAAACAAGTGTCTGTACCTTGAGTTTCCAGAGTGCCATTGACAGTACATTTGATCATTTGAGGAGATTATTGTTGGGTTGATTGTACGATTGCAAGGCAAGAAAATTGGCCTTGCTCTTTTCGAGACTATCCCGGTAATTGACATCTCTGGCAGCGAAAGGGACTTGTCTGGCCTTCGATTTTTTGGCGACAACTTCACGACTCCTAATTCTCAATTGTAATTCTCACCCATTCCTTAATTTTCATCATCAAGTATATGTATATAAATACAAAAGTATCTCATTGCGCCAAGAACTTAAGCCATATTATCAGACTCCAAATCCCGAAGCTATCGCAAGTATCCCACAATACCCTCTTACAGCCTTCCAACATTGCGCCCTGGGGTCACTGCCTTCCCTTCCGGAATCAAAACATTATTACAAGTACATCGTCATATCATCATATCATATACAATCAAATACACACCGCACGATACATACACATCCAATTAAGATTCCTTCTTCTCCGTACCTCCCCTTCTTTTCCGACCCAATCCTCAAAAGCGAATGGCGATGCACCCTTTTGCATCTCTATCTCTGTCATGTTTCTCAACTACTTTGATCTAGTAAACTTGGTTCAAGAAGCTAACTCTGCGAAGCTATACCTCGGATCACCAATCTCAAGTTCCGATGTGCCAGTTGATATGCTGTCAAAGATCGATTCTTTGGTGGTGAATTCTTGCCAGAAAGTGAGGCAGTCTATTTGAAGGAGGTGTCAGTTAAAAAAGATGTGATCTTACGAATGGGAGTGTATGGTTCAGCATCAAGAACAAATATGCCCGAGGACCAATCCGAAGCTTGGTAGATATGCGACATGCTATTTTGGGGAAAGGTGCAGTAAATCACGATGTCGAAAACACAAACCTTTAGCATCACAAAATTTGATGATCAACCCCTTTATATTACTCCTCCCAGAGATAACTGTGGATCGATCTTGAAGTCTCTCGTACGCCCCATTCGTCGATTCCAGCGAGCCGATTGTGGTAATACTACCTTGAGTATTGTTCCTTGAAATCCTCGTCAACTTTTTGCGAGCTTCATGTAAGGGCCTATCATCAAGGCTCTCTAGCGTTATGGATTTTGTCTTTGGTTTCTTCGGTTCTTTGAATATTGACACTGAACGCTAATTTTAGAATATATTCGGAGATGAAGAAACATGTGGAGATAGTATACTTACCAGGCCACTCCTCAAAAGCGGACTTACGATCCGAAGATTTGCGGAAGTAAAGGATGTAGCGAGTACGTGACATGGCGTCACGAATAATTTGTATTGTTGATAGACGGCATTGGGATTCCTTATCTTTCAAAGACTTGATCCATTGAACATCAAAGTAATGCTTGACTTCTTTGAGGAGAATGAGGCGGTGAAATTCCAGGAAATCTGGGATCGAATTTAGTAAAGAATTTGGGCATCTAGTGTAATAAAGATCTACCTTTTTTATTGTGAAATGTGTAAGTTGGTGAGCAACTGTGACGCAGGATCTTCTGCCCTTGAAGTTCATCGGACTTGGTGACTTTGAGCCGGTGAGAGCCTTGCATTTTAACACGGTATCTATGAGTTTCATCTTTATCAGCGTGGCGGTTGTCAATGAAGGGTATCATAGAGGTTTGTGATGTTGAAGGTGTAGCAGGATCGACTGAATGACAAAATTCAGTGCAACCGTCCTGACGAATGGTATTTATGATAATGACTTCCCCATTGTCTGATCGAACGATAGATTGTATGAATCCATTGACCGCATGTTTGGGATATGTCCTGATAGAAAGTCGGTCGTTGATTATCAGGATGGCATTGGAACTTACAAATACACTGCAATCGATGGATCAAGATATACCGAGGGACTCGGTGAAATCGAAGTGGTAGATAGAGCTCTGTTGTGTCTCGATGAGCCATCAGAGTCATGCGGGAATGGGGAATACCCGCAGGTATTGGTGGAATTGCTTTGAGGAATGCCAATAAATTGACTGTTTGGGGATGTACCCAAAGGACTGCCAGTAGTAGAAGAAGACCCAGTGATTTGACGGAATGAGCCCCCACTACTTCGAGGTGATGCCTGTGAAAATGAAAATTCTTCTCCAGTTGATTCCGTACTATGCAGTGTGACTTGACAACTGATACGAGCAGGATGCAATATTTCACGTTGAATATGGGTTTCTAGTTGGTTCCATGCCTCAAGCTCGTACAACAATGCGTTTTCAGGTTCAGATCTTGACAATGAAGGATATCTGTGTGTCATGGAGGTCTTCAACTGCTCTAAGGGGTTGTGGGGGTGCTAATGCTTGTTCGAGTTGGCGAAGCATAGGATAATCAATTTGATTCATCTCAGGATTCGACTCGAGAGGGTATGTTACTCTTTTCAAGTTTTGAGTAACAAGTGATACTAAATCTAGATGAGACGAGACCAGCTTCAAATTGGACGAAAGTAATTCTTGATGAGAAGTGCTAAAGAATGATTAGTTTCTGGCAGTATTGTTTGATGATGTGATGAACCTTATCTCTCGCACTATGTTATTTGTGTCTTGGGCTACTGAGTGGATTGAGGCAGATATTTTGTAAGTAGCTAGACTGAGGTATAACTCCATCTGGGTTCGAAGTTGCAAAACTTGATCTTTTTCGAAGGGCCAGGAAATCTGCAAATACAGAATTTTGATTTGGTCCCTTGAGAAGGTAACTTTCCTTAACCACATGGGTACTCCTTGCTTTGTGATCGCAGTCTGAGAATTGGCGGTTCTTATCAATTGCATATGTCTCGAAAGAAACTCGACACACTGCTGTTGGGGTTGTGACGGAGCAGCTGCCAAACTAGAACCTTCTGCTAAGCTTCCATCTCGGTGTTCCCAATCATCTAAGCATTGTATAATCTGACAAAAATCTTCAAGGAATTGCTTTGCTTCAAATTTGGCACTCATGGGTCCATCAGAGACGGCTTTCCATACATCTCACACCAATTTTAGGCCGGTGACGATGTCGCCTGCCGACCATCCAAACCCACTCATTATTTAATTCCTGATACACTTGATCGTCCAAGGCTCAATATGCAAGCGATGTCAAAGGAAGAAGAATGAAATGTTCCAAGGCAAGCGAAAATCAGTTGAGATGATAAACCGTTAGAATTAATGAAATTTACAACGTTTCTGGAGTCCCCAGAAAAGCCATGACAGTAACTTGGGAGTAGTTTAAGAAGTGGTGTGTGATTTCAACGTCTTCACCATACCTCGATCCATGGCAGATCAATTGACAGGATGATTTGATAGAATTATGCAAGCTGGGGTGAGACGGTATGATGTTGACCGAGTCAATCTACGCCCAGATGGAGGAACAAGACAAAAGCAAGATGAAGTTTAGACATTCTCCTGCATTTCCACGATTGATACTCAGCCCTGTTGCCATGACTTGTGGACCAGCAATACTGATCTGTGACTCTTTCCAGATAATTGGGGGTTGTAAAATGATGGTAAAGTGGTAATGGGGAACTGCTGAAGGAAGCAAGCTGTGTGGTGGTGGTGGTGGTCGTTAAAAACGAATGAATGAACCCACGTGTGAATCCTTGCAAATATGACCCCTGCTTATCACCCTCGATTTTTCTCACTTGGCGACATTCACCTCAACTTCACGTATATCACTCGCTAATCCTTGATATTCAATAAATCTCGTAATGTCTCCTGCAATCATAATTTGATACGACCAGAATCAATATAAGATTCTTGATTACAACGAAGCAATAGACAAAAAACTTGTCTTGGTTCATGAGATTCGCTTATGGATTGTCTCGCCTCTCAGCACCGTGGGGCGATGAGTCCAAGATGAGATGTCACATTCTTATTGATAGCATTTCCGTTTGATGTTACCTCGTATCATCCATCCTTATGACCATTTCATTTGTTCAAGGCATTCTTTGCGAGAGTTCTCGATATTGAACGCCATTCACACCTTGGCACATTACCGCAGCTCTTTGTTCCAGCACCAGCTACAGATATACGCCCAAGTCACAGGCAGCTATGCGCGTATGCTTATATGTGTGTGCCTGGTAGAGATGCCTCATACAGCCTCGTCTTTACAAACATAACTCATTTCAATCTTGCTTTTCTCACTATTTCATATTCTCATCATGCCGTTCATAAAGCACGCATTGTTGTAAAATTCTGATTTCAACAATTCGTTCAAACCTCAAAACTTTGGAGAAATTGCAATAGTCAGACTTCTTGAACAAATTAAAAACAAATGACCACCAAGTTTCTCATACCCTATACAATGCCGCCTTGGGGTTCAAGATGGTTAAAGTTATTTCTGAACCCGTACGCAGATGATGACTTTGATCACATCGATGTGAACCCGCCATATTATTTTCGTATCTCTCCTTTCCAACCGCTAATTCTTTCGCTAGGAACCAGAACGTAGAAAGTATATCTTCGAACGTCTCGAAAGATCTGATGTTTCGGAAAGCTTCTGGGTGGTGGTTGTTGCCGGAGTGAGATTTTTTACAGATGCATACTCGATATTCGCAATTAACATGGTAATTCCGATGCTGGGAATTATTTACTATGGAGATTCTGTTAACAAGGGAGTCATGCCTCACAATTACGAGATTGCTCTCAGTGTTGGCACATTGGGTGGATCTATCATCGGTCAAATAGGGTTCGGTCTTGGTGCTGATTTATACGGAAGACGGAAGATGTATGGATTGGAGCTGATGATCACCATCTTTGCAACATTAGGGGTGGTCATGTCATCTAGTGGTATCGAAGGCTCAATGTCCATCATTGTATGGCTGTTGGTATGGCGTTTTGTTTTAGGAATTGGTATCGGATCACATTATCCACTTAGTAGTGTGATCACTGCAGAGTATTAATCTTCTTTCAGTATTATTACCTCGCTTCGCTAACTATCGTCATAGATTCGCCCCGCACAAACTCAGAGGAAGAATGATGACGGCAGTCTTTATGTGTCAGCCTCTGGGTCAACTGGCCGCGACTTTAGTGTCTTTGATTGCAGCGGCCAGTCAGAGAACTGGAATCCCAGCAGATGCTACGCCGGAGAACTGTACGGGCGAATGTCTCAAAACTATGGATTCTATATGGCGATGGATCATCGGTGTGGGAGTGATCCCAGCAGTCATTGCTCTTTGGTTCCGACTTACAATTATAGAATCACCAAGATATACAGCTGATGTGGGTAGAGACAGTAGAAAGGCAGCATCAGAGCTGAGCAGATATCTTCCATCGGAGATTGATTCAGCACTTGCCTCTACGACTTCGATCGAGATACAGCCGCAACTTGGGCTCCGTCGATCAACTATAAATGATAACGGGCGAATAAGGTCACCTGAATCACGAAAAGAAGTAATGAAGAGACATTAGACGAGATTCACATGGAAGATCAAATATTGGCAACTGCTAATGACAATAAACCTCCCCCAGTGCCTTCATGGGAAGATTTCAAAGAATACTTTTGGTATCGAGGGAACTTGAGGACACTCATCGCTACCTCTATGTGTTGGTTTTGTGTAGATTTACCCTTCTAGTAAGTCTTCTTGCTGAACAATATGTCGGTTCAAAACTCGCGACAAGATCGCGGTCATTTTTCCAAAAAGAGTTATCTCGACACAACTCTAATTGATCGATTTGCAGCGGACTTGGAATGAATAGTCCACATATAATCTCCACCATCTGGCACGGCATAGGAACTCCCCCACAACACATCTACCCGATTCTCATCGACGATGTATGGCAAAGTCTTGTGGTCGTTTCTATCGGTGCAATTGCGGGTTGCGTTATCACCTTTGTGGCTATCGACAAAATTGGACGACGAAATATTCAGATGATCGATTTCTTCTTTCTCTTCATTCTCTTCGTCATAATCGGGGGATCATTTAATCATTTGTATAATATTGGCGACTCGGCTGCGACCATCGTTTTGTATATCCTGTGTCAGATATTCTTCAACTTCGGTAAATCATCCCATTCTCATCCACGACGAAGTATGCACTAACTAGAATACAGGTCCGAACACTACCACTTATATAGTTAGTGTGACTCCGACTCCCCTGATTCATCCTTCTCTAAATGTAGCCAATTCTCTAATGACGAGTACAGATTCCAGCGGAACTATTCCCCACTCGATATCGTGCACTATCCCATGGCATATCCGCAGCTTTCGGAAAATTAGGTTCTGTCATGGCGCAATTATTTCTTGCCTACGTAAACTATGGCCAAAATATCGACTACAATCATATCCAACTATGGCTTCCATATTCCCTTTTGATGTCAGTCTCCCGATCTTCCCTCTACCAGTCTCACACCGTCATTAGCTGATGATTCCCTACAGCTTCTCAATATTCATGCTCCTCGGTCTCTTGATCACGATCTTCTACATCCCCACACACGAGATCGGCTCAGATGGTGTGAAAACACTTGAAGAATGGGAAGTTGGTAGACCCGTTAATGGATTTTCGGAAACTTGGGTAGCGAGAACCATTGCAGGGGTCTGGAGATGGAGTTCAAGGAGCTGGGATGGAATTGTAGGTCTAATTGATAGAGACGAGGGAGAGAGGAGGAAGGGATTGAGAGAGATGAAGGAGGAGAAAAGATTGATGGTGAATGATAATACCAATGGAGGAACGGAAGGAGATGTTGATAGAGATTGGGTGGGATTGAATTGTGAGAGGTGAGGTGTGAGAGCGGAAATGAATGATTTTGGGGCTGGAGGTAGCATGATAAGAGAAGTTAATTCATTAATTATCTTTGATTCTGATAAAGTTCCTGGTAGTGCTTTGTTCACAATTTCATCCGAGTCAAGCAATTATGGTAGTTATCATTGGATCGGGTACAAATAGAACATGCTGTTTGTGATTTTCGCAAGGAAGATAAAAGGTATCTGAGACGAAGAAGGTAACTGAGATGTGGAACTTCGAAGTCATATGCTTTGTGGCGAGAGATGGCATTTCAGATTTGGTAGTGATGGATACTGCCATGATGATAGGTATTTGCATTGGTGACCAGGTCGGCGAGTGTGAATCATTATCACATAATCTATAAACCAGACGCGCTTTATTTTAATCTCGAGTTTATTGTTGGAATACTATCCGAATGGGCGATATATCAAATGATTTTTGACGAGTAATGGTTGATGGAATATGCCAAAAGAGTGATTGATATCCTTCAACAGTTATGCGATTGGTTTTCACTGCAGGAATATGTGACAGACACGATCGAAAAGATAGATTAGTAATTTCGGAGCACTCGTGTCGAGTGATTTTCAGCCCCAGCACCCACATGGAACAAGTGGTCAAGGGAAGGTTATGTCATGAGAATTTGATTTTTTGATTTCTAAATGAGATGCTCGCCTAGTCGTCATGATTCTATGAAAATGATCAAATTTAGGATGATGAACGGGCAAGGCAAAATCCAACATCCACACAAGAGACATGACAAGCAAAGGTCTGCCAGAGAATTTATTGGCACCCTTTGACAGCTTGGGTGACTATTTCAACAGTATCAGGCATGCATCAATTTTCATGCGAGTCAAATGAGTCTCATGATTCCCACTCGGGCAACAAATAAAGTAGCTCAACTTAGTACAACGAAACACGATGATTCCGGGAGAGAGAATAAATCGAGGTTGTGCGCTGAAGAAGTGGTGTAAGAAGAGAATTTCTACGGCCCGCAGACCTCTTAGGTCATACTTCTTGTAAAAGTTGACAACAAAGGAATAAAAAGAAATCGTTCAATGCCAAAATTGAAGTTGCAAAATCTAATCCACATAGTCGACTTGACTATTTTACCCCTTCATGGAGGTTTAGCCTTAACCAAGTTTGGTATGGTGAGCACAGATTCCACCAACCAATTAAAGTTCGGATGACAGGCTGTTTCAAAAGAACATCCCGAAGTTGCTGGAATGTATTTTGACACTGAAAGTTTCAAGGAAAAGTATAAACACGCCTTATATCAACGACTTCTCTCTCCAAGGCAAGGGAAACAAATGATGAATGAATCTCTTCGTAAAGTTCCAGTAATGCACCGAAAAGACGTTTATCTTCCGTTTGTGCCTATCCTTGTATGTATAACCATGCAATTCGGAAGTTATGTTTGGGGGGATTGCGATCTACATTGAAAGGCGAAACACGTCAGTAACTATTGATAGAGGTTTGAAATGAGGGCAAATCTTGTAAAGATACCTCGTCGTCTGCTTGAGTGTAACCTCCTTTTCAATTCGCTTCACATCTTCTCCACCAGATGGATATTTTTGGATACTTACAGATGCCGCTATCATGAAGCTTCTCCAAAGAGCATTTGAATAATTCCACTTTTTGTTTGTTGTTGAACCAATTGAGGAAACACAAAAAATTGATAGTGATACGGCGTAGTGATGCTGAGAGGAACGAACCTTGGAACGGCACTAGGAAATCGACTAACGTGAGACACTTTGCTCAATGTGGCTTAGTGGTTACCGAATCAGGACAAGACGGATATCTAAGATAGTCAGGGACCGATGGTCACGTGTAGATACTAGACCCAAGAAATCCTGCACCGGCAGTGGAGAATTTTGGTTACATTGGGGGGTTGCACAGAGCACAATTGAGGAAGCTTGAGAGAGCTTAGTGAAATGATGATTCGTGGGGAGACAAACACATTTTGATGATTATGATGGAGGAGGAGGAGGAGGAAGAGGAGGAGGAGGAGGAGGAGAAGGAGAAGAAGGAGAAAAGGAGAAGAAGAAGGAGAAGAAGGAGAGTTAGAAAAAGAAGGGGAATTTTTGAGAAGCGAGGGAGGAGATAATGTAAGTCTTACATACGCAGCTATAGGAAGACATCGGAAAGGGAAGAAGGAGAAGAAGAAGAAGCAATTGTTGAGCACTTGGTAGATACGAGGTAGGTCAATTGCAGATTCGTTAATGTTGAGGTATCAAGACCCAAAATAGGAGTACATTGTACCAAATCAATACACGATACACAACATGAAGTACTTGTGACTTGTTATTACTTATATTATTGGTCTAGCAGCAGCAGTAGAAGTGGGATATAAATTAGCTGGTGCTGATTCAACTGACGAAGAATCGCATTTGATGAAGCCAGTCCGTCTATTGTTCTATGAATGAAAGATCATTGGAGGATCACCAAATCTGATACATATGAGGAGCTACCTACTCACCAACACTGAGATACTGGCCAGTGAGCACTTGATCGTCGATAGCTACTTCCAACATATCGGATTGATGTGATGAGAGATGATGGAGGTGTATACTCGACAGAGAGGATAGAGGAGGAGTACCGGTACCGTTGTAGAGAGGTACTGAGTATCAATGTAGATGACGGTGACGATACCATGGGATAGGATACTCGTCGTCTCTTCTCATGTGTATTATATCTTCATTTCCCCCCTGAATCACCTCCCACAAGCTGCAACCAACCACTCCCAACATATTCACTCCAAGGCTTCCAATGGTGTTAATCTTAATAATAACCTGGAAAGCTTTTTTGGCCTTGACCCTTTTCCCCAAGTAATTATTTATACCCAGTCGATTAATCCCAAGCCCCAAAACACCCCAGCGCCCCAAAAAATAACCCCTTTTGCAATCAAGTGGGAACACCAAGTCGAGCAAGTCTAGCAAGTCCAGCAAGTCCAGCAAGTCCAGCAAAGCAAGACTTGACCTGTCGAGCAAGCAATAGAAAATTAACAAGAAAGACAATAATAAGCCAGTCATCAACGGCCAGACAGCCACTCAGATACCAGATACCAGATACCAGATTCCAGACAGTTACCTCGTAGTAGTGTAGTACCATTTACCGGTGCGACCTTGACAACCTTACCAACCTTACCAACCTACAACCTTACCAACCTTACCAACCTTATTAAACAAACCTACACTCAACTTTTTTTCGCCTTCTTTCCCATACACATACACATACACATACACATACACATCTACATCTACATTACATTTCCACATTCACTACACAATCGTTTAGAATCCCAACTTTTTCTTCTATTTTCTTCAATCTTCCACTTAACCGTCTTCGTCGGTATCGTAACCTTCAACACATCCTGAGTAAACACAATTACTTGGTCAATTTTACCTACTCATATCTTGATCCGCAATAAAAGACCACGCGAACCAATACGTGTTGAGGATCAAAGAATTAATATCTGGTACGTGCTATTATTCGTATTCCTGCATGATTTGGACATCATCCCATCGAATCAATCCCTCGATCTTTCAAAATACCTTCAAAAGTTATCTTTTGCCTTCTCCGAGACTGGTCCATTGACTTTGATCTCTTCCACCTCAACTACCTTGTCTGCGACCATCTTTTGGTGCATAGAAGCTGATTTCTCCCATCTTGTCGTGCCAACAGAGTTTACAACCTCCCACCTTCTCTCTCCACGAAAACAACCACCTTCGATCCTTCTACATCAATCATAACAATGGGTAAGCAATTTATTTCATTTTCGAGGCAGTCAATACTATGGGAGGAAATGGCATCGTCAGGCTGTCAACAACTCCATCGACAATTGCTTGGTTCTCAATTCTTCACATTCGCACTTCACCATCTATCACCCCGACAATTATTCCGAACATATGACTGTTGCAACTCCAGAGCTTCAAATCTCGAGTCTGATAGATTCGCACATTCCGAAATCCAATTCAACGAGTTGAGAAGCCATCTGTAACCTACCCACAAGATGTTTCATCATCAAGATATGCCAGCCATGAAGCCAAATACAAGTGGTCACTGGAATCTGATCATCTCCAAGAAATCTTCTGGTCCACCCCCTGGATCCCAAACTGAAGATAGGGAATGGTCTGTAATTCGATCAGAGAGCCTGTCCAAGGGCACCTCATTGCCTAAGCACTCGTTAGATAGTATCGAACAGCGTCAATATCCTGGAAGCTTGCATCGCCATCAGCGAGGAGCAGAACGTATTCGCGCTCAATTTAGAAGCATGCTGGATGTTGAAGAAGCTCCGAGCTTGGAACAAATTTCTATGGACCACCATGAGTCAATGGAGTTATGGGTCGTAGAGAAGCTGCAACAGGCTTCTAAAAATTATAGCACTACTTCAAATGACTGGGCTGACATTTTACCTCTCTATACAGCTACTAACGGAGCCCCAATGGCCCCTACCCGGTCTTCACCAATTCCAAACGGAGCACCATCATCCCCATTAGAAATTCCAATGACCGTCAGCTCAACAGATCCAAAGATCGCCGCTCAACAAGCAAGCGACATGAAGAACATTGTTCGAAGAAAATTGACTGGATATGTTGGATTTGCAAATTTACCAAATCAATGGCACCGCAAGAGTGTCAGAAAGGGTTTCAACTTCAATGTTATGGTTGTTGGTACGTGTGCAGCTTCTCTGAACTCATTTTTGGCATATGCTAACTCCTGAATAGGTGAGTCTGGACTCGGAAAGTCGACTTTGGTCAACACTCTTTTCAACACTTCCTTATATCCACCAAGAGAGCGCAAAGGACCTTCCCTCGATATTATCCCAAAAACCGTTTCTATCCAATCTATTAGCGCTGATATCGAGGAGAATGGTGTTCGTTTACGTTTGACTGTTGTTGATACCCCAGGTTTCGGTGATTTCGTCAACAATGATGAGTCTTGGCGACCAATTGTTGATAACATTGAACAACGTTTCGATGCGTATTTGGATGCTGAGAACAAGGTCAACAGAATGAACATTGTTGATAACCGTGTTCATGCTTGTGTATACTTCATTCAACCAACTGGTCATGCATTGAAGCCATTGGACATTGAAGTCATGCGTAGACTCCATACCAAGGTCAACCTGATCCCAGTCATTGCCAAGGCTGATACTTTGACTGATGAAGAAATTGTCGCTTTCAAGTTCAGAGTAAGGGTTCCACTTGCACATTTAAAATCTCACGCTAACCATGCTCTAGATTCTTGCTGACATCAAGCACCACGATATCCAAATCTTCGAGGGTCCACATTACGAAAAAGATGACGAGGAGACAATTGCTGAGAACAAGGAGATTATGGACAAGGTACCTTTTGCAGTTGTTGGTGCCAATTCCGAGATCACAAACAGCGAGGGACGTAAAGTTCGCGGACGTAAATACCCATGGGGTACCATTGAAGTTGACAATGAGGAGCACTGCGATTTCGTCAAGCTCAGACAAATGCTTATCCGAACCCACATGGAGGAGCTCAAGGAACACACCAACAATGCTTTGTACGAGAACTACAGATCGGAGAAGCTTACTGCTATGGGTGTTACTCAAGATCCAAATGTCTTCAAGGAGGTCAACCCAGCTGTCAAGCAAGAAGAGGAGCGTCAATTGCACGAGCAAAAGCTTGCCAAGATGGAGGCCGAGATGAAGATGGTTTTCCAACAAAAGGTCGCAGAGAAGGAGAGCAAGCTGAAGCAAAGCGAGGAAGAGTTGTACGCACGACATCGCGAGATGAAGGAACAACTCGAGCGTCAACGTCAAGAATTGGAGGAGAAGAAATCTAGAGTCGAAAGTGGAAGACCAATAGAAAAGGAAGGCAAGAGGAAGGGATTTTCACTCCGTTAAGGGGTGAACTCTTTTCCAAGACCAGGGCCTGCCTTTTAATGATGGTACCGACACGACACAACCGATACTTTACTTTTCAATTCATGTCTCTTTAATCATTGATCCTTAATATTTGGCAGTTGAAGAAGCGAGCGATGGGGTGAATGGTGATATTTCGGGCGCGGCATTGCTTCTGCGAGGCAAAGGTCATAAATGCCATAATGGAGGTCTTGCATTCAAGAATGAGTGGTATTTCGAGGAGTTTTATTTTTGCACATGAGAATGACCGAAAGGGAAGAGGATATAAATGCAAGACACAAGACGAAAGACCATCATGCTTACAGAGACATTGGTTTCTCCTATAAGTTTTTCATTTTCATATGGCTTCAAATAAAAGTCTACCCGCGTTTCTTCATCCAAAAACTTTCTGGGGGGTGGATCAATACTCTGTATTTATTATGATAGCTCGAGAGACTTCTTTAGTTGTTTTTTTCCTTTTTCTATCTTGACTTTACTTTGATCTGTTCTTTTTTGCGCGTGGTTTTTTTTTCTTTTTTATTATCTTGAACTTAGTTGAGTAGGGCAAGGGAAGGCCTGATCTCATTTAAGTACGTACGTAACTACCTACCTACCTACCTACCTAACTTTTTGCTTTGTAATGGAATGGAATGGAATGAATAATTAAAATGAAGATGAAAATGAATTGAGATGTTTTGATGTGTTTATGATGTATATGTGGGAGAATTGAAATGTGTGGATTGAGACTTGAAGTTTGAAGTTTGAGATGTGTGTTGTGTGTTGTGTGTTGTATGTTGTACGTTGTGAGATGTGAGATGTGAGGGGATAATCTAGCTAGTTGGTGTCTAAAGCCATTTTATACTATTAGTTTTGTATATAATGGTTGAAGCTGAAGGGTGCTAGAAAGGGAGAGATGTATATGGGAGAGAGGGACGGAGGGAAAGGGGAGGGGAGGAGAGGAGTGGTGATGTGGTGATGTGGTGAGGAGAGGGGTGGTGATGTGATGATTGATGGGGTTTGAGATTTCGTATTTGATTATGTTAATTGGATGTTGGATGTTGTGGGGTTTGAATAGGGGGGGGGGGGGGGAATGGATGGGGAGATGGATGGATAGATGTTCATAATGAGGCTTGAGGGGGGTGGTAGTCTTTTTGATACAAGTAGGTAGTTATAGATTGAGGACTAGAGAGTTTGATTAGATGAATGGGGGTTGTGTTGGTTGGTTGCTGTTTAGATTGTATTGTATTAGTAGTTTGTGGGAGTCACTTGCAAGGGTAGAGGGAATGAGAGAGAGAGAAAGCAGGAGAGAGTGAGAGAGAAGAATCTCGAATGGTGATAGAGTGGTGTTTCTATGGAATAAAATAAGCGAGAAGAACTAGAAGATGTTGATTTGCATGCTGGTGCTGGTGCTGGTGCTAATGCTAATCTTTCGTTTCGGCATCGTCTGACGTGACGGTCTGGATTACGCGTACCTACATAGGTAGAGAAGGTGAAAGGGTATTTATTCACTTTGAGTATGGTGTTTGAGAGAAACGCTCATTCGAGGATTCATTGGGGATCTGGGGTCTCGATGTAAAAGTATGTTGATTGGGAGAGATTGATGGTGAGGTTGAGAGTGAGGTTGAGGTTGAGATTGAGGTTGAGATTGAAGTTGGATTCAAAGAATGAGATTTCAATCTTACAAAATGGAATGGAATTCTAGTGAAAAGGTAGATTTCAAATGTCTTCATCTTTATTCAAAATCACTATTAGATTGCGTAGTCAGTTCAATGAGGTATGTATGTATGATAACTAACCAGTAACGAGACTCGAGAAAGAGAGTCAAGCGAACTTGAGGACGGAGCATCTTGAAGGTGGCGGGGGCGTGTAAAGAAGGATGGATTTGTTTGGAATACGGGATGAGAGATTTTGAAGTTTGTTTGGTCAATTGGGTGAGTTTAAAGATTTGGATCAAAGTATCACTTTTCTAGATGTGCGACAGAAGGTTTTGTTGGTTGCTTTGGGTTGGGTTGGTACGTGAGGATATGTGGTTGGAGGTTGAGTTTGGGATGGGCAGTTGGGAAGACTGTGTTGGGTGAGAGGTGGAGGTGAGGTTAGGTGATCTGATGGGAGAAGGGAAGGGAAGGGGGAAAGAAATTGAGGAACTGTGCGATGCTATGTGAAACAGAGATTTCTGGCATGGTTCTTGTTCTTTTTTATTGTGTTTGTCCTTTATTGTTCTGAAGACTTTGTATGGTATGGTGTAAGGTTTGAGCAAGTGATGGATAGGAAGAAGCTTGGGATATAGAGAAAAGACGCAGCGGGTAAGGAGATTTGAAGACTATCTAAGTTTCGTTTCGACAGCAGAGAAGAAATGCAAATGGTATATAGTCAAAACTGTCTAGGTAGGTGAGCTTGGCGTGGGTAAGGAGAATTAGTTCTCACAGAGACTGACGAGTAGAGATCATAGACAATTTCGAGTTAGATTTTTGTTGGTATCTCTTCATGCATATATATATCGAATGGTATTGGTACTCGCATAGAAGTCAATTGCGAACCATCGAGGAAGGAATATGAACATCAATCACCACAAGTAAGTTCAAGCCTTGTATATCACTCATCTGTACATCAAAAATGGGTTACTGGTATGTAATTGCCCGAAAGGTATTTCTTTCCAGGAAGCCTTCCTCCTCCTAAATATAGCAAATGCTGATATCTGGTTGAAAGGAATCGCAAAATGAATGCTCATACGACGATCAGATGCTCCAAGTTCCGTATCTCTCGCTCCCATTTCCCATTATCCCGTCAACTATATCAACCTCATCATAGCTCCAACCCCCGGGATTATGCTTTTACTTTGAAATCCTTCGGCATAAAAGAACCAGCAAGAACTCTTCGGCGGCACTTTTGTCCACTGCCGTGGTGGTGATAAACACAACTTGGGGCATCCCGAGGGTCAGGAAACTTTCCATGTGGAGGTCGAATCTTGCCACCTCCAAGCAAGTGAAGTAGCTCAACCAGGGTTTCTCTGTTGTTTAATGAAAGGTCACCGTTCAATGCTGCATTTTTTCCCTTCAATTTCCCTAAAGCATCAATTTCTTGGATGATGAAAGCAACCCAATCAACCAAGAAGACACGGATTCTTGAATCTTGCGATATTCGCCTGTGAAACCGGCGAACATGGTTTATATCCAATGGTTTATATCCAATGGCTTATATCCAATGGTGAAATATCGTCTTTTAATAACTGGATGAATAGTTCGAGAAAATCATCTTGGAATTCACAGAGAGAGTATCTGTCGGGAAAAAAAGCATTTCCATGAACAAATCTATACGTTCAAGAATCGCCTCGCGTGAAGAATTTTCTTCATCGGAACTTTCGTCGTCTGATTGCATTAATCTAATGCCGCGATCGTAAGTCCACTCGACAAAGATCCCCAGAATGAGGTTACCGAAGTCGGGCAGGATTGCAGCGGGAAATGCACTGCAGTCCTTCAATGAACCCTTGCCAAATACCTTATCAAATGAAGGTCTCGATCGTCGAAGGACCAATTGCTTTCTGATCAAGAGATATTACTCGTCCTTTGTCTGAATTACATAGTGACCCGATACAGAAGGCTTGCCCGGAGTACTATGGTTGCTGTTAGCTGCATTCATTCTTAAAGTGGAGGGTCTACATACTCGAACATCCGAAAGTAAATATCCCTAGGAGTAGCCGCTGATGTCTGCTCTTGGACGGCTTTCAAGGTGTTTAGTGTATGTGCAAGGAATTGAGACGAGCCACTGTTATGTAAACCTAAACATTTGCTCTTGCCAGAACCACTTCGAGCATTTGAAAAGAGACGTCAAACTAATCGCTTGAACCAGGATTGACGAGCGACAACAGGAACCGGAGTTGCCTTGCCATCGGTAATGCTACTGGCTTAGCTAAACGAAACCTTTTCGATATCCATGTCTGCGATGTTTGCGTGGTTATATAATTGAATATGTTTGTTTGTATTCAAAAGGAAGTTTCAGTCAAACACCTTGAGAATCGTTGACTTTCTTGGTTTTGAGCAATTTATTATAGAATCTTCAAAAGGATGAAGAATTGTTGTGGAATCTGAGAGCTTTTAAGCAGAGGGTCAAGATTAAACCGAGGCTGAGCTTTTCGAACGCTGTATGAATTCATGACTGTGTTTGGATCGATTTGGGAATGAATGTGTACCGAATCGTCCCATTCCATCTAGCGATGGTTAAGAATCGTGTCAAAATAGATATTGAATCTACCTACCATGGCATGGTAATCTTGAATAAAGCGAGATTATTCACTTCTCTAGAAGATGGGCAGCTTCTGCGGGGTACATGCTAGCCACTCCACAGTGTTTTCATACAAGATATGATAGGTCAGATGATTGGCATGGGCGAAGTGGGTGCAAGTCTACTCTTCTTTAGAGTGTATATACTGTGAGTAGAGTTGAAGAGTACTGTTTTCTTTCCTTTCTCAGATCATCGAAGATGCAATGTGAAGTAGTTTCCATTTCTGGAGAGTAAATGCCCAAAAGTTCTTGATTTGACCAATCATTGGCTGGTGGAAGTGATCCTAGTGGTGGAATGATAAATTAAACCACAGCTAGATATGGCAAATGTCTTGTATACCTACTTGTTGGTATTCGAGGGATTGCCATCAGGGATCAAATTTACGAGAACAATAACCCTTAAAGACTCATTGAATAAGACTCGCTCGTAGCGCTTGTGTTTTCTTCAGCTAGAACTTACTTTCTAGGGAAGTTATATCAGCCTGAATCTTCGCAGTCTCACACCTCTTTCCACCAATGCTTGCGGAAGCATTCTAGGATCAGAATCCATCGTCTCTCCTGTCACAACATTCTTGAAGAAGAATTTGCCGATGGGCCACGGACCGTCATCTCTATTGACTTCTATCCATTCAGAAGATAGAGGAGGGAGACGTGGGTCATCAAGAGTTTTCTCGTTCGGTTTGACAAAGTGAGTTGAGTACCCTGAATCTTTCCTTCGGTATAGTTCGGTCTTCCATGGACTTGGTATAGGACCAAGCAGAGCTTCTCCATCCATTAAACCATGAATGAAGTAGGATCCTACAACTAGAAACTCTCCAGATGGTGTTGGGCGCAGAAGCATTGGAAGCTCGGTTCCCAATAGTACACATACATAGTCACCTTGTTCTGTCAGCTGTTGTGAAGAGTTGCGAAGCTAGTGAATCAAGCCTTACCTTCCTCAGCTCCAAGTGGTCCTATCCCCATATATCCCTCTTCTGTTTCTATGAATGCCGTGGCACCAAAATTCAACCCATAAACATAATTCAGTATCGCATCTCGATCTTCAATGTCTTTATCAACAGCTTCCAAATAGCTTCGGCGGAGCTCCCAGGAATGTGGAATGAGAAGTCCGGGATATCTCTCCTTGGTACGTCCTTGATAGATAGTTTCGAGGAATGCATCAGTCAAAGAGCCGCCTGCGATATAGTCTCTGGAATTGAGACCTTCAGGTTCCCATTTACGAATTGCTTGGAAAGTTTCCCTTGCATTGCCTGAACATTTATTTTTAACTGAAGTTACTCTTGTGTAAAGTACACCAGTAACCTCCAAAGTGTTTGGCGCTTGATACATCGTTACAGCAGAAGAATAGCCTGCTCCATATCTTCCCAAGAAAATACCTATCATAATACTTCTATCTTCAAAAGACCAATTCGGAACCCATGATGGTCCGTCTCCAAATCTTTGGATCAACTGACAGCGTTGGAGCAGGTGTAGCCGCTCTGTGGCAATGATATGGCTGAGCATTGTACTCTTATACACTTCTGCCACGGGAATAGAATAGTCGCACGTAATTCCTTCGGCAATCAAAGGCGACACTAATCCCAGCACCCCATATATTTTATCACGTGGATCACTGCAGTTGCGATGCTTAGCCCATCTCAGAAGCTCGGGTAACTCTCTCATCGAGTCTGGCAGGACTCCAGGAGAATAAGACAATAATTGGGAACGGATATCGCTTGGTGTTGTGACCTTTCTTCCAAGCACCAACATTGCCTTTCGAAGAGCAGTGAAAGGAATAGAGATACTACCGCACTGTACTGATGATCCCTGATCCCCAAGTAAAGCTTCCTGTAGGACCCAGACTCGACTGAACCAAGGCCTCTGGAAGAGAGCTCTTATGGATGACCATGTTTTGGTGTCATACGGCAGATGAAAGTTTGAGTGTCTCCATTCTAATAGCTTGGTTCCAGGAGTATGTGCAACTAATCCTCCTCCTACGTACTCGACCTGTCCTGCGAAATGCTGAATAGTAGATAAAGCGCTTGTACTATCGTCGGCTTCTTCCCCAAGCCAGATGATAGTTCGATCTGCGAAAGAGAAGATGTTTCTCATGCGTCCGATTTCGTGACTTCGCTCGGGAATGTCATTTTGATTGATACATATAGCGTCTACCCATGTGCTGTGATTGGATTCTCGGTAGACCCCCAGACATATGAAAGGGCTTCATAATTAGGTATGTTTTCCGCGAAATTTCTGTGTTTCGGCAAATCATAAAGAGCGCGATCAAGATTTGGATCTGGAAGATCCCACGAATTTGGATTTCCCTTGCGGTGTTTGAAAATATATCGCCCATCGATTGTTTTCATGGCATACATATCGTCCGGGAGAGTTCTTTGTAGTTCTTCAAGTGAAAGTCTCTTGATTTCACTAGTCTTCCGGGGTGGAATAATTAGTGGTACATGAAAAATGTGCATGGAGATGTTGTCATCTCGTGCGCCTGGCATTAGACTCAACAGTCTAATCTCTTCATCTCCTCTTCCAAGCTGAGTATACCTGTAAGGAGCCATTCTCATCTCATTTAAAAGAAGAATCTTGTTTACATGGTCAACTGAGGCTGAAGATAAGGTCGAGTCAGGTTGTGCATTGGTGAAACCAAAAGCGCCCAAACGAGGGCATGAAAACTCAAGAAGGTGGTTCAAAAAAGTGTCGTCGATAGCTAGGGCATGTTGATGTGACGTTTAAAGAGTCTATTCTAATTTATGAGATGATGTCTAAATCACACTGACATGAGTTCCACTGTTGAAGTTCTTGGTTCAGCTGTTTGCTAGATAGAAAACAAGAGCCACAATTGAGCCACACCGGCGCAATTTATGTGGCCGGGCTGCCCAAGTTACGAAAGATTGACTGGACCATATGCGTAGAAAATCATTTCACATCGATTCCCCTTATTTACCTTCTTTCGCGAGCCTCAGGCGAAAGCTGGAGAGTGAGTCCTTATCAAGATCACAAATATTGAACAAAAAGCTTCTTCCTCTCAAAAGCATTGTGAAAGCCACTTTTTCGGTTCGTTAAAATTTGTAATAGAAATTTGTTTCTTTTACTCTACATAGCGTTTGAAAAGTGCCTGCTGTCGCCAGATTTCCATCCGATATTCACATTTTTATAGATAGGACGTCCAAACTAATGATTTGAACTATCGAAAATCTGTTTCCGATGACAATTACCTCAAGGCTTCTGAATAGTCATCCTTTCTCTCCATAGTGGCTTCCTGTGCAACAAGTAGTCTCTGCTACGTATAGCAGACCTGATACCCACTAGCCCAGCCACTGGCCATAGTTTCAATATCCACTCATACCAAGATAGCTTGACCCCCGAGAACTTTGACATATCTACCTTCACTTTGTCGTAGACTGTAGGCAAAGATGTAGCCGAGTACTTTGACCGCAAGTCTTCGTACCACTTCCTGTCATACAACTCCCAGAATTCTGTCTCCGTATAATAGGTGTGAGAGTACAGAACTTTGAAGCCCCCCAAATCCGCAAGTTTTTTCTCCAATTGACGATTTTGCCGAAAAAATTCATTTCGGTTTTTAGATCCTGGACCCCAGAGACCGATGTTAAGCATTGGTTTTGCATCATTAGTTGGACCCGGAAGTGTAGTCGAGGGATGAAATGTCGGCGCTTGCATCTCTCGTAAAGGACATAGCCACAGAGGCCATATGTTTAATTCAGCTTCTGAGTATTCAATGAATTCCTCTGCGGTAGAATACGGAAGTGAAAGATCCTGTACGATATGCTCGAATGAGTGACCA
Organism: Botryotinia globosa; assembly: GCA_014898425.1. NCBI lineage: Eukaryota > Fungi > Ascomycota > Leotiomycetes > Helotiales > Sclerotiniaceae > Botryotinia > Botryotinia globosa. Next base: position 141,885 of record RCSZ01000002.1, read on the forward strand.
GTACCATGTAGAGCACGATATAGCATCCGGGTGTGCATAAAATCGTCTAGAAACCATCGAGACCATCGATTGAATGGAACAAATGGAAAGTATTGAAATGCTTGATGACCCATCCAGAATCCACCTCTGTCCCAGCGGAATAGATATTCGCCCAATGGAATGTAGTCAACGCAAGACTTTTGAGATTCGCCATTCATTCGCTCTCGAATATGTAAGTGAAACCAGGGATCTCTAGCATGACTGAAAGATTGCTCTTTCATAATAACTGGCTTATCGTCCGTCAATTTCCCAGTCATTACTACGCCAAAATCTTTGGAAAACAAGATACCATCGACATAGTCATTGGTGGAATCTCCAATTTCTTCCTTTACTCCTTCAATCGTCTCATGAACCGATGACTTTCGCTCATAAGTCAGCTGAACAAATTTCTTGGCAGGAATAAGCTGCAATTCAATCAATGTTGCTATTCCCAAAGTTCCCATTGCACCAGCAGCTCCTCTGAACAGATCTGCATTTTGAGAACGAGATGTTGTGACAACTTCTCCATTTGCCAGTACTATCTCGACGGAATTGATGGTTTGGTCAAAATATCCGTATTTGAATGAGCTGCTTTCTCCAGCAGATCCCGCATACCCCCCACCGACAGTAATACCAGGAAATTCCATCACTACTGGCGGTATGAGATCATATTTCAAAGTCGCCTCAATAAGCCGATCCATAGGAACATTCGGCTCAACAAGTGCTGTGCGAGCTATCGGGTCAATCTTCAGTACATTTTTGAGGTTACTGATATCAACAATGCGATTTTGATGATTTGGTCTTGTGCTATTTGTCGATCCATGATAAATTCTAAATGATTCTTTTCGAGCAAAGAAGGCACGAACTGAAGTCGCGACGGCCTTTACTGCTGTTTCATGGCTACCCATCGTGTACATAGTGTATTCGTTGTAATGGTTAGAAGTTGTTATAAGCAGCCATGAGAAATTGAAAACGAAATTATCAAACCAGGCGAGGATTAGTTTGCTAATAACACCATCTAGGACATTCACTGGCGGCTACAGCATTTCGGGGCGACTGGGAATCGTTCAGATGATTGGCTTATCTATTTTGAAACAAGTGTGGTAGCATTGGATGCAGTCATCATAAGCCACAGCCGGGTATATGGCGATACATTACCACTTTTGTGATCGCTTGCATTTGCACTAACCTCCCCCTTTTCTTGGATAAAGTCTCTACTAAAAACCCGAACCACAACACCACAACACTAATTATCGCATCATAGTATCTTAATGAAGAACCTTTTCTGCTGTTTTATCAATCTTGCAAGTAAGTTTCAGGGTTGAGTTTGATCCATTCCGGATTTTTAACAATTCAGGATGCTTCTAAGTGGTAGGGTGCGTGCGTAGTAAGATCAATTTCCATACTGTCGGTAGCGAAGAAGCCGCCAATGGGGAACATACAAGGGCCGCAATAAAGAATCGTCACGAAGCCCTTGCCCCAATACCAGAGCCTGTGCATATATGGTTAGGGTGACTATCTAGAGTCTATAAAAGCTACACAGCTAGGTAGTATTTTGTCAACAGACGACTGGGGACTTGGATAATTTATTGGTAACTATCAACTAGGGCATTTTTGGAATTTGATATATAACTGGATCTAGATGCGCTGAGGTTGCTATAACTGGCGCATTCATGCAAAATGGTGGCACCACTAGGGAGTATTAAACAACACCTCCCTCTATTTGTGCCATGATTTCGACTCTCAGGGCCTGAATTATACAACTAGTTAGTCTCTTCCGCGCCGTAATTTTCTAATTCTAGTTCTTGAGACCGATTGTAACCTTCGGGTTACAACGACAACCGAGTCCATGTTTCAGCTCCCGAAAATATGAGTATAGAAGGGCATTGTACAAAATTATTGAAGTGGATCTCGAAGCTTTAATAATATTAGTGCCTGGTTATCTCTTTCTCTACACTATTATATTGCCTTGTGAAGATCTAAATCGACATTCTCCGCTGGTTATTACTGAAAATAATGCTTTCCGAGAGACTATTCAATATAACGGTCTGTCCGTCTCAGAATGTCGTCTGCGGCTGGGTGTCGAGCCCTAATACTCGAGGAACGATCAATATTATTTGGAGCTCCCTAAGCACTATTTGGCTGTGTACATGGACCGCTTTGTGTTTGAACATACCGGAACAGCAAAACTCACGCGGCTGGCGCATGATGTTATACAAATTCCGATGGCAGATGTTCGCCATCTTCTTCCCGGAGGTTCTCGTCGCTCTAGCAGCCGAACAATGGATATCTGCAAAGCAATCTGTCCGCACATTTAGGGAGTTAGGCCATGATAGTTGGACGATCAGACACGGATTCTTCGCTGATATGGGTGGGATAATTGTAGCGCCCAAAGACTCTGACCACTTTGCAATCGATAGCTATCAACTGGCATACCTAATCAGAAATAATTACATATCACTCCCTCCGATTGACATCAACGATATTAGAGCAGTGAACAAAGCTGATGGGCTCGCGAGAGCAGTGACTATGGCTCAAATGGCATGGTTCTGTATGGCATGTCTTGGTCGGAGCGTAGAAGGACTCAACATTACGCCAGTCGAGCTCGAAACCTTAGCTTTTATTCTGTGTACCACGCACACATTCTTCTTTTGGTGGAATAAACCGCTCGATCCAGCCAGACCTTTGGTTTTGCCCTTAAATGAGACTACAGAAGAACTATGCATGCCAGGGCACGACCCAGAAAGCTTCGAACGAACGCCGTTAGATTTTGTGAGGCCAGCGCCAGACTCAAAAAGTCTAATCGCACCCTTCTGGTTCGGACTCAAGGCCACGTTCAATGTGCCGCAATACTTACTGCCAAGTAATAAGCGTCCAACAACACCGAAAAGAGCACGTAGGACAATTACCAACAGCACGATCCACCCAGCTGAAGGGATCGGATGGATTCTCACACTGTATTTGATATTTTTTCAGGCTATGTTCTATGGGCTTCACATCGGCGTTGCATGGAAGATTCCTTTTCCGACTCATCTTGAATTCTCGATTTACGAGCTGGCAAATATTGTGGATTTCGGGTTAATCGTCATGTTTATCTTGGCTTTACCGCTTGGAGCCCACTTTGCACCTTTCATTGGAAGAGTGGTTTTCAAAAAAGAGGCGACAACTGTTCTAGAGGTGGCTTCTATGTTGCCACCTTGGGGCAAGTTACTTGTCCATGGACCATTCGTCATTGGGTACATTATAGCAAGAGTCTTAGTCTTGGGAGAGAGTGTTGTTGCTTTAAGGGCAATGCCTAATATTATATTTCAGGACCTCGATTGGTCAAACTTCTTACCTCATATTTAGATGAGGAGAGCTAGACAGCTTTTTTGGCGTTTGTAAGGCGTACATTCAACGGCTAGTCGATGACTCTTTATTGGTTTCGCTGAGATCTCGCAATTAACAGATGGGTTCAAAGGGTCGGGAAGTGTTGATATTATCTATTTAGTTGTAATACATATATATTTTAACTTTTTAGAGCACGCAAGGAAACGATAGTTCCGAGCTTTTTACAGATTCTTACATGGCGTGAAGGTCATACTCTGTCTATGATAGGCTAAATTAGATGATTAAATAGTCATATATAGTGTGTCTTGACTGGTTGATCGTTGTACATTGACCTGCTCAAGTTTTTACGAGTATAGATAAACAGTTTTACTAAACGGATTGAATCACTTTAGTTCAAGACTATATAAGAGTTCTAGCCCCTGCTCACCGCACCTCTATAACAAATATAACAAAATCCCTGTAAAAATGAGGTTTTCTTATACAAATTATTATATTGAATATTTGATTCAAATCTTTATATTTTTTTAAAAAAAATTGAAAATAATAAATAATTGAAATCAAAATATAAAAAATTATTCGAAATATTTTTATTTATTTTTATTGAATAATTATATAGTATTGAAATCGAATTTTTTCAAAAATTCTAATATCTAATATTTTCCTTATATAAAATAAGCAAATTTTCATTAAAATTTAGAATTTTTAACTTTAACTTTTTCAAATCCTATTTCAAAAATTAGAAAAAAATATTCTATTTATTTTTTTATAAAATTTGATTAATTAAATAACACTTTTTTAAAAAAATCTAATTTTATTTTTTATAATAAAAAATAAACTAGGATATAAAAAGTTGAATAATCCCATATTTTAGTTGGAAAAGCGTTATATATGCGGTGAGCAGGGGCCAGAACTCTTACCATTCTACACCGATTGAAAGGAGCCTCTTGAAAAATTTAGACTATCTTGCAAAACCTCATTTCATTATGACGACATGCATACCTACAGCGCTTCTTTGCAGGTGGTTTAGAAGCCCAAATATCCAAGGAACGATGGAAATTATCTCTTGCCTCGCATTAACACTGCTTGAAAGGAGCAAAAATAGCTGAATCTTCTTAGGGTTTGATCGAAGATGCAATAATGTAGATATCAACTGACACCAGGGTACTATTTTCTATCTAAATTCGAGCCTATGTGCTGTTTGATACAAGTCTGTGGGAGAAGTTCGACGTCTAAAATTCTGGAAAAGTCCAAAGTGTCAAAATCCTCGAATCTATTGACCATGAGTAGTTCCCCAAAGCTATTCACTCCTGAATGAACCCATCTATCAGATATTTTTTAGCTGTAACCTTTTAGCTTGATTGTATCGTCTAATTACTCTTATAAAGCGGCATTACTAGGCACCTCTGACTTAGTGCACGACCAAAATCAAGATGAGCATTGCCCATATATCAAAAATTATCGTCTCAATGTCAACACTAGTTGAACATCTCTTTCGCAACGGAATGTCACTCAAAGTCGCGACGATAGAATTCTAGAATAATCAGGCTTTAAAAAGCAAAGCTGTGTGAACAAAGGATAATTATGTGCGATGGTGAAGAGAGATGATAGCAATTATGGAATAATTAATTTTCCAATTCTGCACGCCAAAGCCTATCTCGTACTCGTCTTCTCAATTGAGAATATCACCACCTTCAGGACCATCTTGAGCTCTATCAATCCTGTCTTGTGTTGTCTTGAACAATTTAGGAAGAGACATAGGAACGCGAACTTCTTCAAAGGGCTTTCCCGTTTTCAACATCTCTGCCAATCCCTTTGCCGCAAGCCAAATGACAGGCATACCATGGCCATTAAATCCTGCGATTATAAATTGGTCGGGCTTTTGTGGGACGAGACCGATATGAGGGTTTGAATCAAAGGAGTATCCCATTACTGTATAAAAGGTCAGCTTCTTTGAGCTTAGAAAAGGCCATTGGAGGGGATAACTTACCACCAGTCCAGATACTCTCAATTTTAGCATCCGAGTTTTCCCATCCACGAAAGGTACGCTGCATAAAATTCTCGTAGTACCTCTCTTTCATGGTTGCTTCGATTAACTTGCCATCATCTACATTGTTATACCATTGATCCTTATGGAAACGAAATGTTGCTGAAGCTCCACCCACAATGATACTTCCATCGGGTCGAGGAATGAGGTAATCGAGAATACCATTCTCAGTACGAACAATATAGGAGTAACCGATAGGAGGTGCAGTAGTATCTTTGGGAACTGTGATGTGGCAGCATATACCTTTGCATGGAATAATGTTCTTGGCATACTCGGGGAGAAGACCAGAAACATAGGCATTACTTGCGTGGACGACCTTCCGGGCTCGAAGAGTTCCGCGAGGAGTTTCGACCAAGTGATACCCATCAGCTGAATGTTTGATAGAAAGGACAGGAGTGTTGGTTTGAAGGTTGACCGAGCCAGTAGCTAAGGTGGAAGCAAGGAGAGAGGTGATAAGCTTGTATGGAGATAAAGTGGCAGCAGTATAAGTCGAACATGCTTTGGCGCCTTTAACACCAGAGATCTGGACCCGATTAGTAGAGCAATATTTTTCAAAATGTGCAAGATTAAATTTACAGTCTCGGCATCTTTACCAATGGCAAAGTGGACGTCTTCCATGTACGATAATTCTGGGTTCAGACGCAACCGATCGTAGACAGTCTTAGCATCATCAGCAGCATTTGGATTGTTCCATACATCACATGTTCTTGTCGAGGTGAAATCACAGTCAATTTTCTCGCATAAGATGAGCTCTTTCAATGCTTGAACATGTGCAATCTCAAACTCTGCGATTTCAGCACCAGCCCTCACACCTCCTCTCTTGATATACTTAGGGATGTGACCGTAAAGATCTGGTCGGAGATGTGCACCTGATTTTTCTTAGTATGCTATTGCTTAACGGAAAAAATCGTTGAATTTACCATTTCTTCCAGTAGCACCAGAACAGACAGATCTTGCATCAAGAATCATGACAGATAGCTTAGGGCAATTGGGCGTAATCTCATTCTTGACAAGATTATATGCCGTAGCTACGCCGGCATAGCCTGCTCCGATAATGACGACATCGATGATATCATTGACTGGTAGAATATCAGTACTCCTATGATCATGAAGACAATGCTTTTCAGAATGCCAGAAAGGCTCCGTGGGATCCTTGGCAGGAATTGGGAAATTGTGGGAAGGTTGTGAATTCGCCATAACAATGTTCTTTTCGGGTAAGCTGTATATTTTCCTGATAAATAAAAGTTCTGCGAGCGGAGTTACTGTGCAGGTGAGAAGGCCTTAAAATGCTCAAGAAGGAAAAAGTCCAGGGTCGAGTGAGGCAATAAATAGCAGTAATTATAGAGAATGCAATCCAATCAAAGATAGAGGGTAGACAGATTAAATCTTGTAGAAGCTCACAGGGTACTCAATGCGCGATCTTGAAAGCTTTTTTATATATAAAAAAGACTGCAATAACAGTGAATGACTGAGAAACGATATGTCCGTGCCGCCGAGGTGAGATACTTTGACCATAAAAACAACACAGACTTGATATCATCGTCCTCTGTTTGCATCTAATCCTTCTATAGAAACAAGACACCAAGATGAAGCAAGATCCAAAGCAATAACAAAGTAATGGTACTACCATGTCATGTCTCGGTCGCAATTCTGATATAGATAGCTGTATCAGTGGATAGAACAAACGACAAACACATGACTACTCTGTTTGATGGCCTTTTCAGAAGAATGATTCTAATAACGGTAGTGTTTTTGATAACCTCATCATCGTCGACGGAATATGTGCTGTAGTCTTACGATGGGATGTCCTAACTTGTGGCAATTCACATTCTCGACTTTTGGTGAAGCACTGATTTCAGGGGTAAACTCACTAACCCAATTTGGTACTAGCGTATATCACAACCTTCAAACAAACCCTCAAGAACCATCATATTCACGTATAACCAGAGAGTACAAAGATGCGCAAGAATTGATTCTGTGGAACTTTGTGATCATCTAGATGTGTTGCACACTATGATGTTAAGCCTCTACCTACTTGTGCTCGTTTCTTGTTATGCTTTCCAGATTCAGATCCTGCAATGTTTGTTGCTTCGTATATGATATTCTGTCATGAAATCCCTCCAAACGAGAATGCTGTCACTCAACGATAAGACCGTGATGTGGAATTGGTATCAGACGTATGAAAGAAGAACAGGTCACAGGAACCAACTCACGATACACAAAATGATTTGAGCCTGTAGGTGCGGAGATAAGATACGGTTACCCAAGACATGTCAGATTCAAGTCGTTCTTTCCAAGTGGATAGAGTCGGAGAGATACATAGGCAAAAACAGCAGGTGCAACTTCTAATCGGAATTCTTTAACCTTCCATTTCCTCTTTCTTGGGAGGAGAGTCATGAAATTTCTTAGCCTCACTAAATCCCACATCTTGCGTTGACAACTTACCCACTGTCCATCCAAAGTTCATATTTGAATGATTGTTCAATCAAACGTTCAAGCACGTTCTTTTCATCATCATGTCCTCAAACGACATTGAAACAAATCGGCAAATCAATACTCCCAGCCATGAACCCTTAATCCACCCAGTTAATGGAGCGTCGCCGGAGCCTCAAGATAGCGAACCGAAAGAGTTTGCTGAAGTCAAGAAATTGAGGTAACGATAGATAAGTATCCAGTTTCCACAAACTTTGGGCTGATTTCGTTTCGCAGACGAGGTTTAGCTCAGAGACATATTCAAATGATTGCTTTGGCTGGAACAATCGGGACGGTAAGACTCATGACACGCTGCAGCTGTACGTGGTGGACACTGATTCTCTAGGGTCTTTTCTTAGGTTCTGGGAAAGCTATTGCCAGAGCAGGTCCACTAGGAGCATTGTAAGTTTCTATAGATCAGGTAATCTGCGGCGCTTACTAGCTCAACAGACTCGGATATACTCTTGTGGGAATACTTGTATCTGGCGTGGTTCTTTCTATAGCTGAATTAAGGTACGTCTCCGTAAAACCTCTCAAATGCAAAGATGTCTTGCTGATATTGGCCATCGAAGTGCTCTTGTTCCTCTAAGCGGAGGTATCATACGCCATGCCGAATATTTTGTCGATCCCGCTCTCTCATTCGCGAATGGTTGGAATCAAGTTTACAGCAATATCATTACTATACCTGCCGAACTCGTTGCCGCTGCAATTTTGATTCAGTTCTGGGTCCAAATCAATAATGCTGTCTGGATTATATGCTTCGGATTCTTGTTGGTCATTAGTAATCTCCTTTTTGTGCGGGTATATGGGGAGCTTGAATTTACATGTGCGATATTAAAGATAATGCTCATAGTGGGATTGAACATAATGGTGTGTCTATCAATCAGTCCCAAGGGCTATCACTAATCCTTATAAGGCACTGGTCATTACTTGTGGTGGAGGACCAAATGGTGAAACATATGGCTTCCGGTATTGGCGCAATCCAGGGCCATTTGTTGACTACCTAGGATATACTGGCGCCTTGGGGCATTTCATGGGCTTCTGGACCACATTCTCAAATGCAGTATACGCCTATTCTGGAGTTGAAAACTTCTCACTTGCGGCTGCAGAGACGCAGTCACCTCGAAGAAATATTCCTATCGCTGCGAAAAGAATCTTCTTCCGAGTGATGTTGTTCTACGGTATGAATTGATTCCTCCCTGAGCATTGGTGTTGATTTTTGATTCAATTTATAGTGCTTTCGATATTCATGATCGGTATGATTGTACCATCGAATGATAAAGAGCTCTTGCGATCAACAGGAACAGCAGCCCAGTCACCTTTCGTTATCGCAGCCAATAATGCAGGAATTAAAGTAGTTCCTTCAATAATTAATGCTGTTGTTTTGACCAGTGCTTGGAGTGCTGGTAATGCAGGTTAGTACACCTTTGAGAAAGAAAACCTGCAACTAAATTTTGTAGCTATGCTTGGTGGATCTAGAATGTTATATGGACTTGGTCAACATGGACATTCACCAAAAGTATTTCTCCAAACTAATCGCTTTGATGTGCCATATATTGCCATCGGGTTCCTCAGTCTTTTCATTTGCCTTGGATTCCTAACACTTTCGAGCTCTGCAAGTGCCGTTTTCAACTGGCTCCAAGACTTTGTTGCAGTTGCTGCTCTTGTAAATTGGATGATTATTTGTGGTGTATATCTAAGATTCTATTATGGATGTAAAAAGCAGGGAATTTCCCGATCGACATTGCCATGGAAAGGACCATTTCAGCCATATGCTGCATGGATAGCATTGATCTCGTTCAGTATTCTTCTATTGACAGGCGGTTACTCCGTCTTTATCAAGGATCAGTAAGTCTTTGCCAGATTATAACCCTATTATTATACATGACATTATGACTAATGACGTTTTACTTAGTTGGAACACAGAAACTTTCGTTTCATCTTATATCAACATTCCCCTCATTCTCATTCTATATTTCGGTTATAAATACAGGCAGGGAACTGAGATAATTCCATTGTCTGATATTCCAATTCAAAAGTTTATTGATATTGCAAACGACAATCCAGAACCTGAGGAGGAAAAGGTTGTTGGATGGAAGAGGCTAAATATTTTGTGGAGCTAGGTGAATCAGTTTGATGAGGGGAGAAGGACCCGAATCCTCGCACTTGTTTGAAACGTACACTGAGATGAGCAGGTACATTAGATGCTATAATTCAAATTACCGGAAATGCTAAGGTTTTTCTTTTGGGCGAAATGATCGAAGATCATGTAGCTAAAACTAGAAAAGTAAGAAGAATATATATCTATCAGGTTTCATTGCACGTAGGGGCTAGCTGAATATCAATTTTTATTGCAAACCAGTAGTAGAATTTACAAAGTTCGTAATTCTTGTAGGTAAGATTGGGGCTATAAGATCCATATCTAGGTATGGGTGTTCGGTACTCAAGGTGAAGAAAAAGAATTCTAATTGTAGAGCTAACTTTTACTCGGCCACTATACTCTTATTAAAGAATAAGGCTGATGGAACAGAATCTTGTAGTGCAATTATGTGACTATTCTCCCCTGTAACAATTGAAATTCAAAGGCCAACACCGAAACAGACCAGCAACCCCAAGCCTAAACAACCAGAGAAGGCCCTCGGGCTAAAGCTATCTTGGCAGAAGAAAGCAAAGACATGATCCTGTTACCTAATATCCGAAAGAAGGAGAAAAGATACATGTCAACTACTAATCACAACTCCTCATCCAAACCATCGAGATCCATAGCCGTTTCGCCATTTACCATGCGTTGATGAGCCAGTGCAACTTCTCGGTTGCTGTTGTAGAATGCCAGGCGCTGTGAAATCCAATCGTTCTTGGGAGCAGCTTTTTTGACGGGAATGGAGTTGAAGGCGTGCATTTCTCGGGGGGATTCGAAGGATTGGTTTGAATCTCTGGGAGTGGTGGTTGGAGATTGTGCGGGGATGAGAGTGGTGTTGATGGTATGGTCTTTGTTGATGGGCTCTTGGCTCTGAGAAAGGACTTCTTTCTTAGCGGCGGGCGGAGGTGGCGTATTGATGGGGTCAAAAGTGTTATTGTCATTGTGGTTGTAGAATTCTAGGCTCGCCAAGTCGGGAAATCTAGCTGCAAAGTAGGCATCGGTATAGCCAGCGGCAGCTTCGGCTTCAGCTTCAGCCTCTCGGATCATAGCTTGGCTAGCTACGTTTCTTAGGGTTCATTCTGCGATTTTCTTTTGTTGAAGACGAGCAGTTTCATCTAAAGTGGCGAATTTGACAGGGGGAGTGCTTTGAGATGGGGTTTTGGGTGAATTGGTGCTGAAAGAGCGTGTGGTGTCTTGAGTTCTTGGTCTGCTAGAATTAGTTCATGCTTCAGCTTCCATTGTCTTCGCAGCTTCGTTCTTGGCAGTCCATTCCGCAATCTTCTGTTGCTGTTGTATGGCATATGCATCTGGAGTGGAAAAAACTGACAGAAGAACGTCGACGAGATCTTTTGGGTGAATCGGAAGCATAAGGAAATCTTGATTACGCAGAAAACTTCATTCCATGCTTCGTACGCTCTTTATTCTTCTCGCGTTCTTTCTGCTCAGCTATATGTTTTGACATTAGCTCAAATGGACCCATGTAACTATAATTCCACGTCTGATAGTTGTGAGGAATGGGACAAGAAGTTCCGTAGCGTTTGTGTCGCCCGTCTTCCCAGAATTGTTCCTGCTTGACATATCCACCCGAAGTACGCAACACGCATTCGATACCCATTCCCTCCCAGAAACTCAACGCGTTTTTCTTGATCTTCACAATGTGGTTGCCGGATAGGATATTGGAAGAGTGCTCAGAAGCGTGCGGTGGACTGGCACAATTCCAAAAGTTCACACCCTCGCTCTCGAGTATATCTCTGATAGAAAGTTTCGGCGCACGATGGATGGAATGATGGGATAGTCTCGCAATGACTTGTTGTATGCTACCATGCACTCACCACGTGCCTCGCAGAAGCCGTTGCAGAGATGATCTAATGGATCGAGGAGATTGTTGGTGATTTCACGCTCGAGGATTCGGGTCTTGAGACGAACGAGTTGCTCTGTATCAATGAGTCAGCTTGTGTTTCCAAAAATAAAACAGAAAACTGGAATGGAACAACTCACTCAAAATCCTATGCTCAAAGCGAAATTCCGCACGTCCCGTAAGAGGATTCAAACCGTGCATCTCGCCACTTCTCCATTCTGGAACGAGAATTTTGGTAATCCGAGCAAAGGCTTCCGCGTGTCGGAAGATATAGGATGGGTGTAACATGACTTTCATATCGTACAAGGACATTTCATTTTCTCTTCGCTCTGCCCAGAATTTTGCGAACCAGGGTTCGAATTCTTCGGTCTTGAACCATTTTATGCCGATATCGAGAATGTGGTAGAGGGTTGCGATATTTTCTTGATCGAGTGTTGAGTGGGGGGCGGTGTTGGTGTCGTGATTGAGATCAAGAACACCGTGGAGAACCCCGAGGATGGTTTCCATAGCGGCGATGTTCACATCGTAGAGGGTGAGATTTGGAGTGGGCTGATTGCGGAGATCGGAGGCAAGTTCGTGCGTGCAATGTCTTTCTAAGATGCTGCGAGAGACGCGGAAACGGACAGTGTCAATGCAGTTTGCTTCACAGACTTGCAGGTAGAAGTCGCCGGAGGGGTCGATGATGCACTGGAGAAAGTTAGTGCTGGGATGATGGGGTGGGAGTGAGATGGATGAGTAGAGTTACTATAGACATCTTGACAATTTGATGGGTATGTAACAGGTAATCTCCTGATGGTTGGGGGAGAATTACAGGCGCAAAATGCGTGATAAAGGTGGTATACAGTGTCCTAAGCAACTCAGCGGGTTGGAACCAGTTCTCAACTTGTGCTGATTGGTTCGGATATGTGTGACTTACTTCGACTTCCGATATTAACACAGAATTGTTGTACAGGAAATGTAGGGTCGAGCGTAGACCGAGGGTAGTGCTAGAGAAGGTCAAACATCGAGGGAGATGGCGGGAATTTAAAGATCAAAAGGATTTTCAGGAGAAGGGATGAAATTGTAGGCAAGCCTACAAAACTGCAGAATATCGTATTGGCGCATACGCACAAGGAAAAAAGAAGAGGATGCGGACTTGTGGAATGGTTTGTGAGAGGGATAGTGATTTGAAGAAGACGCCTTGGTATAAATGAGGGTTCAAATGGCGCTAGGAGGATGCTTGTTGCCGTGTATCAAACAAAAACCTGCATCGATGAAACTGGAAATCTCTCTTCACAATTAGAATGTGTAGAGATATAAGTGTCTGGAAAATTGATGCTCTATGGAGATTATTTACAGGGATAATGTCATGAGCTTGGGGCTTTTGTTCTCTGAGATGGGGCCGATAGGCATAGATTCGACCATGGGGCAATTGAAAACGAAGAGTTAGATATCAGTTTCGTGAGGCCAAAAGTGAGTTTGATTTGAAGTTGATAGAATCATAGAAATGTAGGTGAAACGATGTACTAAGTTTGACTTGACTTGATAAGTGAAGATACAATTAGCAAGTGAAGTGTGAGTTGAGTTAGTAAATACAAGTGGATGAAGAGAGAGGTGTTTGGTTTCATTGATCCGGATGTAGTTGAAGTTGAAATGTTGATCGAGCTGAACGTGCTCATAAGTTATTAAGCTTCAGAGTGTATACTTCAGGACAATGGTTGATTCATATAATCGTAGAGAGTAAGTCGAGATTGAAGGTGCATACTGTTGAAAATTGTATACATCGGAGATGGTCCTTCTCAAGCAGGACTTCACCTCCCGTGATGCCATCGTGTATCTGTAGTGAAGCTTGATGCAGAAATAGTGCAAACTGAAGTTGAGTGATGTTTGTGTTGGATAGCTGACACATTTTCGATCGGGCATCACCAGATTCTCCAATTCTTGATCTTAGATGAAGCACAAGGAATGTAAGATCCTATAGTGGTAATTATAAAGAGATGCAGTCGAGAGAGTCTAGAATGTAGTAATCACTCTAACATAGGGGTAGATAACCGAAAGTATCTGGTCCGTGCATCAACCCTTAGATCTTGTCTATGACATGGGCAATAATCTGTATATTCTCATATTAGATGAACACGGTGTCAAATCGAGATATATGTTCATGAGAGAGTTGTCCTAATCAGTGGAAGTCTCACGCATACTTATCCCCATATGAATGAGCAAGGTAAAGCTATGATACTCACAGTACACAGTACTACGAGCCCGTCGCTCGATTATATCATACCTCTACCGTGCCCTTCCCGATAGCTAACCGTTATCCAAGGTTCTATCGTATCATCAGTCTCGCAATAGCCGTGATGAATACGAGACCTATTCCACAAGAGTATAATATATCATCATCAGTCCAAAACCTCTTAATTCAGACCACTGAAATCAATCGAATGTGTAGATTGCCACGTGACTGTCTAGCAATCCCATGAAAACCCTCATCGTGTTTCCTGAACAGAACATGGTCTTGGAGGTCCTCGGACATCAGTCCCAATTGAAACGGGAGTTCGAGAGTGTAAACTTCATCGATACCGATAACTCGTATCCCATTAGCATCATTTCTCTTCCCAATAACGTTTACATAAGCATGATAAATTCCCATCCATTCCATTCCTCCTCAAAAACGCCATTGCTAAACTTCGCAGGAATCTCTCATATCATATCATCATAGCTATTGAGCAACCACACAGACAACAATAAATCCCAATCCAAATCCCAATCCCAATAGCAAAATCAAGAAATCCGAATCCACCCCACAAGCTGCCTTCCTGCCTAAATCGCCAAGTCCACACGTGCCAATCTCTCACGTGTAACATCGCACGTGCCTCAATTCTGCCTGCAAAAGCGGAGCTGTAGCCTATCGATCCGTCTCGCATTCCATGCTCATTTGGTCGAATTGGTCGAAATGGTCGAAATGAGATCTCGAACGTGAAGCTTGGCGATGGAATGGAAATAGATTTGAAGATATATAGATGGTGATTTCGGCTTGGATTTGCTGATGAATGTTAAGATTTGAAGACATCGTTTTTGTGTTCTATCCTCCTATTAATTGTGTGTATTCTCCATCGAGGTTAAGAGAATTCTATATTGTACCATATCGATAGCATACATACGTACGTTCGTATATACACAGACTTCACCTCGAGAGATAGGGGTAGCGACAAATCATTGCAAAGAAAACAAAGACCAAACCAAACGAAATCGACAATCCAATCACGATGTCTACCTTCCCCCTCTTCAACTCTTTCCCCCCCGAAATCCACAATATAATCCTCGAGCATTGTCCCCCAAACGACCGTACCTGTCTCAGAATCACGTGGTATGTTTCTACTTTCCCCCAATCCTCGGTTCTTCTCCAATATCCCCTCCCCCATCACATCCCCTCGCATCTCCAAAATTAAACACTAACACCAGCAAAGTAAATACCTCTACACTCTCTCACCACCCAAATACCCCGTTCCCCTCGACTATTGTCCCACCCCCGAAGTCTTCTGCTCAAAACCAGAAGTATCGCATATTTCCCCCGATATTCACAAACAGCGCTTTCCCATTCGCCAATGTGGATTGGGAGCACAACTATGGTGAGTTTTCTCTTCAATCGATATCCCACTGATCAATCCTCATTCCCATTCCAATTCTCATCCCATTCATCCCATTTGACTAGATGAGAAAAGATCAAAAGATCAAAAATACTAACACGAAAACAGCCATGATCGTTCCCTCCACTACATGAACATTCTCCGCGGCGCGGAAAATATTCCCCCTCTGACGAGAAAAAAGTGTCAAGGTCAATTTTGGAGTAATCACTGTGAATGTTTTTCGCGCACGAAAACGCTGCATAAACAGTTGCAACCATGGATGCCGCAGGATGTGAAATATTGTAGTGAATGTAGAGTTTTCACCAAGAGGAGAAAGAGCAAAAAGTTTCGATGCGAGTCCCCTTCTACGCATCCGGAGTGTAGAATGTGAAAATGCTAATTGGAAATAGGTACGCACGGCCGGAAGAAACAATACAATCGCAATGCGCATATCACATCGAATCTATGGACCAACCATAAGGGACGCGGTGGTTATTATCATAAGTTATGGAAGAAGTGGTTCAAGTAAGCTTTATATTTCTCTTTTTTCATACTCCCCTCTTCCCTTCTCCACTATCTTCCTCTCCCATACTCCCAACCACCCCCTCCTAACACATCCCAGCAATTCCGCCTTCGACAAAATGGAAAATCGTCTCCGTCACGGCAGGCGAGACTCCAATCCGCGCTATAACTTACGGAAAGAATATATGCCCCGTGCTAGATATCTAGATACGACTTGGTCGAGACACGAGCGAGGAAGCTGGGTTTGAATTTTGGGCTAGGCTTGGCGCTGGGCTGGGAGGTGTATTGATGCTAGTGTTAATTTTGGGGGTTTTAATTTTTCCCAGGCGAAAAGTGAGTCTTGATGTGAACAGGAGAAAAGGGAAGGGCAGCGAAGATCAATATCAGCCCGAAGAAAAAGAAGCGCGAAAGCAGAGAACAAGCGCGACCAACAGCACAATAATAAACATTACCCTCTCGACCACCCGCACACAAATCTATACTTGAAACCCCCCAACAAAGTATTTGTGGTCTAATATCTAATCCACAATCCACACACCACACGACTTTTTCGCATCCGATAATGAAATCTTCATCGCTTTCATCCATCTCCATATTTGACAAGTGTCATGTGTCATGTGTAGTTTATATATCTTCCCTCTCCTCCCCTCCCCATTAACTAAGGAGACCAAAAACAAACAAACAGACGAATATTCTACGGAAAGAGAAGATTTCGGAATCTAAACGACCAGGGTTCCCAAGTACCCAAGTACCAAAGTACCCAAGGTTCCCAAATTAGGAAAGTGGTGGTTGGTGTGGGATACCCGACATGTATGTACGATGTACTCCGTATGTGTGGAGTTCGGGATGTGTGGGAACGATGGATGGATGGATGGATGGATAGGAAGGGATGGGTTTGAGTTACCGATACGATACGATATGATTTGATGCCGATGTTGTGATATTTTAGGCACATGTGAACCTGATAATTGAAATTCCGTGTAAAGGCCTACATATTTACTACAATAGCTATCCATTCTAAACATCTATTCACTTCAGAAATCGAAGCCAAACAAAACAAAAAAAGATCTTTCCGACATCTTCAATACGTTTGATTGTCACACCCAGGACCCAGATAACAACAGAATAAATCCCCAAATGATTTCTAAAAAAACACATAGAGGGGAAACGGCCCTTTTCCCCCTCCATTCTCGTCCCATCCCACCGCTCTCACCCCTTCCCCCAACTATTCACGAGCATACGGAGTACAGTGGTGTGATGTTATGTTTTGTTGTACAGCATGCAAATTGGGGAAGCGGAAACGGCCCTTTTTCCTCACCTTTTCTCCCCATTCTCCTCTCACCCACTCCCCAACCTGTTCACAGCATCTTAATTCCGCAATGATCAGCAAGCACGAATACTAAATGGTAACTGAATATCGATTACCTTTGAGTAAAAGATACATCTGCGGAAAAAGGGTGGGTGCACTTGCACTGCGTATTTTAAATATATTTTGACTTCAATAACTATGGATAAAGACGACAAGAATAACTTGGTCATCGAAACACGTGAATTCAGTTTTTGTTGCCCACCAGAACATCATACCATCGACTTGACGCAAATACTCGTTCCACATCTCGTCAACAAATATGGGACGCGCCATCTTGTGATCTCGTGGCGCTAACATCATCCAGATCGTGAGATGATACATGGTTCCAACAAGATACAGCAAACCCACCTTATCTTATAAATCCCACAGATTATTTCAAGCCAGTGAAGCTTTGAAATTATCCGACGAAGCCACCGGACACTTCACTCGATCCGACCAGACCGTCATAGCCAGCATGGCAACGAATTCGATTAATTCACGAAAATCAAGGAACGTCCAAGAGAAGAAAAGTAAACGAGATCCCAGCCCAGGAGTCCCAGTTGTGGAATATCCTATACCCACTAAATGGTGGATCGCTTCTAGGGTTCGCCCCACTTGCCGGATATCCATCTTCGATATATCATATATCCGATGAGCATCATTGCCTATGACGCTCACCTCCAGAGCCTCATTTTTGTTTGTGAGGTCTCGAAGCGTTTCGCAAGGAAAATCCCTTACCCTTATTCCTCACCCACATACAGGATTTATACGCTATACAGGACAACACTCGAGCAAGGAGTGTTTGATCAAATCGCTAAGCCGACGGGAGCGGCGAGAGCGGACCGCGAGATGATAAACACCAACCAATAGCTAATTGATAAGCCACTCTGTAAGCTTTGCAGTAAACCATAAAACCCTTATTAGTAGCTGCTGTCGGTAAATGTCGTGCTTGGACATAATACAGAAATAGACCAATGTATTATCTCCGGCATAGTCGCAAATTAGTAATGTCAAAACCTCACTTTCCTAGCGCAATGCACGAATCTTCCGATCAAGTATCGAAAAAGAATTGAATAATGCGTACAGCAGTCGATGCATCGTAAACAAGTGCTACAAATGCCAACTTTAGACCGTCAAAGTTTGCACATAACCACTTGGCGGCAGGCTCGAAAATACAAAGCCCGGACGCAAATTGTTCGTGTACCGGAAACCCCTAGACATCAGATCCTTCTAGTGACGTTCTAGCGTCATTCTAGCGCGTTGAGCAATCCACAAATGTGGACCCAGCCCTGTTGCAAAAAAATTGACGGGCTTCAATGCGAACAGTGAGTGTCGGTTTCAGTGAAGGACCGACCCTACAGCAAAATTTGATGATTTTCGACAGTGTAAAGTTGATAAAAATAGTCGTAATGAGCTACCCTCTGTTGCTTCAATCATGCCATGTGTGGCTTGATCGTAGACCATGCACCAAACTTCTTACACACTTTTTAATTCCGTTGGCGAGGCGAGTCGGAAGGATGTGTGTTGGGATACCCAATGTTAATCTAGTGCCGGCTTCTTTGTGGGTCTGAACTAAAAGTCAAACTCGATATCAACAACGATTGAATCAGGCAGTCCACCAAAATATGGAACTCCAACTTGAAGTGTCGCCGAAATCTCTTCGCGCGGTTTTTCCTCGGTCTATGACGACATAGATCAATGGCAACACATACCGGCACGCAGGTCGATGATGACTTACCGGGAAAATGTGGTGCTCCAACAATTGGAAAGCATATTAACGAGCCCGCTGTCTGGAGTCTCCTTATTTCCAAAGTTGAATAAATCTCCCCAAGTATCCCCTCACTCTCGAAAATGTCGACTTCCCAAAATCCTCACAACGAACCTCAAGAGTACGACATGGCAGACCTTCCAAAGCACAATGGGCCTCGACCCGTTCCCAACAATAAGGACAGTTCGAACTCTGAACTACCGGACTTGAAGCAAGAGGAAAATCGAACACCACCCGTTGGACGAGTAGCAGGAGGTTCTTTCTTAGAGTCGATGCGTGGTAGCGATAGCGAGAATGTTGAAGACGGTCCTCTGAAAGAAGTCACTATCGATATGCCAGAAACTCGCACTGAACTTATCACAAAAGATGGCGGGGAATATATTCTCCTTCATTTCGCCAATGGAGATCCAGAGAATCCATTCAACTGGCCCACAGGAAAGAAAGTATTCATCACAGTTTTGCTGTGTATGATGACCCTTTTCATCGGTTTGGCAACAACTGCATATAGTAGTGGAATCACATCAATGTGCGATGACTTTGGTGTTTCGACCGAATTAGGACAATTGGGACTCTTCTGTTTCAACATGGCTTGTGCACTCGCACCATTGTTCCTGGCACCTTTCTGCGAATTGGTCGGCAGAAAAATCATCTATACCGGCGCTTATGCAGGCTTCATCATCATCTTCATCGGATTGGCTCTCGGCAAAAATATTGCAACAATTCTTGTCATGAGAACGTTGAGTAATCATCCCTTTCTCAAAGATAGCAATATACCATTACTAACAACTCATAGGCGGATTGTTTGGTTGTGTAGGCACCATTCTTGTGGGTGGAACCTTCAGTGATATGTATACACCAGATTCGAGAGCTGTTCCAATGGCATGTTTCGCCTATGTAGCTATTTTGGGAACGGTTGGCGCGCCAATTTATGCCGGATTCATCGACGAAACCATTGGCTGGAGATGGATTGAGGGAATTCAAGGATTGGCAAACTTACCACTTCTCGCTGCAATCCTTCTTTTCTTTCGTGAAACTAGAGGCGGTGTCGCATTGCACAAACGAGCCAAAGCTCTCCGAGCTGCAACAGGCGATGAAAGATACAAGGCTGAAATGGATCTCGAGGCAAAGGATTTGAAGGAGATGCTTCACAATTCTTCTGTCAAGGCTGTCAAAATGCTTGCCACAGAGCCTGTCGTTTTCGCTTTCGGTTTATGGATCGCTTTCGCCTGGTTCGTCACCTTCTTGTTCCTGTCGGTGATCCCAATTACCTTTCAAGAACATCACGGCTGGAATGAAGGTGTAGCTGGTCTGCCATACATTTCATTGTGTATTGGTGTGACTATCGCTTTCGGATTGAACTTCTTCCAGATCAAGAAGTACAAGTCAATCATGGCGGCCCATGACCAACACATTGTTCCGGAATCTAGATTGTACGGTGCCATGTGTGGTGCTTGTTTCCTCCCAATCGGATTGTTCATCTACAGCTTCACCCAGTATGGCTTCATTACGTGGGTTGCACCAGCCATTGCACTCGCACCAATCTCCATGGGAATCTTCTTCATTTTCGAATCCACCTACAGTTACACTTCGGATTGTTATGGCGAAAATAGTTCCTCCGCTATTGCTGGACAGGGTTTGATGCGTAACGCCTTGGGAGCAGTGGCACCATTGTTTGCAAGCCAGTTCTTCCACAACGTCGGTAGCCAATATGCCGGTTTGATCCTCGCAATCGCTGGTACTGCCTTGACCTTCATTCCCTTCATCATGTTTAAGTATGGACATCTGTTACGAGCTCGATCCAAGCTTGCGAGTACGCAGAAGGGCGACGAAGAGCAAAAGAAGAAGACTGGTCTTTACACAGCTCCTTTCGTATGAATCAATTGATTCAGAGGAGGTTCTGATTTCGGACGAGTCGTGCAACGATTTTGGTCGGACCCTTTTCGTTGAACTGGCGGCAGATTCTATTCACAAGGGTGGTTGATTTCATCCGCGTTGTGTGTATGATTCCGAACTGTCTCCGCAAGGTCAAAACCTCCCATCGCGGGTTACTCCGCAGTTTTAGTATTGTTTATTGTAGCATAGCATAGCATTGCGGGATAATGGTGTCAATGACTGGGCGATCTGTGATCGAATTTATGAGGAATATCTGGGATTGGAAATATGCATCAGTCGGCGTTTATCATTTTGGGATATCATTGGAAAGAATCACAGTACGATACCAATGAAAAATATAACTTTGAATAATTCATGTACTATGGCTCCGCCTGCTCTGTATTCTCTCTTGTTCATTGTGACTTTGTTGCTCGACTGTACCACTGCGTCGAATTGAATGCAATGCAGATTGATTTGGATGAAACTTGAGCCCAATTGATAACCCATGTAACCCATGATGATCGAGCTTCACATCATTGTCGCATCAGAAATCGTTATCGATTGGTACAGATGAATGTCGGAACATGCTTGTTGCACGTAAAAAGGTAAGAAATTCGAGGCGTTGTGTGATTTTATTATTGTAGTTGAAAAGGTCTCAGCCAAAGGAAGACGACAAAGAAAACCTACGCCATGAACCTGATAGACAACGACGACAATCGAAAGAAACGCGTGTGAGGTTGAAAGTTGTTGTGAAGATTCTCCGAAGATCCTTTTCATCTGCCCTTCATCATATGAATCGCTTCTAATTATTCCTTTTAATGTTCGATACCAACTTCTGCATCTGCAGGCTCTGTTATTTTTTGTTGTGGGGGGTGGGGTAAGGTTATCCGGGGTAAGATCTAGAAGGTCCACCATATTGAGACCGAGTTGAAAGAAAGCCTCATACAATCAGTAGGTAGGGCGGTAGCGATGCTTTATATCTCTAATCATAAATACAGTCAGACCTGGCTATTGCAACATATCCTTGATTGCCCCCAAAGAATTTTCATGGGGAATTGCCCCAAAACAGGCAGTCCCCGCCATTTGTGGATCTTTTCGTCGGTAAATGGTGGCACGGGGGGATTCCATTCTCTCTCGTAAGTCTTGTGCATCGATATGACCATCCATCGATGACCAAAATGTTACTAACATGCTATTTCGGGACAGTTTGGAAAAAGAAGTCATTCGTCCCGGGTACTTGCACCTTTGTGAGCGAAGTCGTGGTGGGTGGGTGATATAGATGATGGGTGAGATGACACATAACATTCATCGTCGACTTCATCGGAATAACCTCCATCGTCCGATGCATCAATTTCAAGCGAATGAGTGCGACATGTTGAACCGGCCAGTGCTTGGAGACTTGCTGGACCATTCCTATCAACCACCACACGTGTGATCCATGAGGGTGGCTTCATCGGTGAGTTGATCGTATCGAATATCTCTCCGATAAGTCTTTCAATTTCATGAGCAATTTCATGAGGGATGGACTATCTCAACCAAAATTGATCGACAGTCATAGGTTGCAGATGACATTGATCATGGAATAAATCCACGTTTGGTGTGCCATGGATTGATAATATCCCGCAAATACGATCTTTCATTGAAGAAAACCTTGGAACTTCTGATCTTGACGAAGCATCTGTCAGTTTTTGATCGACCATGGAAGATTTTCTTAAGGTTTGGGATCTCGATGTCGACCAAACATGCCAGATTGGGCAAGTTGTGCCTTCCATTCTGGAAGAATTTGAGAAGACGATCAGAGTTTACAGCTCCGTCATCGGAATCTGAATTTATCTGCTCATTGTCGACTGTCTCTTACTTATAACACCGGGTGTCTTCCCCTTCGACTGATTCTCTTCGTTGTATTCAGCGACCTTGCTGATTCAAGCAATTGTCATCTTCTCCTGTCGCTTCCAATAATCATTGTGCGATCAAAATGGATGAGAGAAAAAGCAGCCAAGGTACTTCATTTTCTGACGAATTAAATGAGAAACCACAACCTCAATGTTGTTTGAGATGGGAGAGATATTCATATGCACCACAACGTCCTCGAGGCACTTCGATTATTCTGAAAGACGATGAGAATGCTCGTAACTGGTCTTCCGCTATCAAATACGCAATTTCCATTTCGGTTCTATACACAGCATTTGCAGCGTGAGCTCTCACATACCCTTACAAATACCCACGTGCTCATCATATGACAGAACTTTTGGTAATTCAACCTACACGGGAGGTATGCCAGGTGTTGTTACATCTTTCGGAATTTCAAAAACAATGGCCACTATTCCGATATCATGTTACTCTGCGGGCCTTGGTATCGGGGCATTATTTTCAACGGCATTTTCTGAAGTTTTCGGTAGGCGAATAGTATACAGAGTTACTGCACCACTAGCATTGATCTTTACTCTTTTGGGAGGATGTGCTACAAACTTTGCCACAATTGCCATCGCCCGAACACTCGCTGGTCTTTTTGCATCTCCTTGCCTGACAGTTGGTGGAGGAATCATAAGTGATGTATGGAATATTAGTCTCGAGAAAACTGGAACTACATTTGCTGCTTTGTTCGTACTGTTTGTAGTTGGTGGTACCCGTAAGTATAAATTACCCTTGAATTTTGCACTCCCACGATGTGAAGTTCTCCTGACTTCTCACATGACCTTCATTCCTAACTCATCAATGTGACAGAGACCGGGCCTATGGTCAGTGCAGCAATAATAACAAATCATTCCTGGCGATGGGAATTCTGGGTGTCGGCGATACTTTTCAGCGGCTCTACAATTTTCGCCTATTTACTTCCCGAGACATATCAACCACAGATACTACGCCGCCGAGCAGAAGCAAGAATGGGTGTCATAACTACCAGGGCAACACTCACAAGACTTGTCCTTACCTCACTCGGAAGACCTTTACACATGTTACTCGTCGAACCTACAGTCTTTCCAACTGGTCTAGTAATGGCAATCACACAATCTGTGGTCTTTTCCTACCTCGTATCGTATGCTAACCTGTTTGAAAAAACATACCAACAAACACCATATGAGGTCGGAATGGCATTTTGTCCTTTGATTATTGGAAGTGTGACTGCACTCCCGACTATTGCCATCTTTGATCGATTGTTTTATCGAAAACCACGAAACGAAGCAATTAGAACTGGGACCAAGGTTGCACCAGAGAAACGTTTATATCCAGCCATGTTAGGGTCTATCACACTTCCCATCTCTTTATTTTGGTAAGAAGACGACTCTACTCCATTCATCTTTTCACATTACTGACAACTTGATTAGGCTCGCATGGACAGGTCGCGTAGATATTCCCTCAATTATACCAATTCTATCTGGTGGGCTATTCGGTTTCTCATTTGTTCTCACCATGGTACGTCTTTCAATCCGATGTAGAGGTACTCAAGCAGAAGCTGACGCTACATTTCATTAGCTATGCCTCCCGGTATATCATAGTGACTTCTACACTTCTCACTATAGTGCATCAATGTTAGCCGCCTTAACATTCATGCGCTTCTTTGTCTCGGCTTGTTTCCCTCTCATAACGCCAACAATTCTCGACAAACTCGGCTTCACGTGGGCGACATCAATGCTAGGCTTTATCACTGTATCTTTGATACCGATTCCTTGGATCTTGTATAGGTTCGGTCCCTTCTTAAGAACTAAGAGTCAATACATAAAGGCATGATTGAAGATTTGTGGCATCGTGATGGCATCTCAACTACCCTTTATGTCTTATATATAGGCGGATTGATGGATTGACTTTCTTCGACATCATAATTAGTAATAGTACATATTCAATAATTCTTATAATATATTCAAATCTCGATTTTAATCACGTACTCTAGCATATGCTTTGCGAGTTCATAAGAAATGCATACATATCCCTTTCCCAGAACTCAATTCCAAAATTGAAGAACATGGTAACTTTTCTCCTCCACATCTCTCCCAACTCAACACCATCCCACACATCTATCTCCATAATTAACACTCCCCCCATCTAAAACCACCAACAGCTCCGGATCCAAAATGCTCGATTCAACGTCCCACCCAAACTACTCACGTGACGCGTATCAAATCTCGGCCAACGGAAAATCAATCCACGTCAAATGTCCGTGCGCTTAAGTTATAGGCACGTGATTGGTAGGGACTTCCATGGAGGAGTTTGCTTGACTAGATAGGTAGGTACCTAGTTGCTTTATGCTTTTTTTGTACGCTTTTTTGTACGCTTTTTTGTACGCTTTTTTGTACGCTTCATGCTTAGGTCTTCTTTACTGGGATTGATTATAGCTAGTAGCTAGTAGCTAGGAGAATCTTTAAGTGTGGTGGTTGGATTTAAAATCTTTTTGTGGGGGATGGGGGGGTGTTGTTTGTTGTGTGTTGTGCATTGTGGATGTATTGTGGATTTATTGTTTTGGGTTTGGATGGGGGTTTGGATGGAGGTTTGGATGGAGGTTTGGATGGAGGTTTGGATGGGGGTTTGGGGAAGGGTTGGGGGAGGAGAGGAGAGAAAGAGAATTTGTAGATTTATGGGGCCGAGTGGGAGGAGGAAGAATAGGAAGGGGAGAATAGAGGACTCGTGAAATCGAGAGGGGAGAAGGAGGACAAAAAGGTATGGGTTTCCTGATGTCTACTATCTTGACAGACCGGGAAGATGGAGCTGTGTGTAGTGATTGTATGTATATGGCTGACAGGCTTTGGGGCTAGGGGGGGCTTGTATGTTTGTATACAAGATGACTGAAGGTGGAGAGTAGAGAGAGAAGAGGAGAGGGGAGAATGATAATCTTCTTGCTGTATAAAATCTTGGAAGTGTGAGAGGGAGGCTTGTATGTACTGTGTCTGCATGGGCTTGAATAGTTCTGAAGATGCTTATAGATATGTAAGATCATTGAAGGGGAGGGAAGGAGAGAAGCATATGTGGGTATGATGAGAAGAGTGCGGATGGTGGTAGAATGATTGTGCTTTCTTTTTGGGTATCTTGGGGGTTTTGATAGATTCGGCAAAGTTCTTGAAGCTACGACGTTCCTGTCCTGGTTTGTTTTAAGAAGGTCCATTTCTTATAAACCATGTTGTTGGAGGTCTTTGGAGAGAGTTAAGTATGGTTGGTGGCTAGGGGGAAATAGATGAGATGTGTAGTAGCGTGGAGAAGGTAAGTGGGTGTAAGAAGCGGATTTGATATGAAAGGTTGAAATTGCCGGGGGATTTGTGTTTGATGATCGGGTTAATACTGGTGAGTCTGAGGTTGATGAGAATAATGCTGATAATATTTGCAGGTGTGAATGAATGTATGATGGTCTGCTACATTGCTGATGACAATCACTACTGACATGGTGATTGTTAGCTCCTGTTGTAGGATAGGATCCCAAAGTATTTGATAGTTGTCATTACAAGCTAACATATCAAACCAGAAGTTTGCAAATGTTAAGGAATTAGCTGTTGACAATAAGCACTGTGTTTTCTTTGGCTATCAGAATTCTGACAAACATGACACATACAGGAGCTTGTATTTCTCAACCTTTGATCAAGCAGGAATCAACTATTGGTATTTCAATTTGCCCATCAACTATTCAGGATACTATAAGTGTCTGTTATCCAAGTTGTCAACAAGTAAATGGATCTGAGGTCTGCATATATATGATATATAGAACTCAAGATCATTGGATGGGAGTCAATCAGGGATAAGCATAAATTCACACAATGTATTTCTGCTCATATCTCTTCTTATTCGCTCGTGAGAAGCGTTGGAATGATTAGAAGGGGGTAAACAAATCTTTGACCAATAATTTTGAAGGTCAATGAAGTGCAACCCATAATTCAAGGGGTTCGAATTTTTGGGTAAGCAAGAAAAACTCAACACTTCAAAGGTATTCACTGGCTTGGCTTAGTATATATCAATACAAGGGATGAACATACTTGACAAAACCAAGTCTTTCACATCACTTTCTCAAACATCTATTGCCTTAGCCAGTGAATACTTCGAGGGCTACCTAGGTAGATAATGTCATGGAAACAAGATCGGAGGACCCGAGCTTTAGCCGACTATTCTTCCATCCCACCGTCGCAAAAGCTCAGTTTATTCTGTCAACAACAAAGACACTTGCTTATTCCAAAAGCTCTTAAACATCAATTTGTATTTTATTACCAATTTCCCTTAATAGGGCGTTGCGAAGCTTTCAAATTTGGCACATTATATTCACAATTTTGTATCGACATTTCCTGGCATTTGCTACAACACACTGTTTTGTAACATATCTATCATGGCTATCTCCAAGCAACAAGAGGAAGTCATTGCTAAGATAGTTTCATATAATCCAGCTACTTGGGTTCTTGCCTGTCAATCTGAGGTCCTTGAGATTCTAGAGAAAGATCGAGCTGAATTCGGGAAAATATTACTTGAAGCAATGGACCTTTACAAGTCCAAAGTTCAAAATGTCATCCCGATTTTGAAGAGAGGACCAAACCTCAACCCAGAGGTCAACATGCGCGCTTGGGCTATGATGCATGCCAGATTTCTTGCTCGTTTGTTCATTAAACATGTACGTAAGGTTGTACGTTTACGATCCGACGAATACTGACAGCTTTTCAATAGCCAACATTGTGCGAGCGATTGTGCGTCAAGCTATCTAAAGAGACATACAACGCAGGTTGGAAATGCCATGTTAGGAAGTTCAGGGACATAGAAAAGCACAAGAATGAGATAGAGGAACAGGTTGAGGCTGCTTGTCGAGAGAGTCAGTTATTTTTCAGTACTCATTCAGGATACAATTTCGTTATCACAAACCACAGTAACTATAGCCGTGACTCTGAGTCAAAAGCGCAAAGTTATGCTCGATTTGAAGTGCAAAGTCGCGAAGCAGCTGCGCAATCTTTGTTAGCTTTATCTCAGAGTGGTTCGTTACTAGCCACGGGATCTGTTAATAAGCACAGGTGCTAACCTCTCTTCTTTAGTTCAAACTCGATATAATTATGAGTCTACCTCTTCGAGTCAATTACCACCTCCTCAATTTGCGCCGCTTGAAGTTCACGGTAGCAATGAGCAAACGACAACTTTCAACTCCAAATCTCACACTGGCGAACGACACCCCAAGCACGTGAGATTTGCCCTCGCCCTCGAGAAGAGCGTCGCTGCTGAGCTTGAGTCTATCAGTAGAATGGATATGAGCTCCTTCTATCCCAATCCTCAAGAAAAAGCTCAAAAGTTGCAGCTGGAACTCAATCTTCAGGCGCAGATAGCTTCTCAAGATGATGATTTATACGGTGTTAGTGACGACGAACGTGATCGACCCACGAGCGCAACGAAGTTTTCGAACAAGGCTGCAACTCTTAACCGTAGTCTTAAGATCGAAGACCTTCTTGAAAACGAAAACTCCTCTCTTGCAGAGTCTGTCGATGGGGATAACGATGAACGTTTTTCCCTTCGTGAGATGATTGATGCTATGGAGTTCGTTGCAGAGCACCCATGGATCTGCGAGCATTTATTGGTCGACCATGTCTGGGATGAGTACAAGCTCTTTCATGAGTACAATACGGAGGCGCTGAAGGTAGCAGAGGAAGAGATTGAAGAATTGAACAGGGCTGCTGCAAATGAAGCTACACCCTCTTCACAAAAGGGGAAAGAAGTTGGCTTATCAACCACCTCTGTACATCGCACACGCAGTACGTGCCAGACGTCCTATTCGCCCAGCGTACCTCCATCTCGTCTTGTATCTTCACCTCGTTCTACACTGTTTGTGAATCAAGCAGGCTCAACAGATGAGGCTTATGCAAATAAAATGACTGCTGCTGAGGAGGAACAGGCGATTAATGCTGCTTCCAAAGCTGGATTTGCGAATCGCAACTTTCAACTCCAAGTTGCTACGGTCTATCGTGCATTGGGAGTGGTTCCGACAGCTACAGGGCCAGTTCCTTCCAACCATCCAACTATCAATCGTGTTCAATCATCTGAGAGCTCTGCTCCTGCCAACAATGCAGCACCACCCCGAGACAAATCATACGATAGATCTACTTCTGACTACAATCGTCCTACACGTCATTCCCAGTCATCGACGGGTCGATACAAGACGACCAGTCCTGTTGTCGGTGGCGATACCATCATTGTCGATACATCTTCACTTGTGCCCGCCCACGTTTATTCTGTTCCTGATCACAACGTGCCTCCACGTCGTGGTCGATCATCTGAAGAATTAATTCCCGCTTATGCTGCACCTAAGCGACGTTCTCAATCAACCGTCGGACAAGCAAGCGTGGATCATAGTATTGATGCAAACCCTTCAACCAGCTCTGATAGAGCAAAGAAGAACCTCGCTCCTACTGTGAATCGGGCCCAAATGCGTGAACAGCTGCAGATCGCTGCTGTCTACCAATCACTCGGACGCCAAAACGAGAGATCTTCTGGAAATTTCGGAAATTTCGGAAATGATGGAACTAGAGTCGAAATGAATGCAGAAGTACAAGAAGTTCCAGCCGCAGTCGATGCTGTCAACCCCGAAAAATTACGTCGTAGATGGGATGCTGATCTATACAACAAACCCCATGATCGTCGTATGCCAT
This sequence comes from Botryotinia globosa, assembly GCA_014898425.1. Classification (NCBI taxonomy): domain Eukaryota; kingdom Fungi; phylum Ascomycota; class Leotiomycetes; order Helotiales; family Sclerotiniaceae; genus Botryotinia; species Botryotinia globosa. The sequence goes on from RCSZ01000002.1 coordinate 171,450, forward strand.
CCTTTGCACCTCAAGAAAACGTGCCGGCAACATTTACTCCAGATCGATTCCTTAACATGCATGGACGAACTGGTGCGCCCGGTAACTTCGGATTCAACCCTTTTGCGAATCAGAACATGAATTTCGGCCCTCGTGTAGCAAAACATCGTCGTACCGCTACTTCCACCGGTCAAGACCAAAGAAGCTTTGCTGCTGGCCAAACTCAAAACGAGCAGGAAATGGGATTTGCAAGAGTTGACTTCTCTGGTCCTGGATATCGCAGTTTGAATCATCGGATTCCTGAGATGTATGGTCCATCTCAACCTACTGCAGCTCTTGATAATCCGCGAGAGGATTTCTGGATCAATCGCGGTAGTTATGGTGACTTTGAACCGACTGGCATGGGTCTAAATATGGATTTAAACATGGATCCAAATCCAGATTCTGTTCCAACTCCTCATCTGAATGTCATCCACGGATCAAATAATTTTGCTGATTTCAGAGGCAACTACAATTTTGATTTCAATGGTGAGAATATGTCTTTCTCCGGTCCCAGGAGATCCTCTCATCAACTCGGAGCTTTCAATCCCGATGCTAATTCCTCTGGCTTCGGTGGTATGAAACAACCTTTCGGCACTGTCAATGAAAGCATCGATGGTGTAAATCAAACACCTGTTGGCTTTGAAGGCATGGATGAGTTCACGTTCCATAATACACCTCTTGCTCGAATCAATGCCGGTTTTGGATTCGACGACAAGAACCAAACTTTTGATCAATCCGGTGGAATGGATCCAGTCAATGTTCCGGAGATACCGCGTCAGGATAACGCTGGTACAAGAAGCCAGCCAGGAGAAACAGTCGCTCCAGTAACTCCTCATCGTACTCGTGCTAGTACTAGAAGTCAAAGACGGTATGATTTGTCGGCTAGAGGTGGCAATTACTTCCGATTCCAAGATACCGAGTCGGTCGAAGGAGAAACTGGAGATGATTATATTGATGAAGAGGATGAAGAAGACGACGAGGAAGATGATGACGAGGAGGTGCAAGATGATGAGGATGATGAAGATGACCTCGAGGAGGAGAGTCCAAGTAAGAGAGCACGTCACCGCAAGAATTCTTCCAGAGGTTCAGCTAGAAGCCCAGCTAAAACTTCCGCGAGAGGCTCTGCAAAGGGTACTCCAAGAAAGTCAAGAAAGTCCCCCGTCAAGAAAGGTCCCAAGGTCGCATTTAATCCTCGTCCAGCCTCTGCACCTTCTACCCTTGATCGTGGTCCACCGCGGAGATATCATCAGACCAGAATAAATCTCTCGCCCGGTGATTTGGGTCCCCAATTTAATCTTGAGATTTCTGGGCGTCAAAAAAGATTACCATTCACGACTGTTGCTCAGGATAGGGCAGAGTTTAAGAAGGAATTTGAGATGGACTCTGATAATCAGGATTTGTGATGGAATGGTGGATTTGATCTTGTATCGGTGGCATTTGATCTTAAAGATCTTTTCGTGCTGTTTTTTTCTGCTCAAAACTAATTCTCGCGATGTCTTCTGTTTTTTTCTTTGGTTCGTTTTTATTTCAGCTTTTCGACATTCTCAACGGCGACACCAAGACTGTTTAGCCATTTAGCCATTCATCCACACGTATGCCCATGCTGGGAGTGTTTCTCGTCGTTGTGCTTGTTTTTTCTTCGGCCTTCAATTCTTCGATCAGAACAAATCTTTTTGTGTTTATCAAATCTGGACTCTTATGTTTCAATTTGATTTGATCGACTCGGCTTGGTTTAGGTCTTCACTTACTTCAAATAATGGTGTCTACACACAAATAACAGGTATACATGATCTTTAAGACGTGTTCCAACAGTTTTCTCTGACAAGGAGTCATAATGTAATTAAATCAAATTCAACTCAATAGCAATGATTTATTTATTTTTTCATGCCTGTTCCTTGTGATTTGAGATCATTATAGTTGGACTTTGTGAATGTGTTGTCTGTTCATTTGTGATCTTGAGTGTTTTTGTTGATGGTAATAATAAATTTGATCTCTGGATGAGATCACATCTTGTGAGAATATTCACAGGGGCTTCTCTATCGGTGCTTTTTTAACACTTCAATATCTACATGGCTATTTCTAGGGAGTCATTACATGCTATTTCACCATACGAAATACCATACGAAATAACATACGAAATAACATACGAAATGCGAGTACTAACAAATAACCACCACAAAACCTAATACAGCTTAACAAAATTCTAATCAGGATTTGACCATAAAATCCAAGGGTCTTCATTTAATTTCATGCACTAGTATTCGAGTCTTCTAGTATATGATTTGACTTTTGTAAAACCTGGTTTGGGAAAGAGCATGGGTGTAGGTCTTTCAATAGCAGTCACGGCAATGAAATAGCATTCCGATGATGGGACCGATGATGATTTTAAAACTTGGTGAGGAGGAAAACTTCTTGAGACGGCATCTGGAAAAGATAATATGGGGAGTGAGTTATGCTAGGTCTTTCTTCTCCCCCTCATGCCCTTCTTGATATAACTATTTTCGTCTTGTTTAGCGCGGAATACTAATAATTTCTGCGGAGCTCTAGACATTCGAATCGAAACCTGCCACGGCAGTCGCCGTCTCTCGTTTTCATCAGTCTCCCCGACTTTCACAATTCAAGAGTTTCCATCTCTGCCTCCTCATTTTCTCTCCTTACTCTGGTCACATCGCCTTTCTCACTCGACACACCTCGTCTCGGGTCTTCGAAACCTGTACTCTCGTTGTACATCTCCTCTCCGACCATCCTATCGTTTCCCATCTAATCTGCTCTTAGTTGTCCCCCGGCGCCAATGGTTATATGTAATAGAACATGGGAGACAATTGTCGTATTTGATCATAATTTATGTGTTCGAGAAGAAGAAAATGTGCGTTTAATGATCAAGATTACAAGAGCAAGAGAGGTATCGTCGAGTGAAAGAATCATGGATAGGAGTATGCTGAAACAAGCAAGGGGGTAGTTTGAGGTATCATTGGCGTTTTTATAAATACAAGATTCTGGGTTTACAGGTCAATTTCCATGGAATTTTATGGTAGCAGAAAGGGACATGCAAAGACAGATGACAGGAAATAACATGGGATTGACATTGTGAGATGGGAGTGAATGAGAAGACAAACCGCAAGAAGTAATGTGGGAAGCCATGGTTACAGATAAAGATTTTATAAGAGATGGATTAGGACTATGGATATGTGACTATGCAAGAAAAGATCTAAGAAAGGACTCAATGGTTACGGATTAGTGTAAGCAAAATTTGCACCGCGCTCGAGTAAAAGTTGAGCTGGCGGTTCTAGTCATTACTCATGTGTCATTGTGGAATATACAGAGATCTAGATAATCATGAAAGAATTTGTATTACGTAGAAACAATATAACCAGTGGATACTGGAAGTAGATGCACGTGAGGAAACCATGGATCATCTGCGACGACTTTAGTTTATGAGTCAAATTGTTTGATCGACCCCCCTATATCTTTTGCTAAATGACGTGTTGAGAATTGAGAGTTTGAGCGGCGGAGATCTGAGTCACTGCTTGGCATCGTCTATCTACTAACCTATGAAATAAACAAGTATGTATGATGCTCGCCGTAAACCATCCCTCTTCTGAAAAGATACTTTGAGTACGACGTGCTGGTTGTGCCGAATTGTGGATTGTAGGCGCAGAACACTTAGAGCTAGACACAAGCTAGTATTCGCTTGCGGTTTCATAGATATTTTTAGAGGAAAGTCAAACGAAGCTTCAATAGTAGCCATCTTGATAGATTTCAAATAAATCTAAGCGAGCCTTATGAAGATGCCATATTCCGCAAAACCAAGAGAATTGCTGCTGAATTTGTTCAGAGAATCACTGTTTTTCGTCGGAATATAGAGTAAAAGCACATCTATTTGGTGAACAAATTTGTCGATGTAATAATGGTTAGTTGTTTTAAAATCCATTTATTTTTACTTTCTTGATCTCCGGCCAGATTTTGAGCTGCTTTATCTAGTGTAGGCTAGACAGCAGCTAAGAGAGGACTAAAAGGGGGGGGTATCAACGGTTCTTGAAAGTTTAAACCCCATGGTTATATATAAACACTTCAAGCCCCTTCTTCTCTTGATCTTAGAAATATACACAGAGCTTCGAAAGTACACATTCGTTTAACCATTTATTAACTTTTGAACAGTTTACCATCTGGTATGTAGCCACTCCCATAGATACATTTACATCAATGATAACTATTAATGTATTCAGATTCTCATTTCTATCGTTAACTTCAAATCAATTGAAGTTCCAATAATGGACAATAACGACACGCCATGCGTCCGCCGTGACGATGAAAAACTCTTGTTGGAACAAACTGCTCTCGAAGGTCCCACTGGTATTAAAACTGAGGCCCCAATCGTCCCTGGATCATCGGTTCATGAACCTCATTATCGTCGAGCCTCATCTCAAGAATACAAATCTGATATGTCTGAAAATGTCTCTTCGAGCAATGGAGATGATGAGGAATCAGAGAGCTCATTTGATGATACAGATAATGCATTTGAAAAAGATAACGAGTGAGTTCATTTCCCATTGCAAAACCCCAATATATCAATCAAGTTGCCCAATAGCCCGTACTACAGTGTGTGGTAACTATCACTTGGCTCATAAAGCTCATATAATATATTGAATCACCTACTATGAAGGTCTATCAGCTAACTTCGCTTAGAAATTACGGCATTGAAACAGCTCGTGTTGAGATTGGCTCCAACACCGTACTCGCAATCCATGTTCGACGTTTGAGAGAGATGCTTCCTTTTTTCGCAAAGCGCTTCAATTGTCATCGATTGAGTTTCTATGAGAGATATGTTGAACTTGATCCAGCTGGATACAAGCTTTTAAAGCGCTGGTTATATGGAGCTTCGATTAAAGAGCAGAAAAGGGACAAATGCCGCACCACGGAGCTCTTCTCTCTATTTGCCATCGCGCACACCTTCGAACAACAAAGTTTAGAAGATGAAACAATGGATTGTCTTGTTAAGGAGATTCATGAAAGTGGCGACGAGTCAAGATTCACGCCAGAGCATGTCAGATTTGCATACGAACTGACTCCTGCAGTGACAAGACTCCGAATTTTCTGTGCCGGATCTGTAGCTGAAGCCATGGCAGAAGACAATCAATTCAAGTGGGATCGCGAGCAAGTATACAAGCTTCTCATCGATATTCCAGAGCTTCTTAATGATGTCGACCCTGAAGCTCTCCGCCGATTTGAGGAAGCGTCAACTGCTGCAAACAACACTAGAGATGATGACCACCAGCGTACCGAGGTTGGTGATAACATTCAGCCTGTTCACGATACAGTCGGAGGCGACCACACTCGTGGCAATCGATTGCTCTCGTCTAGCTCTGGTAGCAATGAACATAATCATAATAAGCATGCCAGAACGGGGCTTGGTAGCTCTGCAGACTCTGGCATTGATTCATCCGGCAAATCGCCTGATAGTATGAGTGTTCAGGTCGCCTCACCTGATTCCGAAAGCGGCGAGGAGCGCCGCAATAACAAGAGGGTTAAGCTTTACCATGATGGATATTAAGTTGATCCGGGTGTCCGAGATTGATTTCAGCGAAGCCATCGCATATTGGGTTGCTAGCATGTAGAATATAAAACATGTTGTCCTCAGATTTTAAGATTAAAGTGAAAATATCATATTATGCGTGAAAAAGTGAATGTCTCCGGGTTGGATCTCAGCGTTGACATGGCGTTTTCAATATTCAGCATCATATCACAAGGTACGATCAATTTGAGATTTAGTCTATAATTTGAATTGCCATCCTAAGTCCATGAACCTTTCGCATTGGATCTGCCAAAGAAACCTGATTTGGTGCCCTAATAAACTCGTAGTAACACAACCCCAGCGAATCAAACTAATTCCTGAAGGCAAAATCACCCATAGCTAAAGCGTGCATCCATCTTTCGAGAGTCTCAACTGACCCCGCGTATTGAATGTGTAAACAAGATCATTCGTTACCAACTTAATCGCTATAGTAATCACAAGCTGGTGCTAACAACGGATCAGCCAGACTACCCCCCATGTTATCCTCTGTGAGTGCTGATATGTCAGAACGTAATTCCTCACTACGAGAAATGATCGACTCCAGATCCATATCACTAACACCATCCAACCCACCAACTTGTGACATTTGCCATACCGCAATTCGAGAGATCAAAAGTCTCAACTTTGACTTGGGAGTAGTGTGTTTGTAGACCTCCAACCAACAAGAAGGATTAGCTTTCGCCTTGGTATCGACCATGAACTTGATGAGGAAGTCAATCGATTCATCTTGAAGACGTGAGATATGGTATTTTTCGGCAAGAATGCAGAGCTTTACGAGGATTGGAAGCTTCATCGACATGAATAGTCCTTTGAAGGAACCCTTGGAGGATGTGGTTGTGTTCTCGATGCTTGCAATCCTACTGAGACCGCCATCGATCTTATTGGTATAGACCCAGTCGACGAGTAACTTGAAGGCCTTGGGATCATCATTTGCGAGGACAACATCTGGAATTTCCTTGACTGGGTCTAGGAAATCTTCGAAGGTATTGGCGACCATGTATTCGAGGACTGGAATTTTGGCGTAGAGAAGTTTGGCATGGACTTTGAAGGTGACAGTGCCTCCAGGCTCCTTGCCACTGCCAACTTCGATTTGCAAGATGATAGGACCTAATTCTCTGTTGTAAACTATGTCAGCAAAATCATCTGATAGTTTTTTAAGATGAATGAACGTACTTGGAAGATAAGTGCGCTCCGACTTCTGGCATGTATGTACCGCTTGAGATAGGGCGAGTATGGGCACTTCCGCTCATGGTAGTTTTGAACTTGCTTGTTGTTGAAGTTTCGGTACACCAATCAGAGATGGCAGAAGCTGACCACATATCGCTGGAAGCCATGGTTGCGTTGAGTTTGTAGGCGTAGATAGCTTGAGAGCCGGAATATAGCTATCGTGGTGGCACGAAAGTTAGTGTTGAAAATTTGCTTATGTATAGGAAGAAGTCTAAGATCGAGAAGGGAGTTTAATTACACGAAGAACGTCTTATTCGCGTAGCTGGCCAAGATAGATAGTTGGTTACACAAGACCGCTGCGACTTGAAGGTGACTTGGCTATAAAGAGAACGAATACTATGATGGCAGGCGCAGCATCTTTAAAAGGGTACAATGCAGTCCCTTGTTCACAGAATTTACGGTTTCTGTCGGGAACCAAAAGTCAAGTTTACACTTTATGCACTGCCCTTAAACCTGGAGCCTCCCAGGAAGAAAGTAGGACCGAGAAGGCTATCAAAAGAATTTTATTGGTGTCAAATTATCAGATTCACTTCAATGGCGCATGATTAGCATTTTATATCTTGAGTATCTAAAAGTCTCGGGTAAAGATGATTCATCAAATTCATGGTTGAAACGAAGCTTTTCTTTCACCTTGATATTCTATTCCAAGCATAGTTCAGCAAAAGATTTATTAGTACTAATCGAATACAAGTGTCAAATTTTCCAACTCATATAATGCTTCAAATAGCTGCGGAAGCTTTGAGTGAATGGGATCTTGAACATCACGTGGCACAAGGTCTGTATTTATAGATTAAGAAACTGATGTCAGTAGAAACACTCTTGATTATATCGTCTACTTCATAATATACCCAAGTTTTTATTCACATTAAAACCCCACATATATCGTGCCTTGCTCCCTATCCTTGAGCCCATGTCTTATATCAAAGCTCCTTGCAGAAGCCCATTTAAATAATCCATTTTCTTAAACATAGTCAAAACGGTCTGGTACACATTCGTTTTCTTGCAATCTCAGTTTTTCTGGCAGCGTAGTGTATTTCACTGCATTCAAGTGCATATCGTCAGTCATCCAGGTCGCTGGGCCTATTCCCACTCCCATTGGTGATGCTGGCGGTTGTCCTCGGCTTATATGGGCATACCTCGTCAGCCGCATGGCGATGGTAGTCGCAAGGTGGTGCTCTCAATGGATCTTCTTGGAGCTTTACCCCTTGAGTCAAAGCGAGATAGTCCATGAGTATCTCTGAATTATGCGCCAATATCGAGTGTATTTCTTTCAACGTCCAGAATTCAGGATTACTTGTAAATTCTCCATCCTTAAAGCGCATCGCATAGATGGCTAATCTTGTGAAGAATAATCGAAGCTTCGATGTTCGACGTGTATTCTCATATGTATATACCCACAGGGACTCGCCAATGATTATCTTCTTCTCTTGGAGAATATTGATCAAATAGTCCATCGTGGCATCAACAAGTGGGTTGACGTCGTATTTTTCCGCAAGTATCACCAGTTCCAAGAGTGGCGTACTGGCAGAATTACCGTCTGCAAAGGTAAGACCAATTCCTGGCTCGATGGCTCCGCCGTATACCCAGGCAAGCATTAGTTTGAAGGCTTCGATGTTGTCCTCGGGCATCTTGGCACAATGAGTTATGCCTTCCAAAAACTTCCCATTAAACATCTTATCAAAAAATGCAATTTTATTGCAAAGTATTGTCTTATGGACGCTGAAGACTACTTGGTCGAAGCCCGTGCCGACCTCAAGGCGCACAAGTCTGGTGCCGATTGTGCTGTAAAATGTTAGCAAATTTTCTCATTGACTTATATATTGAGTGCTTACTCTATCCAGTACTCGTTAGTCTTGACTTTCTTGAATGCCGGCTCTATCTCCTCTGACTCCAACTTGATTGGGCGTGGGGAGTTCATAATGTTTATTGTAGTAGAATTTAAAGTCGATGTTAGTTCAGGTTGAAATGATGCTTCAAAAGTATGTGAAGGACTGAAAGATATGAAGTCTTTGTATCGAACGATATGGACTAGAGGTTTCAAGTAATGTCTTGCTTCTTATGAAGAAAGATTATTAGATGTTCAAGAAAGGAGCTTCTAAGACGATAATAAAAGAGATACGGTGCAGACTCTTCCAAGTCTAACGGCTCAGCATGGCTGTAGTGCATTTCAGCAAGCGCTTTTATAGATTCGGTTGAAGTCAGTAACCCAGATCTGACGATCTTACGGCGAAGAGGTACGGCTCACTGTCATTCCTAACAATTTTGCTCAAAATACACAGTATAGTTCACATAATCATATGGTGTCATGGAAATGTTATTGGTGACTCTTGCGAACACTAGGGACTTGTCAGATGACTTCCACGTCCATCAGAAGTTATTTTACTTCAATTGACCGTAGTTTTACCTGTTGCATTCCCTTGGCACATGATATTCTAGTACTTTTGTGTGTTTTTCTCGCCTAAATATTCATCTTTAATGACCAAAAGCAAGCAGATATGCGAGAATATATATATATATATATACGTACCTAAATACGGCTTTTCATAAAACCTTCAATTCACCTAAAATGAAGATATCTACACTGGTGACTTTTGTAATATATACTTTTTAGGAGCATTCACTCTGTACCTGCTGCCTGAAGAAACCACCACTTATTAGGTACGGCTTATATCATGTTATGTGACTCCTCTGTTTTGCATTCTGTGGCTTAAAAATATAGAATCTATTGAAGTAGTTAATAGGATACTGCAACCTTGGCTCGAGTCCATATCTCTTTCAGTCAATTACAACTTCAAGGGTACGGTCATGGTACCCCATGGCATTTTATTTCCTGCGCACGGCCGATGCCTCCATACTGTGATGATGTAATGCTATAGCATTTATTATATTAAGGAATTCTGGACATCGACTCGCTCAACTCTCATCGAATATACATACAAAACCACAAACCAAGCAGTCTTTCTTTCAAGGAAAATACATTCAAAACAACTACTAATAAGGCTCTACCCACCACACAAACAATTGACTTTACCACACAGTCCCACCAGACTCGTTTTTAACTTCAAAATATTCGATAACTTACGGAAAACAATATACAATGAATACCAAAGATAGAACACAAAATATACACCTATTAGGCCCAGCTATGTTCAGACAGCTGATCTTACGATCAAGCAAAAAGTCAATCGATTGTCAGAAAAGCGTTGACCAGCAGCTAGCGAAGAATCAACCAGAGTGCGACCAGTATGTTTCCCCAATATCCTTTACAATTATATCCGGACGAGCAACATCTACTAACAAAACGATAGTGATCTCGGAGGACACTCTGTCAGCATCAAAGTAGGACAAGGCTCTAACATCACGGAGTTCATAGTACCTAAAGATCCTCTATGTTCAAAGGTATCTTTCTTCGATGCCATGTTTAACCACGGATGGCTTGAGACAAGCACACAGTCATGTACTCTACCGGATGACGATCCCGAAGCTTTCTCAATCCTCATGCACTGGGTATTCGATGTCACTCATGATGCACCGGTAACTTTCACCGTCAAGGGACTTCAGATTCACTCAAACCCCCTCATGAACCTTGCAATAATAGCCGACAAGTACCTCGTTGATGATCTACCTGATCTTATCGAGACAAGATTGGTTCAGAAAGATATGACTAGACTAAACGATCCCAGCCATGAACTACCCACAGCACCATGGTACAGATTAGCATGGGAGCTACAACCCCGAGCCTCGATCCTCCGAAGGTATTTCGGTCCCCAGAATGAGCCTGGCTATAAATTCGTATATCGTAATGGTATACTAGTGGAGCAGGAGACTCTCGAGGTCACGAGAGAGATGCTCAGAGAATGGGAGGATATCTTCGCAGGCCGGAAAGACATTCGTCAAGAATTAGACAAGTTCCGTACTTTCAGATATGCGAGAGACAGGCATTCATCTGACCGCATATGTCCAAGTCCCTCTTGGATATTTCGAGGAATGCACGATTATCGGGACTTTTTTTTTTGTTCGGCATTCATGTTGGATGAAGATATCCTGCGCCACTTTTGGCGTACCGAACCCAGAATGTCGCAAATAGGGTATCTGCAAATGCATATTCATCGATGAGAAGGGGGCAGCTTAATTAGATTTCAGTTTAGATTGAAAATCCTTAATGATTTCACGAACAAGTCTCAATATATGGATTATTAAGATGAAGTAAGCATTGTTTGTGCACATATTGTGATCAAGTAGAAAGAGGACTCCGCAGTTCTTTGCCAGGCGATAATTTCAGAGGCTTCGCTATTTTTGATCTTTTTTCAATCTGTCTCTCTTCTGAACTAGATTTCCGATTATATAATAGCTTTATCCTCTTCTCGGATCCAAGAGGAATAGATATACAAGTTGAACAACGTCCAGTTGCAGAACAGGGTCTTTTCTATCAGCAGTTTCTTTGACACATCGCCGCAATGATTGGACTTCAGCTTAGTAGCAGTTAAAGAAATAATAATTACCACTAGCGCTTACTAATGTTTGACCGAATACTGTCTCGCATAGACAGTGAGTAGACTTCTACTCACTGCCAAAATGAAAGTTGTCAACGCACTTGGAATGACAACAAAAATTGCACAATGTTCTCAATAACAAGTTTCGATTTTAGTAAAGATAACTGTACAAAAACACGGATAATATGAGATTGAACTTCATCATATTGTTTGATCTTACGTCACTGCAACGGATTGCGACAGGTTGGGATGCAGACATATCCGTATTTGCAGCAAGTTTCTTTTCGGCTCACTGTTTCCATGCACAACAGAGAGATAAATTTATAGAGAGCCGAAAAGAATCACTCTTCCCCATGAAAGCCGATCCGGAATGAGTACCTTCTTAGCCGCGAAGTCCATCAAAACATCACATAAATCTCCACACCCATTTCTCCCCCAAGCAAAACCGCTGGATACATAAATCTCACTCTGCTTTTCTACTAGATAGCAAATGAAAATACCAGCATCTTCAGTAAGTCAGCTAGGACGAATTCCATTTTTGCCAGTGCGCTTTAATTATCGGCCTACGTATAATTGTGGGATCTATAAAATAGATGTGCCAAATCGGCTTAAAGTTATCGTATTCTGGATTCCATTTTTACTATCTAAACTTGCCATGATTGTTGGTAAGAGAAGCAATCTATTCAATCGAATGTGATAGCGAAAATCAATTGTCGTCATCTAATCGTTCACTATATCCTTGGTTACTAAATCGTACTATTCTCTTTCAAGCGCCATGCATGGACAACTCAGGCAGTTACATCTTTGTTATACCTCACCATACTATTCCATTTTTGACTCCCTATTTTGCTTACTTGTGTTGAGACTGCTATCAACTTGAAGGGTGTCTTCTACACAAACAGCTAGTCTTATATAGAATCGAAGTCATTGTCGTTGACGCTACACAGTAATTAAACCAAAGAAACAATACCCATTCAACATTTTAGTACAAATAATACATCCATTTTTTACTCGAGTAAAGGGACTCACTCAAGGGGTATATAACCACTTGCCTATCCTTCAGAAAAGAGCAGATGAGATATACAATGTTCCAATGGAGAGAACCATGGGTGACGAGGCAGATCAAAGCTGGGGATCTAAGGTTCCCATACTGCAGTCTACAAGTTAGTTTTTTCATGTGCAAATATTAGTAGGACAATAGCGCGGATGAATTGTTTGCCAACGAAATATACTCTCGCTGTCATAACCGAGATATTAAGCGATTATAGTCCATCAAAATCTCAAATATGACAAGAAGAAACCCCAATTGAATCTCTCATCGAAGTCATAACTTAATATTCCATCCTAAAAACCTGTCAAAAGCAGCCAATTCTGGAGACTACGATCTTCCTCGGAAGACCGCACATCGGGTCCTAGTCTTTCGCATCTGCCCGATCGTCGAAAGTTTACGAGTATTTCGGATTGATTGAGGATTGCTTTTTTATAGGAAGTAGGGACATTCGGATATTTGCGCTTTACATGATTAACCTCGTTTCTTGTAGACGCCATGATTTTTCTGAGTATATAAATCCCTTGATTTCCATCAGTGAGATATGAATCATGTTAACAAGCCGCGCAGTAAAACGTTCGTAGAATGGGTGAAATGGAAGCAGATCAGCTCGGTGATTAGGTTCGCACCATCTATTTCACAGTTTCCAGGCCATGTGGTATCTAGATCAGATAGAAGCTGTGTTGGTGGTATTGACCATATCTTTTATTGACAATATTCATTTCAACCATCAATCTAAAAAGTATACTCTATCACTGTCAACAAACCCACACCACATTATCTATTTCACACCCCTATCCCAAAAGTTTATCTCACTTCATCCTCTGTACCTAGATAAATTCACCCATCCATAGCCAATCAACCACCCTTCCTCAGATTTATCAGTCGAAAAACTCATCCGAGATCCTGGCACAATTGCTAGTTGTAAGTGTGTTCAATTTAAAGCTTCCTCTTCTTGTTTAAAAGTCGGGTTTATATACCTAGCCTCTCAACATATATTTCAATTCATGAGTATGATCATACATTCTCCACTCAACTTAAAATAATGGGAGAGATGTGATGACATTTTGAATATATAAATCTCGAATTCTGCTATCAGAGGGTGAGATATAGATGTCAAGGCTGAAAGAAAGCTTCAACAGAGTCGATCGAGCTGGACTGTTGTATAACAGACATCGATGGACGTTCCTATTATCTCGATATAGAGATGTGAGTATGCTTGTATCGAACTGCTTCGATACGTCACTGAAGTGCGACGAAAATCCATACATCTCACAAGATATGCATATTTTTACTGTTATTGAAATTTTTAATCTTGTTAGAATAAACAGCATGGAATAAAACGATAGCGAGGACACTCATCTGTACTATCATCTTCCTCTTCTTATCCCACTGTGCTCGCCAAATTTTTCCATCTCACTACATTAGACTTTATCTAAATCATTGAAACTATACATTTCAAACTATATGATTATAAGCTTACACCTTGATTCCCTCTGCGCCCTTAGGAATTGCAGCCTTGATGATATCGAAATCTACTGCTTCATCAAACCTAGAAAGGATGAGATTTATATAGGTACGATTTTCTTTTTCAAAGACTTGAGAAAGAAAACATACTCAGTGAATTCTCTCCTAATCTCCAAGCGTACAATCTGCTATTCAATTTTCATCATATCCATCCATCACATCATACAATTCCCCCTCTGACAGTATATCAACATGCACTACCTCCACCCCTTAAACTCCCCACAAGCAGCTACACACCTAATAACAGCACCTTCAAAAACGATATTTGCTGTCTCGTAGATATTGGATAGTTCATATCATTACTCAACTCATAGATAGGTAGCTTACTATTTCTAGCTTCGACGGGGAATAAGATGAGAGATTTGTAGATATGATTTGTATTGCTGGTGAACGTAGGGGTTGGGAAAATGTTGCTGTTGTTATTTTATTGCTGTTCATCGCTTACCTAGTAATTACTCCTTCCAATTGCCATCATTATCACCACTTCAAGTGATATTACTACTGTTCTGAAGTTTATTGTCATTAATCCCTCCATCCTCCACTCTCATCATTCTTATCCATCCCACACCCTCATCCTTCAATATCTCCCCAAACTTCATCCCCCACTCACAATTCTGCCTCCAAGCCCTTCACAACAACCACCCAGCAGCCTCCAGGTTACAAATCTCAACCCAATCCTCCATCCCTTTAATGTATTGCTTATTCTTACGCTCTCGCAAGTTAAGATGACAGGGGTTATATACCCCCGACCTATCTATCTATACACCACAACTTTCCTCAAAATCTCTGAACAGATTTTTACTAAACAAGAACCATATAGATATTAACGAGCGCAAAATCCTAGATATACAAAGATCATCATGTTCAAAACGTCATTCCATACAGATCAATCCCAAAGATATGCCAAGACTACCTAGGATATCAAAGTCTTCAATGGATGCCTATTTATACACTCCTTCTCTTTCTCTCCTTCCTCCTCCATGAACAAAATGCAAACGAAGTTGGAGTTAATGATAGGGAGCACTGGGAGTACCTCCTCCACCCTATGATGATCCAACTAGAATTCTTTTGACAGCCTAGTAGCTATCATACCAAACCCGAGGAATGCTTCTTTCTATCCCCTCTTTTCGTCAATTATCAGAGGAGTTATATTATCTATTGTTGTTGTTATCATTACTGCTATAATCACTAGTATCGCCGAACCGAACTTCCCTATAAATTAATGTGAGTAAGAAGCATGAATGTAGATAAACAGCAACAATTCCTCAGTGCCCATCATTACCACCTTCCATAAACTTCTCGCTATCATCATCTACCCATCATCATCACCATCATCATAATCAACACCCCCCTACAATACCCTCGCCTCCTCCCCCCAAGAAATCAACAATCCCAGTCCCACTCCCACTCCCACTCCCACTCCCAAGCCCAAACTCTCCTTGCGACATCTTTAGTATGCTCGTATCATCCATACCGTGTTCCCCCACACAAACGCATCACCTTCACATACCTACATACCTACCTAGATCATTCCCAATACGAACCCCCCCTTTCCCTGTCCAGAGTCCAGGTTTGAGAGGTATGATTTGATCTCGGAGAGGAGAGGAAAAAGAAAAGGAGAAGAAAAGGAGGGAAAAGAAACACCAGGAATTTCTGAATAATGAGTTGAAATAGAGGGATGAGGATAAGTATAAGTATGAAATAAGATGAGGTCAAGTAGAATAAAGAAAAGAAAAGTGATGATGTGAGGAGATTCATTCATTATTTATATGGTAAGTATTTCAGTGATATATATCTACTTAAACCATCATCTCATCTGCTTAAAACAAATCTAGTTCCTACATCCTATATTCTACTACCCTACCACCGCCTCACCCCCCCTCAAAACTTCCCCCCCTCCCTTCCCCTTCCCCTTCCCCTTCGGCCAATACAGTTCCGTCCAAACCTTCAACCTCGTATACTCATTAACCATACCCCTCATTCTCATATCCTCCATCAACTGCCAGGCCCTCTCATCCCCATTCTCCACACACCTCTTCACCAGCGCCAACACGGTCCCCGGTCTCATCCACCAGCCTCTCCTCCCCGCCGCATCAACCTTATCTTTCCCCACCAACATCATTTCCTCCAAATACCTGAAACAATCCTCATAATCCGCGTTTTCGGTATGTAGACAGATCAAAATAAGTCGATCATAAGTAAGTTCATCAGGTTTGAGATTCAAAGCTTGGATTTCCGAAGCGAGGAACATAGCTTTAGATTTGGATCCTCTCCCATAAGCACCTAGACCTCGGAGAAGAGTATTGAAAGTTTCGATATTGGGACCAGCATCGCATATTCTGTGGAGTTCTTTGTAGTAATCTATGGCCAAGTCATGACTGTGACTTAAATTATTGGTGAAGATGACACCTTCTAGAACAACATTTACAGCGGCAATAGGAATCGTGTATCCATCCGCTTTTAACGATTTGAGAATTTTCCATCCTTCAAGAGCATGGAATGATGATTTTGTTAGCCAAAGATATATTGATCTTGTGGAGCTTGCATCTGGTGTGAGACCTGCTTTGGTCATGATATTTAAAATGCGGAACGAAGTTTTGATATCCTCAATGCCGACGTAAGCTTCAAGAAGAGCTTCATAATGATGCACTCCAAGAACAGTGCTACGTTTGGAAAGAAGTCCAATGGCTGATGTAGCTAAATTGGGGTCTGCATGGCGAGCAGCACAGTTCAATACCGCGGTACAGGTTCCATCTGCAGGATTCATTTCCGAGGTTTCAACCAAAAGTCTCCAGATATAACTGGTACCTTCATACTACATCAAAAGTCAATAGATGAAATAAAGCTATTGTATAAATTTTGCTTACATGAAATGAGCTAGCAAATGAATCCAACAAGTGGTAATACATATGCATAGCCAGTACTGGTTGGTCATATCGAAACTTCAATAGTCTTAAAGCTTCATCCAACTCATCCAATTCACATAATCTAAAGAAGAAGATATCGTAAAGCCATGGCTTAATTTCGATTTGACCTGCTTGCATTTGTTCAAATTTGTCCATAGCCAATTCATATTGACGATCGCGAAGTAGGCCAATGACCAAATTATGCCATCCAGTTGGAGATAAACCATACCAACGTTCCTTCATTTCTTCCAATATCTGAGTGCGTAAAAGATAATCTGGATGAATCGCAAGCACCTATTCAACATGGATCATTAGCCATCTTACTCCAGAAAGAGATCGTAAAGTATACATACTTGTAAAACCGTATGATAAAGTCCCGAATCCGCACCAATTCCCAACCCCTTCATCTCTTCCAACAGAGTCCTCACAACCTCTACACTTCCATTTTCAGGATCCGCATTAGCTGCAATCAATGCATCATAATGTATCAGCGCAGGTTTTTCCTGCCTGTCCTTCACCAGATATTCCACCACCTCTGCGACTTGTGTATATGCCCCCTCTTCCGTCTTCAATTCTCTCAATCGTTCATGGATCTCACCATTACTCAGTTGTTCCAAATTAAGAGGTTTCGGTATATTCGACTTCTCTCTACCGTTTCGCAATCTCGGAGTATATTGTCCATTTAACACAGGCAGTGAAGTCGTGGTAGTGGTATGAAAGGATCGACTTTTTAAACATGTTGGGATCTTCTTATTCTTAACCAAAGGACGATTCAAGAACTTTCTGGGTAGTTGATTCAAGGTATTAGAACGCGCGAAAATAAATGTATCTATCGAAGGACAGAGACATCGCCATAGTCCATCAATTGGAATTCTTGTGGTCGTCATTGAGTTGATCTATAATTTTTATTTTCCAGGTTCGCGGAAACATTTCTAGGCGCGGCGGAAATGTTGTAGAATCACGTGGGAACAGAGGGGAAGATATGATCCCCGCGATTCGTTGGGCGGGATTCATACGAACGACAGGGATAATTCTAATTTGCCATGAAGGACGTTCAAGAGGAAAGCATTGGGGGAAATTGTTGTTTTTGTTGTTGTGGGCTATGATCTCGAAATATGTGATGGTTTGAGACTCTGCTGAGACTCTGCTGAGACATCCATATGTACATGTGCCTCAACGATTTCTCACATCCAATTTGAACCTATCATATGCCCAGTATACCTGCCCGCATCATTTCAAGGCAATTCTGCCGCATACATCGAAATCCTTCGATATTCATAAAGAAATATAGCCGCCCCTCTGCACTATTCGTATATTATACGTGCCATTATGTAGCTTCTTCGAGTCCAATTTCAGCTCATTACTCCAACCCTCAATGTTTCAAGCTCCTCTCCCTCCTCTTCCTCTTCCTCTTCCACCTCTACCACCACGACCTCTATCACCACCTCTGTCGCCCCTGTTACCCCCGCGACCTCTGTAGTTGTTTTGTTGTCCTTGTTGCTGGTCCTTTACTAAATCGATAATTTCGTCTGGCATTCGTAGATATTTGATCTGCGAATCACATTAGGATAGAGCTTCTTTAACCCACGTCCAACTTTCCCCAACAAAAACGTACATTGTTTCCTTTAACATATATTTCTGGCAACCTTGTAAATTTATCGCCATCCTGAAATTCGAAGTATTAGCTTCAGCGCATCCCAGCCCAACGCCCCAGCTCCGCCCTCGACAGAATCTTTCATACCGGACTCGTTTGAACCACCTCCTTTAAAGTCAAATTCATCCACGTATCGCATGACACCAAATGGCCGTTCAAAGTTTCGCCATCCTTAAGCTCAACCAGCATTGGGTGACCTTGTGCGGCCGTAAGTAGACCTAAGGGGAGCTATAGCAAAAGAGATTAGTATCACAGATTGTATGCGCACAAGTGATGCAGCTTGCAGGAAATGTGAAAATGTAGATATCATTTAAGGGAGTACATACAACCATTTTGGAGATGAAGAGATAGATGATATAATGTTGTTTGATATGCGCTCAGCTTTAGAGTGGATTTGATATTCAAGGAATAATTGAGACGTTGAGGTTACCGTATCGAATTATGACGGTTCTCGAGATTGACCAGCTAGGCAAAATGGTACCACGACCCAGGTCAGAATTGAGGCAAAAAACATACTAGCCTTGAAACTGAGGCAACACTATCAATCTTCGGTACCGACAGAAATTCACTTGTTACCATCACTCACAACACATTTTAATATCTACAGTAGATATCTAGTGAGTATAAAATTATATCAAAGTCGTCGTCTCCGATCAACATGACTAGTTATCTTTCCTCGCACGCAAACATTCCTCATTTCCTATTTGCTATCCTATATATATCCTATACACCCATTCAGCCCTCTTACTCTTTTACTCTGTGATAACCGCTTTGATGCTGACAACGCGTGATATCGTTTTGATTAGTTTCTGTTAATCATGACCGCGCAATTGTAAAAGGACTCGTAAGGCAGTGGGGGAAGATGAAAATAATAAACTCTACATCGTTATATCATTATTGATGATTTCTTTGATTTCTTTCCTTTTAATTTTTAAGGCTGTTCCTGTTTTTTGGGTCAAAATTTGTATTTGATCCTTTCTTCAATCTTTTGTCTAATTGTTCGGTTAAATTGTATTGGTAGAAACCGTACAGTAGATATCACGTACAATTGATATCATATCTCGATATTGTGCTATTATATAATATCTCTTTATTTATTATCATTATTTATTGTTATATTTTACTGTTATTTCACTCTACACCTTTACTTCTGTGCTCTCCTATCATTATGCATAGCCTTTTGAAGGCATTCTTACTTGCGCCGGCCACAGTGCCGGCGTTTGTTTTACCACCAACTTCAGAACAAGATATTGATGTCGAGTTCGAAAAGAATGATGTTGATACTACTGGTAAGTTCTTATCCGAGTTACGGTTTCACATCTATCAAACCTAATATTTACTTCAGGAGCTTATACCATGGGATTCGTTCGATTTGATCTTGAACTTGATTCCTCATCAGCTGATGTCTCCCCTCTAGACCTTCGAGTTGATATCCTTCATTCCACATAAGCATGCGGCTTTGGAAATGTTTTAATCGATGGTCAACCTCTTTAACAAACATTTGATTCGGAAACTTCAATCTCATCTGGAAAAGGTTCCATTTCAACATCAACAAATAAAATCATGGTGGGATCATGGTCTTTTGATTGTATCGTTATTGATGGTAAAGCACGTGGACAACTTATGAAGTGTATGATCGATTTTGTTGATGGAAAGGCAACTGAGAATTCAGGATTCTCTGTTTTGTTCAGACAAACTGAAGAGACAGAGATTATGAACATCGAAACTATTTCCTCGGAAGAAGATCAAGTTATCGAGCATCACTCGTCATCGGATAAGCAACATCATAATGGAAAAGGTCCAGAGGGAGAACATAAGCACCATATGGACAAGGGATCTGAAGAGGAACACAGACATCATATGAGCGAGGGCCCTGAAGGAGAACATCGGCACCCTATGGGTAACGGTCCAGAGGGAGAGCATAGACACCACATGGGCCACAAAGAGTTCAACATTCACAAAGAACTGGCTGAGCTTAGATACATGAAAGCTCAAATGAAAGAGTTGAAGTATCTCATCCATAAAGAGAAACATCACATCTCAAAACACGCTCGAGAACATCATAATCTTGATGACAGAATCAGAGATTGCAATAGTCTTCGATGCGTCGCTGGAGTTATCAGCAAGAAGGCTCGTAGGTTCTACAGCAGGATTGCTGGTGATGAGTTTGATGAAGAGTCATTCCATCATTCTCGCGAATCACATTCAAAAAAGGATAAGAAACACGGTAAAGGATTCCATAAAAAACCAGGTAATCACACATCCGGACACCATACCTCTCCACATGTACCTCACGGCAAGAACAACCGTACCGGTCCGCACTTCCCTCCTCATCGACACCATGTCCTTACAATTTGCCATTATCCTCCTCCTTTTGATTTTCATCCTCATGGTCCTCATCTTGATGGACCACATGGACCACCACACGAACCTCCCCATGGACCTCCTCCACATGAATTCGGTCCTCATGGATTCGAACACGGAAGCCACCATGAAATGCGTCCTTTCCATGATGATGAAGAGGAACATTGACCTTGTAAGGACGACCAAGACACCACGATGGAAATCACGGAGATGAATCTGAAGAATTAGAAAGACCTCGCAGAGGCCATGACAACTTTGAAGATGAATTCGGAGGACTTAATGGAAAACATACTAAACCACATCATGAGCAAGGCCCACCATCATTTGATGGCCCGGATTTCGATCATCCTGAAGAACATCATCATGGTGAACATCCGCATGAGGGGCCATTCGATAGACCTGAACACGACGGACCACATCACCCACATGGCGGACCATTTGACGGCCCAGAACATGAAGAACCCCACCACGGCCCACCTCACAGCGGTCCTCAGGAGGCCCAAGAACCCCCCTTATACCCGGGACCCCCAAGCTCTCACCCTCCACCACCCCACTCCGAACCTGAGCACTTCTCCGGCCCTCCCCACCTCCTCGAAGATGATTTCTCCGGCCCCCTCCCCACTGCCCACCCCACTTCCCCCTCCACATCCTCAAATTCCCCATCATCGGCTTCCTCCTTTCCCTCCTCCTCATCACCCTCTACCGCCGCACCCACACCCACACCCATAATTCCAAATCCCACTCTACCCGCCATCGCCACCACGCCAGTTTCAGAAACTGCTGGAACCGCCTCCTAGGCCAAGAAGAAGATTTCGAAGAAAAACATCGCTTACTCTCCGACGACTCTGATTCCCATCCTGATTCTGACTGTGAAAGCGAAAACACCCCCTCCGAATTCTCCATCCGTCAAGATCTCTCCTCCTTCCGCAATGTGGCAAGTATCGTGAGTGACATGGTAGCAGCGGAAGAAGGACGAATTTTATCTCCTGCGCCTGTGCATTATATTTCTACTTCGATTCCTATTCCCGTTCATCAGCAAGGCGCATCTAAAGATCAGATTCGTCGTTTTGACGGGTATCTTATGCATGGATATGGAATTGAAATTGGTCTGGATGATGAGCATGTGAATAAGGCGTTGCCAGCGCATGAAGATGATGATGGGAGTGAGGAGAGTGGAAGTGTGGCGGATGGATTTAGATATACGCATGGCAGTAGTGCGTATCCATAGTTCGAATTATTCGGCGAGTGGGAGTGTGAGTGATGTTTTGGGGGATAAGGTTTAGAGGGTGGTTGGTCTGGTCTGGTATGGAGTGTTTGGTCTGGCCTGGTCTGGTATGCAGTGGTTGGCCTGGTCTGGTATGTCTTACTTCATCTAAACCGTTTTAGATCTCGGATGTTGAAAATAGAAAGAAAGACAAAGAGAAACAGAAAGATAAGTACAAGTATAAAGAAGAAGAAGAAGGAGAAAGGAGAAGGATAAGCAGGAGGAGGAGAAAACTGTCATTTCATTTACCACACAATATACCACACAATATACCAGACAATCACTATCTACTACCACCTCCTATACTCATAAAACTTAAACTTCTATATTTCATTTGTATCCACCGTTTACTATTTATTATATCATTTCATTTTATATCATTTCATTTTATATCATTTCATTTTAATCATTCCGTACCTACCATATATATATATCATAACATTAACATACCTATACAAAAGTCTCATGAACAAAATTATATTATTTGCAGTACGGGTAGGATAGGTATATAAATTCATGAATCTTCTCGATTACAGTTTCTATTCATCAAGAGCATAAGCAACATGGAGTAAAGTTCGATATGTAGGTAGGTAGGTATCATGCAATGGTATCTATGTTTTTCTAAATAAAAAAATTACTCTGGTCTGTTCTGATCTGATTTGTCCTACTCTGTCTCTTTAAATAATACCTCTCTCCTTCATCCCTTCTCAAAAAATGAACCAACCTCTCTAGCAAACCCTCGAAAATATCCACTGTAAATTTTCTCCCACCCTCTCCCACACCCGCAACCCCCCAAACCTATGAATTAATAGTCCTATTCACACTCTGCAAATGTCCCAACTTATGACCCTTTGCATTCTTCATCTGATCCTCCGGCACACCACCCGGTAAATCCGCTGTCGAGATAGTTGATACGTGTGGTGCATTTGGTATATCATCTATTCCATCTAAGCCCTTCTTTCCACCTTCACTCCCATTCTGATTCCCTACATCTCTATATCCCAACGTCAGTAACTTCTCCTCCCTCAACACATCCTCGTTTCGACTATTGCACTCACTTCTTCACCTCATGATTAACTGTCGTTGACGTCGCCGTATCGAGTCCCTTATTAATCTGTTCCAAATCCGGCACCGGCGCACCTCCCTGCGGTTTCGGTAAACTTGTGATATCCAACTGCAAATCCTCTTCTCCCGTTGGACTCGAGACTCTCAATCCCTCTTCCTCTCTCCTCTCTTCTTCTTTTTCCTTCTCAACCTCATTCACACTACTCGCCTTACTGACTTCCGCGCTCGCTGGACTTTCTGTTCGAAGTCCTAAATCTCTATTTCCATTGGTAGGAGAAACTTCATTCTCTCCCTTCCAATCCGCAGCTTGGACTTCGGGGACTGGGGAATTTCGACCGGGTTCTTCAATGACACTTTCTCTTCTACCCCGGCCAGGTTCGGGATCATAGACTTTCCAAATAACGGCAAGTTTATCGAAGGCTCTTGTACCTTTACGAGAAGAACCTTTTATTCCATCCATTTTATCCCATTCAATTTCGAAGATGCCATTTTCATCTGGGTTGCCATTGTTTTCAGGCCCATTACCTTCGAAATATGCGTTAAACCATACGTGAGCAACAGCTGTAACCATCGTCCAACCCATGGAAGCTTTATTTCTGCGTTCAAAATCGATATTGACATCGCTAGTAGGAAGAATAACTCTTGTAGAAGGTTTGAAAATGACTGCCCCTCCCCCAGTTTCTGAATCCGTTTCTGATTCGCTAGGATTGGGTTCTGTAGCTCGTGGGGTTGGCGTTAGATTTTTGGGTTCCTCAATTCGATCTGCGCTTTTAGATGTTGCGATTTTATCTTGGTTTCCAAATCCTGCCATGTCGGATATCATATTTTTGATTCCCCCACTACCGGGTGTATTCCCTTCTACCACCACTCTTTCTTTCTTTGTAAAGACGTGGAATAATTTGATTGTTTTGCCTTCATCAACATATCCTTCGACCTGGACTTTCACACCGTCTCTCAATCCCCAAACATGTACCTCCACAATCTCAATTTGTCGATCAACATAATGTTTTCCAGATTGTGTCCATCGATCCACATAACCGACCCATCTCAATTGACTTGGTATTGAAACTCCCTGTCCAAATCCCGGTCTCATTCTTCTCTCTGTGAATCGCGCAAGTGCCTCAGATGCCTTCCATCCACACTCCGCAATCAAATAACTACAAGCCATTGTGCCACTTCTCCCCTTCCCAGCCTTACAATGCACAACCACCACCCTTCCCCCTTCTTTATTCTCATCCTTTCCCTCGCCATCTCCCGCTCCCTCCAGCCAATTTCTCATTCCTCCTACAATCCCCGGAACCAACTTAAAAGGCGGCGGATGATGATCTGGCCACGGCCAATGTCTGACTCTTCCTCTCACCTCCTCATCCGGATATCCAGTCCCCTCGGCCCTAAATTCCCATATCATCCATCCCTCTTTCCCATGTTTATAATCGAGGAATGTAACGAGTTGATCTAGCGGATTGCGGTATGCACGTTGCGGATATGTGCCACTGGGTCCAGACGTCGCAATTATATTAGGTGTTACGTAGCAGAGATCCAGACCTGCTTCTGGATGACGAGAGCGCGGACCTGCGACAATTTGACGAAGGATTGAGGCCATTTTTGAGTATGGATGGCGATTTTGCGTGTGCTTTGTGATAGTTTTTTGTTTGGTTCGAAGATTGAAAGGAGGTATAGTATTTGTTAGGGAATCTGAGTTGTGCTGACGATGTTTTTGTAGAACATTGTTCCTTCCTTGGAACAAGATATCGAGTTAAATGAAGATGATATGATATCAGGCTGGAATATTCATCACTTTGTACGAGTAATTTACTTGTTGTTTATGTGAGTTAGAGCCTCCACTGTACTGGAAGGTAGGGAGCAGCAAGAGCCGCAATGACGTATTTTTCTGTAATTATGGTGCCCAGCCCGTCCACGTGCCCAGGTGGTGAGAAATCTTGACTCGAGTGTGGCTGTGCAATCAACTTTCTCTCAAAACAGACCTCGGAACCGATGAACCCTGGTATTCAACCCTGAGTCTAAGAGTACACGTGGGAATTCAGTCTGAAGAGTTTTGAGTATAGAGAGTGAGAAGGCTTCGACTACCAAATTCAAGCCTCCAATCTGTCGATTGTATCATAACTCGAAGATTGGTTCTAACTCAGCTATTCCAAAAGATGGGATGAACTTCTCAATTCCTGTAGATGACGACTAAGTTATCAAGGGAGTATACTCTAAAGAAATCGGATAATCTCGAGATGCACCTACTTGAAACATTTGAGGAAATGTATATCCCATCTATTGCTGCTAGGAACAGAAGAGAGTGTCTAAATACAATTCTGCCAAAAGTTGCTCTCCTGGTAGTCCCTTATTGTGCTTTATGGAGGCTTAATACTTATATCGAGAAGCATCAATCAGCCCGAAATCATAAGTGAGACCAAGGTGATTTTTGCTCGGTGAAACTTTGTTTCTACTACGCATCATGCGGAAATCAAATCAAGCCCCATAGATGTTTGAACTTCACAAGGTGACGCTGCTCATTATGAATCGGACCGTCACCCGATTCTTCAATATCATGATTATGACTACGAGCGGATGTCTCCTGTTCATTATTGCTTCCAAAACAAAACGCAGTAGGCTCGAAGGCCTTCAAAACGAAGCCCGTCGATTACTCTATGGAAAGAGACAGTAACTGAGGTATTTTGTATGAGATTGTACGTTCTGAAAGCCCTGCCGGTTCCCAGAGGAAAGAAGATAAAAGGCTCTCCAAAGATCCTTCACAAGCATTCCAAGAATATCCCAAGCCCACAGAAGCAACACAACCACAATCTTTCGTCACACGAATTCCTTCATCGCGGTCAAGAACACGGCGCATCTGGAAGTACAGCGAATCTTCCCAGGCTGAGAAGACTGATTTTTTGATGTGGTAGGTCGAGAAGTTGAATCATTGTATTGTCATTTTCTGAGGGCTTTGAGGGACTAAAAGGGGTGGGGAAGACATGATTTGTTCTACTGGTTCACGAAGCGAGAAGTCTTTTGGGGCTAGAGAATTTAGGGGGGTGTGTTCTGGAGTTTGTGGGATAGATTGTGAGTTGTTGAAATGATGGACAGGATGGATTGTTTGATTTTTATGGGAGGATTGTTGTTGGGCTTTTCTGAATGTGTAGAGGTGACTTGGGGACTGTAATGAAGTCGTGGATTGAGTTGAATTGCAGAATTGAAAATGATTACAGCATCTACTCACTCTCAAATGGCTTTTGGAAACTGCGAACCTATGATGTTCAAGTCTAATTTTCTTGAAGATTTCCTACATACGTTTTAGTCACGATTATGCCGAGACTTACTTGACATTCATGTATCGAAGTGTGAATAGTTACATAATTCATTTATTATCACGTCTTGCGGCATGATAAACTACACGGCAGCTTTAACACTAATAATTTACTGGTCAGCCGTAGTAGCTTAATGACAGAGGGATATCCCTATCAATATCTCACCTGTCAATGATACGATCGCTAGAGCAACTTCATTGGTATTGCATTCAATATCCAGCTCATGACTGTCATGATTAATACCACCCGAGCCATTCCTACTGGTTCTTCCTCGGTCTCATGACGGTTTGGCAGTGGTCAGTGTGAGGCATGAGCACGGAGAAGCAAACATCACAACACCTTGCCTATACATTTCTATTCGTACCTGGTCAACATGAGCTCTAGGGTTATATCAAGTTGGTGGAATGATGTTATGCAGGTGACTTGGTTAGTGAAGTCGTTTTGTTGTGTGTTGAGATGTGTTGTTGGTATCCTAGTTCATGTTTCTGTCGTGTGTGTTGCTGTTTGTTGTCTCAGACTGGGGAAATTCAAGTTGGTCTTTGATTGATATCCTGGATCTCTTTCAAATGCACATACGCAGACACGTTAGGCTACTAAAAAACTCAGCTCTAACAAGAACCCCTTCTTGTTTGTCATCCTATGTTATATGTTATATCTTGCTTTTGTTTATTCTGATGATATTGGCAACACATCCCCAGGAGCCAAAGTTCATAACAGGATGACACGGGATCTCGCTTCCAATCGCAGATATGTCTAATTCAGAAAACAATTCATCAATTGCTTTGCTCGGAACCACTATATATGCATTTGATCAGACTTCTCAACCTTTCGTATTCTCTAGAAACCTGTTCTCTACATTCTCCCATACTCATGAAAAAAGTACTCTTTGAAGTTGGCGCTTGAACTCTTCGCCACCCAGAATCTTGGTGTACGTATATCTGAGAAACCCTATGTACGAGACCATCTAGTCTCTTCTCCTGATAAGCTATTCAACTCTCATCGACGAGGGACACAGTAAGCTAGACAAGAATAGAATACAAGATAGAGTTCATCGGAGCCGGGCAGGAACGAAGATCCCGCTACTGTATTTGGAATGCAGATATGTAGACTAGCCGATAGTTCAAAAGCTTCATATGCCAGTCAAGGCACTATATCGATGCATTGGGTTAAGAGTGCACAGACTGGAGGGACGCTAATAGATTTGAATCTAGAGATCTCTTTTAGTTGCTTATTGGAGTGCTTTACGATCTCGTGTGATGGAACACTCCAGAACAAACAATGAAATCATAAATCTTGACATCAATCAATTGGAGCTTGAGGTTGACATATTGAGATATTTGAAAGGCGGGCTCGAGGCGGGCAATATCCAAGATGTCCATGCACCCACTGGCGTGTGTCGCTCTTCGTCCATGCAACCCAACTCGCACTGATGCAGTTGCGTTTTACCCCAAGAGATCATATTAAGAATTTGACTTTTCTACTGATAGCAGTCATCGATACGACCTCACTTGATAGTACATGTATGTGCTTGACTATTTTGAAACTACTCAAATCGCATGTAGATAAGACACTTTCACACTAGAGACTTGAATGCCACAATGAAAGATTGGTTGATACTGATACAAGCACTTGCTTGCATCGCTTAAAATCTATTGAAGACAAACCGGTACACTCATCTTCATCTTTCTGCTCACTCACAAAGTACTACTTCCGTCCATATGTAAATCCATAAGAAACAACAAACCCATTCACCTGTCTTCCCATCATCTATTCCCTCCAATTTCAAGAACCCAAACTCAAAAACCCAAACTCAAATCACCAGCCAAAAACCTCGGAATATTGCCGTTATTTTTAAGTGCTGACACCCATCCCACTCTGCACCCCATCGAATGCACCCCCACACGTTTGCTCACTCGCCATGTGCTACGTGTATTATTCACGTCAAAAGCAAGCACGCACATAATTTAGCACTGTGGCGTTGCATAGCGTTTTAAACACAAATACACAATACGAGACCACTAAGAGCGGGAATTTCCGGCGCCCAACAAGCCAAATACCAATCAAGTACCAACCAACCGAGTCAACTAACTAACCAACCAGCAAACCATCTAACTAACCAATTCCCATCTCGCAAATAACCCAAGAGAGAAAAAAAATCCTCGACTAAAGTTTCCCTTCTTAGTCTGTCCTCCGAAAGCCCCCAATAATTGCTAAACACTCTGTCAAGTGGGTATGCAAAGTGACAGGAACCAACTAACCGTGCTAACAATCCTCGCCTCACAGGGCTCCGAAATTCTAAAAAAGCCTAGGCCTTCTTTGTGGATGGATTTTCCTTTGGTTGATCCGGGGTTTTGGTGAGTTGGCCGGAAAATCCCTGCCAGGAGGAATGATAACCTAGAGGCGAGCTCGGCGAGCAAGACGTCCAAGGTTTCGGAGATGAAGTGGATGATGTGCGTGGATGGATTAACGATGATCGGAAAATCAATCTTAATTATGGTCGATCAATTTCTGTTTGTTGGTATGCGAATGTGAGAAGTGGAGATTTTAATGTATGTTGGAACTTGGGTGTCATTGCAAGAAGATGGGATTGTATGGGATTTGAATGGGGTTTTGGGTTTCGACTTGGATTTGTAGTATGACGATTAGATAAATAGATAAAAGTAAGATTTATTAATAATAATAAAGTTAACATCAAAATTTAAGATCTTAAGATATTAGAAATGAATATAGATTGATATATATCGAAAAGGGGTAATCATCGTAGTCCCAAAGAATAATCACAAAAATAATCTATGTACAAATAAATGCTCCATCTACACCTACTGACCTTTCCATGGAAAACAGTGCCAAGTATTCCCGATTCCAAACGCCCGGCTATTGGGGAAAATATCCAAAAATCCCTGTTTCCCATTTCAATCTCTATCTTAATCTCACAAAGACATGTTATCGTGCAAAATAGTAACCGCCTCATTCCATCCCCTGCTAGCTGCGATATCGCCGACCGTTCTCCCCATCTCATCCTTTGCCTCTAAATTGACCCCCGCTTTTCCCGCTACCAGCTTCAGAATTTCGGCATCACCATTCTCAATAGCTTGCATAATAGCGTTCCAGCCTCGGTAGATTTTATTCGGATCTGCACCATGATCTAATAACAATTCAATCATGTCTGTCTCGCCTCCCTGGTAACGACGAAGTGCTTTGACGATAGGTAAATGCTCACCAGGAGCATTGATATCTGCACCCGCTTCATTGAGAAGGTATTTGACGATTTCAATGCGATCTTCGCGGATGGCTGTTGTGAGAGGCGAAAAGACTCCGCCGTTTTTGTCTTCAACTGATACACCAGCTGCAAGAAGTAACTTGACGGATTCCAATTGATTTGCATGAACCGCCATTTCCAGGACTCCTTTATAAGCACGAGGTTCCGGCATCACAGATAGAATGCGTTTGAGAATTTGAGGACTGCGAACTGCCATGCAAACAGGCCAGTCTTGACCTCGAACATTGACGTCTGCTCCACGTAACAGGAGGAGATCAATCATTTCGAGGCGTTCTTCGCGGATAGCGGTTGTGAGTGGTGACATTCCTTTTGCGGACTTGTCGTTGGGGTTTACACCTTGATCGAGAAGCCAATTAAGTGCTTCCATGTTATTGCAACTTACTGCCATTTCGGCAATACCTTTGGGATTGTGAATATCTGCTCCGGCACTTACCAAGGCCGGGAGAAAATGAATTCGGTTATGGGTAACACATTTCCAAGCTGGATATTCACTTGCCATGGTGTTAGGATCGGCTTTGTTGCCGAGGAGGAGCTGGAAGATATCTGGTCTGTCGTCTCGGATTGAGGTACATAATGGGGTGTACACACCATCTTTCTTGGCATTGGGATCAACGCCATGTGCAAGGAGAGTACGGACTGATTCGATATTATTAATACTGCTCGCCAATTCCATGATTCCTGGGCATTTTTTGGGATCTGCTCCGTGTGTAAGTAGATATTGGAGACAAGCGGTTTGGTAGGTTGCAGGCCAGAGCATGTGTTTCGGTCCTGGTAGATTGGGATCTGCTCCATTTTCTAACAATATGGAGACGATGTCGGCTCTTCCACATGTAATGGCTTCAAATAGAGCGGTCTTTCCCTCCTTACTTTTAGCATTGGGGTTTGCGCCGTATTTGAGTAGTAATTCCATGAATTTTTTAGATGTCTTCTTGTTAATAGAAGCGATAAGGAGCGTATTACCATTCGAGGTAGAGAGATTGGCATCGCCATTATAGATCAAGAAAAGATGTGAGAAGCCAACCATGTTCTGCATAACTGATACAGCAAGAGGTGATTCCATGTCGATACCGGCAACAAGATTAGGATCAGCTCCGTATTTCAGAAGTGTGGTAGCTCCGGCCAGGAAGGATTTATCAACAGATGCTCTTAAAGGAGTAATTCCATCTCTATCATGTTCGTTTGGGTTGGCGCCAAAAGTTAGTAGTAATCGTACACTCTCTGCATCATGAGTCAGAATTGCCTCTTTAAGGGCATTGACTTCTGACCCTGTGTTTGCTGGTACACCGCCATCCAATAACTTCTCGACGGCTTTGTGGTTTTTGTCGCGAATAGCAGAAATCAAAGCTGCCTTCATAGGTCCAGTATTCGAGCCCGCACTACCTCGAGGACTCCAACGTGGCATGTTGTCGGGATCTGCCTTTAGTCGGATTGCCTGAGAAGGATTTATTGTCATTCCATCGACATCCTTGATGAGACTGCCAGATTCAATAGTCTCGGTATGCGATCGGGCATCATCAATGTGATGGTTCATATGATGGTTATCGAAGGAATTGATTAAATCTGTATAAGATCTCTCGCCTGAATCATGCGAATTGACGCTTTGTGGACTCATGGGAGTATGAACACTATTCGTATTATATCGCTGAAGGTTTGAGCCCAGGAGTAGGGAAGCATCTCTAGCAGATGTTCTATCTCCCAGCGATTCCGGTTGCTGACTAGTAGACGACGTTCTGCCAGGCCATCCGTTGTTGGGTAATGGGGGGAGAGGGAAATTTGGAAGGGGCATTTGTGGTGCTTGAACGCTGTAATGGCTACTGGCATCGCTGTTTCCTAGTCCAAGAGGCGACGGCATGATTGGCGTAGAACTTGAGCTGTCTGAAGTCTTGCTGGGTTTGCGTCCAGCCTTTTCGTCCATTCTATTGAGCGCCGCAGCTAAGCCAAGGTAACCAATGCCCAACTCCTTCTCAATTTTGTCACTTCCCAAACTCCATTGGAAAACCAATGCGCTCATCCTCAAATCATCCCTTGTTTTACTCAATGTGGTGGCCATTTTTCTGATATCATTAGGAGTGTTGCTGAAGATTTTTCCCCAACCTCGCTTGAAACTTCTCACATTTTCATGTTGAAGAAATTTAGCAAGTAATTGGTAGAACACTTGAAAATTCGCTTGAGTGGCTCGAAATTTGTGATCGAGCTCTGTTATCATTTCGATAGGAAAGTTTTGTACATGATGATTGCATTCTTCGAGTCCAGCTTCGATTGAAAAAAGGATGTGACAAGTGTCGAGAAAGTCATGGGCGAGGGCTTCGAAACCTTGAGGCAGCTCCTTCACCGTTGTAAGGTATTCCAAGACCCTAACCGAAATACGATCGCTGAGAGCTGTCGTCTTCAGGCAGAGCTGCATACATTGTGTTTGTGCTTTGGAGAACTTCCCGGAATTTGGCGTCGATGGTGCCATGATTTGTTTTTGCTGCGGGGATAGCGCAAGATTTCTAGGTATTGTTTTTTCGGGAAGAGCCTTTTCGGCCAACGTTCTTTCGGGGAAAATGCTGTAAGTGTTGTGATTGGTACTTGGACTATTGGGAGATGGTGGTAAGCCCAATTCTCCTTTGGATAAAAGTTGGGAGGAGTCCTTGGAGCTTAATGAGAGGGCTTCAGCGAATGAGTATTCAGCAGCCTCGGCTCTTTGCCTGGACACTGCAGCAGCCTGTGTACTCATACTGATTTGGGAGAATTGAAGAAGAAAGTAAATGACCAATCTGTATTGAGAGAAGAAGCAATAGAAGGTGGAGAACGGGAGACTTTATGATTATGATTTTCGTAGAGTTACAGTCCCCGGACTATTGGGATTTTCGCCCTCAGACCCCTTCACAGCACGGGAGATATTTGAATTTGATTCGCCAATAATTGACGAGCTCGATCCATTTCCAGTTATTGCCATTAGAATATTTATCTCTGAATTACCTACGACCGGAAACTCTAATATAAACCCAAGCTATTGAGTGAAAATAATCATGGAAGTACCAGTGATGGACTCGCCGAAGAGTTGATTCGTATTGTCATAGGCTATCTTTACTCAGGTATCTCTTAGTCTTAATTTTAAGTCCGGGTTTAGATCAAAGTCTAGCCCACTAGGGATAGAGTTGAGTCCATCGCACGAGCTGAAATACGCGAAGTGGGTAATCAGCGCAAGGATCCAACCGAGATGCAAGGAAGGGCACAGAAAAAGACACCATGAAAAGCTCAGGGTCCAATGTTCACTTAAAGTGCTTGTTGGGGAACGGTTGGCTGGTTCGTTTTCAGGAGATGGAGGTTTATTAACAATTGGTTGATGTCTTGATAAAATGATTCGTGATTTCAAGTATCATGGTACATATGTACCGCCACTGCTTCATTTCGATTGTGATGGAGCTGCAGCCGTTCAGTCAGATCCAAATCATAATTTCCTTGAATTTCTAAAATCCAATCATGAAGTCCATCAAATTATTCAAATATCGGCTCAATGGAAAACAGCGATCAAGCATCAAATCCATTGACTCACTTAGTCACCGCCCGGTCCAATCATGTATGAAACCTTGTAAATCTGTGTGGCTGCGTATAGTCGGCGAGTGTCAAATTTCTTCCTGGAACGACCGTAGTGAGATTGTAATAAGCAGAACTAGTACCGAATAGATAACAAAGAAGCTGAAATTATATAAAAAAGGTCGGAGTTATGATTAGCTCAGGCCCTAATGCGATTGCCGATGTTCGTGTAAAAAAAATGCTTAATACGCTAATAAGTAGGGCTCATATTCGACGATTCATTCTTCATTTCAGCAACTTTTCCCGATGCCTTTTGCAAACACTGCCATCTCACCCCGCTGAAGCCTACGATGCTATTGAATGCCCTGTCCCTTCCCCTCATATTTTCGAGTAGTGCTACCACATGCCCATTTTGTCTCGCACCGGACACATCGCCACCAGCTTCCCCGCGAAACTTTAGCTCTAGTTTATCTTTTCCGATAGTCATTTTCGCTAGTGGAGCTAACAGCAATTCTTTCGTCTGTTGTTTCGACATTTCGATTAACTCACTATATAATTTATTGAACGATTCGCAGGGCAAAATCTTGGGGAGCAAAGCTTCGAAACGAATGGTTTTGGTAGAAAGTATGAGATGTCCTGGAACATTATGCAAAGTGCAACGAAATGACAGAATATCTTTAGATTCTCCATGCATAGTGCCCAAACCTAGAGCTTGAAAATGAATTTTCTCGGCTTTGGGACTATTTTCCTCGTCGCCCGCTGGCCCCACCAATACCTCCGGACTTCCGAATCGGTCAGTTGAATTCTCCAACGCGCGCAGGTTGATTTGTTTCAAGGCAAAAGATCCACGTTCCTGAAGATATTGTAGAGACCATTCTGGGTACGTGGGAATATCCCAAAATGCCCACTTGAGCGGCGAAACAAGCAGGCGATATCTGGGATATAAAGAGCTGATGGGCCAGCAGCCAAAAAATATAAGACCGACAACAAACCAGAATACCTTCATGGTGAACTGCATTGAAGCACATGCACTAAGTAGGAACACGGCTAAAAAAAGGAAAAGAGAGTGAAATGTAGACTGCGGGCGACGAAAGTGAATAAAACTGTCATAGACCTCAAGTAAGTTGGCCAAATCCGCAATTTGTAACTGTAGATAGGGACCCAGTTTGTCCAAAAGAGGGCCTAGCCAGTCTTTGTTTCCATGCTGGTCCATGAATTCTCCGGCTTTCAGAGCTGTAGTTCCTCGCTCAATATTTCTTGAAAATTCATCCCGCAACGCGGACACCGATGAAGGGCAATAGTAGTTCTTTACAGTCGCGTAAACAATATACGCATACTGAACACAAAAAGGTTAGAGAAGATACTTTGTATCCGAAACTTACTTACCAAGAATGACATGATATATGATGTATACCAAAGCAATATATATGATATCAACCATTTAGACGTTCGCCATTGGTCCTCCCATCTGTAAATCTTCCTGATATTTACTGCGAATTCCTGCAATGGAGCACTGACTATAATCAGTCTTTCTACGTGTCTGCGGAAAGTGTCGATATCGAAGGGAAGTTCTTCAAAATCATCGATGTATTGCGCGGTGAAAGGTCGTGAGCCATGAAGAAGTTTCTATCGATTACTTAGAATGAGGTCGATAATTTCAAAAACTGCGCAGACTCACATATCCAATCCATTTTTCCCATTTAAATTCTGTGAACCCATGATCGTCTTTCCTTTCAAAACACTCAATGGGCAGAAATGGTGGAGGAATATTTTCAACGGCTCGAACACGGTGAACATGTCTGGCGGTAACCCAAGCAACACGCATTTCCTCTCGAGTTCGCTGGATTTTGTCCACCCTCTTTTCGAAGTAGTCAATATTATTTAAATGGTCCTCAATCGCATCCTCATCATCGCCAGCATGTTGAGCGTCCTTGGCTTGCTGTAAACCATCGTGGGCTTCAAGGAAGTCAAAGTTTGCTTGATTTGAGAGATGTGGTCGACTTTTGGCCAATTTTCCCGCAGTCTGTCTTGTGGCTTTCGATTTGATTGACGCGATAGGGTGAGCTATAACATCTGCAGTCCCCTGCAAGACGTTTTTTGTTCTTTCTACTCGCGATCCATTTCCCAATCTGGAGGTATTTAGTACCTTGTCTGCATCAAAAGCTGGGCTCTGATTGATTTCCTCCACTACAGCGTCGAAAAATTCGTCCTCTTCGTTATCTTCGGATGTGAAATCGCTACCGTCAACCCTCAACAGGCGTTTGGCTTTTGCCTTTGCTTTCGATCGTATGCCATCGAGTTCATTGCGAAGTGATGAATCACTCAAGATTTGGGAGACCAGAGGTTCCTCATTACGCATCATAATCTTTTGATTGGTTTCGTTGCAGTAATTACCTGGCTAGGTAAAGGATATCGTTTGACTCTGATCATTCTCGGGCTCGAAAGATATTCATCGACCTTATGAAAGGTTAGAGCGATGGTGATGAGACCGGTATCTGAATGTGAATACAGGGTATTCTCCAATAAGCCAAGAAAGGCAATGGCCTCTATATTACTGCGAGGCTGAACGAGACTGTATTGCCTCTGATGACGATGTCGTCGGTCGGCTTTGTTTATGTCGTTTGAACTTGAACTTGTGAATTTCGCGGAGCTAACACTCCGTGCGTGGAAAGTTTAGCTGTGGCTGAAGCTACCCCACCAGCATTCTGTGGCTCAAAATATCAGGCTCCCGGTCACCTGGGCAACCTAAGGTTACCTACCCGAACTTATCTTTCCTTCGAGCCTCTACTCTATTCTCAAGATCGATCTCCAATATCACCTGAGGATTGTATTGTACTTTATGAAGTCACTATGTCCCCTTTCCAGGCGTGTTTGCAACACGAAGAGTTCATTATGTCGCACTCCCAAACGATCTCTCCTGACGCTGGCGATTGAGACTTCATGCGATGATACAAGTGTTTCCATTGTAGAGAAGCATGAAAATAATTCCGCTACCTTACACTTCAATTCTAAGGTTACATCGGACAACAGATCATTTGGGGGAGTGTGGCCTATTGCAGCACATGAGTCTCATCAAAAGAACTTGGCACGATTGGTGAAAGAAGCTATTAGGACTCTCCCTCGACAAGAATCCACAGATGCATCATTTGAGAACACTATCGCCGTCGCATCACATCATGGATCTAAATTATACAAAAAGCCAGATTTTATAACCGTGACACGAGGCCCAGGGATGCGAGCGAATCTCATCACTGGTATTGATACTGCGAAAGGTTTGGCTGTGGCATGGCAAATCCCTCTATTGGGTGTAAACCATATGCAGGCCCATGCTCTAACGCCACGAATGGTATCAGCCCTTGAAGCGGGAACGAAGACTGAAAACGAAAAGTATGAGAATGATCCTGCCTATCCATTCCTCTCTTTGTTGGTTTCTGGTGGACACACCATGCTTGTCCATTCTCGTCAACTTTGCGATCACGAAATCTTGGCATCAACCTCGGATCTTGCGGTTGGAGACATGGTCGACAAGACAGCACGAGATATTCTACCAGCTTCTGTGATTGAATCTGCATCGGATGTCATGTATGGACGTGTTATGGAAAAATTCGCATTTCCCAATCCCAATTCCACATATGATTATGAGCCCTCTGAAAAAAGTATTGCACAGATTCCAAGGCCAACAAAATATGAATGGACATTAACACCTCCCTACATGAGTACTGGTCATCGTCCACTAAAATCTTACAATTCAGAATTCTCATTTTCTGGTGTCGGAAGCCAAATCAAGCGCATTATGATCCGTAATCCAGAAATGGATGTTGCAGAAAGGAGATTACTTGCTCAAGAGACTATGAGAATCGCATTTGAACACCTCGCTTCTAGAGTGATTTTAAATCTTGAGCGCCCAGATTTGAAGGAAACAAGAACCCTCGTTGTCTCAGGAGGTGTTGCTGCAAACCAATATCTGAAGTATATATTGAGGTCATTACTAGATGTTTGGGGACATAAAAATATGAGATTGTTATTTCCACCTCCAAGATTCTGTACAGATAATGCAGCTATGATAGGGTGGACAGGTATCGAAATGTGGGAAGCTGGCTGGAGGAGCGACTTGGATGTACTGGCGGCTAAAAAATGGCCAATCGACCCCAGAACCGAGGGCGGGATACTTGGTTTAGATGGCTGGAAGAATGAACTTATTTAGGTTAGCGTTCAAAGTCTTTTCCTGCGGCTGATCTTTAATCATATGACTATGCTATTTCCCGAGCATCGATATGAATGGACTTGCGCCGGAATTGCAGTTCGAAATATCCCCAGCTTCTCCGCGTTGTCCCCTCGCTCTCCTTCTCCCTACCGAATCTTGACCTTCTATCAAGCTCCAGAGACTTTTTTATCGATGTAATAGTACCTAAAACACCCCCCTTTTACTCCCCCTCCACTCGCCATCACAAAAGAAGCTGGCTGGGCAATATTTGTGTGGCCCTCGGCGTTGCAAACTAATTTTGAAAGGTGCTCAACGGGAGGTAGCTTTATCCACAAACTTTAAATCAAATGTCCTGTCTGATGTGTCAAATCAAACTCAACCTTCAGTCGAGCGAAGAGATTACCAAGCTCCTTGCAGAAGGTGGATACAGAATTTGGTAGAACGGAGATATGGTTTGCATAAAACCAGCTCCCAGGTTCCAGTTTAGTTTGTGTTGTCATTGGTAGCTCTTTTGTGCTATTATTACTCACTTAACTTGTTGGACGATTGGTAATTGAAAAGCAGAGTAGAGGAAGTGATTCCTTTTGTTCTTAGCACAAAGAGCTTGCTACTGCAGGTTTTGTTTGGCTTTGACGTCCTCGATCAAACACATATTGGAAGTCCTCAGGAGAGAAAATTGTAGAACAATCAATCTGACATCGTTTTGAACACTTCTTGAACTAATAGATACTAAATGGAGTATTCCCTTCATGTAGTATCCCTAGACTTGTTCTGATTTTCATTGTTGTCCATGGAGTCAAACTATGGTTACGCCATATTACTGCAGTGTTTTGTTGTCTTCTTTTATGATTGTTTGTATTTTGCCATTAGAAACCGTTTTGAAAATCACAAGTATATGTATTAAGTCAGGGCAAACTGTTTGGGAAATATTACAATATCTATACAGAGTTTGCGAGAGTAGTGATTTGTATGAGTAAGAGTAACAATGAAGCTATGTGACTAGGACTGGGCTATATATCTGGATCACTTTACTCAGTAGTTCTTCCTTCTAGTCGATTTCAGGCAATATAGCCTTACGCTTTCTGCATTCTGCATATATAAAACTTATACACCTGATTCAGACTTTATCGAACTACATGGGCACTAACAATAATAGTCGGCTCTTTAAAAGCCGACTGCTAGTGTTCCCTTCAAAGAAATTGATGCTAGTGTTTTGAAAAGTCATCTAACTAGATATTGCTTACTACTTTCACACTGGAGATGAGATTTCACTACCTCATTTCCTCATTGATTGCTCATCTCTCCATA
The DNA here is from genome assembly GCA_014898425.1 of Botryotinia globosa. Classification (NCBI taxonomy): domain Eukaryota; kingdom Fungi; phylum Ascomycota; class Leotiomycetes; order Helotiales; family Sclerotiniaceae; genus Botryotinia; species Botryotinia globosa. The sequence continues at coordinate 210,219 of RCSZ01000002.1, forward strand.
TAATTGCTCATTTATTCATACTAGTGGTAGTAAATTCGAATCGAATCATCTGTCTATCTACTCATTTCTTTATACAGTCACTCATTTTTCCACGGAAATTACCGAAGTGCTCCCCAGATGAAGAAAACATTCACCGTCATGATACAAATGATCAAAATCCCACTCGAATCTGTCTATATTAGGCCCACTTCCCGGGCACAGAATGTAGAATTCATGATCACTTTCTACTTTCTGTCTACAAAAGCAGCTTTCAAAACCACACAATTTCTATTTCACAACATCACAACATTACAACAAGTTTAGGTAAGTTTATTGATTCTTTCCCCATTCAACCCAATGTACAATAGTCTTCAAGTTACTTTACTAACATTGTCAATTATTATAGAGTTCATTCTTTCTGTACCACATACTGATCGAAAATGTCTACACCACCAGGTTCTGGCTCTCACAAGGATAGGAATGTTTCGGGAATCCCAAATGTTCTACATGCCAAACCACAGGAAACTCCTCCTGTCACAGTAGAACCTGATCAAAGACTACCTGTTGCACCTCCTATCTCAGACAAAACTCTAGAACATTCATCTGTTAATGATGACCAGCAACAAGTCCGAGAGACTACCACAGGACATAACCGAGAGTCTGTACCTCCCTTTAACCTACCAAGTCTACAATCTCAGAGGCCTTATCCACAAAACCGTTTTGCCGATCCTTTCAAGTGGCAACCACTTTCAGGAGAGCCTTTGAATCCAGTTCGTGGCAGCTCTCTACCGCGGGATATCTGGAGACCCCAGAGCTACGCGAGATATAGCAATACCAGGAATGATAGTGCAGCTCATGCCAATCCTTTGGGTCCAGACATTTGGAAGCCGCAAAGTTACGCTAGAGATGGTGATAGCAACAGCCATGGTTCTCGTCTTTTCAATCCTACTCCGAATCCTCAAGGAGCAAGCTCAAGATTGAATCAGGTCAACTCGAATCAGCAACTACCTCCATTAGCACATGCTTTCCCACCGACCAACAATAGTTCTACCCAACGACTTCCTCCGTTAGCACCAGCTGCTCCGAAACCCAACATGACATATGCCCCACGCTTCCCTTTATCATCAGAGGCTAGTCAACCTGGCAACGTCAAATCTGCGCCTCGCTTTCCTATACCATCGCAGGCCAATCCAACTACCAATATCAGCTTTGTTCCGCAACAACCTCTATCAACACCAGCTGCCCCACAACAATCTCAATCAACACAAGCTCTTCCAAATCCCAACATCAACTCCGTTGCACAACCACCGATAGTCGATCCCACTACTACACTCGACCACATTCCATCAGAAAAAGCAGAAGAGCTTCGAGACAGACTCTTCAAACTCACTTCCGACTACCAACGTCTCTACAGCATCTTCATGTCTAGCGGAGACGCCAGCCCCAACGCCGCTCGCTGGAAGTCAATCGACATCGATCTTCCCTATCTCTTCGAAGTCCGTCAACAAGTCATCAATTTCCTGGTTGCTACCAAGAGATTCGAAAAAGGAGAAGAAGTCAAAGATGTGCAGGGATTCAAGGAATCTCAGAAACCTTTCTTCAAGAGTTTGGAGGACGCTGTGGGTGTTGCTGTTGAGAGTTTGACTTGGTTGAGGAGAAATCTGGAGGGTCCGGATGGGTATGCTTATCCGCATCAAAATTGGTACTATCAGGTGATTGGGAATAATCCGCGCAGTAATGGTTTATCTCCTGCAAACGAGGATGAGGGAGTTGAGGAGGAAAACGCGCGAAATTCTGAACAGGCTGGACGTGCTGAAGATGCTGGTGAATCTATTGACAAAGCTACAAGACATGGCGATGAACATGGCAATTTAATATCCCCATCATTGGACTCTGAAGATGAAAGAGAGATGCAAGCAGAGAAACAGATGAGGATGTAGTGTTTTGGGGGCTTGATGCAATGTTTAACGTTGCTTCTGGTGATTCTGTCCAGAGCTTGAACAGTCATTGGCTGTGACGGCTTCCTAGATACTGGTCATTTAGGGGGGTTCTCCGTTTCTTCAGTATATCTCTTCACCTCCCCTTGTTAAAAATACGAGTTAGCATACTTTCACATTTCTTGCCAATGTCCTGGAAAATGAAAGGGAGGATTTGTTGTAGCTTTAGATACCTACCTACATATGATAATGAAAAATCTGGGCAATGAGACTCTTCTACAAATTCATATTCCAGACTGTTGCAAATGCATGATTTTAGAGTAGAAATGAATAAATAATGTATGACATAGTATTATCCAGCTAAAATTGAGTACATGCCCAAAGGTAAATCAAGAAATCTAGAATATGTGAAACCCCTCTTTTTTTGTCTTTAATTGCTATGAGACGCAGGCAAATAGATCCATCCAACAAAATAACCAATCAAATTGAATAAATAGGAAAGTGTGATATCTCGTGTATGCTGATCACTACAAAGAAAGGGCATTGAATAGAAGGAAAGATTAAACTAGGAAAGGTTTAGAGACCGGCGGGCACTCTTGAAGCACCAAAATAGCTCCGCAATTCCAAAACCAAGAAATATTTCGATGATGAGACAGCCGTCGCCCAGAAAATGAATGTGGCTTGCGTGGATCTTATGCTGCGGGGTGCGGGTAAGACGTGCCAGTTAATCCCAGAAGTTGAATGTGTGATTCTAGAAACGCAGCAGGTACTTTTTGCCAGTGCACAAATCTAAAGCCCGCCTCTGTGCACTCATTCTTAAGTACTGGGACATTCAATCGTTCCCCTCTGGGTTCGTACCACCAAGTCAGATAATCGCGGAGGATCCGATAAGTAGTTTCACGAACAGAACCACGCTCTCCTTTTGAGTGACCTGTCACCAGATGATTAAAATAAAGCTCTCGGTGGAAATACCCGCTGGCCTGGAACGAACATAACATGCAATTCTTTGTTCCATTGTCCAGAAATTTATTGTCATCGTATACAAAGAAGTTTCTTAGAAGTTCTTTCCCTTGGAGACGATCATAAAGCTCACGGGTAACAATGTGTTTTTGCATCTCGAAGCAGTACTGAAAATCGCTACGAAGATCAGCCCTGACTCGCCAAGTACAGCCAGTTGGTGCCAATGGGCATACATCATAACCCTCCAAACACAAATGATGAAGCCAGAATGGAATGGAACGGACTCCCAGGCCTTTTCTATTGATGAAGTCAAGATTGGGTTGAGCATCGTCGCCTCCGTAATGGCTCTTCGTGAGATGACCAATTAATCCTGGGATGTCAAATGAGGCGGATTGGCAAGTCTCTATCAAGCACCGATAACTTCGCGAATTATCATGTTTTCGGAAGTGTTCCATGAACTTGTCTGCTCTTTTGAACGGCTTCGCTGTTCGATGACACCCGTAAACAGGACAGACTACTCGGAACTCTGCTTATGAATAGCCTTGATATGTCGCTTGAGTCTTGAGCAATAATTCATTAGCCATACATTCAGCTCTTCTTATGTCAGGAAAATCGGAAATATTTATGAGTAGACGTAGAATGATATTTTTGCAAAGAGTCAAGTAACTTGCTCATATTTGCGTGGAAAAGTCTTGTTGCACCTTGGGCAGTCGCAACTCAATCTGCCCTCTTGCCCTCTCAGAGCAACGTCAAGAGATCTGATATTTCATTTCTTAGCAAAAGTCCCGATTCTACATGTCATTGATGCTTACCCATGAGTTAATCCTGATAATTCTTGGTGACTTGGTGAAAATGACGGTGCAGTGGCTATCTGATCAGGAATTTCCTCATCATTGACCAATGGGGTCGGGGGAAATCGTTTACTTATATCACCAGCTTCTACGAAGCCTGTCATCAAACCCTCGAAATTGGGCTCTGTCGAGAAAACCTCATTCCATTTGCCTGAGTCAAAGCCGACCGGCACATATATTTGAGCCTCTGGTGCAAGTGTAGCAGCATATGAACTGCTCAGAAGCGTAGTGTTGAAGGACGCTGATAACGCTAGCTCCCTAGTTTCATTATCATTTCTCTTCAAAAGATCAATATTATAATCTGCGGCAGCACCGAAGTCGTATGCCTGCTTGTCAAAATCGTTGTTATTTCCCCTAAAGAGTTCGGCGTTATGATCTGCTGCAGCACCGAAGTCGTATGCTTTCCCCGTTAGGGTTTCTGATCCGGCGCTGCGAAGCCCTAAAATTAGCGTGTCTTCTTTTTACCACTTACCTGGAACAATCCAATGATTCCAAAGTAGTAGATCGCCCTGCAGGGCTTCGGTCGTCGTTATCCATCTTATTGGAGAGGAGTTGCGAGGATAAGCAGCCACAAAAAAAGCGAGGCGAGCAAGCGAGTTTGATCGGTGAACGAAGTTCTGCGTGAGAAGAGAAAAATGAGTGCCAAAACTTCGAGAAATGATAGTGGGAACAAGCTGGTATCTTATAATTCTTATTTGAAGAAAGGCTCTGCAATGGGGCGACGGCTTCAAAACAGAAGACGAGCCAAGCCTTACAAGAAGATTTGGAGGCTTGCACGAGTCACTTGTATCACACGTTCCCAAAAGAGTCACATGCATAATCTTAATGGCTTGTGATATATTAATTAAGATATCACTTTTTTGAAAGCACAATAAAATGACTTCTGTTCTAATTCCATTTGCTCGCTGCTGTTAAGAGAAAACTACCTAGGTATCCGGTATTTCCATTGGTCTAGACATTGGACCCCTCAACTATCATGACATAACTCAAGATTCAATGTCTAAGGCAGTTGGTACATTGCGTCTCTCATCAACGTGCACAACACTTTTGGAGCCCTAGTATGATTGTTCTTAGGCTTAAGTAGCCGGGTGGATGTCACACACTGCCAGAGATATCCAACGAGCTGTTATTTGGAGATATATTTGAGATAATACCTGGTGGCAGATGCGGAATGGATCACGATTATAGTAAGCAGGTATCAAAATGTTCTAGTCAACTTAGCTTTAACATCACTATCCACTTCATATGATTTTTTCACAAAAATAATCATGCTTCAAAGTCGAAGCTAGGTTCTCCATGTTGATACTCCTTCCTTGGATTGTATGGAATTATTGCTCGTCGTCTCAATCCGTAAGAGTGCGGGGAATCGCATGTTTTCAAAGATGAAGTGAATATATAATCATGCACATCCCGATGTGCATGATATTATCTATCAAGAGGTCTTGATAGGTATTAAAAGCCGAATCTAGATTCCAAAACGCTGCCTCAAACCTTTTCCAATCCTGCCCGGTGGACAACTTATCCTCAATAATGGCAAACAGCAACCTTACTCCTTCTTCAGCTTCATACAATGAGCTTGTCGAACAGTGGCAGGAGCTACTTCGTATCTCAAAGTGTATAGAAGAGAAAGCAGTGGAGTTTCCAGAACTTATTCGGATGATTCGCCTTTTCAGACAGTCTTGCGTTGAGTTTCAAAAATTTCAGGTTTGTTTGCGCGGGCTCTTCACCTCTGAGACGGCGATACTAATTTTCTCAGACCAAACTAGATTACTTCAGCGCAGAGTCTCCGTCTGGTGATCTCTTTAGTCACTGGCAAGAATTAAGCTCTGATTTCAATAGGATTCGAGCTCGTTTTTCTGCTCTTGAATTGAGCATTGAAAAGTATCACCGTTCCCGAGCGATGGCTAAACCATCTCCTCCTACTCCAGTCGATATATTCCGCCCATCTGTCGATTTTCCCAATATTCATGACAGCGGATCTAATACGGCCAAAATGGGAGGCTCAAGGATTCTTAAGAAGAAGGCGAGAAAGCTCATTATCTCCATTCCGGTTCACACATTCGAGGGTTCGTTTTTCGACGGAACCAAAAAAGCGCGGATTGTAAAAAGGGAGCCGGGGGAGTTGACCTTAATCCTTCGAGTGAGCAAAGAGTATCTAAGGTTAAATGTGAGACCTCAAATAGATATGGAGGAAGAAATGCGACTTTGTGAGTACATCAGCATTCTTGTTTTCCGCTGCATCTTGACCGGTTCTAACTTATTACCATAAAAGCTGTTTTGCGCCATCAAAAAGCAAAAGAAGAAGAGGCAAGGAAACAAGCAGAGGTAGTTTTAGAGGCAGGGCGGAGAGCAGCTTTCGAGAAAGCAGAATTTGAAGTGAAGCTTCAATCAGAACTTGAAGCAAGGATCCAAGGGAAAATTGAAACAGAATCTCAGACAAAAGCTCAGGGAGAGACTCAACTTCAGCAGGTCACCAGCCAGATTCTGGTGGATCTTAATGACAACACCACTCGCAATAACTGCGAAGGAGCTTTCACTGACGACGGTATGCCTTTACCATTGTCAAGAGTCCAAGCACCAGACATGGAAGAAATTCGACAGGCCCTAATCACTACCACGAACCAGATGTACCTCAGTAATAAACAAACAGTCAAAGCTTGCGCGATCAAACGTAGAGTTAGGAAGCAGCTTCAGCTTCATGAGAATTTCTTCGGGGAGAATGGTTGGCCAAAAAGATGTGACATCATCATCCTGGAGGCATTCAAGGAGGCATGGGTAAGTCTGCAGTCAAGCACATATCGGGCAGAATTCCAAAGACGCTCTGGACCACAGTAAACTGACTCATTTGGTGTCATGAGTAGCATTCCGAACTTGTGGGATATTAGATTTACTTCGCGTGGAAGAACTAGGTGATCTTTTTAATCTAAAGTGAGTCTTGTCGAGATTCCAAGATCCTTCCCGTACTAATTTTTCACCAGAATTCATTAACGGCGCGGCTATGCTATCACTTTGGGTTGGAGGGAGAAGTCTATGGAGTCGAGCAATCTTTATCGTCACTTTTTAAGAATCACATCTATATCTTTTTGCGATTCGTGATCACAGCTGGGAAAGGCATTTCTATAAAGAATATTACATAACATCATCAATGGGAGAAGCTCATATAAATACAATTTTGAAAGTCGAAATGCATAGTTGATGTGAATGTGATGACACCTTTTTTCCTGTAGTATTAGATAGCGCAATCGCAGGTATCTGTGTGATGTAAACTGATCTTGATCCCGCGTTCGACGATACAGATTCACTTTGCGCCATTCCCAGAATCCTCAAAATATCTTCTCCATTTGTTTTTTAGGAGATAAGTAATCTTTCCAAAAAATCTTCGGGGAGTTGACAACGCACTCTTAAATTTACACCACAATTTCTTTCCCGAACAAATCATACCCGCCCAAACTGCAGTCAACGAATATATAACGATTGATTCCAAACAATACTCTCGTCTCCTCTCAAATCTCAATTTCCCATGTCACTATTCAGGTTCGTAAAGCAAATATGATACTTCGTTAAGACAAACATCGATTTGTTAACAATAGATCTTCACCATCGAGATATTGATCGAATTTCACACCGATAAAACAGTCCAGAATCCGCCTCCGCAGGGTTTTAACACATGAAGATTATCATCCAAGTACTAAATACAGAATTTGCATCTCCTTTCTCGAACATAAACTTGAGTCTTTGACAGACGCTATCGCCACAGAAGATGGAGCAGGAGGTTCGAGTGGTCAGCAACAAAGGTCCGCAAAAGACAAAGATAGCCGGACAAAGATTGAAGATTTACAAATCAAAATTGCGAAATTGTTGGCGGAGAATAATAAATTGGAGGCTAAAAACAATGAATTGATCTGTGACGTCGATAAGAATGAAGCTGAGCTTTCACAACTAAGAGGGGAGGTGGCATGAGTCAGAGATAATGAGAGTAAGCTGGAGGAGATCACCAACAGTTTAGAAACTTCACGCAACTACACGGATAAAGCTCTCAATATCTTGACGTCTCTCAAGAAGAAAGACAATACATACCGGGAGCGCGTTCTTGCATTGAAGAAGGAACTCAAGGTGTGTAAAGCAGAGAGAGACGAGGCTCTGACAAATTTGGACCGTCAAACCGAGAGCTTCGAGAATGAACATAAGACCTTGATTGATGAGAACACGAAGCTCAAGGCAACACTAACAGGCTTCAAGAGAAAATTGGATTGTGTAATGGAGGATGTGGAGGATGCTACTTCTCATAAAAAACAAGGTAGGCTACAGTGTTCTTCGAGATACCAGCTGTCAATGTTTTCTTTCCCAATTATAGTCTAGGGTTTATTTGCTTTGCGAAAGTGCTTTGAAGGTTGATTAAAAGATTCTTTCAGGAAGAGTGTTGATGTTACTCGCACTTATAGTTATTTTAGTTAAAGGGTTAGCGACACTAGTTTAGTACTTTCATGCTATGAACTTCTGATTACGACATCTTAAGAAGCACTTTTAAATCTTGATTGATTACATATAATTTTGAAATAACATTGATACGTAAGAATAAGCTGGGCATTTCGAGGCCGACGTGAGGCTTCATCTTTCTGAAGTCAATCGCTTGCCTAGATAGTGCACGAGCGAGGATTCAGATGTTGAATCTCATCACGCGAAATAATAGCGTTCTAATATCCAAGCGACTCTGTCGACATTGAAATGAAAATCATCAGCATGTATGAGACGATATCAACGAGGCTATCACCAAGTTTACTTAATACCTGATCACGTTATTACATCACTTGAGGAAATACACTGTTTTGTCCACAAACCATATATTTCTGTATCAGAAGACACGAGAAAGTCATTTCTGCTTGATAATATTCTCTTTCTCTTTCGTATTCTACTCTATTGAAGTAATCTCATTGTTCCCACAAAATTTGATTTGAAAGTGAATATATTCAGCGCATCAAACTGGGCAACTTAAATAACTCCCAAAAAACATTCACAACAACAACCCCAACAACGCGCTTTCGCACCTTTGCTATCTCACAAGGCTGCGGTCAGACACACTTTCGTGCCACAAATCGAACCTTGCCTATCGAAAATCGAATAAGCGCATATTACCCCTCTTTCCTTGCAATGAAGCAATCTTCCCGCCGTACGCCTGGTCAGCCGACAGACCAACCCAGCAACGCCATACACAGGCTATCAGAAGTGGTACCCCGATTTCAATCCCTCACCGCATCCTCAGCCGCCAATCAAGCCAAGACAGAATATCGACGAGGTGAATTTCTTGAGCAGTTAGTTAGCCAGAAATATCCGGCAGTGGTGGCCGAGGAGCATATTCAGTTTATTCGTGATTCGTTCACCAGCTTCAATGACAAACTTAAGAAACTACATACGGGTGTACCAATAGTGCATCAGGGACTCAGAAGAAGTGCTAGACATGCTAACACCGACAATGGCATGAGTGCTGAAATGAATGAGGATATGGCTATGGATGTTGATGACGATAAAGATAAAGGCTATAGTGAAGATGGTGGGGATGGTTGGGATGCGTCTTCCCAACTCACCGCCGAACAAGAGGCAGAAGATGAAGAACACTGGCGCCAAGCAGTAAATGCCCATTCAATAGATACGACTATGACCAATTACTTTGTAGAAATGGGTTACCAAGCGCCACCTTCTCCGCCAAAGGAAGAATCGAAAGTACAAGAACAGGAAGAACCTCGACTCCCTAAGCGCAAGGCTCACTCGAAGAAGTGGGTACCAAGTCTTACCAAGAACAACAAACGCGCCTCGCTACCACCACCCAATACCGAGCAGCTATTCCATAATCTATCCCTGCACAACACTGTACCTGAGCAGAATGTTGACACAACTGGTACCCTAGTTGGCGGGTCATTAGAGTCATCGCTTTCCAGTCCATCAATGCCTCCTCCCAAACGTGCCAAGACGGAATCTTCATCCTCTGCCAGATCAGATTTCAGACTCAAGCAACCTCCTCGCTGTGCCTCATGTGTTCAGATGAAAAAGAATTGCGATCGTCGAACTCCTTGCGGAAGATGCTCTGGCATGCGCGACTACAAGTTGTGTATTCCATACTGGAGAGATTTACAAAGAAATTGGGACGCAGAGCGATCAGGATTGTGATTCTGATTCTGGGGGTGCATGTGTGCACTTGGTGTGAGTCTTTTGATTTTAGTGTTTGGGAAATAAGTGAACTAACCGAATCACTACTAGACTTTATCCTGATTCTCCCTTGAATACGATAAACCTTGATAATGTTCATTGAGTGAAAGAACGGGACTTTGTCATCTTGTCGATAAGCTGCGGTGTGATTGGCGCATCTCTCGCCTTATTTCTTCGCGGAAATCTTACTTGAGAGATGGATATATGACATCCTGAAGGTTTTTTACAGGCCAGCCTCTTTAATAGAAGCATGTAGCACTAGCCGTTCATGTATTGGCATAGAGAATAATGTTTTCTTTCTTTCGTATTCTTTCCTTCGTAACGGATGTTTCTTTTCTGCATTTGCATAATTTCAGGCCATCCTAAATCTTCTGTCATGAATATGAGTAATGTAATGTAAAATGATAAATAGAATGATATTTCTATGAAATATTATGTCGATGATATCAGTATTTCTTGAAGCAACGCGGTCATCTTCTAAAGATCTAGAATAACTATGAACCTATGCATCACTTCAATGATCATTTGTAAAATGGAAAGTAATTATATGGTAAATATGATACCACAGGTTCAATCATTGGTTCATGCACTGCCCGTTCACTCCCAACAGTCCTCCTGAAATACGCGAGCCACATCACGCTAGCCCATAATGGAATTGCTCTTGATTTCTAATTGGGTAAGCGAATCACTATAAATCTGAACCACGCTAAATTGAATTCTGGACCTTGGTACTCCGTATAGCACCGCTGATTAAATAATTCTTGTGCCCGACTACAACCTTTTTGATTTGATTACCCACGACCATCTCTGCGAGAAACTTCATACATCCAGAACAGTTTGGTAATCTTTACGATGGTTTCCTCACCCTTTTCCGACATGTTAAAATCTCTCTACCAGCCTGATCACATTTTCGGCGACGAAGATACATGGTACGATGCGCCCGCCGACTTACCACAGCAAGAAATCGAAGAATATTTTGATGCTCTCGAGGATCAGAATTTTCATATCGCTTTGGCTGTGAGTAATCTAATTAATTTGATCTTACCTCTATGAAAGTTATCCTTTCTAACAGAGGAACAGACCAACAGATTTGTCAACAATCCAGAACGGGATTATTGGCCAATACTGCCTACAGATACTCTCAAGAACGAAATCGCCGTCTTTATTACAGACGAGAATCTTCGTGATGACGATCGAGAATATATCCAACTTCAGGATATACGCGCAAAGCTTTCAAACTTGCACGATAATCATGAGCGCGATATCGAGGTAGAGGACAACACGATCAGTAAGACGCTCCAAAAGCTTTGGGCTGTTGTAGAAACCTTATACGAGCCGGACAATATCTACACCGGCTCTGATTGTAAGAGAAAGAGAAATTTGGTCCTGGAGAGAATTGATGAATGTACTCGGACAAAGGAACGTCTTGAGAATGAATATATCGACACCGTATCGATACTTGCGAAGGAAACAAGGGAAATCTCAGAGGAATGGAAGCAGAAATGTAGAGAACGCGAAACAGAATTGGCCCTACAACAGCTGCGAGCGAACAACTCAGAAACACAGAATCGTCTCCAGAATTTATTGAGAGAGAAGGCGGGACTGGAAAGCGGATTGGCTTTTCTCCAATACGACAGTGAGTTAATTGAGACCCGTCTGTATCAATTTCAAGATGATTATAACCATCTTCGAAGAGTGAGAGAGGGTGTGTTGGGAGAACATAATCGGACCGTCGATCGTGCTATCGAACAACAAAACGATGACGCAATTCGAATTCGAAATCTTCAAGCCCATCTCAGAAATCACCGTGAAGCGATTATCCTCGAAAGACGTCAACGAGATGCTGCGCGCGAGAACTGCAGTGCTTTGCTGGAGAATCTGGGTAGAGAAAGACAAGAGTTGACATTAGTAAGAAGAGATCTGTTGGAGGCTAGAGCTCGGGCAGATTACTTAAATCATAGCATGGATGTACTCAAAATGGAAATGGGTGATCAAAAAAACTGGAGTGATGAGCTAGAGATGCATGCAATGCAGGGAGAGGTGTTTGATAGAATTGGTGGAACATGGGAGCCTTCAACTTATAAGCGTAGACTCGAGGAGGTTGAGGATCGCGAGATGGAAGAGAGAGCAGCAAAACGCGCGCGTCGCTATTAGTAGTGTGTGACTAATGACTGACATGGTTGATGTACTTTATCGATGGTAGATACATGTGATACTTAAGAATATATTCGATAAACTGTTTTTTATTCCATTGATACCACAAAAAACCATTTCAAGAGGTGATTGCCTTCACATCTGCCATCTGCGGACCTGTAAAGTACTTGAGTCTGCCATCGCATCTCATATGAACAAGGATAGCTTTTGGGGACACCAATGTTAATTCTTTCCCGTCTCCAGGAAAAACATTTCACCACGAAGCACAAGAAGCTTCCAAAATATACTACACAGATATGTGTGTTACTCATAAATAAACACGGCCGCTTGATATGTACTGGAAATTGTGGAACTACTGCATCAAATTCATCGTTTTGAGAAATCAGATGCAAATAGGTCCCACTTGGCAGTCCAAGGGTTTCAGCAAATCCAACCAAAGGAGTCTTTCTTGAAGTACATCTCGAAGTTGATCCTCAATATCAATCCTCTACCATTCGTTCAATATCACTCAGTCTTCATATTCTACCATACTCTGTCCCAATCATCAACATCATCAACCTCATCTACAACCGTATCAATGAAAATTTCAACTGCCTTAGAAGAATTAACCGTGAATCATATGGCGACACGGCTCCATGATAAATACCAGCCATTACGGATCCTCACCGTATTCTCGAAAAGCAAATAGAATGATTCTCAAATCAACCGTCTTGAATAATACGGCATTTTCATTGCCGCTAATCCTTCATTAAACAGCCAGCGTCGCTGTACTTTATAGGATCGTACTGAAATTTGATCTCCCATCTAGCTTAAGAGCATTACTTCGCACCAGTTTCATTCTGATTCTTCACAATAACTTTCTTGACATTCATTCGACTTGATAATAGAGAAAACTAAAACTTACTTTACATTTGCAACACTTCAATACAATATTTCTTCACGGAATCCACTGAGATCACTCTTGCACCTCAAATTAATACTTCCAGAACGAACATCTTCAAAATGTCAGCTTCATTCCAATACAGAGACGCCAGCGCACAAACTGTTGAAGATATATTCTTCGATGCTCCCGAGGAGTTATACGAGGACGCCCTAGAGAATCAAGAGGTTCAATTCCTTGTAAGTTTTCCCGCACTCCCTTGAAACATGTGACTTTTTCTAACTGCTTTACAGGAAACTCATCCATACCTTGCTAATCCAGACAAGAATCACTATCCAGATATCCCAACAGAATACCTGCGAGATGAAATCCAGAATTTCAATTCTCATGAACCGGCCCCTTTTCAAGTGAGCGATCCTGAGTATGAGATGCTTATGGCGATTGAAGAATGTCTCATCAATGTGCAAGAGTATTATGAAGAAAAGATGAAGAAGGAAGATCGCAGATTCAGCCATGTTATGGCTCTCTATAAGAAAGTCACCAATCATTCACTCGATCCTTCCAAGATGCGTACGCCTGAAGCTCTGAGGAAGGAGAGAAAACTATATACCAGATGCCTGAACGAAAGCACGAGATATCAGAAGCTCCTGGACAGAGAGTATTTGGTTGAATTTAACGAACTCAAGATGGAGGCAGGTGAAATCATGGATAAATGGAACTCGAGACAAATCTCGCTGGTTGCAGTCCCTCACAAGCTGCTCGTTGAAGAACATGCTCGCTGGACATTGCTTAGACAAAAGCAGATGGAGTATGTCCACGATAAGACGAAGAATGTGGTCAATGAGCAGGCAAAACGAATCCGAGAACTTGAGTGTGCACTCTCTGTAGCCCAGCAGAAACCTGCAGCCATGCCATACATCTATAATTACACAAGTGATATGACCCAAGCAGAAGTTATGGCTGACGCATATCAAATGATGTATCAGCAACACGGAAACCACGGCGTCCAGAATGTGGTACAGCCCACTGGATATCTTGCACAATCCGATAACATTGCAGTTCCGAATGGGCAAGAGCAAGTGAGTGCGGATGAGAACCTTGCTCAGGCTCAGCAACCACATGACTCTGAAAACCCAGGCAACCCGGACGTATTAGCCGATTCTGGAGAAATTAAACCACCTACAATCGCCGATGGCCAACAAGAAGCCCTCCACGAAACAAAACTTCCTCAAGCACCCCAAGCATGGAATGTTCAACACCAGGAGAGCCAAAAGCTCGCGGCTAACTCTAAGAAAACTGATGACGACACCATCTCAAATGATCGAGCTTATATCATTGGAGAAGGAGAAACTGTTGAAGCAGAGCAGCCAGTCGGTTTCGAACAGCAGGAAATTCCAGAGCAGAATACCAATTCGCCTCGGGATCAATCTGACTTTGTGACACCCACTGGACAAGAAGAGCCAATCGCTACTGAAGCCATCATTTTCCAAGCACAGGAACAGGTTGATGACGACAAACAAGAATTCCAACAGCCAGTAAATCCTCTACCTACCCCTCCTCGAGATGCTGCATTCCCAATCATTGCAAATCGACAGATGCAACAAGACAGTTACGTCAACTATATGGAATACGAGGAAGATGAAGGCCGTATGTATCCCGTGCATTCCAGAGATCCAATCAAGAAAGCATGGGCCAGAAAGAAGTTGGATCTAGACTTTGATAAAAAGAAGATAGATACAGTGGATGAAATCATGCAGACAGGGAGGAAAGAGGCTGCGTTGGAGAAGTGGGCCGAGACAGTCACTAGTCTCTTAGCAGAAGTCTCACCAGATGACCGTCCTGCAGAGTACAATATCCAGGACTTCGACGAGGATGAAGAAACTGATGATGAGTATGGCCGCAAGCGCACTTTCGGTACATACGAAGAAGACGATGAACATGAGGAAGAACACAGCAGAAAGCGTGTTCGCCCAATAGGCAGCGTAGGTTCATCATTACTTGACTATTGCGAAGAATTTTTACTGAATGAAATGCAGATTCCCACCCGTACCGAGGCAAATTCGCTTGTTTTTGAACCAACACCGGACGATTCTCCTGATCAAGATATGTGGGAGGCACCAGCCACTAACTATGTTGGGCACGATGGCGTGTATTATGACCCAGATGGACGACGCCAATACACACAGGCTGATCCTGGACAAGAGCATTTCGATCACGATGTCAATGATGGCGGCTACCCTGTCCGCCAGGATACCCCACCTCCACCACAGCAGCAAAATCTAAGCCCTCCAAATGCTCCGGCTCCGCAGATTAGACCATATCGTTCGAGATTTGCTGCCACTAGGCGCAATGATCCAGCACCTGCTAGACAAAGCAGGCAGAAAATGCTCCGAAGTCAATGGGGTCACTGGCAAACTAGGCTATTTAGCCAAACATAGGATTCCATTGACACTAGGAGAGTTCGGGTTGAGAAGCTATCGAGGGCTTGACGGCGAGGGTTGGGAATTGACAATGGGCTGCAAATTTAATGACAGTGTATGTCGCAGGGCTAAAAAAATGATTTTGGCATGATTTGAGATCTTGTTATCGTATTAGGGGGGAGGCATTTTCGATATAAAGGGGACGATTGTTGAGAAATGGTGGTACTCGGGAGTGGTGTTTGATTTGTGGATTGGATTGGGATGTGAAATAAATACTGCCACGCAGAAGTGGTGGATACATGCGAGGAGTAGTTGAGGAGGTATTTGGGGCATTACGAGTCTGTGTCGCTGTTGCAAGGAAGTTTGGTGAAATGGGTCTATATCTTTTGAGGCATCTGTTATGACAGCACTCAGTTTACATCGGGCAGAAATGGTTGATTCTTCCTGCCCCTAAATTTTATTATTTCTTCGCTCTTGCATTTTGGTTTAGTTTTTACATAGCGGCAGGAATCATACATATACATGTATCTAGATAGTAAAAAGAGGAAGGAACTACCTTCTCCCCAAAAAATACATATTAAAATCCAAATCTTCTTCTGCTTAACCTCGTGAACAACAATCAATCAACTCTTCTCATTTCAACCATTCACAATAACTTTGGGTAGAATAATATTACTCACTTCATTCATATTCGAAACAGTATCCATAGCTCAAGATACTTGAATTTCACGCCGAAGATATTCGATGGCCGAGCTGGCCGAGCTGGCTGAGTGCCCCAGACCTTCTTTCTGGGCTGTCTTCGTAGGATTGGCTGAACAAACTGTCTGGTATGTTTTCATTGTGCCCAGAATACAATTGATCATGACCCAAATATTCATCATGTTAACTATTTACCAATAGTGACCCCTCAGAATTCAGCAATGAAGAAATTGCGAAAACGGTTGCCTCACTCAGTATCGAGAGTACCATGTCTCCACTTCCATTCGAGCTTTCCCAAATCATAACTATGGTACTCGGATTCATGGTGCTAATGCAATCATCTCTCCTCACGAGTCCATCCAATCTTATGTGGTTGATGAAGTCCGTCTTTTCGATTATGTACGAGTTCATCTTGGAACCTTACATTACACTGTGTAAACTCGTCGGTCCAGCGAAACTTCTTTATCTTGCCTTTGACACATTCTGTATTATTGCTTTCATCGCTTTCTGTTATCTATACCGCGGTTCTATTGCAGGCCTGGGATGCGTAGTCAACATTTACCAACCCAGAAAGGCCCAAACTATCGCTGGTTTTCCGAACATTCCTCCAGATTGTCAACTCCAAGAATGCACTATCTATCTTTCGGCATGGTGTAACAAGCCTGTAAACTTGAAAGCCATGAGAGTCAACCTGGAAAGAAAGTCGGAAGATACGATAGAGGTTTCTAAAGGAGGCCAAAAATTCATATTGGGACGGAAAAGTATAATCAGTTCTACTTCTACGGAATTCATTGTTAGATGCAAAGAGATGGTGAGAGATCTGCATGCTCGTGTCAGATGGACTCATGCAGCTCTTTTATTGCTGCTTGTGTTGATTATACAGATACCAGCTGTGTCAACGAATGCTCAATTAGTACCAGGCATTATTTTTCAGTGTCCCGGTTGGGCGGCAGGAGTGTTTCTCACCTGCTACCGGTATATTGAAGCAGCTGTGATAACGAAGGCTCAATTAGTACCAGGACTTTTCGATAAATGCCTTGTTGCGGCGAAAGAAGTACTCCTCCCCGGCTACCAGTTTCTGAGAGAAGTCTTTCTGGGGGCTACGGCGAGATTTCGCAACCTTGACTATGAGGGTATGACTGAAGAACTTCGTAAGCAAAGAATGAACGAAGCTATGCGCGCCGTGGAAGTGGGCGATGGGTATGAAGTTGTTTATGACAGTAAACAGGCTTTCATTACGCGCTTCCAGAATGTCAATAAGATCGTGCGAGATAATTTGTACAATCTACTTTGGCTTTGGTTTTTGTATAGCTTTATGCCCTATATCCTCCATCTTCTGAAAGAGAGGATTCGCCGAGCTGAAGAGAGACGCAGGGCGGAAAGGCCTTAGAAGTAAATAAAAGACAGAAGAATATGGATATTTGCTTGTCAGGACGCCGCTATAGGCCAGCGAGTTATAAATCAGGTTTAGGGTAAAATATTCAGAGGGGCCCATGTATGACATTCGCGTCAACAAGAATTGTTAGAGCTAGTAAATAGAAAACAATAATAGCGATGGAAATATCCATAAATTTCTCTCCCGTCGGAAAAATGGTGTGATCTTAGTGACTGGAGAGATCTGAATGGTGCATAGGATCTGCTGAATCACGATATTTTTCGTCTCACTGATGTTTATGCAGAATGCTTCATCAGTTCAAGAGACTTTCCATGCTTCACTCGAAGCTCAAGAAGTGACTCGTTCGTCACCACGTATAATTAACGCCAGGTTGATTAATCATAAGCGCACATAACATCTTCACATATCAGTCATCACCCTCGAAAGATATTACCATCAAGTAAGAGAACCCATGTATTAATTACCCTGCATACCTGAGTGACTACTATTTCCTCCCCCTGGACCTATCACTCAACAACCCACCCTCACGAATAACTCTCTCAACTTCACTGCAACGTTCCACTAAGCACCAAATTCCTACTCGAGCTTCCTACATACACCGTCTTGGGATACTCGCTGATAAACCAATTTTGAGTTACCGGATCCCAGTTACTGATATCACGTCTCGTGATGCCATATCTGAAGGTGTCGGATTCGCGGGGTTCGAGCTCCATGTCGTCGAAGCCGCGGAGGACGATCTTGGGGTCGGTGGGTCCGCCGAGAGATATGTACTAGGTGGTAAGGTTAGTGGACTGTGTTGATTTGTGACGATGTGGTGATGTGGGAGGAAGGGGATAGAAGGGGAGAAGAAAGGAGAGAAAGGAAAGGAGGAGCTTACAAGTTGGGGAATTTCGGTTCCAGCAATTTTGCCTGTATTCTCGATTGTAGCAGTAACAGTATAAAGCACATCATACAAGCCTGGATTACCACCTGGCTCACCACCAGCAGCGAGAAGAGGCTGTGGGGTGCTATCCTTTGAATGAGGAGGGGTTTGATCGCTTTGATTTGCGACCACAGGACCATCAAGATAAGGATACACATAAAGAGGAACCTTGTGGAACCCTGGTGGGAATTGCGCAGCCGATGCATTGTAATTAATTTTGCCAAATGTTGGAGCTGATGATGTTTGTCCTTTGGTGGGTGTGTAAGGGCGAGCACGCTTGCTTTGGATGCGCAAGTCAGAGTATGAGAACGTGGTATATGAAAGACCGAAACCGAATTCGTAGGATGGCTCAATATTCTTGGCGTCGAAGTGGCGATAGTCAATGAATACACCTTCCTTGTAGTTCTGCTGTGGATCTGGAGAGGAGATGGTGTAATCGACGTCTACACCCCAATCTTCGCGAGACTTTCCCCACGTGAAAACAGATTTTGCTTGTGGGTTTACTTCACCGTATAAGACGTCCGTGATTGAGTTTCCTGATTCTTGACCAGGTAGACCAGCCCACAAAATGGCAGTCACATTGGGATGATTCTTGTATGCCTCAATGATGACGGGTCCAATTGTGTGAAGGACAATGATCGTGTTCTTGTTGATAGATGCAACAAGATCAATAACAGCATCTCCATTACCCCATAATGTGAGATTATTTCTGTCTCCTTGGTTGCCATCGACTGTAATGAAAGCTTCTCCACCATTTGCATTGGCAAAGACTATTGCGACATCAGCACCTGTTGCGGCTGCAGTGATAGCGGCGAAATCATAATTGTTGCTGACGTTTCTAACGGTGGTGGAACTATGATCATATCCTTCTCCTGCCTTAGCTTTCAATGCTGTAACTGGAGATATCAAATAAGGAAAGTTTGCAGTGCCAGAACCCCAACCCTGAAGCAAGGAATCACGGTTAGTGGAGTTCATCAATCAGGCTGTAAAGGGAGAACATACCATTGCAAGCGTACCAATGTTGCAACCTCGATCTCCACAAGCATTTGGACCACCTGGGTTATCATGGGCATCTTCTCCAATGATAGCCAAGATCTTTGGATTTTTCAATGGCAATGCACCTTCGGTGTTCTTCAATAGAACAGTCGACTTGGCACCAATTTCGCGGATGAGTGGAGCATGATCACCTTGCACATTAACATGTTGGTTAATTTGGGTGAAGTCTTCGTTAGCCTGAGGATGCTGATAACCATAGGTACTGAGATTCCAAGAATTGAAGTTCACTGGAACTTTGGCTGTATCCCTGCCAACTTTGTAGTATGCAGACATGATTCGAACAACCATATCATCAAGACGCCATTGAGGAATGGTTCCATTCAATACGGCATTGGTCAGATTAGTTCCCCAGTAAGTGTTACCTGAAGCAAGATTTTGATCTCCGGCCATTGTCATGCTAAGAATCATTAGCTCGGCCTGTTGTTGTGAAGACTGAGAAAACTTACTCGAGTCCGGCCAATGCACTAGCAACTCCAGAATGCTGTGCCCACCAGTCACTTACAACTGGAATGTGCTGTTAGCTTATAACCATGCCAACAATTCGAAGTACATACCAAAACCTTGGAAGTCCAATTCATTTTTCAACAAGTAATTGAGGGTCCAACTATTCTCTGATCCATAACTTTGATTAATACGATTATATGAACACATGACGGCACCAGCTCCTGCGCGAACGGCATCTGCGAATGGCCTGTACAATCGTTAGTTGTGTCCAGAGACGAGAGACTTAACAATTACCATAAATAAAGTTCATGCATGGTCTTGTCATCCACGTTTGCGGATAATGCAGCATTTCCGTTGCTAGGTTCTCTGAAATGTTCTTGCTCATTCATAATATAATGCTTAGCGCAAGCGACGACTCCAGCATCCTCTGCAACAGAGAAGTTGTCAGCAGTCATGCTCATATGAAGACTCGGAAGACAGAAAGTTCTTATCAAGGATGAGCAGTCTTACGAATTCCTTCAATTGTTGCCATCATACTAACTCCTGTAAGAACAGGATCTGGGCTGAAACCTTCCCAATTTCTTCCACCTGCTGGTACTCTTCCGATTGGACCTATTTCAGACAAATTAGATTCAGAATTTAATAGAACTCGACAAATTGCTTACCAGCTACAGGGCCCAATTGAACATCAATGCCTTTTCCTCGATGTTCCTGGCCCATAGCAATACCTCGAGCATTAATCAAGTCATAACTCCATGTTGCAGCAGCATTCATTCCAGCAGGGAAAGCGGAATTCTGATCAGCTAGTCATAACGCGTCAGTCATTATATAGTCTTCATGTTGCAAGGGAACTCACTAAATCGGATTCCGAGAGGAGAATCTTGTAGGCAAAGTCCTGGGAAACCAAGTCGCGGAATTGTACCAGTGTTTCCTACACAAGATTCACCTTCCCAACCAACACCGGTGGTAAGGTTAACCTTCTCAAGGAGAGTAAGCTGGCTGACAAATTTCTTTGCTTTGGCGTATGCATCTGCCCAATCACCATTGCCATTCATCCATGGAGATGGATAACTAGGAGGAGAGAAATCTCCATCGTTTTGAGCAAACGCAGAGGTAGTAAAGAATACAGCTGATGTAAATAATACTAAGAGCTTCATTTTCGTAGCAGTTGCTCGAGAGCTTTCTGAAGATGAAAGAGAGAAAGTAGAAAATTGTGGGGTCCCTCCTTCCTCTTTAAGAGAAAAATGGTAGATATTTACATTGAGCTGAGAGGGAAATTACGAGGGTCATAGTGAGTACTGAGGGTAATAAAAAATCTCCTCCGCATATGAATCATATCGTAACTGGACGTTCGTGCAGCGTGGTAATTTCGCACGGCATCATGCATATGGCTCGGGTAATCTAGACTAGCTATAGCTTCATCTGCACGTTTCCGTGTCAAATTAGAAAACCATGAACTCATACAGCTCTTCCCCAGATTATCAAATTAATAAACTTTCCTTGTATACCCGATGGCGGGACCCAAAAGTCTGGGGTGACGGGGGTCTAGCTTCGGCGGCTAGGAATGACTTTGTTCCTGTCCCTATGAATGGCTCGAGGGATGAGCTGCTCCGAATGTGCACCAACAAGAACACTCGACATGCATATACAATCGGTCCGAGAGTATGACCGACGAACCCTTGGGACGAGTTGCTCTTACCTCGGTATTGCAAGGTACCATGATTCGGAATAGTGAATCGAATTCCCCTCACTTGGCGGGGTAGTGGTCATTTGTGTTTGTGCATCCAATACATGCATAGTTAGGCAGGGTTGGCATCGGGTAAAGTACCGCAGATATGGTTGGTCATTTCATTTGAGTTCATGTTGGGTATGGATTCTCCCATGACCGTTACGAGAAAAGGAAACTTTTCCAAGTCATGTGTCGTACTGTTGAGGCCAAGAACGAACGGCGCAGCGGCGAGCGTTTGGAGGTGGGCAATAAGATGACAGAATGCGAACCGGTATTGAGCCGTTCATGGAACCAAATAACTGGTCAAGATTGAAACAAGTGAGAAAAACAAAAGACAGTATGTACTCCGTATGCCAATCAGTGGTGACTTCTATTTTGCCAACTACTTAGCAACTATTACCCTACCCTGTATCTCAGAAGTCAACCGTGTCAAGGAACCTACCTAGGTAATACTTATTAGTGCTTAATATATCAGACTTCTAGCAGATTAAAATAGAATAATGATAGTAATTCGGCATTTAGATGTAAGGAAACGGGATTGCTCGCTTAGTAAGGTTAATGAAAATGAAGGGTAAAATATGTCTGTCGTCTTTAGCTTGTAGCAATTGATTTTGAGATAATGTCAAACTTTTTCTGGAAGAAAATTGAATCGATAGGAAGCTATATCGTGCAATCATAGGTTTCCTCTTTTTTGATTCCAAACCAAATTATAATGCTATTGATGATATTGATGATATTGATGATATTGATGATATTGATGATATTGATGATATTGATGAGTAAACTTGAGATACTTCGATGTTCTACATCTCGAAGTTACATCAAAATGGGTGGGGCGGCAAAGCTGTAATACATAGTATGAATCCTCAACTACCGAGGCCGATAACGCGCATTTGGCCAAAACCCCAAAAATAGATTTTTGCTTGAACTAAAAATATATTTAGAATTTAGAGATGTATATATATTAAAATAAAACTTTCAATCTAATACATAAACTTAAAGAAATTAATAAAATAGAATAAAAAGTGATGTTTTTATTAATTAGAATTTAAGAAATCGATTAATATAATTCTTTTTGAATTATCTCAAAATTTTATATTTATATTTATTATTGAAATATTAGAATAATAAAAGATCAAATATTAAAAGCGATTTATTGTTTAAATTTGTTAAAATATTTCAATAATAAATTTAAATTTAAATTTTTGAGATAATTTAAAAAGAGTTATATTAATCGATTCTTTAAATTCTAATTAATAAGATTATCTTTTTTTATTTTTTATTAATTCTTTTAAGGTTGTGTGAGGGTATATGTATTCTCTATATATGTGATTGGCTATACTAGCCATCTTAGCTAGTTTTTCAAGTATAAGTTGGAAGCATCGCTTCCAACTTCCTTCTAGCTTTTTATCAATAACTATACTATTAAGACAACTCCTTTTTCGTTTACAGATTCATCACAGATTATATATTGAATTGAATAGTTTTTTAAATAAATCGAGGATTGATTAATAATTAAATCTAATCTTTAAGATATTAATAAAATAAATTGAGAATTGATTAATAATCAAATCTAATCTTTAAGATATTAATAAAAAAATATTTCGAAAATTAGAATTTATTAAAATAGAATTAAATTAAAAATCTGATTTTTGAAATAATTAAAAAAAGATTATATAAATTGATTTCTTAAATTCTAATTAATAATAAAATCTCTTTTTATTCTATTTTATTAATTTTTTTAAAATGATATATTAAATTAAATAATTTCTTATATAAATTAAAAATTAATTAATTATACAACAAAATAAGAAATCTTTATCGGAATTCTTTCGTTTATAATATAATAATCTATATATAAAAAGAAAATTATTCAAAAAAGATTTAATATTAAAACTTGAATATTAATATACTTTTTTTCAAGAATTCTAAAATAAATTTTAAAATTATAATAATATTAATAATAATAAAAGCTTTTTAATAATATAATATTTTTTATAATAAAATTATAATTTATATTATTCTATATAATACAATTTTTCTTTCCAAGATTTATATAAACACACTATACAAATTATAGATTTTTTTTTGCTTCAAGCAGAAATCTATTTTTGAGGTTTTGACCAAATGCGCGTTATTGGCCTCGGTATCAACCCCTTTTGCTCTTTAACGGTTCCTAGCTTGAGAGTTCAAGGCATCACATCACATCACATCACATCATATCATATCATATCACATCACGCCTCGAGACTCCGGTATCCGATTAATAAGTAGAACAGAATGCCAAGACTCACAGTGGTGAAGCTTCCGGACAGCCAGTAATTCGTCTCAATGTTGATTGGCGGGGACACACCCGAGTGATTGATCAAACAGCTTTACTTTGTAGTTATGAGACCTTTCCATGCGGAGCAACCCCCGACGGGATGTAACCCGACTCATGCAGGGTGCAGTGAACCACACAAACCGGGAAAAGAGAAGAAAAACTCTCAACACCCCACTTATCTTTGGATATATAGCAACACCAAGCATGTACCAGCATCTAATATCAATAATAAGTCTTTGTGGCTCAGTTGGTTAGAGCGTTGGTCTCATATTCCTATATGAGGTGATTGTTAACAGTCACTTTAGCCATCCAAAGGTCGAGAGTTCGAGTCTCTCCAAGGACAAATGATTTTTGCTTTTCATTTTGATGAAATTTTACCCCGTTATTTTTGTGAGAAGATGAAGAAAGATTTCTTATTCTTTTGCTCCACCCACTCACTAACTAACTAACTAAACTACACCCATATGCGAAACGTCGAACTGACTTCGAATTCATCTAACGGCGAAGGACAGATTGTGTTGTGTTTCATGAAATACATCTTTTGTGAATAACCCACCCATCAAGAGAGTATTGCACCAAAGTTGCAGCAAAGTTGCACCAATCCTTTCGAGGAGAATAGGCTGACATGGTTAGATAGAGAACCTGATAAATATTCATGCCTATTACATCCATCCACATCCATCTGTTACTGACTGATGCACAATGAAATCGACAAAAATCCCAGAAAACTTCAGACATGTACCGACAAGATGTCAAGCACGCAGTTCCTGGACGCCTGCAGATAGTTTTGCTCGATCATTTTAGGCCTTCTCCTCACTTCGTCGGCAGCAAGTTTCATGCTCTCAATTCACCTCGCTGACAATATCTTCTTCCTCTCATACTCTCGGCATCTAAACCATTGTAGATTACCTTTCTGATCACTACAGTTTATTGAGTCTATGTTTTGTCTTCGTATTCTCCGAGGCCATTTCAATTCTGCCAAACACACAAATGTTTTGGAAGTTTGAAAAAATGACCAGAGCATCGAAATATTTACTTACCTCTATACAACGCAAGCGCACACATAAATAGTCATCTAAATGCAGCATTCTCTTCTTCCATTACATTGCAGTCTATCATGTCCAAGTCAGACTGGTGAATAGCTGTATTTCGATTTCGAAAAATGGGTGAATGTTTACTCGAACCGAAATTCTATACCCCCAGGATCCTCTCAAAGTACCATGGTTTCATCTCATTCAATAGATTATACAGACAGGTATGTTTCAAGTCTTGTTGCATATCATGATTTTCCGAGAGTTAATTACATGCATTCTTTTGGGGTTTGTTGCACGTCTGGCTGGCCCGAGAGTTAAATGAATGGAATTAGATGAATTATTTCAAGTCTTGTTGCATGTCTGACTTGCCCCAAAACGCCTTTGTAAACTAGAAGAAATATTTCACCAAGATTTGTTGCATATCTGATTTGCCCAAGAGTTAAATGGATGGAATTGGATGGATCATTTCAACTCTCGTTGCACATCTGATTTTAACGGGAGTGATTACTTGATCTTCTTGAAATTGGCGAGGTGAACACTTCATAGAGTTCTTTTCCTCGACTACTTGCCTAGGTACTGCTACGGCAAAATACCTAAAGCTCTGTCTACCTATCTCATGCTACCTAATGAATATCATTCCTGTGAATACATGATTGCCTTGGCAAATATATCACACGGTGAATGACTACCACGTTCGTACATGAGATGAATCTATACGGTTATTCAGCAAGTGAATACATTGTCACCAATTTCCACAACGTGTAGACAGATCAAAGACAAATTCGCCGTATTCGTTACCTTTACGATTGTATCGCGCATTTAACTACAGCTAACTTCATTGTTTGACTAATACATATGCCATCATACCATCATATCAACTTGCGTTTCTTCAGCTCCTCGGTCTACAACATCCATCTCACTATTCTTTGTGTATTTTGAGCGCAGATTAGGACTAAAACCTCAAAATCATTATTTTCTCCAAATACAGTTACTCCTGCGTCCCCTGCTCGATCGAGTTCAAATATTTACACCATCTATCTGGATAGCTTCACAAACCCTTCAAAACAGGCCCCATTCTTCAACAACTCCTCCCCACTACAACCCAACCGAGCCCAAACAACCACCTTCCAAACTATGAACACCAAATCCTTCGCCTCCTACCCCATTCTCTCCTTCCCCATAACCACCCTCTTCCTAACCCTCTTCTTCATCTTCCTCCTCTATGTTCCCCGCCTCATCTACCTCTATCTCCGAGCCCGCATCTTCCATTTCTGGAAACGCAATATGAAAAAAAGGATGTCTCATTTCGAGGCTCTTGATCTCGCGCGCTCGGGACAGGGTTCGGGGGCCATGGAGGGAGTTGGACAGACGCAAAGCAAGATGAATAGGGATGAGAATGCGAGAGGAGATAAAAAGAGCAAATCAAAACGAAGATGGGACTGGGATTTAGAGAAAGGAGATGATGAAGAGGAAGAAGAAAATGAATGGGTGACGAAGGGAGAGATGGCGAAGGAATGGATATGTGAGGGAGAGGAGAAGAGTGAAGAAAGGAGATTGGGATCGGTGGGGAATGGGAGGAGGGTGGCCGAGGAGAGCAGGTGGTTGCATTGCGCTGGGAGAGTTGGGGAGGATGGGTTGGGCTTTGGGGGTGAGGGTGGGGGGTATGAGAAGGAGGAGTGGTGTGAGATTCGCATGGATAAAGAATATGATGGTTAATGGGATATTGGGATTTATGTGCAGTGAGTGAGAGGAGGGGATGAATGGAATCCCCAGGGAAACGTGGTTACAAGTGCAGAGCATCACATTGTGTACGTACATCTGGTTAGCGACTCAATGAGAGGGAAATCTTCCCCATCATGTCCGGAAAACTCAAATCATATCAGTCTCCAAACCCATCATTTCATATGAGAGGAATGCAACTAAATTCCTCAATTAACCTTACACAACATACCAGCTGAAGAAAGCAAGTTAAACAATCGAACTGAACTAGCTAGTCTCTCTCGCCATTTACCCAAACATTCTTAACTATATCCATCTATCAAGTATGAATCATTCCACTCTTTCTTCCAATTTTTCAACTATCTAGGAGAGGATTAGTGTTGGAGCATCGAGATAGAGATGTGAGAGGAATTGGGATTATATTGGGATTAAGAATTGGGAATTGGGAATATATTATTATAATAGATACTGAATAGATATACATATTCATACACATCTACCTATTTATCCATCACCTATTTAACTTAGACAGAAAAATAAAATTCACATTCTGATTTACGATGCTATCTGTCTGTCTGTGAATGAAACGGAATGAATCCATCGATCATGAAATCCGCGATATCATATTTATTTATATTCAAATTTTATATTCAAATTTTATATTCAAATTTTATATTCAAATTTTATATTCAAATTTTATATTCAAATTTTATATTATTATATTTCTATTATTTCCATTAATTATTCATACAATTCGCGGATTAGATTAGATAGACCAGATTAGATTAGATTATATTAGACTGGAGAGATGTGGAGTGATTCATAGGAAACAATAATAGGCGAGAGGGGGGTGGGAAAGGAGAGGAGAAATGGAGGGGAGGAGGGAGAGTGAATATAGATATGTATGTAAATGAAATTCTTCGCATGTAATTTCAATTTCAATCTTGACTATCAAGGCGATGAGATGTACTTGAAGAGCTGACTACTGTGATCTTTGCAAAAAGAGAAAGATGAAAAGAACAGGATGATTTGTTTGAGTGTGTATTGACTATGTATGATATCCATGAACTGTTTATCTATGCTTTCCCATGACCTAGATAAAAAAACGAAAATTGAAAATAAAAAGATCATTTTCCTCAACGCCATTATGCGTACCAACCATGCATCGATTTACTTATTTGTCCACCGTGAGAGAAGAAAAAAAAGAATATGTATGCTAGCTTAATGATTTTCCCACCCTCCATCCTGTGATAAGAAGAAAAATATTCGTAATGATAAATAAAAATATGCAAGAACCCCCAAACTATGCATGTATGCGCCCCCGCTTGAATATGAACATGTAAATGCGGATCAAAGCGCGAAATCAAACTCCTTGAAAGCAGCCTTAAAAGACTCAGCATCTTGCTTCTCCTCATCCTCTGTTTGAGCACAATCTCTCCACTGGATTCTCTTTTCCAAACTTAGAAGTTTTGCTAGGACCGTTCTACCAAATTGGAGATTGAAGCGAACATTCCAATCAAATGGCATTGTAATGCATTTGGTGCTTCCCTCTGGAGATTCTTCGGTCGGAGGTGTCCAGATCCATACGCGAAAGAAATCGCCATCATTTTGACCGATTCCTGGATCCTTCACTTCGAAGGCTGGGTATTGAAGATTTTCGGCCTCGACTCGGAAGGCGGCTTCAACAAGACCCTTTTGGATGGTTTCCATAGGCATAGGAATGAGCTGCCAATGTGTATGAACGCCATTGTCTTTACTGATCTCATAGGTAACAGCGCCTAGCTTGTTTTCGCTGCGTTGTGCAATCATTTTCTGCAGCGCCTCCTTGTATTTGTTCATTTCAACGTAGGTGTTGTTTCTTGACTCTTCCTCCGGGATTAGGGCCAATGTAGGCGAATGAGAGAGAGGAATGATCAATGCATGTGCAGGAAAGTTAATGCCCAAGGAAGCATTTGTGATCGCTGTAGTCAAAGGTCCTTTTGCAATTGTCAAATATGCATCATCGCCAATGGAAGCAATAAGGTGAGTAGCCAGATTTGGATTTGAAAGACAGAAGAAACATTCACCGGGCCCAGGGGGTGGTTGTCTTTGACCTCTACGTCCTCGTCCGCGTTTATAATCATTGCCTCCGCCATATCTAGAATATGGCTCCGGTTCAAGAGCTGTTCGTTTCCTCTCGTTGGGTCGAGCTACAAATGGCGACGCCGTGGTACCAGTGGGCAATGGTGCAGTTGGATCGACTGTTGCTTGTAACGTGAATGCATATAAGGCTTTCTGTTTCCGAGGATTGCCATGAGGGGCCAAGGAAATAAATCGAGTGAGGGGTCGAACGTCAGGTTCATCTGAAGTAGAGGCGTGAAAGAAAGGTTCTCGCTCATAAAAATAATCTGGAGACACAGAAAAGTGATAGCGAGGTTTCAAAGCTGCGCAAAGATCTGCGATATGATCCCCTGCAATAGGATCCTTCGAGTCATCAGGAATTGGTATTTTGGAACCCGTTCGGATCGATTTTGGCCACAAGGTCGTTAAAAGAATATCCGCTGTGTGCGCTCCATGAAGAGCTTTCGCATCTCCAACAGTATGGAAAGGTAGATATGATTCCTTCGATAAACCCCCAATTATGTTTTCATCAAGTTGACCACCGAGTGCAACTATTTTAATCCCTTCTGAAGTCTTCGTGGTACTTCTCTTCGCGAGGTAGTGTAAGTTTGGACATATCTAAGAGCATGAGTATTGGTATTCTCTGCGTTCAAAGGATGAATTAACGCACCTCCTCATCTTTCTCAATCTTCTCGATGATTCGTTTGGGCAAAGGTAACGATCCGACAGTAAAGTATGTAGGTAATGGTATGGGTATCTTTCCCGTAATGAGGTCTGTAACTGTGTCTTCGGCTTCTGTGTCTTCAGCTCCAGCGAAAAGGTTTCCAGCCACGATAGCAAGGGCAAAGTTATTCTTGAGTTGCAGCGATGTTAATTTAGTAAAGACATTGCGAATATGACCGTTCACATCGCCGAGAACAATTCTGTCAATCAATCAGTTCAGTTCACAAAAGGCGAGGTGAAGTGAGTTAAGATGCGACCATAAATGGAAGGAAAAGCTCAGGAATACCGCCAATACCTATCGTCGTTGAATTTTGAAAAGAGAAAACTCACATCTTAGACGCCATGTTGATATTCGAAGCCACCAGATTGCGGGAGAACTGTAGGTTGTTGGGGAGGTCCAAAACGATAGAGTGATACGGTATCGTGAGGATAATATTTACTTCAAAAGTTCTTTGCGACGCGATTTGACTTCTCGATAAGAAAGCTCAGAAGCTCATATCTTAGCGTCACGCTAATGCAAGGACGGCAGAGTGGAGACTGTGAGCTGGGCGGTCAAAACTGGCAGAAAATAATGGCAAAAATAAGTGAAATGGAAGAAAAGTAAAGGAAAATAAATGATAAAATTCAATATAGAAATGAGAAGGAGAGGACAGAAGAGAATTAATGAGGTGAAAGAAGAGGAATGGAAGATACTCTACATAGAATTATATCTATTGATAATTGAGAGATTTGATCCGTTGACTACTCACCTGCCTACCTACCTACTACCTACAAATGAACTCTAGCTGGCAACTGCTTATATAAGCAGATATCCATTTCTTCTTATCAAAAAATAAAAATTTCCATTCTCTCTGCGATTGTGGATTTTCGTTGATTGGGGACGACATAACTTTACGATGCCTGCCACAACTTCCGGAAGAATAATCAAGACCCGTAAGGGCAAGAAGGGTACTGCCCATCAAAAGAATCATCGATGGGAATCTTTTACTACAAAAATCTCGAAATTAAACTCCCTCGATCCACTACGAAGAGTTCGTCGCCATGACCTCGATGCCGAAGATACTTCTGCGACAACCTCATATTTCAAAGCCAGTCTAGAAAAATGGACGGAACTCAATTTGTCGTCTGGGTTCCAATCCTTCACGGAGGAGGTACTTCCATTATGCGACAGCTTACCGCAGATTCTACATTTCCAGGACAAGATTATGGGTCTTTTCGTCACTTATATGGAGGGAAATCAGAGGGAATCGTTAGAGCCATTGTTGGAGTTAATTACAGACTTTGCCCATGATTTGGGTCCTCGGTTTGAAAAACATTATGCGAAAGCTTTGGAATTGGTTACATCGACGATAGCAGGCACTGGAAAAGATGTCGCAGTTATAGAATGGTGTTTTACATGCCTAACATTTTTGTTCAAATATTTGTCAAAACTTATTGTACCAGATTTACGACCTACATATGATTTAATGGCACCATTACTTGGAAAGAGTGCCCAACCTCCACATATTGCCCGGTTCGCTGCAGAGGCTATGAGCTTTCTCATCAAAAAAGCTGGCGCACCTGCCCACAGAGCAAAGGCTCTTCCATTAATCGTCAACCATGCGAAATCAGATCTTTTGAGGATCGCGGATACCAAGCAATTCGGCCTATACTACCATGGAATAATGACCATGTTCGCGGAGGCTATGAAGGGCAACGGGTTAACCGTACATACGTCGGGTCCAACGATTTTCAAATCTCTATTCATCGCCATTGAAGAAAGTGACTTTGGAGGGAAGGAAGCAATGCCATGGATCGACGTCATATGTGGTGTTTTAACCAGTATAGTTCATCATACAACCCCGGAGACGATCAAAGAGATCCTTGAACTAGTACTGGAGGAAGCAAACACAATTACCGATTCCTTTACACAGTCAAAGACAATGTATGATTTCAACAAACTTTTACTTTCAGCGCGGACCATAGGGATTTTAGCTGGTGTTCGACGAGCTTCGAGAGTCCAGAATTGGCAAGCCTTGCTACAGGCATTATCTAATATTTTAAAGGCAGTGTCCAAGAACGCATCTTTTGTGGCAGCCGACGACAAGCATTTGGATTTGTGGAAATACCTCATTGAGAGTATAGCTATTGCTCTGACATATTCTCCAATGGACTCTACAATTCCTTTTATTGCTCCTTTCATGGATGCTCTGACCAAGGATCCGTTGGCCAAATGGTTCTTGACATTTTGCTCATATTTGTCACAAGGAGAGCCTGGACGCTTCCAAACTATTGCGTTACCTTACTTCAAAAGGTAAGTTGAATCGTTTCATATATCTCAGCTACATGCTAATTTGATCCTAGATTCATTGTCACGCATTGGTCTGACGCGGAAAATGGAGATACCTTGTGTGTATTATTACCAAAGATGGTCGCCTCAGGGGTACTTCCAAGTCAATATGGAAAGGATGCGTTTTCGTTACCTCAGTCTTGGCAGGACCAGATTGTCAGCAAATTTGAACGACTGGAACTGCAACCTTTCCCGGAACAAGTATCGCCAGCTACATATAATCGCAGCCCCAAAACATGGCATGATCGATGTTTACCTAAATATAATGCTCTCTTAGAAATTTTGGAGTGCACTGCTGTGCATCCTTCAACGAATGCAAGAATTTCGGAAATCCTACTTCGCAAGCTCAAACTTGCACTTAGACCGTCTTCTTCACTTGCGCCAGAGGAAGCTCATTTTATAGCTGGTCGAGGGTTCAGTGCTTTTTCTCGCATGACAAAAGGAACTGGTGAGGCTGACAGGGCTTTGGAACCATTATTACGTGCAGCAGCCCCTCGATATGCCCGATTGCCAAATTTCCTAGAAGCTTTACTAAGCTACAAAGCCAGTCTCAAATTGTCTCCTAAACCCGACGGTGGCAAATCGGACGAGGAAGAGGATACGAGTGACTCTGACGCTGAGTTCGACCTCTTGGTACGATCCTTAGTAGAGAACCTTTCATCCGAATCTAGCGAATTGCGCCTTCTTTCTTTGCGACTACTGGAGCATATTCATGACACTGATCATGGAAAATCTTCGGAAGCAATTACACTCATGATCATGATTGAGCAGACTCCAATGGATTTGCAATCTGCTCGTTCCGCTTCTATGCATATTCGGAAGCTCGCTTCAATCTATACTTCACAGATGGCGATACCTTGGATGAAATATGCTATACCATCATTCTGTTTTGGTATGCTTACTGTGAAAATGGCGCAAATCTGGGACGATGCTAGTGCTGCCCTCAAACAGATCTCAGAATCGAAAGTCGGTGAGGAAGCTGTTGCAGTATTAACATTCAAATGGTTAGAGACACCATCAGTAAGATGGAGCGGGCCACCCGCTCCCATGCAAAAGGATCAAAATAATGGATTGACCGACTTTGAGTGCTCTAATTTGAATAACTTGGACAAACTTGCTAAAGAGACTGAATCGGAAGTTCTCAATGCACGTGATACTATGCTGCAAAAATTCGAGGTTGCTCAACAACTAGTGGATGCCCAACCAAACACTGCTAGATCTCAGGCTCTTCGTGTTTTGGCTGCCATTCCTATGATTGGTGAAAGGCGATCTCGACAGCTCATTCCAATGTTCCTTTCTTGGGCCGGCAAAGCCTCCGAGGAGATTGATCAGACCGGCGATGAAGACGAGGCTGTTGTAAGCGACTGGACAAGAAAAGATCAGAAGGCTCTTTTGGATGTTTTGGGCCTCTTTGGTAACCCGAAGTCTATTTTCAAGACAGATGAGGTGTACGAAGCCCTTTTAAGATTGTTGGCGAATGGTGACATTGAAACCCAGAAAGCCGCCTTAAAAGCCGTCTTAACATGGAGGAATAAGAGCATCAAACCTTACTCTGAGAACCTCTTGAATCTGCTGGACGAAGCTCGCTTTAAAGATGAAATCACAATTCTCCTTCAGGGACAGACCCTGGTTCAACCTGAGCATCGCGAAGCACTTATGCCAGTTCTCCTCAGATTACTCTATGGACGTACAATCTCTCGAAAAGGCGCTGCGAGTGGAAAACAAGGGATGGAGGCAAGAAGACTGACGGTATTGAGAAATTTGAGCGTTGAAGATATTGGAGGCTTTCTGGATATTGCCCTTGGTGATCTCAAAGATTTGGATTTGGTGCAGGATGGAGCAGTCCAAATGTCGATTTTTGAAAAGGAGTTATTAGGTGCAAGGAAACAAGTTGGTTTCACAAACATGATGGATTCAGTATTGAAGGAATTAGCCACTAAAGTTGTGCCTCTCACTCGAAAATTACTGGAAGCTGTCTTGTATTGTACAGTAATTGCCACACGACAACTTCAAGGAGAGCATGTTGAAGAAACTGAAGATGAGGAAGTTTCCAGCAAAATTTCTCTCTTCAAAGTTGTTCGACAGACTGGGTTGAAGTGTCTCGTGCTATTGTTCAACAACTCGACAGATTTTGACTGGTCTCCCTATATGGATCTCATTGTGACCGAAATTGTTCTACCAAGACTCGATAACTTACCAATCGAAACAGCTCAGGGCATCTCCGGTCTCCTTAGATTGTTTTCCGTCTGGTCATCTTCGATGAAGACAGTGTTACTTCTTGGTAGCCACGAAAAAATCTTACCAAAGGTAGCAGAATGTTTAGCACCACCAAAATCGAAGGATGAAGTCAAACTCTTTGCTCTTTCCATCATCAGGGGTGTCATTAAATGTGCACAAGAGGAAGGAGCGGAGGGTAACTCGGTAAAGCAAGAGCTTCTGAATCCCAACATGGATCAATGTCTGATTCAAATCGGAACAATTCTACGCGATCAGAACGATATGAGCAAAAACCTATTGGAAGGTTGTGTCGAAACAGTTTCCGAGTTGGCGCCTTTCGTATCGACTTCCACTCAAGGTCGCAACTTGGTGGATGTATCTGTATTCCTACTTGATCAGCCCTCGCGTAGGGTTACCCCTAAGACGAAAGCCGGCTTACTTCTGGTTCTGGAGCATTTTGTACCTCTCTATGATCTCCAAAACGATGTTGACCTCAGGGATCGAGTTTATCATACTATCACTTCCTTATTTGGTTTCTTCAAAGACAAGATTAGTAGAGAGGTATTATCACGAGTACTATTGGTGTACTCAGACAAAGATCCTGTCTTGAAAGAAGTAGCTGCCTTGTGTTCAGATCTCAATTCTTTTGCGCAAGGACGGCTCGATGAACCAGATTACGATCGCCGAGTGAAGGCTTTCCACGCCATTAACGCCAAGAGAGATGTTGATTTTAATTCTCATCAGTGGTCACCACTACTTTTCAACATGCTCTTTTATATCAAGCACGATGAGGAACACGGAGTATTGTCATCAAACTCTTCTGATGGAATCCGTCGATTCATTGAAACAGCTAAAGATGCCAAGCAAACATCAGAGTTCCCAGCTTTTCAAAACATGCTTTCCACAATCTTGATTCCAGCTCTATTTGCTGGCGTTCGTGAGCCTTCGGAAATGGTCCGTCGTGAATACATGAACGTTATGGCTCATTTGGTCCGTAATTTCTCAAATTGGTCTCAAGTTAGCGACATGCACAATCTTCTGGCTGGTGAAGACGAGACAGAATCCTCGTTTTTCAACAACATTATCGCAGCAGGTAAAGGTAGGCAATCTAGTGCTCTGGGAATGCTTTCTTCTGCTGCCGAGAAAGGAGAACTGAGTAGCAAGAACGTCAGCCACTTTTTCATCCCTCTTATCGAACATTTTATCTTCGATAGAGCCGAAGGCAATGATGCACATAATCTTGCTGCTGAAGCTACTACGACGGTTGGAATTCTTGCAGGTTCGCTAGAGTGGCCACAATATCGTGCTCTTCTGAAACGATTTATCGGATATGTTCAAGCCAAACCTGATCTCGAGAAACAGATCATCCGTCTTCTCGGCAAAGTTATTGATGCTTTGGCACTTGCCGCTCAACCACCCGTTGATACTGACATGGAGACTGATGTTCCTAAGATATCAAGCAAATTGGCCACTACTATGCCTAAAGAGCCAAAGTTTTCTGATGATCTCATTACCAATATCTTGCCACCATTGACAGATTATCTCCATGACAAGGATGAATCGACAGTCAGCTTGCGTGTTCCTGTTGCGGTCATCATTGTTAGGCTTCTGAAACTATTGCCAGAAGAGAAAATGACGGAACGGCTCCCAGCAGTCTTGACTGATATTTGTCACATTCTCCGCAGTAAAGCACAAGAATCCCGGGATCTTACTAGGGATACTTTAGTAAAGATTTGCGTTTTACTTGGTCCTTCTTGCTTCGGATTTGTGTTAAGAGAACTTCGAAGTGCGTTGGCAAGAGGTTCCCAGCTTCATGTACTGTCATACACGATGCATTCCATGCTGGTAGCTACGACACCAGAATACGCACCTGGTGACCTTGATTATTGCCTGCCTTCAATCATTGCAATCATCATGGACGATATTTTTGGTGCAACAGGACAAGAGAAGGACGAGGAAGGATATATCAGCAAGATGAAAGAAGTCAAGAGCAGTAAAAGTCATGATTCTATGGAATTGATAGCCAAGACAGCTACTCTGAGCCGACTGACAGACTTGATTCATCCAATTCGAGTATTGCTGAAGGAGAAGCTGAACATTCGGATGGTTCGCAAAATTGATGAACTTTTGAACAGGATCAGTTCTGGACTACTCAAAAATACAGCTGCCGGAAGTCGTGATAGCTTGGTCTTCTGTTATGAAGTTATTCAAGATGTTTACAATAGTCGAAAGCCTCAAGAAAAGGCGAGCAGAGATGATTATCGATTCAAACGCTACTTACTACAAAAGGGTGCCAAACGTGGTGGTGAACGCGGTGCTACGACAATCTATACCTTCAAGCTTATCAAATTCGCCTTTGACGTTATGAGATCTGTCGTCAAGAAGTACGATACAATTCGAACACCTAGCAATCTTGCAGGCTTCATACCGATGATTGGCGACGCGGTTGCTGAAGGAGAGGAGGAAGTAAAGGTTGCGGCCTTCAAATTACTTAGTACCATTGTCAAGGTTCCACTCAAAATTGATGCTGATGGAACAAATCTTTACCGGGTCGCGGTGGATGAAGCCATCAAGTGTGTAGCCTCATCCTCTTCAACAACTTCGGATATTGCTCAAGCATCCTTGAATTTACTCTCGGTTGTTCTCAGAGACCGAAAAGATGTTCAAGTCAAAAGTAGATCGATTGATGATATCTTGAAGAAAATGAAAGATGTCATTACAGAACCAGAGCGACGACATATTACGTTCAAGTTCTTGAGATCTGTGCTAGACTCAAAGATCGAGACGGCTGTAGTATATGACACTCTGGACTATGTCAGCACGGTCATGGTAACAAATGACGACAAAGATACAAGAGATCTGGCACGCGGCGCATTCGTTCAGTTCCTCAGAGAATTCCCACAAAAGAAGAGTCGATGGAACAAACAATTAGAATTTATCGTTGCAAATCTAAAGTATGATAGAGAGGGTGGAAGAATGTCCATACTCGAAGTCATTCTTCTCCTTTTGACAAA
Organism: Botryotinia globosa; assembly: GCA_014898425.1. Classification (NCBI taxonomy): domain Eukaryota; kingdom Fungi; phylum Ascomycota; class Leotiomycetes; order Helotiales; family Sclerotiniaceae; genus Botryotinia; species Botryotinia globosa. The sequence continues at coordinate 247,306 of RCSZ01000002.1, forward strand.
GACTTCGGACGATATTGTTCAAGAGGTCGCAGCATCTAGTTTTGTGCCTTTGATCTCGGTCATTGCCAATGATGAAAGCGAAAAGTGTCGTATGGTAGCCGGAGAAGTCCTCAAGGAGACATTCAAGAGAGCGGATGAAAGCCGCATGACGGATTTCCTTACCATTCTGCAATCACTCGTTAAGCAAAACAAGACTTCGGCTGTCCGGGTAGCGCTACAAACGTATTCATTGTATTTCGAATCTCGATCCGATATGGAAGATTCAAATATCAATTTCGTACTCGGTACTGTTTCGAAGATCCTGGAAACTCCAGACGATGAAGAAGAAGATTATTGGCAATTAATCTACACTTCCCTCGAACTTACAGGGACTATGTGTCAGAAATTCCCAGAGAAACTTTTCTCTTCGAAGACTGCATCTTTATGGTCTGCGGTACGAGCATGCCTTTCATATCCGCATACGTGGGTCAAAGTAGGTGCGACAAGACTTAGCAGCATATACTTTGCAGACATTGCAAGAACCAATGCCGAAGCTGGTCTAGGAGGCTTACCACTCAGGGGCTCAGGTGGTCTCCAACTCAGCGGAGATGATATCACTAATTTCATTCACCGTATCGTTAGGATGTTCAGGGGACCAATTCTCACACAAGTACTCGCGGATGAAGTCGTCAAGAATCTTATTTTCCTCGGTCGCTGCGCCGCTTCCAATAATCTCAAACAAAAACCTAAAGCAGATGCCGAAGATGAAGATCCAGATGCCGAAGCCGAAGCCGAAGTCGAACAATCAGGAGAGTCTAATGCTTCAAACAGTGTCCTGCAATATCTTTTCAGTCGCGTATCCTTCGTCTTGAGAAGAGAAACTCATCCAGCTACTGCAGACAATTTGATCCCCAAGACTTCTGCTCTTCAGCTCCTCGAAATCTTGTGCAGTAAATTGGAGCCTGAATCGTTGGTTCCCTCGCTGAGAACTATCATTCTCCCTCTGCATAATCTCACGGATCCTTCCATTCACATGCCGTACTCTACCGACGAACTCTTCCGCAATAATTACGAGGCGCTCAAATCGTCGAGTGAAGAGCTGTTGGAGACGTTGAAGAGGAAGGTCGGAACCCAGGAGTACACAGATGCGTTGCTGAAGGTGAGAGAGGGGGTTAAGGAGAGGAGAGCGCAGAGGAGTGGAAAGAGAAAGATCGAGGCGGTTAGTATGCCGGAGAAATTTGGAGAAGAGAAGAGGAAGAAGACGGAGAGGAAGAAGGAGAGGAGGAAGGAGAAGGGGGAGATGTTTAGTAAGAAGAGGAATATGTGGTAGAGTGGATGTGTGGGATGGGATGGAATGAGATGTGATGTGATGAGATGGGTGGGGAGAGGGAAGATGAAAGAGCGTTGCATGTATGCATGTCTATTATTCACGGGCGATTTCAAATGGCGTTTGGGAAGGGGAAAATTTCTATCTTTGACATGTGAGTGCTTGCTTAGCTTTGTATTTATTGCAGCGAGTCTGTCAATCAATCAGTCAGTCAGTCGCAGAATTCGCGATACTAGATGGAGTAGATGAATGAATCCTATTATATTAGTTAGTAATTTGTTTACATGCTTTTATTTATTACAGTTACGAATTGATTTCTTGGATGCTGGTTTTGTTGTGTGTGGGTGGGTAGATGGATGGATGGATGGATGGGTGTAGGTTTAATTTGGGATTTGTGTTTATATTCGTTTGATGAGATGAGATGAGATGAGATGAGATTTGCAATAATTTTTCTGTTTGTATAGGTATTTGAAAGAAGAAAGATGGTATATATATATATATACATATAGATTTGGTATCGTTATGCTATACTCCTATTATCCCGTGATAGCTGAATTTCAAGGTATTATTACATTTTTGATCCGTGACGCTCATGGTTTTAATACACTGATTTCTTCTTGTGAGTGAGATTTGAGTTTGTTTTTGGATGCGTGTGTGTGTGTGTGTGTGTGTGTGTTCTCAGTATTCTTCCGGGAGGTGGAGTTGGGAATGTTGAGGTTGTTGTAGGGTTTGGGGTTGTGTGTTGGATGGCTTTTATTATTATATTGAGTTCGAAACTGCAGTTGGTGGTCCTCGGTGATACTGATTCTTGGTGATCTCGTGTGATGTATCGTGATGTGTTTGGTTTCGCATGGGTGTACCCGGATATCTTGTTACTTGAGGCCTAATCGAAAGACTTTCCTTCCAATATAACTCTCAGTCTTCGTCTCCAATTGTTCGTACACCTCCGCTTAACATCTAAAGAACCGACTACATCCTCTATCTCCCCTCCCCTTCACTCCCCGCATTTCCTTCACCCTCACCCTCACCCTCCCTCTTCCTCTCCGTACTCGTCCCATCGCTCCAAAACTCCAAATTCCCATCCTCACTCAACGTCCCCTTTTTAACCAACATCCCCTTGTCCCTCATCAAATCCTCAATCGTCAATTTGCGATCTCCAAATATTCCCAGGTGGTCGGAAATCACATGTCGGTTTTTGCAGCTGGGACAGGTGATGAGGATGGAGCCGGAGTGGTAGCCTTGTTTGGAGATACGGTGCGTGGAGCGCGCGGAGCAGGGTTGGCAGGTGAAGGTTAGATCGTAGGAGGGTTGAGGGGCGCGGGGGGGAGTGGAGGATGGGGAGGAGGGCGAGGAGGAGCGGTCGGTGAGAGGTTTGGAAGGGGTGCTGTAGAGGCGGAGGTGGCTGAGGGAGAGGATGCGAGAGGGGAGTTTGGAGGTTGAGCATTGATGTTGATATCGGGAGAGAGCTCGGAAAGCTGCAAAGGTGGAGGATTTGAGTGACATTGTGATGAAAGGTTTTGTTGTGTTTGGAGGAGGGGCTTGTAGGTTTGATCGATCTCTCTTCTGTGTGTGAAACGAGGGAGAGGATTGTAGGTTTGATCGATCTCTGTTCTGTGTGAAACGGAGAGAGGTGATGGTAGAATGGAAGGAATCGTAACAGGATTCTCCTATTGATGTAGATAGAAATTGATTTGGGAGGTTTAAAACAGATACCAATCGAAAGAAAATCAATAATAGAAGAGAGGAGTGTTTATTGAGATGAAAGTTCTTGATCGAGTAGAGTAGAAGTTTGGGGAAGGCTACGGAATTGATTGCGATAAGGAAATTTATTTTATTTACCGCTTTGTGATTCTGCCGATATGACGAGGACAAGGCTGGGTAGGACAGGATAGGGCAGAGTGTACCTAGTAGGTCAGATGGAAAAGCTTTGATATTTTATTAATCTTTACTAGTGTTTGCTAGCGTTATATATTTCCACGAAACTAGATGAAATAGCTGAAGTCATATGGCAGTGGTGTTTATTATTTGAAATAAAATATTATTATTTGAAATAAAATATTATTATTTGAAATAAAATATTATTATTTGAAATAAAATATTATTATTTAATATAAAATATTATTATTACTATTATTAATATTATTACTCTTATTACTACAACTACTATATACAACTACTACTACCCGTCTACTAAAGAATATCTAGATTTCACTTATGATTATTCACCGTCTTCATATTCAAGGATTAGCTTCAAGAGTATAAATGCTTTGATTGGTGGCAAAATAAAATTGTTTACTAAGCTCGAGTAACCCATAGGTACTCAGTATAGCTCAGTACTAGCAATTACTAGTACAGTACAGTCTTTGAAAGATTCCATGTCATATCATATGTATTGAACTTTCATGAACCACTTCACTATTTTAATTTCATTTCAACCTTTGATCTCTTATACTTAAGAATCTATGCTCTATGCTCTTCCTCTTCTCACAATACAAAAACCACCCTCTCTCTACCTTACCTCAGTCATTTCACATTCCCCATCACAATTTCATGGCAATTATCTCGAGCCTTGATCTTATCTGACCCCTCACCAGACAGAACACCACCGAACTTCAAACTTCCTCAAATCTGGAAGAGATATATCATATTGCAACATCTATTTGGAGAAATTGAATAATCAAGGGAAACTGAGAGATCTTTAAAGATGATTTCGGGACGTGGTAGAGCTAGAATTCGTGCGCCTCGTAGGGTATGTATATATTCACTTCTTTTCACTTGGATACCTACCTACACCTGCACACCTAGATCCTCCATACTCTTTCCTCGGACAAAAGCTACCTGTACCTTCTGGCGAGGGAATGAATAACTTCAACAAACTTTCAAAACTTTGTTTGCGCCAAGGTTAGATTATCAAGTAATTCAAAATGCCTCCCTCTCAAGGACAGTCTTTTGATGCCGCCATTGCGCATGCCATTAGTACAAGTCAGATGGTAGTTTGCCTCGAAGCATTCCCCTCCAGTCGCGATGGTCTTTATATTCTTGATATCTTTGCTAACTGATACTCTTCTGCCACACAGGCCTTTCAACGTGCCGGCGAAAAAAACGAATTCGAGATTCAATGGGAGATTTTACAAAATGCACTTCAAGAAATCCATGAAAAGAATGCAGGAACTCTATCCTTTGAACAATTATACCGGGCTTCTTATAAAATCGTACTGAGGAAAGACGGAGATTTACTATATGAACGAGTCAAAGTTTTCGAGGAGCAATGGTTCGCTGGAAAAGTCATGCCGACTATTCGCAAACTTATTACTTCAAATCTGGTCAATGTCGCTGCTGGTGGCGTATCTGGAACTGCCGCAAACGAACGAAGACTTACCGGTGAACAATTTCTAGAAGGACTAAAGGCTTCATGGACGGATCACAATCTATGTATGGGTATGACAACTGATGTCCTCATGTATATGGATCGAGTTTATTGTGGCGATAATCGCAAGGCTTCAATATACACTACAGCCATGGGACTTTTCCGGGATCACATTTTACGTTCACCACTTCTGGACAATTCGAGCATGATTACCTTTGATATTCTCAACTCGGTTATATTGGATCAGATTGGAATGGAGAGAGAAGGTGATGTCATCAATCGACATTTAATCCGTTCGGTCATCTACATGCTAGAGGGTCTATACGAAACAGACGCAGAGAATGAAAGCGAGAAGCTCTACATTACTGTTTTCGAACCTGCATTTTTAGCAGCTAGCAGAAAGTTTTACCAAGCAGAATGTCAAACGTTACTGAGGGACTCACCTGCTAGCACTTGGTTACGTCAAGCAAAGAGACGACTCGATGAGGAAGCTGATAGGTGTGATACGACTATCGCTCATTTCACAAGTAGGAAGATTCAAAAAGTTGTCGAACAAGAATTGGTCAGCAGTCATCTGAATGAATTTCTGGCGATGGAAGGCAGTGGCTTGCAGGCCATGATCGAAAACGACCGATTTGAGGATTTATCCATTCTATATCAACTCATCACTCGGATAGATGCAGGTAGGGGACCGCTGAAAGTTGCACTACAAGGTCGTGTGGTACAACTCGGTTTGGAAATCAACAAGATCATCGCTAGTGGGGATTTCGAAAATCCTGTGACAGCTGAGGATACCAAGCCCGAAGCAGAGGATGATGAAGCTGAAGGTGCGAAGAAGAAGGCTAAGCCAATGAATGCTGCGGCGAAGCAAACACTTGCAGCCATCAAGTGGGTTGATGAGGTCCTACGATTGAAGGATAAATTCGACAATATGTGGAAGAAATGTTTCAATGAAGATACCATTCTGGAAACAGCTATCACCAAGAGCTTTTCGGATTTCATTAACCTTTTTGACCGATGTTCCGAGTACGTCTCCTTATTCATTGACGATAATCTCAAGCGTGGTATCAAGGGCAAAACCGAAGTTGAGATCGACGAAGTATTAGACAAGGCCACCACTTTACTTCGATATATTCAGGACAAGGATATGTTTGAAAGATATTACAAGAAACATCTTGCGAAACGTTTACTACTCAACAAATCTGAAAGCACTGATGTGGAGAAGCAAATGATTTCTCGAATGAAGTTGGAAATCGGAAATTCATTTACAACGAAGCTGGAAGGCATGTTCAAGGATGTTACCATGTCCGAAGAACTTACCCAGAACTACAAAAAGCACATTGACAACGTTGGAGATAAGGATCGAAAACCAATCGAATTATCTGCTATTGTTCTTTCTACCAATTGTTGGCCTACGGAACTCATTGGTGGTGTTCCTTCATCAGAAGACGGACCTCGACAATATTGTAATTGGCCTGTGGAACTACAAAAATTACAAGATTCGTTCAAGGCATTCTATCTCAAAGATCGTAACGGTAGAATGTTGACTTGGCTAGGTAATTTGGGAAATGCTGATGTCAGATGTCATTTCCCCGCCATTCCAGGAGAAACAGGACCGAAGAGTAGGGACAGAAAGTATGAATTAAATGTGAATACTTATGGCATGATCATTTTGATGCTTTTTAATGATCTACCAGACGGTGCAACTTTATCGTATGAAGAAATTCAAGAACGTTTGAATATTAGCGATAAAGATTTACCACGTGCGTTGATGCAACTCTCTGGTCCACCAAAATCTCGAGTTCTTCTTAAGAAACCTGGAAAGCCTAATGAATTGCCTACAACGGGTGATGTTTTCACATTCAATGCCGGTTTTGTTAGTAAAGCTGTCAAGATCAAGGTTCAAGCAATGGGTGGACAAACTAGCAAGGTCGAAGGAGCTGAAGAAAGAAAATTGACTGAAGAAAGAAATGATGAACATCGAGGAAATGTTATGGATACAGTTATTGTCCGAATCATGAAGTATGTTTTCCCTGCTCTCAATCTGCGTTATGTACTAATAAACTGTTATAGGGCACGTAAAGAATGTCCTCATCAACAACTCGTTACAGAAGTCATTTCACAACTTTCACAACGCTTCCAACCTAATATCAACATGATGAAACGACGTATTGAAAGTTTAATCGAAAGAGAGTATTTGGAAAGAATCGAAGATGCTAAAGTACCTACTTATAAGTATTTGGCTTGATTTTTTTATTCGACTCTTTCTTTTATCGGAAAATTCCATGGGTTGGTTGGCTGGATAGAATGTATTCATGGGATGAGGTGCGTTCAGGGAACTTTGGGAATTTATGCTTTCGCGGTTAATTGCATTGGACTTGATATGATATGTCATGCCAGATCCATATCACGTTCATAGGATTGCATAGCACAGCATAGCATTTCTTACAAACTGGTGCAAAGGTACTGGTGCTGAGGTGTTGAAAAATGGGTATCGGGAATGGGTATGAAAGATAATTGAATTCTTTTAATTTTGACTTTAAGTTCTTCTTTTTGAAAGGAAGAAAGAAAGGAGGAAGGAGAGAAGGCAAGGAATGGCGTATGGTATGATGTGGTATGATATGAAATACTTAATGAATGGCATGCTGCATATATGAATGAATGGATGAACGAAGAGGAGTTTTATGAGATGAGGTGTGATGAGTTGAGGTGTGATGTGGATCTGTATAACTGTATTATATCGCATTGTATATATCATATTGTATATATCGCATTGCTATGTCTTGAAGAGAAAACAGTGAAGAAAGGGGTTTTCAAAAAGAAAGAGGGAACGAAGAATACAACTATCTATCTATGTGTCTATCTATGTGGGTAGGTAGCTAAATACCTAGAAATCTACATAGTAGTAATTTTAATTGTAATTGTAATAAACAATACTTAATTCATCAAGGAGATCCTCATAGTAGGTAATCTTGAAAGGATTATATTTGATTGTTTAATTGTGAAAGGGGAAGGGAAAGGGAAAGAAGGGGAGGGGAGAGGAGGGGAGGAGGAGAGGAGAGGATCTATATTCGAGTAGGGGGTTTTAATGATATATTGAGATTTTTAATGAGATTTTTAATGAGATTTTTAATTAGATTTTTGATTAGATTTTTGATAAGATTTTTGATTAGATTTTTGATAAGATTTTTTCTTTTTCTTATTTACATGATATATTAATCAATGAACTTTTTATCGCTATTTCTTATTCGAACTTTCAATTTCGAATCTTAAAAAGAAGACTTACTCACTTTCCTTTTTGTCTATATGTAGATAGTTGTTTATATACTAGTATTTTATCTATTTATTCTCTTTTAATTTATATATTTATCTTTTTTATTTTTTATTTTTTATTCTTATTTTCTTTTTTACTTTATTTATCTATTTATTCACTTATCTCACTCATCTATTTCACCTCATCTTATCTTATTTCACACCCTCTCCTTATATTCATTCACGCATTCTATCTTCTATCTTCTATCTATTCATCTTATTTTCTTTCTTTTCATTTCCATTTCCATTTTCATCTTCACCTCTTCCTCCCTTCCCACCTCCCTTCTCGTCTCCCTTTTCATTTATCAAATTTTAGATTCAATAATAACAACAACACAGAAATTACTAATGGGGGCAAGCCCCCAAACCCCCTAGCTCGCTACGCTCGAATTCTTTTTATTAAATTTCCCTTTCTTCGCGTCTCTCTCTTGTCTCTCTTCTCCTCTTTTGTAAAATAAAATAAAATAAAATAAAATAAAATAAAATAAAATAAAATAAAATAAAATAAAATAAAATAAAATAAAATAAAATAAAATAAAATAAAATAAAATAAAATAAAATAAAATAAAATAAAATAAAATAAAATAAAATAAAATAAAATAAAATAAAATAAAATAAAATAAAATAAAATAAAATAAAATAAAATAAAATAAAATAAAATAAAATAAAACAAAATAAAATAAAACAATACAATACAATATCATTAAATCCTTCCTCTCCCCAACCTCCCATCATTATTCATCATTAATTCCCACACCGCATCTCTAATCTCTCCATCTACATCCTCTTCCCCCTCAACCCCCTTTCTCCCCCCCATCTCCCCGCCCCCAAAAGGCACCCCCTCAACCCCACACACCTTCCCCACATCCGGCAACTCCCCCCTCTGAAAATACGCTCTTACCACCCCCGCCGTACACCCCGACCCCGCACTCAAACTCGTATGACCAAATGAATCCTGCATCAGAACCCTCGCACCCACGAATCCCGCTGCATTCCTCTTCGCACTAATCAATGGCGTCACGTTATCCGCCGTATTCGCAATATACAGAATCGGATGCGATGTATTCCCTTCAAAGGGGCCTCTAAATCGCCATTTGGCGGGAGTAGTGCGACCCACACAGCTAAGTCTGAATTCGACACCGATGGCGCCGGCGGCGGGGGCGGAGGCAATGAGGTTTGTAGCGTAGGTTTTGAAGGCGGAGAGGCTGGGAGGGAGGGGACCGCCGTCAGTACACATTATAGCTGCGCTAGCATCGGCGGTGGCTTCGGATTCTTCGTCTTCGTCGTCGATGGGAGGGGGGAGATCGTTGCAGGAATCGTGGGGACAGTCGCAGGTGAAGATTTCGCGCATGCCGAAGGTGGAGGTGAGATCGATGAAGGGGATGCCGTTGCCGGTTTCGAGGGCTTGGAGAACGGTGGCTAGGGAGGGGAAGAGGAGGATGGGGCGATAGAGAGAGGCCGAGATGAGACGTTTGAGGGAGGAGTAGGTTATTAGTTCGGGGAGGGAAGAGGCGTCTTGCGGGGAGATGAGGATAGGGTGTATTTTTAGTTGGGAGAGGAGAGTCGCTAGGCGAGTGGAGATTTGGGAGGGAGTAGGGGAGTAGAAGGCGCAGATGCTGGGGCCGGATAGGTGGCAATAGTGGTAGAATGCTGACATGATCTTTTCGGAGTCGTGAAGAAAAGAGGTGTGGGTGTTGGTTGACCATTCGTTGTAGTTTACGTTGCCTGGTTGGAGTTAGTATCGGAGTTTACTTTATGAGGTTCATTTCGATGATCATTTTTATATACGAAAGCGTATTATGTAGTGTTTTTGGAGGATTGAGAAGTACCTGGGAGAAGAAGAGAGCAGAAAGGGCACTTGGAAAAAGAAAACTATTCCACAGTTACATACCATCACTAACCATCCTCTCCACCAAATCGGGATACATAGCCGCAAACACACCACCCAAAAATGTCCCATAACTAAATCCCCAATACCTCAACTTTTCCGTGCCCGTCTTCCTCATAATCTCAAGCATATCACGTGCTACACTCGTCGTACTCACAAATTTTAATAACGATTCCTCTCCTCTAGCTCTCGCTTCCCGTTCCATGTTTTCCTCACAAGTTTTCGAAAGAGCACTCGCTCTCGCATATGCATCATTCAGCATCCCCGGGTGCGAATCCACTACTCCTACATCACTCAATCTCCAAATCTTTGCATTTTGACGCGAGGATCCCCAGCAATTGATGAGAGGTGTTGAAGCCCCTATCCCTCGCGGATCAAAAGATATGATATCGTGATTTTTACCGACGATTTTTTGAAGATTGTATCCATTTCTTCGGAGGGAAAAGGTTCCTGAACCGCCCGGTCCGCCAGGATTAGTGAAGACGGGACCGAGGTAGTTGGTTAGATCTGTTGCGGGGATTTTGATGATTGCGAGGGAGATTCTGGAAGGATTGGAATTGTTAAGCCAGTCTAGTGGTAGGGAAAGACGAGCACATTGAAACGTTGAGTAGCAAGCATGCCAGATAAGGGATTCGCTTGGTTCGACCTGGAGATGTGAGAATGTGGAGGAGTTTACATGGGGAAAGAACTTACAGCTTTCCACTGCCAACCTGCTTTCGCGATAACTGGGGCTAGATTATTCAATTCGAGGTTTGCAGGAGATGTTAGTTGTGAAGGGATTCCATAATGCCATATGGTAAGAATGAAAGTGCCAAGGAGGAGAGCTGAATAGAATTTTAGTAGCGAGTATCCTTGAGATTGAGTTGGGGGAATTCTAGATGTTGTTCCCTGCTTAGACGTCATTGTAAATTTGCATACAATAACATCTTGAAGAGTATTCAAATAGAGACATTCACAAGATTGAGGATTTTGGCAACCTTGACGTTGTTATATTGCTTGAGGCTTACTCCGTACATGATCATCCAACGGAATAATATGAGACAACTTCAATATCAAAGAGCTGAACCTACTACGTCTACCTATTATGATCTATACTCACCAATAATACTGAGGTGATACTAATCAAGATAGATTAGGAAAGAACATCTTTAATCCGGGAAGTGCGAGTGGTTGAATGACAGACAGATAAGCATATGAATCTCCCAATAAGATTCATTGAATCGTCGTTGCTCTCGGGCATTCATCTACATCTTAGAACTATAGATGAGATTCGTAAGATCTTACAATATCCAAGCCAAGATATCTCTGAAGAGTCGTTTGGTCGTTGTTTCACCCGTACAACCCGTGATATTATTAACTTTACCCGATAAGAATGATAAGAAACTGTGGTCTGTCTGTCTGTCCGTCTGTCTGTCAACTTGTGTGGAGTTAGATGGCGGTTTGCGATTGAAACCCTTTCCTTTTCGAGTAAGTCGAGCCGATGTCAAGTTTTTCTCGTGTCCAGTTACTTTTTCTCCTTGAGAAATCAATCATTTCTCCATTCTCAAGACACTCTCTCACACAAACGCCTCTCTGCAATCAAATTCTCGTGGATTATCTACCCGATATACATACAGTAAATGATATTTGAGGACATTATTAGCTTACACTCATATATTCCCAATTCCTCACCTGATTCGACGATACGATATTCAAAGTTGTCGTAAATTATACTAGCCATACAGTACGAAGAGTCACGAGTCTGTAATCACGATATTAGATTCTATTTGTGTACAACAATGTGTGACGGGTAATCATTTATGCAAGTGTCCGCTTCAGCTCAGCATCATTTCCTCTCTTCCGTACTCGATGGACAACACTTCCGGCTCTAATGTCGACTCACCAATCGCAGTCCGAAGTAGTCGAGGTTGTTGGACATGTAGAATTCGGAAAAAGAAATGTGATGAAATACAACCCGGTTAGTCCTGATTAGTTTTTGCTTGCCGAAGAAAAAGAACTAATATCCGATTCTCATAGGTTGTTCGAGATGTGAGGATGTTAATGTAGAATGTCACTATGGCCCTAAACCAAAATGGATCGATGATCCAAAGTTTGCAAAAGAAGAATTGGAGAAAATCAAAGCTATTGTTGCTGCCTCTGCAAGTAAAAAGAGAGCCGCTTTTCGTGCGAGGAAGAATACGGGTTCTATATCATCGGTGCCCAAATCACCCAAATCACCTAGGACTAATACTAGTACCACGACGAAAATCGCTAAGAAAGGAGACGATTTACCAAATGTCGAGAATGTCGCTTCTATCTCTACACCACTCATTGAAATGGATGATGATAAACCCATTGAACCTAAATCTCCGTTGTTTCCAAAATGGATCGAAGATCAAGAAGCAAGTTTAATGATGCATTATCTTGATCATGTCTTTTTTATCCAATTCCGGTTTCACACCCCATCATTATCATCGGGAAGAGGATGGTTATTATCATTGCTCACAAAAACAAAGCCTCTCTATCATGCAGCTCTAAGTTTAAGTGCTTTCCATCGTCAATCTCTTCTTTTGGAACAAGAAAGTGGTCAAGCGGAGATAGATTATCTGCATGAACTACAACATCACTATGATCTGGCACTGAAAGGGCTGCAAGATTTCATCCAAACAAATAACAAAAATGCATCTGAGCAAGGGGCTTTTGATGGAAATATCCAAATTCTAGCTTGTATGATTCAATTGATATCCTTTGAGGTCAGTGTCCCTCTTCTCCATAATGCATCACAAATGACAACACAATCACTGACACATGTTCAAAGCTCTTCAACGGAGGTGTAAGTAATTGGCAAGTCCATCTCAGAGCAGCATCAGAACTCATATTGGTTCTTCACGAAGTCTCAAATGGTAGTATACCAGGTCCAGAAACACTACTGACTTCATCTCAATGTTTCAATATTCCAGGAGCAGGCTCGCCAGAATCAATTCTGAGTGAAAGTTTGGTTTCGCGCGATAGTGCTGCATTGGATTTTTTTACGGGGGCAATTATTTGGATGGATGCGCTGTGAGTTTTCTTGGGGTTCTTTGGGTTTCAGAGTTGTTTTTGTTTTTGCTTGTCTGGAATTCATGCTGGAAAGATTGAAGTGCGGCGGGAGGAGAAATGGCAAAAGTCTTGTCTTGCTCAGACTGTTGTATCAATCGAATAAGTATTTGATTGATAAGGAATTTCATTATGTGGGCAAGCCCCCAAGCCCCCACAGCTCGCTGCGCTCGAAGTTCACACATATGATATTATTCGGCCTCCATGGCAATGGCCCCTGGAGGGCCAGCGGAGCGTCATCCACAAAACTTGGTCTCTATATTTTTTACTAACATCGAATTTATAGAGCCTGTGTATCAACCGGATCCCATCCTTGGCTTTCCGAATTCCACAATCGACTACTCTCCGCTAAGAGGCCTGGCTCCTCCAAATCCGACCACAAAATCCAATTGGCATCTATCATGGGATGTGAAAACTGGGTTATGATAATGATTAGCGAAATAGCCTGGCTAGGAACCTGGAAGCGAAAACACGAATCTGATTCTACCATAGATTTCAAACAACAATTAATCTTCACCGAACAAAACATTCGAGGTCGTCTTGAATCTAAAAATTCAGAAACGCTAGAGGAACTCCACGCGTTGAGATCAATTCATCGAGGGACCCCGCCATTTTATGTCACAGAACTGTATAATAAACACACCATCCTCCTGATAACCCACATTTTTGCCTGCGCATCTCTCATCTATCTCCAAATGGTCATCACGGATAACCTACTCCCGGAAGATATCGATTTGATGCTCCACAACACTATAAACGCTATGCGCATGATTCCCAATCCTCAAATGTTCAGAGGATTGGTGTGGCCACTGAGTGTAGCAGGTTGTTTGGCAAGCTCGAAACAAGATCAGGAATTCTTTAGGGAGACGTCGCGAGGAGCGGTAACGGATTCAAGAAGTTTTGGAAATTCGAGTAGTGCGTTTGAGATTTTGGAAAAGAGTTGGGAGTTGCAGAGGAGAGAGGGGAGATTGATCGATTGCACCACGACGATTAGGGAGATGGGAAGTTGTATACTTTTGGTTTGAATTATGAATGTATGGGAATTTATCTGGAAATTGAAGATTTACGGTTTTAGGAATGTTGAGATGAGAACTATTGGTCGTATTTTTACTCTTCTATAGATTATTTGAATTACTTCGATACCCCTTTCTTTTTTGTACAATTTTCATTTCCAAGTTGCCTCTAAATTCTGTTTTCTAACTCGACTCAGATAATCCCAAATCCCTCTCAATTATCCTAACCATTTTCAACAGCTTCTCCTCCTCCAATCTCCTCCCCACAATCTGTAATCCCACACTTCCTCCCTCATATTTCTGCGCACCTTCTTTCCCAGGTCCCCAAAGAGCTTCCATATCCGTTTTCCCACCATCATTCCCATCCGCATCGCCCCACACATCTCCCTCCTCCACCTCCCCAGCAGGTAAACACGCAACCGGTAAATCCAACCCATTAAATACACTCGTATACCCCCAATACTTCGCCTCTTCATGCGCATTCGCTACCGTTACACCACCTGGCGCGATGATACAATCTACCCCCGTCTCCAACATCAGTTTCGCATATGCGTCTTGGATTCTATTTCTCTCTTGATGTAATTTCCATTGTTCGGAAACGGTGCGGTTTTTTGTGGTTTTCTTTTCTAAAAGCCATTGGAGTAGAGAGGTTGGGGGTTCGGAGGTGAGAGAGAGGTGAGAGAGATATTCGGCGCCGCCGTCGAGAAGGTACATCGCATCGACGGTAGAGATTAGAGGGGCGTGCAGATGTGTTGGGAAGGGAATGATTTCGTGTCCTGCTTTTCTGAGTGTGGATTCTGTGGAGTGCAGCACACGGGTGATGGGTGGATGAGGAGTGTGCACTCCATCGGTATATATAATACCGATTTTCAATTTCCTATTCTCTTCGTTCTCAGCAGCAACAACTTCGCGACATCCCCATGGAATAGGAAGTAGTCCGACTTCCCCTCTCCAAGGCTGCGCATCCAAAAGCGTTTGACAGAATAATTCCACATCTGCCAAGCACGTAGCAATGGGTCCCACAACCCCAATCACACTTTCCATGCCATCGTGTGCGCCCGAGAGCCCGGAATGCGGAAGTCGCGCCACACTGGGTTTGAGACCGTAGATACCGCAGCTGAGCGCGGGACTGCGAATACTTCCTCCGATGTCGGTGCCGATGCCGAGAATCGAGCCGTGCATGGCTACGAGTGCGGATTCACCGCCGGATGAACCACCGGGGGAGAGAAAGGTGTTCAAGGGATTGGTCGTGGTGGAATAGAGATTCGAGCGTGTTTCGAGAGCCATGAGTCCTTGGGGATTGGTGGTTTTGACGTGGAATACTGCGCCGCTGTTGCGAAGGACTTGGATACACATTCCTTCTTGGGAGGGGGAAGCGCAGAAGTTATCGGCCCAGCCTACGAAACCGGATGTGGAGGGTGTGTCGATGAGGTAGATGTGTTCTTTTACGGAGATGGGGAGACCGTGGAGAGGTCCAATGGGAGACCCGGTTTGGGTCATGTGCGCATCGAGTTTGGCGGCGTGGGAGAGGGCGCTGGGGTACATGGTCCAGGCGAGACAGTTTGTCTGTATTTTGTTCCGTTAGTTCTTTCTTTTTTACTTCTGACCTTGTCAGATACTATTCGGGAATCCCATTGAAGGTTCAATGACGGAAATTAGGGTAATCAACTTCCAGAAGAAAGGAAATTGAAGACAAACCGCTTGATGAGCAACAGCGCTCGCTTTACAAAACGCCGTTGTAACTTCCACAGCTGTGTACTCTCTCGTTCTCATTTTCTCTAGCAAATCCACAGCAGTACTATACACAATCTTTATCTCTCTCTCATTCAACAAACCACAAGTTTTTACTAAATCGAGAGGTCGTTTAGATTTGAGGAGGTCTGCTGGAAGAATCCATTCCGAGGGAATGGAAGAGAAAATCTCCCGTTGGCGACGAGTAGCGATGGCTTGCCATGTTGAAGCCGTAGAGGCTTTGGAGGGCTGTTCATCCGCGAGCTCAGAAGCAGTGGACGCAGAAACTTCTTTGACAGGAGTCGCGAGAGACGATGAGAGTTCTGCGATGGAGGGAGCCATGGTTTGAAGAATTGGAAGACACTGATCTTCTATTTCCTTGAGTCGAACGATTTGATTCCCGGACGTTTGTACAAACACAGTAAAAGCAAATCCAATATTTGAAGAGAAAGGAACAGAGCGAAGTGTGCAACGTTGATTAACCAAAATGCAAAGAACACACTTAAAACAAATCTTCAAAAGCTACATATCACATCTTCCATGAGATACATATGTATATTTATATCCAGACTCTCCAATAAAGAACAAACCGCCTGTACGCCTCGCCCTTCCCCATAGATACACCGCACAGCTACTTCATACCTACCCACCTACCCACCTTCCCACCTTCCCACACAAACTCAAACTTCGAAAGAAATCGTCACTTCCGGAACCGCATGCGATTGTCGAATGAAAACCAACGAATTCTGATCAATCGATCAGATAAGAAATGCAATGATCAGATTGGTGGGGTGGTGCATAGGTAGGTCCTTGACGGGACCTGAATCGGATCAATAGTGAGGGAAATTCGCGTCCACTTTCCTGAGAATAGGGGTCGTGTCGACTTACCTTGCTTGGTCGCGTTAAGGAGGTTTGCGGTGACATCTTGGAGGATGTTGTTTGGTATAAAGGAGGAATGTTCGGGTGGTTGTTTTCTTGTGTTGTATTATTGTATTCTGTGTTTTTTGTGAGATAATTGGAATAAACTATCTATCTTTTGTAATTGTACAAAATCATTGTGTTATTTCGATATCAATTAGCCTTTCACATCCATATCCATATCCACAACCAAAATCATGGGTTCCATCACAGCCGAACAAAAATCCGGGGAATACCCTCAATTAAAAGAAAACACCATCAGAGTATACAAGAAACGAGGTATTACACCCTCTCCCCAGTAAAAAACAAATTCTAATCCCCCATAGCACATTATGATTACCGCACGGTTCATTCAATCCTCTCTCAAACATTCGTCTCTACAATTTCATTCATAGTACCGGATGAAGATGGAGAGCCCTCACCATTCTCCATGCCAATGACCGCTGTGGCTGGTAACTATGATCCTCACAAACCCATCTGTGAAGATGACGGAAGCGAGGAGCAGTATGTACAAGAACAGGAGAGTTTCGGCGACGGACCATTCGATGTCTATCTGCACGGAAATTCCGCCATGATGTTAAACCGGATGACGAAACAGGGAGGAAATATGAAAGTTGTAATCAATAGTACCAAAGGTATATTGTATTTGCCATCATTCAAAACGAGAGGACTCTCACTAACAAGCCCCAGTCGACGGTCTAATCCTCCACTTCACCCCCAATGGCCACTCCCTCAACTACCGCTCCTGCATCATCCACGGTACCGCGGAACCCGTGACTTCCACCGCCGAAAAACACTACGCCATGCATCTTCTCACAAACCACATGATCCGTCGGCGCTGGTCACAGACAAATCCCGTGGCGCCCGAAGCCATGAAGTCGGTGCAGGTGATTAAAGTCGTTGTGCGCAGTGCGTCGGCGAAGATCCGGACGGGGAATGTAGAGAGTTTGGAGCGGGGAGGATTGGGGGAGCGGGACGATGTATGGACGGGAGCGTTGCCGTTGTATGAGGTACTGGGACAACCGGTACCGAGTGCGTATTGTGATGATAGGAAGGTGCAGGAGGGAGTGATGGATTGGATGGAGAAGCGGAATAGGGAGGAGAGGAGGTATGCGGAGGAAAAGGCGATACCGTTGACGTTGGGTGATCGTAGTAAGTGATGAGTGTGTAGTATGATATTTAATAATAGATACCCCAAATGAAGAATATGAGACAGGAATTGATTGACACGAAGAATAATGACATGTAATGTGATAAAGACAGATACTCTAGAATTCATATGTAGCAAGTCCCAAGCCATCCCATATGTTCAATTGATTCCTATTAGACTTCAGAATTCAATCGCATGAGGCAATGCACCAAATTCGATACTTATGCAGTTATTGGAGAACAATGAAAACTCATACATACCGCCGTTGAACTTATACACATTCGGTTACCCTAATGCTATTCAGAACATCTATTCTCAATTCTCAATTTCTGTATAGTCGCTACTATTTCTCTTATTCATCATCTTGTTCTTCTTGCCAATAGCCTTCCTTTTCCTCCTCCAATTCATCACCGTCAATGTCTTCTTCCTCTTCCGCTCTGACTGTCGCCCTCACCCGCTGATCATAGTCTTTCATGATCTGAGCCACCTTTCCCTTTTCTCTATGATAACGCTCCCTTTCCTTGCGGTTACGGGCGTTTCTCCTAGCCACTAGCCTTCTCTTCTCCAACCCGTCGTCACCATTTTCGATTTCCTGCTTTCGTTTTGCTGTTTCTTGACGTTTCCGTTTTATTCGTTCCTTTGTCCCGAGAATTTTCTGTTCGAGCTTCCCCTTTTGAATTGGATCATTCCCGTTCATGATTTCCTCCTCTCGTTTTGCTATTCTTTGCTGTTTTCGCTTTGCTTGTTCACTTCTTTTGAGCCTTCCCTGTTCGACTTTCCTCTTTTGAATTGGATCATTCCCGTTCATGATTTCCACATCTCGAAGTCTTTCTCTTCGAGTGCGCTGTTTTTGAATTTCATTTTTTCGGAGTCTTTTTTGTCGTTGCTCTTCAGTCTCTTGTCTCTCGGACAAAGACTTCTGTCTACCTCCGCCGCCACTAGTTTCTTCTTCAGCCTCTTGGCTAATATTCTCCATTGTTGAAAAGTCCGCAGTTCCCAATCTCCTATTATCTTCTCGTCTGCGACTTACTGGACTTTGTGGGCGCGCCATTTCCTTGTACCTAGTCTCCCCATTCTCCGGCGACATGGCACGTTCTCCTTGTTCAGGTCTCTCACCTCCAGCTTGCAGGGTTCTTTCTCTCAGACGATCGTCTATGTTCATTGTCTCTGTGTTGTTTCTGTTGGTATCAACTTGGTTGATAGGTGTAAAGTATCTTAGTCTATTATGGCTGTATTCGTTCTTGATCATTATTTTCTATGGAAATCTAGTAATTAATATAGGGAAGCGCTAGCGCCGCGCTAGCTAATACAGTGCCCTCTATGATCACTATTATAAATGGGAAGCTAGTGCTTAGTATAGGGAAGCGCTAGCTAATACAGTGCCCTCTATGATTACATGATCGATATCCCGACAATTTCCAATACTGTCTCCATTCCCATGTGCCATCCCCACCCTCAGATTTCACCCATCATTCTGCTTTCCGCTTTCTCCCGCCCAGCGCGCTCCACCCCGCTCTCTTCCATTCTTACCTCCTCTCCCCCCCTTCTCTCCCCTGTTCCCCTTCTCTTCCCTCCTTCTCTTCCCTCCTTCTCTTCCCTCCTTCTCTTCCCTCTCTCTCTCTCTCGTCTCTTTCTCTCGTTCCGCATGCTTTTCAAGGTCCACTTCCATCTCCACCACAACCAGACACTCTGCATCCGCCGGAGACGGTACTCTTCTCGGGCCAGACAGAATCATCGAATCCCACGCAAGTATCTCCAAAAACCAAAATTAACAACGCACAACAAAAAAATCTGAATCTCTCCTGGTTTATTGAACCCGCCTCGTCCTCCACGCAATCAAACCTCGCAATCGACTCGTTCCCACACTTTTCGTACCATACGCACAATCCCTCCTCACCCAAGCTCCCCTCTGCACTTGTGCCCAATTAATATAACAGTACCCACGTGCACTAAATACTGATCGTAAATGATAATGAAAAGAAAGAATGAGAAGAGGTATTTGATGTTTTGATGCTTTTTACCATCTCATCCCATGCTAGATCTTATTATGAAAACAAATGAAGAGAGGGGGAAGGAACAGACGAGCAAGATGAGATGTAAAAGTTGGGGAACGAGAGAAGAGCAAATACGGAAGATAGTTGCTGGAAAAGCAATGTCATATGAAGGCAGAAAGAAGGAAAAAGAGAGGGGAGTTTGAATGCTTGGACATTTTGAGGTTGCTACCGCTAAACTATTGATGAGATGTAGAGATTGCGAAGAAAAAGGAGAGAAAAACAAAGTACATTGAAGGAGGAATGCTCGTTGGCGTATAATACAATTCTTCGTGATAGCATAAAAAATACCAAATTACATCATGATCTACTAGTAATACAGCCCACAATTTTCTTCATACCAATTAAACATTAACAATTCCCTCTCCCCTTCATCCATTTCACAGGAAAGGACTACCAATCCTGAATACCCTCCTCAGCAAGATCAAGCGGTTCCCCATTAGCCGCCGCCCTTGCATTACTAATTTCCCATTCAAACTCTTTAAGTGCTCTAATCTCACTCCCTACAAAAAGCCCCCCGATTAACCCATCAATAATACCCGCTCCAAGTCCCAAACTACTCAATAGCATAAGTATAAATGCAACGAAATTTCGAGGACTCCACCAAACAGCAATGAAACAACCTATACTAATGAATACTGAAGCGACAAAATGACCTAAACGAAGACGTCTTTGACGACGTTCTCGGAGGCGGTAGGTATGGATCATGGCGATGATTTCATCGTATGTTGAGATAGGGAGGTACGGTGGCGATGAGGAAGTTTTGAGTTGTGTATGAGCACTGAGAAGATGAGATTCTGAGGTTGCGGTTTGGAGGTAGACACCATTAGAAACTGCGGATTTATTCTTTATTGTTTGTTCGGTTGGTGATGCATATTTTGTGTGTACCAATGTTGCTTCGACGGAGAAATGATCACTCAATGAGCATTGATATTTGGAATGTCGTTGCAGCATACCAACACGTGCATCTTTTACTATCCATCCTCCCGCCGATGGATTATTTTCGTCGAAACATGTGTTGGCGAAAATATAGTCTAGTCGTTTCGCACGAGGGTCAGGGGTATCGCCGGGAATCTCAATCTCGGGGCGATTTGGACCAAGACGCTTTTGTTCCCCCTTATTCCAACGCCAAGTATTCAATACGCTGTCGCAAGTTGCACCGTTTTCCGACAGATTGAATTCAGCAGTTGGTATTGGGCGTCTTCGAGCCTTTTCGACTTCATCAATCGCAGCACCGATAGAGCAATCAGGGTGCAAAACCATCCAAACATCTCGAGCAGGTGAATGCTTGCTGATAAGTCGATGGGCGAGGGATAATGGTATCATATTAAAATCTCCTAGGCCAAGAACTAAATGTCCACGCTCTGCAGCACCTCTCATGAGTTTCGCTATTTCCCATGCTTGCGCTGTTCGGTGGCAGATATACGAGTCGTTTGGTTCTGTTTCGTATGGTGCGTGGAGCTATGTACGTTAGTTTTGGCAGAGCAGAAAGCTTCGAAGTACTTGCATGCGTAGTGAAAACCTCCACAATATCTTTCGGCCCCTGTCCAAATCGTATTCTGGCACCAGCAACACCCTTCCCAACAAACCAATCGCCTCTGAAAAACGCGGTAGGTCGGCCATTCAGAGGATACCTGAACATCGAGCTCTCTTCGATTGGCCATTTAGACAAAATTGCCAAGCCACCTCCAAATATGCCACTGTGATAAAACTTTCCATAAGGCAAAACATGCTTCGTTTCTTTTCGTATGCTCTTGTAATCTTCCTGTGTCCAACACTCCTGTAGACCGACTATATGGGGCGTAGGACTTGCAGAGCCAATGGCTTGCCCAATTTCCGTAAGACGTTCATTTCGTAGGGTAGAGATAAACTTGAGACCCCAACAATTGAGGGTGATCACATTGATCTCATTGACTTCTAGTGATGGGGAGTCCATAACTATTGAGGCAAGGTTTGGGAGAGAGAAGTAGTAGAATAGAAGACGTCTTATATCGTGAAGATCTGCTAAGGCGTGAGCGGCGTATCGCTGAAGAAATGAAATGAAAGAACTCCGTTTTGAGATTTTGGCCCTTGCAGTCAGTCGCATACAATAAATTCTATCACTCTATTCTATTGAAACCAAACTCAGGTAAGCAGAAAAAGTTCGGACAATTAGATCAATGTCTGGATTGAGTAGCTATGATGGTGTTTTGAACCATTTCCCATCAGTTCGGTCCCTTCCCTTGAATTAACCTTCATGACGTTTCTAGGCTCAACACCAAGGACTCAAAACCCAGGGGTTTATGGGTCCCATCCGCCGGTAGAACAGCCGATGCCATACAAGGGTAAGCGCATCGCGTTTAATCTCTCCATGTAACTTGCCAGCGCTTAATTAATCTGAGTCGTCATTAATGTAACAAGAGCTCGAAAGCTTGAAATATTATCCGACATTGATAAAATAGCTACAATTCCGTTTAATATGGCAGAAAGACACCAAACAAAACGTCGAAGATACGATAGCGAAGTTTCTACACCGGGTTATAGCTCGCCCGATGAATTGGCAGATGATAAAGCAACCCGACCATCTACGAGCACGCGTCGCGATTCAACACGCAGACAATCAAGACCATATTCTAGTGATGGCAGCGCCGATGAGCTAGATCATACAAATACCCGTCATCGAACTCCGCGAAGCCCCCGAAGCCGTCGAAATTCAAATCAATCAAGAAGTAGATCTACCTCTGAAGATTCACATCGCTCGGCGCAATCCTCATCTACACCTTCTCATAAACCTTTAAAACTCAACTACAAATGCAAGTTTATATTACGAGGACATCGTAAAGGAGTTGCGCAAGTGAGATATTCGCCCAATGGTCGATGGATAGCTAGTTGTTCTGCAGATGGCACAATTAAAATATGGGATGCGGAAACGGGAAAACATTTGCGAACAATGGAAGGACATCTTGCAGGTGTTTCTACAATTGCTTGGAGTCCGGATTCAAATACTATAGCTTCAGGATCAGATGATAAGGTTATTAGACTTTGGGATCGAGCGACTGGTAAGCCATATCTTACGCCTTTACTTGGTCATCATAATTACGTTTATTCGGTCGCTTTTTCTCCAAAGGGGAATGTAATCGCGAGTGGAAGTTATGATGAAGCAGTCTTCTTGTGGGATCTACGCGCAAGAAGGCAGATGAGAAGTTTACCAGCGCATTCTGATCCGGTCGGTGCGGTGGATTTCATCCGAGATGGGACGTTAGTATGCAGTTGTTCTACTGACGGGCTCATGTAAGTTCATTTGCTAGCCATTCATAATTTTGTATCAGAAATACTAATTGTATCCTAGTCGTGTATGGGATACTGCAACTGGTCAATGTCTTCGGACTCTCGTACACGAAGATAATGCGCCGGTAACCACAGTCCGATTCTCACCCAACGGCCGGTATATTCTGGCGCATACACTAGATTCTTGCATACGCCTTTGGGACTATGTAGCTGGAACTTGCAAAAAGACATATCAAGGCCACGTTAATAATAAATACTCGCTAGGTGGAAGCTTTGGTTTCAGTGGTAATCAAGGATTTATCAGTTCGGGTAGTGAAGATGGAGACATTCTCTTCTGGGATGTTAGCACGAAGGAATTGATACAGAAAGTTCATGGGCACGAAGGCGTAGTTTGTTGGGTTGATACTGCTCCGGGACCGAATGGAGCGATTGTTAGTGCTGGTTTAGATGGAACAGTCCGGATATGGGTCGATGTGGGTGATGAAGATGGGTCTCCAAGACTGGATAACTTACATCTTGAATCGCAAAACACGAATCACGTGAAGCAGGAAAATGGAGAGGACGAAGATATGGGTGGGTATATGAATGAGGAGAGAGATGATAGAGACGAGGAAAGACAAAGGAGATATAGCAATGATACCCCGAGAGATGATATGAGTGTGGATAGGGAGAGATCGCGAGATAGAGATATGGATAAGGAAAGGGAAACCGAAAGGGACAGAAGCGAGTTACGCAGTCCGGAGAAGATGGAGGAAGACTAATCAGCTCTGAAAGATAAAGTTACTTTAATTTAATGTGTAAAGCATCACGCTATCCTTCCTCTTCTTGAATTCTAACAGTAGCCTGGAATTAGCTCCTCGATAATATTGAAAAACGTGGAAATGAATCTTAGGTCGATCTACATGGTTGCTTGCAAGATAGCATGACAAACCAAGCTCCTCTCTTCTCGGTCATCAGACCACAGCTGTCACACGCAAGATACAAGTAGTCTTTGGTCTATGGGAGGGAATTATAGTGTTTGAAATGTGAAGCAGTAACAATGCGTCTCTGTAAAAACAAGAACTTTCCTCATCCTACACCGCTACGTGACTAGGTTCCGTGATGCTTGGTAGGTGCTAAAGTAGAAGTTTATCATGCGATTATGTTCGGCAAACATGTAAAACGGTGCCTCATGTCCGGACCTGGTGATTAATCGGTGTCGAGATGGATATAAGGTATGGTATATATGGAACTTCTGAGGGCTCCAAAGAAAAGAGGAGATGTGGGCGCAGAATCTATATGTAGCGTGTCACATGATTTCATATCACTCCACCAGTGTCTTTTCCCAAGCAATGTGACTTGTGGGACAAATCAACCCAACTCTCACGATAATGGTGTCTTTTTCATGGACTCAAGGAGTTCGAGATTGTCATCGATACTCTCCAGCTAAAGCAGCTCAATTGCGAGGATATGGGCGGTGCAATCTTCTGGCCAATACCAAGTCAGGGTTTTTTCCAATCTATGTATCCTACAAATTCGCTGTAGCTGCTCGATTCACGCAGATTCACGCAGATTCATGCAAATTCACCGTCTCACTGCGCCGTACTTGCATCTATGTTGATATATATACATCGTCTTTGCATGTTGGGAACTCTATCAATTATGTCTTCGATACAACATACCGAAAGATCTATAACCTTAGCGACAGGTCTTCACACAACATCTACAGAATACCTATCCTCTAGAATATCATCTTCTATTCGACTAAGAATTGGCCACAAAACTTAAGTCGCCACGTCCGCAAAAACAAACACCCACCGACAATTTTTATAAAGTCGCCGTCATGAACTCAACTCCTCAGCAAGAATCAAAACCCCTCACCGAGTTCAGGCCGTTCTCCCGCTTGCCATTCGAACTCCGAGTCCGAATATTCAGAGAAGCAGAACCTGGTCCTGTGGTCACCAAATCTGCTTTTATACATCTATGTAGAGGCAGATCACAGATCATTTTACTGTCACTCCTCCTAGATATTATCAGCTAAACAGTTTACTAGTAGCTAGCAGAGAGTCACGTGCAGAGATTTTTCGCAGATTTTCAAAGTTTGAAGTTATCACCCCGCATTTGTTTGACGAACATGTGCGTAAGCGCAGTAGTTACTTTCGGCCTCATATCGATATTCTGCAATTGTATGAAATGGGCGAAAGATTATCTGCTGAAAACATCACACAGTTGGCGCTGAATGTATTTGTAGGATTGTGGTATTTTCCTCGTATGATATTTAGTGACAGGATGAACAACGCAGCCAAGCTATATACTTTCCTGAGTAACCATTTTCCGGCTCTCAAAAACCTATGGCTCATAGTTGAGAAGGAAGATTCTCGCAATGAGTCTCCATCAAGCAAGCACCTACTTCGAATGCTGGATGTTTCAGATGGATTTGTGTATCTTAATTTGCGCTTAAAGTTTGCCCTGGGCCTAAGAGACCGAGGAAAGGGCATTCAGAGAGTGTACAACCAGCGATCATTGAGATATATCAAAGAATATACGGAGCTGATTGCTGGAGACTTAAGTCTGTTTCTGAATACGAAAGAGAGTGATCTCTGGCCTTCACCTGGAGAGGCAACTCTAAGATACTGGAAGACTCGCAAGTCTGCACCCGCTCTGATGTGCTTCATTACTAAAGACGTAAGTGACAGCGATATTTATTCATGCAAAGACGAAGACAGTGGTACTTCATTCTGGCTTTGGGTGCCCTCCTTGGGCATCAGCATTGCATGCCATAAGGATGCAAGTCCCGTTCATAAATACAAAGGATTGGCTCAGATATTTGATGGTGAACCGTGGTAGTTCAAGTTAGATACACGAGAAAGCACGTCAATGGCACAACATCCTCACAATATCTTCGGCTAGGAATATGCAAGGATATCCAATTGAAAGGATCCAAAGAACAGAAACTCAGGGGCGGAGAGCTGACTAGATGAACAGAGCACCTAATTAGACAACCTCACACAATGAAATGTTTCTTCATACTACTTCTTCTGAAAAGCCTGTCTTCCTTAGTGAAAATAGTCTTGATCTCGGAGCTCTAGCACCCCATTTGAGTTATTCTTGACTCTCCGGATAAGTGACGTTCGATTTGTGCTTATAACATAAGATCTTACAATATTTCTGAATCTAGGCCCATATTCGCCCAGGAGCATACTGGAAGTAGATGCACCTAATGTTATTCAATTTTCAGCGACCACAAGCAACCTTGGAAGTAATCCAGAACTAATTTCGAATTGAAGAAACTAGAGACGTAAAGTAAAGTAAGCTTTTATAAGAATGTAACGAAATTTTCTGTCGAAAAAAAAACTCTGATTGGTTGATGTATACCGTCAACCCAGTATATAAATGAATATCACTATTTCCATGTCTTCAAAATTCAAATACTTCATTCACATGCACATTATGATAGTAACGCATTTTTTATCTATTCCTAGGTACACAAGATATTCAAGTTCTCGAAAAGTAGGAGTTGGCTTTGATTTTTATTTCAACTCCCAATTTGTCCATACATGACCTCCAAATATTGGATCCCTCATGATAATCAGAACTTGCACGGCTTGTTAGCTCTGAGATTTGGCAATGGAGATTTGCATCTTCACAAGAGTTGTTTCCTACGTTTTATTATATAGCACTGATTTGATCATTGAAAGTACTAATTTCTAAAATATACATGTTAAGAACCGGCCATCCTGTTGATCGGCTGCAACCACGCAATGATATCAGGATTAAAATTCTACCAAGTTAGATGAATAATCTCCGGTGACAAAAATTACTTTCCAACTATCACATTCGTCTACTTTATTCACTTGCTGGCCCTGATTAACTCACCCATGTGCCATGAAAATCGCGCTTTCATGCCTAGTGTTTTATTTCGTTAAGTTAAACGAAACCGGTACAGCTGCTACGGCTCTTTTCAAATACCTCATTCTCACCATACATAAATATTCGACATCTTCCATCATCGACATCACTCAAAACTTGCAGTATTTGACTTCAAAAGCATCATATCGCTTGTACGCAACATTTACCAATTCAACAAATTATCTATCACTAGGACAGAGACTCTCCTTTTACAATTTGCGATATTCAGAATACATGCATGATAACATGGCCGATAACATCTCAACGACAGTATGTTCAAATGCAGCATTAGGAATTTCGGACGGGTTCCCATTGTTTTCATCATTACCGGTCGAAATACAATGCCGGATTTTCAAAGAAGCTTTTCCTGATCCAGAAATAGTATATTGGGATTTTGACCTCGGAATACAAATTGGAGGGGTAGCAGGTGTTTTTATTTTCTTTTCAAAAAACAGACGTCACGCATTGCTATCTTTCTTGCTTGCATGCAAGAACTCACACGCAGAGGTCTTCCGGAACTACGACAAAATCGAGATCAATTTCCCAACTCCCATGTACTTCCAGAGTTGCAACCAATCTGATCGTTACAGATATCTGCGAAAGGCTGTTGATACTCTCTCTGTGAGTTTTCTCAGCTTCATATCATTGGATATGGAAGGAGGAAGCATGACGTTGAATAACCTCACGCATCTTGCTTTGGATGTCGATTTCGACTATCCCTGGGATGGATTATACATGCGTATTCTAGCCAAGTTCTATATTTCAATCAGCATCCACTGTCCAGCTTTGAACACATTGTATTTTATTTATGATTACGGTTTGGGTCGAGGAAATTGGTGCACTCACGAATACCATCAACTTCTTGATGTTACTGAAGGCTGCTTGGATCTAGACTGGGATTTTCCGAGATTAAAACAATCCCTGAATGAACAATATCGATATTCATCTAATCGGAGACAAAATACAGACTTACACAGGGTACTGGACGATCTCAAAGACATGGACAGGGAATTTAAACAACTATCAAAGAATTTCGATCGCTTCATGAATACCACAGCGAACGACACATGGGATAAGCCTGTGGGGGAAACATTGAAGTACTGGGAAAACATCAGACCGACTCCTGTGTTACTGCTGAGATGCCAAGACCATTTTCTGGCGAGTACCTGTTCTTGCAAGTCCGAGTATCCGACGCTTTATTTAAGACAAAATGGGATTTATCTCAGAGTCCACAAGGATAGAACGCCCCTAAACATGTACACTGGTTTGAGGCAAATCTTTGATGGAGAGCCATGGTAGACGAAGCAAGTCTTGACTGATGGACAATATGGCAATTAAATACTTGATATATTCAGGGAATAGGGTTCTCATTGTCATGGAACGGGGAGAAGCAGAATAAATACTAAATCAGGCACACTATGTGAATGTGCTCGGATAAACATCGCATATGGGTTTTGTATATCAGTGTTATGGGGAGCTAAGGTTAGCTGCTGCACCTTGTGTCAATAGTCTAGTTAGAATAGCAATAAATCCTATGTGCATAAAAGTTCTCAAAACAACAAAATAATCATGAATCATGTCAAGAGTTCCAGGAGTGAGAATGCAAGCTACAATCTAAGTTCAACAACGGAGAGCTAACCGAGAGTCTAGATCCATGTAGAGTTGTGCCAGTATCCAAATCCTAGTAATATTATACTGTAAACTCGAAGAATTTCATCAAAAACTTCTTATATGCAATGACAAAATATCTTTGTATACATGATATATGATCCAACGAACTTGAAGATTGATTCGCTTATCATGCATGACATTGTCTCCTGCACTCACAGTCAATTTGGGAACACTGGAATCAAAACGATGTTAGAACAGGTAAAAAGTTGATTTTTATACTCTCTATACTTCTTTCTAGAAGATTAGATATCATTTTCTTAGAAATAGACAGACTGGAAAGATCTTAATGTAGGTAGATTTAGGCTTCCAAGTCATGCATAATGTTCGTCAAAGTGACATCAATTATCACTACCAAACAATAAGATACAACTAAATAAAAGAAACAAATAAATTCAGAGATCTCTACAACACATAAATAGCCAGAAAAAACAATAATAGTCAAAAACTCAGCATTGTGGTAACCCTTTCATAGATAACCCAAATGAAAGAGCTGGGTCAGTAAAAAAAAAGTTGAAGTCAAAAGTTGAATGAAGTTGCAAAACTAAAAATTCGAACCCGAAAATTAAAAAGCTCTTTGATTCAAAGAATGGCAAAACAGTTGATTAAACAACTTTTCAGATATGCAACAAATCTTTTGTGATTCTGGAGATATCACATGGAGAATGTGTGATTGGGAACGGTTATTAGTTGGGGGAACTTCGGGCCGAGGAGGGGGTGGTTCGAGCTTGTGGTGAGTTTGGGGTGAGGTGAGGTTGATGGATTGGATGGTTGGAGGTAAATTTGGGAATTTTTTGGGTTTAGTATCATTTGGGAGAGTAAACATACTTTTTTTTGGATGTTGTGATAGGATGGGATGGAAGGAGATGCTTTGTTACTGGGAGATAGGTGAGGTGTTGGCATGAATGTTAGGTTGTTGATTGATAACCCTATGTGAGAGTCAAGAGAATATTAATAAACCTGAAAAGCAATCGTTTTGGTAGCTTGAACTTGAGAAGATTTGCTATCATGTTCTATTCCGCAAAATCCTGTGTTCATCTGAATCTGGACTGTCACCAGAGTATGACAGCTCACTGTTCTACTCTACCTACTTCCAAAACCCCCCTCCATTTGATATCAGTCTATTCCAACAGTATAGATATTTTGAATGCATGTCTTCCATACGTCGTGGCTCTCCATTTCAAGTGTAGCGCTTGTAGACATCCAGCTCCTTTAGTTATTAATCTAAGCATATCACTCACTAATGGAAGGAACGTATGAAGAGCCCACTTCATCTGGAAGTTCATGGCCCCTCTCTCAACTGAAAGCAACGGGTCTGTGATATTCAACTATCCGATGCATAAGGTTTCACGATGGAACCTTTGAGCAAAAGAGTTTCTATCTGTAAGATACTAAATGCTACTGTTTGTTTTTCGCTTGTGAAGTCATGTTCTATGTAAGTAGTCTCTAGCAACTTAGAATTCACGATCTACTAATTTTTCTGAATACCTAATTAGAGGAGATTCCAGATATCGTAGCAAAGTGGTGATATTGGCTAATTATGAAGTTTGAGGTCTATGAGGTGAATTATGAAAAGGAGTTGGGGGAGTATTTGAAACAAGCAGGCTGTTATCAACTGACTTGGTACAAAAAGAATAGCCTGAGCTGCAAAACCATGATACTGAAATATAGTTGTATGGGATGACTTCCCTAGGCTTCCAAAGATAGGGATGATGTGTGAATCTGTGAATTTGTGAATTGGGGCCGAGTTAAAACCCCTGGCTGAGGGCTTGATTGAGATGGATTGTAGTCTGGTCAAGAGCCAGAGACATTCCATTATAAGCTTGTTGAAGGGAAGATTATGATGACATTTGCTGAGGTGAAAAAGAGTCGTAGTGAGATTACTTGAGGAAACGGATTGAGGAGGTTTGTGATATTGCACCATGCCACAGGGGAGTGACTCAAGTTTTCAGGAGATCATTGCAACTATTGCTCAAGACTACATGGTTTGATCTTCTTAAATCAGAGCTAGAAAACCTAGATGGTGCCTTTGTCTTTGTATTTTGAAGACTCAGTCGACAGTAGATGCAGGTGTCTCTGAAAGCCAATAGACATAAAACAGTGCTCTTGCCCATATATCTTCTCCAGGAATCTCTCAAAATACTACTACAACTCTTCCCTCCCACTGTCAGCTCTGTATATCTATATATTGCTTTAAAATACTGAATAAGCTAGCATTGAGGGCTTTGATACCAATTCACTTACAAGTAATACATCATCCATGAAGAATGACAAGAACACAATCTACTTCCAGACCAATAATAACCCTGGCTTACGCTTGAACTAACTTTTTTCGGTCCAAAACTATCATGATTCAAATTTCAAACATAAATGAACTTCGAAGAGTGAAGAGATGTAGTTGATTATGCTGACAAACAAACGTGACTACAACAACATCGGAACGTCGGAACCTTCTCAATCTGTCTTAGTGTCTTCACCTCCACACACTAAGCCGTACCTAGTATCACTCGAATTCATATAGCCTCTTTCTTGATATTGATTACTTTCTCTATTTGATACCCGACTTTCTTGATAACAACATCAAACCTTCAACTCTTGGTTCTTGATAAATATCGCACACCTTTTGTTCTTTTGTCTCTAGCTTCTGACCTTGTTAAATCTACAACAATTCATTCTCTGTGCTTGATACTGAGTTGAAAGCGTTGCCTGAAGCTGCTGCCTCTATCACGTTATTCGATTTTGTTCAGTTCGGTCGGGTTTTGTATGATCCTCTTCAATTTCGAGATCAAGCATTATTCCTCAGCCACTCCAACCTTTTGAGATACTGCAGTTCTTTTGAGCACTTCATCATTCGAGGTCACTCTGATCTTCCAAAACCAACATGGCTCCTCCCACTCCCATCAGTGATGATCTTCTTGAGATCAAGAAATCTGTGGGAATGAAGAGTATCTGGGTAAGTTAATGAATAATTCGCTGTTGATAGTTCCTACTAATCACATTTTATAGAGTAATATGAAGAAAGGCGCATCCAGACAGAATCCAAGCACAAAAAATTGTTCGACCCAACAGATCAGATCGGATTCAAGTTTCGCTGCATTATCACCTCCTTCTCGAGATTCGATATCAGGTTCCAAGAACTCCTGTTTCTCAGATCTCAACAATTATATTCCTGTAGGATCGATTCGAATACACAAGCACGAGTGTTCACTCTTGACGGAAGAAGTATTCACGTGTCGAGATTGGCATGCTTTTCATCTTCCGTCCGACATTATCAACTTCCAACAAAGCATCTTGTATTTACCAAATACTGTACAAAGCCAATTGCTTCGTTCCGCTGCCCTTGCTGAGTACACTGGAATACACAATGCTGGTTGGATTAGAATGGAGTTCAAGGCAAAGGATAAGAATACTGGTCAAATAAGGGTATATATCTTACCAGATGATATTGGAAATGCTGAGATCGATCGGTAAGTGTTTGTTGGATACTGTGTTAGCTCCAGACTCGTGCTAATTTCTTTCAGTTCGATGAAGCAACTTCGTAAGGGTATGGAGACCTTACTAGACAAGTTAGACGTCTCGAATGCGACTTGGCAAGGAACATGGTCAGATGACACACCAACTCAGCATATCAACTCTGATTTGGATGGAAAAGAGTCTACAGACGTCGTCTCGCTCTTTGACATGTTTAACGATCTACCATCCCCAAAGCCAGACCCAGGGGTAATCGTTGGAGATCGTTATGTACAAGATGCGATGCGATCTCTCCTGACGGGTAATGTCCAGGGGCTGAATCCAAATACGAGAATGCATCCATATCAGTAAGTAGTCAGCTCGCAATTTCTCCTACCTCCCGCCGTCTTCCCAACTTAGTTGTGCGTTGCTATTTTGAGCCAATCTTTTGAACTCGATCGCATCATGGCTATGTTCTGATCTTGTTTTTATTTCATCTTCACACTTCGAAGCAGCAAGGACTAACTCATCAACCATTGACAGATGTGAAACGGCTGCTATGATGTTACAGCGAGAAACACAGCCAGGATATATTGTGGATCCACGTCTTCGAAAAATTCAAGATCGGCATGGACAGAGTTTTTACTGCGATTTGAGTGCGAACGGTTGTTTGAGGGAACCACGCCTCTACGAAGCTCCGAGGGGTGGAATATGCGCAGAAAACATGGGTCTAGGAAAGAGTCTAATCTGCTTAGCTCTGATTCTATCCACAAAATATTTGAGACCTCAAATGCCAGATGAGCACTCCATTAACTCTATCCCTACACGAAAGAAGACAGCCTCTCTTCTCGAAATGTGCGCTTCGACCGTCGGCAGACAAGGAATTCCGTGGGAGATCGTCCTTGGAAAGACGGAATCCGAAGAAGAACTTGGATTCAGCCAAATGCATGCCGCGTTGAATAGAGGAATTGGCTACTATTGGTATGAGCCAGACCCACCAGCTCGCGAGACGCGTCGTCCCATAACACCAATTAAGAAGAAGATTTGGCTCGCAAAGTCTACACTTGTAGTTGTTCCACCCAACTTGGTGCACCAATGGATACAAGAGATCGAGAAACATACCACCAGCTTGAGTTACTTGGTTCTAAACGATATGGGAATTCAAGTACCTGCCGCGCACGAATTAGCAAAGTACGACATCATTTTATTTAGCAGAAGGAGATTTGAGAGAGAGGCTATAGAAGCGACTTTGACGTGCCGACAGAGCACCACTACTTGTGAGCATTGTTTTGGAAGCCCGGAAGCTTCGAATTGCTCTTGCAAGATGTCACCAGAAACCACACCGGCAGAAGCCTTTAAATATCGTTCCCCACTTCGAGATCTCCATTTCAAGCGCCTGATCACTGATGAAGGACATGGTTTTGGGAATGTAACAAAAAGCGGACAATCAAACGCGACAATCATGATTGACTTCTTGCACCTTGATGCTCGTTGGATTATTTCTGGAACTCCGACGAACGGCCTCCATGGAAAGGACGTCCCATTTTCGAGGACTTATGAGCTCAGAAATAATGACACGAAGCCCATCGGCCCAGAGAATGCTAAGACACCCGGAGAGAAAAGCTCTACAAACCCAAAAGAACTGTTTATCCAACAAGAGACTAAGGATCTGGAGAAGCTTGGAAATATATTGAAGTCGTATCTTAAAGCTCGACCATGGGCAAACACGGGCGTGGTGGGTGATCAAGCATCGTGGTTAGATCTAGTCATCAGACCACGATATAACCAACAGATCCATGGCGATCCAGGAATTCTTAAATCTACTTTGGAAAGTATGATCATCCGACATACAGCAAGAGACATCACGGCGCAACTTAGACTCCCCCCACTAAACAATAAGATTGTTTACCTCGAAGGATGTTTTCAGGATAAGTTGTCGTTGAACATATTTTCGATGATGATTACTATAAATGCTGTTACCTCGGAAAGAGAAGGTGTAGACTATTTTTTCCATCCGAAAAACAGAAGAGTTCTTTTGACTCTGTTGTCAAACTTACGACAGGCTTCATTCACTTGGTCAGGTTATACCAAGCCAATGATTGAGAACTCGCTTCAAGCCGCTGCAAAGTTCCTTAGAAAGGATGAAATTAACCCTGAAGACAAAAACCTTTTGCAGGAAGCAGTTCGATTTGGAGAGCTAGCACTCTCGAATGGTATATTCACAGCTGTCAGCCAATTACATGAAATGGCCATGTATGTACGAAGTCCTCTGTCGGAGGAAATTAGGCGTGCGTGGGCACTTGACTTCCATGATGGAAATCCAACCTTGATGGGCGCTAGTATGATATGTGCTGCCAAAGGGGCGTTTTATACATATCGTCGTGGTGCTCTCGTCGATCAATCCGATTCTGTCTTCGACACAGCTAAACTCACCAACTTTGGAGAGAACTTGATGCGCAGGCTTGCAGTTGACGCTGATATAGACCCTGTCGAATTCAGAACAGCACAAGCAGGTTTTACAGATCAAAGACCGAGTGCAAGCCCCGATAACTCAGCGTCAGTGAATAACGCCATGTGGAGAGAGTCTACTATCACATCCACAGCTTCATCTAAACTCTCATATCTCATGGACCAGATTTTTCTTCACCATACAGATGAGAAGATAATTGTATTTTACGAGGCCGAAAACGTGGGATATTATATTGCGCAGGCATTGAAATGTGTAAACATCGAGCATTTAGTGTACGCCAAGAGAGATTCAACATCGGAGCGTTCAAAATGTGTTGCAAAGTTCAACTCCGTCGCTGGTTTTCGTGTCATGCTCATGGATGTCAATCAAGCCGCCTTTGGATTGGATATGAGCGCAGCATCAAGAATTTACTTCGTCAATCCAGTATTTTCACCACAAGTTGAGGCACAAGCTATCAAGAGATCTCATCGCATCGGTCAGCTCCGCCCTGTACATGTTGAGACTTTGGTTCTGAAAGGAAGCATTGAGGAAGTGATCTTGACAAGACGAAGCACACTAAACGACCAGGAACACACGCATCTGAAAAACATCCTCGAAGACCAAGCGATATATGACTGGATCAAGAATGTTCAGTTCTACCCTATCACGAGTGGTGATTTACCCGGTCCAGAACAACTTGCTCCTCTTTCTTACCCGCAACTCGCGTTTGGAAAGTTCAACAATTCTCTGAATAATGCAAATAAGGATATGGTCCCTACGACGGAATTAGAAAATCTCGAGCCTCTTCCATCCCAATTGACTGAGAGCAGATACTCAGTTTCAGGTGGTGAAACTGCCCTCAATGTGGCTCGATTAGGCGATCTACACCGCGTATTGGGGATTGAAGTTTCGAATAACATTCTTGCAATGTATAAGAGAGGACTTCAGGA
Organism: Botryotinia globosa; assembly: GCA_014898425.1. Taxonomy (NCBI): domain Eukaryota; kingdom Fungi; phylum Ascomycota; class Leotiomycetes; order Helotiales; family Sclerotiniaceae; genus Botryotinia; species Botryotinia globosa. Next base: position 282,789 of record RCSZ01000002.1, read on the forward strand.
GCGAATTCATGAACAAGAATTGAGATTAGGTCGCTGGATTGATGGTTTAATGCTTTCGCATCAGATTGTTAATGTCTCTGCTAGTGGTGGGACTGGATCATCCCATCCTTCTCGTGGCGTAGGGTTTGATGCGAGAACTCGACCCGGATTAACTCTAGAGACCGGACAGGCTCTTCTTGGAAACGGAGAAGCAGAAGAGAATAGTCATAAGAACGATGAAGATCATCCAGAATCTCCGCGAACAAAGTCCATGAAGACAGGATCCACCGAAAATGATCGGCACAATGCATTGATGATGCAATCGAGAGAATTGGCTGAGAAACAAGCAGAAGAAGAAGACAAAGAGGAGAGCCATAGCTCTACTCAAACACTCACCTTGCAGGAAAGAATGAGAGAAGTAATGGAGGAAACAGCTATAATGCAAAGCAGTGCCAGTGGAGTATCTACTAGTCGCCCCAGTGCTAGATTCATCCGTGGGTTTGGACCATCTGCTTCTTGGCCCGGTCTTAGTGTTCCCAGAGCTGGTGGACCGTCTGCTCATGCGCCATCAATTTGGCCATCAACTTGGCCATCAGTTCAGGGTACTCTAGAATCTGGACAAATCACTGGTGTAGAATCAACGAATACAGCACCGAATATTGCACTGACTTCCAACGAACCTGACATTGGGTCATTCTTCGCGGAGATAGAGGGGAATGCCACAAATGAAGGAGATGAAGACATGGAGGACGCAGAGGTTGCAGATGAAGCGGAAGATGAAGCTACAGGTGCGGAGTCCGATTCTTCCCACGGAAATTTGTATGATGCATAAGATCAAAAAGATATGATATAGAGGACTTGATTTCAGGGTGGCATAGTTTGATGAGCGCATGCAGATAGAGGTAATATGGAAAGACATCATAAAAAACGCGGGTCTGTGCGATAGTTATGATACCTTGGCTACCCGTGGACTGTTTGGATTGATTTAAACAGACCCAGAGGGAAACAAGCATAGTAATGCATGCATAATGCCTACGATATGACACAATTTGAAGTTTTGAGCAAGGAAATAATTATGTTTGTTAGAGATCCAATACAGAAAATTCCAAAGTAAATCCAGAATCATTTCATTTCACGGTGCTAAAAGTAATATCTTTTTCTTTCCGCTCAAGAATATTCTTGACAAGTGACCTATGGGTACTATGGGAGAATTGTTTGGAATAAGAGGTAGACTACAAAATACAGGTAGGAAGATGGTACATATCTACACCGAATTCTACTTATGTATGGATGCGTAACGTGATAACGTGCTTCTGGGACTAGCCAACTAGTATTTGAAGTGAGATTGGAGGAGGGAGCTAGATCAAAGACACAGAGAGAAGGGGGGTCAGCCACAGATGGGCAGGTACTCGGGTAGGTAGGGAAATGTGTTTGTAGAAGAGTCGTGTCGGATAATCAAATATATTATTTGTGCATGGATATTATACAATGCGTGCATCTTTGCCATTTTAACAGTATACAGTATCGTAAGAGATCCCTTACCTGCTTTTCTTCCCTATTTTCACGCTCCCTCACTCTCCTCCTTATTTGCCCCTTCCTACCCATGAGCCTACCGCCTAGCAATCTCCCTCCCATCAACCCAATTAGCAACCCAATTCACCACCACCATCACCCTCCTCCTCCATCCCCTCGTCCACGCAATACTCCCGCTCCTCCACGCCAACCAAGCCGACGCGCCCGTCCAATCTTTCTTTCCCTGTATGACCCCATCACCTCGTCCTATATACGCTACTAAATCTTTCTGCTCATAGCTAAATGGTTTTCCGAGTTCTTCTGGATTCCCCAAGAGGTGTTGTTTCAGCCACTTTGCCTTTTGCACCGCGACTTCCGCAGTGGTCGGTAATTCGTTATTGAGAATATCGGCTGCGTCTCCGAGCGCGTACACATTTTCGATAATATCCGCACCTGCCCCTTCTACACCGTCGGAATCAGGCTTGAGGACTCTCAACCATTTATCTGTGAGAATCCTCTGCAATCCTTCGCTTTTCCTGCATTTCAAATCTTCGACGAGTTTCCCCGCTGTGTTGCCTACGGCCCATACTACCACTCCGAATGGAACCTCGCCTTCTTCTTTGACGGTCATACTATGTCTTTTAATTTCTTCGATGTGCTTCCCCGTTTTCACTTTGACGCATCCTCTGTTGTCGAATTTTTCCATCGCGTACTCGCTGAGTTTTTCGTCGAATTGTCCGAGGAGTCGATCTGCGACATCGTAGATACTTATCGTACATAATCCTTTTAGTCTCGGATACACAGCCCCCAAATGTTCCTGAATCAATTCATCAATTTCAGCTGCCAGTTCGATACCGGTAGGTCCTCCTCCAACAATGGCAAAATGCAACATATTCCTTTTTTCTCGTTCGGAAATTGTAGGTAAAGAAGCCCGTTCCAGACAATCCAGAATTCCCTCTCTCAATCTCCTCGCATCCGGTACCGTTTTCATAAACAACGCAAATTCCTTGACTCCCGGTGTTCCGAAGGTATTTGTTTCGCACCCGGGTGCTAGGATTAATTTGTCATATTTCACATCGAAATGCGCTTCATCGTCTTTTATGTTACTATAAGTTGGGGAATCCATCGATTCGCCACTTACGCCACTTCCTCCAATACAAGCTTTACATTTGATGGTTTGCGATTTGAAATCGACAGAAGTGACTAGAGCTTGGTATTTTTCGAATTTGGAATCTCGCCGACGAACAGGTTCTTCGGCGAGACGGAAATCGAAGATGGAACAAGCGGCTGAGGCGAGGAGGGGTGTGAGAGCCATCGTTCGAGAGGGCGAAATGGCGATTATGTTATAGGGAGATGTGGAGGAAGTGGTAGCGGAGAGCTCTTGAGCGAGTGTCCAGCCAGCCCAGCCAGTACCAATGATGGCTATGGTTGGTTTGTGAGGATAGGATTGAGGGTGTGGCGAGGAGTCTTCATTTGTAGATGTAGAAGGAGGACGGGATATTGAGGTTTTAGAGCCATTGCTTCTCGTGGTTTGGGACATGTTGAATTGAGATTTTGGATTGATACTGGCGGGGTAGAGACTGGGTTTCAAAACTCTATTTGGCATAGTTTTGAAGTTGATTGAATTCCTTCCAGTATTTGGGGTAACAAAAGTGCAAAGATTTCGAGTACTAACTCTAAACTTTCCTCCCAGATAACCACTTTTATACATCCCAAATATATATTATACAATGTAGAGAAAACAGGGAAAGAGAATTCTTATCAATACCATGGATACTCGGGGAAGTGGTATGTCTACATGGTCCTCGACTCACATTTTGCCAGTAATTTGCATAGCTTGGTACGCGGTGGTTCCATGTACTGACGGCATTGACATCTCTTAGCGTATATGGGATCCATAACTGTCGTAATCTAGATCTGATAGACTGATCGAAGATTCCATGGAATTGTGGTCTTGATAGGGATTCACAATTAGCAGAATGTGTTAACAATTACCTACCTGCCATATGAAAGTAATCCTCGAATTCGCTGCTGTCGCTGTGGAGAAAGATGTTCGATGTTTATCAGAACATTCCGAGATGTGAATTTTTGAAAATCGGTATTCGGAGTCCATCAATCATGACGTAGAAGAGTGGAGGTCGCTCTGGACAAATCAAGTCCAGCCGCATAGCACGTGACTGACCTCCACATACACTTAACCGAGTAAAGCTAATCGTGCCCCGTGATTTAGTCTCTGAAAGTGTGAGTTTTATTGCACGTCTCATTTAAACTAGGTTTTAAAGTGAAATTTGTAGTACAAGTTGGAGTGTTGAAGCTTAAAACTATCAAAGTTAGGAAAACATTGAATGATTTTTTTTATGTACACGTGATCCTCGGCCGGGTCTGAACCAGAAACTACCTCACTCGAGTGAGTGAGTAGTATTATTTATGTCTTTGTGTTTTTCAAACAAGAAGGCTTCAAGATATCAGATTCATATGCTCACCAAATCTTGTAAGAACTTCAAGAATGTACTAGAAATTCTATGCATATACTCTATAACGCTTCACACAATGGGAACTGAGGAAAAGCAAAAGGTGTTGCAACGTTGTCGCTCTGGTCAAACTTGAAGAGCGAGAAGCTTTGTTCAATTGAAATTGTTGAGAGATTCTTGAAATCATTACAAAGAGGAGAGGGCTACTAGTTACGAGGGAGATCTAGCATCATAGAAATATCACCATTTCGCTGTTTAATGCATTGATTTCCTCAATTAAATTTGCCAATAAATTTTAGATTCTGAGACTTCCTACCCCATCAGCTTTCCTCAAAGCTAATTCGCCTAAATATCTGCCCGTCTACTCAATCGTCTCTAGATTTACCACGGAGCACCGTCAAATATCTGCGTTAATCCTTTATACCTATCCACGATAGTACCATCGGCATGAGCCGGTAACCAAGCTAGTAGAGATGGTACGTACATTCGAGGAAGAGGAAAAACTGAAGCGTCAACTTTGGCATCTGCATAGAACCAGCCCACCAAGCCTATGACTGGTTCCCTAGTCTTCCAAAAATTCACGACGTCTCCATCCCGCGCGATGTTTCGAACGATAGCTTTTCTATAGTCCTTCCAATCTCTCATTACGTATTTAGCATCTCCTTGAAGACTTAACCTTGCTGACTCTTCCCATGCTCCTTCTGCCTTATATTTCGCTCCCATACCAGTAAATTCTTGAATGAAGAAATCGCTGTCCATATTCAGGACCCGTAATTCCAATTTTTGACTTTGAATGGGCGAATCGTTGAAATGAAAATAGTTGCGCCCGTCGAGGAGGAAATAAACCTGTGAAAGTGCGGGGCAATGGAGACTGATCATCTTGAAAAAAAGGTGCAGACGGCGAAGCTCATAATTTATACCAATCATGTTTCCGGGAAGCTCCCAGGTCATGCCATCAAGGGAGGCATTTTGGAGCGCTAGACACTTGATATTGGACATCAAAATCGTACCACCGTAGCTGTACAAGGTGAAAACGTTAGCGGCATCCAACATGAGGATATCTTTGTCTGCTCTCATGTAAGTAAAAGCTCTCGTATTAGGCTTCGTAGATGCTTTCAAACGGTTTACCACTTCGTAATTACGAATATGCGGAGGAACCCCCATGACTGGATTCGAGATTGCGAAAGGAGTTTTCGTTCCCAGACAAGTGATTTCGATATGCTGAACGTTTCGATATACCTCAGCGTTCGAATTAGCACAGGCTTTGAGTAATGGGAGCATGCTGGGATTTGTGGGTATGTAAATTTCCAGCTGTCGAACTATTCTTCGCGCACTGTGATCGCGGGTTTCAGTAATTTCAAAAGCCAGATCGATGATTTGAGGGCTTGGTAGTGCCTCCTTGAAGATCGCGCATTGAACTTCCTTCGGGAGCCGGGTGAATTTTTCGAAGGTTCCATCGTGTGGATCTCGCTTATCTTGATACCCCTCTTCGGAAGGGTTTAAAGGAGGACAGTCTTTACACATGGTGTGGTACAAAGAAGAATTCGTCAATCTGATGGGTATGTTTATTCTTTCATGACAGTTTTGGGGCGTGCTGAGAGTCGAGGTTGCAATTTCGAAGGTTGAGGTGATAGAACCGAGAAGCTTTCTCTTGTGAATTATATAGTAGAGTCTGAAGGGTACGGTCGAGAAAAATAGGCGCACCAGTTTTATAGTTCAAGCTTCACTATTTACACAATTGGCAGATGGTCTATGTACGGTTTGTTTACATCGATAGGAGGATATTCAAGTCAGGCCGTATTTGACCATCAAAATCAACACATTGGTCAGCATTGATTGAGTTCTCATGGTACCGTAGACTCAATTACGAAACTCATCTCTAGGAATAGCTAAATATTCCCCAATTGGCACACCCCACTGGTCATTCTATGGTGCAGCAAGCTCTAATAAGTAGATGTGAATGATTTGATGAATTTCTGGACAATACCGTCGACAGTGGATGAGATACATAGTATTAATAGGCTTCTTGGTACTGGGGAGAGATCACGTAAGGCTAAATCACCCGTGATATGTTACAAAGCAGCTAAGCGTAGTCGCTCACACGGCACATACCACATGCCTCTAGCGAACTCACTTTTCTCACAAGAATTTCATTTTCCAAAGAACCTCTCCAACTACTCACTTGATTATCTAAGAATAATTTCTCAAGCTACTTTCAGATTTCGAACATCTTACGATTCAACGCCATGTCACTCGAAATCACCCATTCTCAAAATAATGATATGACTCCTCTCAAAGAGGAAACAGCTGATGAGGAAATTCAATGTAAGTAATCTTCCATAGAATTCAACAATCTAGACTGGCAGAGTGTACAGAGACTTTCAATACCCAGAACAAGTCAAACATTAGAAATTAGCTCAATAGTTATGAAATTGAAAGTGCCGGTCTTTGGGACAGCTGTTCAGACTATCAAACCCCAAAACTCTGTCATCAACAACGACGTCATCGCTAACACTACGAAGTTGTGATTAATCCACCGCTTCCACGAATCTAAGATTCCACTGGAGACACTAAAACCTTTCATAAGTTCGGTGCCTTACCTCGAAAGTTGCAATGGAGGATATTCAAGAATGCGATGCCAGCCTCGCGCGTCGTTCGATGGGCGGAGCGAGTTCCTCGACGTAATTACTGGCCCGCAAGTGATGTACCCCATCCCTTGTTCGATCAATGGAAGTTTCCCGGTCTGTTATCGTTACTGCAAGCATGCTCGGTTTCCAACCATCAGTAAGTGTTGACGCTGGATTTGTCCAGATCCTGTCTGAGCGTGGAAGAGGCAGAGCGCCCCCCTTGAATTGGAAGTGGAAGCATTATACCTTTATGCGGCCTGATCAAGATATTATTCTCCTGGATTGCTCGGATCTTGTTCAGTTGAGATAGCCTTGACCTTCTCAAATTGAGTTACAAGTGTTATATAATGAGGACCAACCAAGATGAAGAGTTCAAGATAGGTTCAAAATTGAGAAAAATGCTCAAGAGTGCCTCGAATCTATATTCTCAGCTTCAAGAAGTATTTATGGAGATGTAACAAAGCAGGGAGCAGAGAGTGGTGGCGTACTGGAAGAAAGTTCAGGTGGTTCCTGTTATAAATTGCGGATCGCAGAACTTTTACGATGATTCAAATCTCTTCTTTTCGGACTTAGATGCCTATGGGGGTCGAAATGATAATGGTACTTTGGAGACTACAACTTGGGGATGGAAAGACGATGAGTGGGATAAAAATGGGATTTTTGCTTGTGCAGAGCCGAGTTAGTGTTTGACAGTTCATGTTGGATAGACGACTTAAGACAGTTGAGGGAAAATAACAATACTTTCTGTTTATTGTTTTGGAAACTTTCCAAGAAAATATGGGATGGCAATAAACATAGTAATGTAGAGAATGTATCTTTACCTACCAAATAAGTTTAAGTTTAAATTCAATGCATCAGAGTGATTTAAGGGGAAGTAATAAGTAATGTATACTATTCATTTTCTAGTTAATGATGACGGTATGGAATCAGATTCAAACTCTAAGATCCACACAATGCAACTCCTTTTGCAGATTAATTGTATACTAGGTATTCACTCTATTCTATGAGAGATCTTAAATCATCATTGTCTCCTAATTAGTTGTCATCTGAAGATTCACTCAAAGAACAAACCGCATCTACCCGAAGTTTCCTTGATTTCCTTGATTTCGGCTCGAATGTCGGCTGTAACTATACAGCTAGCCTTGTGCTTCAAGAGTGTTTGTTAATAAGTTCTTGAAGTCTTTGTGGGTTTCAGTTTGACTTTGCAATCCATTCTGGTCACACCACAAAAGTGGTAGTTTTCATCCACGGATCATCTACAGATTATCTACATCGATTCTATCGAATCGATAAACTTCTCTCCATTTTATTGTAACAACTTTCAATACTTCAACATCCAAGAATTCAGAACTTGAATCTGCGACAAATAATACACCACAGCAACAATGTCAACACTTTTGACTGAAAATGACACATCTGATTCAGAATGTTCAAGCTCGTACGATGAATCTTCCAATGAAGATTCTGAAGGTAAAATTGATTGCAAAAATGTTTTTTGGAAGATTTCCTAACAAAGCACAGGAGAAGAAAACCTATCAGCAAGTTTATCGGCAGATGGAAGAGATCTTGATGAGGATTCCATAGCACCAAATGATGCTCCAGTATCCGAAAGCACTGTTGGTAAGATCTCATGTATTTTATTATATCTTTTTGCACATACATTCTAATGAAATATCGTTTTAGAAACACCTCAATCAGACTCTTCCGACTCAACCAATCCACCCGAAACCGCACCTCAAACCATGACAGAATTCCACCCCTTTAGTCGATTTCCTGCAGAGCTGCAGGAAATGGTCTTCAAGTTGGCATTGCCTGTCTCTGATGCACTTCTCTTGAAGTTTGAGATCTTCATTCGGGAGCATCCTACTACGATTCACAAGAACATGAAAACAGGAGAGACTCACTACTCGGAATATGATTTTACTATCACAAGCTCTGCCCAGAGTGATAAATCTCCTCCTTTATTGCCACTTTTACTAGCATGTAAAGTTTCTAATAAAGCTGTATCAAGCGGCGGATATGAAAAAATTGCCATCTCCTTTCCTGACAACAACAATCGACAGAACAACTATGTTATGGAGCAAAAGCCTCACCTGAAATTCGAATATCTTTCATTGCCACCTCCACAGCGCAATCATATTTGGCTACGTCCTGCCAAGGATACATTGGTGGTTTACGCCCAAAATTTCGTGATGCTGTATCAACATGGCGGCTCCATGAACCTTTCTACTATTACCCATCTGGCTGTACACAACTTGGCAGAAAGAGATCGGCATAATGGCAATAAAGTTAAAACTCGGAATCTCTGGAAATGGGTCTTCATTATTGCAGAAAAGCACTGCCCGGCATTGAAGAAACTCAGTCTCCTTCTCGGTATCGATTTTACAGAAAATTACTATGATGATGAATCCGCCGCTGAAAGTGATACACATCAAATCATTATTGATGTTGATGAAAAGTTCTATCAACTCGATTTTCACGATGAATCATATGGTGGACGCTCCGTGAAAAGCGGTGAACGATTTGGAATCGAAGAGCTGTTTATAGAAGAAAGGAATGTTGCTGAGCTGAGGGAGACATCAAGTGTACTACCAGAGTATTTGAGTGAGCATATGGACGACGAAAATAAAGCCAAGTATTGGAAGAATGTCGATGTAATCCCTGGCTTCAGAGCTAGGCCCTATGACTTCGAAAATGGAACGAAAAGTGCAACGAAGATAATGGGTGTGGGCGCCTGGGTACCTCAGGATGCTAAGGGACAGCTGATTTACAGGGCCTAGAAAGGGTATTGTACTCAGAGATTCTTCGAGATTATGAAAGTAGTGGTTTTCTAGACGAGAGATTTGGTAGTCTGGGATATGGCTCGGAAGTGTGGCAACATGTAGAGACTGAGGATCTTGCTTCTTCGTCAGCGCTACTATTTGCTGAATAGGATTACAAACACGGAGTGCTGATATCTCGAGGACTGGGACATTAGGATAGTAGGATTATGCTATAAATCACATATTAAATGATTGGAAAGATTCTAGCGTGCTATTAGATCTTGTGACAACTGCTGCTCAATCACACTCCAAAATGGAAAGCAAAAGTGACATTACAGCACGGAGAACACTGAACCATCAGTAACCGCTGCTGCAATACTCAAGTGACTTTCAGTCAAGACATACGCCGATCTGATGGTAGGATAGGTCTCATACCCTGCCAAAGCCAACGCTGTATCAAAGTAATTGTCCATTTCCACACCACTCCACCGCTTTCCTTTTCCATAATATCCATCTATGAATCTCAGCCAACTATCATAGTCCGCTTCCCCGATTGTCGCTTCAGTCTCAGCTGGTAGTTTCTCATTATCTTTTGCAGGATAAATTCCACGCTTTTTCAAAACATTCTGCCAAACCTGAAGATTTTCTGATCTGCTCCAGAAATCGCTTCCGAGACACACCTTCATACCTCTCACAACTTGCTCCTCCACATCATCTTTCATATCGGTCGTTAGAATAACGATACCTCTGAATAGTTCTAATTCCCTCAGAAATAATTCTGAAGTGTTGGAATCGCCATCCGAAGGGCTCTTGCGGTGTGGGAACCGACGTTCCGCATCTGGAATTGCAATTATACAATTCCATTTTGTGGCTCGTTTGAAATGGGTAGCAAGCTCTCGTGCAGCATCCCATGTAATCATGCCAAGATCTGTGCTAGTTATCGTGTACAACGGTCTATTGAAATGAGAGGCGAGTGCTTTAACGGTGAGGAACTTCCCCGTGCTTCTGGGTCCGTGGAGCAGAATTGCGAGGCTGGCTTTTATTCTCATTAGTAGGGTTCTTACTTCGAACGATGTCAAGTACTTACATGGAACCCTGCTTGTTCTAGATGGTAGTGATTGACTGCTGGGGTGCGTTCCCACCAATGCTTTCAAAAGACTCTCGTGTCCTTCAGGTATTACAAGAGATTTGAAATCCACAGGATTCTCTACGCCTTCTTGTTTCAAATCGCTTATCGTATCTACACTCAGCATCTTCCATATTTTCCTCTCCAGCGTAAAACCCTCGACGGTGGGTGGCAGTAACATGAGGAACTCATCTTCAAGTTCATCGTTAACATTACGAGGATGCAAAAGATGCAAGTCATCCTTGTATTTGGCCGCACGATCGTTGTCAACAACATTATCCACGACCAAGTCCGAGCATCTACAATCTCTCTGGAATCCGCGGCCATTAAAGTATTGATTGTTTGATACCCCATAGTGTGTACAATTCTCCGCGGTTTCTCTCGAATCGAATTCAATTGCATCAAAAAGACCAATAGCTTTATTCTCAATCTCAAATTCGTTATCTATGATAACTTCGCCCTTGATCTATTCCAATGTTAGCCCTGATAATCAATTTGAGATGCTTTACTCACTTCTTCGCGTTCCTTTTTTAGATTTACGAGAGAATTCGTTCCATACACCGGATGTCGCCCTGGAAATTTCAAATCCTCACTATTTGAAGAGTTTGATACTTCTTCTCCAGCACTGCCAAAGTAATACTTGTGATCACCTTGTTTCAAGGATCTCAATTTCTTTCCTCTAGCAACAAGATATGATATTCGATCCTTCCGCTCACTGATCGAGAGTAACTTGAAGGGTAAAACGGTAACTCTCTCTGTCATGAGCTTCCCATCCAGCTCAACTAGTAATTCCCAGACGAACTTCTTTCCAGCATATTCTGATATTCTTAAAGTTTCATGGACTGGGCCAACGACTTTCCAATCAGACTTCATATAAAAGCAGTTAATGTTGAAAGGCGAGCACACTGCTTTCTTTTCGAATAGCTCCGGCTTAGATAAGCGCAATCGGCCACCCGATGTATGAAAGACTCGGTACGCCCGAGACATAGGATAGGTGACAATCAAATCACCGGGACTGAATAAATGCCAAAGATCGGTGAAGGCGATTTCGGTGACAGAACCGTCTTTGATCTGTTGTCGAAGTTCGAAAACATGTTTCAGATCGTGGTCCATGAATTCAATCAGACACTTGAGGTGAGCCACTCTAGTATCGATACATGCGAGAGGGGTTTCGTGAGGAGGGTAAATAACATCGCACACCTCGCAACTGGATGGTGGATCTCTGAATCGGACCCTGCGATGTGATTTTCTGTCTTCATGAACGTGATCGGTTACTTTATCTTTGTCTTCCACCGGATTGTCGGCCAATTTCTCGTCTCGAGATTTCATCATTTCCTCCAGTTTGCGCAATCGTGCTCTAATTGCTCCCTCATACTCCACAAGAACTTTCCAAGGCCCTGTCAGAACTTTGCGCCATTCACTGATCACAAGACCTACACCAGCTCCTATCACTATTCGCAATTCGTCTCTCAAAGCCTCTGAATTGATCGCCAATCTAATCGCTTTTCCGTCCTCCACTGCAACATCTAGTACATGTTTTCCTCTTTGTTCCATATACTTTGATGCTGCCCAATCTTTAAATTCCATTCTATTGATATCCAGCTTGAGCTCCGCTCCTTGCTCACCTACTCGGACTTCAATGATACCAGGTGACGAAGCTCGATTAGAGCGAACGCGTGATGGGTATGGTGAGCCGGAGCGACGGTTTTCGGAATGGCGCCTAGTACGTGAAGCACGAGTTGCAGCCCAGAGAAAATCTTGCTCATATTCAGGAACCCAACGTTGAATCAAGACATAATCTGGATCCTATTGCATTCGTGAGCAATCTGTGAATTCAAACAATGTCGGGACAACTAACCTCAGGATCGATCACATAATCTATGTTGTTTTTCTTCAAAACCTCGATGGACAAGTGCCGAAGATGCATTCGGGTCCAAGTAGGGCGCGTTTCGGGTATTTCATTTTCAGAACTCGTTTGGATGGCCTTGGAGTCTCTGATGAATATTAGAAAATGGAATCGAAAAGTTGTTATACTAAGATCTGCTTACTTATCACCGGTAGCTTCTTCCTCACCGTCGTCAATTTCTTTCTCCTTATTTTTCTCCCCCTCACTACACACAGTATCATTATATACCTCAACCTTCTCTTTAATATCCTCTAATGGCGGCGTAACATGTTCAAACCCATCTGATGAATCCATGACTTCTCTCGTTTTCCGCAGTATCTCACGATTTCTGCCTCCAAAGCTTTCTTACAAATTAAAAATGCGGAAAACAATTTCTTCTTATCAAATTCGACGTTCTAGGCACCAGCTCCATGAAGTTCCACTGACACCCCGCATGTCAGCTTTCGGCTGTGTAACGAATGCCGGGCTGTGATTTGCAGGCACTTTAGGGCTGCAAGGAATATGTGGGCGTTTTGGCTTGGCGTGGAGCTGAAAACTAATATCTTGAACTCCATGTCAGCAGACTGATTTTGGGTAGGAAAATCATTCATTTTGTGAAACTTCATTGGGGGAACTTTGAAAACAAATTAGTATGTGGTTATAGGAGATGACACGGGAGAAATCTATGTCAGCAGGAGCGTCACAAACAGTCACACAATTATTCGTCATTTTAATTGGGTGGAATTGTCATTAAATATACTTAAGTTTCGTAATTATCAAAAGTTTACAGTGTTTTTGCATTTCTTGGCTAGTGATTACTAGCACACTCATTCCTCCAATACTAGCCTTTTCATGTTCGCTTTCCGCCACTAGCATCTCGCTAAATTATCGATACAGGTACCCCTTTACTACCTCCACAATATGGAAGAGGTAAGTGCGAACGAAACTCAAGTAATTCCAAAGCTTCAAACCGGGAAGCGACTTCTGCCGAGTTCAAACTAGATGCTTCTCGTTAAAAGGCAGAGGGTGTTTTCGTGAACAAGTGTCAATGATTTCAAACACGACGAATCTACGAGTCCGTCCCCCCAAAAAGATCCTCTATCCCTTCATATCTGTCGAAAGGAGTTCCGTCATCATAGCATGGTAGCACAGATGATAGTGCAGGGAACCATAGTTGGGGTCTCTTCCCACCTTCCAACCAGCCTACTATAGCCGGAACTACTTTTATTTTCCTCCAGTAATCCGCTACAGCACTTTCGGATAGTATCTCTGTCCGTTCTACATAGTCTCTAAGTTCCATCACTGCGTGTTGCGCATACTCCGAAGTGTTATTCATCTCTTCCTTCAGGTCTTCTAATTCATAATACTCCTGCCTCTCTTTGTCCTCCTCGAAATCAAAATCTCGGAAGTCTTCGTCTATTTCAATCAGTCTCAAATCTCGAGTCAACTCAAGATTGTTCTTCACGTTGCCGAATGGAATTGCTGCAGTATCGCCAACAACCAGATGAAGTTTCTTGAGTGCTGGGCAGTGTTTTTGAATGATATTGCAGAACTTCTCGAATAGAGTAGTTATTTCCTCGTCGTCACAATCATCGAAAAGATTATAATCTATTCCTGTTACAGCGAGTTGTTCAATATTGCACAGAGATCCTATCGAGCCGCCAAGTTGATACAATCTGACTAGACTATCAATGCCGACCATGAAAATATCAACCGAAGGTCGAAGATATATGTAGTTGAGGGTATGAGGAAGTGTCTCTGTCGTGTCAAGAAAGTGACGGGCTGGAGGACCGAAAAGTTCGATCCTCTCAAGCCCAGCACGACGATGCATAGTTTCATTCGAGACTTTGCAGGTCTCTAAAAGAGATGAAACACCAGGAAACTTCGCTAGCGCAGATCCGAAGTTAATTATGTCGGTGAATCCGCCACGTTTCCTGTGGATCCAGAAGCGGAAGTTCAGAACTTGTGGAGGTGGCAATGCCTGCTCGAAGATCATGCATTGAACTTCGAGAGGAAATTGAGAAAATCGAGGGAACATCGTGGGATTACTTTCCAAAGGACTGACGAATGGTCTCGTCTTGGGTCAGAATCCGTTCCCTGGAAATTCTCCGAATGTATTGGGATTTCGAATACTCTTATAGATTTGCAAAAGCGTTTTTTTCGTGATGCAGTTGGTTGGTCTGACTTGCTGTCGGGAATTCAATAATGATAATTATTGATCGAATGGCTGTGAATTGGATGATTTGAGTTGTTTGGCTTGAAATGAGAGGGTGTGGGCTTGGTACTCGTAGATTTAATGAAGATGGACGGGTGAAGGCAAGAGAAATTCTGGATAAAAGGGAACATGTCGTTTATATGTAAAGGTCTGTAGTACAAGCCGTATTGATTGGTAATGATAATACTCAATAAATCGCGACGAACGTACACACTTGCCAATTTCGATCACGGTTGAATCGCGCTGACGCCGTATTATGTGGCCATTGAATTTGCTAGACGACTAAGGTAAACTCTCACTTACGATCAGATGCTAGAGCATATCGAAGGAGGTTAAATTAATTAAAACAAAAAAACTGAAGAGGGAAGAGATCCATAAGGGATGTCTTTATCTCTTTTATATCTAATTAGAGGTCGCTTAGTAGGAGCTAGTCTTGAACTGAGGTTAGCGTGATGAGTAATCACAGACGTATGTGATAGTCGTCACATATGGGGTTTTAGCAAGTCGCGCTGAAAAATCTTAAGGCTATTGCTGTGTTAATTATATATGACTAAACTGAACAGTAGATTGTACTGAACAGCAGAGTGTTCACGGTCATTATCTTAACATAAGCATCTACCGATTCTGACGGTCATCTCACTGTTTTGTATTTCGCGCCCGTATAACCGCATCAGCATTTTTGCGCTAGATCAAAACTTCCAATGTTCATACAACTGACGCAATAGCCTAGAGCAAGCCCCGAGCCGTAGGTCCCCTTGCCCAATTAGTATATAGTCATTGTCGAGGCACTGCTGAAATCCCTCCAATTAATCTTCCCTTCTTCTAATACAATAAAATACCAACATCAATCACAACTCTCCATCAACAACAACTCATTTCGAACTTGAATATTATTCCAATCAAATCTACTATCAAATCTATCTACACATCAACTCTTTCAAACGACGATCATGACTAAGAAAACCATGAAAAAATCAATCCTGATGAAGGCAGCCATGAGAAAGGCACTCACAAGAAAGACAGCCATGAAGAAGAGGACCATGAAGAAGAACTTGAAGAGGACGGCCTCAGAAAAGACAGCCATGGATATGACAACTGCGGATCTGGATAATATGGATATCGATCGCCCTACTTCAAGCTGGCTCACACCAAGTCAATCCCAGGCCTTCAAGGCTCTCGGACGCTCAACCGAGGATGACAGCTTCTTTGCATTTGAATTTCTTCCTCTCGAGGTTCAGGTGATGATTGCGAAGTACGCATTTCCTCAAAAGCGTATCATTCGCATGGGGTTTAGAACCGAGTTCAACAATTACAACATGATCTTGAATTTCCAGATGCTACCTGATATGCATCTCATACCATTACTCAATACTTCCTGGCTGTTCCATACGGAGGTTAACAAGGAGTTCAAGAAAGTCGAGCTTCAGAAGTACTCTAGAGGTGTAAAGTCAAAGCTTTACAAGGCATTGCACGACGAAAATTACTCCCCTCCCAATCATTTCTGGGATCGCTGTAGACGCAACGTCTTTGGTGAGAGAGGCTCCGGATATCGCTCTTTACACCATGTCTATATCCGACCCGAGACTGACACATTGATTATCGATTATCGCCAGCTTTTCATCCTCTACTTCGTCGGTGGAGCCATTGACTTATCAAATGTCAAGCATATCGCACTCGTCAATGTAAAATCATTTGAATGGGATTGGCCACACTACCGTCTTCAAGAAGAGGAAGTTGACAGTTTGATACACGGTGTCATCGCTGTCGAAAGTCCTAATCTCGAAAAATTAACGTATATCATTTCAAACGATGACCCGATGACCATGACGGACCTCGATACAGAAGAAGTGATCTTTGAAGCCGATGATGAATTATACTATCACGATTTTGAGTATGAAG
The DNA here is from genome assembly GCA_014898425.1 of Botryotinia globosa. Lineage (NCBI taxonomy): Eukaryota > Fungi > Ascomycota > Leotiomycetes > Helotiales > Sclerotiniaceae > Botryotinia > Botryotinia globosa. Next base: position 299,265 of record RCSZ01000002.1, read on the forward strand.
ATGGATCCCTGCATGAAGAACATCCCTATAGCTTAATGGAAACAAAGGCTCACGTCGATCATTGCTTTAGGAGTTTTCTGAGACAGCCCGACTCTCAGTATAGACTCAAGGACGATGTTATGAATTTCTGGAAGGCGCACGCACCGGGTCTAGGCATTATTGCGCGATTCGAAGCGGATTCAGATTGGCGTTTACGTAAGAAGCGTTGTCCAGAGCCTAGGTACCATTTTGTAGGCTTTAATACTTATTTGCCTGCTCATGCTGATGGCACGATTCTGAATCAGTATAAGGGATTGGCGCAGATTTTTGAGGGCGCTCCGTGGTAGATTGATCACTGTTAGAGACGGGATGACTATTCACGGGAGGATTTACGGAGCACGTGGCTTTACGGGCTAGCAAATTGCGGAACGCAGGACTCATATGAACGAATCGGGCAGGGTATGCGAGAAGCTCGCTTGATGATCATATTTTAGGATTGACTGACTGCAGTGGGGGGGCTCTGAGAACGGATTCAGCACCCAAAGTATTTGGGAAATTTAGGGTGGGCTACTATGGCATTGATGCCAGGTCTGATATGTACGGACATACGAAATGGAGTAGCATGACATTTCTCCAAATCCTCCTTATTTCCTTCGCTTATCTTTTCACAACCAAAAAAACCAAAACCAAAAAATAGTTCGTTGCTTTAGCTAGTCTCTCTTTTAAATACATAAACATTTTTACCTACCATATCCTTGTGAATGTCTTATGAGTAAAATCTATTAAATAATAAATTTTGTAAAATGTCCACTCTCAAGATATCGTGATTCAGCTGCGACTCGCAGGCCCATTTTGTTCTTGCGTTTATGGCTTTCAAAAGGGGGCATTCGCGTACCTTACTAAGCTTGAAACTAATAAATTGACTGTATGGGAGTTGTCTTCCAAACCTTCCCTACATGTAATTAGAACACCATTACCAACGCACTTTTAATAGTTGGGTAGCAGCGGTTGTCCAAATATTTTTCGATTGATATTTCTTGGTTCTCGGTAAAGAATATTCGTTCTCTTTCTCATTTGAGACATTGTGAAATAAACGCATTGTTTATGAATGTCTGAATAGATGAGAGCTGGAAAAGAAATAATAAGGGCTTGTTTGATTGCAAAATCTGTGTTGAATCTGCTGAAATAATCTGTTCTTTGTATCACCACGGATTCTACGATGATAATAATCTGTTTCAAAAAGAGTGGATTATTGATTTGTAGTTTTATAGTTTATATATCAAATTTGTTATAAAATCTATAAAAATAAAAGAAAATAGAATATATATATAATATATATATAAATTAGGTAAAATAATTCAAATTTTCAATTCGTTATTATTATTTGAATGATTGAATAAGCGAATGTAGGGATAGCTTTATTTAAATTTAAATATAATTATAAACTTTAATTCAAAATAAACTTATAGCTTTAAGCTTTATTTATTATAGCTTCAGATTTTATCTATGAAAACTTTAGATTTTAAAATTATAAAGGTTTATAAAAAAAGCGGATTATTTTAATAGATTTAGCAAAATCTATTTTTTCTAGTTTTTGTTTTCAATTTACATTTTCATTTTCCTATATAAATTTATTAAAAAATATGGATTATTTAATATCATTTTAAAGTAATTTATTTTCTTTTTATTTCAAAATACATTAAATTTATTGAAATGTAAATTATTCAATGGAATCTGCGATTTAATATTCAAATATGAATTCAAAATCCGTTTTCAAAAAGAGCGGAATATTCAATGGATTCAGTGTGGATTTGTATATCCAAAAGAGCACTTGTAAATCTCATTCTCAATTTCTGGATTTGCTAGAGATAATCAATTCATACACCATCGGAATTATTTAAATTAACTTGAGCGATTATATTGGATTATTTTCGTTAAGAAGAGAAAAATAAAATAGGACTCATAGACCTCCAGGGTTGAGGATTGATAACCGAGGACTCGTAGAAACTCGGTTTAGATTTAATTACCTATTCAAACTTGAGACTTTGATGAGTTTGAACGTATCTTGAACGATGCTCACTCCGTTGAAGATGTTTAAGAAATGGGTGAAGTAGGCGTGAACTTGGATTCGGATTCATAGATCTACTAGAAATCGTTCCTTCAGCTAGGTATCACTTGCTGTTGGAATTATCTGACGTGACTCGAGCCTTTCTTAGGTAATGTAGAGTATATTGAACAAGTCTACTTGGAACATGTACAGGAATAAAATCCTGTTCCTCTCTCGCGATCATGAAATTAATGAGGATAAATTATGCTTACAATTTACAAGTTAATGTGAGATTATATTCATGAAATGATGGACTTATCAGTAGGAGTTACAATTGGGGAGAATTGTAGGTGTGTGTTTATCAGCGTTGTCACGTGTGGATTAAATTACACGACGACAAGGAGGACAAGCATCCAATAGAATAATTTTTCACCTAGTCATCAATAAACGCACCCCAGCTCAACTCTAATTCGTATCCACTTGACCCTCATGTGTGTCCTCTTTGTTCACTGTATCCGTTAGCATACGTTGTATATCTTCGTCATTCACCGTCTACAAAACATACCTGTAAGTCTATTGCATTGAAAATCAAACCCATATCTCTACACCAAAATGTCTGGCGCAAGCAATCCAGCTACAAATTTCTGTGATCTGCCTACGGAGATTCGTCGTGAGATCTGGAAAGTTTGTTGTTCAGAAGAGAGGATACTTCACTTCAAAGTCGATGCAAATGTCCGACTACAGGAGTTTGACACTTATTGTCTTCAATACTTGCCTCCACCCGAATTTTTGCGTGTCTGCCAAGAATCACGAGAAGAGACATTAAGGATTTACCAAAAGTCATGGAGTAGCAAAGAAAACGAGCAAAATGGTGAGGCAGCTGGTTGTAGCATTCCGGGTCGCTGGTGGAATCCATCTATGGATATCATTTATGTTCCATACTGGCTTCCAATACACTCTAAAGACAATCCCAATTTGAATCCAGGCGTGAAGGATATGAGTTTCCCTCTGGATAATCCGTTTTTTCAAAAGCGAATGAGTGCGATGCAGCATCTTGCAGTTTCAACAAAAGCTACGGGGATCCGGTGGATTTGGGAAGAATCTATAAGACATCATGAGCCTTTCAGTTGGCTAAAGCTCGCGTCGTGGATAGCCAAGTTCCCAAATCTAAAGACATTCACCTATGTTGTCGATTATTACACATATCGGTATAATGAACAGGGACCTCGATGGATTGACCATCCGGATTTTGCGATAGAAGGAAATTGGAGAAGTCACTCGGCAAGATGGGATATGACACCGTCTAAAATTATTGCGGAAGTCGAAGAGTGTTTCAAGCGTATAAGGTCCGAGAGAGGAGATACGAAATGGAAGCCTCCGAGAGTGAGGATTGTGTTGGATGAGGAAGATCAGGAAGAATGCTATTCACGTGAGGCCCGTCTTCGACGGAAGAATCCAGGGTCGTATGAGCATGGTGCAGCAACGGCGGATATGACAGTTGGAAGTCAGTGAGATATGGTGGTAACGATTGAGCAAAGAGTATGTTGGTGATGATAGAACGAGACTATGAAAGACTTTCTTATATGACTACGCTGATGGTGTTGGATGGTGTGAAAGGAACAATATATTACCTTTTATTCGATAGATTTTACGATATGCATTAGGGAATTCTTTCAGAATCTCAAGTATCATTCATTTGTAGTTGATTCACGCTTGAATCTTGGATTTTGAGGTTTTTGAATACCACCTAGGTACTTTTGATATAATAATAATAATAATAATAATAATAATAATAATAATAATAATAATAATAATAATAATAATAATAATAATAATAATAATAATAATAATAATAATAATAATAATAATAATAATAATAATAATAATAATAATAATAATAATAATAATAATAATAATAATAATAATAATAATAATAATAATAATAATAATAATAATAATAATAATAATAATAATAATAATAATAATAATAATAATAATAATAATAATAATAATAATAATAATAATAATAATAATAATACTGGTCTCGAACTAACATCGATGTCGGTGTTGTTCACACACATGCGCAAAAGGATTTTGATTGGTGTATGGTGGGGTGGGTTGCTGGGGTATTTGGGTACCGTAAACAAAAAACGTAAACAACTCAACTACCATTTTTAATGAAAGAACAACTCCATCTCCAAACACTACGACAAGAACATCTTCGACAAACTACCTACTAACCACCACAAGAACCTCACGATGTCTGCTTCTGAGGACTTGATCGATTTCGACATAATTGAGAATCAAAAAGAAAACATTCAATCATTACCACAAGGACGATCCGCAAGGAATCTCGCAAAAATATTCTCTCCATCACCTCTACAACCCCTCTCAACACCTACACCATCCGATACCAGAACTTTGAACGATGCAGTGAGAGAAGAATATGAAGAAGAATTAGCCAATATTGGTGAATCAGACGACCCATTAGATATCTATGATCGATATGTCAAATGGACACTCGATGCATACCCCTCCGCACAAGCAACACCCAATTCACAACTTGCCCCTCTTCTCGAGCGCGCAACGAAGACCTTCCTCAATTCTCCACAATACAAAAATGATCCACGATACCTAAAGTTATGGCTTTTATACATACGATTCTTCTCCGATACACCGCGCGAAACATTTGCATTTCTAGCTCGTCATAATATTGGGGAAGGATTAGCATTATTCTACGAAGAATTCGCAGGATGGTTGGAAGGTGCTGGCAGATGGGTACAGGCGGAGGAAGTTTTTCAGATGGGTATTGATAAGGAGGCTAGACCGGCACCACGTTTGTTACGCAAGTTCAATGAGTTCCAGGAGAGATTTGCTGCTAGACCAGATAGCAGTAATGAACCTTCATCCCCCGCATTACCTACAGTTCGACCAGCTCTTGCGGCGAAAATAGACCCATATGCTGCAGTTGCGCCGGCTCCAGAGGATCCTCAAGCACCTAGACCTTCGGCAGGTGTAGGCGGCGGTTCAACAACTACAAAAAGTGGCAAGCAAAAGTTGAAGATTTTCTCAGATGATGAGAACGGATCTGCACCGGCGGTCTCTGCATCTCCAGGAGCAGGTTGGGAAAGTATAGGATCATTGGCAGATCGAAAGAAGGAAAATAGGATTGAACCCAAGCCATGGGTTGGAGAAACATTAAAAGCGGGTGGAAAGAAGAGCAGTACCAAGATGGCAATTTTCAAGGACGAGGTATGTTTTTCCTTCCGTTCTATTGACCCTCGTTTTGCATATGTTGATGATCATAGGACTAATTTTTGGCATTTGTGGTGCTATGTATTTCAGTCATTAAAATTACCTCAAATTACAATTCCAGAATTGCAACAAGTGACTATTAATCCTAGAAATGGCAGAAGTGAACGAATTTTTGTTAATCTGGAAGCTGTGTATCCTAGTCCGGATGAAATTGGGACAGAATTGAGCTTCGAAGAGCTACGTGCTGCTCATCGTGGATGGTTGGATAAGTCGTGGGAACCGGAATTAGATATACCATCGGAGCCACCGTCAAGTAAACCAGCTCAAGATACTAATATGGGCATTGAAACTATTGCACAGCAAATTCCAGAGAAGCTAGCTATTGCTCGGGATTCAGTGTTTTCCAATGAGAATCGCAAGGAGAAATTCGCAGTTGCTAGGGATCCTGTACCTACGGATGAAAATCGGCCAGAGAAACTCGTTATTGCTCGGGATCCTGTATATAATGACGAAAATTATCGACCGGAAAAACTCGTTGTCGCTCGAGATTCAGTATATCTGGATGAGAATGGAGCAAAGAAAGAACACAATAGGGAAACTAAGCATAGGAGAATGAAAGTTAAGGAGGTTAACAAGACGCAGATAAGTGAGTATTTTAGTAACCTTTGGTAATTTTGGAAGCTAAAGAATCTGTAGTCAGCGCCAAACTTTCTTCGCCGACGGGGAAGAAAATGAAAAAGAGGAAGGCATCTAAGGAGCAAACGATGACTCTTCATACTAAAGCAGCCACGGATGAAATTTACGATATCTTTAACCAACCCCTCAAGCCAGCAAATGAGGAGGAGGAAGAGGAAGAAGAGGAAGAAAGTGATGACGACGATGAAGATATGACTGATGGTGATTATACAAGTGGCGGAGAAAGCACCATGACAGGAGGACTTCATGGTACTAGCGAAGCCGGTGACGATGACGAAACTACTGATGTAAAGAGTGAAAGCGAGTGGACCGAATTTACAGCGCAGGCGCCTAGTCCAGATGTGGACGATGGAGATGAAACCATAGCCTCTACCTTCACCGATGGAGAAGATGAAGAGTTCGAGGCTATCAAGGTTGAAATTCCTCGTGATGTGGAAGAACACGATGATCTCGTGACTCCAATAGCCGAGGATGGACCATTCAGATCAACGACAAGTTTTGTGCCAATACCTCCAGAGGATTATGATCCACCAACTCATCCATATCGCGACCCTGCTCAAGTTTCTCAAAATCGACTTCCTTTCATGACCCCAATCGTCGAGAGAACTGAATCTTCGCTTGGATTACCAACGATCAGGGATCAAAAACATTACTTTAATTCTACCACGAGTCCTAGCAGAGGTAGTGGATCAAAGATACAGGTTTTCCAAGATGATGATGATGATGATGACGAGGAGGAAGATAGCAGTCCTTTGAGAGAAATCGTTAATGAAGCGAAGCCCGTTGACAGAATTCCGCAACCACAATTAGGCAAGAAAAAGCCATCATCAAATTCGACGGCATTCGCCAAAGAAATCGCACCCAAAGGTCCTATTATTCACGATTCCCAATGTAATCCAGTTGATGAGGGTATTCGACAATTAATATTCGAGAAGTTACAACCTCCTCTCATTTCTTATGAAGGATTTTCTCAGCACGATGAGACGAGGGGCCAGTCAGCAGAATTGAAGAAATACGCCAAAGCAGCCTCCAGAGCAAAAGGCTCAAGCGATAGAACTAGTATTTCAGCGCCCCCAACACTGGAATTTCCTGGAACAGATAGACATTACACATTGAAACGAGAACTTGGTGCCGGTGCATTTGCTCCCGTGTATCTACTCGAAAGTGGAATAGAAGATGCCGAGCAAGATGAGAACGAAACCCCGGCAGTTATGGGCAAGGGAGCTTTCGATCACTTTAATCGCAAATCATTAGAAGCATTGAAGATGGAAGATCCACCAAGTGCATGGGAATTTTACATCATGCGTCAAGCGAAACGAAGATTGGGAGTATCTCGACCTGCAGAAAGTATTCTTGATGTGTACGAAATGCATCTTTATAGAGATGAATGCTATTTGATAGAAGAATATAGAGATCAAGGTACTCTTCTGGATATCATCAATATCTCCCGGGCGGATGCCAAGTCACCAGGTGGTGTTATGGATGAACTCCTCGTTATGTTCTTCACCATCGAATTGTTCCGCACAATCGAAGCTCTGCACTCTAAAGGTATTCTTCACGGTGATCTTAAAGCAGATAATTGTCTCGTTCGTTTCGATTCTCTCTCAGATTCTGATATTTGGAGTCCTAAATACAAGAGAGATGGAAGCGACGGGTGGAATAAAAAGGGCATTGCACTTATTGATTTTGGCAGGGGAATTGACATGAAATGTTTCAAACCTGGTGTTCAATTCATTGCGGACTGGAAGACTGGTCCTCAAGATTGTGCGGAAATGAGAGAATTAAGACCATGGACCTATCAAATTGATTATCATGGATTGGCAGGTATTATCCATAGCATGCTTTTTGGAAAATATATCGATACAATTGCTGAAAGACCAGGTGATTCGATTGGTGGAATGGGAGGTGGATTGAGAAAGTGGAAAATAAAAGAGGGTCTCAAGAGATACTGGCAAACTGAAATCTGGGCAGGGGTTTTTGATATCTTGCTCAATCCGCAGGGATATGTGGATGGTGAGGAAGGCGGGAAATTACCGGTGCTTAGGGGAATGAGGGTTATGAGAGAGGAAATGGAGGAGTGGTTGGAGGGCAATTGTGAGAAAGGCGCGGGATTGCTTAAAGGGGTTAAGAGGTTGGAGGATGGGGTTAGAGAGAGGGCTAAGAGGAGGTAAATGTTTGAGTTGGGGGAATTAGTCGTTTGGGTATAGGGGGTATTATTAGGCATAATTTGGGATTTAAGAAGTAGGGGAGTAGGGAGTAGAATATTGGTACGGTGGAGTTTGCGGGTATATCCAATCTTTCCATCGTAGTTACAAACTATGGCGTTCTGGTTCATGGGGAGTCGGCAATACTTTTGTAGGACTTTGAGACTTGGATGAATAGAAATAGATGGTAGGAATTTTTATAATAAGTTTACGATTTATAATGTTTGATTTATACTGTAATAAATGATTTAGGCCAGTGAGATATATATATGGTATTGTATGATTGACTATGTAATCTTACCTATGTAGAGTGAATTATCTAAAGCTAAAATCTGAGTATAATGGGGAAGTGATATGTATCTAAGTACAGATGAACCTGGATATATGAGCACATGCTATACGGTCATCCCCTTTATATATGGGCATGTTTTTAGATCTTCAAAAAATTTATATGGTAAATTTGACTTATATGGGTATACCCTTATATAAAAGTATATAATCCTAATTTTCTCAATACTCTTATAAAATTGGTGGTAATAATCTAAGCTTTAGAATATCATATAATAAATTTATAAACTCATATAATAAATTTAATAAAAATGAGGAGACTGAAGGTATAAAACAAGGCTAAATGCCGAGGCTGAAACTGTATATACAGGAAACCCCTATATATAGGCATTTAGGCCTCGAAATTTTTAGGCCCGTATATCCAGGTTCATCTGTAGTGGAGGTATGTACCTAGGTAATGTTAACTAATATAAGCGAAACTCGATGCTAATCACATTGTCATCTCTTATAACTAGTATTTATAAATCTTCTCTTCTTGATATAGTTCAAAAGAAGCAATCAATTCCTATCCAATCTCATTTTTTATATATATTACAAAATATTATTTAAACCCTCCCTTTTCTTTTTTTCAACAAAAATGTCATATTTATAATGAATGACTCTTTTGTTGTATATGTAAAGAATTATTTTATAATTCTATTATGCTTTTGTTTTTTATAGATTAGTGTGTGTAGTATATATAGAATTACTACTTGTTGGATGTTGAATGTTGAATGTTTTATCTTTGGATATTCGTTGGAGTGGTTTTTTTGTTATTGGAGTCTGTGTGGGATGTGTGTTTATTTTGATCGGGTTATTGTTTTCCTGATTTTGAGTTTGCTTTGATATTGATATTGATTTTGATTCTATGTTCTGATTCTGTCTCTTCTGTTGTGGTTTTCATTAATATTATTAGTTCTATTCATATTCATATATATTATATATTACTCTACTTTATCTTTATCTTATTCCTTGATTCTCGATTCTCAAAATTGATTTATATAATATACATGATATAATTTAATAATATATCGTTTATAGCATTATATATATCTAAGTCTACTATAATTGATATTGTAATTGCGATTATAGACTTCTCAATTCGTTATCTATTCATTGAAGTTATTTTCTTATTTGTCTCCTATTCTGTACTCTTTTTATTTATATACCTAAGTGTATTGATGTTAGAACCAAATGTAGGGTGGTAGCGCGTTTTTTTGATTGTCTGCTTTCAAGGTTTGTAGTTTTTCTGTTTGGTGTTGTACTATACTTCTTTTCGCTGCTCCGAATATTTGAGTGATTTTTGTATACTTTTTCGGGAGTGAGAATGTTTGGTGGTTGTTGGATTGTAGTTAGTTGGTTGATTCCTTAGTTGGCTGTCTATCCATGCTTTTATAAGACTAAGATGGAGACAGGTGTATGAGAATAGGGGGGTATTAACGATTATGTAAATAAACACATCATCCTGCTTCGGTTTCCTGTCATCGCTACTTGGGGGCGCATTTTCGGGGGAGAGGGGGGATGTTTGATTGAGATGGTTTGGACGTTGAACATTAGACGAAGTGATAATGATAATTATTCTTATTGTTCGTTATTTTTTGGGATATTTTGTAAAATAATGCATATATAGTCGAAAAAACTACTTGTCTAGTTTCTATTCTGTAAGACATTTAGAATTGATAGTGTGAATGTAGGTAATTTGTATATAATTAGGTCTGAAGCTATACATTTTGGAGATCTCTAGATCCTCAACATCTAGAGACTCTGAGTCATTAGTAAGTATTAATTGTTAAGGTCTTTTTTTGCTTTCATAATTTCAATGAATATAAAAATATTGGAATTTAAAGATACCTACAGAATTCATATTTGAAATTTTGATGGTCATCAGGACTTTATGGCTTTATTTTCGAAGTAGTGTCACACAATATACATCCCGTTGTCGTGTCATTGACTTCAGGAGAAGCTATGCTGAAGGTTCTAGGTTTGTTTTATTGATGAGTTTATATTTAAGGAGTGTATAAGTTAAGTATTTCACTCTTGTCTCGAGCTACATCTCTGTCATTCCATCACTTCTTGACTTCTATATTCTCACATACGTAAGTCCTACTCTCAGTCTCATGTTCAAATATTCTGATAGTCTCTTTCTAGCACCGTTCGTTCCTGGATGACCGTTTAGGACCGGATGCTTTCTTGGGATCAGGTGTCTTAGGATCGTGTACAGCTCTATGACTCGGTACCGTTGTAGAACCGGTTGCTCTTTGAGATTCAAGTTTTCTTCTAGGACCCGACTCCATTTGACGATCAGATACCCTTTTAGGACCGGGTACCTCTTTAGGTATATTTATCTTGGGTCTTTCTTCTCTCCTCGCCTGTCCCCCATCATTTTCCCGTCTGATAACTGCTGTGCTCCCAACTTCGATTGATCTTGACTTATTTTTGTCCTTTCTTTTCTTTTCATCTGCCCTTATCTTAGCTTGACGGGCAATTTCTGCTTTCTGTTTTCTTCTCGCTCGCAACATTCGTTTTTCTTCTCGTTCCTCTTGATTTTCTTCGGATTCGGAATCGGATTCTGAATCGGATCGCCAAATATGATTATACAAGGCACCATGAAGAACTGAAGGTGTATCATGCTTCAAAGCTACGATGTGAGAAGGCGGAATCATTGTGGATGTGAGATATTATTCAGTTGAACTGTTGAGAAAACCTTATTGTTTCTTTTTCCTGATTATGATGATGAAAAATAATGTGTTGTGAATGTAACTTGATGATTCATATATACACTGTTGGATTGTTTATCCTTTGTGATTGCTTCGCATTTTTTTACCGTGAAGTTTGTAGACGCCTTGTAGGCAACAATTTACAGGGCCAAAACTTTTCGTTTACAGAAATCCTGAACGTCTAGATCACTAGGTAACTGGGTCGCGGAAATATTAGCGCCCGCATAAGTCGACCATCCTACTTTCGGGCCACCCCTTTTTCGGGTCACCCCTTTTCACCAAAAATCACTTTTTTAATTTATTAATATCTCTATCAATATTAAATATTATTTAATAAAAATTTAAATCTCTATAATTCAAATTATTTCGAATCTATTTTGAAATTTTTAGATTTTTAGGATTTTTCTGGATCGATTTCTAAAGCTTCGAAATATCGATTTTTAATTACATACAAATTACATATAAATCTAAAATTTTATAAAATCTATAATAAATTTCAAGGAAAAATAATTAAAAATAAATTATAAATTTTTATTATAAATTTATAAGAGATTTAATTTAAAAAATCTTAAAAAAATAAAAAAATTCTTATAAGTAAATATTTAAAAAGATACTCTTAAAATTACAGAGATTATTTATACTATTTTTAACTTATTATATATTATATCTTTATATTTATTCATTTTTTTTTAAAAAAATTAAATTTCTATATAGGTTTAGATTTAAAATTTTCGAAAAGCAATTTTCTTTTAATAACTATTGTTAAAAAATTATTAGAGATTTTATAAAAATTTAAATTTATATATAATTTATATATAAATTGAAAATCGATATTTTGAAGCTTCAGAAATCGATCCACCAAAATCCTAAAATTCTAAAAATTCTAATATAAGCTTAAAATAGCTTAAATTATATAAATATAAATTGTGAGGGCGCACAGACCCTCTCTGCATGTGATCGGTTATACTAGTCATTTTAGCTAGTCCTTTTAAGTATAAATTAAAAGCCTCGCTTTCAATTTCCTTTTAGATTTTTATTAATAATTAAATTATTAAAATAACTTCTTTTTAGTTTATAATCTTTATAGAATTATTAATTTATTTTCGAATTAGATAGAAGTTGTTTATATATAGAATATATATGAAATAAATCGGAATTGTTTTTAGAAAAAATTATAATAATTTATAATATTATTTAAACAAATTTTGGATTATTTGCAGGTTTTCATATAACAAATTAAACTAACAAAAATAACTATTAGGAATATAAGATTATAAGGATTAATAAAATCAAAGGTATTATTCAATTTATTATTTTTCAAATAAAATAAAACTCTTTAATTAAAATAAATAATAATCGAAAAAGTATATATAAAAAGAATTATTAGATAAGGAAAACAATTAGAAATAAATATAGATTAAAACAAAAAAAGAACAAACTATCCAAATCTTTAAATTTGATTTGAGGAAATAGCTAGTATAAATTTTCAAAGAATAAATTATCCAAATCTTTAAATTCAATTTAAAAAAAAAGCTAATATAAACTTTAAAAAAGAAAATCAAATTAAAAATTTTATATTATTCGAAATAAATAAATTTAAAATCTTTATTTCAATATACTTTTATTTATCAATTATTATTAATTATTATTATTAAATTAATTTATAAAAAATTATGAATAATCAAATCGTTATAAAATAAAAGGATTTCTTGTTTTATTTAAATATATCAAAAAAATTATAAAAGATTATAGCCTAGTAAAAAAAACAATTGGAGGTATGGGCTAAGAAGGATAAAAAAAAAGAAATAAGAATGATAACAATAAAATACTAATTAATAATATTTATATATAATATTTCAATTAATAATATAACAAAATTTAATAATCTATAATTTTTTATAAATAAAAGAATCTTTATAAATATTAAATCAAATAGATTGTTATTATTAAATATTCAAAATATATCAATTATTATTGATGCTAGTGTTCTATTTATACTATTTGTAGAATCCTTTTAGAATAAATTTAAAATTAGAGTATTTTTATTTTTTGAAGGAGGGAAAACTAATATCAAATTATAAATTATAAAGTTAAAAGATTATTTTATATTAAAAAATATTTCTAATGTTATATAATAAACAATATTAATAAGAAATTATATTAATAAAAATATTAAAAAGTAAATTATATTAATATAATTATATAGTAATCCCTCAATTATTATAAAATTCAAAAACTAAAATCTTTTAAAGAATTAATTATTCAATCAATATGGTTCTATTGATATAAATTTAAAAGTCAATTTTTGAATAACAAAAGTTATTATATTCGAAAAACAAATGGTACAAGATTTCAATAATTATTTCAAATCAATTTTTTAAGATGTTTTGTAGATGTATAAGGATTAAGTAGTGGCTATATATTATTTTATGAAATTGATTAAATTTATTCTTTTATATATTTATATAGATTATAATAAAATACTATTTATAATATTCAAAGGATTGAAAACAGTAGTATAAAATATAAAAAATTTTCTATATATGTAAGAATAATTATTTCCAATTAATAATAAGTAAGTAAAATTTGAGAGAAAAAGAAAATCAAATAAGGATATATAATATAATGTTTTTAATTCAATTAGATTTAGTAATGATTTATATAGGAAAAAGAGAAAAGAGATAAGATTTCTTGAAATCTTAGCAAAATAAAGAAAGAGATATAAAAAAGATAAGATATATTTCAAATATAGAGAAGTAGATTATTAAATTAATAATTATAAAAATCAATTAATTAATGAAAAAGAAAATAAACAATTAGAAAACAATAGCCTTCTTTAATAATAAAAGTGTTGAAATAAAAGGAGAGTAATCATTTTAGAAAAAATTATATTAAATTAAAAAAAAATCTAAAAAGATTTTTGATTGTTATTATAAGAAAGAATAAAAACTTATATAATTATTGATTATCAAATTTAATATAAAAAATAACAATTTAATATCAAATATCTAATATTATATAATTAATATATTCAAATCGAATTGAAAAAATATTATTAATATTAATTTTAATAAAAAAAAAATCACAATAATTAATAATATTAGGATTATATAATATAGAATTATTAATAGAAATAAAAAATCAATTATATTAATATTATAATTATAAGGATATTATAGATTTCCTTTAGTTATTGAATATAGAAGACTTTTTTTAAATAATAATTATTATTTATTTAAATAAAAATAAAGATAAAATATTATTTATAATAATTATTGATTCTATTATAATAATAAATTTTATTTTTTTAAAAATAATAAAACAAATCTAATATAAAAAATTAAATATATATTATCTATCAATTAGAAATATAAATAAAAATATTTTAGAATTAGTATTTATTTCAATTTGTAAGAAAATCAATTTTGAATATTTATTAATTAAAGATAATATATTATCAAAATTCAGAATTATATTATTAAAAATAGGTGATATTATACTCAAACTTTTATAATTTTAATAATATAATTCAAAAATAAATTGGAGGTTAGGTAAGATATTCAATAATAACAATTCAGAATTATAGATTATATTAAATATATTTGATTTCTTGAATCTTATATATAATATAACTGAGAAAGCAAAAACTATACCAAAAGAAAATATAATTATAATAATATTATTATTTCTAATACTTACAAATAATAATAGAATAGATTATACAATTACCTAAAAAACATCTAGGAAAATCCCAAATATATATTCGAAATACTTTTTATTATTTAATAAAAAAAAAACAGAAAAATTATTACTTTATAAACTCAGAATTAATTACAAAATCATTTTTCGAAAAGATTATCAATCAAAATTTGGATTGCTATATAATCTATCCAAACATAAACTTAAGATATTTAGAAAATATATTACAAAAATATTTGTATTAGAATTTATAAAATTATCAAAATCAAAAGTAAAAATACTATTTTTATTTATATATAAAAAAGATATTAAGGAATTATATTTATATATAGATTTTAGAAATATAAACAATAATATAATACCAAATCAATATCTTATTTTATTTATCTCGAAAATACTAAATCGCTTTAAAAAAACAAAGATATTTACAAAACTTGATTTATATAAAATCTACAATTTAATAAAAATTTATTTAAATAATAAATGAAAAACGGCCTTTTATATACATTTCGAATTATTCAAATATCTAATATTACTATTCGGTTTATACAATATTTCAATCACTTTTCAAATATATATTGATTAATATCTACAAGAATTTGTTGATAAATCGATTATTATATATTTAAATAATATCTTAATTTATTCAAAAAATAAAAAAGATTATAAATTTCATATAAAACAAATTTTAAAAAAACTATTAAAATAAAGATTATTCTATAAACTCAAAAAATATTAATTTAATATAAAAAAAATAGAATTTCTAAACTATATTATCTTAAATAAAAAAATTATTATAGATTAAACTAGAATTAATTTAATTACAAAATAATCAATATCAAAGTCAATATAGGAAATACTATTATTTCTAAGATTTTATAATTTCTATAAACAATTTATATTCAGTTATAATAATATTATATTATTAATAATAAACAATATAAAAAAAAAGAAAAAGTTCGAATAAATCAAAGATTGCAAAAAAGCTTTTAATATACTCAAAACCATTTTCATTAAAACCTTATTACTATATCATTTTATCATAATACTAACCTATTTTTTGAAAATAAATATATTTATCAAAACATTATATAGGATATTATTATAAATCCAAAAAAACATACACAAATATTTAATCATATTTTATTTCTAAAAGCTAATATTAGTGAAAATGAATTATATAATATTCAATCAAAAATTATTTGTAATAATAAAATCTATTAAATATTAACATTATTTTCTAAAAGAAATTTAATATCAAATAACTATTATCTCTAATCATAATAATCTAAAGTATTTTATAATCTTTAAAACCTTTATAAAAAAATAAACTAAATAGATAATAATATTATTAATAATCAATTATATTATTATATATAAATCAAGAAAAAAAAACCTCATTAATAGCCCTTCAAAAAGAATAAACTATCAATACAAAGCAATAAAATCAATATTTCTTTTGAAATTACAAAAATAAATTATAGATTTGTTATTATTATTAAATAATTAATTTAATATATTATATCTAATTGAAGATATTATAAAAAGGGAAATCAAGGAAAGTATATTATATATATTTAAAGAATTACAAGAAATGGATAAGAATTATATCAATACAAAAAGAACCGAATTTCTTATTACACTTTAGATTAGAAAGATATCAAAGGAAAGCTTAGACAATATTCAGAAAAGTTCAAAGTAATAACTAGATTTTATCAACTCAATTCGATATTATCAATAATTATACCCCAATTTAATAGAAATTCAATTTAATTTAAAAAAGGAATTGTAATATTATAATAAAATAAGATTGTTTATTCCAATAAATAAAATATTATAAAAAGATTTGATAAAGGAATTCCACAACTCTCCAATTATAAAATATTTCAATAAAAACAAAACAATCAAAATAATAAAAAGAATATTATATTAATAAAAAATAGATATAGATATTAAAGATTATATATACTTATACCTAACTTGTCAGTGTAATAAACTATTATATATAATAATTATAGAAAAACTAACTCTAATATCTATCCCAAATAAACTATAAGAAGATATAATATTAGATTTGATTATAAATCTATTAATATCAAAATCCAAAGTAGATTTTAATAATAAAAAAAAGGAAATATACAATTATATTTTATTTATAATACTATATTAAATATAATTTATAAAATAATAAAAAAGGCAAAGTTTCTATTATATAAAAAAAATATAATATCAATCTAATTTATTTATTTTTTTCTAAGAGAAGTATTTATAGAATATAGAATATTAAATTCTATTATTACAGATAGAGCAGGTTTATTTATAAACATATTCTAAATAATATTTACAAAGTATCTAGATATAATCTGAAAATTGTTTATAATATTTTATTTATAAATAAATAATTCAATTAAAAGGTTAAATTAAATTATAGAAATATATTTTAAAATATATATTAATTATAAATAAAACAATTAAATAAATTTATTATATTTAATAGAATATATATATAATTTGATTTCTATTTTAAATACCAAATTATCGTTTTTCAAAATAAATAAAAAAAACATTTTATTATTTCAAATTATTATAATTACGAATAAAAAGTCAAAAAATACAAAACAATTAATAAAGAAATTGAAAAAATTATATTAATAATTAATAAAAGATTTAATATATATACAAAATATATAAGCAAAATATTATAATATAAAATACCATTTATTATTATTTAATATTAAAGATTAAGTATAATTATTTTATAAGAATCTAATAATAAATCGAAAATATGAAAAGTTGGGATCCAAAAAATTAGAACTTTTCAAAATATTTAAAAGTATTGATTTATAAAGTTATCAAATCAAATTTCTAATATTTTATAAATATTATAATATTTTTTATATAAGTTTATTGATATTATATAGAATAATAAAAAAAATAGATAAATCTAAAGATATATTAGAATTATTTGTAATAGAAATAATTACAAATAAGGTTTATAGAAATAAAATATTAAAATAGGAAATAAAGAGAATCCTGGATTCAAGAATATATAAGCATTGAAGAAAACTATAATATCAAGTGTATTGGAAAAACTACTCCTAAAATGAGAATAGTTGATAATTATTAAAAGATCTAGAGAATTCTAAAAAAGAAATTATAGAATTCTATGAAAAAAAATCTTTTACCCCAAATAGAATTATAAAAGAATAATTATATCGATTTTATTTCTATTTTCTTAAAAAAAAAACCCAATGGAATCTAAAAGAATTATAATTAATCCCTATTTTATAAAATATATTATAAATATTAGATTATAATCATTTATTAGTTAATAATTATAATTCAGATTTGATAATACAATTGCTTATTAGAAAAATTTTCAAACTTGTTTAAATCTGTGAGGACTGTGAACTGAAAAGGAGTCGTTTTAATGGTTTAGTTATTGATAAAGATCTAAAAGGAAGTTGGAAGCGAGGCTTCCAACTTATACTTGAAAAACTAGCTAAAATGGCTAGTACAGCCGGTCACGTGCATAGAGGGTCCGTGCACCCTCACAAAATCGAAAGTGAATATCGATTGTATATCTCAAAATAAGGGATATAAGGTGGTTAATAGATATTAGAGCAAAGTCTATAATATAAATAAGAATATATAAAATAAATCTCATTTTCAAATAAAATAAAATAAAATAAAATAAAATTATAGTTTTTTTTTTAGTATAATTAGATAAAAAAATGAATTCATAATTGTTATTATTGATCTACAAATTTGAAATTTTATCAAAAAACTATATTTCTTAATTAATATTATAATATAATAGATTATAAATAAAAAAATGAATTATTAAATAGCTTTTTTATTATAATTCAAATTATTATTATCATTTATTTAAAAGCAAAAATCAATATAAAAATAGAATAATAGATATAATTAATTCAAATAAATTTAATATTATTCTGAAAATAAAAGTAAAATTAACCTTATTGTATATATTTTGAATCTAAATTGGAGTATAGAGAGAAGAAATCAAATATTTATTTATTATAAATTTCGAGAAAGAAAACGAGGAATATTGAAAAAAAATAAAATGAATGATTATTAAGATATATAGAAAAATATGGATTTGATTTTAATTAAACCCTTAATCGAATAACTATAAGCAAATATAAACACTAATAATAGCTTTTGATATATTTGAATCCGAATATAAAAAATTTAATTAAAAAGATTAGAAAAATCAAAATATAATAATAAAAGTATTTCTAGAATACAATCAAACAATAATCTATAAAATATATAAAAAATATATCAAACATTAAGAATTTGTTTTATTAACCCCTAACAAATTAAAAGGATTTATAAAAATTATTCCTATTGAATAATAATAAAAGCAACTATTAAACAAAAATAATATTAAGATAAAATCTAGAAACAATTCAGAATTATCTTGTAAAATTGATAATAATTATATCTATAATATTGTAAAAAATCAGAAAACAAATAATATTACAATAAAAAATTAGAATATAATTACAAAAAGAAACAATCTAAATTATTAATATTTGAATAATAAATTTAAATGATTTATATTAAAATCTGTGAGGGTGCACGGACCCTCTATGCACGTGACCAGCTGTACTAGCCATTTTAGCTAGTTTTTCAAGTATAAGTTGAAAGCCTCGCTTTCAACTTCCTTTTAGATCTTTATCAATAACTAAATTATTAAAACGACTCCTTTTCAATTCACAGTTTTTATAAAATTATTAATTACCCTTCAAATTGGATAGGAGTTGTTTGTATATAGAATATATACAAAACAGATCTAAATCATTCCTAAAGAAAATTACGATAATCTATGATACTATTTAAACAAATCCTGGGCTATTTGCAAACTTTATATAAAAAAATGATTATAAGGAATACAAGATTACAAAGATTAATAGAACCAAAGATACCATTCAATCTACAAATAATAATCGAAAAAGTATATATAAAAAGAATTATCAAATAAGGAAAATAATTAAAAATAAATATAGATTAAAACGAAAAAGAAATGAATTATCTAAATCTTTAAATTCAACCCAAAAAAATAGCTAATATAAGTTTTCAAAAAACAAATTATCTAAACCTCTAAATTCAATTCGAGGAAAAAGCTAATATAAATTTTAAAAAAGGGAATTAAATTAAAAGTTTTATATTATTCGAAATAAGCGAATCTGAAATCTTTATTTCAATATATTTTTATTTATTAAATACTACTAATTATTATTATCAAATTAATTTATAAGAAAATATAAATAATCAAGCTGCTATAAAATAAAAGGATTCCTTATTTTATTCAAATATATTAAAAGAATTATAAAAGATTATAGTTTAATAAAAGAAACAATTAAAGATATAGATTGAAAAGAATAGAAAAAAAGAAGCAAGAATAATAGTAATAGAATATTAATTAGTAATATCTATATATAATATTTCAATTGATAATATAATAAAATCTAATAACCTATAATTCTTTATAAATAAAAGAATTTCTATGAATATTAAATCAAATAGATTGTTATTATTAAATATTTAAAATGCATTAATTATTATTAGTGTTAGTATTTTATTTATATTATTTATAGGATCCTCCTAAAATAAACCTAGAATTAAAGTATCTTTATTCTTTAAAGAAGAGAAGATTAATATCAGATTATAGATTATAAAATTAGAAGATTATTTTGTATTAGAAAATATTTCTGATATTATATAATAAATAATGTTAATAAGAAATTATATTGATAGAAATATTAAAAAACAAATTATATTAATATGATTATATAGTAATTTTTCAATTATTATAAAATTCAAGAATTAGAATCTCTTAAAGGATTGATTATTCAGTTAATATAATTCTACTAATATAAATCTAAAAGCTAATTTTTAGATAACAAAAGTTATTATATTTGAAAAACAAATAATACAAAACTTCAACAATTATTTTGAATTAATTCTTCAAGATATTTCGTAAATATATAAGGATCAAATAGTAATAGTATATTATTCTATAAAATTAATTAAATCTATTCTTTTATATATTTATATAGATTATAATAAAATACTATTTATAATATTTAAAAGATTGAAAATAATAATATAAAATATAAAGAATTTTCTATATATATAAAAACGATTATTTCTAATTAATAATAAGTAAATAAGATTTGAGAAAAAAAAAAAACTAAATAAGGATATACAATATAATATTTCTAATTCAATTAAATCCAATAACAATTTATATAAAAAAAAGAGAAAAGAAATAAAATTCCCCGAAATCTTAATAGAATAAAGAAAAAGATATAAAGAAAACAAGATATATTTCAAATATAAAGAAATAGATTATTAAACTAATAATTATAAGAATTAATTAATTAATGAAAAAGAAAATAAATAATTAGGAAATAATAACTTTTTCTAATAATAAAAATATTGAAATAAAAAAGGAGTAATTATTTTAAAGAAAGTTATACTAAATTAAGAAAAAACTTAGAAAGATTCTCGATTATTATTATAAAAAAGAATAAAGATTTATACAATTATCGATTATTAAACCCAATATAAGAAATAATAATTTAATATTAAATATCTAATATTATATAATTAATATATTCAGATCGAATTGAAAAGATATTATTAATATTAGTTTTAATATAAGAAAAGGAATTATAATAATTAATAGTATTAGAATTATATAATATAGGATTATTAATAGAAATAAAGAATCAATTATATTAATACTATAATTATAAGAATACTATAAATTTCCTTCAATTATTGAATATAGAAGATTTTTTTCAAACAATAAGTATTATTTATTTAAATAAAAATAAAGACAAAATATTATTTATAACAATTATTGATTTTATTATAATAATAAATTTTATTTTTTTAGAGATAATAAAATAGATTTAATATAAAGAATTAAATATATATTATTCATTAATTAGAAATATAAATAAAAACATTTTAGAATTAATATTTATTTTAATTTATAAAAAAATTAATTTCGAATATTTATTAATTAAAAATAATATATTATTAAAATTCAGAATTATATTATTAAAAACAAACAATATTATATTCAAACTTTTATAATTTTAATAATATAATTTGAAAATAAATTGAAGGTTAGATAAAGTATTCAATAATAATAATTTAGAATTATAGATTATATTAAATATATTTGATTTCTTGAATTTTATATATAATATAACTAAGAAAGTGAAGATTATATTAAAAAAAAATATAATTGTAATAATACTATTATTTTTAGTATTTACAGATAATAATAGAATAAACTATATAATCACTTAGAAAATATTTAGGAAAATTTTAAATATATATTCGAAATACTTTTTATTATTTAATAAAAAAAAAACAGAAAAATTATTATTTTATAAATCCAGAATTAATTACAAAATTATTTTCCAAAAAGATTATCAATCAAAATTTGGATTATTATATAATCTATTTGAATATAAATTTGAGGTGTTTAGGAAATATATTACAAAAATATTTGTATTAGGATTTATAAAATTATCAAAATCAAAAATAAAAATATTGCTTTTATTTATATATAAAAAAAACATTAAGGAATTATATTTATATATAGATTTTAGAAATATAAATAATAATATAATATCAAATCGATATTCTATTTTATTTATTTTGGAGATACTGAATTGTTTTAGAAAAGCAAAGATATTTATAAAACTTGATTTATATAGAGTTTACAATTTAATAAGAATTTATTCAGATAATAAATAGAAAACGGCTTTTTATATATGTTTTGAATTATTTGAGTATTTAGTATTATTATTCGATTTGTATAATGCTTTAGTTATTTTTCAAATATATATTGATTAATATCTATAAGAATTTATTAATAAATTAGTTATTATATATTTGAATAATATTTTAATTTATTTGAAAAATGAAAAAGATTATAAATCTTATATAAAACAAATCTTAGAAAAGCTATTAGAATAAAAACTATTTTATAAACTTAAAAAATACTAATTCAATATAAAAGAAATGGAATTCTTAGATTATATTGTTTTAAATAAAAGAATCGCTATAGATTAAATTAAGGTTAATTTAATTATGAAATAATCAATATTAAAGTCAATACAAAAAGTACTATTATTCTTAGAGTTTTGTAATTTCTATAAGCATTTTATATTTAATTATAATAATATTATATTATTAATAACAAATAATACAAAAAAAAGGAAAAAATTCGAATAAATTAAAGATTACAAAAAAGCTTTTAATATATTTAAAATTATTTTTATCAAAGCTTTATTATTATATCATTTTATTGTAATATTAATCTGTTTTTTGGAAATGAATATATTTATTAGAATATTATATAAAATATTATTACAAATTCAAAAAGATATATATAAATATTCAATTATATTTTATTTCTGAAAGTTAATATTGATGGAGATAAATTATATAATATTCGATTAAGAATTATTTATAATAATAAAATCTATCAAATATTAGTATTATTTTTTGGAAAAAGTTTAATATTAAATAATCATTATTTCTGATTATAATAATCTAAAGTATTTTATAATCTTTAGAATTTTTATAAGAAGATAAGCTAGATAGATAGTAATATTATCAATAATCGATTATATTATTGTATATAGATTAAGGAAAAGAAATCTTGTTGATAGTTTTTTAAGAAGAGTGAATTATTAATATAAGGTAGTAAAATTAATATCTCTTTTGAAACTATAAGAATAAATTATGGAATTATTGTTATTATTAGATAATTAATTTAATATATTATATTTAATTGAAAATATTGTAAAAAAGGAAATCGAGGAAAATATATTATATATATTTAAAGAATTATAAGAAATAGATGAGAATTATATTAATATAAAGAGGATCGAATTCCTTATTATATTTTAGATTAAGAAAATATTAAAGGAAAATCTAAGCGATATTTAAAAAAGTTTAGAGTAATAATTAAATTTTATTGATTCAATTTGATATTATCAATAATCATATTTCGATTCAATAGAAATTCAATTCAATTTGAAAAAGGGATTGTAATATTACAATAAAACAAGATTATTTATTTTAATAAATAAAATATTATAAAAAGATTTAATAAAAAAATTCTACAATTCCTTAATTATAGAATATTTTGATAAAAATAGAATAATTAGAATAATAAAAAGAATATTGTATTGATAAAGAATAGATATAGATATTAAAGATTATATATACTTGTATTTAACTTATTAGTACAACAAATTATTATATATAATAATTACTAAAGAATTAATTTCAATATCTATTTCAAATAGATTATAGAAAAATATAATATTGAATTTGATTATAAATTTACTAATATTAAAATTCAAAATAGATTTTAATAATAAAGAAAAAGGAAATATATAATTATATTTTATTTATAATATTATATTAAATATAATTTATAAAATAATAAAAAAGATAAAATTCTTATTATATAAAAAGGATATAATATCAATTCAATTTACTTACCTTTTTTTAAAAAAGATATTTATAAAATACAGAATACTAAATTCTATTATTATAAATAGAGTAGATTTATTTATAAATATATTCTAAATAATACTTATAAAGCACCTAGATATAATTCGAAAATTATTTATAGTATTTTATTTATAAATAGATAATTTAATTAAAAGATTAAATCAGATTATAAAAATATATTTTAAAATATATATTAATTATAAATAAAACAATTGGGTAGATCTATTATATTTAATAGAATATATATATAATTCGATTTCTATTTCAAATATTAAATTATTATTTTTCAAAGTAAATAGAAAAAACATTTTATTATTTTAGATTATTATAATTATAAATAAAAGATTAGAAAATACAAAACAATTAATAAAGAAATTAAAAGAATTGTATTAATAATTAATAGAAGATTTGATATATATATAAAATATATAAGCAAAATATTATAATACAAAATACTATTTATTATTATTCAATATTGAAGATTAAATATAACTATTCTATAAGAATCTGATAATAAATCGAAAATATGAAAAGCTAGAGCCCAAAAAATTAAGACCTTTTAAAATATTCAAAAATATTGATTTATAAAACTATCAAATCAAACTCCCAATATTCTATAAATATTATAATATTTTTTATATAAATTTATTAATATTATATAAAACAATAAAAAGAATAAACAAATCCAAAGATATATTGAAATCATTTGTAATAAAAATAGTTACAAACAAGACTTATAAAAATAAAATATTAAAATAAGAAATAAAAAGAATTCTAGATTCAAGAATATATAGATGCTAAAGAAAACTATAATATTAAATATATTGAAAAGATTATTTTTAAAATAAAAATAATTAGCAATTACTAAAAGATTTAAAAAACTTTAAAAAAGAGATTATAGAATTTTATAAAAAAAAATCTTTTGTTTTAAACAGAATTATAAAAGAATAATTATATCAATTTTATTTTTATTTTTTTAAAAAAAGAAAACTTAATAAAACCTAAAAGAATTATAATTAATCTCTATTTACAAAATATATTATGAATATTAAATTATAATTATTTATTAATTAATAGCTATAATTCAGATTTGATAATATAATTATTTATCAAAAAAAAAAAAAAAAAAAAAAATTTCAAATTTGTTTAAATCGAAAGTGAATATCGATTGTATATCCCAAGATAAGGGATATAGGGTGGCTAGCAGATATTAGGGCAGAGTTTACAATATAGATAAAAATGTGTAGAGTAAATCTCACTTTCAAGTAAAAAAAAAAAAAAAAAAAAAAAAAACTGTAGCTTTCGTTTTAGTGCAGTTAGGCGGAAAAATGGATCCTCAATTGTTATCATCGATCTATAAATTTAAAGTTTTATTAAAAAATCATATTTCCCAATCAATATTACAATACAATAAACTATAAATAAAAAAACAAATTATTAAATAGCTTTTTCATTATAACTTAAATTATTATTATCATTTATTTAAAAACAAAAATCAATATAAAAATAAAATAGCGAATATAACCAATTCAAACGAATTTGATATTATTCTAAAAGCAAAAGCAAAGCTAATTTTATTGTATATATTTTAAATTCAAATCGGAATATGGAAAGAAGAAATCGAATATTTATTTATTATAAATTTTGAAAGAGAAAATAAGAAATATTAAAAAAAAATAAAGTGAATAATTATTAAAATATATAGAAAAATATGGATTTGATTTTAATTAAACTTTTGATTGAATAATTATAAGCAAATATAGATATTAATAATAGCTCTTAATATATTCGAATCTAGATATAAGAAATTTAATTAAAAGAATTAGAAAAATCAAAATATAATAATAAAAATGTTTTTAGAATATAATCAAGTAATGATTTATAAAGTATACAAAAAGTATATCAAATACTAAGGATTTGTTTTATTAATCTTTAATAAATTAAAAGGATTTATAGGAATTGTTTTTATTGAATAATAACAAAAATAATTATTAAATAAAAACAATACAAAAATAAAACCTAGAAATAATCTAGGATCATTTTGTGAAATCAATAATAATTATATTTATAATATTATAGAAAACTAGGAAATAGATAATATTATATTAAAAAATCAGGGTATAATTACAAAAAAAAACAATTTAAATCATTAATATTTGAATAATGAATTTGAATGATTTATATTGAAATTTATAGAAAAATTAATTAAAAACAATATCGAGTACCTTTATAAGGGAATTAATAATTTATATTAATTAATACAACAATATAGTGAAAATATAGAATAAGATTTTTTACAATAAATTTTTTATTAATAAAATATTATATATAGATTTGATTCAAAATTAAATAAATTAGAAAAAGTTAGTAATAATATAAATATAATTTGCAAATATTTGCAAATAGATTTGTATATATAAAAGGAAAGAAAACTAGCAAAACAAAAGAAGAAAATCCTAAAAACTATAGGCTTTAAATTATATTATAAAAATTTATAACAAAAAGTCCTGATATTTATCAAAATCTGTTTAAATAAAATAATTCCGTATATAAGTTTTATTAATAAATTATAGAAATTTGTATAAAATGATTTGATAATTATAAATAATTTATTTATTTATAAAGATTATATATAGAAAGTATTGATAAATTATAATACAAAGGATATAAACTTTTGCAAAGTAATTAATATAGAGATTATAATATAATTAGTTTAGAATTATTTATATAATTAATATCAATTATAGAATATAATATAATTAAATAAAGAAATTATATATTATTTATTAAAAAAAGAAAAGGGTTTCGAATTAATCGAATCTCTTCGAATTTGTACTATAATATTCAGTTTATTATTACAAAATGATAAGTATAATATTAATATATTAATTATTCAATTAAAAAATCAAGTTTTGAATAATATCAATAGAAATGAAAACCATCACTCAATAGAAAAGAAAATCTATTATTATTATTATCAAGAGTTAATAATACAAAGCCTGATATTGAATAAACTTTAAATAATAATTAGGAAAAATCCAAATAATATATAGAATCCCTTTTCCAATTAATTAATGAATTTCCTTTGTTTTATTTACAATTAAACCTTGGTTTTTATTAAATAATTATTAATATAATAATAATATTAATAGTAGTGAATTTACAATTATTATAGATAATTTGGGATATAAAGTATTATAGTTATAAGGATAATTTGGGATATAAAGTATTATGATTATAGGGGCAATTTGGGATCTAATTAATAAGGTTTTTTACAATTCTTTTTCTTTAGTATTAGTTTTCTATTGTTAATGAAATGATTAGGGGCTTATTTACAAAATGGGGGTGATTGTAAAAGTGTATGGACTCTCTATACACATGACCAGCTATACTAGCCATTTTAACTAGTTTTTCAAGTATAAGTTGGAAGCCTTACTTTCAACTTTCTTTTAGATCTTTATCAATAACTAAACCATTAAAACGACTCCTTTTCAGTTCATAGTCCTCACAAAATCTATAAAAAAATTAACTAAAAATAATATCAAGCACCTCCATAATAAAATTAATAATTTATATCAATTGATATAATAATATAGTGAAAATATAAAATAAGATTTTTTATAATAAATTTTTTGCTAATGAAATATTATATATAGATTTAATCTAAAATCAAACAAACCAGAGAAAATTAATAGTAATATAAGCATAGTCTATGAATATTTGTAGATAGATTTATATATACAAAAGGAAAGAAAATTAATAAAGTAAATAAACAAAATTCTAAAAGCTATAAATTTTAAATCATATTATAAAGACTTACAACAAAAAATCCCAATATTTATCAAAATCTATTCAGATAAAGCGACTTTATATATAAATTTTATTAATAAATTATAGAAATTTGTGTAGAATAATTTAATGGTTATAAATAATTTATTTATTTATAAAAACTATATATAGAAAATATTAATAAATTATAATATAAAAAATATAAATTCTTATAAAATAATTAATATAAAGATTATAATATAATTAACCTGGAATCATTTATATAATTGATATCAATTATAGGATGTAATATAATTAAATAAAAAAGTTATATATCATTTGTTAAAAAAAAAAAGAGTTTCGAATTAATTGAATCTTTTTGAATTTGTACTATAATATTTAGTTTGTTGTTATAAAATAATAAATATAATACTAATGTACTAATTATTTAGTTAAAAAATCAAATCTTGAATAATATTAATAAAAATAGAGATTATTATTCGATAAGAGAGAGAGTTTATTATTATTATTACCAAAAGTTAATAATACAAAGTCTAATATTGGGTGAATTTTAAATAATAATTAAAAAAAATCTAGGTGATATATAAAGTCCTTTTCCAATTAATTAATAAATTTCCTTTATTTTATTTATAATCAAATCTTAATTTTTACTAAACAATTATCAATATAATAATATCAATAGTAGCAAATTTATAATTATTATGAATAATAAAGATAATTTGGGATATAAAGTATTATGGTTATAAGAATAATTTGGGATATAAAGTATTATGGTTATGAGGGTAATTTGGGATCTAATTAATAAGGTTTTTTGTAATTTTTTATTTTTTATTTTTTAATATTAATTTCTATTATTAATAAAATGATTAGGGGTTTATTTATAAAATAGGAGTGATTGTAAGAGTGTATAAACCCTTTTTGTATGTAATTGGTTATATTAGCTATTTTAGTTAATTTTTTCAAGTATAAGTTGGAAGCCTCGCTTTCAATTTTCTTTTAGATTTTTATTAATAACTAAACTATTAAAACAACTCCTTTTTAGTTCATAGTCCTTACATAAATTTTTATTAAATTGGATTCAATATTGATAGAGATATTGATAGATCAAAAAAGTGATTTTTGATATAAAAAGGTGATCTAAAAGAGGGGTGACTCGAAAGTAGGGTGGTCGACTTATATGTTCGCTTATTCCATCTAGTTCATCGAGCACCACCAAGTGGTGTCCTATCAATGAAATCAAGATATCAAATATGCAAAGGATAACCGAGCGGTCTAGGCTGCTTCCCTTGAGAAAGCGATCGTGAAATACTTCTACTTGTCGAATATATAACCAGAGAAATTCTCATGGCCGATTGTTAAAGCAGTCCGTGACCTCCGAATAGACCCAAACGAAGACCTTTCTGCCTTCGATTATTTTGATCTTGGGTTGCAGGGGTATTAATAAGACAAAACAAAAGCCATGGGTTGAGAAAAGAAAGGCACTGGTTTAAAAGAAAAGAGAGGGAATGAAACTATATAAGCAAAAAACGAAGCGCGGTGAGGGAATAAGTATTAGCGCGGAGAGACACAGAGGTATGTTATAATGATATTATTCGCGCAAACTTTTCTTTCTTTCATGAAATGTAGGGCGACTTCTAAATCTTCAATTTTCGCGATAACTCAAATAGGCACTCTGACTTTTGGAGCTAGATTGGGAATCTTGGATAGAAACTTATGTGTACATTTCCTGAATTCTTATTAAAGAGATCTTGGTTTGATATCCTGATCTAAGATCTGTTCAATCAAAACTTATAACAAGAGAAGCGAGTGTGTTCTGTAATCTAGTATTTATTATCTTTGTCTTTGAAAATTTACATCTGCCGATGTGTCCGGTTCTCTCATTGATAATTCAGCATCTAAGTTTGAATCCACTACTTACATGAAAGTTGGATGTCACAATTGATTTATCGATATCCCACATTATCTTTGCGCAATGATCGATGAACTAGATGTGCAACCTCTGAGACAGTATTTACTAATGTATACTCCATTTTGTTTTGAATGTATTTACCCCGAGGAGTTATAATTGCAAAATTGTCTAATATCAAAGGAAAACCTAGAAAGGCACACTCTTTGACTTGGTTTCAACAGTAGTCAATGACCGGACTTAAAAGCATGTATTATAGAAGTGCTCTTAGCCAATATGATACAATTCTACGCAAAGCAAATTTAGCCAAAACGAGCAATGAGAAATTCACAAAAATAAAATTTAATCAACCATTCTCACACGACACGGAAACTAAAACGTCTTGAATGAAATTTCGTTCAAGATTCATAGGCGCCTGTCTTACTACTGTATGCTAATCATTACCATATCAAAGAAAAAAATCCATTTAAACTTCAAAAAGCCAACTCAATGCAAAACGAACTCCATAAGGAAAAATAGAAAAAATCACAAATCAAAAACACCAAACGCTATGCAAGTAAATCCCTCTGCTCTACTCCCGAGTCCCGCCATCCCTTACAAATCTCAGATACCTACCTGTGGATTACCACGCTTATGCCTGGAACGATCTTCTCTTGATGGAAGGATACTTGTAAATAGGAGTATATGTCGCCTCCTCAGAAATTGTCGAGGAGTATCCAGAGGGAGCTGGAACCCCACTGATCCAAGATCCAGTCTTAGTAACGTAAGTACCAGTCGGAGCTGGAACGCCGGTGATATATCCAGTTTCAGAGGGAAACACTGTGGAGTTACCGCTATTCTTTGCTTTTTCTAAGAAAGTATCGAATCTACCAGCGGGATTGATACCAAGGACCATGCCGGATTGACAATGTGATTTTGGATTTGCTTGAGCACAGTAGAACCAAATTGGCGTGTTTGCGTTGACAACGAAATCGCGGGTGATATTGGTAGCGTTGGTGGGATTCAATTGATTGAAGCCAGTATCGAAACCACCGTTGAAGTTGCAGGGGGTATTGAAGTTGGATTGGATAACGGTGTGGTTTCTGGCAAGGAACTTGAATCGGATGATATCACCCACGTTGGCGTTAATTTGGTTTGGAGAGTAAACATTGAGACCTTTATCGCCTACAGTCACATGATGGATTTCGCCATACGAGTTACCGGTCTCAGTGCTGTGGGGCGAGGTAGTGGTGGTTTGGATGGGAGGAGTTGGAGTATAAGTGATGCTATCGGTGACAGTAGTAGTTTTTGTCACATGAAAACCATCAATGATGATGATCGTGATATCGACAATGCTAACGTCGATTACAATGTCGTTCTCATAGGTAGTAACGGTACAATGCTTTTTGTTCCCGGTACCGGTTGGGTAAATCCAGACTGTGGACTTGGTCTCTCCATCATAATTGACAGAGGTCACCGTCCCATCTGCTGTGGTAATATATTTTGATGTAATGGGATAGCCTAAAGTAGTGGTGGGGTAATATGGACCAGATCCTCCTTCGGTGATCGTGACAGTCTGGGTGACAGTGGACGGGGGAGCGCCAGAATATACAACTGGAACAGTTTCAGTATACAGCTGAGCGGAAGCAAGAGCCAGAAAACTGCTCACGGTGGAAATGCTTGAGAGCTTCATGATGGAACGAACTAAAATAAAATTATGGAAAAAGACAGTAAGGGCGTATTACAAGTTTGAAGATCAAAACAAGAGAGAAAATCTAACGATTGTAGTAAGGAGAAACTGAGAATACGAAAGCAAGTAGGAAACTGAAGAGGATGCAGAATGAGATGAGGAACGAAAATGTGACGAAGAACCTTCATCTACTTATGTGAAGTTGCTTCTGGGACGGCAACATTGAGATGTCATTCTTGCCACTGTAGGGCTGATATCAGAATATAGCACCAGCCTCTCGCATAGGAACTTTTCCGAAGGCTGTGTTCATATCTAGAGCCAACATCTCCTATCAAGCCAATGATCATTGGCGATGAAAAGACCTTCGATGAATTGTTTGGTCGAAATAGATTGAGGGTCACATTCCCTTTTTCACTATTCCAGATCGTAAACCTTAGATGAAAATCTCAAAATACCATGATTCTCAAGATTCTGACCACTCGGCTTCAAGATTGGCCTTGAGTGGCGTTTGGTGCAAATGCTCCAAGTCAGCACCCAGCATAAGCATTTATTCTTGGCGGGTGGCCTTCCGTTGGACAAACCGTATCATTGGAAGATGGAAAACACGTGACACACTCCCAATTGACATGAGCGGTTGTAGTGATAACAGCCACGCTGAGCCGTGTGTGAGACTTGATGCTTGGCAAGAGCGACCCGAATATTTGCTCTTGACATGGACATTGAGGGTTACTGAATGAGAACACTGGCGCTAGTAGCTCTGGCAATAAAATAATCATACCAAATGATAGTCGTTTGGCCGTCAAAATATTATTCCGCTCTCTCGAACTACAATGCAGAGTATTCTTCTGTTCAAAATAACCACGTGACTCTCGTGCTCCATTCCCAATGTGCGTATAATCCGACAAAAATCCGATGTCTCAGATCAAAAGCTTGAATCATCAAGGTTTCTAAAATAAGCTTTGGCAGACGCACGCCTTGACCCACACATGTTTACGACGAGAGCCAGATCTTTCCAAACAGTCTTTTTCTCTGGTCTTTCAAGCTTCGCCCAAAGTACGAAGATTAGATGATTGTTTACATCAGACAACTGATATCTGTAGATATTCTCGCTTACTTAACACTCCATTCATCTTGAATAGGAGCAACTGAAATTGTGGTCACCGGAGAGTAGCAGCTGCTAATGAATTACTCGAGTACGCAATGATAGATTGCAAAGCAGACCCTGCTTCCCTAGCATTCAAAATGATCAATCTCTCTTGTCTCAAGCCTTACTTGGAAACCCCTCGTAAATATGGGAAGATCTAGCCTTATTGATATGGATCCTGATTCATCATCGGATTGATCACATCCCACACAAATACTCCTTGCGCTAGCGTGAAGCCCCGTAACTAGGGGTTCTAAAAGTAACCATCAAAAATAATGTGGGTTCATATAAAGTCAAAGTATGGGCTAGCTATTCTTCTGTCAACTTCGTTCCGTTTGTGTTCTTCTCTTTTGGCTGTATCGCAGCGTTTCCTTCTTTTCGAGATTTTAATTTGGCTTTGTGGGTAAGGAGTATATGTAGAGGAATTGGCATTCTGATAAGTGTTGAACATGTCTACGGGTTTGGCATCATGGAGCTTCGGGAGTAGAATGAGATCAATGGTAATAGTTGGTGTATTTTTGAGTCTTGTCCTTGTTTATGGGTAAGTTCCAAGCTTCCTTGCTATTCAGTTTTCAAGCAGTATCAATGAAATTCTTGATTTACATCTGACCCTGTCTTTCAGATTCGCATATCGTTTGAACCATGACGAAATCCAACCAAAACTTAAACCCCTCGACGCCGGGCCTATTACAATTGTTCAAACAGAAACGATAGAACATACGGTGACACATACCAGTACATCAATTTCTATTTCCACAAAAACCGAATACGCTTCACCAACCTCTACTCTCGATCCCACAAAACTAGCATTTATGGTGGAGACTCGCCCACTACCACATCTACCTCTTCAGCTCACACATATGACAAGCGTCATTCCGCAAGAGTGGACCTTCAAATTTATGGGTAGCAACGCTTCCATCAATTATCTACTTGGTTTCCACCACTTGCGAAATCTAGTAGCCTCGAATAAACTCACATTCGTTCCTCTCCCGTCCCACTGGGATGTGTCGAGTCGTGAATCCATATCGCAGATGTTCACTGACCCCGAACTTTATAAATCCCTCTCTCCAGCCGAACACCTTCTAGTATTCCAACCAGACTCTATATTTTGCACCAAAGCACCCACTACTCTGAACGATTTCATCAAATACGATTATATAGGAGCGCCATGGTCGTCATACTCTACCCATGGTGGCAACGGTGGTCTTTCTCTCCGTCGCGTATCATCTATATTGCGATTATTAGAAACAGAAAGACGCAAGCCCGGAGATGGAGCACTTGAAGATCTATGGCTGAGTACCGGACTGAACAAGCTGGAAGGAAGCAAAATGGCAAACGCAGCAGTGAGCAAGACGTTTAGTGTGGAAAGTGTTTGGGATGAAGCGCCACTGGGTTATCATATCGGATGGTTGGGGGTACACCATGAACAGGTTAGTCATCTCATCATTTCTTTTCTCGATTCTCATCCCGCTGGCAAATGTGTCTTATTTCCTCTGTATCAATTTCACGGTAAAGCACGCACGTGTACTACTCGTTGTATCATTTCCTTTCCTGTCTGTCCACTTGCTTTCATTCCCAAAACCCCAAACAGCCGAGGAAACTAACACCAATGCCCAATCCACAGATCTGGGATAAGCCTGAATACGTCTCCCATATAATGAACTACTGTCCCGAAGTGAAAATCATCTTGGGTATGAAACTAGATAATGACAAGCCTCAAGGCGTTTCCTAATCTTGCACTTTTCTCTTCTCATCTATCTATCTTCATGCTGTCGTGTATTTTGTATGATTAATTTTATCCACCTATCTCTGAAACCCTGTACGATTCAAATAGCAAAATAGGAATCAGCGAAAAAAAAAAATTCAAGCACCCAGACCTAAATCTTAAGTTCCACGTCTCTTCGAAATGCCTTGTTCATTCCCATTTCCACCACTGATATGCTGTGACTGATGATGCGAATGACTCGCATGCTGACTTGGCTGCGCAAGCCCGATATTATTATTATTCAACCGATTCGGCACCGCCCCTTGCACATTCTGCGCTTGTATCGCATGACCAGGTTGCGGGAGATTGAGATAGCCTGTTGCATTTGCATTTGCGTTCGCGTTTGCGTTTGCGTTTGCGCATTGATTTCCACCTCCCCCGCGACCACTTCCGCATCCTGCATTCGCGGCTACTAAGGCGCCTCCGGTTCGAGTTAATTGAGCTTGTGCTTGAGCTTGACCCTGACTTTGAGCCTGAGCCAACAAATTTCCCACCCCCGACCCACCATGCAGCGCCCCCACACAGAGATATTCCAAAAGCACTTCTCTCTTCTCCATCTTTTGTTCTTCGTGAACGGACTCGCAGATTCTGCAATCGCAAGGGAGATTTCTGGTTCCATGGTTTGAAGTGCCTTGGAGATGAGCCACGAAAGTGGCGAGGGTTCCGGTACCGGTAGAGCTGTGACGCGTTCTTACCGGGAGATCGTAGGTGATGAGGAGGGCATCTAGGGTTTTTACTAGGGGAGAAAGGGGTGTTAGTTTGTTTCTTGAGGTGTGGGAATGGATTCGTGCTGATGGGGGTTGGTGTATGTATGTGAAATGGGATAAAAGAGGTTCAGATATTGTGAGGGATAGTGAGGTATCATGGATAAGGAATAAGGGAACAAACTATCCATAGACAAAAAATCTTTAACTTTTAATGGGCGTTGGAAGTTTTTCGGAAATCTTCCTTTAGCGTCTAGCTTAGGATGAACCTCAGCGTTGAGCATTGATGATCTGATGATACCGTTCGCAACCTGGGCGCACATGTTTACTCTGAGAATAATAAATTAGTTTCTCAAGGACTCAAAGTAAGACAAGAAGAAGAAGAAGAAAAGAAGAAAACCAAAGCAGGGAGACTAACCGTCTGATCTCTTCAAACAAGGCAGTTTTGCCTTTCTGTGTTGGAGCATCACTCGAATCCGAACTTGAGTCCGAACTCAATATTGCTTGTCTAGTTCCTCCATTTCCCTTTCTGCCACCGTCAATTGCATTCCCATTGGCTGCTCCAGTCCCGTTGTTATTGCTTCCACCTCTTCTTCCTCTCCCTTGACCTCTACTTTGTGACCGACTCCGCGAGCGATTTCTACTGGTTCCAGCATTCGCTTGAATGCTCAAATTGGGATTAGGGTTTCGACTGTTAGACATCAATCTCGCTATACTAATCGCTGTTCCAGGCGGCAAATTTATTTGTAGATAGCGATGTAAAACATCACGGATGAGATCCGCAAGAGGGATGTTATTCAAATTATTTGGGTTGTGTTGATTATTGGCGTGATTATGAGGGGGTGGGTGTGCATTAGAGAGCGGAGAAGACGAACGAGAAGGGGAGGAAGAAGGAGAGCGGTGTCGATAGTTGCGATTGTGATTGTGATTGTGTTGATGGTAGGGATAGGGATGTTGATGAGGATGATTGGGAAAATTCATTTTCCTTTTGACTTTTGGGAGCGGAACCAAAGCAAGTGTTTGAGCCGGTGGCGTGTTAATTCGGGGAGGAGGAGCAGGACCAAGAAGGTGAATATGGGTATTTGGTAGAGAGGGTCTCCTCGGTGGACGAATAATGGCAGGAGGAGGTAATACGTGAATATGGTGAGTCGCAGGAGAAGGTGGAGGTGAAGGGATGTATGGTGGTGGTAGCTGTTGAACAAAATGTATGTGTTGTCTGGGCGGTGATCTGGGACGAGGAAGAGGGAAATACACTTCCGGCTCTGGCTCCACAAAATGAATTCGTTGAGCTGCGGGCTCTAATCTACGTCCCAAGTCCGGGTCAAAAGAAACTCGTTGAAATATCTGAGGGTGAAAAAGCTCAGGCTCGGGTTCAAATTCAAACACCGGTTCTGGATAGTATATGGGACTGATGGGACGAAGCTGCTCGTGGCTCTGTTCTGGAGGAGGAAGTATAGGTGCAGGAAGAGGATAGACAGGTGTTGGAAGGGGATATCGACGACGAGGTCTTGATAAAGCAAGGGAAGCGGGGTTGATATATCTTTCCCTTTTTTGTCTTCTTCCGGGGCCCGGGCAAAAGAGACCAAGGCAGAAATCAAGCATATAGAAATATTCCGAGGTGGATTCTTGGGCGAAAAATGAAGATAAATGACTCTTATTTATAATCATTTTTTGCTCGTTATCGTAATACAGAAATATAAATGTAACAAATGTCGACAAGACTAGTGTTTACTAGTCACTTCTGCTGTTTTGGGGTAAATATAATTATCCATGTGTATATTGGCGGATAAATTATATTGGTCTATGGAACTGAAGATCTGGCAAATAAGTTAGAAGTTGTTTGTGTAGGACAAAAACACCTGGACATCGAGGCTGACAGACGAAAAGCCTAGCGACGCTGCATAAGTTTGCTTACTCGTATTGTTTCACGATACTAAAAGATGGCCATAGGAGATCATGAGATGGCTTTCTGAATAGAATGACCTAGTAGACCGGGTATATACGAATCTATTCAAATGACTTACTGCTGTGATGCTAGCTGGCTCAAGTACCGTCCTCGGCAAACTATGGTATTTGTGGAGATTTCGACCACGCCTCATTCTAATCTCCAACATCGCCACTTCACGGAACTTCCGTTGATGCCTCACGTCAAGACTTCACAATTGTAATGTGTTCAACATGTACCTAAGTACATATGCCCTTTCTCCATGTAGCAACCGTAATGACTAATCAGAACTGTACAGAAAAGGTCCTTTTCGTCCTATACGTGAAACGGTTGTAGAAAATGTGATCGTTCGGAGTAAAGAGGAACTTTCCGCCTTGTCAAATGTCGGGTAATACAGATCAAAGACGTCGGACCGCAGAATATGGACAATGATCATTGATCTCATGCTTCACGCGAGATATATGTACTAAAAAATCTCCTGAGGGATGGGAGGACGGTGAAGAATCTTGGTCGATTACCTATATTATTATACCACTATGTTGTAGAAAAGATGCTATTTAGACAGACTCTTATCCGGACATGAAACTCCGCGAGACGTGGATAGCTCAATGTGAACAACCGCCATCTTCAGATTCCTCGCCATCACTCTCCTTTCTGCCTTTCTTGCCCTTTTTTGCTGATCCCTTCTTGAACATTGAATCAAGAGTCTTTTGTCCCTTTTTGAGAACTTCTTGCTTCTTCTTATCGGCTTGACCCTGAAACTTCTGTCGTTCATCTGCTCCGAAGTCCTGTAAACGCTGCTCTTCTTCCTTGAACTCCTTGCTTTCAGGATCTCTTTCGAGTAGTCCCTCGAGTAACTTAATCTCCTTAGCCCACGTAGATGGATCCTCGACCGTCTTTCCCTTTGCATCCTTCTTCTCAGTTGGTGTTTCGAGAACCATAGGCATATTTTGAAAGGGTTCAAAGTTTACGACATTGTGGAATGCTCGAAGGCCAAGAAACCCAGTACCGATGTTGGCGTGCAAATCCCGGTTTGATGCTAACGGTGACTTGCTGTCATTGAGATGCAAAGCTTTTAGATATGGTAATCCAACAATCTTGTCGAACCCATCCATAGTTTTCTTGAAAGCTTCGGGTGATCTCAGATCATATCCTGCAGCAAATGTATGACATGTATCTAGACAAACACCAACTCGGGATTTGTCATCAATAAGAGCAATAATGTCCCGAAGGTCTTCCCATGTAGAACCAATCACATTGCCAGCTCCTGCCATATTCTCTAACAGTGTGATTACCGTCTTCGTTGCTTTGTGAGCTTTATTTAATTGAGCTGCGATACGCCCGATTGCTTCCGGTCTGGGGTTGCCACCTGTACTTCCCGGATGAAAGTTGTAAAGTTTGATATCTAACTCTTCACACCTTTTCAGATCGTCCAGAAAACAATCGTATGCTTGCTTGGCTTTCTCTTCATCTGGTTGCGCTAAATTGACTAGATATGAACAATGTGGGAGAACGAATTTCGAGGCATCGTATTTTTGTTCTTTGCATAAAGCCTTGAATTGATCGCGAGCATCAGAAGCTAAAGGAGGATTGACCCATTTGCGTTGAGATTTGAGAAATAAAGCGAATGCATTGCCACCGATTCGTGAAGAGTTATTGACTGAATTTTGGACGCCTGCGATGCATATGTTAGAAAAGATGTTTGCGCCATGAACAGAGATACACTTACCTCCTGCACCACTAACATGAGCGCCGATATGTACTGCCTTTTTTAAAGTCGAAACCAATGTACGTTCTACCAATGGCATAGTCTCTGCTTTTTTTTCTTCTTTTGTTTTTCTCTTCTTCGTAACCTTCTCTTCCTTGTCCTCTTCGTCTTCGTCCTCCTCTTTCTTAAGTTTGCGTTTCACGGGAGCTTTGTTTTTTGTGATCACTACAGCCTCCTTCTTTATACTAACAGTCTTAGCTGTTTTCGGGAGATCGACAGCTTTTTTTTCGTCTTCGTTTTCGTCTGCGTCTTCTAAACTGCCACTCTCTTCTTTCGCGTTGCTTCGGATACTATTCGCAGCTAACTTTGGAACCTCGGTATTCTCAGTTTTTATATCTTTTCCACCCTTCTTCGTTGCAGCGGATAAGGCTTCAGCTCCTGGAACATCTGCAACTGTAGCAATAGCATTTCGACCAGATCTTCGAGGAGGCATTGTGGCTTGCGAGTGACGTGGTTATTTTGGGTTCTCAAAGCTCGTGGCTCAAGATCTCCAAGCGCGTTCAGGACATATAGATAAGCACAGCGCGTCTCGCGAAGGCACGTGATAAGACATTGTCTCAATTTATTTGTATGTTGCCGACGTAGGCCTCCCATGAACAGCCTGGTGGGATTTAACGGCGTATTATAGGTCTTAAAAATACATATTGTGGCTAAGTGTAAGAAATGAGGGTATCTATCTGCTTTATGTGTCATGACTATGGTCCAGCCTTCCTACTCTCGACGATCTTCATGACGTCCGCAGCACTATTTGCATCCCCCTTCCTCTTCTTCGATCCTCTTTTCCTCTTACTTTTACCTTCCCCTTTCTCATCCCCATCATCTTCCTCTTGACCCCACGCTGATAGCTTGACTTTCGTCTCGTCAAAATCAGCTTCGTCCTCAAATCGACTACTTCCGAATCCCATATCCATGTCCTCCATATCACGATCATCCTGTTGGAGCATCTTTTTCCGCCGCGCTTCCTTTGCTGCCTCTTCTGAAGTTTCTGGAACATTGGATATATGATTAAGAGTTGAGGCTTTCTTGAGGGCGGCGAGAATAGTCGGATCACTGAAAGCTTTTGGCTTGGTCTCATTGTCTGTTGTTTCAGGTTCTGATTCGCCAAAATAGTTTCTAGGTTTGTTAGGTCGTGGAGGTGGTGCCATACTTCCAGATACAGCTGGCTCTTGCGGCGAGTCTTGAGTCTTGGGCTTCTTTCGTTGACTATCTTCCGTAACTTCTCCGTCTTCAGCTTCTGCATCTGATTCCGAATCCTCGTCTTCAAGCCCAGCTAATGGATCATAATCATCTCCTGCATCGTCGAATATATCGATATCTTCTTCCTCTGGTTCTGGTTCTTTTGGTATTTCTGGAACTTCCATGCCTAATGGTATTGCATCCTTATCAGGCATTAGTAGACCATGCCCTTTCTCCACTTCCGGTTCCACCCGCAGTTTCCTGACTTTTCTCTTCTCGTTTCCATTCTCATCAACAATAATGAGAACCTCCCGCCCTTTTCCGTCCATTTCTATCCTGCTCGTAGATTTTGGGGCTCCGACTTTCTTGAATCTTGCTCCTAAAGACGGCTGAGCTGCCTCCTTTGCCGCTTGCCTGGCCGCTTTCATCTCTGCCAGGATCTGATCCCTAGTCCTTTTCTTCCCTGGAATCAAACTTGGTGGTGCCATTTCTCCCTTCTTTTTACTCTTCTCCTTCTCAACAGCAACCACGTCTTTTTCCTCCAACCTCTCAAACTCGTCGTCCAAATTATCTGGCTCTTCAGCATCATCTTCGTCTTCATTGTTTCCGCTCAAAACATCTTCACCCCTCCTAACCCGCTCCAACAACTTGTAATCCAACCCTTTTACTAAATGCGTGCTTTGAACATCACCGCCTAAAATCTCGTCCCTCAATTTGAAAAATGTAGACTCGTCAATCTGTTGTAACTTCATCATCTCTTCCAGCGCCTTGACTCTGGACGCTTTATCATCTTCATCCTCATCAATGCGGTGTTTTGTGCGATCGGTATAGCCGGCTGCGAGTTTCGAACCTTTAGGTGCGGCGATTGAGCGAAATTTCTTTGGTTGCGAAGGATTATTTAGAGCTCGTTGTTCAGCGACTTGACGTGCGAAATCGACACCGCCTACTGAGCGACTAGCATATTTGTTAGTACTCACTGTATAGCTTCTTGCAAATGGAGTGTTCGCGCCTTACGGTGTCATGGGTATTGAACTTCGCATCCGAGAACCAAGGGCAGACGGTGTTGCGCCATCTCGTCTGGGAGTTGCGCCAATGCTTGAACTTTTGTCTCCTGCTCCAGCTTGTCTTGCAGGCGTATCCAGCACAAGTTTGCGGAACTGTTGATTATTCATAATGATTGTGCTTTGGATTCTCGAATTTAAAAAAAGTGCCCAAGTCGTGAAGCTGTCACTGCGTAGGTATCTTTGGCATGCGGCAATATTTACAGCCGATCTCACCGCCTCAAATGTATTAGCTAACGCGCCTGCATCTCTACTCCGAACAAAATTACAATCAGGTGCACACAACTCATCTCAACTACTTCAAACATGTGTATGATTCTTGATTTATATTCATCATTCTATGATGAATTTCGATTCTGCTATCTGGAGTATGAAATATGAGTTCAAGAATCCCATAAACACCATCAATTCGTGCCCTGTCCCACGTCCTCCCTTTCAAGAGATGAAAGTAACTACATTTCGAAGCTCCATACTACATCCTTCGCACTCTCCCTGGGTACTATATTTACCATAAACTCCTTCTTGGGCGGACCTGACTGAGTTGACATGTTTTCGAGATCTTGACCCGGATCAGTCCAATCATTTCCATCCGGAATAATATCAAATCTCATCGCAAACATTCCTGCGAAAGCGGCAATGATATTTGTCACAATGCCCTGACCTGGACACCTATTGGCTCCTCCTCCAAAAACACGGAATGCGTTTGCAGGAGTTTTACCGTAGAATCGATCGAAGCGAAAGGAATCTGCTGTCTCTCCCCATGCACGCTTGTCAAAGTGTAGTCTCTTGTTTGCGATAATTACCAGGGAATCTTTCTTGAGTAGGTATTGTTGATCTTTACCGACAAAGGTGTCTTCCATAACAAGGCGAGGTCCAGTACCAGTTGATCGGAACCTCAGAACTTCTAAGATCAACGAGGAGAGGATTGGTAGTTGAATCAGCTTCTGTAGGTTGATCTTACGGATTGTCTCTCCTTCAGCCGAAACTTCTGATGTTGTCAATTCTCCTACTTGGATCCGGACCTGCTCGAGAACATTGGCATCAGAAAACAAATGATAAATAACCCAAAACGCTGAAGGAACTGTGTTGGATAAGGCCGCAATATTGATCAGGTTTTCGTTTTTCGCCAGGTCGGTGTGACGACTATCCGTATGATCGACTAACAATTCATATCTATTCTTCATGAGATCTGAGCCTCCATTTTGTCCGCCGCTCGAGAAGTATCCTTGAAATCCCTTTACGACTGCAGCTCGACCGCGTACAGCCTCAGTAGCGATGATGTTCGATAGGAAATTTGGTAATAGAAGTCTCAATGAACCGTCAGAGAAAGCCCTACTTCTGTCAGTACTCGTTTTATGCGGAGGATGCTGCGTGATGTTGACTTACCAAAATCCTGCTTCGACCTCTGGATCCCGGTAAGGATTTTGGTCTCCATACAAACTGTCTGTAATAACAATGGTCAATTCGTGTTGCAACCATTCTAATAAGTTGACCTTCTTGTCTTGGTTGTTTCCAGCTGGGTTTGCCCAATCATCTAGTTGATCCTTCGTAACTAGTGTTCCGATACGAAGCATTTTTTTTATGGACTCCGTGGATGCAAGTGTACCCTGGATCACCTTGATTCCTTGAAGCATTAGACTTGGATTCTCTTCCGAGGACATATTAGTATGCATCCTGTCTGCTGCAGCTTTAGTCAGGCCACCCAGTTTCACTGTGAATTGTGCCTCCAACTCCCATAGCGAAACTGCCTTATATTGACGATGAAGAGATGGAATAAAGTCCGCTGAAGTAACGATATGAATGTCTTTATGGAGCATGCCGATAGTGAAGATTGGAAAATCCCATTTTTGACTGTTGAATTCAAGGAAAAGAACTTGTTAGTACTTGAAATCGATCTAAAGACAAAATCGGGGAGTATGGTTTACCTCAAAGTATTGTAGTATTCATTTCTATGCAGGAAGAGTCCTATGAAATGACCAATGAATGGTATAGTTGAGGGAATTCGAACTGGCTCCATGGAGTTTTTCTCGGACTTGCTGGGTAAGAGTGCATTTACACAGATTATGATAATGCCCAGAGCAAGGGCATAATAGATATGAGTGTTCTCAATCATCTTTTCGAATTGAGTTCTGTCAGAATTGTGCTGAATGATGTCGCTGCTTGTTGATGCAGAGCTCGTATATGTGTGTGAGATTGTTGAATTGAATTCAGGAGGAAAGATATGTCTGTGAAGAGTTGTTTCTTTAAAGAATTGTTGGTCTTTTAAAGTAAAAACCCTGTCCAAACTAGTGAAGAGGAGGTATGTACTAGAGAAGTGTTTGGCTTCTTTTGAAAGAATACCTAGATCCTTTTAAGTTGAAAGGGCTTTCCTATATGGAACGATGCATTCCAAGGTCACTCTAATACTCCAGCTTCGATACTTATGGCCATTGAAATAGCACCCAGCGGTAGCTGTCTTTAACCGAGGCACCCACTCATTATACAGCTGCTAAAATCAAAATTAGTTGTATGTTTATGACCAATCTACTTTAGATTCACTTGATAGCAATATCAGCCAAGAGAATATTT
Source organism: Botryotinia globosa (assembly GCA_014898425.1). Taxonomy (NCBI): domain Eukaryota; kingdom Fungi; phylum Ascomycota; class Leotiomycetes; order Helotiales; family Sclerotiniaceae; genus Botryotinia; species Botryotinia globosa. The sequence continues at coordinate 343,266 of RCSZ01000002.1, forward strand.
GCAAATTTACCAGTCAGTTCAATTCTGCGAGCTTCTTTTTTATTCCTACTGTATTATTCATCAATTTTTGCATTACACTTTGCCCCTTCACCCGCTTATCGAATATCGTACTAGAATCTTAACACAGATGCTGTATATAATACGGGAACTTCGATATCATTACACATAATATGTATTTAGAAAAAAGGCTTGATTATAAGTTAACAATGTACCAAATTATACCAATAACTTCTTCAACATATATTAAAAAAAACCATCTAGCGGAAAAGCGACTGCAAGTGTGCTAACAATCTCATCTACCACTTCAACATTCACCTTTTTTTTCTCTCGCTAAATGAATTTTCGGAGATTGACAGTCTGATCGTTCTTCATTTTCTCGCATTCGCCAAATCGGGTGAACGATATCTGCCCTATGCGGTCTCGATTCACTTGTGGTGGCAGAAGGATTCATTATCATGACCTCGGGAGGTGCATAAGGTCAAGTAGTTGTAGCGGAGATACAGTAGCCAGTGTTGTAGATAATTTGTCTAGGTATCTAATCTTATTACTTGCAGACTGCAATTTATGCTGTGATTACGATTCGCGAACCGAAGATATCTCGATATGTCGGCTCAGAAATTTAAACGCTTCCTATCATTCCTGTGGCACTTTCATCACTTGACAAAAAGAGATCGTAAAATACAAGTTTCCTCGTAAGCTGTGTGAGTTCTGTATGTATTGGAGTGTACCTCCGATTTTTACATTTTTTTTTTCTATGCGGGGGTGTGAATTCGTTTTGAAGCTCTTGCAAAAAGCTTCCTTTGTTGGTGTTAGTTCCGTGACACTATTCTCCAACAAGTCTTCGATGCGTCACTTGCTCTGTTATGATCATATTTGAAGCATATCTATGGGTTCATTCCTTCTGTTGTTTGCTGTTTTCTGTGACTTCGTATTACTAGTTTTGGTCAACGCAAAGTCCTGGGGGTGTATTAGTGTGGTAGTGCATATCAACTAGCTCAATAAAGCTATCGACGGTGTGACTGGGGTCAATTCTTTGAATAGTATTAATGCTCTAATTAAATATTCAGATATGACACGTCTAGAAACGCTCTTTTCGGTCTATAAATTTCCCAAGCTTGATAGCTCTTTCCATTTTATGCAGTCCTCTCTCGCGCTTGCCTCAAAAATGTTGCTCTTCATGATAAAATTATCTTGTCATAGGCTCTTCCTGAATCTTCAATCTTCATGCATTACGCGTAATTATATGATAATAATTTATTCTCTTAACCAATATGAATTCTCCCTTTAGTGATAGATGGTTCGAGGATGCGTGTCGACGAGAAGAATTACTCATGCTCCACCAAGTTCGAAAGCAGAACAGTGCGATTGATGACACATTCTTTCCCTACGGACTGATTTTCGCAGGACTACCCCCTTGGGAGGTGGGTCCTATATTATATAAACAATATGCTGTAGGCTCAGACGTGGAACGAACAGTTACATACGTATCTGCTGCTCTCGACTACATCAATAGGAAGACCCAGAAACTGCAAACCGATGCATGGCTCTTTCACGTGGATAAAAATTCGAAGCGAGTATCCTGGAGTCATAACACCTTTTCTCCTTACCAATACGAGCAGCAAGTCGCAGAGCAGCGTATCGGTAAAATTCTTATGACTGCAAAAGTTGAAGAGTCGAAAATAGACGCAGATAGTACACCGTGGAAATATACATGTCCGGACGGCACGAAACTATCTGGGCAGCTCAGATGTTTCCCGCGAGGCTATGAGCAACACATTGATCTCCTGCTGAAATTCAATTTTCTCATTCTGCAAAATCATCCGGACGGTTCGCATTCATATATCAGCCAACCTGGCATGAAAACCTTTGTATTCGCTGTGGCCAATGCATCTGCTGGTTCGCCGATAGCTCAAGTTGAAAATCCACCGCAATTCTTTCATTCTCTGCCAGAGACACAATATGAATCTCTCTGCAACAAGCGATCTGTAACTCGGGCTCCAAAAAAATTCTTGGGGGGAAACTTGCCCGCTCAACGAATGATCACTGAAAAGTTGATTCCAGATCATGCCGTACCATCAGCATTACCTGGGGTCTCTATCAGCGATCCACATGTCATCAAAACGGAGTTTCCACTCCACTCCGCTCAAATGGCTACTTATCAAGGTCCTGGGGATTCTACAAAAATCAAAAAGGAAGAATTCCAGCATTGCGCTATCCCATTCGCTTCATCTCAGGAAACCAGCATCGCTCCGAAGATTAAAGAAAAGCCTCCACATTTCGCGATTCAAGCATCTGCGTCTGGGGGATTTGGGAGAGGTTTGAATTTTATGAGGAATTGACTTGGTTTGTTTGATGGTTAGTTTTGCATGTGTGCTTTTGGTTTGGTATCTCCGAAGCTTTTAATGATAAATACCTAGGTATCGACGGTTGGAATTAACAATTCGGGTTCAGAATCTTGGGGTAATGGGATTTGCCTGATTCGATTACAGGATGCGGGGTTGGGTCGGATGGGGAAAATACCTCGCCAGCGTTCGTGGAGTAGGTGGTACTCTTGGATATGAGAAGGGTAAAGGTTACAAGCAGTATTGGATATGTATCTACTCAGCTCTCAAGAAATGTAGTCAAATGCTATGGAGCATTTATGACTAGCGTATTATTTTTAGTTTTTCCTCGAGAGAATTATGTATGTACGAGTAGAATTTGCTTCTCTTCGCTGTTGGGAAATCAATGTGTGAAATTTTGTGAAACACAGTCTATGAAGTGCCATCTAACCGATTGCCAAAATACGCGAAAATATCACTGCTCACCTAGGGATACTTGAAGCAAATATAGAAATCGCATCTCCACATTTTCACATTCATACTTACGTACATGTATCACTCACACACACACCAAAAGAAACACAAGATCATGGAAATCGTTATTCATTGCTATTAATATATCCCAAACTACCTAGATGTCTCTGTTTCCAAAGACATGGTCTGCAAGTGAATTTTGTTTTTGTTATCCCATTGATCGCTCTTGACCTTACATGGTAAAAGGATTCAGAGAGATCATAGAATTTTGGCCGTTAGAAGAGAGGAAAATAAACTCAAGGAAAAGAAGATCATCTCGCTATGTTATGACTGTCTGCTGCCTTGTGAAGTATCACCAGTTTGTATCAGTATGACCTCTCCCGTGATTGATGGCTGTGGGTTTTCGGTGGTATTTATGCGTTCATCCACTCATTTGTCCAATCGTCCATGTATTGATCAATTTATCCATGCCCGTGGCTCCCTTGCGAAATCCGCACAAGAGTCTCATTTTATCTCATATATAATCAATTCGCCTCCCCATCCACCCCTCTGTCCATCCATATGACACGCAACATCATCCCAGAAACACTAATTAAAGCATCTCCCATTCCTCAACTTCCTCGCTTCTCTCAACACTCTCAAGTTCCTCGAGTCCACCAGCCTCTGCAACGTCATCGTCATCATCATCACCAGCCATGGCCCAAGATGCGTCAGATTGAAAATCGCTATCGTATTCAAGAGCGACTTCTTGGATAGGGCTAGAGACGCGTACTGGAGTAGAATGGGGAGCTGAAGGGAAGTCTAAGACGAGCGACTTTTGCATCAGGTCTTTGCCAAGAATCTCAGATTTGTCAGTGTCAGAAATAAGAAGTTCATTGAGAGCGGGATTTTCGATGTTGGTCATCTCGACATTGGCAGTGGGTTCGCCGATGGAAGTAATCTCGTCACTGACTGCTTGCTGAAGTATAGTAATATCATCACTCTTCTTGGCTTCGTCAACGCCTTTATCAGCGATGCTAACGAGTTTATCAGTAGTAGCAATATCAATATCAGCGAGCTTCTTGGTGATATCGATGGTATCGGTGACCAAATATTTAGCCGAGACAGTCTGCTTGTTCATGACAGTGGCAGGAATGTCCGTAGCTTTGCGTGTCTTAGTAATTGTGTCGTTGGCATTGTTGAATACAGTTACTTCCTTGTCTGCAAGCTCCGCAGCACATTGACTTTGTTCTTTTACATCTAAAAGATCAAACGCAGAGCTTGCCAGAGCCGCAGAATCAGCTGTATTCAAACTATCCGAAGTCAAATAATCCCATTTTCTAAGATGGTGAAACGTGACAAGACTAATATTTCCTGGTTGTTTGTGAGCTAACTGACGTTCTCTAGCCGCTCGACCCAGTGTCATAGTGTTCATAATATCGAGATGGTTTGGTCTAGTCGTCCATCCTTTGAACATAGTCATATGTTCAGCATGATCTGTGCTCTCGACCGAGTAATAGTTTCGAGAACCTGGATTAGGGTACTGGCCTGTGGCTGTTGGTGACCTTGAGGAAATTTTGGTCTTTAATGTTCTCGTATCATGATGTGTAGGAACTCTATCTGGACGGGCAGTGAAAGCTTGGAATGCCGATTGACCGTAATCATCTCTAAGGCCTTGAGCATGTTCTTCGGCAGTGATATAGTCATTGGACGAAGTTGAGTTATTTCGCTGTTTCTTATCATACATTGGTTTTTCTAGAGAACCATAGTGACCATCAGTCCAGGCATCATCTATCGTGCGAAGTGGCTGAAGCTTGGATTTGGCACTCGTTCCGGTATAGTGAGCTTCTAGACGTGCAATAGTAACACGAGCCGAGTGGTGGTCTGCTGTAAACATAGCACAAACCGAATTGTTCTTTGCCGGTTCAGTCTTTTGAGTAACATTATCGCCGCTAGCACGAATTAGAATTCCGATTACCTTCTGAAAAGCTTCTATATCTTTGTATTTCTGTTGACAAGCGTGTTCGATTGCATCAAAGATACCAACTCTCTTGTTGCTTTCAATCTGGCACTCAAGAAGTTTCTTATCTGCGTCGGAACTCTCTTTTTCGAATCTCGGATCATCGAGTCTGTGAATGTTTTCCATCCAAAGAGCTTTTCTTTCGGCAACTGCTCTTTCTAATCTCGTACAAGCAGCATCTTTAGCCATTTTTGCGGCATGATGAGTGTAATAGACATAGTCGATCGAAGCTTGAAATTCATGTTTTGCTTCTCTAATTTCATTCAATTCTGGGTAATTTAAGTATCCATAGTCCGTGAACTCTCTGCGATCCAAGCATGTCGCATCGTTGCGTCTCGAATCAGGTTCCCTATTTTCGTGGATTTCTTTGGGCTTCCTCTGCTGATAATTTTGTCGTGTCTCGCGGAGGGTCTCAAGATAAGCTTTGCGTTCCAGATACCACTTTCTCTCGGAAGCCCTTGAAGCTTGATACATTGCATCACCACTGTTGAGATCGATATTTTGGCTCTGGATAAGTGAAGCTTTTTGCTTTTGACACTTCTGATCGATACTCTTGAGAGCATTGAGCTTCTCTTGGAAGATGACTACAAACGAAAAATCATCACTCGCAGCATTTGCCATGCTATCTTGTGTAGGTAAGACTCCAGCCCTATCACGTTCCTTTGTACATTCCGTAGAACGGTCAAAAGTGGCAGTCATTTCTCTTCGGGCCATACTTACACGGGCAGAGTGATCATCGGTAATAGGGGTGTTCATAGTATAGAATCCGGAATAATCGAGTTTTTTCTCCTCTTCTGACTTGTCTCTTCCTTCAAGCGAGAACTTTAATGTCTGTGCCGTTTGCCAAGCTTCATGCATCATACCTTGACCTTCGGGGCTTAAGGGAGCCGATGCTACTAAAGAAGCACGAGGATATTGGTGTGATTTAGAGCCCAGGGCCGAGGGGCTTGAAGACATTTGCTCTTTGACACAAGATGTCGATCTCATTTCCATTTCCTGTGGAATGGACGCGGTTGACTGACGATCACTTCCAGGAAACTTGTAACTATTGATTGGAACCACGGGCATCAGAGCCTCGTGCGGTAAATTCCATGATACCAGTGGAAGGAGATTTGTAGCTGGTGCATGGGTCAATGGCTGGCAGACCTGCCCATTGAGAATACAATGATCATATAACCACTTCGGTGCGCCAGCCAAGTTAGGAAATGGGATCGGAGTAGATATTTGTTCAAGACTCTTGGTCATCTGGATAAGCAAGTCCTCATCCGAGAATCCGAAATAGTTGAAGTACTTAAATATAATAGGTGATTTGACGCGTTGATATAGTTTTCCATTCGCAGAAACTGGATGATTCCAACAAGGCAAGGGATTTCTAATGGCCATTTCTAACGGAGTGAGATTTTTAACCGAAGAATTTCCAGTCAACGATTGTTTTCCAACATCAGAGTTGACCGCGACTGTGGATTGTGCGTTGATTTGCATATGCTCAACAGAAAGCAAGTCTGAGTTGAAATCCTCACCAGTGAAGGTAGCTTGTTTTTTATGAAAGTCTTTCAAATTTTTAGGTGCGAAATCAGAGCAGCAATACTTCATCGGCTGTTGTGTGACTTTACCTGCAGCATTGACATTGAGAAGTTCCTTGTTCAGTTCTATGGAACTGTAATAACCACCAGTTGATTTGACAGGAAAATAGTTCTGGTTATCCCGAAGAATATTTAGCTGAGGATCAAAGCTGGCAGAGCAGGATGCTTCATTGGAAGCTTCTTGATTCATATGATCCTGATTCGCAAGGTGCATGTTGCTTGGAATATGGGCAATGCAAGCTTTCTCGAAGTTTTTAGAGCCTCCCAGTATTTCTCCTGGGGCTAGCATCCACGAGGCCTTGGATGGCTCTCGGATCATCTCATCCTGGAAGCTTGAGAATGAATTGGGAGTGCGAACTTTGTTGAAATCGATGAGAGGTTGTGGGAGGTCTATCATCTTTCTGAGGATGTTCTTGGAAGATTGAGAAAGGGTATGAGAACGCTCATTGTCTTCAAGACGTTGTTGGCCGACTTGCATCATGTTGGAAGTGGTGGAATCAGCGCTGCAGGGCTGAATGGCAGCATCACATTGCTCCTTGGGAACATGAGTCGAAAATCGAGATGGCATCGAGGAAATGTTTTGAGAGTATCTGCCATAGACATTGTTGTTGTCGAGGTTCATCATATTGAAATTGCGAGCTGAGTTAGGATGGTAAATTGCCGGAGGATTACATTGTCGAAGCATCTCAGTGCTCTCTTGTGAAGACATGGAGTCTTTGAAAGGTATTTCCTTGAAACTTTCCTTCATCTCCTTGAGAGGAGGTGCCTGGCTTGCCATGATTGTTATGCTTTATTTCGGTGTATCTTTGTGTGATAATTCTCCTTTGAAATTGTTCTGGAGTTGCAAGAGGAGAATTGTTGCGGATACAAAGAGGATGTAGGATTGATGGCGAGTTTGATGGGTTTATATGACCAAATTCTTAGCTAGTACGGTCAAACTGCTGAGGTCACGGGACTATGGCTTGAGCGAATTCGCTGCCGTAGCGACACTTGGTATGAATATAGCATCAAAGAGATGAGTTTATACCAGTGATTCCGAGCTTCTGTTAGGTCAAATCAAGTTTGAACTTAAACAATCTCTATAATTCACTTTCGCCTGATTCCAAAATCGGTTATCTAAAGCTCCTGTATTCGGATTGCCTCGATCTCCTCATACTCCATCCCACAACGAAACTTCTTCATACTCGCGGTCTATCTGTTGGATCATCAGCCATGGATCAAGTATTCAAGACATGCTCTGAGGATCCCATTCCGCTTGAATTGAATACAAGTCTGGAAAACGGCGAGGCTGTGATGCAAAAAATCATTAGCCAAATCGCACTTCACCCAAACTCCACCCAGAAATCAATAAATGATATCACTTTCATACATGAAAAGTTCAACTCTCTTCTACTCACAACACCTGCTCCTTCACTAGTCTTCCGATACGGTCCAAGTGGTGCGGCAGTGACCTTCCATTCCTTGAAATGCGCACAGATCGACTCTGAAGGCAAGATACTGATCTCTCATTTATGGAAATGCACCTCTGGCTTTCTTCAGGTAGACGATTCCTTTACTTTCGAAAAGCCCGAAGAGCTCAGATTCGTTGAGGTCAACGAGAGAGCTCCAATGAATCGCCGACGCATATCATTCTTGGGGAGTGATAAGGAAGAACTGTTTGTTGAAAGAATCAAGTGTGACATCACTGTAGCCCTTAACTCTCTTGTCATGTTCACAACTCACAATGGATTCGCCAAAAACTTGGTCTCGTGCTTCTATATCGATGGCAGGGGTCTCACAAAATTAGAAACAGCTATGTCTGCTCCACTACGATCTTATGAGGAAAACTTGTCTGCCGAAGTCTTCCAGGCAAAAGACTCGGCTATAGAGCAGGATGCTGCGTGAGTTTAGTTCCATCCTCACTCTCCCCTCCTGGTAACTTTTAAAAGTAAGAAGCTTACTTGATCAACACAGTATTTTTGACTCAGATTCACAATCGACAATGGCAAGTTTTATACACACTCCAGCCGGAACATCAGCAACTGATGAAGATCGAGCTTGTGAGACTGCTCTTCCTACCGATGGGCGTGAAGCTTCCCTCAAGCAGCGCGAGCAGGAAATGGACAACCGTGAACGCGAAACTGCAGAGCAGGAAAGAAATCTTGAGGAAAGAAATCTTTTACTGGCAGACCTTCAGAACTCAGAGAAAATTAATATTACGCACCTTGAAGCAAGGTTATCGGATATACTCAGGGGATTTGAACAAAAGCTCACTTCAAAGACTATCAGTGACGACATTGAATACTTTGAAGTTATGGGGGCCAAGTTAGCAGGCTACGACAGAGCTCTGAAAAACCGCCACACAGATGCTAGTGCTAGAGAAATTGCTCTTGCTCGCTTTCAACTGGCCATGGAGAAGAGAGAGAGGGCCTTAACTGAGCAAGAAAAACTGGCCAAGAAATTAGATACCCAACTCCAGGAGCGAGAAACCCTCGTGCGTAATCGTGCACAAAAATTGAATACGCTGGACCGCAACTTGAGCAGGCGTGATAAACTTCTTAATGAACGTGAGAAAGAGCTTGCAGCTCTTGAGAAAGCAAACATTGAACTTCAAGAGCAGCTTGATGCAGATAGGGAGATTTTGGAGTCTAGAGAAGTAGCCATGGGGCAGGGAGTTCGAGATGACTATGGACGTGATGACACTTACTTGTACAACTGTTATCCATATTCCCGGTAAGTCCACAAGAGTCCAGACAGCCTTCTACAATTTAATATCTGGACAATACATGGCTGATCATTGATACTCACATTCTAGCTACGAGAATGAGGATGAGGAAGAACAACTAGGGGATTCTGATGATCATTATTATTTTTGATCTGCACTTTATTCCTAATGATACAAGTTCACAAATCCTTCCAGTGATAATAAAACTGACATAACACCTTGGTGAAGGCTTTTCTGCTTTGCATAGGAGGTATGTTGTGATGGGATATTTCAATGATCAGCTGGGAACGGCGAGATAGGATGTGCATTTATACTCCAATTTTCAATCAATGCATCAGAAGTTTTCCCTTTAGGTGTCAGCCGAGTGATGAATTCATAGTTTCAACAGGTACTTGATTCTGGTTGTCTACAAACATGACGCCCATGCACATACCTGACTTCAAACTTCCCAATGTAGACCTGTTAAATTCTCGCAGAATTCCATGTCCTAGATTAATGAAGCGAGAAACCAACATCCTAAATCATGCACTCATTACCATAGCGACGAGAGACTTCAGCAGCCTGCCCATCACCTTCAAGTCATTTCTTTTCCACTGTCACCGACGAAGTACCGGCTGAAACATACGCTCATGATCTTTCCCACGTTTGTTCGATGTTCATAGGATCACAGTGCTCACTGCAGAAAAAAAAAATCAAAACAAAGGTCAGAAATAGAAATGGCATATGCAGAGAAAAAGACCCATCAATAAATTCACCTTGACGGATGTCGACTCACGTGCAGTCGCTTCCGTTGTTCACATCGTCGCGCTAGCGTCCTCAGTGACTTCAGGTTTGAGCGCGAAATCTTTTTATATTTTTACATGCTCATTACTTGGAACTTGTCGACGTGCCCAAGAGCTCCAAAGCAGAAATCATGGCAGAGCGCAAGCTTGTAATCTATGATGGTCAGCCTGAGGATCTTCAAATAGCTGTCACTAAAGTACTTGATCTGAGCAGAAAGTTGCAGCTTCAGAAGCAACTTTGAAGTTGGAGCGAGAGATGATCCGGATTCGACTCAGAGAAACTAAGGAGATGAAGAATTGTGCTATTGAAAGCCAGGTTGAGACGAAGAATCAAGAAATTGCGGAGTGTGTTGCTTAGAAGGACAAGATGCGGAAGGTAATGCACATCTGTACCTAGAAATCAAAATCAGAATAGAGACAAAAGTAGCAGGAAATAGAATTTCTAGAATGTAACAACTTTCCATCTTCATACTCCTTCAATGAAAATGCTCAGTATGCACACACTCCTCCAAATCCCGCGAAAACATCTTCAACTATCATCAAATTCTATTCCCATCCCCAACTTCCCATAAACTACACATCTCACAACCCTCCACACAAAATCTCCATTTCTTCTCCCCACTCCGAAAAGAATAGAAAATTTCCCCCAGAAGCCCACCTACAACCACGTAAAACGCCCCTGTCTACATGCAGATTTTCCTAAATATGATTGCCAATAGCTTCTTCCCTCTTCGGAGAACTACAGCAATAGAGAGAAAGAATACACCGAATTCCCACTCAACCGTTGGGAAAAGATATCCTTAAAGACCGCACACACATCATCTCCGTATCATCTCCGCGTAGAAAGGATATAGATGCATCTTTCCCAATCAATCTCCAACAATCTGAACCCATCAACTTCATCCCACCCAAGACCCAGGCCCTCATCTCGACTTCACACTTCCATCTTCACACTTTCAAATTTCACTTAACTCTCTCACTTAACCCTCTCATCTAACTCTCTCACCTAACTCCACTTCTCTTCACGTATCTTACCCTACCTTACTTCACTCCTCTTCCAATTACTTCAACCTATTCCTATTCCGATTCCAATTCTGAATCCAATTATCATCCATCCATCCATCCATCCATCCATCCATCCATCCATCCATCCATCCATCCGTCCATCCATCCATCCATCCATCCATCCATCCATCCATCCCTACACCTTTATTTCTCCTTCCTTCTTCCTTCTCCTTCTTCCTTCCCCTTCTTCCTTCCCCTTCTTCCTTCCCCTTCTTCCTTCTCCTTCTTCCTTCCCCTTCTTCCTTCCCCTTCTCCCTTCTTCATTCGATATCATTCAACAAACCCCCTCCCCTTCCCTTCCACTCCACTCCGCTCCTCCTACATCTGTACCTTTCAACACTCCCCTACCCCTTTTCTATCCCTTTCACCAAAAGCCTCCCTGTAGTTATATCTCCACCTTGAACCCTAATCCGATTTCTATTTCCAATTCCAATTCCCAGTTCATCACATACTCCACCTCTCTCAACCATTCCTCCCATTCTCCCTCAGCCATCACAACACCGCCTGCCTTCAATATATTCTCTATCTCACTTTACTTCACTTTACCGCAGACCATCTCTCACTTCCCCCCTCCTTTATCAATCTCACCCCACTCACCACACAACATCAATAATCGATCACACAACTAACCAATCAAATAATTGGATCAGACCATTCATTTATCTAGAAACATACATACATGTATTCATATACTCCACCTTCGCTCTTCCATTCACCGATCCTTTCATTCCATTCCATTCCATTCCATTTCGTTCCAAACTACAATGATATAGTTTAGTATATAAAAAAGAAAGGAGAGAGAAAAGATAGATATAAGCGAAGCACTCCTTATGCACCCATCCCCTCCAGAAATCATGTCCTAATAACGCCCGGAAGTGAGATGTATGACATTTCCCCATATCCTCCGCCATCTTTCTCTCTTCCCCAATACCCCCTCTACAAAACATCACCCTGTCCTAAATGGTTTCCCACCCTCCATTATTGATGTCCATTTCCAGCTTTCGACTAATCACACTCGGGACTCCATGACCTAGCCAGACCGTCCTAAGTAATGCGTCGTATCTCTTCTGACTCAAGAACAATTGACGGCTATGTCTTAAACCTGGATCAACTTCTCCGTATTTATCGATATATGGAGCTACCATCCATGAACCACTGGTGCGGTAAAGGTAGAAGATGCAGCATTTACGGATGTTTAGGAAGAGAGCTGTATTCTTTTGACATCTGGAGTGAAACGTTAGTTACAGTTACAAGGGAAGTAAATGAGAGGAAGAGGAAGGTAAGGAAACTGCAAGAAGAAAGGGAAAAAACATACTTAAGCATATGCTGTTGTCCACCACCAATCTTATCTCTTGGTCCTCCACCAGGTTTCTCAGGTCCGTCCCTTGAACAGCAAATACTTTGACCGCAGAATATTTCTCCACAGAACAGACACAGCATAGGATCTTGAATGTCCCGCTTACTATTAGGACAACGTCTCTTCATTGTTTCCTCCATCAGCGTATCGTAATTTTTAGGCAGACCGATGAGTTCAAAGATTGTAGGATGACTAGGACACATTGAGTTATTGATACCGTGGACACGAGCTCTCTTTTCTACAGCCTCTATGTTGCGTTCAAAGGCCTGTGTGTAGAAGTCCTTGAACACTTCTGGTAGACGAGGAGCGACTACATCCATTATGTTTATGTCATTCTCCATTGTATTTCTTGTAACCTCTGTAGCAGCTAATACCAGCTCATCATTCAATGAGTTCGCATATCGAATCCAGCGAGTAACTAAAGATGGAACGGTTCCTTCTTCCTCGGCAAAGCTGGAGAAAATCTCAATTAGAGTTGGCAAAAGGAGTGCTTCAGTAAGGCGATCGAGCTCGTTTATCTCCGAGTTTGACGAGGCGTAATTTTGAAAGATGATGCCATAACGAACATTCAAAAGAATCATGACCTTTCTCAGATATACAAGTGCATATTTTTCCACGAATGCGCGACAATCTTTTAGTGTTTCAAAAATACCAAAACTTCCAGACTCATGTGTATTTGAAGCGATTTCGTCAAATATTAAAACGTGGAAACAAAAATCTCCAAAGTTGTCCACTCCTTCCTGTTGGTATGTTTGAATCATATCGAACCATTTAGACTTCTCGATGTGTCTTTGCAATTGGAGAACCACCTTGGTCATTTCTGCAATATAGCAAAGACGGACAAGATGAATGATATCGATATCTTCAACAGGCGCGAGACACAAGGAAGCTTTGGCCAGGAAGACAAATGTATCTTGAGAGAGCAAGGAGTCGGAACGGGCTGGAAAGTCGCTAGGTGTGGAATATGCGTTCTTCCCGAACAATTGTGAATATTGCAATTCGTAATCTTTACTATATTCTCTGGCAACTCGATTATCTCCTGCAAGCTTGAGTCCCCCCACTGTAACGTAGGAGAGAGCAGTCTCAGACAATATTCTAAGGTGAACGAGAGCTTGTTGTGGAATACTTTCGAGGAATGTCTGCCCCGGTGGCGTTGCAACACCACGCTGCTGTATCTCAACAGCAGATATAGAAAATCCCAAAGCCTTGGCTAGGACGTCGCTGGAACAAAAGTCTCTCTCTTCATGCTGTGCGAGGCTTTCCTTGTGGCTACTCTCCAACTTATTTTTGGTCATTGTGTCTCTTAGCCTTCGATATATGTCGGTCAATTCCCGTACAGAAGAGTGTGCGTTCGATGATCTATCGTTTGGAAGAGGAAATGAATTTTCAGACCAAATAGCACTTGCGATATCTGCTGGAAGAGCAGCCCGTATATTGGTTGGTGTGAATGGCGACCAATGACTTGGTGATGGGGGATCCCAGGCATCCATTAATAGTTCTGGCATCTTGGCTACCAAAGGGCTGGCCATGGTATCATCATTGTGCTTCTTGAAAAATTGTTGGGTTCTTCTACTGGCTGGAAAGTCGGATTTGTTATCATAATTATGAGCGCTACCGATTTGGTTGATCTTCTCCGTCCTAGGTTGCTGAGAGGTACCAGCAAACTTTTCGATAAAATCATCAAAAGTGACTGTTGGTTTGAGGGCTTGATCTTGTATCTCTTCCTTTGGAGACCAAATTATCGGCAAGAATGAGTTTCCTAAGGCTTTGCATAGTGGACAAACAAATTCATTCAACTCAAGCTTCTCAGGATGATGTCGAGCAATTTGATGTTGATGTCGTCTGTTTGAAGCCTCATAGTAGACTTCAAAACACTTGTAGTGCATGATGTGTCCACATCCGACAGACACCGGACCAGGTCTTGTGAAATTTGAAGGAAATCCTTTTCCGATGAATGAACGTTCTGTGACAATATCTACCCCACTAGAAGTAACTTTGTGGACTTGTTCCTTATTCTCGCCCGAGACACCAAATGGCCGAATATCTTCTGCAGACTTATCCAAATTTGAAGGGACATTAGCAGCTTCTCGAACAAAGTCTGCATCGGACATATCAGTTTGTCGCAAGACCGAACTGGTAGTCATCAATGCAAAGGTTCCGTAAAGACGACCATCTTTAGTTTCTTCCTGACAAAGAATACATGTTCCCGAGGGGTATTGATAATAGTTCTTCGAACTCTCGCCTTCAAATTCCATATCTGAATCACTGATATCATCTTCGCCCCAATCAAAATCACCTTGATTGTCGAGGAAGTTCTTTTGCTGTTGTTGAAACTGTGCCATGACCGTCTTTTGACGTTCTAATGCAGCTTGCTTCTTCTTTTCCTTATCTTCAAGTGCATTGTTGTTTGCGGGCGAAGCCGTAGAAATTCTATCGACTGGAACACCTAATCGCGAAAATGCAGTCTCGAAATTTCTAGGTCGCTTCTGTTTCATTCTCTTCAACACCAGAGTGATCTTCGGGTGACAAGTTTTGTATTCCTCTTTTCGTGACAACATTTCCAGAATAGCAACAATTGTTTTCGAGGCTGGAGAACTAGGTAAGAAATTGCTTCGTGCATTGCTAGTGAGCGCAATGTAGACGAACGACTCAAGAGACTCTTCTGACATCTCATCCTCGTCCGTCCTATCCTCAGATACGGCAATAAGAACTAGATGCAGGACTACGTGCAAAAATGCCTCCACACGTGTTACAGGTACAGTAGGCGTGAGCTTGTCCGCCGTTAAAGGATGAAGAAGAGAATAGTAGATGATTTGAGCAAAAATGCCTGTTCGAGTGAAAGCCGCGAGATCTGAGAACGCACCAGACTCAATGGAGCGTAGTTTAGGCTCAAAGACAATTTCGCTAAGTGGTCTGCCTGTCTTCTTAGCTACCCAAGCTTTGTAAGTATTTTCAGATTCCTCTCTTTGGTTTTTGCTATAGTGAGCGATGTAAGGATCGATATCCTCCAAATACTGTTCCTTAAGCTCAAAGGTTCCGACATCATTGAGTCCTTCGGGCGATTTAAAATTTGTCATCTCATCAAGGATATCTTGACACTCTTCCTGGTCTTGGAACTTATCGGGTAGCTTGCCACAAATCTCTGTAAATGATAGTGGTTTGAAGCAAAGTACATGGGCGATGTCTCGACGCATAGCCATTACATGAGAACCAGGGTCATCATCATTCGAAACCAAGGACGTCCTGTCGCTAATCAAAACAATGAGAAGATGGATCAAATCCTCCGCAATATCAAGGATCTGACCATCATCAACTCCATCTGACTTCGCTTCATACAACCCTTTCATCCATTGCTCAAGACCAAATCGATCAATGATTGAAACCAGCATACGAGCGGGTGAACATACAACCATGGCAGTTTGAAGAAGGAAGATATCTCTGTGGTGAGATACATCACGTAGCGTAACTCCACGGTATGTACCTTGTTGGTGACGAAGACTCATCCCGTTTCGAACCCACATGTTAGCTTTCATTTGCGCCAGCCACGCACATACTCGCAGAGGATAATCAAACGCTGCCATTAAATGATCTTCTGGGGAGTATTCTTGACTTGGCATACTTCTTTGTCCCATGGGCTTAGGCTTTTGAAGAAGTTCTTGTGTAGTAAAGCTTAATAGTTGGATGAGCTGTTCCCGAGGCATACTCTTTCCACACTCAATGAGCCAGGATAGAGTGTAGTGGAGAGCATGATGAAAACTGATAGGTTGTGACTCTACCACAAACTTGACGACTGAATGCTGAACGACCCTGTTCGATTGCTCGGTTGTATCAAATTCGTAATCACCCACTTTCTTGAATTTGATTTCGTCCTTGATCTCTGCCTGAGTAAATCGCTTTCTCTCAGTACCCAAAGAGCTGAGAATAACTGCCTTTGCTGCAGTTCGAATTGCCCTGCAGACGGGCTCTGTCGATTCGCCAGGAACCCACTTGAAAGACTCGGAGAATTGTCTACACAGTCGATTAATCTCCCGTGTAATCAAAGATGCACTAATCCAAGCATCCGTTTCATATTCTACATGTTCACCAACAGCCCTGACATTTGGACAAATACCTTGATGGAGTTTGACCAAGTCCAAAAACTGCAGCATATATCTTTCTTCCGTGCGCAGCTTTTCTTGCACGTGCTCTGAACCAAACAAATATTTCAAATCCATGAAAAAGTGGTACATTCTTCGATTTGTTACAGAGCCTGAATCAAAAGCCAAAGTGGCATTTGGAAAGATCTCATAAGGATGTCCAACCTGTCGCGTGGTAAGAAAGGTGTATAGAATTGCCATTAAATTGGTCAAGAAGTTTCCCCTCTCCACGATCTCAGCAGTAATAGATGGCGTTGTCAACATTTGTAGAGAAATGTTGATTATTGAGTGATCTGGTTCCCTGTCGGCAATCAAATAAAGTTGCGCGAGAGTCGTGTAAAGGCCTGAAAAGCGTAAACCCAGCACACGTTTGAACTCTGGAATCGATACTACTGTCGAGATGTATAGTTCACGAAGATCAACTCGAACCTTCTTCCACATCCTCAAGTCGAACAAAATCAGCCAGTCTAATCGTAATTTGTGCCACAAATCCTCATGTAAAGGTACAGATTCCCTGACCGTATAGCCAGGAGGACTTTCAAGCCAGTATCTAGCTGGTTTTGCAATTTCCTTCTTTACTGGATTCGCTGGAGTCTTGGGAATCTCCATCTTGGCTTTTGCATAGAGATTGTCTGATATGAGAGGTTGCATTTCCGCAGTATCGGAATCTGATGGTGTCAGATCACGATCTCTGATGACTCTTTGAGGCGCAGGCGGAGGTGGTGGTGGGGGAGGTGGATATCCAGCCAAAGTAGCTTCTTGTACCTCTAACGCCTCATCGTCTCCACCGATCATATCGACATCTCCATCGTTATCGGTCTCTGTTCCAGTTTGGGTTTCCTGTTGAGGGGCCGGAACTGGTTGTCTGGTTGGCTGTATAATTCTTATCTCCGTTGGCTCTGCCGGATCAAAACGAACAAGTTCTACTTCTTCATCACTGGAAGCATCTTCATCTGCATTTTCAAGCATACGAACAATGTTAGCTTCATTGAGGTCATCATCATCTCCGTTATCAGTATCGTCGGAGTCTGAATCAGTGGCAGCGACGGCGGCCATCACTGCCATAGCCTGAGTTCGACGATCTGTTGTTATAATATGTCTCAGCACACGATTTTCAGCATCTGACCACAACATCTCCTCTCTTTCGTGATCATCAATACCCTTCAATCCTATGTCTGCATTACTAGCTTCACTTCCACGATTCCACTCCTTGAGCATTTCTTCACAAACTACCTGACGTAATACGTTGTGGTCTGGACCGACACTGCAACCAGAAATGTCACTGAGCCATTCGATGATAGTTCCACACATCTGCTCCCTGAAGGTATCCCGAGCAGAACGGATGGTAACTGTGACCTTGATCTGCTCCACAACCCTTGAGACTCTCAAAAGCTTGTCAATATCGTGATCATATTTGATGACACTTCGACCAATATCATCAGTTTCATGCGCTCGCTGCATACCCTCCGCATTCGTTACCTTGCAAGCTCTTGCTACCTGGTCTCGAACTTCATTGACAGTGTGCTTCTCGTCGTTCCAAAGAAGAAGTGCATATTCACATGGATCCTCAACTATATCCCCGTTGTAGTAAGATGAAGTCAATCGCGACCTCTTCTCATCCTGTTGTATTGACTCTTTTGATTTGGGCAATCGCAGCTGTTCTGGCGAACATGATATAACATCGCAAATATAATCAAAAGCCCGTCCGATGGTCATTCGAATGCTTTCCACCAATTCATCAGGCAGACTCGCCGCTTTGCCTTTGTCTTCGCCTTCTACGCCAGGTCCATGTGCTGTATGTATTGAGCAATGTACTGGTAGACGCCATGCTTCTGGATCTCCACAGTCGCAACATCCGCTGTTGCCCAAGGATACACTCACATATACCATATGGCCCGTATGATCAGAGGAATCATAACATCGACTGCAGAGTACGCATGTGTCATCGGAACTGCAAGTTTTGCATCGGTATGTAGCTTCTCCTGTCTTGAATATATGTCCGCAGACTTTCCCTCGAGCCGCCTCTGTAAATTCGTCGCCATCGGTTCCTCCTTGCGCTTTCCTCAACTTCCATACTTCACTAGCTGATGGCCTCGAGTTTTCTGGAAAGAAAAGGTTCAAGTGTTCTTTTTGTCCGCCGGCCAATGACCAGAAGAGACTTTGTAGTAAATCGCGCTCCGCGGCCTCTGTGTAGCGGTTCTGGTGGACGCGGGGCAATGTTTTCAGAAAGTCGCAGAGCTGCCTCGATGGCATAGATTCTTCCGCCATGCCTCTGTGGAACTGACAAGACGAAGAAGTTCCTGTCTCCTGCTCAAATTGGTGGGCGTTGACTATGTGATGGTGGTGGTGTGCTTGTTCATTGATAAAGAATCGTTATCGGTATCGCAGTTTCCGCAAAGGAGGCGAGGTGAGTGCGTGTTGGTATAGATATAATCCTTCAACTCCAGAGACTTAAGTGTGATGAGACAATTCTATGTAAAGGTGGGTATAAATTTGATTTATAATACACAATATGAATAATTGCAAGTATCTGGGTACTCAGATAGGTGACGTTGTAAAGGTTTTGATTTATCTGTGGAGGATGGATGAATTGCGGCGGGGAAGCGTTTCATTTCATGAGCTTCCACAAAGACCAACCCTCACAACTCAGCATCTGACATTTGGGCTTAAAATCCTACGATTGGATCGACCATATGGCTAGATCAAGGTATGGTGTTTTTCTATTTGAACATAGATTCATGAAATCGTTGGCTATTCAGATGCAGATGCCATACAAGAGTCTTCAATGTTTAAACTTGACTTTGATGATGCATGAATGTCCAGATGGGTAAGAACAACGAAATCATTTCCCACAGCACACTATTGAATATAATAATCGCAAATTTAATACTTGGAATTCTTACACGCGAGAAAGGTGTCTCATTCTTGTCACGAGCTTAAAGGAGAAGAGTACCAGAAGGCAATGTCATCGTTGCACCAGTCTGTGATCTTGCTTTCATGCCCGTATGATTCTATGTTGTCGATTGTCTTTTGTACACATTCAATGAAGGCTTCCTGCCCAATACTGACGCCCCGGTTCTTTTTTCTAACAACCGCGTATCCCCATCAAGGCGTGATTCTTTCCTCTCACATCCATCTATACCAAAACCCCTCTATTCGTCGTCATCCGCAGCCTCAACATATCTCGCTCTGATATCCTTCCATTGACGCTTTCCCGGTGATCAGCACATTTCCTGACTCCTTCTCTGGCAACACAACTTACTCCCTTGTTTATAGAGTCCCAAACTCGGTCTGTGATTGAATCATATGCCCTAACATACATCAGTTCAAGTCCTTTCCAGGCATTCCGAATGCATGTAAACATACATCTCGAATCCAAAAGCAGCACCGAACACTGCACCGAGGAACACATAGTTCTTTCGGAAGAGGAAGCTATATTCCAATCTTCATTAGCCCTTCGATCTCCAGATCACCCTCGCCATAACAAATGTCGTGGTGGTGGGCGCATCGCATAGCATCGCATCGAAAGAGTAACTAACTTGTAAAGAGGACGGCTTGCGGAAGACTGTAATCTCACCCATTAGCACAACTCCAAACACCTCGAGGATGCCCCTTCTAGTCAACATACCATGGCGAATTAATCAGTTCTGGTCGCAGATTATAGACAGCTTATCCGAGTGAAGTGATTCCGTAGATTGAAGTTGTAGGGCAATCGGACGAATTTTGGATGAGCCGGGATAAAACAACGTGAAATTCCGATGGTCATATCAAAGAGCTTTTGATTGGTTGAGAGCTTCGGGCGGGACCGACTTATGATTGGGTAACAATTTTGGCATGACAGCCTCATAGCAATTCTAGTAAAGTTTGATAAAGTTCGAAGTTTATCTTTACAATAACCAACGTGCTTCACCAATTTTTAGACTCAGCATTTTTCGAAATCTATATCTATATATTCATCTCTATCCACATCATAGAGAATTCCTCTCTAACCTCAGGGCCTCGTCCCTCAAACTCAAAAAATGCCCTCGGTCCCCACCCCCTCCAAAGCCGGC
The DNA here is from genome assembly GCA_014898425.1 of Botryotinia globosa. Lineage (NCBI taxonomy): Eukaryota > Fungi > Ascomycota > Leotiomycetes > Helotiales > Sclerotiniaceae > Botryotinia > Botryotinia globosa. The sequence goes on from RCSZ01000002.1 coordinate 363,739, forward strand.
ATCGTCGAAACTCAAACGGGCGATCGTCACATCCCCTCCTCCACGCGCGCCGACGGTACAAAGCGGAAAGAAATTAAAATTCGCCCAGGGTACAAGCCTCCCGAGGATGTCGAAGTATACAAAAACCGCACAGCAGAAAACTTCAAGAATCGTGCTAGTAGAGGTCCACCTGGTGCCGAGAGTTTAAAAGACGAATCACCTACAGCGGGGTCAGCAGCCAGCAACAAAAATGCAAAGAGGAGAGAGGCGAGGAAGAAGGCTGCTGAAAATGCAAAGGATGGGAACGGAGACCTGAAGGGAAGTCAAGCAGACAACTGGAGGGAAGGGAAGCAAAACGTGGATGGGAAAGAGGAAAAGAAGGAAGAGGTTGATCTGGAAGCGGAGAGGGAAAAGAAAGCTAGGAACTTAAAGAAGAAACTAAAGCAGGCCAAGGATTTGAAGGAAAAGAGTCAACAAGATGGTGCAAAACTATTACCAGAGCAATTTGCCAAGGTTATCAAGATCAATGAGTTGATCAGGGAATTGGATCAGCTTGGGTTTGATGCCGATGGGGAGCCAAAAGCTAAGGGCGATGCGAAGGATACCGCAACTACGGAAGAGGCCTTGGCAACAGAGGATGTGAAGGAGTGATTTTGATTTTCTTGTTACAACATCGAAACACATTACTATGCGAACGGCGTTAAGTCTGGATTAAACAACGGTGGCATTTGAAGGCGCAAGAAACGTATCTTGGAGTTATAAATTATGGGTAGACAGATCTCAAGATCACAACATAACAACCTGGAAATAAATGTCTATAAATTTCTATTATCTATACGATCCCGTTTGCCTTATTCACGGCATCAGCTCTAGCTAGACAATCTTCTACTACCTCCCAAAACCTCTTAATATTCAGACCTCTTGGAATCTTAACTCCCTCCTCTCCTTCGGGAAGTAATTTAACAATTGTTCTGCCGGTCTCCGATCCTTTTTGGGCATCATCATGACTTCCTTCAGTAACAACCTTTACCTCGAATCTCTCCCTTTTCCTTCCATCTTTAAAGTCATAAAACGGAATTTCCGCACCCGAAATTCCATCCATGATAACAGCCACCGCCAACGGATCATGCAATGGTGGGCCCTCGCTGATCCCAAAAACTCTATCATAGGTAGCGGCGAAAAAAGTCAGTAATTCCACCAACATTGTCCTCAACGTGGTATTCTCCTTTCCTTCCTTTCCATTCCTCAACATATCCTGCACTTCCTTCGTAGCCAAAACTTGATGAGTGATATCCAATGGTATCAACACCGCTTTTGTTTTCAGAACTGGGTGATCGAAGATAAATGCTGCGGCTTCAGGATCAACCAAGATGTTGAACTCGGCCCAGACGCTCCAATTTCCAATCCGTTCTTTGTGGTCGACTTGCCCCAATACCGCGTTTGTGAATCCGCTCCCGACAGAACCACCCATAATACTGACGCCCTTGATATGCTCAGTCAAACCCTCATACTTCTGAAAGCACAAGGCAATATTTGTTAGTGCACCCGTAGCAACAACCCATGCCGAGCCTGCTGGGGTGGCAAATAACGCCTTGGCCATAGCATCAATAGCAGGTTCATCAACTGGCCCTTTAGCCGGTGTTGGTAGAAGATCTGTTCCTTCCAACCCAGATTCCCCATGGATAGCTGGGGCGTGAACACCCGGGCGTACTAATCCAGCTCCTGCGCCCCGGTAAACAGGGATGTGAGTTGCCGATATGGCTGTGAGGAGAGAGGTGGCATTGTAGGTTGTGTGGTTGATAGAGGAGTTCCCGTGAACGGTGGAAATTCCTAGGAGATTTAGAGAGGGGTGATAGGCTGAGAGAAGGATCGCAAATGCATCCTATTGATTTCATTAGCTATTCTAATCTTGTTTTTCAGCATAACATTTGTCTCGAATCAACGATTCTCAACTTCTTATTTCTGGAGAATGGATCATGTGACTACATGAATACATTTCAACATCTTCAATCTTTGCATAACGGCAATGCACCAGAAGCTTATTGAACTCTAAAACATCCCATGTTCTCTCATTCTCTGCATCCAACATGCGTTGCATTGACAGACACGAAGACGTGATGTAAGAAGGTGGATATAAGACTTACATCGTGGCCTGCAAGAAGTGTAAGTGGGTGGTTCCGATATCGCGGGGGTTTCATCTTGAAATAATAAACTCACCTGGATCACAATCTAACCAGACGTTGACTTTTTGTTGTTCGGATCCCATACTTCCCATATTTGCAATATTCGTATGTACAATATCGTCAATATTCCAAGATGTTATTCTATCAAGGGGAATTTATGGCCTTGAGAGGAAGAAGCTGTCCTTTGATAAGTTAAAAGTGGGCTGAGCTAATGTTTGACTTTAGATTACCCGTCTTCCCGCCAAGCGAAACGGACATCTTGCTGTAAAAGGGTTCGTTCATGATAATTGATGATGATCACCAACGTTGATGCAAGTCATCTTTTGGTAGTAAATGTACTGCCACACATCGGTGAAGTCGAAACTGCAAGTTCTGCTTTCTTATTGCGTGCACACTTCCTGGTATTGCTACGATTGGATGAATATGGTTCGAGGATCACTGACTTCCATGTTCTTTTGGTACAACAACGCAACAGCATCCATAAACTTTCGCAATTAGGGGCCGCTTCTCTCTTTCAATGCAGAGTCTCTGTCTATTCAATGCTGAGTTCAATGTTAGGTATCACAACACATCCAATATTGAGCCTCACCACAAATCCAATGTAAACTTGGAGTACAAACACCAATCACGAATCACGACGGAGCTCTGTTCATGTTGGTTGCCTACACGCTGTGTAACTTGCGGCAAGTAGCTTCCACATACCATGGAGTTCAGCATCTGTGGTCCTATCAGGATATCTTCACTCTAAGTGGAGTGCCGAAAGCTTCTCCCTTTGTGAGTGGTTACACAAAGATGTCGGTTATGTACTTGTTCTGTGCCACGATGCTCCAGATGTTCCAGTTGTTAGAATAATATTTCAAGAGAGATCGGAGATGTCCGCTTCTCTGGCGTACCTTTACGACTTGGTAGCCGTTACTATTGCTCGCGCTAAAGTGCAAGTTATCCACACCTTATAGAGTTTCCAATAATCAATAATCAATATGGCAGGTCTCGTGACATTTGTTACAAGCTTGCTCTCAGCGATGGCTCATGGGTCATTTTGCCGAAATCTTAAACCCTCGCGAATAAAGAAAGTGGGCGCTCAAATCGATTGCGGACATTTGAGTGATGATGTCTCATATGACACAAGGGTAGATACTTGTATTTTTTGATTCTGCTGAAGCAAGGAGATCAGCTACTGCTTGCTCTCAAAGAAACCAATCTTCACCTTACTCGAATATTAGTTTACGCCATTTGATCCACCGAGAAACCTCGCAAATCGGACCACATTCCTTCTACCTGAGATTACTACGCCGTACAATTGCTTCGAGTTATTCAATCGTCCAAACACTATTCATTGCTATGGATAGGGCGGACGCCAGCTTATGAAACAACCACAACACCGGGACTGAAGGCCCATTCTTGTTAGTTGAACATGTTTCCACAACATACTCCTGGCCTTCGATAGTGCGGATGTGAAACAACTAGACTGGTGGAAGTGAGGGTCTAGTGGCATCAGGTTCCCCAGTCTCAATCCCGTTGTCGAAGTGGAGATAACGGAATGACCAAAATAGTGGATGTGAGGGTCTAGTAACCGACACGTGGCGCATTTAGTCTTTCAACATTACCAAACATTGTTTATATTTCAATATACTCCGGTCCAGCACCAACAAATTCTGTTACCAAAAGCTGAATCACGATCCAGAAGCAGAGTTGACATTTCAACTCCGGGGTCTCATCTCGATGGTGACCGATGACATATTCAGTGGAGAAACGAAGAGATAGGAGGATATTAGTAGTCCCTTATATAAAAAAATGGTGCAGCCTGGATGTAGTGCCTGCAGAAAACGAGTTCGCGATAGGCAGGACATATGCGCCAGAATGAACTCATATGACAAGTGATTGAAAGCTGCATCTCATTTTTTGAAAGGTTCTCACTTGCTTTGAAACTTCTATTCTGAAACAGAATATCATGTTTTCAGCCGAAACAATAGACCTCCACACGAAGCCACGCAAGAACTGATCAAAAGGTGCACCTCGCTGTTAAGGCGACATCGCGTTGAATCATCGGTCAACTGGTATCAGCTTCTCTCGCTTCTCGCTAGCCAGTCCTACCCCATAAACCCCGTTCCACATTCCTCGATGATAAATGTATCCGATATTGAACTTTGGATCATGGGATATGAGTTGCGAATTGTAGTAGTTGAGAGATGACTTGAAATATTCATTCTACACAAAGGAAAGATGAATATATAAATGACGGCGCGCAATTCCATTTCCTTCTCGACAATTATCAATTTCATCTACAACCCAAACCCATCACGACACTTTTGATCAGAACTCAATCTCGGCAATAACGACATAGAAAGGGGGGCATTTAAATGCCATTCCGTCAAATTCTGCACGCCGACGAGCGCTAAACTTCTTAATTCGCGTCATCTTAAAGCATATTCGTTGGGATATTGAGCTCTTTTCTCAGGTCTCGAATTCAACTTCCTCGCTTTAGATGCCATCTTCCATTCTTATATCCGTCCTTCTTTACCCTTCTATTCCTCACAGTATCTTTTTAGAATGTGCATCCGCCATATCCAGCCTTTCCCTTCTCTCTATTGCCAATCCCAATTCGTCCCCTTGCAACTCACACACCCACCTAGACATGTTGTCCTGAAGGAAATCGATTTCTGTCCAGGTTAGTTATGGGAGTTGAGTCACAACTAATATCAACAGCTTGCTAATACCTACATTATGTTCAGGATACGATGTATCAAATTATTTAACGTGCCCCAAAGGATTGGAAGAACTTGTGTGGGAGATATTGCCAATGAACCAAGCTTGTTGCGAGTGCGAAAGGGAATTGGGAGAAGGAATGGGAAGTTTGAGTTTGTGATAACGGGACTGGGAAAGTGGTGGTATGGAACGGGAGGAAGAGCGAGGTATGTAAGTTGGGAAAGCAAGGATTTGGGAGAAGGCTGACGTGAAGACTAGTCTCGCTCTATCAAGCTTGTGCGTCGTCGATTCAACCGAGCCATCTCTTTACCCCTTTTCCCCATTTTCTCTTCGTATACTCGAGTAATAGTACGCTATCTGTGGGTCAACTTTGTTCTATATTTCTAAATTGCTCACAATGGAACCATACAGGAGGCTGGACAAAGATTGTTTGTAATGCGGCATGTGTGAACAGAGGCCGTGGGCTTTATTATTCTCAAATATTTCCACTACTAAATCAACTCTGCTGGAACGGAATTGGTTATTTCGGTCTTTACATTTGTTTTCTATGGCTTGGATAAATTAGATTTGCAATTTGAATAGGGAAAGGAGTTGGTAATACCGGTGCACTACGAACGGATCGTTAGGAATTAATGGCAGGCTGGCATGGAGCAGACGTAGCTGGTTGATCTTGAACTTTTTTTGCTTCTTGAAAGGTTCTCTACTCGAGTATCTTCAAATAATGTGCTTAATACTCAAAACAGACTTTTGAAAATAAAATCGTTTTTACGTGAATAACAAACCTCGTCGAACAAAAATCAGTGACTTATGAGCTTCAACTGTTCTTTTCAGATCCTCTCCATCCTTCAATTCTCATGATTCCAAGCCAGTATCAGTCTCTCGAATGCCCACACTTATCTTTTCTATAGAGATGTTTCCCTATGATATATAACAAGTATCAATCAACAATCAAACTCGACTACATACTATTCATTTCCCATATGGATTACACATCGAACCGTTCTATTCTCAGATACTCTATCGCCTAGCAGTACTTCATGCATTGATACTATAGTATAGTAAAATCCATCGAACTAACAAATAATCACTAACTCGAAAATGAATCCCCTTGAATTAACCGAAGACACACGCTTGGAGGTTGTGTGAAAATGACTGAGTAAAGACTAATTGAGCGGACTATGAAAAATCGCGTGGAAAAACTTTATTCAAGAGATTATAATTGCTAGGTGGATGAGTTTGGGGTTGTGGTTTGAGGTAGAAGTTTAGGGAGAGGGACAGGGAGAGGGAGAGGGAGAGGGAGAGGGATTTGAGGTTTTGGGATATGCTGTATATACATGTGAGGTTGAAATTACTTGGATTGGTGTTTGTGAGATTCGGAGGAATGAGGAATTGTTAAGTGGTGTCTTGAGTGGTGTCTTGAGTGGTGTCTGTATATATTTTTCTTGAGGAATCAGTATATAGTTGATGGATTCGGTGCTGTTTGTTTCGTGCAAGGACTAATAGTCAGCTCTTCCAAGCAGCCTCCTAGTTCCTAGTCAGGGAAAGTGGTTGTCCCCTTAACCTTACTTTTTTCATGGATATTTCATTCAATTTTCAAAATTAAATCATAAATCCAATATCATTGAATTCAATGAAATCGTAATAACATATGTAATAATATAATTTATTTGCAAATAATACATTTTTTTTGAACGGGGACAACCGCTTTCCCCAATTAGAAACTAGGAAGCCGCTTGTAAGAGCCGACTGTTAATAACTATGTGAGTCTTGATTATGTCATCAAGAGATAATCAACTTGAGCGCGATAACGTGATACCGCGTTTTAGTAGCGCGACCGCAAGAACGCCACCCATTTACGCTTCTTCTCTTGAAACTTAACGTCATGTGAAAGTTATTGCCAGAAACGCCTGAAACATGGCAAAATTACAAGCTGCAACAGTTTCCAACAAACCAGTTCGGAAGCGCAAACGGAAAGATACCGAAGATGCGCTGTTAGATGCTACCTTGCCCACGTCCCTCGAATCCGCGGTCGAGCAAGATCAAGGAAACTTTGCGACAACTGACAGTATCACTGTTCCCACGAAAGAAAATGATGGCGGGAAAAAGCCACGACGGGTATCGAAGGGGAAGGCCACTCCCGCGCTCGCTCGAAATGAATCTTCTTTCACGAATCCGGTAACTAGTACCATTCCATGGCCTCTCTCTTTTCAAACTCTCGAAAAGACGCATCGAGCATTGAATCTAGTCTATACATTCTGCTCTACACGAAAACATCTAGCAACTACTTTCGATAACCTCAAGAGTGCGGTTGAAGGTCATATAAAGCGGGAGTTAAGGGTCGAGGATATTGCACAGATAGTGGCGCTGCGTCCGAATGGAATGAACTTCTCATACGTCGACGAGGCAATGCTACAATTGGATGTTCGAGGGGCAGAAAGAGATGAGACTTTTAAAGGAGGGCGAGCGAAGAATTGGCATGCTGCTGGACCTGCTCCAGATGCTTCTGTGGGAGGACTTACAGGTATCGAGGGATTAGGGTATGGTGAAGGAGCAGATGGAGAAGGCAAGGAAGTTCTGCTGTTTGAATTTATAGATGGTGATCTGAAAAGACAAGTGCAGAGTAAGAAGACGGGAGAAGCAGTAAAGGCAACCAGAAAATTAAAGGATGAGGAATTGAAGATGCCGGTTTTCAGTCAAAAGCAGATGATGAACTTAATCGAGAAGAGAAATACAAAGTTTGTTAGTGCAATCGATGCGTTTCTCAATCGATGCGAGGCAGATGGCGTCGATGCAGAAGCTACTTTACTCAAAGAAGCTGAATCACTAATTCCTATACCATCAATATCGAGAAGTAGCACACCTAAGCCAGATCATAGTGTTCTGCCCAAAAGCATACCCAAGGAACGCGCAAGTATATCGAGTATCATCACAGAGATCAAAGAGAGCGAATGGTATACTGGTCAAATTGTACCTGATGGCCACCGTGTCTTCGATCCTCAAGAAGCAATATATGGGGATCTGAATTTCGTGCTGAGTCAGAATCTAGTCAATGCCCTGTACAATACCAAGAATATTACGCAGTTTTATGCTCACCAAGCTGAAGCTATCAATAATCTTCATGATGGACATAATGTTATTGTAGCAACGTCAACGAGTTCTGGGAAGTCTTTGATATATCAGATACCTGTCTTACACGAGCTTGAAAAAGATCCGCATTCTAGAGCAATGTACATATTTCCCACCAAAGCTCTAGCACAAGATCAAAGGAGAAGTCTGAAGGAGATGATGAGGTTCATGACCGGTCTTGAGGAAGCTATTGTGGAGACTTTTGATGGGGATACGGAAATGAAGGATCGGAATATGATACGCGATGAGGGCAGAATTATATTCACAAATCCAGATATGCTACATATAACCATCCTCCCACAAGAGGATAAGTGGCGAACATTCTTGCAGAATCTCAAGTTTGTTGTTGTCGATGAAATACATGTTTACAATGGGCTGTTCGGGTCTCACGTGGCTTTCATAATGAGACGGCTGAGAAGAATTTGCGCGGCATTAGGCAATCGACGCATTAAGTTCATATCTTGTTCTGCCACGGTTGCAAACCCTATGGAGCATTTCAAAACAATATTTGGTATTGAAAATGTACGAATGACAGATTTTGATGGGTCACCTTCTGGTAGGAAGGAATTTCTCTGTTGGAATACACCTTTCAAGGATCCTGCAGATCCTGCAAGTGGACGCGGAGACACACGAGCTGAGGCTGCTAGATTATTCTGTCAGCTGATCCTTCGAGGAGTTCGTGTTATAGCCTTTTGTCGTGTTCGAAGACAATGTGAAGCTTTGGTTGGTGCGGTGAAAGAGGAACTGGCTACCTTGGGACGTCCTGAATGTATGGCTCGTGTGATGGGATATAGAGGTGGATATACACCACAAGATAGGAGACGAATTGAAAGCGAGATGTTTGAGGGGAAGTTAATGGGTATTATTGCAACGACTGCTCTAGAACTTGGCGTAGATATCGGATCTTTGGATGCGGTTCTGACGGTGGGGTTTCCATATACGATTGCGAATCTGCGGCAGCAAAGCGGAAGAGCTGGACGGAGAAACAAGGACTCACTATCTGTTTTGATCGGTGATTGCTTTCCTAGTGATCAGTATTATATGAATAATCCGGATGAGATCTTCACCAAGCCAAATTGTGAGTTACAGGTCGACTTACAGAATATGCTAGTACTTGAAGGACATGTTCAATGCGCCGCGTTTGAAATGCCTATTCGCCCGGATGAAGATGCGATTTACTTCCCTAAAAACTTGGCCGAGGTAGCGGAAGAGCGACTAGTAAAAGACGAGCTTGGTTTCTACCATTGCAGCGAAAGATATAGACCAACTCCGTCAAAATTAGTCGCAATCCGAGACACTGAGGAGGATCATTTTGCCATCATTGATATCAGCCATGGTAAAAATATCGTTTTGGAAGAACTAGAAGCTTCTCGAGCATTTTTCACACTTTACGATGGTGGCATATTCCTCCACCAAGGAAACACATATCTTGTCAAAGAATTCTCGCCAGAGCGAAAGATCGCCAAAGTTGAACTTGTCAAAGTCGACTGGACGACCCAACAGCGCGACTACACCGATATTGATCCAATCGAAACCGAAGCTATCCGCCGCATCCCCAACTCCCTTTCTCGTGCTTTTTTCGGTGCTATCAAGATCCAGCAAAACGTCTTTGGCTTCTTCAAACTCGATAAGAAGAGACGCATTCTCGATGCCATTCAAGTGGACAATCCGCCTATCATTCTCCATAGTAAGGGAATGTGGCTCGATGTTCCTAAAGTAGCTCTTGAGATCCTCGCCGAAAAACGTCTTAATATCGCTGGTGCCATTCATGCAGCAGAACACGCTGTTCTATCACTCATGCCTAATTTCGTAATAAGTATGCCCGGAGATGTCCGCACGGAATGTAAAATCGCCGTGAAAGATTTCGCTCAGAAAGAAACGACGAGGAAACGTCCTGCTCGTCTTACTTTTTACGATGCTAAAGGCGGAGCTTCGGGCTCCGGTATTAGTACTAAGGCTTTTGAATTCATTGATTTGTTACTTAAACAAGCTTTGAGAAGAGTAGAGGGTTGTCATTGTCATGAAGGTTGTGTAGAGTGTGTTGCGAGTGAGAATTGTAAACATGCTAATGAGGTGATGAGTAAGGCGGGTAGCGAGGTTATTCTGCAAAGTCTGCTCGGAATGGAAATTGATGTTGATGCGTTACCGATGGGGCCAGTTGATGAGAGAGATAGGGGAATTGAGACGGTGGTTTTAGCGGAGACGGTTATGGGTAAGGGGAGAGTGAGGGGTTTGGGTAACCTAGATGATGATGGGGAAGTAAAAATTAAAAATGAGCCAGAAGATTGAATTGATTGAAATAAATAGAGGGCAAGTGCAGTGAAGAGCGAATAATGATTGTATGATTGATGGGTGCGTGGTTTTTTAGTATTATGTATGATCACATCACAGTCAGTATTCATATAGAATTAGGACCAAAAAAACCAATCACATCGATTTACCAATCCATTTCTATCACAAGGAACTCCAATCCTTCGGCTATACTTTGTAATAGCAGCTGTTCAATGCGGAAAGATGGTTTTGGTGCCTCGTGACAGGAGCATGAGCCCATAATCATTAAGCGAGAAAATGTTAATTTGCGTGTTTCAAGTCGTACAAGAAGAGGAGAGAACCTAGCGATCTTTTAGAAGGGATCTCTTTCTTTCGTTATTTTTTTCGGTGTGGGAATGCGTTTTGGTGGGTTTTAATATGTAAGCTTTGTTGATTGTCTTGACGAGATGGGATGGGTTGATTTGTTGAGGGGTTTCCTGAAGTATAGGAGACGTAGTTTCTTCAACTTCTAATTCTAATGAAATAATTTTTACTTCTATATTTACTTCTGGATTACCTTTGGAAAATATCATGTTCTCATTTCATTCATACATCTGGATAGTTTTATCATAATTTTGGCATGTTCCTTTAAGGGGGTGTAGAGGGGAGCATCAACTCCTTCTGACCAAGACTGTCAGTCGGTGCTAGTAATGTGCCTTGTCAACCTTAAACCATATCTTTGAATTCTTTCGTACAGACAAGTGCTGGATCTATGCTATCAGTTTCTATCTTTGTCTTTTAATTATTTCTTTAGTGTTTCTTTATAATGTTCTTGAATCATGATCTTGTTTGACTGTCATAGAATTCATCTAACAGTCACTTGGTAACTGTTACGATACCCACCAACTTTAAGCATTATATTAGATGTTCCCATGAAGACAAGTTTTGGATCTATACAATCAGTTTCTCATTGCATGTTTCATGTATATCTCTGTGATATATACGAATCATGATCTTGTTTTACTATTATAAAATTTATCTAGCAGTATCTACTACGGCTCTTAAGTTTCCTTTCACATGAGAATTGTCTTCAGAATAGAGTCGAATTTCTGGTTGGAGTATCATGACTAGTACTGTCATGTTGAGCTTCCAAGTGCCCTTTAGTCTGTTGATTGTACGGTCAAGAGAGCAGCTCACGATTTTTCTGAGCGACTTTGATAGTATAAAGGCTTGATATCTTTTGATGTTTAGTTTTCTCCATCAACAAAGCCTGAGCTCTCACTCCTTAGTATCTTAAAATCAACAAGATTCTTGAATATCTTCTCAAATCAACTCAAGTCTACTACTGTATTCTTTTACTGATCTATACGTTTCAACCAAATTCAAAGGGTGTTTCAAAATTTCTAAAACATACCATTCTTTTCAAAATGAACAATATGAGTGCTTTCCGAGGAACAGATGCCGCTTCATTGGCATTCAAGGAGGAATTGGTGAAATTAGCACCGGGATACTACCTCGGAGATCTCCATCGTCATATTTATATGACAGGACAAGACCTAGTACGCGATGCATGCACTGCGTATGAAGAAGGTCTCGCAGAGAAAGAAGACGCGGTTGAAGATATTAAGCCCGCTCACCCAAGCAAACCTTGTAAGTCTTTTATCGTTCCTTTCAAAATTTCCCGACTAATATATCTACCTAGTGATGAAATCGTTCCTTGATCTCGGTTTGACCAAGAATTTGATTCATGGTAACAGATCATCCTTTGAATTATCGTGCCAGAACTGGCTCTCATCTGCCAAAATGTATCATCCGGCATTTGGATACTTCAAATTTGAATATTTGATGTTTGGGCAGATTGATTACAAGTCTTGTTTTCGAGTTGATGATACGCTCAATCATGTCGGTACCTCGGACATGAAAAAATATCCAGCTCCATCGCACTCTTGGTTGCATGCACTACCAGAGACTCTCGCCGGAGATGATAGCGATACTGAGACGCTCAGAAGTATTGGTAACCAGGCCATGGAGAACGAAGACAATGGAGACATGTACAACGCCAAAGATTTCAAAGGAAGCGAAACTACAGGCCATGCTGGTAACTCCCACCCGCCATACCTCGCAGCGCCCAGGTCCCCTGAAAATTCAAGCCTTTTTGATAGCACAGCCTACATTCCACCTCACAAGAGAGGCGATGCTGAAAGCTCACACTCGCGATCACAATCCGATTCGGTTATTCTCCTATCAAATACTGTTCGGGGTAGGAGCACAGTTAGCAACGACAACCAGTCTGAAGACGGCTCACAATGGCAGGCGAATTCCAATGTGGGCAGACGAACATTGACTGGAGGCTATTACAAACATCACTTCAGTCTTTACGTACCGGCCTCTGTACACAGTGGCTCTGTACATCCAATGACAGAGAGTAGTCATAGCAAATTGCTTTCAACCCAATCAAATTACAAAGCGACGGGACAAGGCACCAAGGCGATTAGAGATCTTGCCGACAGCCTTAACTGCTCATTGTTTGTGAGCCATCTCCCAGAAGATGTCAAGTATAAGGAGATGTTTGCAGTCATCACCACCGGGTCCGTGATATCCATGCACATGAACGAACCCATTCCTGGACGTCCCTTTTCCGCTGCCAAGATCACCTTCAAATACCCCGAAGGAGCTGCTCGATTTATGGCACTAGTGAATAGTTCCGTGGGTGTTCAAATTCGAGACCATCATGTCGCTGCCGTCTACAATGGCTACGGCATGGTCAAACACGCCCAAGAACATCAAAGTCGGGTCATCCATATTCATGGACCCTATAAACTCATGGCTGAGGGTTTCTGGAGAAGATACTTTGGCAAGGTCACGAGATATCAACTTGAGCATGTTTGTTATTTGCCATTTGACCCAAATAACAAAGTCACAAGGTCCATGGAGTTCCGCTTTTCCAGAATCGAAGCACAGGCTCAGTCAATCTTGATAACTATTATCCATGATCCTCAGTTTGAGGGTAAGGTAATCTGTAAATATGGACCAGATCCTTGTGCAAAGGGCTGGGAGACCTTGCCTCCTAGATAAAGGCCCTTTAAAGAAATGATAGAGTGTAATGGATTCAGGATAAAATGGGAAAAGTATGTGTCAATGGAAGAAGACCTTGGTAACGAACGCACAAAGACTCGCATCACTGGTCATATTCGGGAAAAAATCTAGACGTATAGCGCAAAGACACTGGAGGTAGCAAGTTCCTTTGGAATAAACATTTTAAAACTGATGCAGAGAACTTACATTGTTAGAATTATTTTCTCTTTTGATATAATTTGCTTTTTCTTTGCACGTCAGTGATGCAATAATTTTTACATCAAATGAAGTCAACGCCATTGACCTCTGTTTAATATTCTCTAATTTTGGTGAACTAAACTTTTACAGAAGACAGAAATAGACATCCACTTAGAATTCATTTTTACAATTAGATTTCATATCTTTTGCTAATGCAATTATGCGAAATGGCATGTAGATTATAATGCAGCATATATTCATCTAGCAACATCTAACCAAAACCATGCCTCTATACATGGCGCTGGAATTTTTCTGTCTAGTTGGATAAATATCAGAGTTCCTGACCTGTGATTGGTAACTAGAGTCATGATCTTTCAGTGAATCGGTACCTAGACTTCGGTCATTTGAGTTGTTAATTGAGCTCATTCTCGGTTAAGTCTTGGCTGTGCCTGACTCCTTATTCACTTCAAATAAACTGCCTAGATTTATGTTTCAAAAGAGGGACTGGATTTCTTATCTTGCTCTCTAAATCTCCGGCTGTTAGAGAATGTCATGTGTCATGTTTCAAAGTTCAAAAATAAAGTGAATGTACAATATCGACAGAAGTGATGCAAGAAATATGGCCATGAAGCAGAGCCACCCATAGCTACTCTTTCTGTGTAAATATGTTGACTATCTATCCTGGTATCTGTTGGAACTTTTCTGAAACAATGATCTAAAAGGCAAACGCACAAAAATCAAGATAATTATCTAATAGTATAAAAATGGTTCGACTTCCATTCCAACTGCACTTCCCTCTGCAAGTTTTGAAAAGTCTGCTGTCCTATCTTATATTTATATAACCATTTGAGATTCTTGTCTTCCGTATCAAAAAAAGATATCATTGAGTCTAATTGAATAATGCCCTGTATACAATAACTTGCTCATTAACACCATTTTGAAGTTTATTTTCCAAAATATTCAACATATCACAGCCACCCGAGGCTTTTCATAAAATTTCATTTCATTTTATAGTACGACCAGAGGTGCCAAGAGCTGAGTATCTTGAACTTTATTATTCTGCACCAGCTCACTTCTTTTCCTTGAGTTTCAGTACCAATTGCCAAGCCAAACTAGCCCTATCTACCTCATTAAACTCAAGATATACACATGCGTTATGATTCGCTTACCAGTCCTGTTGCAGCAGTACACAGATATTCATTGGCTGACATATACCGAAACTAATTTTGAAAAATGACATCAATATATTCACTCTTCCAATGTGAGCCGTATGCAAATTTTCCTTGAGTTCAATACAGGTGTTAGAGCAGTACAATACGGCTGTGAATTGAACTTGCGCAAATCTTGCTCGAATAGCAGATATTTTTTTAATTTATAAGTCTTCCATCCTCCCAAACTTCCATCTAACTCTCAAGTTATTTCCAACGACTTTCCTCGCAGTTTCTTTGCACATTCATTTACTTCAGACAATATTTCTCGAAATCCCTTCTGGGCAACAACTCCATACAACCTGGACATCTTTTCTCCTAGTTAGAAATATCTCAATAAACTGTATCTTAATTCAGAAGGAAACTTTCTATATTTGTTGCCTTCAAATAAGTCGTTTATTCAGAAACACTAAATTTTCTCTTGAAGAGAGTAGCAATCACCAACTACTCTTCTTAATTATTTCAATCCAAGATGGATATCACAGTCTCCAAGTCTTGGTACAATGGTCGCACTTTGCCTTCCGAAAACACCACCCAGAACCGCAGACCCCAGAACAAGTTAGTTACGGGAGCACGTTCCAGCACATCGTCCAAAGCCAGTGGTATGTTTCTCTTCTACCAAATTTTAATTTTAGTAACGTGACTAACCTTCAGTCAGATACCACAATCACTGCGAGAGAAAACCCTGCCCCCTTTCGAGTCTCTATAAATCATGTCCAACGTCTCGAAAGCCTAGCGACTAGAGCAGAGCATGACCAGGATGAAGACAACGAGTTTGAAATCGAAAGTCAAACCCTGGGTCAAAGATTCGCGGGGCACATGACTCTTGATGAATCCATCAAGAATTCTCCACCAAAGCGCTCCCGATGGCACGATATGTTCGAGTCTCGACACCGAATGACAGCCCCACAGAGTACTGTCACAAATGCCAATCGAAAGAAATCGCCATTGGGTATATTTGGAAATGCTCTACCCAAATGGTCGCCGGCAAATGGCGCTTCTAATCTGATGATGGGCTCTAAGAATATTTCGATTCCATCATCAAAACCCGCTAAGGACCCTCACTCAAAAGACACCAAGAAGTTCAAAGCATTTCTACATCGTGGTGATGGAGCAGTACCTTTTTGTATCTCGCCCCACGGTGCCCACCAGCAATTCTTTCCGGTCCCTGCTCGTTCATCCCAGATTGCTTCCGTGGCCGTCCCAATCAATACTCCTTGTGAAGGTATTGGCGCTGCTGGTTCTATCTATGCAGCTCAACCAACTCAGATAGCTCAGGTAGCTCAAGCAGTTCAGCCAGTTCAACCAGCTCCGCAGCATCTGAGGACTGTTCGATCAATGAACAGTTCCAGGAGTATCAATTCGAGATCAACTGCTCACACGAGAACCAACACTAGTTTCTCCACTGCTTCTGGTGCCGACATTTGGACTCCCGCGGACCGCAGCTTCGACAATTCTGTGTCTCAATATACGGGTCATACTCGGATGACATCTGCATCTGGAAGTTTTGTTGACAAGAGTCAACACACTCGGATGGCGTCTGCGTCGACCGGGTTCGGCAATTTCTCATACCATCCCGCCATTTTTGAGGATGAGCAGATGACCATTGGCCCCCTGAATGAATCATCAACTGAGTTCGACGACTTTGACCAAGTAGGCCCAGAGATCTTCCCAGTCTCAATGGACTACCCACAAAGTATGGCTGTTGCCCCAGCAACTGCATTTAATCCTCAGCCTCCACCAATGGTTATGGATAACATGATGATGCCACAAATCGCAATTCCGGATCTCTCTCACTTGGTGAAGAGGTTCCGTCCAACTAATATGCTTCTCCGAGAGCAAGGCATGATTCCGGACAACTATCGTCATGATACCAACTACGAGGGTGACGAGAACCATCCTGATCTCCTTGATCTTCCGGAACACATCAATTGTTGTATGTGGATAATCAACATTCCAGAGGAAATAGGATACGCTGAGTTCATGCAAATCCTTAATTGTGGCGCCGTTGCTGCTCTTTCTTTGGTCGAACCTCAAAATGGCCATAGAACACAGGCCGCCAAGGCAACATTCAAGACTAACGCTGCTGGTACCGAGCTTTACCGTCGTGCTCGTACCCAGGGCGGTCTCCGTATTCGTGGCCGTAAGATCAAGGTCTGGTACAATGATTACGGCGCATTCGAATGGACAGGCCCTGAGACTCGCTTCCTGGAAATTGAAGCACCTCAAATACTTGAGGAAGCCTTCTGGCATGGCTACTTCGGAATTTGGTGCAAGTACACCATCATCTCTGTCACTCCAATGCCCTGTAGGAAGTATGGCTTTGCATGCACGAGATTCGAGTTTGTCAGAATTGCTGGACAAGCACAGACTTGTTACCAGGCAATTAAAAAGGACATGACATTCCTAGGGCAGGTGAATGTCCAATACGGAATCGACCCCAATGAGGTCTAATTGAGATGCAGATGATTGGGTGAGGGATTGAAGGGATCCAATGGGTTTGGTCCGAATGTTCGAGTATGGGAGCAATCAGGGTATAGGCTAACGGGTCTGAATATTGGATCTTTGTCACTGATGGGCCTTTCTGGCAATAAATTTCGATACCGATGCATTTGGAACAACAAGATCTTTTCAAATGTAGTCGTGAAATAGAACAACATGAGAGCAAGTTCTCTCGTGTTTTCCAGCCGACGATTTGCCAAGCAAATCCAACGTCGAGATTCAAACACGACAAACAGATTTGTGCGATGTCTCTTAGAACTTACAGACCAGGAAACTGTAATACATCGGCAGCTAATCTTCATGTTGGTTTGGAATTGCTTCTGTCCCGCTGGACTCAACAAGCTTTTGGAATACACACACCTAATTTTCTCCTACAGGACTATTTCCTTTGTCTAAAAATTAAAAAAATGGAAATTTGATCAGGTGTACTCCTCCGATTAGATGGCCATAGGTGTGGAGATTATAGTAGTTAAAAAGATAGAAAATCTGCCAAAAATAATTTAAAATTTATCATTAATTGTGGTTTTATTGAATCCTGAGTCTGTTCTGCATTTGCCATCCATTGATCACTACTTATTTTAAATGCCTTTTCGTTTTGAGCAGTCCCAATGCAGTCAGAAAGCTCCTCATAGTCCTTCATGGTGACGTGAACTAGCGACAATTTCGCTTCGATATGACCACAGTTGAGGAGTACAATCAAACGTAGATAGCATAAGCGATGAGATTATAAGTTTTGTACTTGCATCTAGAGAACGTATGTAGGTTTGTATCAAGACAGACCAAAGATATAGAAATCGAACGGAAATATTCGTATTATATCAAAGTGCCAGTCATCTTCTGTATCTATGCCTCGTATCAAATATATTCAAGTAGCAGCACAGTTCTCAGCGCCGAGACTATAAAGACCGATACACATATAACATGCCTACTAACTTCAAGAACTATAATCTATACATTTCCTTTGATTTCTTAGTACTAAATTGAGGAATCTATGACGCAACAGAATACCAGACAAAGCCCGCTATACATCTCTTTGCAACAATCTCCAACCTCAGGATCTAAAGATTATATTCATTATGGGATTACTGCTTGAATATGAATATAACAGCATAAGTTGAAGTTGTCATGAAAGTTTAAGGTAGCGTTGTCATGTGGTAGTAACTTTTGAAGTTCCCGATATAATCTGGAGAATATCGTCTAATCCCGCATTGAGGAATCTTGTAATTTAGTAATTCAAAGCTGTTAATGTATCAAAATTGTATTTAATAGATCTATTTATCACACTAAAATCTTTGGTCTGTGGAAATTCTTCTTTGCACAAAGTCATTCTCCTTCAAGCTGAAAATCGCAGCCAGCCGAAATAATTTCAACATCCATGGTGAATCTGAGCCAGCCAACTGCCATGAGTCAAATTTTTCAAACCCATCTGAATTTGATAGTATTTCCACCACCCGAGTTCCAACTCTCAACTTCATTCTACTATCCCGACGACCTGCTTACGGGAAATCCTTCGCACAAGGATCCGGTGCATACTCCACAGTCAAATGTTCTCCGTAGACAGGGTGCATCTGCAATGCCTCCAAACACTGCGTCGCTTGACCATTGATTCTCGCAAACCCAATAATCATCTTTCGGTTTCCTTTCACAGCCGCCTCAACATATTCCCATCCCGACAACTCATGATCACAAAAGGTTTCGAAAAATACTTTGAAATGATCATATACCAGATATCGACTTGGACCCTCAATAGATATCATACGAGTTTTATCTTCACTCTTATATTGATAATATCCGAATGTGTTGTAGCGTGCGTTGACTCTGCGTCCGCGAATAACAATTCCCTCTTCACATTCGCATTGATCTTTGAATCGCGCAGCCGCTTCAGGATACTTGAAAACGAGTTTTGCGGCAGACATGATGTATTCTCCCTGCGGACGAGTGATTTCAAAGGCGGTGACGGCACCGGTATGAATTTCGTCGAAAACTTCGTGTGCTTGGATGTCGGCGGCGAGATTGGTGAGCCATAGAGCACAGTTGAGATGATCGGAGAGTCCGCGAATGCCGGCGCGCGGATTACCTTTATAGTTTCCGGATGAGGTCTGAGAGTCTTCTTCTGAGGGGACGAATGAATTATTTCGTCGTTGGAGTTTGCGGGAGGGGACAACACTGAATTGAGAGGCATAGGGATCGATGAAGGGGGGGAGGTCTAGTTCGGCATTCATGGAGGTTATGGTATGGGGGTCATAAATTTGGTTCCGGTTGTCAAACTGATGTGTCGCATCGGAGGGATAATGAGGTGCTGATGGAAAAGTTGGGACTTGAATGTCATGATTTGTGCCTTGGAGAGGGGTGTGGGTGGGAGTAACGCTACCAGAATGAGAGGCGCTGAACGTTCTGGAGTGAGTAAAGTAATTGGGCAGAGGAGAAATTTGTCCAGTTTCGTATCGTCGTTGTGCCCAAGCTTCTTCATCGTATAGGGCTACCGGATCATACATACTGGTATGTCTACCATTCTCCACGTATTGGGGCCTTGCACCTTGCTGATAGAAAGATTGGTGGTATGCTCGTTGCTGTCGGGGCCTGGAAAAATGATTATAGTTTCTCCATATATGTCCTCCGTTACGAGGTCTTCTTTTCCTTTGAAAAGAAGGATATTGATCCTGGGAAGAATTTGGAACACTCGGACCGATCAGGTTGGTAGGGGGAGTTGTACGAATGTCAACTTTTCCTGTGAGAGTTTGAAGCCCATGAGTATCTAGGTCCGTATCTCGATGTGATAATGATCTACGTCCTGCCACTTGTCCAAAAATAGAGGTGACACTTGGATCTTCTAGCTGTACAGACTGGTTATATGCTATTTTTTTGTAGGCCTTTTCGGTAAGAACATGTTGTCTGGCCATGTCATCTCCACCTCGCTGCACGAACTCGTTGTTGGATAACATATGTGAATAATCGTTCAAACTCGGCCTCATCATGAGGTTCTGACGAGAGTCTTCGAGCTGAATGCCCTCGGATTGCAAATTTTGGTCATGGTAAAAATATTTGGACTCTGTATTTTGATGCTGAGCAAAAAATTGAGCCAAGTTGTCTTGGTTTGGAACCCAATCACCGGGTAGATTTGTGTGTGAGGCACTACTCTGGTGGAACTGGTATGCGTACTCAGCTTCTCTTGCTTCTTTCGCTTCTTTGCGTCGGCGATTGTCTTCTAGAACTGCGGCTAATCGTTCCTGAACGGAGGCTGGTGTTGTACCTAATGAAGCAGTGGTTAATTTGATTGGTCTTGAGCCAACAGAGGCAGGAGATAGGTTTAGAATAGTGTGCTGGAGATGCTCACCATCAAGCAAGAATACATTCCGAGGATTCATGTTCGCATCGTATGTAATTGGAAGCATGGGTCTAGATGGGCCAGCTTTTTGGGGGTTTGAATGATAGTTCATTTTGACCGTCTAAGAGAAATTTCAGAGGTGCTCAGAGGACTTCTAATTCGGTGAAATTATGAGAGAAAAAGTAGGTTTTTAGATTTTATGTAGTATATGCTTGCTTGTTGAAAGTTCCTTGTAGATATTTGATTGAAGTAGAAAGGTATTGCATACGATATGACTTGAACGTCCTTTATTATCAAGAGTGAAAAGAAGGAGATTGGAACTTGAGAGGTATAGGAGCTAGACTTGTTCATACAATAGTCTTATATTATTTTTGCCCTTAGTTGTGTAAGCACGTGCAATAATTTCATCTCTAATACAGTATCTGTATGGACCAAACATATTCGAGCAGACTTTTATTCACTGGTTATTAGTGCTTCGAACTTATTGTATGGTTTTACATCCATAAAAAGAAAGATTCAAAGATGAGGGGTTTTATAGGGACAATTATGGGTGAGTTTTAATTCCATAAAAAGTCAAAAGGACCAAATCTGGAGAGTTCTTTATACTATATGTTGCTTTAGTTAAAGTTTGTTTATGATTGGGAAGCTGAGTAGGTTGTACTCATCTCTACTATACTGAATGACTATGTAGTTTGATAAACTAATTGCACTAGGTCATTCTCTTATTAGCAATCAAAAGATCAGAAATCCTTTATCCTAGGACATCAGCCCAACTCAACTAGCGAACACTTTCACAGGCCTTAGAAACCTAAGTGTATATATAGTTCTCTCAATGTTCCAAAACTGCAAAGCATCCAAAAGCAGCATTTATATATTGTAATAGACATCTTTGTCCCTATAGTAGCTTGAGAGACTGTCATTTTCCTCAAACTGGGGCTGCAGTACCATGGGTAATGGGCTAAAAAATGCCATTTCAGTCTTTTTCAAATTCAACACTCCATATCTTGAGCAGTATATCGTTCCAAAAATGAGCACTCCCATCTTGATTCAACTAGAAACAAGTCGCTAGGTAATCTCCCGTGGGTTATTAAGCAGTACCCCTTTCAATTCAGCCAAATAGCCGCTAGACAGTATCCCCTCGAAAACAAAGCAGTAGTCGTATGAACAAAACTTTTCCTTACCATCTCCCATAGCCATATAAATAGCGTAGATATTGAAAATGCTTCTCATCAACCATACAATCTCTCCAAAACCAAAGCCGTACCCCTATTCTTACGGTTTTCCCTAACGCTAAGCGATGTTCCCTCAACAATCTAACAGTACTCCTTCATCATTATTCCCTTCATAAGCTCTTCAATTCTCGACCTCATTCTCAGGAACTCTTCTTGTAAACACTCTTCATCTTGACTGCAAGTCTATCATCAACAATCCTCTCAATCTCAAAGACCAATCTTCACTATTTTTGATTTTGATTCTTCGTTTCGCAGATATCAACAACGTTAGACACTCTAAGAACTCGAGGGATTTCTATCTTTTCATCAAGATAAATAAAAGTTTCAATCAAAAGACATACTATCCAGCATGTCTTCACTCAATTTCACCTCCGGTTTTGCTCGCAACCAGAACAATCAAAATGGTTCGTTCTGGAACCCAACCTCACCTCTAGATGGTGAGTCATCACTATCCCAAAGATCACACCAAGCATCGCTAACAATCAATCCCCTAGCTACCCATAACCGCAGACAGAGCGAATATCTCGCCAGAACAATGGCCAATGCCCTGGGCACCGTCCCATTGCCCAACTTCAACTTCGACGAGAGAAAGCCACGTCGAATCACTTCCCCATTGTCTAATGTGAACCCCATTGGACATGAGAGAACAATCTCACGTCGAATGGGACACTCTCACTTCAGCATCTCGGAAGTTGGAGAAGATGCGCCTTCGCTTGAAGAAGACAGCGGTGATGATGGTCCCATTATCACCCAGTCTTTGGTTCGGGGAATCCATCCCCTGCAACATGGAGCATCTTCGAGACAGGACGATGAAGTCTCGGATCTCAATTTAGAGAAATCTGTTGCGGGACTGAATATCAACGAGCAAGCTTCTCCCTCAAAGGGAAAGAAATCATATGGTACCCTACAAGGGTATGTTCCATATGCTCATGCTCGTGATCATACTGCAAACACGAGCATGCACCCATCCAGCGTCGCGACCGGACACCGAGATGTTACTGCGATCTTTCGTGGGCCACAAGTGCAGAGTAGTCTGCCTGTGAGTGGCGGTGCACCACACGCACCACCTCATAACATCAAGCCACTTGGTCATCGTGCTATTGGGTACGAGCACAATCGAGTTATGACCAGTTACAGAGGCCCTGGGCAATACATGTCTCAGTTCAACGCACAGGTAGTTGGTGCACTATCAGAAACTGATGGTCAATACAGCATTGAGAGCCGAACACCACAGCTTGGTTCTGAACAGCAGGAAGGCAATAGGTTTTCCGGTGTCCTGAGCGATCATTTTGGAAATGCTTATCCAGGTGGTCAACCAAACCAACCAGGATCGATGGCTAGTCGTCCAATTACCGCCTTGACATTTGACCAGAGATCAAACGACAGATCTGGCACATCATCACTCCACCCCAGACTCCGACAAACTGGGCAACTCTTTCGAGAACAGGGACTTCTCACACGACTCCCCACTAATACCCCAGCCGCTGTACAGTACTCCGGCAACAACGAAGACCGCGAATTTGCCAGTGGATTCGGCGGCGAGGCAAACCTCCCTAACGGGCTCAACTGCGCCGTCTGGATCAAAGGAATCGCCAAAGACTTAGCTCCGCAATTCCTATATCAGGAATTGTTCAACGCGGTAACAATCGGCCCCATTGTCGCGGCCTACATACGTCTCGGAGGAGATCAGCGCCCTCGCCACGCCAAGGTGGTTTTTAAACACCCTGAGCACGCGGCTCGCTTAGTCCAGAGAGCTTCTTACCAGGGCATTCATATCAATGGACATCGGATTCATGTTGAGTTTAACCGAAATGGTCGTAGCGAATTGCCACTCAGGTTCCATTACCGAAGTCGTGTC
This sequence comes from Botryotinia globosa, assembly GCA_014898425.1. Lineage (NCBI taxonomy): Eukaryota > Fungi > Ascomycota > Leotiomycetes > Helotiales > Sclerotiniaceae > Botryotinia > Botryotinia globosa. The sequence continues at coordinate 387,381 of RCSZ01000002.1, forward strand.
ATTCTGATTGAGGTATTCAACAACCTCAGTATGGATCTTCCGTTCTGGAAAATGTTCATCTCAAATCTCTGTGTGCTTGACATCGAAAGGTGTAGACATCTCGCCTACAGTACTCCACAACACATGGCTATGGAGTTCAGATTTGCGCGGATCTTTGGGCAGGCGTCGGTTTTACTTGCGGGGATCAGGAATACCGCGTCGTTTGAGGGAATGGTCACAGCGAGATATGTTCCGGATGTGCCTTGTGACATCTGTGATGTCAATTGAGCTGGGCTTAGCTTCGGGCGAAGTTGAGATTGGGGATTAGATAAACAAAACTTGAAGCAAAAGTATTGTTTTTTGGATGGGTATTGATCTTGTAGATAGAATCATGATCAATGGTGTGCGGAATTTCTTTGCTTAATGTTTTCCTAGATGGGGTAAATAGCAAGCAAGTATGATATCCAATATAATGACAGAAAATTTAAACAAAATCATAATGGCATCATCCAACTCTTCTCATTTCGTGAAACATCTAATTCGTTCTAGATTTGACCCCAATCAGAGCTGGGAGAAACTCGTAGCTCCCACTAGTCGATCGCTTGGAAGAGCCGATTTTTACCCCGGATATTTGACCTCTGCGAAGTGATGATCCTACTCTGCAAAGACTCTATAACATATTTGTTTATCAAACCCCATCACCTGGTAAAAATGCATCTTTGTCTATTTTCCGGCTCCCCACTCTACTCCAACCCATATATTCACAAAAAAACACAAACCATACTTTCCACCATCATCATCCCATCTAAACATCCTAGCTCAGCGCATATAACATACATCTACTCTCTACTTTTTACCCATCCCATCCCATCCCTAACACAATTGCAACCCCCAAGCCCATCAACTTGCGTATCGCGCGAGAAATACTCTTCTATTATCCTACTTTGGTTGACATGCCATCTTCCTATCCTCTAGAGCTACCAGCTCCGCATACACAGACCCAAGCTTTTAAAGCTACATCCTCGCTATACACAAACCTCAAACCCCACCTCAAAACTCAACTCCTGTACAAACTATCCGAACAAGCTACTCAAATTCCCAAACACAGTTCAACTGCCATCACTCAGTTTTCTCCACGATCTCGTATCCTCTATTTAACGAAGAAACAGTACAAACCCCGCTAATGAGCGAAGCCCCACAAGTTTCCTTCCCTTTCATTTCCCATCCCTCGATCGTAATTCTTCATCTTCACTTTCTCTCCATCCCTCAGTCTCCATCTATTTACTCTTCGCTTCTCCATCTCTATACCCCTCGTTTAGCTTCATCTCCTTCCTTTAGTCTCTATCCCTCACTCACTCTTCACTTACTCCTCATTCCTCATTCCTCACTCTTCACCCTCACCTTTCATTCCTCTAGATCTCACATCTTCATCAATCATCAATCAATCCCCACCTACCTACCTTCCAGCTGCATACCGACTCCCTACCCCCCACCTACATATCTCATCCAGTATCATATACAATAAAGTTCGTGATATCCATGCAAGATCATAAAATCACCACACATACTATTCTTCCATAGCTCTCTTCCCCTTTCATCAGTTTACATTCCCCTACCTCTCCCCCTCAACACCCCTCAAACCTCCCCTCCCCTCCCCTCACCCACTCACTCGCCCACCCACTTAATCCAACAATCCAATCCAACAGGCAAACCTCATTCATTGCGAAACCCACCAAACTAACCTTCTACCTAGGTGTCCAGCATACCAAATACAAACACATCACATCAAACACATCCAACCCATCACATCCAACCCATCAGCCAACCCATCAGCTAACCCCATACTCTCCCAACCCAACCCTAACCCCCCCTCCCAAAACAACACCCAAGCCAAACATCCCCTCATCCCCTCAAAAGTAGAGCTCAACAACATAACCAATCAATACATACCTATGTAAACAACATGCTTAACCCACCCAATCACTCAAACTTCCACCTAACATGCAAGCCGATTGCCCAAGAAGATCTTTAACTAAACCTTGAGATTCCCTGATATCTATAAAAAAACAATCCGAGAAACATTCAAACTCCACGATAAACAAATGTTCAATTGAATGCATATCTATCTGCCTATTCACACCTATGAACAAAATTAATTCCTTAAATATACGCAACTTTTTGGTATCATAATACAACCCATGCCATTCCATTCCATCCCATGCATTCATTTCTCATAAGATCAAAATTCGCCCAGAGATGCAAAAATGCTATCTATGCATCCAGAAAATCTCCACGGGTCTGTCCTCTATGCCAACTCAAAAGTAACATGACCTCAGACCAAAACCTTTCTGGTTGATATATTAGTATCGTCATCTCGACTTTTGCAAACCTCAGCTCATAACTCCAAGTACTCCCAACCCCTTTCCAATGCCCATCATGCTATGCTCCAGAAACTTATGCTCCGCAAAATCACATCGCGTTTTTATCTTTTAATCCAATCCCCACACAAATGTGCTCGTCATCATCTCATATTGCCCATCCACCCATCATCTACCACTTTTACCCACTCGAAAATGATCCTTCTTCAAGCCACGATCTCGAAGTCTGCGCTTCTTCATCAACTCATTTACATCATATAACACCAACGGAAGTACACAGTCCAAATCCTCAATTTGTTGTCCTTGATCTTGAATCATCTGCTCCAAAGTCAATAGACGCTCTAGAGTCTGTTCCTCAAGTAACACCATCTCAATTCGATGCGTGTCAACCAATTCCTCGATATGCGCTCCATGTTTCTTTGAAAAGGATGATTCTCGTTCTTCCGTAAGACTAAGAACAAGGGACTTTAGCTCTTCCTCTGTCTTGATACTTGGATTCCTGTTCTCTTTGTCCGCTGATATGATTTCGTCCTTTACACCATTCAACAACTTTTCAATGCGGAGTTCATACTCATCTCTCAGTATCTTCTGATGGTTTGTCAAGAAACTTTCAATTAGTGGCTTGAACTTTTCCTCGTACTTGATTTCGAGCTCGGTCTCCCGTGCAGCCATGCGTGCTTGAAATGCCTTTTCAATGTTCTCATCATAATTCTTCCTTAATGCCTCATCTTTCTCAGTCAAATACTTCAGAAGCATTGGCCTAAATGTCTCTTCATATTTAGACTGTAATTCGCGATCCCGTTTGGATACAAAATTCTGAATTAGAGATTCGGTTATTGCCTTGTGGACTTGAGCTTCGCTCTTTAGTCGATTTTGCATCTTTTGATCCATGAGAGATGCATTGACTTTTTGATTCTCTTTTGACTTCATGGTGAAATCATCACATGCTTTCTCCAAAGTTTGAACTTTTTCATCCATCCTATTCATGATTGTATCTGACAACTTATGGTAAAGTTCCAGCGTAGACTGGCGGTGCTTCACCTGAGTTTCCTGTAACGAACAAATCTTTTGTGTCAAATTTGCCTCGGATGAATCAAGCTTTTCTTGAAGTTTAGTGGTAGAGGTTTGGCCCTGCCCTTCTAATCGCTTCTCCATTTCTTGAATGATCTTCGGAGTTGATTCTAAGAATGCAGTATGCTCAATCTGTAATTTCTCCATGGCAGATGAATTTTTCATGACCTCGGTATCTAGATTCCGGAGTTCCTCTTCACGATCTGATTGCCATTTTTTCCATTCAGACGTCAATAGTTCTGTACGGTTGGTGTCGAGACCAACACTAGTTATCAAATTTGCGAAAGACTTTTCTCCAGCTTCAAGTCGAACCTCGCACCCAGCCAATTGACTTTTCATGGCCGTCATCGTTCTCTCTGCGGCCGCTAGCCTTCCCTCAAAAACTGCTTCTACTGAGCCATTTTTTTCTGTCTGTTGTTTCTTAAAATGTTCAATATGGGTTGTCATATCAGCTCTGAAAGTGACGAAGTTTTCAACTATCAAGGTCTCTAGCTCTGCAAGCTTAGAATCGTGCCTCTTGTCTGTAGTATCAATCCACTCGGCAGTTCTGTGATCCAAAGCCGTGAATTTTGTAGAATCTTGGCTTATCTTTTTCTCAATAAACTTTATCCTACCAGAAAATTGTCTTACCTGAGTATCAAGGTCCGAGCTAATTTGTGTTTTCAAAGCATCGAATTGGCTCTGGTCATGTTGGGGGCCACGCGAGACTCTGCCCTTGAGTTCTTCAAAATCCTCATATCTCGAAGCTAATGCAGTCTGCAAAAGGTTGACGCGTTCGTTAAGTTTTTGACGTTCATCTTCCATCTGAGACAGCATCTTTCTGCGAAACTCTTCTTCCAGTTTACAATGACGTGATAGGTCAAGTGCTGTGCCCTCATGTTGCTGGCCAAGAACAAAGAGTCGATTGCCTTGATCTTGTATGGCAGATTCAATGCTTGGTATTGGTGCCTGAGGAAAATGGTTAGTCTCTTCGGTAATTCCTCCACAGATTGTGTGCAAAGAGCACTGTTTACCTGCTTAAGAGCTTTTATGCTGCCTTGGACATCTTTGAGTTGCGCTGAATGGCTACTCCTCGAAGCTTGCAACGACTCATTGGCCTGTTCCACTGATTTTAGACGTCTAGACAATTCGACTTGTTCTTTAGATCTAGCTTCCGCAGCAAGAAGTCTAGCGCTCAATTCTTCTGTTGATAATTTGCATTCTTCCAATTGAGAAAATAACTCACGGTTGCGAGTCTCTGATTCATCAAGTTGTCTAGCCATCTCCTCAAATCTATGCTTGTGTATATTTTCCGATGATATCAATCGGGTTTCCAAATTTCGGATATGTGCAGTCAAAGGCCCGATGCTTTGTTGAATGGCGTTTGCTATCATGCTTTCTATAAGTCCACCATTCGCACTTGCGCTGTCTGACATTCCAGCTGTAGGTGGAACGGGTGGAGCATGCACAGGCAGTGGCGGTGGTGGCATGGTTGAGTATATTGACATTGCGGAGATAGGTCGAGACGTAGCCGAATTCTCCACTCTAAATTTGACATTTTCCAGATGGGTTTTTGATTTCAAGTGAGTCTCAAAATTATTCGTCTTTTTGTATTTCGAGACCTTGTGTTCGGTATCACAATCCAAGCATTTGATATCGTGCAGATCTGTTGCTTTAAACCGAGAATCCGGATATTTTTGACGAAGTTCACTCAGGCCTCTCTGCAGCCAGATTGGCAGGGACGACTAAGAAGTTAGTTTACATATCCACTCATTATGCCGAAACTACTTACCAGATTTTCATCCTTTAGTTCTGCATTTGGTGAAAAGTCCATATGCTGGTAAGGTTCAGATTGAATCGATGGACTGTAAAACTGCTCCGGAGCAGAAATTCTTCGATTTCCATCCAATGGCGCAAGGACGGGTCGTGCCAATCTCTGGGGACTGGAATTTCTGCTATCCAACCTGGAATGGCTTATGGAAGGAGTGTCATTTCCAGAGCCATCGCTCTCTTCTACCTCTATTATTCTTCGCTTTCTGAATCTCGGAGCCAATCCTTTTGGATCAATGCCGTCCCTCAATTTTCGATCGACACTCTTATGTGACTTCTCCACCTTTACATTTGGCTCTAGAGGTTGTACGGCATATTCATCGGAGTTGGTTTCGTTGTTGGACCTTGAGGACGATAAATCGATGTCTCGAGGCTTGACAAAATCGTAAAGTCGCAAGACTCCCTTGCCCTCATTATTCTCCAGCAATTCTAATGTTGTACCCTAGTTAGAGTTAGCACAATGGCAATGGCAAGTAAAAAAAATCTATCTATTACCTCGTCCAGCATTCGAGATACAACAAGTTTGAATGTCTTTTTTTGTTTCTTAATCAAGGCCGGGTTCTCTACCAAGACGCGATCCAGTTGATCAAGATAAGGCTGTTGCATTACAGTACCGGAAATCCCTTCGCCCTGTGGAAGATTATAATCGTAGAGGAATCGAACTACGAAATCCCTAATACGGGTATTATCCGCATCAGAAACCTCTTCGTCCGCCATGATTGCTTCCAATTTGTTGCTGAAGGGAGGAGGAGGGGTGAGGGGAGAAAAATGTCAGGTGGATTCGTGATTTCTCGCGATTTTGGCGTTTGATGTGTGTTCCTGGATCTAAGCTGGGAATGGCCATAGTGGGTGGCACGGACAATTACTAATCAATTTTTGACCCGCACAAGCGTCAATTCCGTGATTATTATAGACGCGGGGAACTTTTAGATTCCTTGATGAACCTCACCGGGCATCATCAAATCATGGGAATTGAGGTTATTGCTCGGAGCTTTACCTCAAAACCATTGCTAGGTATACAATATCATTTCTACCTACCTAGAATTCTTACTGACGACAACTAGGTAGCATTGAATACTAAAACAAGGTTTATGTCTGCAGCCAAAAGCCACAGGGAGGAAAGAAAAGCAATAAAATGACAGACAAAACAAATCAAGGGAGATGATTGAGAAGTTATCATTTGGCCATTGTCTATTTGCCTCAAATTTCTCCCTTTCTTTATGAAGCGTCTGTCTCTATTTCTACGCAACATCTGTTTGACAGTCTCACAAGCTTTTGACGATCATCTCACAGTCGAAATGTCCTCCAGAAAGAAGAGACAGTCTTTATCTGAGGCACCATACCGGCCTCATCATAACTCTACGAGCCTTCCAAGTAGTGCGGCTTCCCAAATCAAAACAATCACTCCATTATTGTGATGCTAATCGCACATAGCTTCCCGTCGCAGCTCACGACGGAGCACGTTGTTGATACCTAAATATCCAAGCAATGGCATGGATGAGGGTGATGTTAACGAATCGCCTCATGATTTCGATCAAACTATCACATCTCTGAAATCAGCAGCGGAATCTGTAACGGTTCGAGTTTGGCAAGAGACAGCAGACGAACAAGCACGGGCGATTCAAGCGATGAGGTCTACAATTGATATCAAAGATTCGCGAATTCAAAAGATGAATCGAAAGATTGGGAGACGGGATAAGACTATAGGTAAATTGATGAGACGATTAGACCGCACCAAAATCGCACTCTCGAAAGCAGCCTGGCCAAAGTTTGAAGCAACGATGGGAACGGGAATCGAGGATGAGAAGAGAATGAGCATGTTGAGGAGTAAAACACCGACTTCAGCAAATGGGCTTTGTACAGAATGCGGAGAGAATTGTTCTCGTTTATTAAAAGAGAACCAACAATTGAGGGATCGATTATATGAGGTCGATGGGTTATGTATAAGACTCAGAAATGAGTGTAGCAAGTTGGATATCAAAATTAGGGGACTCGAGAGGAAGTGAGGTGAGATGGGATAACAGTAAGAGCGTCGGTGTGAGTACTTATGTTTGAATATCAGTCAGATACAAAGGCAATATAGGTATTGAAGCTACCAATGAATCCCTTCAAACAAGATATATTGTCTGAAATGTTTGTTTTCGTCTGAGATCATCTCGTTGTTCAAGCAACAATTTAGCATTCCATATGGGACGGAAAACTTACGCAGTAAATAAAGCTTCATTTATTATTATTTCTTACTTCACTCATTTCATACTTCAATTCACTCTTGATTTTATTTCTAGCCCGGATAAAACCTCATGTGGCTTATTACACTCTTCCAGGTTTTACTTTTCTCCCTTTTAATTTCTTTTTCTACGCACGATCTGACAAATTTATGCAATTTCCCGTCGCTGCTCACACTCACCCCTCTTTATATCATACAAGTCTTTCATTTACTATCGAGTCAACGAAATCCCTTTTCATATATTGAACCAGAAGTACAAACAAGATCCCCCATTCAATTGTCAGTTTCTTCAACCCACAGTCCATCATCCAAGTGTTATATACTCAAAGTCATTTATTCAACATCACTTCTGTTGAAGTACGAAAGCGTTTGTAATTTCTCTCAATTCTGTACAATCATGACGTCGAATAAGAATAAGAGATCGACTCCTCATAAATCTCCTCACAGATCTTCACCTCACAAATTTCAGAAGCCGGGCAAATCTCATAAATCACCAAAAGAAAAAGTTGCGTTAGCAAACCCAAATCTTCCAATACTTCCCCAGAGGAATTCTGAAATCATCCCTCCGATATTACCTCCTACACGAAGAATCTTGTTTCCTCAAAGTCTCAAGAAGAGTAACAGTAAGTGATTACATCTATTCCCAAGGTTTACAATGATTAAAAAGTGACAGGTCAACAGCCTTTCTTGTCCCCCCATGCTGTCAAGATAGGTGATCAGAAGACCGGTAAGTACTGATTGGTTTCCATTTGATATGAATGATCCACTAAATACATCTCTCAGGAAAACACACATTATCCTCTCCAGCTGCGAAGTTCTCGGATGATCGACCACTCAAGAAGCCCTGTCTTTCATCTCCATCTACTGCGAAACGTACCAAACTTCTCCCCGTAACACCGGAAAGAGTCAATGGACGAGAAAGAACAGTTCCATCGAGTGACGATGAAGATGAGAATGAGATTGGAGAGAATACGCCAAATCCACCGAGTCGAAAGAGGAAATCGAATGCCATGGCCAGTGCAGCAGGAAGTCATAAGAGAACACCACCGCCAAGAACATCCGTAGCAGTTGTCATTCCAACAAAACAACAACCTTCCTCCTCGTTTTGTACCATTCATCCCAATTCACCAGCTGTCCAGAAAGTCGATATAGCTGTGTTACGACTCGAGAAAGAAGAGCTACAACACCGCCTCGATGTTTCATCGCAACAGGCACAAAAAGCCATGAACGAAATCAAAGAATGGGAGAATAGATGCAGGGAAACAACCGACGTACAAGATAATCTCAACAGACTTCTTCGTGCTGAAATTGAAGATAAAGAGAGACTTCGAGAACAATTGAATTCTTTCAGAGAAGAAGCGCACGGCCTCAATCTCGAAGCGAAGAATTGGGAGGATAAATGGAAGGGAGCCGCGAGTGAAATTGATGTATTGCGGAAGCGATTGAATTTCAAGACGAAAACGCAGAAAGGAGATGAGCCCTCCACAGACAAATGGCGACTTCGATACATTTCCGAGAACGAAAAGACAACCAAACTCCAACGCGAACTTAAGCAGATCAAAAACGCTCCAGAACCTCTTCACCTCACTGACAAAATCGAGAATCTAGAACTCGAGCATTCAAATCTAAAATCGCAGCATCACCTCCCCAAAACCGACAAACAAAACCCCCAAGAAGAGTATCTCGAATCACCAAACCCACACCGAGCAGAACAAATCACCCAACCAAGACCAGAACTCCAAGAGAAAGACATCCTCATCACAAACCTCACCACCCAAAACCAAAGCCTCCACCAAGAACTATCGCAAAAAGACGACCTCTCCTCTCAAGTATCCCAACTAACCTCCTCCCTCTCCTTCACCCACGATCTACTTTCCCAAGCCGAACGCACCCACTATTTCGAAAGCACGGCTCTGAAGCAACAAATCACGCATCTAAAAAACCTCCTCGTTTCACAAACGAATACCTCCGACCAGCTGACAGTTCTGCAAAAAGAATACGAGAAAATGAGGGAAGAAATACTAGATAGGGATGAGGAGATTGTTCTTTTGAATAAGGAGTTTGAAGAGGAGAGGAGCTGGATGAGAAGGGAGGTGGAGAGGTGCGTGGGTGAGCTGAGGGTGAAGGATCAGGGGTTGCAGAGAATGGGGGTGTTGGTTGCGGGGTGGGTTTTGAAGTGGAGGAGTTTGGGGGGGGAGGGGGAGGGGATGGGGATGGGGATGGGGATGGAGAAGGGGGGTGGTGTGCCGGCGGTGGAGGGGGTGGGGATTTGTGTTGATGGGGTGAGGTCGTGAGGGGGGAAGTGGGTTGGTTGTTGGATGGTTAAATGATGGATATGTTTGGAGAATTTATCATAATATGACCTCCTAACGAGTGGATGAAAGTTTGTATTTATGATAGATCCACATGAGTGTTTTATTTTGTTGTGTTTTTATTTCTCCCTTCATACGAAATCACATTCCAAAGCAACATATGAATTTTCATAACGGTAGATACATATATCTTCAAAAGGCTAATCAATCAATCTAACCTGATACAATTTATAATACATTGAAAATTGAACAAAGGATTCCTACCCTACCTACCTACGCTACCATAAACCATTAATCAATGAATCAATTCAATCAACTCCTATCCCCCATCTCCCATCTCATTTCTTTCATCCCCAAGAGCAATTCTCCCATCTAAATTCTCAAATTACTTTTCTCCCCTTAATCGACTTTTCCACCACCATTAACACCACCTAATAAACCATCCTTACCACCATCATCTACTCTAAAGAAGCCACCTCTTCTCGCACCAATTTTTCCTCTTCCATACATCGTGGCACCTAGAATCATTCCTAGTGCAACTCCGAAACTGAGGAATGGATGTCCTGAAATTGCACCTCTAACATTGAAGAATGCTTTTTCGAATGATCCCACTGTACTCTTTGGCTTGATAACTGGAGGGTTCACTACAACCTTAGGAATGGTTTCCAAGATTGAAGTACGAGAAGGAATAATGTAGTTCCCGGTGATTGTTGTATCCCAGTAGCGTCGGTTCTATTTGAAGCGTTAGTATACCTCAATAAAAGGGAGATGATCGGAAAGAACGGATCCAGTACTTACATCTTCATCATTAATAATAACCTTTTCACCATCACTCTTAACTTCAATACCGTAAGTACTTCTAATCCATCTTTCCCAGAAAACTCCATCCACCCAAGCGAATCCAACCTCCTTTTGATCAGATTTATCCATATTAATTCTGATACTCTTGGCAGCCCTCAAAGCTCTTTGATCATTTCGATCTTCTGCTTCTTCTAATCTGAGTTGCTTTGCATCTCTCAATTCTTGACGTTCACGTTGATAATTGATGATTTGTTTATCCATCCATTCTAATGCAGCTTGCTTCAATTCTTTCTTAGCCATTTCAAAATCATGTTCGCGGTCTCGAGAAAGAATTGCAAGGACAACAATTTTACCATCCATAATTTCGCGAGAATTGGAAGCTGTAAGTTCTGGAACAACAGGTAACCAAACTGATTGCATCCAATGAAGAACCTTTCGGAAATCGCGCATGTCTTGAGGGGCGAGTGCTGTGTAATAAGTTGGTCTACCATCTCGGGATACCAATAAACGAGGCCAAGTTGTAATCTTGTATCGATCAGCAAGAGCAGCACTGTTGGTTTTGACAAGTTTGGCGTGTCCAATCAAACTCAAAGTCAATCTTTCCAATGCAGCAAAGTCTTCGCTGGTAGTAGCATGATCGTAAAAGTAAACAAAGATAACATCTTCTTTCTCCTCCAATTCCTTGAACTCAGCCGCATCAATATCCTTAACACCATCTCCAATATCAACGGCCTTGTTGGCAAAGGTAACGAAATCACCCAGTCCTCTAAGCCCTTCATATTCGACACGTTCTCCACCGCGGAAGAAATGAATGGTAGGATATCCTCGAACGTGTACGTCCTTGCATAATCTAGATTCTGCTTCACAATTGACTTCTCCGATGTTTAATTTCCCTTTCATTTCCTTTGCCAATTGAGCCCAGTTAGGAGCCATAGCTTGACAATGATGACACCATGGGGCGTAAAATTTGATAAACCAAGGATCCTGGGACATAGTAACCAAATTTTGAAAGCTCTCGGCTGTAAGCGATACGGATGTACCAAGTGGGTTCGCAGTTTGAGTAGGTTTTGAAGGCTTGTTTTCGATTGGTGTGGCTTTGAGAACAGGCTTAGTGGTGATTTTGGCAACTTCGGGTTTCGTTTCCTTGACGGCGTCCTTAACACTGTCCTTGACATTTTCTGTAGTATCCTTGACGGCATCCTTCACTGGAGTAACAGCGCCTGCGACCTTATCTGCTACCTTCTCAGCTCCTGTCTCTGGCTTCTGCGCGGATCCTTGGGAAGCTTTTTCTGTAGGTTTTTCTGTAGATTTTTCGGATGCCTTTTCGGATCCTTTCTCTGTCGATTTCTCGGTCGTCTTTGCCGTCTCCTTTGAGGCAGCTGCTTCAGGCTGATAATCTGGACTTTGTGTTGCACGTTCTTCTGGGTATTTTGGTCCACCAATTGGTCTAGACCCTGGTCTGATAGATTCCAAATTGTCCTCGATGAAAGCACCCAACTTTTCCATATCCTTAGGTCCAACGAATCGTTTGGCTTCCTCGCCATCCTTGTATAAAATAAATGTTGGGAAAGAAGTTACGCCATGGTCTGTACAGGCAGTTCCGAATGCGATACAATCAAGAGAACCGAAATGATAGTTGTAATAGGCGGTGAAAGTGTTCATTGAAGTCGATGCGGTATCATCAGCTCTTGATTTGACCGGCTTCGAAGTGTAATAGAATTCGTAGAGAGTTTGCCATGTTGGCGCAATGTGTATACAATGCGGGCAATAAGGTCTAGAACCATGGTGAGCATAGTGATCTCCCCAACGAGTTGAAAGGGTAAATTCTCACGAGTGATGTTTGACAAACCAATAACCTTCCGCGACTGTCTGATTAAATAGTTCTCCGTCTATATCGGGTAGAGGGGGGACTTGAACTCCATTAAATGTTGTTGGTTGAGGTACATCCGCAGCTTCCTCTTCACCAGGTAAATCGGGAGAGGAATTCTCTGTTGATTGTTCTCCAGTCTGTGCCAATACTACAGAGGCAAAGACAGTCGATAATAACGAGACCGAAAGAAAACGCATATTGAAGGAGGAAGTTAGGGGGCTATCTGCACCCTGAAATCAAAGATTAATGCGGGTCGCGACGAAACCGCCAAAGAAGGTAAGAAGGAGAGGTTCGTTGTCCTCAATTAATTTGAAATATGACCGTCAATATATCGCATAAGTATCGTAAACTCAAGAATCGTCTTGAGAAATCGTTATGTATCGTTGGGGATAAAAAGAGTGAAGTGATATGAAGAAAGGATCTCGACTCTCATCTTCTTTCATTTACTTTACTCCATACAAATTGATGGAACACAGTTGCACCATTAGCGTTATTCGCTAACAGATTAAATCCTGGTAATTTCTTTTTTTGGACGAAATTGCACGTGATGATGGATCTTTCTTCCTCCTGTATCACTTTTTAGGTACGGGGTCTTTGGTAGTCTCGTACTCTGTGGTGTATCGCGAGTCAACAGTTACTACCTAGGAATTTATATGAAAATTCAAGAAGGTTCAATATAAAGTGTTTTCTCAGCATTTCAATCCATCTCATGAAGTGGCGACTTGACCTGCCACCCACTTCATCTTGAGTACGAATTATGATATAAATTGTCATCATCCAATCATCAATAGCCATGGATCAACGTCAAAGTCAAGGTTCAGATGGCCTTGCTCAGAAGAAACGTAAAGTAGACGACGTTACTAATGATAATGATGATACTAACACAAAGATTGTACGAAGAGGTATACATAGATCGATATCGCCACCTCCATTGCGAAGACGTAGGGTGGGAAGTCCCAAGCCGGTGATGCTTGAGGAAGAAGAAACTCCTAACCAGAAAGAACTCGATCAAAAGCCAGTTGAACTCCCTGAGCAAGGTTCGATGGATGGCAAATACCCAGTCTTGCAACATACCAAGCGAGGAGTGGTGAAGTCGCCATTCCAGCTTACAACAATACGAGATCTACCAGCTTCATCCAATGTGGACGCTGTATCGCTAAGAGATATTCTTGGTGATCCCTTGATATCAGAATGCTGGGAGTTCAATTATTTACATGACCTTGACTTTCTCATGGAACAATTCGATGAGGATGTACGGAATCTCGTCAGGGTTAACGTGATTCATGGGTTTTGGAAAAGGGAGGATCAATCTAGACTTAATCTCGCGGTAGGCTGGTTTTCTTCTTATCTGGTTGAATTTACGCTCCGCTGGGCCACTGCAGTGCAGGTTTTTTTTGCTTCGCTCTATAATAATACTGCAACTCTGTCCCTTTTATAAGCCGTTCCTAGCTTCCTGTGTCCTCACATTCATCACGTACTTCTTTCTCACAATCTTAGTGCTATGCAAATGTTTGAGGATTCAAGAACGAGATTGGCGATACATATGGATGATGCCCCAGCACGGAATTGAAATCATGCTGATGGATTTCAGGAACAAGCTTTGAAATATCCTAATATCAAGCTTCTCACAGCTTACATGCCTGAGATGTTCGGGACCCATCATTCTAAGGTATCACACCCCTAATAGATCTACAACTGAATCCTCCGTTACTAACATGAATAGATGCTCATTCTTTTCCGACACGACTCCACTGCTCAGATCATAATTCATACAGCCAACATGATACCATTTGACTGGACAAACATGACCCAAGCTCTATGGAAATCACCCCATCTTCCTCTTCTCAGCCCAGAGAAGCCAACCCCAATTGAACTCTTCAAAATAGGCTCAGGTCCAAAGTTTAAGTTAGATCTTCTAAACTACCTACGAGCTTATGATACAAAAAGAACCATTTGCAAACCATTAGTCGATCAACTGCTCAAATACGATTTCTCCGAAATAAAAGCAGCCCTAGTAGCCAGCGTTCCAGGAAAACAAGGAATCGAGATCTCTCCATCACAGACTGCATGGGGTTGGGCCGGCCTCACCAACGTTCTCAAATCCGTCTCATGCCACTACGACACTCAACCAGAAATAGTGATTCAAATTTCCTCCATAGCATCTCTAGGTCCAACAGATAAATGGTTAACGCACTTTCTCAAAGCCCTCAAAACATCCAAATCTCCCAGGAAAACCAATCCAAATTTCAAAATTATTTTCCCGACTGCAGATGAGGTAAGAAGGAGCATAAATGGTTACGCATCTGGTCATGCTATTCACACCAAGATCCTCACACCAGCTCAAGGAAAGCAATTAGCCTATCTAAAACCAATGCTATGTCACTGGGCTGGCGATGGCGCTCAACATTCTTCTTCCTCCTCATCTCAACCTTCTGCTCCCTCAGAACCAAAAGTTCAAGAAGCATACCGCAAACGTGCAGCTCCTCACATAAAAACCTACATCCGTTTCAGTTCAGATACAAGTTCAGTTTCCTGGTTTCAAAAATCAATAGATTGGATGCTCGTTACTTCGGCCAATCTCTCTAAGCAAGCATGGGGCGAACCACTCAATTCAGCAGGCGAAGTTCGGATCTGTAGTTATGAGATCGGAGTGCTGGTTTGGCCCGACTTATGGAAGGAAAAGCAGAGTGGGAGGAAGGTGAAGATGGTACCGTGTTTTGGGGCCGATACGCCTTCTATATCTTCTGTCTCTTCTTGCTTGGAAGCAGTCGATCAAAAGAACATAGAGGTAGCGGGAGCAGGAGAATATCTAAACAGGAGAAGAGATGATGATCGAAAGGAGGATCAGGAAGAAAGAAACACGATAATAGTAGGCGCAAGAATGCCCTATGATCTCCCTCTAACTCCATATGGCAAAGACGATGTCCCATGGTGTGCGAGTGCATCATATAGCGAACCGGATTGGATGGGAAATACGTGGAAGACATGATTGTGATAGGAATTTCATTGATTATTCTCTATTCCCCCCTCTCGTGAATTATGTTCGTTTCATCTACAGCATGATGCAAGACAACATTCAATATCGATCACAAGGCATTCATTCATGGCGTTTATAATAGGGAGCTCGGTGACTATTATGGTTGGAAGGAAGCGTGAATATACATGCTGGGCGGGTAGAGGAGTCTCAAGCTCACATAGGTGGGAACTTTGCATTTATATCTAGACACAGACGTAGAGGAGTTGTGGGTTTGCAGGTTCTTTGGCTTGGGTTGTGTAATGAGATCATAGGTAGTATCAACATGGTAGTAATTTCTCCACAGAAAAAAATGCAGAAATAAACGAATTCGACAGATGCAACAGAAATATATCTTTTTGCACGAAAGTCAATACGGAATCAACTGATTTATGCATAATCATTCGCTCTTGCTTGCTTGCTTGCTTTCTCAAACATAAACATAAACCTCCATGCACTATGCATTTCTAATTCCCTTCGGATCCCTAGCTCAACTATGCAATTCTTGTATATTCTCCACGCATCTCTTCCGCAAAACCAGAACTTCCATTGAAAGTTTAGTTTCCTCCAACAGCCTCAGGAGCCTTATTGGCATCATATCCACAGCTCTTCTTTAATTCCTCGATCTTGGCAACGTATTTTTCTTTAGCTTGGTCGGCTGTGATGCCGGAATCGACCTTTTCTTGCCACGCATTCTTCTTGGCTTTGCCCTGTTGTGGGGAGGGGTGTTAATTTTGAAGGTTTGGGGTTGAAGTTGAGGTTGAGAGAGAGAGAGAGAGAGATGTCGAGGTGATGGGGAAAAAGAAAGAGGAGGAGGAGAATGTAAAGATTAAGAACGAACCTTGATGTCGAACAATCCTGGAGCCTCAGCTTTGGAGATGTCGTCACCGATGGCTACTTTGTATAAACCTATGTGGTGCATCTTGTATTAGCATGTTTCCATTCGCTTTCTGCCATCCTAATGTTTATCTGTGCTTATCATCCTTCCGTCGCAATCCATCATCCACCATCTTCGAATCAAGCTTTCGAATCCATAACTACATATTCCTCAAGCCTCGGAGCTGAAACATAGTAGAGCGGGAAAAAAACACATACTGTAAATCTCGAGCAAGTCTCCAGATTCAGGCTTACTAGTAAGCTTCTTGGAGTCGGCAACGGCGGTTTCAAAGGCGGACATGGTGAATGATTTGTGTGATTATTCTTTCGAGGACTGTATGTGTAGATCAACAAGGAATCATCAGCAAGTAATCTTATATTTATCTGCAGATAGGTTCTGCAGAAGGATTTATTTTCTCTCTGAGTAATGATAATGAACTGTATATGGAATCGGGAGGACTTACGATATTGTATGAAGATTCGGTGATGAAATGGAAGATTGTTGAGTAAACCTTGGAAGAAAGGGATATGGCGGGGTGAGGGGAGCTTTGCTGGTGGGGCATCGGCTATTTGAACTATACCGACGTGGCGTTTAGCGCGATAGGCGCGTGATATCTGTGTTTTGGATGGGGAAGGAGGATGATTTGATATGTTTCATATTTTGTAGATTGTGTCTTAGAATGCTGGTCACAAGAGGCGGAGTTAGGGGTTCAGCCTTATTGAGATTAGATGGGGTTTTTGGCTTATTAAAATACAGTTTATTGGTTTCTGTTATGTCTTGCTCCATAAAGGATTATTGGTTCCTATGGTGGCCGTGAGATCCTCCTTTCCTCATATAATATCACATATACTATCAGGACCCGTTCCTTGCACCGTGATAGTACTCAATTAGCAAGAAAATCAATAGCGGTAATCACAGCACTATTAATACTATCAAAAGCGGCCTCAATCATATGTGGCAGTGACTCCTCCTCGGATGGTTTCTCAATCAGGACTTTTTCGAAAGCTTGGAAATCATTCTTCATCACTTCTAATCTCGCGATCACGCTCCCCAAAAGATCATTCGACGCAAAGTCTGATTTCTTCGGTTTCAAGTCATCCATCAGTCGGACGATATAAGAACGTAAGCTTTGACCTATCAGCTGCACAATTTCATGCAACTCAGATGGTCCGGACGGGACCAGGACAATGGTATCTGCGATTGCTTTTTGAGTTCCATTGTGAACCGTAGTGAAGCCGGCGTCTATGAGAGTGTAACTACCAATGGAGCCATCATAGTAATATACTTCTTTGTTGAAACTGCTCACATCCCCAGCGAGAGATTGGACGTCGAGATTGACGCTAGCTGCGACAGAGAGGACTATTGTAGCAAGATAGAAAAGGAAAGTTTTGATGAATAATCCCATGATTGTGGTCTTCCTTTCGCAAAACCCGAAAACTGGAGAGCTGTAATGATATCGATTTTTGAAGATTGAAGATACAAAGAATCATAGGTCTTGCAAAATATGGAGATTGCATTGTAGTACTTATAGTCGCCTTTCATAATTAGTTGGTATCAAGGTAAGACTTATCAATAGTTGCAAGAACATAAAATCTCCAAGATCTACGGAACTAATAAATCTCAATTATCCAGCCCTTGCTAGAAGTTTACGCTTGTAGATTTATAGTAAGATCAGAGTCAAACCCGTTTTCACATTCCTTATAAAGTTCCCCTTTATTACCCAGAAATAGATCGCCAATTTGCTTGTGTATCATCTTAATCTTAAGGTCTTGTATCAACACTGCATCGACTCCATTCAAACAATCTTACCTGCTTGTTCTCGTTGCCAATCTTGCTGCGCGTCTGATCATGACCATGTGTTAAGGCAGAGATATTGAGCCCGTGGGAATCTTTGGGACCGTTGAATGAATTGTAAATCGCCATTCCTCATGTCGTCTGAATATCAATCATACAAGTAAATCCGCCTGAAGCCTCCAGTCAAACTTTTGAGTGTGCGGCCACGAGAGAACAATTGAACCCCTTGAAAACCTTGAAGACCTTGAAACCCTTGAAACCCTTGAAAATCGGTCGAGTTACTCAGAGTGATCTCGACTTCGAGAAGATATAATTCTTGGTACAGCTGAGTCATTTATTAAAGTTCGAACCCAAAATGTGAATGTTGAATAGTTAAACTTATTATAGAGCTCAAGTTTTATGTAGAATATCAAATTGAATATCAAATTGAAGTTGCAGCAGTCATACAAAGTTTTGCCCAGGTAACCTATCGCCTAAAGTAACGCGAGCCGCATTTGCTGGCATTGAGGGGCAGACCGTAATAGGCCGCAGACCGAGTTCTTCCTCCCAAAGTTAAAAACCCTTTCAATTCAAATTTTGTGAACAGAAAAAGATTTACATAAAATACATCGCAAAAATGTCTACACCTTCAAACACTGGAGCTGATCCAGCTTCAGAATCTTCTGAAATTCGAGATCATTTAAAATCAGCCAATTCCAAATCCGATATGATTGAAGAAAATCATAACTCTCCAGCTCCTACTTCAACAACAGAGGGGGAGATCGATAATTCACAAAAGGATGATGCTGCTACTATGGCTGCGAGTGAAGAATTAAAGCACACAAGCATTTCAGACAAGCTTCCATTGCCCACAGAAAGACCGTCGCAGATACCAGATACTCAAGCAGAAGATAAGGATATGTCCGGTACGGACAAAGAGACCACGCCCGAGACTGAACCGATTGATGCGCAAGATGAGGAAATGAGAGATAGAGTTTCTTCGCCCAAAAAGAAGCGTGGCAGAGATCAAGATGACGATACAAATCAGGCGGAAGACGATACTGGGAGAAATAATGGAATTACAAGTGAAGGAAGTTTAAATGGGAGTCGAACGATGAGATCAGGTCCAGAAAAGAAGAGACCCAGAGATACTTCACAAGAACCATCCAGAATATCAGATAAAGTTTTAGCAAAGGTAGATTTACTTTTATTTAATTTCGTGCCCCTAAAGTATCTAAAAATTTACTAATTTACCCTCTCAGGAGAGAAGCCAGAAAGAGGCATCGAAGACTACCGAAACATCAACATCATCCACCGAGAATCCCATCAAGTCAACAGTTGGAAGTACACCTGGTGATAAATTTGCAAGCTCGGGATTTGGCGCTTTAGCATCTGCCAGCACTTCTCCATTTGGCACTATCGGCGCATCTACACCTAGCGTTTTTGCTTCGGGGGCAAAATCACCACTTTCAGGTTTTGGATCTTTTGTCTCTGCCAAACCAGCAAACTCCACATCTGCATCCTCGATCCCAAGCTCCTCGGCAGAAAAATCTACATCTGGGTTTGGAAGCGCATTCGGTGGTGGTGCCACATCAGGTTTTGGTGGGTTAGCATCAGGGAGTGTATTTGGCAGTGGATTAAAGAATGGATTTGCTGGTGGATCTGGACCAAAGCTTTCGAGCTTCGCAGCTCCGGGCAAAGACAATGCTGGATTAGGCAGCAAGCCAGCCAAACCCTTTGGTGCTCCAGCTAGTGATGCGGAGGACTCTGACGATGACGGAGACGACAGCGATGATGGTGCTGAGGGCGATGAAGAGGAAGGAGGGGAGAGGGCAGTTGTTGAGGACAAGAAAAAGACCAAGAAAGGTAAAAGTTCGATTCTGCGATTGTGATGTGTTCTTGTTTCTAATCATGATCTAGTTCACATTGACGACGGCGAAGCCGACGAAGCAACCATATTACAGATTCGAGCTAAATTATTCGCAATGGGATCTAAGGAGCTAGGCTGGAAGGAAAGAGGAGTTGGTACCCTGAAAATTAATGCACCAAAATCATGCGTCAAATTCGACGACAATGGCCATGTGATTCCTGGCAGTTTCGATTCGTCAATGCTGGAAGGGAATAGTGTACGACTGGTCATGCGACAAGAAAATACTCACAGAGTTATTCTGAATACTGTAGTACTGAAAGCTATGGAATTTAAACCCAAACCCTCAACTACTTCGGCACAGGTTTTATTCACGGCTTTTGAAGGAGAAACGGAGGCCAAACCTATTAATATGATTCTCAAGGTTAGTACTCTCTCTGCATGTGTTTTTGTACGTGGCATTTTTTCTAATTTCTTTGGGGGTGGATAGATGAACGAAAATAATTACAAATTATTCACAAACGAAATCGAAAACATCCAACACGAGCTATAAGATTGAAACATTATACAACAACGGATCAGTCGATACACAACATAACCTTGATCAAAGCCCGGATCTTTTTCTTCAAAGTAATAGGGATGAGTATTTTGGAGGGGGTCATCTCCTATCCTGCATACCCAGGTTATGCTTCCCGGCCGATTCGGTCGATTTGCTTGGGAGGAGAACTTTTAGAATAAAGCGAATATGGATGGATGGAGGCATTGGTACGATACAATAAGAATCACAAGGTAGTCATAATCTACAGCGCCGTTGTCTTCACACTCGTTTTTGAGAGGGTGGAGTGGAGTAATAATATACCAGACATTGCCTATTTTTTACCTAATCGTTTTTTTTCTTTCCTTTCAAGCTTTCGAATCGTTTTGTGAGTGATGGTGAGAGTTTAAGGGTGATGCCTTTCTTGGGACGTTTGGGGTTCATCTGGTTGATGAGGGTTGCATAGCGAATGGGGGAGGGTGATCTTGAGGGTTTTGGGGATTGTGATTTTGGAGAGGGGGCGGAAAAGGAAGGCAAAATTCGGGGTGGACGGACTTGCATTTTGGAAGGAGAGAAGATATGAATGGAAAGATTGGAGGATTGGGAATTGGACCTTCTTTATGATTAGATTGGGTAGGTATATTGATATGAGAATATAATGGATTTTGATGTTCGTATGTGATGTGATTATGCTGGATTGTGATGGAGTGTTTGTGTGACGGGTTTATGGATGGTTCTGGAGGGTTTTGTTATTTGATTGGTGTTGTGAGGTGGAGTGAGGTGATGGAGTGAGGTGAGAGATGGATGGATGGATGGATGAGAGAATTCTGCGGGAAAGTATAAGATGAAGTTAAGTAATAGGTATATATTTGTATCTAGAGAGGCTTTCGGTGGAAGTGGGAAATGTGGAGAAGCGGAAGAAAAGGGAGGGGGGGGAGAAGAGGAGGAGGGAGAGATGGGATAAGGGGAAAACGAACTGGCGATGGTAATGGGAAACATGGAGAGAGAGGTGGAGATAAGAGGAGAGGGTGAGAAAGGGGTTAAGCGCGGAAAAGGTGGAGAGAGAAGGCACGGAGTATTTAGTGATACTAATCACATGTTCCAGCGTATTTATTGCGTCTAAGGGAGTAGAGTAGATGACCTAGTAGTCTTTACCTATTCAAAGTTTCGGGGGAGGGGGGTTCGTTTCTCTGTTGATGATATCTCATGAGTTTGAATCTGGGGTTTGGGGGGGGATTGAGGTGCGTATTGATATGAAGGGTTTTAGATCTCGTTTCTTATTGTAAGATTACCTCAGCGGTTGGGTGAGGTTCTCGTGTTGTTTTTGATCGGCTTATAAAGCACCATCTCTCGTTGGCATTAAGCTTACCTTCCTTTGAAGATGACACAACGATGTACATGATGTGCCAATCTTTCTCTCGCTCACCTTATCGACCTCGCAAAGAGAGACTTCAAAGGTCATGTTTTCCCGAATCAACCGACGACGGAAGATTTAATGGGTCCGTTTGCTTGGACATTGTCGCTGGCGAATCCAGATAATTCACCAAAAGAAAGAAAGCCAAGGACATAATTCGGATGAGATTCACTGGGCAGATTTCAGCCGTCGTCGGGAGACTGATATCAAGATCTCTATCAACAGTAGTCATGTGTATCCAAACGCTGCCCTCGATGGAGTACAAATGCTTGATACTATTCTTGTTCACATTGGCAACATTGGAGATCAAAGATCTGACTTCAAAAATCACGGGCACTCTTTCGCGGTCCCTACACAAAGTTTGACGCTTGTCACAAAACGCGGTACGTCACTGTCAAGAATTTCTGAGCTGACGGCAGCAAGTATCTGCAGGGGCCAATTTATCATTGCATCATTCATGGACTCTCCAATTAGATTAAAAGGTTTCCGAATAGGGAGGGCTGAGACCGATCCTGACCTTGGGTCCAAACTGAATTTCGATATTGCGAGGGGTTGGCCCAGAGAATGTGTAGAGTGTCATGATTGTCACAATACCAATTTAACACAGCTTCCCACTCGCGTGATTGATGTTACACCTAATCAGATAAGAATCATTCATTCAAATGGGATCACGGCTAACTACATTGCGTTGAGTCACTGTTGGGGCGGCCCGATACCCATTTCATCAACTACAGCAACACTACCACAACACCAAAATGAGCTTCCCTTTCAAACCTTGCCTGCGAATTTTAGAGATGCCATAACTATCACTAGAGAGCTAGGAGTTCAATATCTCTGGATTGACTCTCTATGTATCATCCAAGATTCTAAACATGACTGGGAACAAGAATCTCAGAAAATGGGAACCGTTTATCGAGATTCATTGGTCACAATATATGCAATGTCATGAGAGGCTAGCACTGGTGGTATTGTTCCAAATCCTGCATACCAACCTGTTGAAAAGCCGTCTACTACTTTCACTCTTAATGATGATAATAGAATGGAGGCAACTGTTAGAGTGGAACCTGCAGATAGAGACATTCATGCCGAGGACTTACACCGTCTGGCAGAATCTTCTCCGCTACGTAGTAGAGGCTGGACGTTTCAAGAATCCATATTATCTCCTCGTCATATTTACTTTGGGAGAGGACAAATATACTGGGGATGTACACAGGGATTTCACGATCTCACAGGGATGCCTCCTGGGTATAGATTTCCACAAGAAGAGCACATAAATCGTTTATTGCCAGCTCTTCATTCCATCATACAGGACATCGATATGATTACAGAAATGGAACGAATCATACTTCTCCAGAGTTTTCGTGATATACTCTGGCAATACTGTCAGAGAAATTTGACATACGATACCGACAAACTTCCAGCAATCTCAGGTTTATCAGGACTTCTCCAGCCAGCCATTGGAGGAGATTATCTTGCCGGCTTGTGGAGTTGCGATTTATTGGATGAGCTTTGTTGGATTCCTGACATGAAATCTGGATGTGTTCACATCAAGCCGTATCGTGCACCCTCATGGTCCTGGGCCGTAACAAACGATCGCTTCAAATTCGATCGGGGCACCATCATCGCGCCTAAAGATCGAATTGCCGAGTTGAAAGTTATAGATTATAAAGTAGTTCCAAAGGTCAAAAACAATCCTTACGGCGAGGTAGAGTCTGCGTATCTAATTGTAGAGGGTTTAACCCTCCCTATTCTACGGGCCTGGCAAACGAGACATCTCGGAAAATATGATTATGATGGTTACTCGGGAACATATTGTTTTGATGATCCGGCCTGGATTTCTCATTATGAAGCTTTCGAGTGGTCTGAAAATTACGGGTGGCAACAGGGTTTTGGAGAATGGACGAGGATGTAGGAGTGTAGATAATGACAGGTTGGAAGACTCATTCGCGTGGCTAACGAGTGATTAATGAGGAAGAGGAGAAATGGATGAAGGAAGAATACATTGTTCTGCTTGTTTCGTTAACAAATAGAGATAATGGAGATGATGGAGATGAGAGACCATATGCCGAGTGCTTGATTTTGAAGAAAGTCGATGGGAATGAGGATAAAGATGATGATATGCTAGATATTTATGTGATTCATCATGAACCGGAATGGTTGAAATCTTGGACTAAGAAAACTGTTAAATTGATATGAGATGAGATGAATCAATACACACAATAGTATGAAATAGCTGTATACAAGATCTTTTCCGTCTTCACTGAAATCTATATACTGACTGCTATTATATCCAATCCACACAAACAAACAGATTGCTCCTGTAAACAGATTCCAGCAAAACAACCCAAAATAAAACAATACAAGACAAAGCAAGCAGGAAAACAAGTCCCATAAGCAAACTTTACTCTTCAAACAACATCAAGCAAAATGACATGTATGATTCCAGACTCCTTCATTCCTTCTGAGATTTCAAGCCCCCTTATATATCCATGGCTATGACTATCTAAAAACACAAGCATCTCGTATATCAACAAAAGAGTATGTCTCATCATACCTATATTTATATACATACCCAGATATAAAGTAAAATACCTGGATGCAATATTCAAATGAGGTATCTAAACATTACGAAACACCAATTATCACTATCAATATCAATATCATCTCACTCGGTTTCTATCTTCGATTAAAAAACAGTGTCAGACGAAGTCCACGAATTCTTTACCCCCCTAGCGAGCGCATACACCAAACTTCTAAGACCTAATTTCTATAGCTTCCAGCTCCATGTCCATAATAACTAAACCTCTTTGGACAGCCTTTCCCTGTCTCTTTCCCTCCCCCTTCTCCCTTCCTCTCTATTCTTTCCTATAAAGAGATATATCTAACTCTAACCAACCATCCATCCATCCACTCATCCACAACCAGCCAACCCTCAAGACATCAACCCATCAACCCAACAAACACCCTCCCTCCCTACTTCTCCAAATTTCCTGACTTTCCTCAATCTACACCACAGCTTACATACAGCACAACTCACATGCATCACAACCCACACCATAGCACCAACATGAAGCATTCCATTCCAGAGATCATTTTATTTCAATATTAACACTATTTAAAACTCTCTAACAACATTTACCTAACATTTTGATTCAAGTTGTGTTGTGTTCAAGAAGAAAAATGAGGTATATTAATATCTCTACCCTTTATATCCCTTTTCAATTTCCAAATAATTCTTTCTCTCTTCTCCGAGACACAGGTAGAATTTATCCATCAACCCATCCATCTCAAAACGCACACATCCTCCCCAACCATTCAAACCCCAGAACGACATACAGTCAAAAAACCAGCAACATTCTAAACACATTTTCACAAAACAGTTTTCACTCATCAATATATACTCTCTTCTAAACACTCCCCCAGATTCACCAAGATTCCCGAATCATCCTGTAAGAACATTACATACCTCCAGCTGTCCTTCAAATGTTTTCCATTCCATAATATAGATTCTATGATATATAGGTACCGTACCAAAAATATTCTCACAATTACTCTCCCATTCCAGTATCTTCCACCTCTAGTCAATTCGAGTTAGACCAGGAACTCAATCGCAGATTCAATATCAAAATAAATCCCAATACAAGTACTGTACCAACCGAGCCGAAACCACCTACCTACATACATAGCAGCCTAGATAGCTACTGTACGAACCCCCTCGAACCAACCAAACCCCTCAAACCCCTCGCTTAAAACAACCCTTCCCTGTACATCAACAATACTTCACTCCAAACACTCATCCTTCAACCATCTAATCATTCATCCATCCATCAATCATTCACCCACCCAACCATCCACCCCCCAAAAATTCACTCACCTCGACATCTCAACCCCTCATAAAATCCTCCAAATTTCCCATCTCCTCCCCACCTCCCAAACCCCGAACATCCACCTTTCCAACTTCGAGATAGATTTCACATCCAACATTTCCCTGGTTCAATCTCCTTTCCACAAATCACCATAACAAATCTCCTTGTTCTTTCCCTTTCCCAAGAGCTGGAGACTCTTGCATTTGCATCTGGATAAACTCTCTCGGAGACAAGAAACTCATTTTCCATTGATCCCTCGCTGTATAGCGGAATCTACGCGCCAATTTGGTGTTCAGAATATCCTCATCAGTCTCGTTGATTCCACGTGATAGTACACACGAGACAGATCGGGTTCGAAGATTCGTACACCTGCTAGATCTGTCTAAAGAAACTTTCAAGATCTATATCTCTCACTCTTCCTCGATCTGCAAAAAAACCAAGTTTTCGAAACATATCTCCCGCTACAATCTTCGAATATTCGACATGTCGAACTTCCCACCATCATTTGGCCGAGGAAATATCTTCTCAGGCGGTCCTCGCAAGAATGGTATGTCAACTAATCCATCCAAGCTCCTTCGCTCAATACTAACAATCTCAGCAACAGGTCTTGCAGAGGAAATCATGAATGCGACCATGGAGGGTGCAAAAACTGCGTTAGACGCAAGCAAAGCTTCGGGTAATACCAGCGATATGTCTTTTGGTACGTCTTCCATGTACTTTTGCATCATGCAGAGTAATTACTGACATAACGAGAAGACACTCACTATTACTGCGATACCGAGACCTCCGAGGAGGAATACAGCGCCATGACAACTGACACAGAGATCGAAGCTCCAGCTCCCCCGTCAAGAGGACTCCTCCCCAGCGAACAACCACTGATCCCCTTTGTCCCCGCTCGACTAAGGAAAGGCGAACGAGCCATGATCACACCAGAGATCCAAGATCTACTAAACACAGCCGGAGTCCAACCCAACCCCAAATACGAGGGTGAGATTACCGCTGAAGTTTTGAACGATCTCTTGACTCCGGCGCATGAAAACTGCGCACTCCACATCACGAATATCCACCCCAAAGCTAAGATGGCAGATCTCTTCTCCACGATTCACCACGGGAAAGTGTATTCGGTTGCGTGGAACGCACCGAATGAAGAGTGGACCCATGCAGCTGCACGACTTTGCTTTTGCGCACGCGAAGCTGCAGAAAGATATCTCGCGGGTAGTGAGACAGGTGATGGGATCCACATTCTCGGACAGCGAATCACTGTAGAATGGAACCGAAATCGAAAGTGTCCTGTGCCAGAGGACGAAAGTCATCAATCTCGCGTGGTTCAACTTCGCGGCCCACGATCTTTTGGCTTCTCCGCCCAGGATCTTTTAGATTTCTTCGGCAAGGATATGAAGTTATTCATCATCTCTCGAAAGGAATGGGATCACAGGACTGATCAAAAAGTTGTAGAGTTAGCTTTTTGCGGCATCAAAGCCCAATCGAGAATGGCATTCCGCTGCTTCAAGCAGAAAGTCGCGGCACAAGGATTAGGAGATCAGTTCGATATCCGATTCGCTGCTGATCCATGTGATCCAAGTGCGGCTCAAGGCAGAGACATGTTCATGCCTCGACCACGTACACGTCAAATCACACCACCGCCACCACCACCACCACCTCGCACATTAGATAGTATTCGTACGTCTAGTTGGCGTGTAGGGGCATCGCGCGAACCGAATCGAAGTGGGAATCCAAACACCACACAACGAACTGGACCAAAGTATGAGAAGGGTACCGGTCCAGATGCAAAATGTTGGAGACGTACTGAGTGAGGCAACCAGCGAGGCGAGATTGACTCTAGAGTAAGAGTATTATAGACGGACAGATCCCTTGCGCACAGATTTTTGGTCACAAGTTCCTCCCGTCTTGGGGGGAGTGGCACATCAAGGTCAAAAGCCATATCATTGACCATTTTATTTCCCCCACTACACATTGATGTCACCACCAGCGAAAGGAGCCCCACAACATAGCTCATCTGCATCCAAACAGACTCGAGGGACTTTCATCTGACAGGTTTTGTCAAAACCTGAATCTATCAGACCAGCACGTCTGTATCATATTCTCACCACATAGTTGCTCTGCACAACGAAATATACATAACCCCAACAAAATACTCACCACCTATTTCGACACTTACAGCGATTGATGGTGCCTCGACTTCTTTGTTCCTATATCAGACTCCGAAGAGTCTAGTGAAGGAAGAGCTTGATCACAAGAGGCTCGTGTGGGTGGTTATAGCGTTTGATTTATTACATACTTATGATATCTCGGACAACTTCCAGGTTAAAAGTTCATCATCGATTACTATCATAAAAACCATAAACTGATGATTTGGCCTGATGTGATATGATGTGAAGAGATGAATGAGACTTATTGTTCTGCGCTCGAAGAAACGTTTGTACAGGAGAAGCTTCTAGGCTGATTTGACCAAGACGGATGACCCCTGGTAGTGAAATACATCGAATGACTCTAAGCATCGCTTTGAATGGTTTTGGGAAGAGCCCTAGTCGTTTCTTGCTTTTATTTATCCAGGCATAATCCAGTATGAGCTCATGAAGTATCTGTATAATATTGTCTGGAGATGCATACAATAAAACTCGAAGTTCAGATACTTCTTGTCAAGCCGTTTGGGTAAGCTTTGGAGAAGGAGACTATGTCCCTGGGTTTTCACGAAACTCGGAATGCCTTCCTCTCAGTAGACTCCAACTCAATTCTGAGACTGCCAAGTAATATCCAGAAAACACCAGATCCCATTCGCAAAGTCTGTTAGCCCACGATACAAAGTCCAATTGGAGTAAAGGAAGAGTGCAGCTTCCCCAACAATGCAATGCAGCCTTGGAGCAAAAAAACCAAATAAGTCCTTATCCAGATATTTCTTTTTTTCCCAAACTGTCTGTAGCTATCCACCACCACCCGGGTGTCATCCTGGTACTTTCCGCCTCGTCAATGCATTTCAGGTTTCCAGTACATCCACGATAAAGTACCGATCACAAAAACAAAGCTCATTCTACTGCATAGTCGTTTGTTTCTCCTCCTTTGTATCGATGTAGAGTTGCTGCCTGATTCGAGACCCTTCCAACCAATCAATCGAAGAGTTTTTCCCCCTATGGCTACCTGCATATTGACTTGGATGATTGGTTACCTCCTAGTTCGAACACCGGACTTAACTTCAATATTTCTTAGATTTTCTAAAATTCTGAGATTGATAAACATCAACTGTCATCGTCTCTTGCACAACTTTCTTCCAATATATCATCACAACAAATCGCTAGTTTTGATCTTTGTACGCCAATCTTGATCCCTTTCCCAACTCGTGCCCTTAGACACAAACGAAAATGGTCCATCAACCAAGCACCTGGGAACTATCTCTTGATCGTGCGAAGCAGCAATTTCGTGACCATCAACACGACTGTCAATATGATGGGAGAATCAAAGGTTCCCGCAAGCTGCCAAGTTCGATGCAAACCAGCTCCAAAGTGAGAACCACCACGAGTTTTGATCATAAGCAGGATATTGGCTGTCTGTACTAAGACCAAGCTTACACTATTCATTGCTGACTAGAGACAGATAATAGCGAGTTTCCCTTCGATTCATGGGTTGAATCAATTACTGGGGCGGTCGATCCCCACGCAAACCATACTTCATGCGTTCTATCAAACGGAGGTATGCAAGTGTTTGAATATGCACAAAAGCCTAGCAGTTTCTCATCCAAAGTGAGTGTAGCGTTCAATGCCAAAGATACATCCACCGCAACATCTGGTAGAGTTTTCAATGAAAATTATCGAGGTACTATGATTCAATACCTCGGGATGAACACTGAGAGGCAGAACGGATCTCACATGTCATCATCTGATGAGTCTTACACTCGATCCGTCTCAACGACTTCTGGTCCAAGTTTGTCATCTTCGTTTGCATCGACTGCATCGACTGACATGACGACGCCAGTGCTTGACGGAAATCACTCCCAAATACCCAGCTGGGATAAAATTATGCTACCCATGCCACTTATTGACACCTCAAACGGTCTTCATAGATACGAATTAACGACCAAGATACCTCAAGATAACCTGGTGCTAGATAACTATCCAGTACACGAAGGTGTGGATAAAAAAGCATACGAGTTCATTCCGTCAGCAATCCTCAAGGGTGAGCGCCGCCCAACCAATCCCGAAATGATTCGTAAAGCTGCAGAAGTTGGACTTCCTTCCAATCCAAATTACAAAGGCGAGCTCACCAACTTCAATCTCCGCAATGCGATGTGTCTCGACCACGAAAATTGTTCGGTGAGAATCCATAAAATTCCTCCAGAAGCCAGTCATTCCGAGATCTTCGCTGTGATTACCCATGGCAAGGTTTTCTCCTTCAACTACACCCCTCCCGTCAAAGGACTTTTTACACATGCCGCTACCGATCTTGTCTTCCTCACACGAGAAGCAGCACAAGACTTCTTCTATGACGCCAAGTTCGGTCGTGGCCTTTATATTCGCGGGGAGAGACTCATAGTCATGTGGAATAGGATTAAAGTAATGCCAGCGGAAGGTCGATATGAGAAAATGTCAAGAGTAGTCAGAATTAAAGGCCCAGCCACCAAATTGTCGACAAAAACTGTTGAAGCATTCTTTCGGAGCAGATTTGAGTTCGATCTTGTCACGAGCAAAGAATGGGTCCAGAGAGATGGGTGGAAAATTCTCGAATTAGCGTTTTCGTCTATCCGTAGTCAAAGTGAGTCGGCGGTAAAAAGTTTCAAGCTTCATGTCGAACAGAAGATGCCAAATATTGGATACCATATCTGGTATGCTCCTGATCCATGCTTCAAGCTTGATCGCATAAGAAATTTTCGATTATCCGAAAATTAAGGAAATCGCCCTGATTGGATATAGAGTTGATTTTCCAGCACTGTATTGGTTGATCATGACAGACTTTCATCTGCCAGCTGGTGAGTGGCATTTAGTGAAACATTGAAGTGATCCCTATCGCATAGCACATGTCCGTCTTTCTTTCTAGACTATCAACTTCGAGCAAATATTGCGGACGCGAATGGGTCTTGTAGGCAACTCGTCAAATTCTACATAATCCGACCTGATGAGTTTGCAATCTAATGACATGCACCCAGCAGGGCATGTAGGCCCTTTTCGAGTTTGTTCGTTTCTTTTTGGATAGTGCGTGTACATGGATGATAGTAAGGCTTTATGCGTCTTTGTTTGAGTGGTCTGAGAGGTGTGTTATCAAGTGCGCAAGTAACGAGTCTGCAATGGTGGTGAGACTGGGGCATAATGTCGGCACATGAGTCCTGGATATTGAGGATAAATTAGGATTTTGCAAGAATGATCAAGCCAAAAAGCCAAAAGGAAAAAGCACCCATACAGCTCTACTGATCAAATTGCCAAAATCTTGGGTTTTGAGTCGACATAGTGAAGTATGCGTCCTTCTATAAGCCCATTGACTCGATTCACTAGACATGGCAAGAATCTTCATGCACACTGTTAGACTCTCGTCACATTAATACTCGCACAGAAAGCCGTTCCCGCTTTTAACCTCAAATACTCTCTCTAGTATATCACGAAATCACGTCATATACTTTGCACCGCACTCACGGGCTTATCTAGAAGACTCGTTTTATTCTCAGATCTATCAATATTTACAGGAAAAGCTAGCAGATGCCCATTCGCAAGTCTCGTCAGATGCACTGCAAAAATCCGATTTACATAAGTACAGACGGAGCAAGAAACAGAAATTGTATTGGCAATTGTGCCTCGATCGCCAGCAACTGAAACAATTCGCACGCGACGATTCCAAGATTAACATGATACAATACATCATATGCCCCTTTATAGCATCTTATCTCCGTCTCTTCAATTCAAACATGTGGTGGAATAACTTTTGGCGGATTTGGATAATAGAAAGCTGCCACAGCGATGTTGATGTACACAAGTACGCAGAGAGCACCCTCCAAATAATTGGATCTGCAATCTTTCAAGAAGTTTCCCACCACCAAAATGGACAGAATTAAGACAACGATAATAAAAAGATCGAAATTCAAATCCATTGGGATATCAACGATCCAACCAATAATGACAACAAGGGGGGCGTTAAAAAGAGCCGTCTGAATGGTAGCACCTAACACGTGTGAAAGAGCCAAATTCATAGAATTGTCATGTGCTTCGTCAATGGCTGTGAGATGTTCGGCAAACTTCTCAACAAGTGGAACCAATATCAGACCAACAAAGCTGTCGGAAATACCATCTTCATCAACAACAAATTCAATGCTTTCCACAAGTCTAATAGCAGTGAATGTAACCATGCTAATTGCAACGATCAATGCTACAACGCATTCCGTAAATGTCAACTTTTCCTTTAGAAGGTCTTCTTCATAATCTTCTTGTTTATGTTCATCGGCCTCGAAAATAGCGTCGTATATAGATTGGTGAGAGCGCATCTGGAAATATACGTATAAAGCGTACGAAATCATGAGTAGGATAGATGTCATTCGTGAGATGTGGAGGACGGAATCGGCGAGTACGAAAGGATCATAATCAGAGTTGGCGCTCTTAACTGCCATGTTGAAAGCCGCGGGTACAATTAGACCGAGTCCACTGGTTAATTAAGTTAGGCGATGCTTTTTCAAGAGATATGGAAGAGCGCATACGCCTGAAGAAGCAAATCACTTCCGACTTCACTAATTTCCTCATCGAACTCTTGCTCATCGTGTGTCAATCCTCCTACGAAGAAGCACATGCCTAAACACAACAATTGAGTGGCCAATATAGAACCCATGATAGCGGCTTGCATGACTTGAAATTGTTCCCTGGCAAGAAGTACCATGAACATTACAATTTCAACAACAGATCCGAGGGTGGTTTCCATCAAGATGCCGAATACTTTGTCCAATTTCCGGGATAGTTCTTGACCAGCAAAACCGATAAGATTTGCCGAAGGGATCATGGATAAATAATTGAGAATGAATATGATTGTATGCCATTCTGGGCGAGCATATGTAATGACGATGGCAACAGGAACAATGGGCCAAAGAAAATTGACGGCTTGTGAAGCACTACTTGAAGATTTCCAGCAAAGTTGAATACATTTGATGGGACTTAATCCTCTTCGACCA
Organism: Botryotinia globosa; assembly: GCA_014898425.1. Taxonomy (NCBI): domain Eukaryota; kingdom Fungi; phylum Ascomycota; class Leotiomycetes; order Helotiales; family Sclerotiniaceae; genus Botryotinia; species Botryotinia globosa. Next base: position 420,326 of record RCSZ01000002.1, read on the forward strand.
CTTTCACCTTCTGGAGCAATACCTGTTGTCACCCTGAATCCTAAGTGGTTCACCTCGAAGCCAGGAATGAGTCGATCTTCTTCAGTACTTTGTGGAGATCCACCCTCTGCACGAGCTTTGTTCCTAGCAATGATAACTTCATCTGGTAGGCTTGAAAAGGAAATCTGAATCGAATGCTTTAATGGCGGACGAAGACCACCCGAGTTTCTGGAACCATTTGACGGGGTGAGCCTACTTGTAGATGCCATTGCTGAGGTTGAACCGAGTTGTGTTTCCTTTTGGGGGAGATGGTGAAGGAGGTGAAGGGCATGAAGAGAAAACAGCAAAAATGCCAGAACAACACCTGCGAGAAAAATCATATGGAAAGATCTCAGATCGTTCCTGCCATTCATTGACTGGACCTACCATTTGTATGTTGTCTGATAGCCAGGAGCAGCCATGGCGACTTCCACATCATCTTTTCTCAACTGAATTGATTCGAGAGATGGAATTGTAAGTTGATTGAACGGTGTACGAGTCACCAATTTCAGGATTTTATTCAACGTGTATCAACATCAATATCAATATAAAGAAGTATTGCAATTGATGGCCTTGTTGATGATTGCTTCGATTATCTAATTGATCACCTGCGGTAAAAATCCGGGAGCGGAATAACATTCGGCCGTTTGTAAGCTGTTAAAATAACCTCCGTACTTACCTAGGTAGGTACAAATCGGATTTCTCCAATTTAAAGCTGCGAAGTCCGACCGACGCCAGCGCAAGTCATCTCTTAACTCCGGTAGCCGGTCAACTCTTACCTCCGGTGACCTTCATACTTTTAGACTCGTACCAAAAACCCTACGCCATCAACTTTATCTGACGTCTAAAATCCACAATCACCACATCTGCGGATATCTGGCGCACTCGGAAACGATAAAATGACGCCGTGTGATATTGGCATGCTTTGATCATCAATCATACAGAAAGTTGATTGTTGATAGACTTGTACTATGGCTTCTAGCTTGCATGCTATATCAGCTCATTCCCATCTAGGTATAAGTATTTGAGATTGTACACGTTTAGACTTTGACGATCACTGCTTAAGATACATACTCAGATCTCTCTCGAGCTTCACTTATCATTACTAGCACAGCTCCCTTTTCTCAAAATGTCTCCTGCAATTCCCAAAGATTCAACGGTCCTTATTACCGGCATCAATGGCTACATTGGATCCCACGTAGCTGATCAACTGCTCAAAGCAGGATATCGAGTCAGAGGTACTACGAGAGATGCTTCCAAAGTGAAGAAACTACTCGACCTTTGGGAGCAGCAATACGGAAAAGATCGAGTGGAGGTGGCAGTTGTACCAAACATGGCCAATGAAGGAGCTTTTGATGAAGCTGTGAAGGGTGTAACTGGAATTGCACATGTAGCATCCAACTTGTCCTTCTCACCAAACCCAAATGAGGTAAGGCTTTATTCATTCCATTGATAATACGAGTCTAACTTCTAACCCCTCACTCAGGTTATTCCAGAATGTCTCGCTGGTGTAAATGGCCTTCTTAAATCTGCAGCCGCAGAACCGACTGTGAAGCGATTTGTCATCACATCCTCGTCTATGGCTGCAACAAGTCCGAAGCCCAACAAGGAATTCTATATCGATGAAAATACATGGAATGATGAAGATGTCGAAGCAGCGCATGCCCCACCACCATATGAGCCCTCGAGAACATGGGCTGTCTACGGTTCTAGTAAAGTTGAGTCCGAGCGAGCGGTATGGAATTTCGTAAAGGAAGAGAAACCAGGCTTTGTAGCCAATGCCGTCCTCCCAGATACTGTCATGGGTTTGGTTTTAGATCCAGCACAAGGTTCTACCGGTGGCCTTGTTAGACAACTTTACTTGGGAGATAACTCCATGATGAAAGACCTTCCTCCTCAGTATTTCATAGATGTTCAGGATGTAGGTCGTCTTCACGTCTCTGCATTGATCGATGAGGATGTGAAGAATGAGAGGTTATTTGCTTTTGCCAAACCATTCAACAATAACATTTTATTGAGAACTTTCCGCAAAATTCGACCCGATGCCAAAATTATGGATGACTTTCATGATGATAGTATTAACGATTTATCCAAGGTTGCTAATCAAAGAGCCGAAGAGCTTTTGAAAAGGGACTTTGGCCGTACTGGTTTTACAAGTTTGGAGGAATCTTTGGCCAACACTATTCAAGGACTCTGAGTTTTAATATAATGGGATATGAGATTAAGCCGAACATTTCTACTTACTGTTACTGAGATATATCATTATCATTATCGTTTTTGCTCTTTTTTCTTCTCTTTGACTTCAGACTCTGATGGAATGTACTTGAGTATCTATCTATAGTGGACTTTCCTCCATTATCAATTGATAAAATTATCCATAATCTTTTTTCTTACCTTTTAACTCGAGTTTTGAATATCGATCATACTTGCAACTGTGGCAATCTTAAGATGCATTCCAACATGAGCAAACAATACTAAATCAAAATCCGTTCCAGGATTCGAAATTGATCTTTTATAGAGCATACATCAACTACAAGTTTTCACCCGGGCGTGCGTGAGGCGCTGGTGAATCGATTTCTGGCAGCGCTTCAGATTTGAGTCTTCTTGTAAAGCTCAATGCGACCATAAATTCAATTTATGGCCATTGATACCGTAGAGATGTTTTCCCCAAAATCGACAAAGCTGTCTCATGGGAAGTCCACAGTACAATGTTTGCAAATCCATTTCTTCCATCTCAATTCGCTTCATTGCTTATCTCCATGGAATATTATATGACTTCATACTGGGCGATCATGCAGAATTATGATTTGCACGATGAGTTGGTTGATAACGAGTTATCTATAAGTGATATAACAACGGTAAGTAAAGATTTAAATCTGATAGCGAGAAGTTTGTGGTGTTGAGAATTAGGATGGGGTGTTCGAGTGCTTTTCTTACAACTCTATGAGAGCTGGATGGATTATGGGCCTTTTGGGAGGGTACTTGTCTTCGTGAATGAGAAGTTTCATATTGATTGTACGGTTTGGACCCTATATGACTTGCTTTTGGATTTGTGGATGGGGTTGGGGTGGGGATGGGGATGCCAGGTAGGATTTGAATGGGGTTTGAATGGGCTTTATGTTTTATATGTGGTGTTTGGATAGGGGGAGGAGTGTGTTGATTTGATATTGAAGTGGTGAAGGGGAGGGGGGAGGGGGGTATATTTACTTAATTTTCGCTGTTTTTGGTGTTAGAGGGATTGTGAGGGGGGTTGGGGATAGGGGACTAGTCTGGAGATTCTGGGTATATAACACCTGCATGGGTTTGATGTATAGGAAGTATGGGTGACAGGAATAGAGACAACGCCAAAGCCGAATGTCCTGCTGGATGAGTTTTTGGGTTTCGGGTTCTGGGTTGGGTTATAGTCGGAGGAAAGGGAAGTACTTCTGATTAGTAGTTGGAGTGCAGAGTGCTTCGTTTGATGCGAGGTGGGAATTGACAATGCAAATTTGGAGTGTGTCTAATGGCGACGAGAATGATAATGGAAATGAAAATGGAAATGGAAATAGAAATCGATACATCTCAGCTGAGATAGTTCGGATGGTGTGAGATATACTATTATAGATACTGCCCATGTGGGACTAGATAATCAATGGAAGAGATCTCGCCTTCTGCAATGATGAAAAATCCCGATTCATCAAGTGTCTGTATGGATACAATTGGTGAAAAAAGCTCGATTTATATACGTCCTCGAGGAGGATTCTCGCTTCAAGTTAATTACCTATATATGTATGTAGGTATCTAGATGAGAAGAGATTCACTCAACCTTCTGTATTTCTGCTCTTCTCTTTTTCGAATCAGCGAGATCAATATAAATCTCATCGTCTGTGTGAATTTATCAGTAATGCAGAACCACAAGAATAAGCACGGTCCTGTGAAGGATTTCTGCTCTGCTGAGTTGTGATTACGGGGTTTGAAGGGGATTTCTGTTGTTTGTGGGTGCCGGTGTGTTTTGTTGGTTTAGAAGACCACGGGGGTCGAGTTGGTGAGGGTAGTGAGAGATGAATGCCAGGAGATAATTCAATCATGCGTGAGATGACGGCTTTTTGATGTTGGGAATGACAATGGTAAAACACATATCTTTGTTGGTCTGGATATTTTAGTATCCAATTCAGAGGTATGCATGATACCACCCAGATTCTTAATTGACGAACCAGTGTAGAAAGCTGATCTTCTCTCTGTACGTACTCCTTATTCTGATAATTGAGTTTCTCGTCTATATCAAGTTAATGTTTGATCCCAGACAACAGTGCCTTTTATATACTCGCAGAGGATAATCAAGCAAGTCTTTCCAGCTGCGAATACCTGGGTGTTGCAAGCACATATCATGCTATTCAAAAAGATACCCACTCATTCACAAAAAGTGAGATAAAATCCTCGCATCTAGGAATATAAAGAAACATATCGTGCTTGAGCTTCGCAGATCAAAGTTGTACTAGCGCTCCGCATGTATCGCAGTAGGTTTATGGACTTTTTTATCAGGGCCTTAGAAGAGACTGGGATGCTGAGATGTTTGGGATTATGTTTTATCTAAGGTGCAGATGAATCGTAGGGGATTTTTGGGGATTGATAAGGTGTTGGTGTACTGATGATGAGAAATCAGGGGTGGCAGTTGTGAAGGAGGAGTAAATGACAGTACAAGATCTTGAGGCATATATTTCAAGTGATAAAGAAATCCCACAGGAAATCGAAGGTTCGCTTGAGCATATGTTTGGACTTGAACTTATCTTTCCCAGTACCTTCGCGAGAAGCTCCTTATTCCAAGTCCTGCTATACGTGGATCTTATTACACACGGAAGCATTCTATTGAGCCTCTCTTATTTTATAACCCAGGTTTGGAGATGAACGATGAGTGATTTATGCTTTGGTACAGGAATGGCTTCTCCTTGGGACCGAATCGCTGGACTAGAATGTGAATCGCAGTTATAAAAGGATGATGTTCAAAGAGGAGGATATATAAATTATGAATTGAGCAAGCTATTTCTTTTCCACACAAGTTGCGAGAAACGCCTGACAACACTACACAGGTGGGTGATGGTGCAATGGTATGTTTACCTATAGATGTATTGGCCTTTTATTTTACTCGTGTCTCTCGCAGACATCGGTGACTTTGAGTGAGTTTCGAAGTTTGAAGTTCTATATGTGGATTTGACAGAGAGATATATCATGGGGTTTGAATAATGACAATTAAAACAATGACAACGAAGAAAATTCCTGACAGGAATTCTTCTCTTCGCTACTTGGGCGTATAAAAATGAGGGGCCCACTTAAGATCTATCTCGAAGTGTACTTACTCGCGTGGAGTAGAGACGACTATTACTCATACATGCATACTATCTGCCGCAATCAAATTATATTCCTTACGCTGAGTTTTTCAAATTTTAAACCACGAATACGTTTTCATATTTAAATTTCAATAGGTGGTATGTGTTCACTTAACACGAGTGTCTTTCGAACTCCCTATTTGTATGGATAGGATACATAATTACTCCAATCCTTCTCAATCTAGCGATTTTAGCCGATAACGCCACGACATACTAGTATCAGCAAAATCAAGGATATAAAAGGCAACAGCAGTCATGAGCTAGTGCTTTCTTCCTTAGTCTAATATAATAGGCATGGCCAAGTGATAACAGGTTGCCTCTATTTGCAGTTGGAGATGGCTTCAGAGTTTCTGCTTCTCGCCTCCATCAAAATTGGTAACAGAAGTAGAGAAAAGTATAGAAAGGTACGATTTTTCACCAGATGATGGAAATATTAAACGACAAGAAGTGAGAGGTGGAAAGAATAACAACAATGGTACAACTGGACAGTGATTACCTACATAGTCGAATAGAAATAAACACTGAGTCCATCATACAGTTCGACACTTAAATTCTTTGAGTTTATATCAACCGAGATGTGTAGCCCATATCATCAAAGTGCATTTTCCATAAAATGAATAGGATATTGGCTAATTAAGTCTTTAATCCTGCTCACTGGACATTATCGTCCTGCGTGTACTGTGATTTGGCATTTCATTGTACCAGCGAGTCGGTTCAGATGCTTTTGAACTTGAGAAAAGGAACAGGGAGATAAATGAGGGGAGCTTCAAGTGAATTGTGATGTCTTTCACTCCCGAGGTCTAGAGAATTCTCACTATAACAAACTATTATCCAAAGATCAACAATTCACTTTGTATCCATTAACCCCATCGTGTTAGAGGGATTAGACTAGATAATTCAAGAATGAAGAATATATAAGACGAGCCATTCCCCTATGTTTTCAATTCCAACATAAAAGAGTAAACCGAAACAAGATGCACACATGGAAAAGATACCAAAGAATCTCCACAAGCCCATACCTATGTAAGTCTTACGCTATGATTTTAAATCTATCAGTTTCTCTTCTTCCTCTTCTTCGTCTCTTCTCGAAACACAAATCCATACCCATAATCCCACAATCCTACAATCGACAAAACGGACGCGACAATGATAACTAAACTTAGAAATTACAAATTCAAAACAATAAAAATCCAATCCATATATATACAACAACAAAAACAACAACAACACCAATAACCAGAATCCCATTAACGAATGATTAACAAAGAAGAACTTCGGATACCCGTGGACAGTATACATTTTACCGACTAAGCTCCTGGCACTCCACAAAAGACTTTCCTATAACCATCACATCACATCAATCGCATAATAAATAAACCTAGACTTCCAACTCTCCTCCTGAGTGTAACAACTATTAATATAGACTGCATGAAGTATAAAAGAGATCAGAAAGTAGTAGGAAGATTCCGTGAAAGCTATGGGTACTGAACGATACCCCTGAGCAGGAATCGCTTCCTGTGAGGAATATATGGATGGGAATGTAGAAGAACTATCTATATAAGACCATCTAGTATCCTATTTTCTTTTCCACATCTCAACTATGAAACTCGTCATAAGACAGGCTATGAGCTGGTAAGCTACAACCCGGAGATTTCACAGATGGCGGGACGTGGTGTACTAAGTATCTAACAAGCAACTCCGTATCAACAATTCAAACTTCGGTTCACTCGAAGATTTGGTTTGCTCTGGGAATAGTTATCAATACTTATCAACAATCATCACCTTCTTGTATTCAAGAACGATGAATCAAAACAAATATACATCAATAAAAACAATCAAAACAATCAAAACAACCACAATCAACAACAACCAACTCTAACAAAATCCAAACATCTATTCACTTCCCACTCAAGAAACTCCCAAAGCTACAGTGTAGACAATCCCGATAGAAGAAGACTACAAACAACAATACATATCACTTTAAGAAGATATCAACAAAACAAGGAGAAATCACAATAAAAAACAAAATCCAAAACCCAGATTTACTTCATCATCACTGAAACGCAGAATTTCTCCTCGTTTCCATTTTGAAATTTATTTATACGCATATCCATTCATAACACAGCACACCACATCCCTCTCACCAAGACCAAAAACAAGCGAACTTTCGATTCATGTTTTGATGTTGTAAGGAGGTAGATATTCCCTCTACCTCTAGCATTCAAATAAGCAATTCTTTACGAGTAGATAGGTATCCAGACGAGGAAGTATTGGCATATAATACAAGAGAAAGAAAGAAAGAAATAAAGAGAGAGAGTAATCTAATCTGATATCTACTCTTTTCTCTTCTCAATCTCTTCTCACTCTCACCCTCACTAAGTATTTAATACCTAGTACCTAATATATAATCTATCCTCCATCCTCCATCCTTCATTTTCCAGCCTCCAGCCTCCAGCCTTCCGAGTCCGAAGTCCGAAGTCCCAACTCCCAAGTGAACCTGAATCAAAAGAATCCAAATCCTAATCCTAATCCTAATCTCTCCTCAAAACTCTTCTTCAAAATTCATACACATATATACATCCATACATATCTATATATACCCCACTGCTCCCCTTTCCCACCCCAATCATCCCCCATCCATCCCCTTTTCCTCAATACCCCATCCCCCCATTCCCATCCCTCCACTCCCATCCATCCCCTCTCCACTACCCTCTCCACTACCCTCTTTTAAGATACCCCAAAACTCCAAAACCCCAATCCTAAGAATCCCCAAATCCTAAAAATCCCCCAAATCCAAAAAAAACACACCAAAAAACAATATCCATTTTTCACCAACTCAACTCAACTCAACTCAACTCTTTTATCCTCTCCTCTCCTTCCTCTCCTTCCTCCCCCCCTCTCCTCTCTCCCTCCCTTCCTCCCTCCCTCCCTTCCCTCCTTCCTCCTTTCTCCTTTCTCCTCCTCCCCTCTCCCTTCAATCCCCCCTCTCCTCTCCCCCCCCCCCCCTCTCCTCTCCCTTCAATCCCCAATCCCCAACCCCCCAATCCAAATTCCCATTTTCTATTCCTGAAAAGAAAAAAGAACATACATCTCTTACCTTAGCCCAACTTAAAGTTATTTCAACTCCCGATATTCAATTCCCAATTTCGAGATTTCAATTCTTATTACTATTACCATTATCACTCCCTTCTTTTTCCTCTCCTTTCCTCGTCTCCCTTTAACTCTATATCACAAGATATAAAACACAAAACCATCATCAAAAAAAAGATGTCATAAATCTATATTCCAAGACTAACAAATAAAATATCAATATTTCCACTCCTCCTAAAAGACTCCTCAATTTCCCTAGCCTACCCATCTTCCCTTTCCCATTCCCTTTCATTTTCCTTTCTTTTCAAATCATATCCACTTCTCCACTCCACCCCACTGTCTCTCCAAATCACAACTTTCCCTCCCTTTCATATCATATCTCTTTCTCCCCTCTCCCCCATTTCCCTCCTCAAACCCCCCAAACCCCCCAAACCCTAAGAAATGAAACAAAGCGCCCCCAACATCAAATAAAACACAAACAGAGGAAAAACCGCCAAGCCCACTCTATTCTTCACCACTCCACTTCCTCCCAAGATACTAATTCCTGCCGCCATACTCCACGCCACGAGGATAATGTAGATGGGGATTCTCGGGATAGGATGAAGACCGAGTGCTGAGAGGAGTGCGGCAATGACGAGAGGGAAGAGAGTATAGCCTATGATGCAGACGGATTGGGCAAAGGAACTTGACGAGAGAGTTAGCTGGTATTCAAATATGAGGCGTGAGAAAAGGGAAAAGGGGTGTAAAAGTCAAAGAACACTACAAACAAAAAATACTCACATATTCCCACCCAACAATTTGATCTGCACCGTCACCACCGCCTCCCCCAACCAAACCATGGCAAAAACCCCACTAAAAACATTACTCATTTGATCTCCCCTCGCCCTAAAACTCAACAACAAAGACAAGCCCAAGCAAAAAACCAACGGGCCCCATAAATCCCAATCTCTCAATCCCTCACTCATCGCATTTCCTTGAGTCAATCCCTCTACATCCGTTACTCTTCCAATCATCCCCCTCAATTCTTCTCTCGCTCCTTGAATGCCATTTTCTCGAAACTGCGAGTATGCGCCTCGCAAACCATGAGAATCAATCATCGAGCCCCCAAAGAGATATTTCGGATATAGCACTTCTCGCATTTTGGACCAGATGGCTGTGAGATCGCGCGAGAGGGTGTCCCACACCGATTCATCGAGGGTGTTTGTGGGAGCTCGACGATCTTCGCCGGGGATACGGGAGGTGAGATAGTTTTGGGAAGATTGCGTGGAGGATTGCGTTTGTGGAATGTTTCCGGTGAGGGGAGTGCGGGAGGTAGTGGCATTGAGGGGATCGTCGAGATCATCGAGGGTTGCTGGGTGGATTGATTAGCATATGTAGATGGATAGAGAGAATGGGAAGCGGGGAATCAATGCAGGAGGATATGAAGGAGGGGAGAAATCATAAAAGTATCCATGTGTTTAACCCTCGCTCTCCAGATTCAGTATGACATGATCACAAACTTGTAATCTTTACACCTTCCCTCATCCAATCATAAAGAGAATCTGCAGAGAAACATAAATCGAAATAAACATACCATCATCAGGATCAATCAAATCATCCTCAACGTGAGGTTGATCATAATGTTGGTAAGGATTTGAAGACGAAGCCATGATTCCTACTTAGTGATTCCGTCGTATCGAAGGTGTACTGGCGCTGACAATGCGATGATATAGTAGAGGCACTGGTACCAGCAATTGCGACTCCAAGTACCGAGTAATACTTCGAACCCAAGTTCTATGCGAACCAACTGTCCTTTTGTCAACTCTAAGAAGTCGTAACCGTGGGTGAATCAACTGAAACGTGGTAGCGGAAAAGAACCAGAATTTCTGAATGTGGATGAAAGAGTGTAGATTATTCGCAGATGCTTCGTTACGGACGATAAGGTATCTAGGTTCATGAAGCTATCCAAAATTCCACGGTTTCCTTAAGCTAAACATGAGCTGCGTATTCTAGACATGGAGCTAAACTATTAATGGTTAGATCTCCCGTTTGATATAGACAAGGTCCAAGCTTCTCTTTAATATTTAGGATTTTTACTACTACTATTATTACTATTATTACTATTATTACTATTATTACTACTATTACTACTATTACTACTATTACTACTATTACTATTATTACTATTATTATTATTATTATTATTACTACTATTACTACTATTACTACTATTACTACTATTACTACTATTACTATTATTACTATTATTATTATTACTACTACTACTACTACTACTCCTACTACTATTCATTCACATACTAAATAAATACACTAAATAGAAATCTCATTATAGCATATAAAAGAGTGTATTACTATTTGCTATTTTCCCATTAACTTATATCAAGAGATAAACACCAATTGAATCATAAAAGAATCATAAAAGAATCATAAAAGAATTATAAACATCCCCTTGCAACATCTATATCCTAAAAAGAACGTGGTAAACTCATCATCGCAACACCTCATCAAATTCTCACTTCACATTTTGAATTCAACCTTCCTCCTCTCCCACCTATAATCAGATCCCTTTTCAAATCAGCTCTCCATCATCCAGTCATTCGATACAAGTCTTACTGCTTTACGCAAGCTCGTCTGGTAGGTAAAGATACTAATGATGAGTACCATTACCATTACCATCATGTCCATTTCCATAACCATTATTTCCCATTCCATTTCCATTTCCATTTCCAGGAGCCGAAGTACCAGAATATCCATTATTCTGATGAGCATAACCAGTGGGAGCAACCGGTTGATAATCATGTTGAGCATAACCATCAGGTCTCATTTCCCCCAACTTTCTTCTCTTTTCTCTTCTCTCATTTCTCTCCTCTCTAAAAACATGACCAAGTGAATGACCCGTTTCCTTTCTCTTTCCAAGTCTTCGAGCCCAGTCTACTTGTGCTTGATTATCAGGCGGATCCATTTCAGTTGGTCCGTGAGGATTCCAAACTGGTAATACTGGAGGTTGAGATTTGGGCCCAGGAACTCCATGTCCATAGGCTCCAATATTTCCATTGATGCCACAAAGTGCCCAAGCAAATACAGCCACGTCTTGAATACTCTGGATGGATTCTTCTTTAGATGCACCAGGTTGAAGAGCCGTAGCTTCAGGACCATGAACAAAACGATCGTTTGGATCCGGTCGAACAACATGTGGCGCAATTGGATTAACACCCCATGGAGCAATAGCTTGATGATCGATACGAGAAGTAGCAGGAGCTTTACGTAGGATAACCACCAAACCATCCGAGGTACAAGAAATGACAGCTTCCAATTGAATCCGTTGAAAGACAGGTAAAACCTGGCCAGTACTGGGATTGGGAGCAGATCTTTGACGATTGTTTCGTCGAATGTCTGCTTCTCTGCCAGGTTGAGAAGTAGTTCGTGTGATCGTTGGAGAAGATGCTGAGTTGGAATTTCTACCAACTGCATCACCTTCACCTTCATCTTCACTTCCACTAATATCACTAGCATCATCAAGAGCTTGATTGAGTTCTTCGATTTCATGAGGATGACGTGGATCACGACACCAAAAGATGAGATGAGCGATAGAATCGTTTCCCTTGGCACTTTCGATAGCGGCAATGGATTCGGTCAAGCATTGTTGTTGAATGCATTCGTAAAAGCTTTTACCAACAATATATTCCTTGCTGATGCCAAGAACTTTTTCAATTGCTTCAGTGGAATACATAACTGTCAAACTTCGAGTGAAACGATTGAGGATCAAAGCAGCTCTTGGTTCGCGTGTAGAAGTCTCCGTAACGGGATCTCGAAATTTGAAGGAAAGGGTTTCCAACATGTGATATCTCCTATCCTTTGGAGGAGCAGTGAAACGTTTGACCAAGCTCTTGGAAGTTTCCTTTCCTAAATCATTGTTAGTAAATGTGAATTGATAGGGAGTAAGAAAAGGACATACTGATAGCCCCACGAATTCTATCCATGTAATTCACATGCGAATCTGAGTTATAGTGACTTGTACAAGCAACCAAGACATCATGAACAACCGTGAAGACACATTCACAAGTGATCCAATCAGGTTTTCCATCCGCTTTGCTATTCTTGTGTGCGATTCTGGCATGATAAATAACAGCAGCTTTTTCCAAGTGAACACCTTGACTGGTAGCTTGACGAGCAAATGGTGTATTGTCATTGTCTTTATCGAAATATTCGAACCAAGCTTTGCCTACAACTTCCTCAGGTTCATACCCAAGAATTTCAGAGATCGACTCTGAAGCAAACAGAATGTTGGCATGAGGAGTAAGGTCTGATAAAAAGTAAACGTTAGCCTAATTCATGAGGCATTCTTGAATCATTAGGAAAATAAATGACGCTCCGCTGGCCCTCCGGGGGCTACTGCCGTAGGGGCCGACTGGTAGTGACAATAAGATCTTCGAGCGTAGCGAGCAAAGGGGGTTTGGGGGCTTCCCCCCATAATGACACCCTGAATCATTCAAATACTTTTCTAGTTATTTTAGAGTGAAGAAATGGTTCACTAGCCCTCCCTTAGCCGCCCTAGGCTCCGGATCTTGTTTCCAAAGAATACCAAAAACAAAGGAATATCAACAAGAAAACTGTTTCTTATAATTTCCCATTCATCTCCCCTCATCATCATTGTCCGCATCAAAGCGACCCCTCTTTTCGCCACAAACATTGACTCTTTCATAAGTCATACCACCAAGGACCGTTTCCAATATCGTTCTGAAATTCAAAGAGAGAGAATTTACTCACTGTGAATAGTCATAAAAGTAGTCTCCATTTTGAAGAATCTGGCGTTTGTATCTCTAATAAGATGCTCAGTTCTATCGGTAGACGATGTGAATCGAAAGACTCGAAGTTGACCTTTCAACAAGTGATATGTATGAAGTGTGATGTGATGAATGGAAAATAAAAATATTGAAAAGGGGGGAACTAGGGAGGTTATATAGAAATGGAGCTAGATGTATGTGGTACTATTTGCGTATGGTGATTGGACATGGTAATTGCATTGAACTGAGGCAGTAGGATACCTAGTCTCTTGAAGGAGATCGTCGATTCAAAGGGTCAAGAATTGGCTGGATTGGTTCGAGAAGAGTTTCGAGGTTATGCGTCTGTCATGTGTAATGTCTGAGTGCTATCAACATCAACCCCGCGAAGCCATTTGATGCAAATCCCTAATTCCGTTCCCGAAATGCAGTACCACTACTGACTGTTGCGTACTCCAAACCGACCACTTTCACGGCGACTTTTGAATTGACGAATGCAATTGGATGCTTCCGGGTGAACAAGCGAATAGAGGAGTGTTCTCCTTCTATGATGATGATGGACCCTGGGGGTGGTAGTGCCCTGTTCCCAGGATTCAATTGATCGACAGGGTACGAATATGCAGACTTTTTTTTTCTTTCTCAGGAAGGACTGTGTGCGTGTGTGCCAGGTATCTTTGCCGCTATCCCGCTGTCACAAGGGTTGCCGTCTAGTAAAGTATGGATGTATGTATGTCTGTGTGTGTGTGTGTCTGTGTGTGTATGTATGTATGGATGTATGGATGTATATATGTATGTTCGGGACTGAAAAACAGCGAGTAATTATGAAATGGAAAGAGTTTGAGTGACCAGCCACTGTTACAACTTTCAAGAAAGTCAGATCAACGTTGTGTTCCGAAGTTCGTTCTCATAAGAGGTTTCTGGGGGGGTTATAAAAGATGCTATGCCGTGCAGGGCATTTAGTGTAATGATGTCGTATGCATGATGAGAAGGATGGAAAATGATAGAATAGTTAGGACTTTCGCTTTTTATGTTTCAAATCTTGACGAATACCAGCCAGTAGATAGATAGACTGTCGTGGTAGAATTGTGTTTTGGATGATGATGATGATGATTAACGTGTTTGTAAGGTTATATAATTTTAGGAATTTCTTTATTCTTTATTCTTTATTCTTTATTCTTTATTTTCTTATTTTCTTATTTTCTTTATTTTCTTTATTTTCTTTATTTTCTTTATTTTCTTTATTTTCTTTATTTTCTTTATTTTCTTTATTTTCTTATTTTCTTATTTTCTTATTTTCTTATTTAGGGAAAAACTCTCCAACGCTAAAAGCGGCTGCTATAAAACATCATTTTAGTGTTTCTTAATACATTTAGTATTTTAGTACCGATGTAACCTTCTCGAACTCCCTGCGTCGAATTCCTCAATTTGGTGGTTTCTGAAGATATAATTGGTTTCTTTCGATTTTCAGGGTCGATGATATTCCAAGGGGATGATAATCAATTCATGCCAGCATATAGATCCACCTAATAAGTACCTGGCCTGGCTCAAGCCTGACCTGGGTATGTACGAAGTAGATAATATGGTATGTATTCGAGTCGAACTTGGGATGAATATACATATTACAGAGGCTCGAGAGAGGTAAGATCTTACTTCTTACCTAGCCATATATGTTTTATTGATATCCATCTTTCCCTTGTCCCTTTGATCACTTCAGCTCGATTGTAACGACTATCTATACTCTTTCCGTGGACTGGTTGCTATATTTGATATCTCCAATCCAATTCAGATACTCGGCCTCCATGGCAATGGCCCCCGGAGGGCCAGCGGAGCGTCATTTAACCTTACTATTCTTGTGAAAAACAAATATCGAGTGATTACTGATCTAGATAGAGAGACATTCTAGACCATGTTACTCCATGCCATATACTACTACTACTTACTGCGGTTCCGGGCTCCAGCCTCGAAAAGTGCTTGGTTATGACCAGGCTGGAGAGGATAAATCCTATCTACAAGGTAAATATCTATTGTATCTCTATTGGTTAAATTGACCCAGGAAATTTGAGGAATGTCTGCAGGATCCCCGTTGAAAAGGGTTGTCTTGGGGAAAGTTAACTCATTCTCTTTGGCTCTCCACCTCCACACATTGAAACAGCCATACGTTCCTCAGCTTTGTCTCTGCTTCATTTGTATGATCCAAGCATGTCGGATAATCCATTCTTTCCCCGTGTGGTTACTTGTTGCATGGTTGATGCATTCTCCAAGATATCAGGGTGGAACATATTAAGGGGCGCTGGCGAAGGAGAGCAAGTACAGTACATGCATGACAAGACAGCTTACGGGAACCATCGAGTAACACCCGCGATGCAATGACACCTATCACTAAGAGAATGATGAGCATGAAATCACGACGAATTGTTCCAAGTTCTACGATACGGTAAGTTATATGGATGGACTCTCAGTTACGGGATAAGGGAGGTGGAATATCGGATATCTTCGGGAGGCACAGAGAGTCTGAGAGGTAAAGACGAGCGAGCACAACTAAGATGCCTACTGCTATTACCCAGCTGTATACACAGCACAGTGAAATAGGAACCAGTGCGAATCAACTTCTTTTTGCCTCCCTTCTCTCCCCTTTCTTTCTTTCTTTCGTGTTCGTATTATTGAATTGCTTGTCACATGGAATGATATCATGAGGGCGAAATGTCTTGGGAAATTCTAGCTTGGACGGACCTTGGAATATGTAACGTTAATAAGTGGTGGTTGTGGCTTTGACAAAAGCAATACTGATCAGGACCGGTACAGTACTCACTTCGGAAGCTCAGGTAGTGATGAGGGAGGGAGGGTTTTGATGAAACATTTCAGCAGCTTGTGTAATGAATGTAAGAATTTGAATATAGTAAATAATAGTAATGGGAAGATGGATAGTTGAGAAGTATTTGAGTAGGAGATGGTAGATAATAGATAATAAATAGAGTAATAAATAATAAATAATAGATAAAATAATAAATAATAAAAAGTAGATAATAAATAATAAATAAAGTAATAAATAATAAATAAAATAATGAATAAAATAATGAATAAAATAATAAATAATAAAGAATAGATAATAAATAATAAATAAAATAATAAATAATAAAATAGTAAATAATAGATAATAAATAGAGTAATAAATAGATAGTTCTATTATTTCTTGAATTAAAAATAAAAGTCAAAAGAAGATTTCAACTTACAACTACCTGAATAGATTTACGTTTCTATAGTTATCATATTTTGATTACCTATTGAAGTATATAATATATCATGGATTATACCCAAGTCATATTGTAATGTATTGATTGTCTAGATACCTATATCATTCCTTATTATGTTTGTGACATATTACACTAAACCCAAAAGAAATGCTCTCACCACAACTTCTACTGTATCACTCATTCACTTCCCTCACGACGACCCTTCCCGCCGCCTCAACCACCACTACCAATGCTACCCGTGGACTACCACTACGACTACGACTACCACCACCACCACCACCACCACCACCAGAACTCTCCGAATCATTGAACCCTTTAATCTCGTTACTCACTACCTACCTCCTCACTTAATCAACACGTTATCTGAATACCCAGATACCCAGATACCCCCACGATTATCAAAGTAGAAGAAAGATCAAAGATAAGACAGAATCTTCGGAACTTGAATCCATAACCTTACCTTACTTATGGCATGAATGATCATCCAGTCTTGAGAGCAAAGACGCGATAACTTTAATCTTGACGTTCAATCAAATTCAACCACATATTGGAAAGAGGTAAGCAAAGTCAATGCTGATATCCAAAAAAAAGTTACGCAAACACAATCAATATGTGTGCAAGGCTTGTTATACTTTTGTTTTTGTTTTTGGCAGAATGAATTATAACGGGCTGGAATGATTACCCGTGAACGAACGCCTTTGGAATATTCGAACCCGTCTGTATTCTCAAAGCATGGCTGGTTTGGTGAAACGAAACACCACCAGACACCAGACACCAGACACCAAACACCAAACACCAAACACCAAACATCCATCCCCATAATCACGTGGACTAATAATTCTCACTACTCCAGATTCAACTCAAATCTCGATGAAAACTTCTATCAAACCCGTTCTCGGAATCCATCACTGCAAGTCGGTGGAAACAACTTCTTGGTCGGGATATTGATTGACAGCAAGTGCATCCGCTTCATCTCATCTCGGGTTCCATTTTCATACTCAAAGAAGACATCGGTCCGTATTTTGAATCAAGTACTACAGAATCGAGATCAAGAATATTTTTTGTAGTATCAACTCCGAGACTTGGAGCCCTCCGACATTGCATCCTGCAACGCCTATCACATTTCAACCCGCATTGAACTTCATTCAAAATCTCCTAATAGCCAATCAAGTCCCTATTCACTCTGACTCAATCTGCAATCATGAGCTGGAAACATGGACATGGTGAATGGGAATTGCCGAAATTAAAAGAGGCTCATCAATTCACGGTAAGTTCGTACATCTCCAAATATGCAACTACGGGTGTTTCTTGAAGCATGTCGGTGAGAATTGGATATGCGTCCAGCAACATTTTCTTCAACGCGCATCAAGGGAGATCCCTCGGTGAGTGGAAGAAACCCAATATCTAACTGGATATATCATTCTTTAGAGTCTTCCTACCGGTATGTGATTACCCGTTTCGGTATCCCCTCACACCTAATCATGGCCTGACAAGTTGCAGAAAAACGTAAACATGCTCCAACAGTCGAAAACAATGAATTTTGGACAGTCAAGTTTTATCCATACACTAAACCTGGTGTCGATCCCATGTATGCTGTGGTAGGTGGGAGACATGTAGGTTTTCCCTCTCCTTTTGATCACCACAACTACATTACTAAATTAACCGTAGATTTTGATATGTAGACCTCCTACTGATAAAAAAGGAATCGAGGTTGTACGGCTAATTATCGATGAGGAGGTAAGTAGTTGATTTGAATAGCCATTATGGTTGATCATTGATACGAGATCTTTAGCCAGATACAGAACTTTACGCATGTTGTTGGACAAAAGATTTAGCGAAGCCCCTCCTTTGTGTAGCAGGACTCAATGCCAAAATCAAGATTTGGGATGTACTCTCGGGCAAACTTATTAGGGTGAGTGACATTGGTATATCTTCGGGTACCAGATACTAATTATTATTAGGTACTTGTAGGACACGGAGGAGTATGATTACCAAGTCATCGTAAAGTAGAATCGTAAAGACTGATCAATGACAGGCAATCAATGAATTGATAATCTCTCCAGCTGATCCTCATATATTAGCATCTTGTTCCAAAGATACTACGATTCGAATCTGGAGTTTAAATCAAAACGACGAGGAGCACCCTTGTGCGGCGATATTATCAGGTGGCCATAGAACAACCATTCTGACGATTGTACGTCTGTATCATTCATAAAATCATCTCAGATCACTAATTCACAAAAGGCTTTTCATCGTTCTGGTCGATATTTATTGTCCGGGGGCGAAGATTACATGATATGTCTTGTTAGTATTTATATTCCTGGGAGAAAACATTGATTTCTAACATGATGTAGTGGACATTGCCTATCTTTCCAGATGAAAATACTGCAACAAATAAAGCAACAGAAATTCAATTTCCACATTTCTCGACATCTGAAATTCATACTAGTGCAGTCGATTGGTAGTTCCTCATATCTCCATCATCACCACATTCAATCCCTCTCTGCCCCTTCCTTACCTCAGGCCACGATTGAAAATCTTTACTGACATTCTCCTCCCAAGCGTTCAATTTCACAATGATTCTATTCTCTCTCGGTCAGCATGTGAGGACTGTATAGTACTTTGGGATATCACAGGATTTGACTCTGAAGGCCGACCTCCAAGTCAAGATGAAGCACCAACTCAACATGAGGCTGCTAATGGAAGTGCAACTTTAACATGTTTTACGGATCCGACGAAGAACGATCCTTATGTTAGATTGATTGAGTAAGTATTATTTTCCCCTTCTTTTTGTTTCTTTTTTTTGTATTTCCCTTCCGACGAAAGAATTGTGACTTTGTTTCAATCCGGTGGTGTTCATTCAATGCATGATGAACAGAAGTAATCTCCCTTTCCACTCCGATCTCAATTTACAATAGTACTAGTAACAATCTTATGCTGCTGGTCTTGTTCTTGGTATATTATGGGGGCAAGCCCCCAAACCCCCTCAGCTCGCTACGCTCGAAGTCTTGAGTATAAAAGCTATGTTGATCGTTGAAAGACTCAGCAATGGCATGAGCAAATTCTTGGATCGTCCCTCTTGGACTCTCCAACAGGTAGGATATTGTTCTAGTGTTCAAATACATAATTATGTATTATCGAGAAGAATATTTTCTCTCTGAATAGTCTGCCTCCACGGCAGTGGCCCCCGGAGGGCCAGCGGAGCGTCATCCAAGGGAATGCATGCTCCCTTAGATTTACATGGTTCCATTTCTATGTTTATCGCAATAACTATATTTCCAATTTCACCAATCCTGGACTAATTTCAACCAGATTTTCTACTCCAGGAACAGAAACTGCTTGGATTCGCTTCTCTCTATTTGAAGGCATTCCACTTTCAAATCCATCTTCATCCATCGTCCCCGATCAAAATTTGGATCCAAACACCGGCCTTCCTCAGATATCTCATTCCATACTCGCAATCCCCGCTCTTGGATCCAAAGTTTATTTCTGGGATCTCAATCGTCTCATCGCTTATAACGAATACTTGCGCTCTTTACCTCGGCACTTTACCTCTAAACATGAACCTGAATCACAAGGACCTTACTCTTCATCAAATTCAGGCCTCACATCCGGTCAGCAAACACCCACTTCCGAAGAACAACTCCAAAGTAAAATAAAACGTCCCGCATTCTTAACCCCTTTCCGCACCAGAGGCAAAAGAGGAGGAGGCTTCAAAAGCGTCACCGATAGAGTACGAGACGCCAGTCCCGCAAGCTCCACCACCACCGCTACAAGCGGCTCAGGCCCATCTTCACATTCAAATATCGCCTCTTACTCTCACCCTTCTCTCCACGCATGGAAATTAGAAAGTGTAGCTGCAAGCGAAGCCGCAAACACCGTGGTGGAAAAAATCCCCACAACCAGAATGGATATTAAATTGTGGAATCAGAAATATGATATTCGTCAAGCGTATCCGTTGAAGAGGCTGCTGCCGCACAAGGTCGAGACCCTCTCTGGGTGGAGCTTTATGGGTAGAGGATGCGCGTGGAGTAGAGGGGGGGAGTGGTGTGTGGTTGCTGGGGGGGAGGGCGTTGTGGGGGTGTTGGGGAGGTGGGGGGCGGGGGAGAAGTGAGGGGATGGGTGGGATGAGATGGGATGGGATGAGGTGAGATGAGGTGAGATGAGGTGGGGAATTGGATAGGGATTTATATTTGTAGATCTAAAAATGCACACTCGATTCATTAACATCTTACCCCATGTCGTTCCATTCCGTCCAAAATCCAATAATATATCATTGTTATACCATTCCTATATTATTGCTATATATTTCACATCAAAATCCTATCCTATCTTATCCTATCCTATCAACCCAATTTTTGCAATGAAAATCCAACGCTCCGGAAGTCCAATATTGCATTTATTTATTTGGAAATGGTTCTGACAGGGGAAATTAATTCCATGGGTACTCCTACACTCCGATAATAGACGAGACGATTTTCTATTCTCCGGTTTGGGGAGCGAGAAGCACGGGATAATTGAGCTCGAGGGATGCTTTGGGATTATCCTTTAACGGGACGAAATCGACGACGAGGGAATCTTTCACGGCAAAGACGGAGTCGTTTTGAAGATATTCGTCTTTGGAATTGAAGATTTGGGTTGTGAGGGGTTTGTAGTTTTCGTGTTGGACCTGGGAATTGTGTGTTAGTGGAGGGACATGTTAATTTCAAGGTGGGAGCTAAAACTTGCAATTAAATGGATATGTGCAGGTCGGAATGGATGTCTGTCTAATAGTTGTAGGATTTTACCAGCAGGACCTTGGAATGATTAGCTTTACGTCTTCAAAAATGATAAATGACATACCGTCGAATGGAACGGGATATGGAGTTGGCTTTAAGCAGTAGAATCCATAATGACCATTCTCATCGGTCTTAAACTTTCCTCTCAAGTTATGTTCCGCTTGTTCATCATCTTGTTGTTCATATAGGCCGTTTGTTGATGCTTGCCATGCATCTACAGTAGCTCCAACTATAGGCTTTTTGGTCTTATGATCTGTGACTGTTCCATGCATATATACTATCTCTCCATCATCCACTGCCGTTTGAATAATCGAAGATTCGTTTTCCAAGACAGGAGCATCGTGTCGGAAGAATGGTCCAAGAATCGCACTTGCGGTGGGAGCATCAACTGCATCTGCAGCTTTTTTGTATGTGATTTCGTCCACGAGTCTGTAGAATTTGTATGTTAGAGATACAGAGTGATACTCTTGGGGGAATGGAATTATACGATTCTAAGCCAATGACGTCGCAAACTAATTGTCCCTCATTTCTCTTATGGTCGCTCATCTTTCCCGCTTCATTCAGAAGCTCGACTCCCAGCATCCATTCATCAACTGTAAGTTCGACTTCTCGCGCAAAGTCGTGAACGTGTTTGATGAGACAACTCATAACTTCTCTCATGCGAGGACTAGTCTTGGGTCCCATTGCCTCAATGACATTTTGTGTGAAGTTTGGATCGAATTTATGTGAGGCAGTGCCATTGGTATTTGCTGTTAGGCTGGCCATTTTGGATATATGAATAGGTATGAGTGAGAGTAAGAGAAAGAAGAAATGATAACGATCTATCGATCAATTCATGGAATCAAGTGTTGGACGACATTGAAATATATATCCGTCGGAAGGGTACTGCACTTCCGACGGATCATGGCGGCTTGGGATCAATTGTCGACGAAAAGCACAACTTCTCGGCTCACATAACGCGCAATATTGCTAATGGCTTACAATTGATGAGACAATCAGACCTACATGCTACAATTGTTAAGTGTTGGACCCCGCAACACCTCAAAGTATGAATGGATTTTCGGTGTTGACGGAATGGATCAGTAGATGAAGCTGGGGATGTGAAGGGGAACTCAGGTAAGGTACCTTTGGTGGGGTCCGGAGATAATTGGTTGGAACCAATCGGAAGCTTGGTATCTGTGAGCTGACTAAGAGGAGGGTTCATGGAACCATGAAATCTCGTTACCTCCCCGATGATGAAACCCCCGCAATGATTGATGTACCGGCAATGATTGACGTACCGGTAGTGAGGTTTGCTTTGCTTTGAAAGACAGACAGACAGACAGACAGACTGACTGACTGACATACAGACATACAGACTGACTGACAGATGCTTCAATTCCCCAATCCGCATTATCCACACTATGGAGAGGAGAGTTGAAGGTAGGAACAGGAGATATATTCATCATCAATACTTTATCTTCACTTATTTCAATCGTCTGGAAGTCTCAACGCGATACAAATCATGCTTTCAAGCCTCGAGGAGGACAGTAGGTAATTGAAAACAGAAAGACCAAGGTTATACATACATCTATCCGTCTGAGGAATCGCAATGCCACTTCCTTCTCTGGCCAATAACGACTTCCCTTTCAAATACAAGTAAGTGTGGCTTTATTCTTATCTGCATCATCAGGATTGCAGAGAATACTACCCTTCGTATGCCATTTGTGGTTCTCAGATGTAACCCCGAATTAAGCTGGAGGTGAGAGAACAGCTTCAAGTTAAACTCTCGAGGCGATTCCGTGAATCATTACTTGCTCCCTTGTTAATACTTCAGTTGACCAAAGGTTTAAGCTTCTTTGCGATACCACTTTACTATACTTCTATATTTTCTGCCTGTGAGAAGTTCTAATTCCGAGGCGATCAAGAAAGATCTACGCGGGTATACAAAACAATGGATTTGACTCGGGAAACCTTCTCGAAAGTGGATGTTCTCATCATTGGAGCTGGTCCTGCAGGCCTTATGGCAGCAACATGGATGGCTCGTTGTGGAATCCATGCTCGAATTATTGACAAGAGAGGCACCAAAATCTTTACCGGGTATGGATGATCGAAGAGTCCCAGGATTCACCAAACCCATGGACTAACATGATTTTGTTCCAGTCAAGCTGATGGACTTCAATGCCGTACCTTGGAAATTCTTGATTCGTTTGGCTTTGCGGATAGAGTATGGAAGGAAAGCAATCATATGCTTGAGATTTGTCTCTGGAATCCAGACTCTGCAGGAATGTTGAGAAGATCGGATAGAATACCAGATACTATTCCTGGCATTAGTCGGTTTCAACAGGTTGTTTTGCATCAAGGTATGTACAACAGATTATTTCATGGCAGCAACAAGTAAACTAATATAGATGTCTCTTTCTAGGTCGTATAGAACAATTCTTTATCGATTCTCTCGAAGAACATAGTAACATCAAAGTTGAACGTGGGATATTTCCATACACGCTAGCATTCGACGAAACAAAAGCGGAAGATCCAAATGAATATCCAATTGAAGTCGTTTTACAACATCTCACCGATGATCAAGCTAAACCCAGGCAGAGTCAAGCAACAATAGATGGAGCAGCAACTTCCGATGGTCTCTTCCGAAGTAACATAGCTGCCGATGATGATACCGATGAAGTTTTGAGTGACGCACATGAAAATGAACTAACAGTGATAAATGAGACAGTCAAGGCAAAATATCTGATAGGATGTGATGGTGCACATTCTTGGACACGAAGACAATTAGGAATTCAACTCGAAGGTGAACAAACCGATCTCATTTGGGGTGTACTTGATATTATTCCCATCACAAACTTTCCAGATATTCGAATGAGATGTGCAATCCATTCTTCGAAATCAGGTAGTATGATGGTTATTCCGAGAGAAAACAAACTCGTCAGACTCTACATACAGATCACTACAACAGAAATTGGATCAGAAATAGATCGATGGTCCATCAATCCCAAAATGATTTTGGATTCTGCTCAAAAAATAATGGCACCTTACAAAATAGATTACGAACACTGTGATTGGTGGACGGCTTATCAAATTGGCCAGCGGGTTGCCTCGAAATTTTCTCAATACGATCGTATATTCCTGGCTGGCGATGCAGTACATACCCATTCCCCTAAAGCTGGACAAGGAATGAATGTTAGTATGCAGGATACATTCAACTTGGGGTGGAAAATAGCTGCCGTTCTTAATGGAACTGCTAATCGATCCATCTTGAAAACATACGAATCTGAACGCCGCGCTGTTGCTCAAGAACTGATCACCTTTGACCATAAATTTTCTCGATTATTTTCTGGTCGTCCAGCAAAAGATATTATGGATGAAGAGGGTATCAGTATGGAAGAGTTCAAAGAGGCTTTCGAAAAGGGGAATTTATTTGCTAGTGGTGTATCTGTCAATTACGGCGCTAGTATCATTGTTGCCAAAGAAGAAGATGCTGCAGCACAAGGTCATGAAATCGGAGTCGCCCAGAACATTAATTCGATAGTTGTAGGAAAGCAACACCTGGCCACTAATATCAAAATCGGAATGCGAATGCCCAGTTTCAAAGTACTCAATCAATCAGATGCGAGACCTTGGCATTTTCAAGAGCTTTTAAAAAGTGATGGACGTTGGAGAATTGTAGTTTTCGCCGGAGATATATCAAAAAAGATCCAAATGCTTCGAATCCAAAATCTAAGTGGAGGATTAAAAACTCTCGCGGCGCAATATCTATTAGGAACTGACAGAACTGACTCGGCTATCGAAATCCTGATGATCCATAGCGCACCGCGAATACAAATCGAACTTCTAGATCTCCCGGAGATCTTCCATCCTTTGAGTAACAGGGATGGTTATGATTATGACAAAGTCTATGTAGATGATCTTTCGTATCATGAAGGGTATGGAAAGGCGTATGAAGGGTATGGTGTGGATAAAAAGAGGGGTTGTTTGGTACTGGTGAGACCGGATCAGTATGTTAGTTGGGTTGGGGGGTTGGAGGATGAAGGTGAGATTGAGAGGTTTTTTGAGGGGTTTATGATGAAGAAGATGCGATGGTTCACAAAATCGAGAGAGGATTTGGAAAGGAACTTAATTTGATGGGTGAGGGTGTTAGAGTTGGGGTTGCGGTTGGGATGTAGTGGTTTGTGGGGCATGGATTGTGAGTTATGGGACAGTTGGCATTCGATGAGTTTGTATATCTATCCTGTAACTTATCAGGTAAAATTGAATTAAAGTAAAGCTTCGAGATCAAAAAACTATCTTTGGGTAGGCAGAATGCATATACACGCTCGTACGAGGAGTACTAAACATATGCCAGGAATTTAATTTCAAGGCGGGAGTTCAAGCCGAAAATGAAGGTTTCAAAGAGAAGAAGGCAGAAAACCCACGGTTAAGTGGAAATCAACTGTTCCGAGACTATCAGGTAAGAATCAGCGAGTCCGTCGTGGTTGTAGATATACAACAAAAAGATGAAAAATTGGATGTGGACCAATGGGAGAGAGCTGAAGAGGTGAGGGAGGAGAGAATTTGGTGGGGAGTGGAGTGGGGAGTTTTGTTGCAGATCTATCTGTAGATTTGAAGGGTGAGGGATTTGCTTTGGGGGTTGCTGGAATTGCTGGAATGACTGGAATTGGCCTGGTTTTTCTGCGGAAGTGGGGAGAGGGGAGAATGGGGAGAATGGGGAGAAAGTGGGGAGAGAGATTGTGTTGGATTCAAGGTGTGTAGAGGTTTTCTGGCTGGGTTTTGGTGGAGTGGGTGTGGGTGTAGGTTTTGGTAGGAAGGGTCTGGGTTTTGATGAAAGTAGCGAGAAAGAAATTGGAAGGGGGGTTTCTTAGGAACAGCGGACATCTCTTTGGAATCAAGTTGTGTGTGGTGGGTTTCTGGCTGGGTCTGGCTAAAATCAGTCTAGATCTCTCTTAAAGTGGCGGAAAGGGGGAGAGGGGTGGATTACGCTGAATTCAACCTGTGTGTGGCTGTTTTCTAGCTGAAGGTCGATGGAAAAGCCTGGGTCCTAGTGAAATCAGCCTAGGTCCTATCGAATGCGCCTGGATCTCGCTAGAAGTGGTTTTGAAAGTGATGGGAAGGGGGAGAGTTCTTGAAAATAGAGGAGATGTCGTTGGAACGAGCGTCGGTTTTGCGGTTTCTGCCTGGGCTTCGCTGAAAGTGGCGAGAGGAGGAAGAGGGGATATTCACCTTTGAAATGGAGAATGCTCTTGCTGAATCCAACCTTTGTGTGGCAATTTTCGTCTGGACTTCGCTGAAATGCCTAGGTCCCTTCGAAAGTGGTGAGAAAGGGGAGAGGGGACACGTCTCCTTGGATTTGGCATGGGCTTCGCTGTTTCCGCCCAGATCTCGCGGAATTCCACCTGTGCGTGGCGGTTTCCGGCTGCATCTTGCTGAAATCAACCTTGTGTGTTCCTGTTTTCGCCTATGGCCCATTGGAATGAGCCTGAGTTGGATTTCGCTATTTTGAAAGGGTTGTAGGGGGGGGTTCATTTTGATCTTGACGATCTTAATACTGATATTAAGGTTCAGCTCGATGATCGTCAAGAATAATAAAGAAACTTGAGAAGTAGCACAGTAATTTACGCGTTTCTGCGAATTTACGAACTTGTGGGGAAGGGTTGGGGCGGGGAATGAGATGGTGTTAGCTTTTATGAGCGAAAGAGGTGGTGTGGTGATGTGGTGTGAATCTTATTGTTAGTGGGTAAGAATCTTGGGTATTTTTGTCATGAGGGAGTTGTTGCTGTTGTTGATATCATTATTGTCGTTGCTGTTGCGGTTTAAACTCGATCATCATAAATGGTGAGATACACACTTAAGCTACGAGGTTTGACAACTCATCGAACGTAAATTATTGAACTTTTCCACATATACTAATCAGCGGCATTTCCGAATGAAGGAATCACATGGTATTCTGCCTGTGTTCAATTGTTGCGGGTAAGGATTCTTGTCTTGAGGAGGGGGTGTGATTTATATACCTACTCAAGATTGTTTTTCTATATTCTTTCTGTTTCCGACTGATGAGTGAATTCCTGTCCTTGTTTCTTACCATCTATTCACTTATTGACGCTGGAACTCTTGAGTGTATAGATGAAAAAGCACTATGTGATTCAGTGAAATATCTAGGTAGGAGATATGAGATAGTGGGGGTAAGAGAAGGGATGGGTAAGCTAGAGTATCTCAAATTCACTCATACATATACGATCCTCCATGCGAACGTCCCGCCAGAATTGCACAAGGACAATAGGTATTTATAAGACTCAAACTCATAACCAAAAAGTACAAGAATCTGCTGCTCAGTTGGAATTCTCTGCAAGGTGATGCCTTGATTCTTCTTAGAGTCTTGAGATGAGACGAAGATTCAAGCTTGCGATGGGTATAAGGTAGGTCGGGGATAATAAATGATAGATGATGGAAAGGAGATAATAACAGCATAAACGATATTAATAATATCAATGATGTATTTTCATCAAAATCAAGATTGCAACAACATTATTCATACACCCGCTGTCATCAAATCCCACCAATCCATAAGCATTTATACTACCAACTAGGTACATGTACAACCGCACAACTACACAGTCTCCCAAAGACCCTCTCAATTTCTATATTTCTCCTCCCTCGGAGGGATGACTGAGCTTTTCATCACTTTCTTGGTCCCTCATGCCTGTTTATCTGCAAGTTCTCTACACTTGAAGAAAAGAAAAGGGTTCGGATAGCAGATGAGCGGGGGAATTATATACACCCCCTTTCTCTCCTTCTGTTCTCGCTTCTTGCGTTATTTTCCCCTTGTTATACTGTTAAGTACCTATGAAGAAGCTGGAGATATGCATCCTATCGGAAATCACATAGGAAACTGAGATGGAGAATAACAATTCCCTTGAAAAAATCA
Source organism: Botryotinia globosa (assembly GCA_014898425.1). Lineage (NCBI taxonomy): Eukaryota > Fungi > Ascomycota > Leotiomycetes > Helotiales > Sclerotiniaceae > Botryotinia > Botryotinia globosa. Next base: position 448,520 of record RCSZ01000002.1, read on the forward strand.
TTGATACTCCCACATGATACACAATAAATTCCTTTCCTCTTGTCTTCTGACATCCTCTACAGCGAATAGATTTTTGAGTGCGTGGATTTGATCCGGGAGAGATATTCTATAGATACCTAGGTGCATGCGTGCCGTACAAATCCATCGAATATTCCAACCCTTCAATTCTCTCAATACATTATAAAATCATAACAGCTTCCCATAACAAAATATCTCATATCCCATATCCCATACCCCCCAAGCCATCTTCGGCGATACCAAAACATTCAGTCCTCAGCCCTGAATCTTCAATCCTTGATATTATAACATGAACATAAAAATCTACTCCACGATCAATCTCCTTACAACACAATGGAAAACTTCAATACATAATCTTATTTATTACCTCATTCTCTATTCCTTCTCGAGACATGAAGTTGTGAGCTCGATAAATTCTCGGAAAGGATTTGGAACTTCGGTTGAGGTTGTCGTGGGGATTTGTGGTATGTGGGATGTGTGATGGATGAATCGATGAAAGGTATGGTGTTATGATATGAGTATCTGAGACGGACGATGATATGTGCAATAAAATATTTGAAAGAAATAAAGCTTAGGACAGCTTGTACAGGACCATCATTAACAGCAGAAAAATCATTATAGAGCAAATTGGTTTACGTCTTTGCTTGATAGCTCCTCAACATCGGTGTGCAATCAAAACCAGGTTGACAACTCATGCAAACGATGGATAAACTCGGAACAGAATAACAACTTCGTCATCTGAAAAAGATAATAGCTTCTCACTCAAAGATTGAAAAATCAGATAGAAAAATAGGTAAATTGACCTCATCAACACCAAAAAGCTATCATCCCTAGAAGACTCCGAAGCGACCTTTCATAACCCAGACACCTGACCTAACTAGATATCACTTTTCCCATTTACTTTTTGTAACTTCCCTTGAAAACCCTCAAGAAATCATTCTCTCCATCACCCTCGTTCCATCTCACAAGTGGTTTTAATCCCGCGAATTTCCAAACGCCATTAACCTTCCTATAGTAATGTTCATTGGTGGCATGACTATGACCCTTCAACTTGATCTCCTTCAAATCCGCATCTTTATACACTTGATGACCAGCTCTCAATTGATGATGACCAATAACGTAATCGTCTGAGATTTTTTCCCAGCGGGTAGCACCGAGGAGATGTTGGGTCTTGACGCAAGGATCGCCGAGGAAATCATCATCGGTTACCATGGCCATGAATTGGGAAGCGGGCATGGCATCCCAGCGGGCTTTGCCAATGGTAGTGTAGTCTACCAGGAGCTCGGGTGCGATGATGGACTCGAGTCTTTTCCAGTCCTGTGGGAGTGTTAGGAGATGTGGGAGAATTGGGAGGGAGGAAGTTTGGGGTTGGGTTACCTTTGCATCGTAGCTGTCACCCCAGTCGAAGACTAATGCTGTGAGGTCGAGGTAATCTATATCTTATTAGCATTATCCTTATCATCAATTTATTGTCCGAAGACAAAGTATAAAATGCTTACCCTCGAATGAAATTCTGCCTTGAGCCATATTGATTGAGTATGTGTTGTTTATAGAGACAGAAATCGATGTAAATATGAAGACGAGTGTGAATAGAATGTCAAAAGGAAAATCGAAAGGGCAACGACGACTTCCACATCATATATGTACACTACTAGAGCTAACGATCCAAGCATGAGCTACCTTGAGCTTGAGCTTCGCGCCGCTTCGATTCTTCGCGGCCTCGCTCTTTGGTGAGATTCCTGAGCCCGAGTCCGGCTGCTTGTACAACCTCCGGGACGAGTATGCACGCCATGACCCCCCCGGTACCTTTTTTTCCAATGGATACAATAAACATTATCCTAGTGATAGTGTGGTAGAATGCTGTCAATACCGAATATTGTTCGGACTTCCTCCAGTTTTTGGACGGATCTGAAACAACTAAAGCGAACTGTAGAGGAATTTGTTGTTTCTCATCACATCGCAACAATGGTTGGCTCCGTAAACCAAGGCTGGAATGGTGATGATGAAGTTGATGACGATGAGATTAGTCCGGACTTTCCTGGGATCGTGTTACTGCATGTTGTGTTCTGGCTGCATCTCGCAATCGCCCTTGATCTTGTTTCATGGTGAATGGCTACTGTTCTGCTGTTAGATCTGTCAAACTGAATCATGAAGTTATCAATGTTGATCCAAAGACAAGGGTTCAGGTGGGGAGTGACCTCAATGTGGGGATGTTTCAACCCTAAAGATAGTAGTCAATAGCCTAGCCAAAGCGGCCCTCACTCATTGCATGTAATAGTATCGCCCAACAACTTTGACAATTTCTCGTATTAATTGGGAAATATTTCCCGTTCACCAAACTCAGTGGGATTTAGATCAGATGATTAAAGACCTGAAAGTAGAATAAAACTTCTCGAGGAAGAAAGGATCCAGCCTCCATGCGTCATATGATTGGTAGATGATCAGACCTTCAGCTTGCAAAGCCTTCGCTTACCTGGCTAACCTAGTGAGTGAGCGGACTACACTTGATCCTACTACCAAAATCCGTGCATTGCCGTGCGGAGAATTGTTGAAACATATTATCAACAATTATCATGAATATAAATTGGGGAATTTATAAATTGTAGAGTTATGATTGTTTGGAGTTCGCGAGTTATTGGGCCCTGCCTTTGGTTGATACCTTATCGGGTAATAGTGATGATCTGTAATTCGCACTTTTCTTATTCTCATCAGCGATTCATCGCATCGGAATTGCATGGGTGTCAGTATACACAAGAATTTCTAACTGCACGAGCACTGCCTATGGATGGAATGGAAGCCTCGAAAGCCTCGCCGCGTTCTTATGTACGTCCGAAGACCGAGAGGTCCGAGGAGCTGTCGTGGCCGGGTTTGTCCAGTGATATAAAATGATCGTTGCCCAATTCAATATGCAACTTCATTTATCGTTCCACGCTTTATATCGCTGTATAATTTTTCTTGCACCTTTCGTACTTTCATATCATATACCCATTCTTACGTTACGTTAAACATCTATAAAAACGTAATGTCTGTATCACCAGCACCATTCAAGACTCTTGAGGGAAAGGTCGCCCTCGTAACAGGTTCCGGTCGTGGAATTGGTCGGGGTATCGCTCTTGAGCTTGCTGCACGCGGTGCAAGCGTTGTTATCAATTATGCCAACTCTGCCGGACCAGCTGAAAAGGTTGTCAAGGAAATTGAGGCACTCGGTAGCAAGGGATTTGCTATCAAAGCCGATGTCTCCAAGGTCCCAGAAGTTAGACGTTTGTTCGAGGAGGCTAAGGCACATTTCGGTAAGCTCAATATTGTTATGAGCAATTCGGGCACCGAAATCTTTAAGGAGGAGGAAGATGTTACCGAAGAGGATTACGACAGAGTTTTCGGCCTTAACACCAGAGCTCAATTCTTTGTCGCTCAACAAGCTCTTATCCACCTCGAGGAATACGGAAGAATTGTTTTGATGTCCTCTATCGCTGCCAATATGTCTGGTGTACCAAACCATGCTTTGTACGCTGGAAGTAAGGCGGCCGTCGAAGGTTTCGTCAGATCTTTTGCCAAGGACTGTGGTAAAAAGAAGATTACATGCAACGGTATTGCTCCCGGTGGAATCAAAACCGATATGTACGAGCAGTAAGTTTTTCCAAAGCCTAGCATCAAGGAACAACGCTAACACAGAAATAGAAATGCATGGCATTACGTTCCAGGTGGATTTGAAGGCATGGATGTAGATATCATTGATAAGGGACTTGCTTCCGTATGCTCACTTGGACGTGTCGGTGTCCCACAAGATATCGGAAGAGTCGTATCATTCTTGGCAGGCCCTGAGTCTGAATGGGTCAATGGTAAGGTCTATCAAAAAATAAAATTATTCGTGTTACTAACATTATGTAGGACAAATTCTTCAACTCAATGGTGGTGGAAAGTAAAGTAATAATATCGCGTGGATCTCAAGTCGATGGAGTTACGTATCATGAATTGTCGGTTCTTTGCAGGAGTATCTCGTCCGGTTTATAGACGATAAAATTCTGGGGATATATAGCACATACGGAAAATATAATAACATCGCTAAATATTATTTTGGTCCTGTGATGATTGATGCAGTTCTCGTATTTCCGTGTGTGAGAGTACTTAAATGAATTAATTTAGCCATATATGCATTCCAGGTTCATTTCTGACATCACATCCACTACACACAATATGAGTTAGTACACACTTTAAGGGTGAGTTTTTCACGATCTTTGTGACAAAGTGAGGCAACGTACTCCAGAATACTTCTTGTCCAATATCGGCCCTTGCCCAAGTCTCTTCTATAAGTATTAACGCTTTCGTCATAGGCTTCGCAGGTAAAGATAGTTTGAACTCTTGGAAGCGAGTAATGATGAACCGGCGAGCTGCCGCAATATCCACTTCAAAATTAGTGATGCTACTGGAAATTGCTGCACTACTCAAGGTGGAACTATGTCTGTAACCAGGTCCCTCAAATTGATTTGCTCCGAACGGTGTATCGGTAGAAAAGGCGTTCATTGATGCTGTAGAGAATTTAAGTTCACTTGCCGCAACAATCATAATAATAGGCTGAAGACATTGGGTACCAGATGTTGACGGTATTTTCTCGAGAAGAGATGTTGCATGTAGCGCAAGCGATATCAAAAATTCTTCGACAGAATGCGAAACTGGCAAGGACAATATCTCTTGAGAGTCAGGCTGTCGATTTAAGTAGATTGAAGGAAATACACGATATATCTCCAGGAGAGCAGCACATCGATATGCTTCCGCTAGCAAGATGTACTGCCTAACGGGCGTATTCTCGTCACCGGCATCGACAAGTTCGGTTTCGGTTGGTAGATTTACTGCCAGTAGTTTTTCTTCCAAATGCCGTGCTCTGTTAGTCCACTCGATGCTAGCAAAGACAGTTGATTCAAGAGGTATAGAATCGAAATCAAAGAAGGGATCACTGAGAGGAACATTTGGAATTGGACTGAATGTTGACTTTCGATAAGAGCGAATCAGCCTTCCGACCTGAGCGAATAATCGCTGAATCTTTGGCGCTACTCCAGTCCAGGGATGAGGAAATATCTGGTGGTCTGTATTTGGAGCGGTTGCGATTTCTACTAGGGTACTGTTCTCCTCTAGCATGGCGATATTTTCCTCGTCTTCAACAAACCCAGCCAATAAATCCCAGTACAAAATACACTGCTGAAAAAACTCATTTTGTCGGCGCACTTTGTTATCTGGATTTGCACCTTGTCGTGATAGGCGTTGCTTGTACAATCTCTTGGCTGTCTTCAGATGTGCTAGACCTAAATCTCGAGGATTGTGCCAGGCTGTAGTTTGACCGACTAAAAGCACGGTCAAGAGAGTCTTGTCAATATTATCATGAGATTCAACCCCAGCACGGTTCGATTGATATAAGCACTTGAATGTCTCTCGTTGCATTTGAGCTCCGACAACGGACATGCGTGGGAAGTCATGGGAAAGATAAGCAGCAGCCATGCTCTGAATAGCGTAGTATATTTGTGCTGAGTCGTCCCAGAGTTGGCCAACGGTAGACCGAAACGGATTAAAAATGCCATCAAATGAGGAGAATATTACACAGATATATCTAAAATAGTACTCCACAAGCATGGTTGGAAGATGAACGAGAAACTCAGGTACAGTCGAGGTGCTCAGTTGATACCGAATGGCGGAAAGACTGTCAGGGAAATTTGGCGTGGTCAATCTCCGAACATTAGTCCCAGGGCTCTGTACAGATCCATTTTGGCTTCCCTCACAGTATTCGGCATGTTCAACAATCTCGGAATCATCTTCTTTTGTGTTGGATTCCGGCAACCCTCCACCAGGCATTTGGTCAACGGCAGATTTCAAAACGAGGTCCAATTGTCTCTTGAGAGCTTTCGCTGATGATGGTAGCGGCCTATCATTATTCTCGACAAGAATCTTCTCGTGCTTTGTCGACCAAACTAGTCGTTGTGAAGCATAGCAACACTCTGCTTTTCTTTTGACGCATTGAAGGCAATGCGGCTTCTTCTCATCAGATTTCAACTACCTCCATGTCATTACTCAAGTTATTATGTTCCTGACAAGCGAATCTTACACGTTTGGTCTTGCATCTTTGACAGCCCTGTCGAGATTTCGGGGCTCGACGAGCATTGGTCACATTTACCTGACCTACAATTGAAGAAGATAGAGTGCTTGAAACCTCTGAAGTGGAGGGAATATCCATCGCGGTACGTAATAATCTTGTTGGGGAACAGTTGAAACTCGATTGGCATCAACCAACACTCTGCCTAGGTAAGTATTGTCAATAGCAAAATGGATTTGAATATCAAGAAAATGTAAACAAATCATTGAGGACCTCAGGAACATGATTCAGAGTGGGGAAAATATGCCAAGTTACACGTGACTCCACCAACTTGAATCATGTTACTTTTGAGAGGATCAATTATAGTTTGAGTTTGTTTTCATCAACAATGTAACAGATATTGCACTCGAGTAGAGTTTTCTCAATGCTACAAGGCTATTTCTTTTAAGCAAAAGAGATGAAACAAGGAAGAAAGTGTAGGAAATTGTAGGAAATTCTCAAGTGTATTCACGTGATATTAAAGCCCTCGGATATATCTAGGACTACTTGAGTAGGTAGGACTACGCGGCAAGAAGGTTGGCTGCATTGACGATGTGTGTTCTGTTCTTATTCCATTCAAACTCACAACCCGTGCGAGATGGATTGACGTTTAATATTCCGATCACTTCAAGAGCGTTCCTCTAAAGGCATAGTTGTCACATTTCACGGACTTTCAAATGGAGTTGTGGGTCCATGTGATATCTAGTTCCAACTATCTCAAAGTCACCGTCATCAACTGGCCCAGATATCCCTGGTGTTTGGGGCGTTGAAGAAGAATCATTTTTACTTCAAGGTCAATTGTCGTCAACTCCTTCATCATTCTAGAAGTTCTATTGATGTTCCAATGTTCTGCAAAGGTCCCGGCGTTGGTCTTTATCTGGATTAAGAGCTAAAATTGCTAAAATTTGAAACATCTCTCGATTCGAAACAAGTCTTCAGACAGATAAGGGTTAACTTTATCATCGGATGATGTCTGTGAGGACTACGTTTCTGTCTCATATGAGGTTGAGATCTTGTGTGGTTGGCTCATGGTGACCACCTTACTGATACTCGTCTGTCATCTTCTACCCATAACCTTGGATGGTCATGCGGCAGGTTATATTGCTATTCTTTGAAGAACTGCCATACTTCTTTTATTGACGGATAGGGCGAAACAACTGATGTAATTCTATAAAAATGGATTAGACTCTTGGCGGTCGCAGCATATCAGCTCGCAATACAATTATCAAACTTATTTATTAACTAACTGTCATTACCTCGCATCATATTTGCACCGTAAAGGGGAATCATTGCGAATGGTGGAATTTTGATAGCTCTTTAAGTCCAGGTTCAAATTTTCTGGCCAACACGGGAAAACCATCCAAAGGATGCTACTTATGTAGAGTGAGGCGGATCAAGGTACGTTTTCTCTTTTCGACACTTCAGTATCATAGTATGGAGCATTGGTTTCTAATCATAATTTCAGTGCGATGAGGCTAAGCCTTCGTGCATGAAATGTCAAAAGTCAAAACGAGAATGTCCTGGTATGGTGTTGTTCCAGTACATATAATCTATCTCTCATTATTAATCACAATAACAGGCTATAGCGATTAGTTCGAGCTCAAACTTAGAGATCAAACCAAAATCACCAAGCGAAAGTCTTCAGCGTCTTTCGAAACTAATACTCCAACTTTCACAGTAGACTCATATAGCTACCAATTTGGCCAAAGTAAAATGAGCGACCGACGAAAAGGAGAATGAATACCTCGGACAATGGAATCATTTATAGAACTATCGATTCCATCAACGATACAACCAGGAACTCATTCTATATGTCTTCATACGCTAATTATAATTCAACAGAGCCAAGTATGCCAATATCACCAGTCTCAGACATCGAGAGTGAGCTGTCCTGGTCACCCAAAACTGTTATTCCTCGTCAATTCTCGCCCGCAATCGATCAACAAGCCACCTGCTTTTTCTTGTCTAATTTTGTTCTTCTTCCACGAGGACACACAGCGAAAGGAAATCTAGATTTCCTCATACCACTAGTATATGCCAGCTCAACAGAAACGTCACTTGTGCTTGCTCTGAATGCTGTAGCACTCGTGGCTTTTGCGAATCAACCAAATGCTAGAAAGCTTCTACCTCTAGCTGATAAGCAATATGTGACGGCTTTAAATCAAATCAACAACGATCTACAAGATGTACACAAAGCAAAGGAAGATGCAACCTTGGCAGCGGTGTTCTTGTTGTCCTTCTATGAGGTAAAGTGACTTTAGATCTTGGTATTCTTTCATGCATAATGCTTACTCTCAGACCAGCAAATAAGCTCTCATTCCATGTCCCTAAGTGGATGGGAGTATCATATCAATGGAGCTGTAGCACTAGTGAAAGTTCGAGGCAAAAGTCAGCTCGACACAAAGATTGGACGCTCTTTATTTGATGCAGTCAGAACGCATATGGTAATTCTCTGATACCGACGAATGAATGAAGCTAATTATTCGTAGACTGTCGAGTGTATCAGCCGTTCGAAGGAAGTTAACGAAGGTATCGATTGGTGGACATCTTTTGCATCAGAGGATAGAGTACAACATGCTGTATCAGTGCTCAATCTCAAGGTTGCAGACTTACGGGCAGAAACCCACAGAATCTGCACTCTTGTAGGACATACCACAGAAAATATCGAGAAGGTACTCAACCACATGAAGAAAGCAGAACGGATCGAAAAGGAATACGTCGACTGGTATGCCAATCTTCCTGAAGAATGGACACCCAAAGTGGCGGCTTGGGTTGATGATACAGTGGAGAAAGACTTGGAATGCACAGCTTGTCATCCAGGAAGAGTTGACGTATACGACGAGCTGTGGATGGCTACTACACACAATATTGTACGCGCCTCGAGATTATTCATCCTCACCACTATTTTGCGATGCACCGCATGGATTACTGCCGACCTCGATTACAAACTCACACCGGAATATGTCAAAGTTTCGCGACAAGCAAGTCTATTAATTGAGGATGTCGTGTCTAGCATTCCATTTTTCTTCGGCTGGAAAGCCCCAGATACCGAATTTCCCATAACCGAGAACTCATATTTTCCCTATGGAAGCGATAGCAAAATAAGTGGGAAGGGTGTAACGGGCGTATGGGCTATATGGCCAGTGTTTGCAGCCGCTGCATCTGATTTTGCGACTAGTTCTCAACGATTATGGCTAAGAGGACGGCTGAAATATATTGCGGAACATTTGGGAATTTGTCATGCAGAGATGTTACTCCAGGTATGTCGGGCTCTTTCCTTTCTGGCTATTTTGTTAACAATTTTCCGTAGTTACCAACTCGCTATCCCTCAACTTTCATATATAGAGATAAGGTCAAGATTGAGGACCTGAATAGAACCAAAATGGCCAGTATGGTTGGAGGAAATTATTCATCGATGTGCGTGACTCCTGCGATGAGTACATAATTTTGGATTCCCTTTGTATCAACAATTGTACACTAGAATTTCTTTCTCTGTTATTTATTACAATTTTACAATATAACTTTCTTCACTTGGAACGAAATAAGAATGACCCATTGACATATCAATACATATCAATTTCTTGCACCAATCAAAATCGGCTGATAGTTCCCGCACAAAATTGATACAAAGCGGATAACGACACGAGCGGTAAGTCGACCACCCTACTTTCGGGCCACCCCTCTTTCGGGCCACCCTTTTACACCAAAAATCACTTTTTTGGCTTATCAATATCTCTATTAATATTGAATATAATTTAATAAAAATTTAGATTTATATAATTTAAGCTATTCTAAGCTTATACTAGAATTTTTAGAATTTTAGGATTTTTCTGGATCGATTTTTAGAGCTTCAAAATATCGATTTTTAATTTATATATAAATTGTGAGGGCGCACAGACCCTCCCTGCACGTAACCAGCTATACTAACCATTTTAACTAGTCTTTTCAAGTATAAGTTGAAAGCCTCGCTTCCAACTTCCTCTTAGATCTTTATCAATAACTAAATCATTAAAACAATTCCTTTTTAATTTACAATCCTTACAGAATTATTGATCAATCTTTAAATTAAATAGAAATTATTTGTATATAAAATATATATAAAACAAATCAAAACTATTCTTAAAGAAAATTATAATAATCTATAATATCATTTAAGCAAACTTTAGGCTATTTATAGGTTTTTATATAATAGATTAAATTAACAAAAATAACTATCAGAAATATAAGATTATAAGGGTTAATAAAACCAAAAGTGTTATTTAATCCATCATTTTCCGAATAAAATAAAACTTTTTAATTAAAACAAATAATAATCGAAAAAGTGTATACAAAAGAAGTTATTAGATAAAAAAAACAATCAGAAATAAATATAGATTAAAACAAAAAAGAAACAAACTACCCAAATCTCCGAATTCGATTTAAGAAAATAATTAGTATAAGCTTTTAAAGAATAAACTATTCAAATCTTTGAATTTAATCCGAGAAAAAAGTTAATATAAGTCCTAAAAAAAGAAATTAAACTAAAAGTTTTGTATTATTTAAAATAAGTGAATCTAAAACTCTTATTTCAATATATTTTTATTTATTAATTATTACTAATTATTATCATTAAATTAATTTATAAGAAGATATGAATAATTAAATTACTATAAAATAAAAAGATTCCTTATTTTATTTAAATATATTAAAAGAATTATAAAAGATTATAATTTAATAAAAGAAATAATTAAAGGTATGGGCTAAGAAAAATAAAAAAAGAGAAATAAAAATAATAACAATAAAATACTAATTAATAATATCTATATATAATATTTCGATTGATAATATAATAAAACCTAACAATTTATAATTCTTTATAAATAAAAGAATCCCTATAAATATTAGATTAAGTAAATTACTATTACTAAATATTTGAAATGCATTAATTATTATCAATATTAATACTCTACTTACACTATTTATAAAATCCTTTTAGGATAAACCTAGAATTAAAGCATTTTTATTTTTCAAAAAAGGAAAGACTGACATTAAACTATAAATTATAAAATTAAAAGATTATTTTATATTAGAAAATATCTCCGATATTATATAACAAACAGTATTAATAAGAAATTATATTAATAAAGATATTAAAAAGCAAATTATATTAATATAACTATATAGTGATTTTTTAATTATTATAAAATTCAAGAATTAAAATCTTTTAAAGAATTAATTGTTTAGTCAATATAATCCTATTAATACAGATCTAAAAGTTAACCTCCAGATAACAAAAGTTATTATATTCAAAAAACAAATGATACAAAACTTTAATAACTATTTCAAATCAATTTTTCAAAATATTTTGTAAATATATAAAAATTAAACAATAATAATACATTATTTCATAAAATTGACTAAATTTATTCTCTTATATATTTATATAGATTATAATGGAATATTACCTACAATATTCGAAGAACTAAAAATAGTAGTATAAAATATAGAGAATTTCCTATATATATAAAAGCGATTGTTTTTAATTAATAATAAACAAATAAGAATTAAAAAAGAAAGAAAACCAAACGAGGATATATAATACAATATTCCTAATTCAACTAGATTCAATAACAATTTATATAAAAAAAAAAAAGAAATAAAATTCCCCGAAATCTTAACAAAACAAAAAAAGAGATGTAAAAAAAACAAAATATATTTTAAATATAAAGAAGCAAATTATTGAATTAATAATTATAAAAATTAATCAATTAATAAAAAAGAAAATAAATAATTGGAAAATAATAATTCTTTTTGATAATAAAAGTATTAAAATAAAAGGGGAGTAATTATTTCAAAAAAAAGCTATACTAAATTAAAAAAAAATCTAGAAAAATCTTCAATTGTTATTATAAAAAAGAATAAAAACTTATACAATTATCGATTATTAAATTTAATACAAAAAACAATAATCTAATATCAAATATTTAATATTATATAATTAATATATTTAGATTAAGCTAAAAAGATATTATTAATATTAGTTCTAATATAAAAAAGGGAATTATAATAATTAGTAATATTAGGATTATATGATATAAAATTATTAATAAAAATAAAGAATCAATTATATTAATATTATAATTATAAGAATATTATAGATTTCTTTTAATTATTGAATATAAAAAACCTTTTTTAAATAATAATTATTATTTATTTAAATAAAAACAAAAATAAAATATTATTCATAATAATTATTGATTTTATTATAATAATAAATTTCATTTCTTTAGAGATAGTAAAACAAATTTAATATAAAAAATTAAATATATATTATTTATTAATTAGAGATATAAATAAAAATATTTTAGAATTAATATCTATTTCAATTTGTAAGGAAATTAATTTCGAATGTTTATTAATCAAAGGTAATATATTATTAAAATTCAAAGTTATGTTATTAAAAACAGATAATATTATATTCGAATTTTTATGGTTTTAATAGTATAACTTAAAAATAGATTGGAGATTAGGTAAAATGTTTAATAATAACAATTCAGAATTACAGGTTATATTAAATATATTTGATTTCTTGAATTTTATATATAACACAATTAAAAAAACAAAGATTATATTAGAAAAAGATATAATCGTAATAGTATTATTATTTCTAATATTTATAAATAATAATAGGATAGATTATACAATTATTCAAAAAACATTTAGGAAAATCCTAGATATATATTCGAAATATTTTTTATTATTTAAAAAAAAAAAAAGAAAAATTATTACTTTATAAATTCAGAATTGATTACAAAATTGTTTTTCGAAAAGATTATTAATCAAAATTTGGGTTGTTATATAATCTATCCAAATATAAATTTGAAATGTTTAGAAAATATATTACAAAGATGCTTGTATTAGGATTTATAAAACTATTAAAATTAGAAATAAAAGTATTGCTTTTATTTATATATAAAAAAAGCATCGAGGAATTGTATTTATATATAGATTTTAGAAATATAAATAATAATATAATATTAAATTAATATTCTATTTTATTTATTTTGAAGATATTGAATTGCTTTGAAAAGGTAAAAATATTTACAAAACTTAATTTATGTAAAATCTATAATTTAATAAAAATTTATTTAGATAATAAATAGAAAACAGCCTTTTATATATATTTCGAATTATTCGAGTATTTAATATTATTATTCGATTTATATAATATTCTAACTACTTTTTAAGTATATATTAATCAATATTTATAAGAATTCATTAATAAATTAGTTATTGTATATTTAAACAATATTTTAATTTACTTGAAAAATAAAGAAGATTACAAATCTTATATAAAACAAATCTTAAAAAAATTATTGAAATGAAAATTATTTTATAAATTTGAAAAATACTAATTTAATATAAAAAAAATGGAATTTCTAGATTATATTATTTTAAATAAAAGAATTGCTATGAATTAAGTTAGGATTAGTTTAATTATAAAATAGCCAATATCAAAATCAATATAAGAAATATTATTATTTCTAGGGTTTTATAATTTCTATAAGCGATTTATATTTAGTTATAGTAATATTGTATTATTAATAACAAATAGTATAAAAGAAAGAAAAAAGTTTGAATAAATCAAAGATTATAAAAAAGCTTTTAATATATTCAAAACTGTTTTTATTAAAGCTCTATTATTATATTATTTTATTATAATACTAATCTGTTTTTTAGAAACGGATATATTTATTAAAATATTATATAAAATATTATTATAAATCCAAAAAGATATATATAAATATTCAATTACATTTTATTTTCGAAAACTAATATCAACAAAAATGAATTATATAATATTCAATCAAAAATTACTTACAATAATAGAATTTATTAAATATTAATATTATTTTCTAAAAAAAGTTTAATATCAAATAATCATCATTTTCGATTATAACAATCTAAAGTATTTTATAATCTCTAAAATCTTTATAAGAAGATAAACTAAATAAACAATAATATTATCAACAATTAACTATATCATTGTATATAAATTGAAAAAAAGAAATTTTATTAATAACCTTTCAAGAAAAATAGATTATTAATATAAAATAATAGAATCAATATTTTTTCTAAAATTATAAAAACAAATTATAGATTTATTATTATTATTAAATAACTAATTTAATATATTATATCTAATTAAAGATATTACAAAAAAGGAAATCAAAAAAGATATATTGTATATATTTAAAAAATTATAAAAAATAAATAAAAACCATATTAATATAGAAAAAACCGAATTCCTTATTATACTCCAGATTAGAGAGATATCAAAAAAAAGCTTAAATGATATTTAAAAAAGCTTAAAACAATAACTAGGTTTTATCAATTCAATTCGATATTATTAATAATCACATTCTAATTCAATAAGAATTTATTTCAATTTGAAAAAAGGATTATAATATTATAAGGGAATAAAATTATTTATTCTAATAAATAAAATATTATAAAAAGATTTAATAAGGGAATTCTATAATTTCCCAATTATAAAACATTTTGATAAAAACAGAATAATTAGAGTAATAAAAAAAATATTATATTAATAAGGAATGAATATAAATATCAAAGATTATATATACTTATATTTAATTTATTAATATAATAAATTATTATATATAATAACTATTGAAAAATTAGCTTCAATATCTATTCCAAATAAATTATAAAAAAATATAATATTAAATCTAATTATAGATTTATTAATATCAAAATCTAAAGCAAATTTTAATAATAGAAAAAAAGGAAATATATAATTATATTCTGCTTATAATATTATATTAAATATAATTTATAGAATAATAAAAAAGATAAAGTTTTTATTATATAGAAAGGATATAATATTAATTCAATTTATTTATCTTTTTTTAAAAAAAGTATTTATAAAATATAAAATATCAAATTCTATTATTATAAATAAAATAGATTTGTTTATAAATATATTTTGAATAATATTTATAAAGTATTTAAATATAATTCAAAAATTATTTACAATATTCTATTTATAAACAAATGGTTTAATTAAAAGATTAAATCAAATTATAGAAATATATTTTAAAATATATATTAATTATAAATAAAATAATTAAATAAATTTATTATATTTAATAAAATATATATATAATTCAATTTCTATTTCAAATACTAAATTATTGTTTTTCAAGATAAATAGGAAAAACATTCTATTATTTCAGATTATTGTAATTATAAATAAAAGATTAAAAAATGCAAAACAATTAGTAAAGAAATTGAAAGAATTATACCAATAATTAATAAAAGATTTGATATATATATAAGATATATAAACAAAATATTATAATATAAAATACCACTTATTATTATTTAATATTAGAAATCAAATATAATTATTCTATAAAAACCTAATAATAAATCAAAAATATAAAAAACTAAAATTTAAAAAATTAAAATCTTTCAAAATACTTGAAAGTATTGATTTGCAAAGCTATCAAATCAAACTCCCAATATTCTACAAATACTATAATATTTTCTATATAAATTTATTAATATTATAAAAAAAAAAAAAAAAAAAATAGATTCAAAAATATATTGAAATTATTTATAATAGAAATAATTATAAATAAAATTTATAGAAATAAAATATTAAAATAAAAAATAAAAAGAATTCTAGATTTAAGAATATATAGATATTAAAGAAAACTATAATATGAAATATATTGAAAAAATTATTTTCAAAATAAAAATAATTAATAATTATTAGAAAATCTAAAGAATTCTAAAAAAGAAATTGTGGAATTTTATAAAAAAAAATCTTTTATTTTAAATAGAATTATAAAAAAGAATTATAAAAAAATAATTATATTAATTTTATTTCTATTCTCTCAAAAAAAGAAAATCTAATAAAATTTAAAAGAATTATAATTAATTTTTGTTTTACAAAATATATTATAAATATTAAATTATAATTATTTGTTAGTTGATAATTATAATTTAGATTTGATAATATAATTGTTTATCAAAAAAAAAAAAAAAAAAAAATTTCAAATTTATTTAAATCGAAAATGAATATTGATTGTATATTTCAAAATAAAAGATACAAAGTAATTAGTAGATATTAGAACAGAATCTATAATATAAATAAGAATATATAAAGTAAATCTCATTTTCAAATAAAATAAAATAAAAAACTATAGTTTTCTTTTTAATACAATTAAACAGAAAAATGAACCCTCAATTGTTATTATCAATCTACAAATTTAAAATTTTATTAAAAAAATTATATTTTCTAATCAACATTATAATATAATAAACTACAAATAAAAAAACGAATTATTAAATAGTTTTTTTATTATAATTTAAATTATTATTATTATTTATTTAAAAACAAAAATCAATATAAAGATAAAATAACAAATATAATCAATTCAAATGAATTTAGTATTATTTTAAAAGTAAAAACAAAGCTAATTCTATTATATATATTTTAAGCTCAAATCGGAGTATAAGAAAAAGAAATCGAATATTTATTTATTATAAGTTTTAAGAGAAAAAACAAGGAATATTAAAAGAAGATAAAGTAAGTAATTATCAAGATATATAGGAAAATATAGGTTTAATTTCAATTAAATCTTTGATCAAATAATTATAGGCAAATATAGATATTGATAACAATCCTTAATATATTCAAATCTGAATATAAGGAATTTAATTAGAAGGATTAAAAAGATCAAAATATAATAATAAAAATATTTTTAGAATATAGTTAAATAATGATTTATAAAGTATACAAGAAATATATCAAATATTAAGAATTTGTTTTATTAGTTTCTAATAAACTAAAAGGATTTATAGGAATTATTCAAATTGAATAATAATAAAAACAATTATTAGATAAAAACAATGTTGAGGTAGAATCTAGGAATAATTTAGAATTACTTTATAAAATCGATAATAATTATATTTATAATATTATAAAAAACCAGGAGATAAATAATATTATATTAAAGGATTAGGGTGTAATTACGAAAAGAAATAATCTAAATTATTAATATTTGAATAACAAATTTGAATAATTTATATTAAAATCTATAAAAGAATTAATTGAAAATAATATTGAGTATTTTTGTAGTAAAATTAATAATTTATATTAATTGATATAATAATATAGTGAAAAAATAGAACAAGATTTTTTATAATAAATTTTTTATTAATAAAATATTATATATAGATTTAATTCAAAATTAAGTAAATCAAAAAGAATTAATAGTGATATAAGTGTAATTTATAGATATTTGTAAATAGATTTGTATATACAAAAGAAAAGAAAATTAGTAAAGCAAATAAACAAAATTCTAAAAACTATAGACTTTAAATTATATTATAAAGATTTATAATAAGAAGTTTTAGTATTTATTAAGATTTGTTTAGATAGAGTAGTCTTGTATATAAGTTTTATTAATAAATTATAGAAATTTGTATAAAACGATTTAATAATTATAAATAATCTATTTATTTATAGAGATTATATATAAAAAGTATTAATAAATTATAATATAAAGAATATAAACTTTTATAAAATAATTAATATAGAGATTATAGTATAATTAGTTCGAAATCGTTTATATAATTAATATCAATTGTAGAATATAATTTAATTAAATAAGAAAGTTATATATTATTTATTAAAAGAAAAGGAGAGTTTCGAATTAATTGAATTCTTTTGAATTTGTATTATAATATTTAGTTTATTATTATGAAATAATAAATATAATATTAATATATTAGTTATTCAATCAAAAGATTAAGTTTTAAATAATATTGATAGAAATAAAGATTATTATTTGATAGAAAAAAGAGTTTATTATTATTATTATTAAAAATCAATAATATAAAGCCTAATATTGAATAGATTTTAAATAATAATTAGAAAAAACTTAGGTGGTATATAAGATTCTTTTCTAATTAATTAATGAATTTCCTTTGTTTTATTTTATAATTGAACTTTGATTTTTATTAAACAATTATTAATATAATAATATCGATAATAATGAATTTACAATTATTATGAATAATAGAAGTAATTTGGGATATAAAGTATTATAATTATAAGGATAATTTGGAATATAAAGTATTACGATTATAGAGGCAATTTGAGATTTGATTAATAAGGTTTTTTGTAATTTTTTTTTTGCTTTTTAATATTAATTTTTATTATTAATAAAATAATTAGAGGTTTATTTACAAAATAGAGGTGATTATAAAAGTGTATAGATTTTTCCTATATATAACTGGTTATATTAATTATTTTAGCTAGTCTTTTCAAGTATAAATTGAAAGCCTTGCTTCCAACTTCCTCTTAGATCTTTATCAATAACTAAATCATTAAAACAACTCCTTTTTAGTTCACAGTCCTTATATAAATCATATACAAATTTAAAATTTTATAAAATCTTCAATAACTTTTTAACAATAATTATTAAAAGAAAATTATATATTTTTTTGAAAAATTCAAATCTGAATCTATATAGAAATTCAAAAAAAATTTCCAAAAAATGCATAAATATAGAGATATAGTATATAGTGAGTTAAAAGTAGTATAAATAATCCCTGTAATTTTGAGGGTACCCTTTTAAATATTTATTTATAAGGAATTTTTTATTTTTTCAAGATCTTCCAAATTGAATATCTTATAAATTTATAATAAAATTTTATAATTTATTTTTAGCTATTTTCCCTTAAAAGTTATTATAGATTTTATAGAATTTTAAATTTATATGTGATTTGTATATAAATTGAAAATCGATATTTGAAGCTTTAAAAATCGATCCAGAAAAATCCCAAAATTCTAAAAATTCTAATATAAATCTAAAATAGTTCGAATTATATATATATAAGTTTTTATTAAATTATATTCAATATTGATAGAGATATTGATAGGCCAAAAAAGTGATTTTTAGTGTAAAAGGGTGGCCCAAAACAGGGGTGGCCCGAAAGTAGGGTGGTTGACTTAGATTATCCGAACCGATCGGCTATCCTACAAACACACGTCCATTCTTGGTACACCTTGCTGTCCTCTTCCAAAATACGACGAAGTTGTAGGTAACGATCGTATATTTCCTCTTTTGTTCCTTCAAAATGCTAGGATGGTAAACGGAGACGTGGAATCCTGTGCTGTGCAAGGCAGAGTATTCTACCCCAACGGACGTCCGGTGCGTTTGTCTTGAACCAACAAGTTTGTATGTTGGGACTGGAAGTAAGAATGAGAGTGACAACCTATCTAGTTTTCGTCAATGACTCGCGAGAGGTGAGAGTGCGTGGACATGTATTCTTAGCAGACAACTGTCATTGCATACTAGGCAGAGGGTCGTTTATAGCAAATAAAGTACCATTATCACGTGTTTGTAAAATTTCGAACATCGAATTTAATGAGAAAACGATTCTTAATTACTTGTCATTTCTGCACAGTAGAGCAGATCGAGACTACGAGTACATCGAGGTTGATTTGTAAAAAGATATCTTCTCGGATCACGTGTGGCTATCTCCCCGACATGTGGGCCGCATCTCTATCCGCTTGAAGCTATAGACGGGTATAGAAAAAAATAAAGAACTCTATTCAAATAAAATGAAACATCCGAAAAATAATTTGAACTAAATCCAATTCTGCACCTCCATCATGCCCTTCATCACCCTAAACCAAAAATCAATCTTCTACACCCTCACCCCGCAAACTGAAAATCTCCAGAAGCCGGTAACCACGTTGTTCATCCACGGGCTCGGTTCCTCGTCTACTTTCTACCATACTGTTATTCCCTCCCTCTCTGGCGTTTCAACATGCATTGCTCTGGATACCCCCGGATCCGGGTTATCTTCTCTAGATGATTCGAATTCGCCACAAACTGTAGCGTCGATTGTCGATGATGCAATTGCACTTCTCGATGCACTTTCCGAAACAGCAGTTAAGGGAAAGGTCTGGGTGGTGGGCCACTCGATGGGTGGGATTATTGCGTGTGAGCTAGCTATTAGATATGCACAAAGAGTTGAGGGGTTGGTTTTGATAGGACCCGTGGTTCCAAGTCCAGTTTTAACAGAGGTCTTTGGGAAGAGGATCGAAACGGTTAGGAAAGGTATGAGAGATTTCTTGTTTTGGAATTGGGGGTTCAACCAGGTTACTAATTATGCTAGATGGACTTGAACCGCTCGCCAATTCGATACCAGAGGCTGCAACAGGTGCTCAAGCTTCGTCTACCCAGAAAGCTTTTATCAGGAGTTTGATCCTCGGGACTAGTACTCGGGGCTATATATCATCATGTGAAGTTATTGCTTCGGCTAGTAGACCGGATTATGCTAAAATTGACGTACCAATGATGGTTCTGGCTGGAAGTGAAGATAAGACAGCGTCTTATGCAGGGTGTAAAATGATTCATGATGAAGCGGGTGTGAGTGCACAGAAGAAATTTGTTAGAGTTCTTCCAGGGGTGGGCCACTGGCATGCTATTGAGGCGCCGGAATCTGTGGCAAAGGAGTTTACGAAATTTGTTGAAAGTATCAATAATTAAGTGTAGTTATATGGGACAGGTAATCAAGACCGGCGGTCCTAGCACGCCTTGTTCAGTTCAGTTTGGTTTGATATCTTGCGATTTATCTTTTACAATGTGTCATTGCGTAGAATAGTACGATCAAGCTGGTTGCAGAGCCAGGATTAGGGAAACTTTGTTCATTTCTTTCACGTGTCATTTTATTTACTGGCTGGATGCTACAGTAGATCTGAACATGAGACTCATTGTGCTGGAGAAGGAAGGTAAGTTACCAGAATGCATAGCCACGAAACTAGAAATTCAACTTCTGGTACAGTTTCATATATCCATAATGGTCAAGCCCACGAATCCTCTCTTAAATGGCTAGAAGGGCTTGGTGGTAAAGTAGTGTAGTACCCGTGCTCGATAAACCTACTCGACGATGTCCTTAAAACGGCGTGAATATCAAACTTGAAGCGGATGACTCCGTCAAGCTCTATCTCAGTCTCAATCTCGATGCATCCTTCAAGTTCATGTCTCACCTAATAGATCTCGGATTAAGTCTCAGAGTTATCGTCGATGTCCGAATAGATAGGTGGCGACTGTAATGGAGTTGCTTGATCGGTGTCGAATGACGTCTGAGGGTAACCATTGAGGTGAAGATAGCTGAGTGGCATCAATAATGGGATTGGTTGATCGCTTGTTTGTTTCAATTGTTGCGAGGAAAGGTCAGAACTTGGAAGACTTGGATGTTATAGTTCTAGAGGTGGACAATTGTACCACAGTAGCTTAGAGGAATAGAGCGTCACTTGGGAATCTAAGACTAGCATGGGGGAGATCTTTTGTGCTTTCGAGCAGCCGTTTCCGAGGCTTTGAAGGGAATCTGCCTGTCGACCTTTGATATCCACGTCGAACATTTGTGATACAGGTAGATTCGTATGGATTCCAATCTCGTTACCCATGAAATTGTTTTCGAGCGAAGTACTTCTCATAGCTACATTTGGGACATCGAGTTACAATATCTCAAAGGTAAAGTTGTGAATTATAATTATAAGCCTAAATAATAAGAATAAATTACAACTGAAATCGGTCCCGCCGTTACTTTTAGAAGATTTAAACCGCACCTGATATGTGCAAACGATACAACTTCTACCCATCTAATTCTCACATGAACTCTCCAACATTAGACCCTACACCTCCTGATTTTTCCGCCCACGAATTAGCACGCGGTGCTCTCCTAGGCATTCCATCTTCAGATCCCCCAACCCTCAAAGCATACAACACAACATCCTCACTTGGACTCTCAACCTGCGTCCCAAATATCTCCCCCTAGTACTCATACTCAAATCCGCAATTGCTGCAGATACCTTCTCGGCTGAAGACACAGGAATATAGGTATCCAATCCAATCACAACATTCCCATACAATTTCTCATAAAGAGGTTGCTCGTGATTTTCCCTCGTCTCCCGATCCATCAACCAGTTTTTCTTCATCATCCTCAGATTTCACGGTATATGATCCTGCGCTTCCTTGAGCAGCGAGACTACCTGTTCCATTTGGAACCCAGAATCTCAAATCCACGCGTAAAAATGGATATCCATATACAACTATAATCTCAAGCATAAATCCAGTAGTATAGAAAACAGGTTTGCTAAACAGATGACTGGGTGCACTGATTGGTTTCTCAATCACAGCTCCTAGAAGACGTGTGATTGCCCCTGTGACTAGAAGTGCAGTAGCGAGCATAAGGATTATCGGCTTCATTCTGAATCTGCCGGCGCCGATTTTTTCGACAAGAGTAGAAGATGGAATTGCGGTAGCAAGAGTGACGAAGATAGCTGGGAACAGTGAAAGAAAAAGTGTCCAACATGAACCAAACAAGAGGAGGTTCTTTGTTGTTTCAAGAGAGCGAGGGTTGAGCGTGAAAAAACTGATAGTGAGAGAGATAATGTTCCAGAATATGATAAAGGGGACGGATATCAAAATCGCGAAGAAAGTTTTCGAGACGATGGGATTCCAGCCGATATTTGGATGGGTGGCGCGGAGGATTCGTTGGGTGAAAATTACGTTTACGGCGAAGAGAACGACAACTCTGGTTGTTCGTCAGTACTGAAATTCCAGAACTGGGTTGGAGATGGTAAGATTACTTACCCGGCATTTTCAAAAATCAAAGCCGCAACAGCAGTACTATTGTTCTCCGGACGAAATGCCCACACAATTCTCATAATACAAGTCGCCTACCCATAAGTCAGCACTAGGTGGTTTGTCTTCCGAGGGTGAGTTTAATCCTGCTTGTTTGGCTATTCTGGTTGTTCCTTTATCTGTGCTGGTGCTGGAAGTGGAGGGCTCGCTTGGTATGGCTGAGGAAGTCATTTGCGGTTGTGTGGTGACGGTTTCTGTTGTCATTATCTCTATCGTTGTCGTTGCTTGAGGCTCAACTGCAGCTGGGGCGGCAGCCTGTGTTGTGGTGTTCTCTATTGTCACTGTTCCTTGCTGTTGAGCGGCAGCTGGAGCAGCAGCTTGTGTAATTGCTGACATTATTTGCTCTGTAGAAACCGATCTTGAAGATGTGGACTGTGTGAATGCTCCATTAGGGGATGTAGGTGAGACGGCTGGTATAGGCGACGCTATAGCACTCATAGTCATTAGCCGCGAGGAAGAAATTTCTTGCAGTAGATTAATCCATCATCGCCAGCGACGGCGCCGTTGTAGCTTGTTGTGATTGACTATTCCCTATGTTAACTGTATATCAAATGCACCTGGCAATCATTTTAGAAATGAAAGAAAATAAGATTTGTATAATGATGGATTATTTTGACAGATGTCAACGTTTTACATGAGCTTGGCTATCTGACTATATCATTGTGGATATCGTACCTCGTCACCTCATCGGTGCTTCCACTGATATCTCTCTCACAACTGGAGTCCGGATCCCATTCAAAATGTTTCCCGAGCAAAAGAAACATTCGTGAAATGCTCGCATCCCCAGGTATCACAATGACAAATCCTTTACAATCGGCCTAGATTCAACATACTTCAAGGATGACCTCGAAGTTTTCAAAAGGGATAGGTCGAAGATTCCTCGCTAGAAGAAGCCCTGGTCTTTGATACCCCTCGCAACTCTGCGTTCCAAAAAGAATGACCAAGATACCTCGTAACCTCTTACATTGACAGGTTTGACCTGCCAGTGAATGAACGTGAGCCGGGGCGTGATGTGCCACGATGTGAGTTCTTGACTTGACACCTGTCAGTTCGTGAAAAAGACAGCTATGGTATCAGTTCGTGGCAAATCCACTATCTGTCAACTCTGAGTCTGGGATCAATGGCACATTGAATATTCGTTTGGATCTCCGATTTATTTGATCCCGTGAAACAGTGGCCTTGCAACTGAATTCCATGAATTTGTTTCCTCCACGATGTTCGGCCGCAAAATGGAACTTCGTGAACCACAATACCAGTACATGTTGGTCTGCAGTTTTCCCTTGGCAGGCTCTTCGAAGCTACAACAATACGGCGGAGTTTGGGTTTTACGATTGAGAGAACATACTTAAGAAAAAGAGATAGTCAATCGACCGAGAGAATAAGATATGAATTCACAGTGGTGCCTATTTCCAAGCAGTCCATGCCATCGAATTAAATTTAAACGTAGCTTTCATCACAAAAACAATTTTCGAGGTTTGAAATTGACCTAACTAACATAGGCCTCAATCTTTCCCCAGAATAAAATTCGATCCTTCGAGAGAAAAACTAATCGTATTGAATTGCCACTTCAATCATACAAAGCACGAGGCTCAACACAGAGAGATAAAATGATTTTGCCGATTATTACTCAGTCATGCATGTCCGAGAGTCGGAATTTCGTTTCAAAGCTTCGTATTCAATTTCCGTCACCACCCAAACGGGAATCACGACCGCTTTGATGTTTCCTAAAACAGAAAGATAATTTTTCCGAAATGTCCGCAAAAATAATTCCACAAAGAGGATAAAAACGGTAATGTAAGCAAGGGTCTCGCTGAAATATATACGCAAGATCTTGGCGAGAAGCTATAGCCTCTTGAACAAACGACCAAAGCATAGGGTATTTATCTCTGCTGTCTTTCAATCCGGCTGTTAAGGCTGCGTATAAATCTTCCCGTGCTGGAGGAAAATATGGAACAATCGCTTGCGAATATCGATCAAGTCCGTGCCAAAATTCACAATGTTTTCAATAATAAAGTTCGAATGCGAGCAATAATGACGGCGGCTGAGTACACCGAGGCAACTTTCTCAGACGTTTATGTAAGATTGGCATATTATCGTGGTGAACTTGCTCTCGAGCAAATTGATGAATCATACATCTGTTAGTAGAGTATCTGATGCTAAAGATGTCTTTAGAGGTTCCCTTCCATGATGATGTGAAATTCACGTGCAGTCAGGTCTTATATCATGTCTCGAGTGTTGCCTGCATACAGGACAATTCTTGCGTGTTTATCATCAAGATCCTCGAAGTTATACATAAAAACTTATACGTGCAAACCACAATTTCAGCCTCACCTGTTTCAAGATATGACACGTAAGTATGCAAATCAATTCTCGCTACACCTGAGTTGAGATGACACATGAGCATGCAAATCACAATTCTAGCTTCACCTGTATCGACTTGACACATTGGAAACTTCTATATTACTGCAACAGCGATCAAAATCACCTACTTGGCGATGATGAACTATCACATACTAGGGAATATCTTTCTTGAGCTTCTGCCTCTTGCAATATCATGGGACTCGTTATTATGAGATGGTTATTAACCGTGCAAGAGCGGCTTCTCAATGAACCTACAGCCTGTCGCACAATGCATTCTTCGGGAACTTGCGTCTGTTCGCAAATTTATATTTTGCTGATTATTATGAGATGATTGTCGGACGTGGCCTTGGTCTGGACTTGCAGCCTATTGTGGGATGGATTCTTCCGCGTATCTCTGTCCATTTCGAATACAAAAATAAACTATTATTTTGATGAGATGGCTTTCTCATGGACTCTGACTTTGAGCCGTGTTTGACAGCGTGTGCCTGCAGCCATCATGAATGCATGAATACATCAATGGTTCACGCCAATATCTTGGATTCTCAATCTCAGTCCCTGGGGACTCGGTTGTCGGTAAACGCGTGAAGATAGAATTGGTACTTAGCATAAATTTTCACGGTAGAAAGTTGACATTATTCAACATTGAAAAGCTTGTGAAAGAAGGTTCACAGAAAAGTGAATTGTGCATTAGTCTGTGTGTGAGATTCATGAGCTCACCTTGATCAATTTGGTCGTTACTCAGATGAACTGGAAAGTTTTATGAGGACGGCTGGATTGTCGGTTGTTGATTATTAGCCTAGTACCCAACTACTGCGGCTGTCAGAGCAGTCTCGCATAGTTCGGATACCATCGTACGCATAGCGTGAATCTTACCGATACCCCTTCTAGCCTAGAAAATATATATCCCTACTACCGGCAGAACCGTGGTTTCCAAGCTATCTCTTGTGAGCAATCGAATCATAATTAGTTGTGAACTTTGACTCAAAGTTTAGCTAAGAGTTACACTTTTAATCAACAATAAGGCTGCGCGGGAGAGCGGTAGATTAAGCATAAAAATATAAAGTTCGTAAATCAATCCGTCATCAACCCATCGGGTCGAGCACGCTCTCAAATGACATGTATGGAGCTGATAAACCATAGCGATCAACCATCAGTCACTTATCCTGGGTCCGATATTGACGTGTTGCTCACCGGCTATCTGAGTCCCGCCGTCTCCGGAATTATTTCACCATTAGATCTTTGACACGCGCGTGGAATTCTACTCGCATGCTAACAAAAGTCATTGAAGTCCGATCTTTGCGGTGGAAGTCAGCCTTCAGCGTAACCCGCTAATCATTAAAGTGACGGTGGGACCCTAGACTGGCCACTAAGTTTCGCTTCCTCTGCTTTTGGCCTTACACCTTGTACATTCGCATTCTAATCATGGTTGCCAAGTTGGGAGATCTGTGTAGTTCAAGCCAAATCTTAAACTCTTCGGATCAGCCCTAAGGCTGACTCTAGAAAGGATTTTCGGCTGAGGTTTTAACTAAATCAAGGCAAGTAAAAATTCATAGACAAATCTGTAGATTGTAGAACGTTGCATGTGGCTTTGAAACAATCAATCACCTACAATTATGTCGCCTGGGCACCTAGAGAGTGCTGCAATACTTTTTTTCGTAGTGTCCCCGTTGACTCACTTGTCACAGTATAGGACAAATTCCAGCCTCCAAATTGGAATAAATTAACTATCACGAAGATAGCCCACGGAAATTTGATGTGGCGAAGCACATTGATTAATTGATTCGTCAAGCAGTATCTCCTAGATTGAAAAAACATCATCGGTCGTTGAGAATTCATTTGTTTCGTATGGCGAAGAGGGTCAAAACATGCCGTTTTTGGGGATGAGGGTTTCAAAAATACGCCAGTTTCAAAAATCTATGAGAGATATTTGACATCAAAATAGCTGCAGCGATTTGTGGAACTGAGATCTTGCCTTGTCGACTTATCGAACAGAAACTGTACTGAACAGAATCCCCGTAACATTACATGCCAGTACCCATTCTTCGGAAACTGTTCGATTCCTGATACAAGACTAACTGTCAAATACACATCGTATTTATTTATGGCCATATTTAAAATGAAAGGGATGCTTTACCTGAGCAATGTCCAAACATCGATCACTCGATAGACGATGACTACTTCGGGTCGGGACCGATAATAAAATCTTTTGCTGAGAATAGATAATTGCCGTGATGACCTAATTACTCGGTGCTCCCATATTCAAGCGGTCTATTTTAAAAAGCAAATTCAAGAGGCTTAACAAAGATTTATCGTGAAAGATAATCTGTTTCTGTTCGCGAACCAATGAGCGTATGTATGCAATGCAAATCCAGAAAAAGAAATCTCAAAGCTTATCTTCCTCAATCCTTGTTGATCTGCGTGGCCCGCCGGGACGTTTAGCGCAATAAACATGAGCAAACCTCTAAAGAAGAAACGAAACTATGATTAGCACTGCACTGTAATCGGTGGTACCAAAGCGTCAGAATTGTCCGCCTTTTCCAGAACGGGATCCGTGCAGGGGTAACTCTGCCAAATCATCTCTTATGCTATGATCGACGTTTAGCGGATCAAGGAAGTATCAATAGCTGGAAACCAATTTACAACTGCATCGAATCGGTTTTCCCAGTAGCATGCAAGAAGTATGCAGTTGTAAGCGTAGGGTACTGTTATACAGTGTTTGCTCAGTCGAGCAGAATTGAGAATGACACTTGCAGCTCTTTGATAAGATACGTACCTAATCAATCTCCACTTCTTTACAACGTTTAAGCCTCTTCAAGAATGAGCTAGCGTAGTCATGGTATCTAGCAAGGTTTGTCAGTGCAAACATCAGTCTCTCTACAATGCTTCTCACAAGCAATCAAGGGCGTCGAAGTTCGACCACACTTTTCCGTGTTTCAAGTCATCTTTCGATAGTCTCATGTAAACCTGACTTTTGCCCGGCACGTCAATTTAGGATCGAGATTCTGATCGCCAACAATAGTACCTCTTTTGATTACGAGGAATTAGCGTCACTGAAGAGCTTGAGCGCCCAGAATCTTACTGTAAAATATTCCCAAAGAGCTGACGGGGTTGGTGCACTATCGTGAACTTCCACCATGTGGATAAGGTAGGTGCAGTTGAAACAAGATGTAGGGTTAAAATACATGGCATCCGAAAAAGTATCTATGACCATGTGAAGATCTCAACTTGTATATATGTATACTGTCAGGTACTCGTGAAATTAAATATCGCACTTTCGTTCTCCTGACTTTCCATCCAGCATTCGTTCTTCATTCCAATCTACTAATCTTTTCCAATACTTCAACGACTCCAAGCACTCCATAGTAATAGCGCGGGTCGCATAATTTTTTCAAGATGGATGTCATATTATTCGGAGATCAAACTGCAGACTGCCAGTCATTCCTCAAGAAGGCACTTCGTCGCAAGAACTGTCCTATCTTAAGCACCTTTTTAGAACAGGCCCATGCCGCCCTTCAAGATGAACTTTCATCACTTCCATCGACTGCCCGACAACATGTTGCTGTTTTCTCAAGTGTTTCCGAGTTCACAGAGCGATATTTCGAGGCCGACCACCCGGACTTGGCAGTCGAAAGCGCCATTACTTGCTTGGCTCAATTGACACATTTTATTGGGTATGTATAGAATTTTGTAGAGGCAATTGGCCAAGAATACTTGAGCTGACCTGTCTTTCCTAGATTCTTCGAAGAGAACCCACTCGCATACTTAGAGCCCTCTAGTACTGAAGTGCTTGCAGTATGCACTGGGCTCCTTGCCGCATCCGCAGTTGCATCATGCAAATCGCTCACATCTCTAATTCCCCTAGCTGTGCAAGCAGTACGCATTGCCTTCAGGCTGGGATCAAGAGTTGCAGCAGTTGGAAACCAATTGGAAACCGCAAGTGATAGACAAAAGACCTGGTCTACAATCGTAATGGGCACAAACCCAGAGGCAGCAGAACATGCTTTGGCGGAGTTTAATGAGTCAAGAGGACTTGTCCAATCAACGAGATTGTACATCAGTGCCATTGGTACCACCTCGATCACAATCAGTGGAACGCCTACCCTCCGAGCTCAGTTTTTTGAAAACTGTGAGGCATTACAAAATCTTCAACGACGCGAAATCAGCATTCGAGGGCCATATCATGCCGCCCATCTTTATAACCCACAAGACATCGAGAGAATTCTGTCACCATCAATTGTGGAAAGTTTGAGCAGCTATTCATCAGTCTTGCCACTTGTTGGAACCCCTGCACACAAGGAAAGTATACCAACAGTTGACCTGTTCAGAAACTCCATTATGGAAATTTTGGCAGAGCAGGTGAAATGGGACCGATTGGTGAAACTGGCTGTTGCAGACGTTCGAGAGTCTGAACAAATCGAAGTCAGAGTTCTTGCCATGGGACCAACTGCCCTCGGAAACAGTCTTGTCTCGGGACTCAAGAATGCCGGTCGCTTCAAACTCTCGATGGAAGACCACATTTCTTACTCCATGCAAAACACCATTCCAAGAGGAATGGTAGGTAGAATGTCCGAGTCCAAAATTGCTATCGTCGGAATGTCGGGTCGATTCCCCAATTCGGCTGACCATGAAGCATTCTGGTCGCTCCTCGAGCAAGGTCTTGACGTCCACAGAGAAATTCCCGCCAACCGTTTCGATGCCAAATTACACTGCGATCCCTCCGGAAAAGGAAAGAACAAGACTCATTCTCCATTTGGTTGTTTCATCGACGAGCCCGGAAAATTCGACCCTCGATTCTTCAACATGTCACCAAGAGAAGCTATGCAAACTGATCCAATGCAGAGATTGGCTATCTCCACTGCCTACGAGGCAATGGAAATGTCTGGATTCGTCAGAGATAGAACTCCTTCCACCCAAGCACACAGAATTGGTACCTTCTATGGTCAAACTTCTGATGATTGGCGTGAGATCAACGCCGCTCAGGATATTGACACATATTTTATCACCGGTGGTGTTCGAGCTTTTGGACCTGGTAGAATCAACTACCACTTCGGCTTCAGTGGTCCATCATACAGCGTGGACACTGCCTGCTCGAGTAGTATGGCAGCTATAAATCTAGCAGTCACTTCATTACGTGCTGGTGACTGTGATACTGTATTCGCTGGTGGTATGAATGTCATGACTAACCCAGACATATTCTCTGGTTTGTCGAAAGGTCAATTCTTATCAAAGACTGGGTCTTGTAAGACCTATGATGATAGCGCTGATGGCTATTGCCGTGGTGATGGTGTCGTCACTCTTATTCTAAAGCGACTTGACGATGCGGTAGCCGATCAGGATCCAATTCTTGGAGTCATTGCTGGTATCGCAACAAACCATAGTGCCGAAGCCGTTTCCATCACTCATCCTCATGCAGGCGCGCAAAAGTTTTTGTTCCAGAAAGTTATGGACGAAGCTAGAGTAGACATTCGAGACGTCAAGTACGTAGAAATGCACGGAACAGGAACTCAAGCAGGAGATGGCGTAGAGATGGACAGTGTTTCTTCCATTTTTGCACCATCGAACAACCTACGCCGTCGTCTTGACCAACCACTGTTTGTAGGTTCAGTCAAGTCTAACGTTGGACACGGAGAAGCTGTTTCTGGTGCAACTGCTTTAGTAAAGATCATGATGATGCTCAAGAAAAGTATGATTCCACCACATTGCGGAATCAAGACGAGAATCAACCAGACATTCCCCAAGGATTTGAAAGATAGAAATCTCAACATGGCTTTCAAGCCGACACCATTCCCTAGACCTACAAATGGAAAGCGATACGTCTTCATGAACAACTTCAGTGCCGCAGGTGGTAACACCGCCACTTTGCTCGAAGATGCACCCATTCGACAGCTGGAAGGTTCTGACCCAAGAACATCGCAGGTTGTAATTGTGTCAGCAAAATCTCTTGCATCATTCAGAAACAATGTTCAAAAGCTCCTCAACTGGTCAAGAGATCAACCTAGCTCATGTCTGCCAAGTCTTGCATATACCACATCTGCTCGCCGTTACCATTACCAATATCGTATCGCAGTTGATGCCAAGGATTTGCAAAGCGTTCAAAATGCTTTGAGCGCTTACACAGAGGGTCCCCACGCTCCAGTATCGAACGTCAAGCCAAGAGTTGCTTTTGTTTTCACGGGCCAAGGATCACACTATCTTGGAATGGCTAAGGCCTTCTTCTGTGATATAGAACAATTCCGCAATGATGTCGAGGATTTTGATCAAATGGCCCAAGCTCAGGGTTTCCCATCCTTCATTGGCCTCATTGATGGAAGCATCACTGACCTCAGCAGTGCCTCGCCAGTTATGACTCAATTGGCCATCCTTTGTGTAGAGATAGCTGTTGCAGTACTTTGGCAATCATGGGGAATCGAGCCATCCGCCGTTGTTGGACACTCTCTCGGAGAGTATGCAGCTCTTCAGGTTGCTGGCGTGATCTCCACACATGATGCTATTGCTTTAGTTGGCAATCGTGCTCAGCTTTTGGTTTCAAAGTGTACTGCGGGCAGCCATGGCATGTTAGCAGTTCGAGCAGGCTTTGCTGCAGTCGAGCCTTACTTGTCAGATATCGAATGTGAGAAGGCCTGCATCAACGGCCCTGAGGAAACAGTATTCTCGGGTACTGTTGAGAACATGAACCGACTTAAGCAAGTTTTGAGCGCACAAGGGTTCAAGAACACTATGCTCAATGTTCCATACGCCTTCCACTCCGCTCAAGTCGAGCCTATCTTGGATTCTTTCATCCAATCTGCTAAACCAGCTGTTTTCCATCAGCCAAGAATCCCAGTCATGTCAACACTTCTTGGAAACATTGTAGAGGATTCAGGTGTCTTTGGCCCAGAGTATCTTGCTAGACATTGCAGAGAAAGTGTCGACTTCTTAGGGGGTGTCAGTTCTGCCATGAACAGTGGAATTATTGACGAAAAGACCTTGTTTGTTGAAATTGGCCCACACCCAATCTGTTCCAACATGGTGAAAGCAATCATCGGTACAAGTGCCATCACTGTGCCATCGCTAAGCAGAAATGCCGACGCATGGACAACAACGGCCACCAGTTTGGCAACTCTCTTCAACTCTGGTCTGGACTTCAACTGGAACGAGTATCATGCCACTTTCAAGAGCGCACACGAGGTCCTCGATTTGCCTTCTTATTCTTATGATGAGAAGGTTTATTGGATCGACTATCGCGGAAACTGGTGTCTTACTAAAGGAGACAACCAAATGATCGCGCCTGCAGAAGCACGACCAACCTTCTCGACAACTACCGTGCAAAAGATTCTTTCCGAGGTTGTTGATGAGGATAACGTTAACGTTGTTGCTGAGTCTGACCTTATGGAACCAAAGCTACGAGCTGCCATTTCTGGTCATTTGGTTCATGGCCAACCACTCTTCCCATCGTCCATCTATGGTGATATGGCTTTGACTATCTGCGATTATGCACTTAAGCTCGCTCAGCCAGATGCTAAATCTGTTGGTTTCAATGTCGGAAGTATGGAAACCCATAAGCCATTGGTTCTCGATAAGAACGCCAAAACTCATATCCTTCAAATTGAGACCAAGCTTGATCTTACTCATCGACGCGGAACTGTCAACTTCCGCACATTCGGATCAGATGGAAAGCCAGTTGAACAAACCAAGTGTGAAGTGACTCTTGAGGATTCATCATCATGGTTGAAAGATTGGGACCGTCGCAAGTTCCTTGTCCAAGGACGAATTGAGAATTTGATGAGCCACAAAGAAGTTCACAAGGTTCAAAGAGGAATGGCTTACAAATTGTTTGGCGCTCTTGTCGATTACGCTCAACAATATCGTGGAATGGATGAAGTATATCTATGGAGTGAACAATGTGAGGCAACGGCCAAAGTGCAATTCCAGACATCAGACAATGATGGCAAGTTCTTCATGAGTCCATACTGGATCGACAGTGTTTGCCACATTTCCGGATTCATCATGAATGCCAACGATGCTGTCGATTCCACCAAGCATGTCTACATTTCGCACGGATGGGAGTCGATGAGATTCGCCAAGAACATGTCAGCCGACAAAGAGTACAGATCTTACATCAAGATGCAGAAGGTACCAGGTGGTGGTGAGATGGTTGCTGGTGATGTATACGTCTTTGAAGGTGATGAAATCATCGCAGTCGTTGGTGGTATCAAATTCCAACGCGTACCCCGCACTCTTCTTCAGACATTACTTGCACCAAAAGCTATTCCAGCTCGTGGTGGTGCCAAGGCAGCTCCAGCTCCAACCAAAGCCATTGCATCCAAACCATCAAAGGCTCTCTCCAAGCCTGCTCTCAAAATTGCCAGTAAACCAGTTTCAAGGGGTATCTTCTCCAAAGCATTGGCAATTATGGCCGAGGAGATCGGGTGCGATGTCGCTGAGTTGGCAGGCCCAATGAGATTCTCTGATATGGGCGTCGACTCACTTCTTGGCTTGAGCATTTCTGGCCGATTCCGTGAAGACCTTGAGATTGACTTCCAGAGCAGTGTCTTTGAGCATGAGCCGACGGTAGATCATCTCAAAGCTTACATGACTAGATTCGAAGACGATAACAGTGCAGAAAGTTCAGGCATGTCTACCCCGGAAATGGTTTCCAGCGATTCAAGCGAAATTGGAGATGACGGGTTTGATCTAGTTGAAAGTGACCCTGAAAGCTCTGCCGTCGATGGCGATGGCGATGGCGATAGCGAAAATGCAATCATCATCCAAATCATCAGATCTACCATTGCAGAGGAGATGGGCGTTGAGATTGAAGAGATAACTGATAACACAGACCTGGCTACCATGGGTATGGATTCTCTCATGAGTTTGAGCATTTTGGGTGCGCTCAGAGAGAAGACTGGCCTGAATCTGAGTTCCGAGTTATTGGTCGAGAACACCAGCGTGGAAAAGATTGAAACAACTTTGGGTCTAAGAGCAGCCAAGCAGCCAAAGATTGTGGAGATCAAGAAGACAACAAAGGTCACCAAGGTGTTTTCCACATCAGTGCAGCCAGCTGCTCCAACTCAAGTCGCCAAACCTATCAATCTATCTCAATACCCCCCATCAAAGTCTATCCTTTTGCAAGGTAACCCAAAGACCGCAACTCGCACACTTTTCCTTCTTCCAGATGGTTCTGGTGTCGCTTCTTCGTACGCCCCACTTCCCCGAATTGACCAAGATCTAGCTGTGTTTGGTCTCAATTGCCCTTTCATGAAAGACCCCACAGATTTCAATATCGGTGTTCCAGCAGTCACTCAGATTTACCTCGCTGAAATCCAACGTCGTCAACCACATGGACCGTATCTTCTTGGAGGCTGGTCTGCCGGAGGTGTACTTGCGTACGAATGCACCCGTCAGTTGATTGCAAAGGGTGAGAAGGTCGAGAAACTTGTCTTGATCGATTCACCATTCCCTATTGGACTCGAAGCCCTACCAGCTTCCTTCCATCAATATTGTGCCAAGGTTGGTCTTCTTGGCGATGGTGGACTTGAGTCATTGCCAAAATGGCTCCTTCCCCATTTCTTCTCCACTGTACGCGAACTCACTGCCTACTCTGATCACTTGGGATCTCTACCATCCATCAACACTGTCAACATGCCACAAACTATCGCCATCTGGGCTCGTGATGGTATTGTCCACAAGGAAGATGACCTCAAGCCAGAATGGGATCCCAAGGTGAGGATGCCCAACTCCATGGACTGGTTGACCCATGATCGCAAAGATCTCGGACACAATGGATGGGAGAAGTTGGTCGGAGAGGGAAACATCAAATGTATGAGCACAGATGGAAATCATTTCACGATGATGAGAGATCCAATCGTAAGTTAATTCTCTGAAGTTCAATGTATGTGGGGTAATTTGCTGACTAATCATCACAGACAACCAATTTGGCCAAGCTCATGAAGCAAGCTCTTAAGATGTAAAATCAACTTTTATTATATCATGGCACAATTGCCCTTAGATTTCATGTTTTTCCTTATAATTAGGGTTATTATTTTGGGGTTTGGATACCGGCTGGGGAGGAGTTTACTTTTACACTTCCATATGATTCATAATCCTTCACGATTCAACGCATTTGTACGTATACGGCGCACTTTGGGGGATTCAAGCGAAAAAATAAATCGCTCTTGTTCTTTTGGAAAATTTCTTATAGTAGAAACTTAGATAGTATAGAATTTTATATTTCATAATATGCTTATACATGAGCTCCCATTTCCGTCTGATATTGAATATATCTCTCCCGCATTCAAAAACCTCGCTTCGTCTGTATACACTGAGTCGGGCTGTTGTCAATGCAATACTACGTCCGCGTGAGGAAGTTTTATTCATTCAAAATTCCCTTTGCGCTTTGAATTACTATATTTGATTAAGACGCATCACTAGAAGTAAGATTTTCAAGAGACCAGTCGTGTGTGAGCAACTGGGAGCTGTCGTCCGTAAGACTCTGAAAAGCTAGTTATGTGGAAAAGAGACTTGAGATTAGCTGGCTAGTAACCAGAGATCTGTTTACCATCTTCATTTTCGCGAAAGACAATCTTTGAAGATAAGAATTATGCTGAGTAAATGCTGCATAGTCATGCGCATAGTATCTGGCCAACTCATTTTCGTTTCCCATGGAAAAAATATCAAAAGAGCTGGAACTTTCATGAACCAAGGGAACATCTCTACCTCTCACTTTGCTTCAAGACTGGAATGATTTCCACGCTGATTGCTTCTCGGGCTGACCAACAGAGAGCTCAGATTCAGCCCGATGATACTGAATTCCACGCTATCACTTGTTATACCGTCGCAAAGCCATCGTTCAGCTAAGACTGGCTATAGTGTGTCAATTGATTGTGATTTACTTCTGAATTTGTTTATTGGAATAGATATGTGGAACATATCTCAAGCAAAACTTTTCCTTGGATAACTATATCTTCTGGGGACGTACTTTCACAACTCAATACATGGCACCCTCGCTACTAGGAGCAGAACGCCGCCTGTCATTTGTTTTGTCAAGAAAAACTTCAACTAATCGGTTCAACATGGTATAGACATCATATTACTGTTCGTATCGAGATGCTTCCAGACCTGTTCATATTTACGAGAAAACAGTCTCCTTGGACTTTTCCTTCCGCGCGAAGTCTTCCAGAACAACAAAATTTGGCTTCTCTATCAAGGAGAAATTTGGTTACGCTGTACTTGCTGGTCAAATTTTTTGAGATTTGAGATTCAGATATTGTCAACGAGACGATGAAAGAATGAGATGAGTCGGAGCAATAAAGGTTATAATTGGCGACAAAACCCCAGCCGTCTGAATGCAAAGCATCTTTCCTGCATTTGCCAAAAGTTTTAATCGCTACTCATACTCAGTGGGTTTATCTCATCAACTCTTAACTATAGATACAGCCAAGCTAGATATCAGTTCTGGGCGAGCCTTTAGTTCTGGACAGTATAATTTGAGCCAAATAAATATCCAGAAAGCGTCTCTGATTGAATTCTCACGTCAGAACCACTCAAATTTGCTCTAAAAAGTCTACGAATTGGTTACATGGCTCAAATACTCGTGCCCGGATATCTACATACTCACTGGAAAGCTTTCTTCGGCTGAGTATGCACATGTTTACCACTTCAGTCGGTTAAAGGGCCAAAAAAGAGTTATTCCCTCCAGCATGCAGTCATGCAAATCCCCCAGAAAACCACCTTCATATCAAGCTCGAGAGGCCTCAGTTTAAGCCTTCCTTGAAATCCTCATAATTAACCGATTTGGGGCATATATATGATATCCTTCGCAATGAAGAAACTTTCTGTTTACTTTCTTCACCGTAAAAATACCGCAAATCATAACTTTACCAGATATTGTTATTACAAATTGAGTGTCTAGAGTTAGGATGCAGCTTGGCTTTCATCACTGGCAATGAAGATGTTTGGATAGACAGAATTTGTCATTGATATTCTATTGAGGACTAGACACTATAGAAGGTCATTCTAATCGATAGATCGATACTACAAATACAATCCTGTGATGAAAAACCCTCCCTCAATGAGTCCATCGAAACTAAGAAGAAAGAGGATAGAACAAAACAGCCCCAAATATGAATCAATCGACCGAGTATGGTAACCTTTCAATAGAAACCGAGCAGAGTTGATAGAATGCATCACTTACTTTTTCCTCCCCGCGCAACAGAACATCTGACTTCGAATTTCGAAACAATCCATGTGGAACTATACAAGATGTACATCCCAAAGTAGATCAGGGGTTTGGATCGTGCACACCATAATGGCGGGTCAGTTCCCGCCCCGGGAATCTTGCATGCACCTACTATTTCTCTCATCTCTTATGTTGCACATCTAAAGATTGTTTACTTATACCCTCTCCACCAATCGGTCTTGATTGCGAAACTTCAACCCCTTACTAAAATCTTCACGATACCTAGAGATTTATGTTGCACATCTAAACATTGTTTACTTCTATTTACTTTGGATGATTGAACCAATCATCGTCCACGATTTCTTCCGAATACTTTAAAGTAAAGAAAATGTATAGCCCTAGAAGGCAAAGATTGTTTCTACTATTCGCTGGCACGGCTGGCAGCTGTAACTAGATGCCGCTAATGATGAAGTGGGGTAGTAAGAGGCAAATCAGTGGGTACACCGCTCTTTATACAACTCGGCGAGGGGTGTTTGTTGGTCATCGCTTTAAGAGGGTGGTGATCAATTCAATGAGCACGGAGAAAGGTGGAATCGTTAAAGAGACCACGAATAACTTGATATGTAATAATGCGTGGCAAAAAGTTTCGCGGACGCAAACAAACAACATGAAACACGGGCAAAAAAAGAAATGTAAAGGGTACCAAAACCGCATGGATACTGATGAAACACATCAAGCATAACTATCAAGTTCTAGCTATTGCAGATTTCAGAGAATGAATCAAGCATCCCCACAATACCCAAGAAACTCACTCATCACTCCTTTGCCAAGCGAACGAACTGCTCTAAACCTGTACTCAACCTTCACAATTACTCTCTTTCCACTGATACCCCCCTTCAATATATCGAAAAACTTTTGCGCACTTGCAATACCTCCTTTTATAATCGCTACCGGCGAACCGATAACCACATACTTCCTCTCCAAAGCATCTTTCAAGAAATCATTGAAAGACGATGCACTCACATCTTGAGCATTTGTATCAAGAAGAGCAGCCGCGGACTTGAAAACTTCAACATCTTCAAGGTTTGAATATTTTTCTGGCCGAGGAAGAGTCAAGACAAGTTTCCTCTTACCGTGCCCCATTGCCGAAACAATATCGGGCGGGAGTCGAGGAGTATCGTTCTCTGTGATGGTGTCAAATCCAATTG
The DNA here is from genome assembly GCA_014898425.1 of Botryotinia globosa. Classification (NCBI taxonomy): domain Eukaryota; kingdom Fungi; phylum Ascomycota; class Leotiomycetes; order Helotiales; family Sclerotiniaceae; genus Botryotinia; species Botryotinia globosa. The sequence goes on from RCSZ01000002.1 coordinate 487,115, forward strand.
AGAGATACACATCCGGAGTGTCAACTTTCCCTGCATATTTCTTACAACTCTCGGATGCCTGTAATTAAAAGTAGTAGTCGCACCAACAGAATTAAGGCCTTCGTGATCTTTCTCACTAGCCGTCTCGAAGACGTTATGTCACGTCAGATTACCGAGTTGTATAATGGCAGTCCCCATAGAAGACTCGCCTCCCAACTAAAATTCCTCATTTCTCTTCTCCCCATTTCCAAGCATTTTCAGAAAGTCCAGTAGCAGATTGAACCTCAAAGCAACCGTAGCCATGGCCATGGGAAAAGTACTCGCATCCTCAAAGCTCAAATCATCCGGAATGTTCGTCGTTGCAGTTTCTCTACAGGATTGCCAAGCCCCATGATATATTTTGCCGTTGTAGATGACTGCCGCGAATCCAGTGATTCTTTCCCCGACTTCAAATTTCGCAATAAAGGAACTGAAGGATTCGATAGTGTCTGAATAGTCACTCTTGAGGACGTTGGGATAGAAAGTGACCAAGAGATCTTAGGCTTTGATTTTCAAATCGGCCGGGTTGGCAGCTATTTCATGAGTGTGAATGAGGAGCTTGACGAGGGCAAGGTCGAGTTTAGATCGGTGTTCGATGTTCGGTAGTAATTTGACTTTTATCGTCTTGACTATAGTATTGAGGTCGACTTGAAATTGAGGAGTAAGATACAAATGTTGTTTTCTTCCAATACATACTAGAGTTCTGATAGACATATATTATTCTACAACAAGAGGTCATCGCCATACCATTGTGGGCATACTGAACGCGCCTCACCGCAAGCACGCGTCATGATTTATGATACACCATAAAATCTACAAAAACCGAGTGCTCTGGCTTGCGTAATAGTAATCTAAATGCTAAGAAGCAGCTGAGAATCCTACACTTGGCCGTTGAAGTTCACGGAATTTTCCCCACAGAATGAGTTAACTCCGTTGACATAGGTAATCTGATAATGAGGGGTTTGTGACTATAGCTAGTGGTTGAGGTAACATCACGTGAAGCCAGCCTAGTCCTCTTAGTATTCTATACTTCGATTATAGAATCTGTCTATTACCAATACATAACTCAGTACCATAACGGAAAGAACATTGGATTTTTTTTTACCTGATATCGATACAAATGACTGACGAAATATCATGGAGACACCGCGCGAAAACGACCCTTTGATATGGATCAAGGAGGCCCAAACTTTCCAGGGCATATTGAACGACGTGAAGAAAGCTACGAACAAGAGTCATAGAAAGTTTTTCCAAACAAGAAAAACCTGTCCAAAGAACTCTCTTTGCAAAATCATGCGCCAAATTTAATCCTCGCTAACGAATGGTCAATACAGTCCATGCTAGATATATAGTCACTCGTACTCAAGACTGGGTGACAACTATACAGCTGAAACTTTCTTGTGGGCGGGAAAGAAGAATCGCTCATAGAGATGATGTAATCAGTTTATCGACAGGTTACTATCTAGAAAGGGGATCCATCTTGAGTTCTCAACGACACTCGCGTGACGCTCACCCCAAGAAGATGTATGATCTGTCTCAGAAGATGATGGAGCAGCACAAAAGATTGGTGGCAAATGAAAGAACTATAAACGAAGTAGAGGACATGGAAAAAATGGCCTGGATTGCGAGGAAGAATATTGCTTACCGCGCCAAACACTCTTTCAAAAGCAAGAAAAATATTCCTAGGATGCTATTGAAGTCCCGACCTTGTGGCATTTGCACTAGAGGCAGAGAACATAAATTCAATAAGAGCATATCACCAACCCTTTATTTCCAGCGGGTATTATCAGACCGTGGGAAATCGAGGTCTCAGAGAACACTGCTGGGAGCCCAAAGACAAAGGAGAAAAGATCAACTGACGTTTTTACCTGGTCCACAAGCGATCAACCTCTTCAAAAGTCTTCGGCCTCATTCCCCAAATGCGGTCCCTCTAGACCAGAAGATAGCTCAACCAAGTTTGCCCCAGGATCCGACGATCAAGTTTTCCAAGTTCACAAGTCTGCCGCCTGAACTTCGTCAAAATGATATGGAAGGCTGCACTTGCGGAAGGTCGCCATATCTTTGCAGACGATTGGGAACTTGGACTATGTCATCTCCTACCATCACCTGAGGTGTCTAATTCTAAGAATTTCCTCCAATTGGCCTGCAAAGAATCACATGAAGTTGTATAAGAAAGTTGTACGTTTGTATTTCAACCAATGAGTAATGGGGCACCGGCACAAGCCCCTGAATACATTACCGCACTTAACCTTCTACCTTTCAATCCGGACAAAGATATCGCAAGTATATACTTATGGTTAGAGAAGAGAGACACTTGGGAACATGAATTATGTCGACTTACTCCAGTCAAGCATCTGTCCCTGGACGGCGAATATTTCTATGATATAGACGCAATCGAACGTATAGAAGCTGCATGTCCAAATCTTCAAATTCTGACAATTAGAGTCGAGGGAAATGATTTCTTTCGGGACCTCATTGGATATGATCCCCCTCTCGACTTCGAACCCATAGAGATAGATTCCAGTTTCTTTGACAACCTAGCAGCCACAATATCCAATGGAAAGGGCTGCCCGTCTAGGAAGGCACAGCGCAATGGATAATTGAAAGACAGGTGCAATAAGCACACAAAGCTTTTCAATCGTATCAAGGGAAGAAACTCTGAGTATTGGAAGCGAGTGAACATGAGGGTCGTTTTGTTAAAGAAGCCAGTCTGCAGTTGACTCTGATGTTTTGATATGTTCGATATTACGACAAGGGTTTCGTAAAGAGGAAGGATTTAAAATATGAGGCTTTTTATTCGAATTGCATATCTTGATAGCTGGCTACCTAGGTATGGAAGGATGATTGGATATAAATTCAAATCTTAAGCTAGATATCTTGATTCGATATAGATTCTTGTATGGTGAAAATCTCAGGCAAAGAAGTTCACTGAACACAGCTGGAGGCGGGGGCTGTTCCGACCCTTTCCCTTTCGTAAAGCCACAGCAGCCACACATGGGTAGGAGGTAGGTAGCCCTATCACACAAGGCTAAATCATAGCCTCATCAACTTTTTCTAAATCAAACCTCTCCCTCATCTAGAAATCATTTATCTAGGGACTCACTATTTCTTCCTCATATATAACATATAACATGCCACTTTTCACTCTTCCCATATCTGATACATCTCAAACATCCGCCACCACTCCTCAAATCCACTTCGCACCTCTCTCTATACGATCCCAAAAACGAAAACGACGCGATAGCGATAGCGATCAAGATGACGAGTACAACAATAATTATATCGCGAACACAAATACTAATTCAGGAAAGGGAAAGGAAATAGATGATGGAGGACCGTCATACCCTTCTGCAGAAAATACAAATCCATTGAGTTTAACGCCGGCAGAGGTAATGCAATATCGATTAGCTGGCCTGGGCCTCGATAAAGAATTACCATCGAAAATTGGAGTCAAGAATTGGCCGCATAGAGGTTTACCTTCTAAATATTCCGTAACTTCCGACGATCGCGACTCTGCTCCGAAATCTCATGAAGACGAGGATTCCGAAGAAGAATCCGCCAAAAGTCGGAAAGAAAGGGAAAGACGCCAGAAGGAAGAAAGGAAGACCGGGAGGTCAAATTTGAAGATTCAACATTTAAGTGTATTGGTTGCGATTATGATGAGAAATTTGGAAGAAGGGGATATGGAAAGGGCAGGACGGGCTTGGAGTTTACTTTTACGGATGCAGATTTCGGGAAAGGGAATTGAAATTAGGAAGACGGGGTTTTGGGGTATCGGGGCTGAGTTACTGATGAGAGGTGTGACGAATAAACAGAGAAAGGAATGGTGGGAAGAGGATATGGGAGAAGGAAGTGATGATGATAACAATAATGACGTGGAAACAAAAGAAGGAGAGGAAGATGCAAAAGGGGAAGACAAGGGAGGCGAAGAAAAGAGATATGGTACAGCTGAAGGACTCCTCAAAGTAAAGGATTATTACGAACGTCTTATCCTTCAATATCCTTACAAACGACAATTCCACGGTTCGGTTACTGCGCTCGATTTCTGGCCTGCGATGCTTGGGTGTGAAATCTATGGAATACAATTTGAGCATAAAGATGGTTTACGAAAGATTGCCAAGCAGGCAGAGAAGGACGAAGATGGGGATATTAGTGATAGTGACATCAGCGACGAAGAAGATTTAGATGATAATGATGAAGGAGGGGATCCAGGGGATAAAGTATTTTTAGCTCATCAACGTCGCCAAGACCGTCTTCTTAAACGACGAAAGGAAAAACGCTGGGAAGAAAGAGATGAAGTTCGACGAGCAGCATTAGTAGCCACGGAATTGGTAGCTCAAAGAATGGATGAGTTAATGACGACGCCTCCATACTCTGATTCTAAAGTCCTGCTTCGTCTCAGAGGAATGGTAGCTCTATACATTGGAAATCTGTGTGTGCCTGAAAAATGGGAAGGTGACGAGGAATGGTTGGGTAAAATGAGAGGTGGAGCGATGGAGTCCGATAGAAGGTTTCTGGGACGACAGCGAGAGGCAGAGGTTAGAAGGGGCATGGAGAAGAGGGAGGATGAGAGGAGGAGGGCTCGAGCCTTGTTTGGGAAAATTGGGGTCGAGTGGGATGATGGGGATGAGGGGATGGATTTGGATATGACTTTGGAGGGTTATGAAGGAGATGAATGATCGGGGATTCTATGATCAAATTAGAGGTGCATATGTCATCTGAGTTTGGCAGGCCATAGTCAAGGAGTCCTGGAATAGGTGGAGTTATAGATAGGATTGATACCCCTTTTATCTTTTTTTTTAAATTTTTTTTTTAACATTTTGATTTACGGAAAGGTTTCTTCATATTGATCTGTTACTTTCTCACCGACTTATCTCAAAGGCTCTTCGTCGGTGTACATTACCCTAACTCATTGATCTTCCATATAAGGCTATAAAGTTTCACTAATCAAGAGACCGTAATTGATTTACATGGACGTATATGCATAGATGGATATATTATTCCACCATCGATTTGATAGTCACTGCAACCAAAGCACAGGATAGAAAGTCAAATATGATAGTAAAATTTCTTAACATTCGTCATTAATTCTTTTCTCATTAAGGTTAAGTAATCTAGTCATCGATTGTACCCGATAGTGGTATGGTATCATAAGCCCTGTAACCTTTTCCAAAACGCCCAGTAAATGCTCATTACCATGCATGCCGCTCATAAATCATGTTTGCCTCATCTTCGCTCATAAATACTAGTTCCTAACTCTCAGGCGCTGTAGACGCTCCAGTCAATCGCAGCTACGTCATCGTAACAGCTAACCGTTGCGGCGGAAGCATCTTCCGCTCCACTACCCTCGCTACATTGAGGCAACAATGCAACATCTGAGCATCCAGCTGGAGTCTCTTGGCTATATCCTCTATAGAAGAGTTGAATGGCAGGACCATATAGAAGCGTAGTGTTACACGCGTAGAAAGTTTCTCCCTGGTATCCGTGAAGTTGAGTAGTTTGGAACGGAGAGGCAGTAAGTCCTACGTAGGGTTGACCAGCTCCGGCATTGATTTCGACCGTCGAACTGCCGGTAGACGAAGATGCAGGGTCGGAAGGTGTGATGGTGAGGGATTCGGGGAAAGAGTCGGATCCGCTGCCGGAATCGGTAATGGTGGAGGAATTGCCGAAGCGCACATCGGTGGCGGTGCCGTTGATGTAGAAAATGCGGGGGTTGGCTTCGCTGGTGTCTTCGGCAAGTACAGCATATGCGGTTCCGGCGCCGGTGTGATAGGATTCGAGAACGAAGTGGTTGATGGCGAGATCGCCGGAGGTAACGTTTGCTACCAGTGTGAAGTGGGTGGATGTGGATTTGGGTGGAGTGGAGTAGGTTTGTCGTCTGGTGGGAGCAGCGGAAGTGACGGAAGTGAGGAGAGCAAGAGTGCTCAAGATATTGGGGGTTGAGAATAACATTGTGATGAGTTTGTGTTTGTGTGTGTGTGCTATGTGGTTTGGTAGAGTATGAAAGGATATGGGTGAACCTTATGTAGGTAGAGTTTATGGGATAGCTGATTCTAGTTACTTCTTCCGAGGAGGCTTTGATGTAAACACTGCCTTGATAATGAAGGATGAATTGTTTTGCAATAGGCTTTGCTTCGATGGTGAATGATAAATTGAAGTGGCTTGTATGATAACTCAAAAGAAGAGCTTCTTCGATACTTTTATATTATATCGCATTCCCAATCACCCCACAATCATCTTGTACATCATACGGGCAATATCTTGGAAATGGCGGGTAAGTAGTAATAATGGTACTACCATCAATCGTGTTGGTGGCTGGTCATCGCCCCAGTGTTCTTTCCTAGTTCTCGACGATCGCCCTCATCATCCACTCAGAATCATCACAGGCGTAAGTTTAAATATATTGAATACATTAGTCTTCAGGTACGAAAGAGAACCCTGGAAAGGCAGTGAACCCAACTCCACAAATTCGGAAAAGATGGAAAAAGTGCAAAGGGCAAATCATTGGAAGATCGGGAGGATGATGTTATGCCAAGCTCGCTTAGACGTTTTTGATCCAATAGCACCCCTTCATCGGAAAATCCTCAGCCATTTTCAGCCACGACCGCAGATACTGTGCCTATTAAGAATTTCCAGGTTATCTCATGTCTCTGTTCCTAGATGCGATCATCACCAGGGGCACGGATACGGATCTTTTCTATATTTGAGTGAGGGGAAAGGATTGGATGGACAATGTAAGTTTTAATATCCCGACGTATGTATGTTGTACATTATACATAGCCGGCAGATACGGATGGATTTAATCCATGTCAGAGAGCCAACATTTCGTTTCCATCCTCTTCGGCGATGACGATGCTTTTCGTATGGGTGTAAAAGTTCTACAGTATAGCGCCAGGAATAACACTGTCACACTACCTAGGTATAGCACGAGCTATCCAAAGAGCTTGATAAGGCCATAGGTACCACCGATGCTAACAAGATTTTCACGTAAATATAGGTAGCTTCCAGCGTGGAAGCTTGTGTTTAAGTGCGGCACGTGTGTGGCCTGGTTTACAAGCATCCCGAGGTCGCTGTTACCGGCATACAAAATGCGCAAAGAATGTCAGATCTCCCCAGCACTTGGACAACCTATGGTATCTGCGTATTCGGATGTCTGCGGACATCGGCGTTACCGAATACTGTTCTGTCTGACCACTTTTCATCTAAGTAATTGTATGACCCGAACCTAAAGTAGGAAAGGACAGAATTACACCAAAACGAAAAGCTTGCCGAGCTTGCCACTGCGTTTTGACAGACCGATTAGGATTACACGGCTTGACTTGGTATTGAACACGAACAGTATTAACCCGGTTTCTCGCTGAGTGAATTGGGAGACCCGTCACCTTTCCATCGAAATGGTGGTCAAGATAAAAGATGACATTAAAAGTTGGGTGAAGAAGGAGACGCTAATTCACGTGTTCCGGAACAACAACACGTGCTTGATACAAACGACACAAAGACATGGCCGAAAACTTAACAATGCATCAGAACAGCGGAGAGCAAAATAAAATCCAAGAGGAGAAGGAGACGTCGACGGAGAGGATGTGTTTAGTTCGTGGGTAGGGATGGATTGAGCTTGACTAGGACTTGCCAAGTATTTTGCTTAGTCATGATGAGATAATTTTGACGGTCCGTTTGTCCTCACTTCTTTCCAACGTACTACGTATCTATCACCACCATGCCTTTCAAGTCCGCTCGAGGCACTCTTCCCAAATATTCATTCGTGGCTGGCTTCTCTTCTTTGCGACTCTCATTCTGTATGCCCACGCGGCTGGGAGTGCTATGAATTGGACTGGGCAGGATTGAAAAACATGCAAATCAAAGTTCATCGAAGAGGGCTCTTGTGAAAGAGAAAACTATGTTCATTGATGTTCGTTCATTTAACTAACGCGATACCTAGCTTGGGAAGTAAAAAACCATTAATCCAAATTGCCACGAAGACGGTTCCGGAATAAGGGGATAGACTTGTGCCGCCTAGAACTTGTCCCTTTGAAACGAGTACTTCTGATCGCACCATAAGATAGTCCTACCAAACGCCAAAGTCGCCTGTGAGCTCAGTAAGGAAATGAGAACTCATGAGCTTGCCATTAATTATACTTACAAAATTTACCCAAGGTCACTTTGTACCAGGGACGAAGGCTGCTGCAATGCTGACTTCTTGACCACCAAATGATTCTCCCCCTATGCAACCCTTTATCTCCAAATTTCGGCCTTTTACTTTCATCACAAGCTCGAAATCGACTCTATAATACCTCGATATTTTGAGACCGTCCTGTTCGATTGTCTCCTGGATAGCTCCAGATCTGATCAATTCGCCAAAGTCCAAATGAACGGTTCCGACTATTTGAGCTCCTTTACACTGTTAGACAAGCCAAACGTCTTGAACCCTGAAACCACATACCTCTGTTTTTAGGGTGTGTGAATTTGTAATGTTGCTCAGTGCTAGTGTCCGAGACATATAATTCTTGTTTATAGATGAAGGTCGTTCGTGTTGTGGGAAAGATGAAATGTACGTCCGTACGATATTCTTTGGTGGCCGGGATGACTTCTCCCTGGGTGATGGTCAGTATCATAACAGGCGAGTGTCGAGAAAAAATTTAACTCACCTTCTTGACTACCCAATCCATCACCTCCAAATATGGTACACCGTCACTTGAATCGGTCATTGGTTTAACCTTTTTATGTGCCGGGATACCTATCGGATCGTGTTCTTCCTGCAAGAAGAATCCGTAGCTGCATAAGCTGATTCTCTCTAGCCCATCGTTTTCCTTATCGAGCGCCCGCAAGATTCCGCCGCTGGCCATCGCAGTTTCTCTGTCACAGGTTCATTAGCTCAGTCAAACACTTGACTCGGGGTGGGATCTTACAGGTATTCCGGATCATTTACGGTTTCCAGTCTGATGGGAATACCCTCGTCTCTTTGGAGTTTTCTTAGTCGTCGTTCCAATGTCTTTCTGAGAGATGGATTGTTAGAAAATCCTCCAATTAATACAACTTTCTAGATTGTGCCAGCACGAATTAGCCCTTTTCAAAACGCTAGGAGTTTCCTCCATCAGTACCTTTATAGTGAGTCCAGCCTCTCTCGACAGCTTGATCTGATCGAGCATTAACTCCATATTGCCTCGGAGGCATCTCTCAAACATTCTCCAGAAATCGTTTCTACATAGTGTTAGTTGCACGACCAGCAAAAGGGCAGAGATTCATCTACCTTTTAATTTTAATGCGATTGTCTGCAAAGCCCTTTTCTGGATTTTCGCGAAGGCCTTGTATGTGGAGAGAAATCGTTGCCATATTCCTATCTGTCACATCCATTATTCTCTTCAACGAGTTTTCGAATTTAATCGTTTGCTGGTCAACAATTCCTTCAATACTTCTCCCATCGGTCTCTAAGTCAGGCTTTTCACTCTCTAGACGATCAAATAGATATTCTCTAAATGCTTCGTTCAGGTAGCTGGAGCCGTAAAGTCCGCCTTTGCACGATCAGTAGATAAACTATGTGATAAGAAGTATGATCCTACCTTTTGCAGCTACCTCTTCTCTTTTTAGTTTAAGAGGCTTCGCATCAGTAACAGTGTATGTGGTAGCATCAACTGTTCCTCCACCGGCGTCTAAAAGTATAAAAGTTTCTCCTCCCTTCACACAGTCAGTTGAAGAACCTTTAATGGAGCATTTCTACTCACAGAGATGCTCTTGCTGTATTCAAGCACGTAAGCTGCCGCTGCTTCAGGTTCTGATACAAGAAACAGGTTGTGAGTGCTCCCAAGTTCTGTTTTCTGGATAGCGATTTCCATGGCGTTTTGCATTTTTCTGCAAGCACTGGGCGACCAGATTACAGGTACGCATAAAACATGTTCCACGACTGTTGTATCTTTGAGTCTCCGGGTGTCTTTTAGGTATCTCTTCGCGTGCGAAAAGAGCTGTTCGAGGTATTGGGCAATGACATCCTCGTTAGCTTTGATGTACTTTCTAGCTTTGAGTGTCTTCAAGACTGGTTTCAATTCCTCGCGGATCTTCTCAGTTTCACAACTGGTGTCCAACAACAGTTTCGACCGCGTGATACAATTGTATTGTTTCTTGTCCAAATCAGGCTCGCTCAGTTTGTCTTGCACCTCGTAACCCCAATACATGAAATTCGGCTTCAAACCAGATTGGCCTTGAGCATCATTGAAATCATCATCATCTGAATCATCTTCGTCGTCAAATCTCAGCATCGGCTCATCGATGTCTGCATTTCTCTCTATCGTCAGCTCTTCCAGCTTGGCTTTGGTCGGATACCAACTCTCAGTCGGCACATCAAATCGAGGCTTCTTTTGAATTGACATTGGATCAGTGGCATATCCCCTCACGATTCCGATGTCTTTTTTACTGCTGGCAAAAGCCACACAACTAAATGTCGTTCCGAAATCAGTTGAAATGATCAGACGGTCAACTTCATTCTCGATTCGACTGCCGATCTCCATTGGCGAGCCGCCGTTGATGGCAGCCATGTTGTCTTCTGTTGCAAAGAAGTTTGATTCACGAGGCTCTTGTTTTGGGCGACTGGGAGCCTTCGACGCACGTGATGAGAACATTTTTGTCTCTGTGAGTTCACTTTTTAATTAGCTAGAATATCTTGGCATGTTCGATTGTTTATGAACGTATGAAACATTGAGAGGGATTGAGGATAGGAGTTCATGGTTATATAACTAACCTGGAAGATGGGTTTCTGTATGAGGTTGAATGATTTGATGAGTGCCAACTTCTAACACTGTAGTGAAGAAGGACAATCAAAGCTGACCAGCTATTGGAGACGAATTCTTCGTATGTTTGTATTTCAGTATAGCCTTGATCGCGACATTGGCCTTTTCATTTAACATTTAAAATTTTAAATTATCAATCAGGAATGAATTAAAAGTGCAGGTGTACTAGGTACGCAGAGAAGTGTATGTAATTCCTACACGATCCACTAGCGCGTTATCACGTGTCCATATTCACTCATTTCGCGACAATATCTTTTTGATTGGGAGATTTAATACAGTCGTGCCGCTTCATATCATGTAGGTATCCGATATTCGAATCCCACAAAGATTTTACAAACCCTAAGAAATCTCGATCATCAATTCTAACCACCATTAACTTCAACCTACAATAAACCTCAATCTTAATCATTTTCAACCTCTATCAACTTCAACCTCCATCAACTCCAACCTCCATCAACTTCAACCTCCATCAACTTCAACCTCCATCAACTTCAACCTCCATCAACTGCAACCTCCATCAACTTCTCTCAAGATCTTGCATAAAAAATGGCCCAAAAACCAATCGTCGCAAAATGGCTGGAGAGTCACGTTGTTCAATTGCTCTCTTGGGCTGATATTGCAACTAAGCATGACAATATTGATTTTGACAAGACGGTAGTGTCTCACCTCAAGCAAAAGTGCGGGGTGGATTATACTAGTAAACAAGTCTCTCGAAAGCTGCAAGGTTTACTGGATAAATGGGGCACCCGCGATAAAGATAGCACTCGAAGCAGAACTATCATAAACAAAGGTTGCATCTGTCTGGTCAATCTTCCAGATGCTTTGAGAACCCAAATCGCGGTTGCTTGTGAAGACTTTGAAGTTGAGCTCCGCGCCAGCAAGCAACCGTCAAGATCAACCGATAGTGGCTCGAAGTCCAAAAAACATGAGCGTAATAATGCTCAGGCTAATACTCAAAAGCCCGCACCTGAAGTGCCAGGCGAAAAGACTTCCGGCTCAACTCTTCCCAGGACTCCTATGAAGCTTAGGAAAAGAGTTGCTAGTTCGATTCCAGAGGAATCTCAATACGCCGCAAAAAAGAGAAAGCTCACTGTTCGTTTAAACCCCATCCTATGATCTCTGCTTTTTGTTTGAACAAAAACTAACCGTTGAACGAAATAGCCCGATTCGACCTTTTCGCCAGATCCACAGGGCAAGGAAACTCACAATTCAATTCTTCCTCAAGCAAATAACAAGCGTAAGATCAGAGACCCAAACTTTGACACAGAGGTATCTCAATCTGCCAGCAAGAAAAGAAAGGTTAATGTTAGTATATCCTCGATGTTAATACGTACTAGTTGTTTGAATATATACTGATGTATGGAAAAAATAGCCTATTTCGACTAATTCACCTGATCCCCTCTCGCGCACTCACTATCAATCTTCTCACATCATCGAAGATAGCCAGGATGAAGACACGCAAGCGGCCAGCGAGAATGGTCAAACTAAAGCTCGTGTTCAGTCGTCAACATCTGTTCGCAATGGAAGACTATCACAAAGATGTGATCATTGTCGACAAAGGAAGGTGGCATGTGATGGCGCGCGTCCTGCTTGCTCCAATTGTACGAAGAAGGGCTTGCAAGGCAGTTGTTCATACAAAAACGCGCCAGCAGTATTCGAACCTCGTGAAAAACGTCTGAGCTTCAGTGAACCGGCTCACCATGTTGAAGATGACGTGACTGACGAAGAAACACGATGCATCTGCATGAATATACAGGCCTATACCGACTGGGTTCAGTGCAAAAACTGTAGCATATGGCAGCATTGTGTTTGCGTCGGAGTTGAAATCACAGAAGCAAAGAACATAGAATTTCTGTGCGAAGAATGCAGCACCGAAGACCCCTCTGAGAAGCACATTGAGAAGGAGCCATTGTCGAAAACCAGCGAGATGTGCGATAATTCAAGCAATGAATTGCGAACTGACAGTGTATTGCTTGGTTTGGCGAAAGAGGAAATCACACGTCTGCGAGAGATTGTCGAAGAAAAAGATTTGGAAATTATTGATACAGAAGAGAGACTAAAAATCGAATCAATGGATGCAAGTCGACTAAGGTCGAACCTGTGGATATTGGCAAGAGATTCTCCAGAGGTTGCTCTATATAAAAAAGATCAAGAGATTAAAGACTTGACGGACGAACAGCAGACTCGTCGATTCTTATCAAGGTTTACACAGCTCGGTGCCACATCCGACGAGACCTTCGGATATGAGAGTGTTCAAAATATGGTTGATGCCTTTGGTATAATTGAACAACTCCCATTTGATTATGTTCCAGTAATTGTCCCTCCCGGGCTCGATCAGTACCAGGAGCTCGAGAAGATCATTCTTGATATTTTCGGCCAAGACGAAACGCTCCGACAGACAGCTGAAGACCTTGGAGCCAGCCTTTCATCCATGGACACATTCGCAGTCCACAGAGCTTTGACAGCAAGCTTCCTGAAACTCTGGGTATTCGAGTCCGATTTCCCGCAACTTGAGGGCTCATCCTCAGAGTATGTAAAAAGCATCCGAAAAAAAGTGATTGATTCAGGTGAGTTCAACATCTCCACGTTGAATACAAAATACATTGCTAATTAACTGACAGACGGACCGAACGCAATGAGAAATATTGATTTAGCTGCTCGTCATGATGTAATCTCGAGTGTAAAGTTCAAACACCAATACATCTACCCCGAAGCAGAGCGTCTAACTAAGAAATACTCCGAAATTATGGAACCACTATTCGCCAAGAATCCTGGTAGCGAGGTTTTCAAAAATTGGAATGGATTCTCAACTTGGAATGATGATAAGGAGACATGGCAGGATCGCCAATCTCGACTCATTGGAATGTTTCGGCTGGCCTTGAAAAGCAAAGCAGAATCCACAATGAATTTTAGGGATTACGAGTTGGTTGCATTTGCACCAGGTACTCCATACGATCCTAAATCTATGACTAACGAACTCGCTCATTATAGAAAAGCTGGTGGAAATAACAACGATTGGGTTGTCGAATTTTGCGCTCAGCCGGCAATTTATGTACACGAAAAGGAGAGACCAGATGATTTCATTAGCTCCCAAAGCTTTGTGCGCAAGACTGTACGAAGTGGAATTGGTCTGACACCATCTGTTAAAGCTGAGGTGCTTTTACGACGAAAGGACGGTGGCTCTTAGGTTTGATTTGGAATGATAATGGCTGCAAAGTAGGCGGGTTGAATGAGCAGCTCGCAAGGACTTACCAATTCACAAGGACGAAATGTGTACGACTAACAATGTATAGTAACTAGTGAAGAGATTAGAAAAAATCGTACCTCTGAGATTCTCAGCTTCCGAGAATAGATATCAATACATAAAAAAATGTACCAAAGTTCACATATTTATCGTTCGTGATCTTGTGCCATTGCAACTCCCAGTCTCTCTCCAACATATCGTCAAGCTTTCGCATATTGAGAATACATACTCGTAATTTGGACTAATTAGGAACGTTTTCTTGCAGCTTTGAATCATTCATAGGGGTCAATTCTTATTTTCCCGGAGTGGTGCTGATCCGGTCATCAATATGTATGCCGAGAAGGGTGACCAGTCGTAGGTAATTTTCCCCCACGAAAACATCAGCATTGTGCCATCTCGGTTGTTACTCACCGTCTCATCAGGTTACAACCAATGAGTTGATCTAGACGATCTCGGCATATCTCACCACTACCTTCCTAAATATATGTTCACACAACATACCATGTTACCTGCATTTGCTTATCATGGTTTAGTGCCATAATTAGATAAACTGTTGAAGATCCACGATGTTTGTACACGTCGAGTTTACGATGTGCTACATTCTACAGAGTTGGGACTGTTTGTTCTATTCCTGTCAGCCTTAAGTAAGGTCCTCAATCGTCGTCGGAAAATCCCCAATTTCCATCGACTTCCAATATGGTGTTAAAAAGTAGGAACACAGTAGATGAGAATACCATTCATGTCACATCTGTCTTCCAGAACACAGGAGATCACGCAGTCATAAAACATCAAGTCGACACCGACGAAGAGATTCTCGTCTCCTTAGGCTACAAACAAGAATTCAAAAGGGAATTATCGATATGGTCATCTTTTGGAGTTTCGTTTTCCTGTCTAGGTCTTTTGCCATCGATCGCATCAACTCTGGGCTATAATCTTGGGTATAGTGGAACAGCGGGATCGGTATGGGGATGGCTTGTTGCGGGGATCTTAATACAATTTGTAGCATTTGCGATGGCGGAATTGTGTTCGAGTATGCCGACGGCGGGGGGTCTTTATTATGCTTCGGCTGTTTTGGCACCGGAGGGTTATGGACCTTTGTGTTCTTGGGTATGTTTCCCATTTCCCCAAATGTGAATCTGTATTAACGTCTTGAGAGATAACCGGATGGTCGAATTTTGCTGGTGAAGTAACAGCACCGTGTGCGGTTAACTATGCACTTGCGGCTATGATTTTGACAGCGGCTCAAATTGTTCATCCGGATTATGTTGTTCAGACATGGCATGTGTATCTTTTGCTTTCGGCTTTGCTAGTTTTACAAGGTCTTTTGGCTATGAATTCTACTAAATTTATTGGAGTATTGAATACAGTTGGGACGATCACGAATGTGGTTGTCCTCTTGATTTTCGTCATTTGGTTTCCAGCAGGTTCGATCAATGAGCCGAAAACAAATCCAAGTAGTATGGTATGGACTTCTGAAGGTATTGTCAACGGAACGGAGTGGCCTACTGGATTTTCTTTCTTGATGGGATTTCTGTCTGTTATTGTAAGTCAATTAAATCTTTGGTGCAGGTTAAACTGACATGAAATAGTGGACATTGTCTGGATATGATGCACCATTTCATTTGAGTGAGGAGTGCTCAAATGCAAATATCGCTGGTCCGAGGGCTATTGTTATGACGGCTCAGCTGGGATTATGGCTTGGTTGGGCAATCATTTTGGTCATTGCGTATACTGTGAAGGATATCCAAGATGTGGTTTCTGGACAGTATGGTCAACCTATGGTAAGCATCAACTTTCAGGAGACTTGAAATTCTTGACTGATTCGGTAACAGGGAAGCTTGTGTCTCCAAGTACTTGGCCCCAAAGCTGGACTTGCGATGTTTTCACTCAACATGGTCGCTCAGTTTTTTGTTGGACAAGGGTAAATCACCAACTTTCCCACGTCCTCTAACTCATTTTGTCAAAGGACCTTCGCTAACTCCCATCTTCAGTGTCACAGTCGTATCATCCCGCGTCGTTTATGCCTATTCCCGCGATGGTGCTCTACCCGGTTCTCATTGGCTCAAGCAAGTTAACCCTCACACCAAAACACCCGTCTACGCTGTTTGGTTTGTCCTCACTCTAGGTGCACTTCTTGGTCTTCTGATGTTTGCTAGTCCGGTGGCTATTGGGGCTGTATTTAGTATGGGTGCTATTGCACAATATATCGCTTTTGTATTCCCTATTGCGTTGAAAGTTTTTAGCGCGAAGGGGAAGTTTCGTCCTGGTAATATTCTCCGTATTCCTTATCTCCCTCGTTATTCTCCTGTTCATCAACTTGGAGTTGTTGACTGATTATAAGTAGGTCCCTGGAATCTAGGTCGTTTCTCAACACTTATTGGTGTCATAGCTGTCGGATGGGTATCTCTTATAATTCCGATTCTCTGTTTCCCTTCAGTTACAGGAGCAGATCTAAATGATTTGAATATGAATTACACATGTTTAATATACGGAGGTACAATGACTTTGGCTATGTGTTGGTATGCGATTAGTGCTCGGAAATGGTTCAAGGGACCAAAGATCAATGTGGAGCACATGATTCATAGAGATGCTTCCGGGAATGGTTCTAGAACTGGGGAGTTGGACGACGCTGTTGCAGAAAAATATGGGCAAGCGGTGGGTGAGGATGGATCGAACGAGACTAGGGAGGGGAAAGAGTTGAATGAGTGAGAAAAGAATTCAGGGTGAAGGGGACGACAATTAGGTAGAGTGTCTGAAAGGGCAGTACAAATAGCGAGATCTGGGCTATAAGTTCTAAAAAGAGACAGAGAGACGGAGAGATGGAGAGAACAATAGATGTAATTATGACCCTCGCACAAAAAGCAAAATCAATGAAAGCTTCGCACGAAGTGTGACTATCATGATACAGATCATGTGTCTATCGCCATTACCATCATCTTATCGTTCTGATTTATTTCCCGCCACTTGGAAAGTCCTGATGCTGACATCATACCGAGGCCAATAAGGAACATTTGGCATAAACCCCAAAAATAGAATTTTGTTTGATACAAAAAAAATTTCTAAAATTTGTATAATGTAGTTATAGAAATCTTGGAAAAAATATTTGTATTATATAGAATACAATCTCATTATATATCACTATAGAAATTATATATAATATATTTTCAATTTTTCAAATAATATAATAACGATAATAATATCATTGAATTATTATATTTATTTTAATAATAGATTTTGCTTTCTATTAATTATATAAAATTCATATAATTATTTTAATATATATAATCTTATAATAAACAAATATATATAATATAAATAAACAATTGAATCTTTTAATTCTTTAATCAAAAATCTTTTAATTAATTCAAAGATTATAAAATCAAGTTGTATAATTGATATAATAAAATAGTATTTGGTTTTGCTGTAATTAATAATCTTTCTTTCTTTTTATCAATTTCTATTATATTAGATTCTAGGAATTTAAATAATTTATTAAAATCTATATTCTTTGAATTATTAAGCATTGATAAAAATCGATATATTGATTATAACCTCAAGTTTATATAATGCTTTTTCTATATTTTATATATAATATTCATTAATATTTTATTAATTAAAATATTATATTATATATATAGATTATTTAGTGTTTTTCAAAAAGAAGATTTTATATAAAGTATAATTTCGATATAATAATACTTTAAGCAAATGTTTATATAATATTTGTATTATTAAAGTTTTAATTATTCAATTTCCATATATATATATATATGATTTTGAAGTTTTTATTTATTATTTAATAATCTTTTTTTTAAAGGTATTATAAAACGATAGTTTTATCAAAAGTATATAAAAGAAAAAGATATTTTTGTAGATTGTATGAAACTAGAAGGATAATTTCAAAGTATTTGTATAAATTGTAAAAAGTAGAATAAGAATGGAATATATATTATTTGTAATATAGATTCCAAAGAATTTATAATATTATCAAAAATATTTAAAATGAATATATGAATATATTTTGAAAGATATATAATTTGTTTTCAATTATATTATTTTATTAATAGTTATAAAAGATAGATAATTAAAATAGAAAATAAAGAATAGTATAATATATTAAGAATAAAGGTAAATAATATATATTTTCAATTTAGTTTTTATTTATAATATTAATAATTTTTATTTCAATTTTTATTTTATATATTTATATTTTATTTATAAATTTATTATATATATTTAATAAAGAAAATATAAGTTTATTTTAAAAATGAATTGTAATTAGTATAATTAAAAAAGTAAAGAATATAAATCTCTTTTTTTATATTTATTTATTAAATAATAGATTTTAATTTCAAATATTATATAAATATATAGAATATTAATTATATAAATAGAAACATTAAAGAATTACAATAAATAACTTTTAATTAAAAAAAAACTTCAAAATCTCATTTTGTTTATATCTGTTTTTTTTATTAGTTTTTTTATTAATCAAATCTTTATTTAATTAGATTGTTTTTCGATTTAATATATTATAATATTTAGAATATTAGATTAGTATTTGTAATATTAATTAAATCATTTTGAAAAAATAATTAAAAGAGTTTGAATTTATCAAAAAAAAGGTTTTATTATTAGTAGGTAAAGAATTGATAATTTATATATTCTTTTTTTTATATTAATAGATTCTATTATTTAAATAATAGTATATAATTTATTAATAAGATTAATATATTTGGAAATATACTTTTTGAAATATTATTGTTAAATATAAATTTAGATATAAATTTAAATGAATCTTTAATTATTTTAATATTATATACTTTAGATATATTCTTTCCTAAAGAGATTGTTTTAATCTTTTTATTTGAATATTTTTTTATTGATTCAATCTTGATTTTATAATTATCAATAAATTCTTTTTTAATTAAAAGATTGGATAAACATTTGGATTTCAATATTAGTTTTTTTAAACTATCTAATTCGGATTTAATTGAAAAGTTTGGATTAATTGATTGTTGAATTATACAAAAACTTTTATTTATCTTTTATAAACTATAATTTATAATATTCTATTTTATTAAAAGAAATATAGAATAAGAGTTTCCTTTTTCTTTGAAAATCTTTTTATTTTTTAAAAATTTATATAATATATTAATATTTTCGAAAATATTATATACAAATATTTTATACCTAGCAAAAGTTATTAATAAACTATCGAATTGAATCTTTTCAGAATTATTAATAAAATATTGATATTTATTAAATCCTTAAAATTATATTCGATATATATTTCATATAAATAATAGAAATATCTTATTTTATAATTAAATATATAAATTATCAAATAAATAATTATCGAATATTGATATAAATTCATTTATATATTATATCAGTTTTTATATAATTCAATTCAATTATTCATTCAAAGAATAATAGAAAAGAATAAAAAGAATAAGAAAATATAATAAATCAATCAATATATACTTTGGGAGTATTTTGAGATTATTTTTCTTAACATTTAAATAAAAATATAAATATATAATCTTAATTCAAAATATATTAATAATAAATTTAAAATTAATAATCTAAAAAGTATTCTTTTTGTTTTTATATTCTAAGCCTATGTTCTTTATTAAATTGATATTTTTGATATATTTAAAACTATTTTCAATATATAACATTTTTTTTTTTATTAATTTCTTTTTTTCTTATCGATTTATATATTCAATAACCTTTTGATCTAATTATATACTATTTTGAAATACATTTATTAAATATTTTGATAATGAAATAAGCTTTTATTAATTATTTTCGTTTTTTATATAATTTTTTAAAAAAATGAAAAGAGATTTCGATATAAAGAAATTAAAGAAAATTAATATAATTTCGAAATCAATATTAGAATTACTAATATTATAATAAATATAGAAATTAATGAATATATCATATTTTTTTTTGTAATAAAGTAATAAGGAATCCATTTAGAATTTTTATTTATTTATTGATTTATTATAAATATATAAAAAATAAATAAAATGTTTAATTATACAAATCAAAATGAAATAGAGAATCTAAAATATATAAATATATTAGATCTCTAGAATCTGAATAATTTAATTTCGATTGAATAATTTATTATCTTTAATCTCAATTTTCAATTCAATTCTAATAAAATAATCTATATCTCTATTTAAAACAATCTTTTCTTTATATTACCTTTTAATTTATACAAATATATAATTATCATTAATTATATCACTTATAATTCCCTCTTTTTCAATAATTCTATTATATTCATTTATAAATATTAAAGATTTATATAAAATTATTTTTTGATTAAAATCAATATATCTTTATAAATATTTATATAAAGAATAATATACTAATATATATATAAACTTTCCCTACTCAATTTTATCACTTGATTTTATAGTTTTTAAATTATATTTAATATTTTGAATAAAATCTTTACAAAATTTAATGTGAATAATTGAAGAGAAATATTTATTAATATTTATATAATTAGTAAATATATAACTATAAATATAATAAAAAATATATCTCAAATTTTATAATTTTTTAAAAGCTATTTACAAAACTTAAATAATACCACTTTTCTTTTATTTGTATATTTCTCTTAAAAATATCAATATAATATAATAAACTTATTTATATAATAATAAGGATATACTTTATTCTTACAAATTGTATAACAATTTTAAATATTTGTATATCCACCTACCTCTTCTTTTATTCATTTAATATAAATAACAAGAATTATAATCTAATTCCTACATTTATTTTTATAAAATTATCTATTCTTTATTAATTCTTTAAAATAATTTTAAATAATATCAATAATTGAATATATAATTAATAGAAATATCACGGCGCTAACTACATTGTCTTTGTGCCTTAGATACGAACCCTTAGTATACTTTTAGTATGCTTTATTTCCTATAATAGAGCCTCAATCTTTTATAACATTTAAAACCTTTATGATATAATATAAATCTTTATTTGTATTCTAATAATTTGTATCATTTATTTAGAAACTATTATAATTTCATTTTCAAAATATTTGTTTAAATTGTATTTTAATCGTTTTAATTACTTTGATTTTATTAAAGTTATAATCCAATTATATTATTCAAATCTATTGTTGATTTATTATAAATAACTTTATTATTTTTTAATAAAGTTATTCGATTATATTAAAATGTATTTATATTGATCTACTATTGAGAACTTTATAAAGATATTTTGTAATTACAAAAGCATTCTAAAGATAATTAATTAAGTGATTATATTTAATTTGTTTTTATAATTCCTTTTCTTGAATTATATTATTGATTTTATCGAAACTAATATTTCCTTATTTATAGATTTGTTTAATAATCCAAATATTATATATTTCGCAATTATTCAAATTGTATTTACTTTAATCGAAATAATCACAACTTTATTACAAAACCAAATTATTGTAATATATATTCAAATCAATAAAGTTTAATTACAAATTGCTGAATTACAAAATACAATTGAGATATTAAAGATTGTTGTTTATAATAATCCAAAAGCCTTGTTTTATTGAAGACACTTTATTTTCTTTGAGAAATTCAATAGTAATAAATAAGATATTATAAAATATTAGAATTAATATACCAGGGGCCTGCGAGCCCCCGGACCCCTTGCTTTTTGAGAAAGTATTATATAATTATATTTTTATAAATATAATTATAAAAATCTAAAAAAATAAATTTTATTAAGGCTTGTATGCGAAGTCGGTTTACCTTATTATATTACTTTTATTTTATTTTATTTAGATTTTTTAATTTTATTTAGATTTTTTTATTTTATTCAGATTTTAGTGGGTTATATCACTTCAGATCATTAATTATATTACTGAACCATGAAAGCTATAATATAAAAATAATTTTTATTAATATTAAACCTACTACATTCAATATAAACCCTTTTCAATTGATTATATAAGCTCTAGCTATATTTATATTAATTAAACTTCAACCCTTTGGAAAACTCTTAGTTTTAAAGCTAACAATATAAAAAATATATCATTTGAAAACCCTTAGCTTTTTATATATAGTTATCACTTTTCTTTTTTTTATTCAATTCATATTAGCTTAAATAAGCTAATTTAAATGATTTTGTTGAAAAAGTCTAAGCGTTATAGCCACAATGCCAAGAAAGTCGAGCCAATCAGATTGCTTGAATCAAGCCAATCAGATCGCTTGAATCGGGTCTCACTAAGCGAGGTTCTCTTTTTTCGTGTCTATACACCTTCGGCCCTCGCGGGCGACAAGATTATTAAGGAGGTAAACCTCCAATAATATTTTATAATATAATCAATCATTGTTTAATTATAGATTACAAAAATAAATTAGAATTTCAATAGATTATATTCCTTATTAATTTATTTTCTAATTCGATTTATATAAATAATTAAATATATTTCGATATGATTATAGATAACCTGTATAACTTCGATCTCTAATCTTCTAAATAATATATTATAATAAATATTTGGAGTGAATTAAATAAACAATATCAAATCTTTAATTTTTTATAAAAAGTTTTTATAGATCATAATAAATATAAGATAAGGAAGACTTTATTTAATAATTTTATTATTAAATTTAAACAATTTGTTATTAGATATAGAAAAACTATTGAATAATAAATCGCTGATTTTAAGTTTAAGATTTATAGAAATTAATTAATGTTTTAATTAATTGTTTTAATAAATCTTTTATTATTGATATTGATATGTTAATAATTTAATGATAAGGTATTTATAATGATTTAGAAGAGAAAACTTATTTTGATAATTAATTTAAAAGCTAGGATATTAATTTCAGTTATAACTAATCGAGATATTATAATAAAAAGTTAATTCTAATTATAGTTTCTTTTATATTAAAACTATTTAATAACTTTATATAATTAAATGTTGTTTAATAAGATTAATATTTCCTATTTTACTATATTCGAAAATAATATTTTGATCTTGACCTATATCTTTATTACAAGAAATCTAATTATATTATAATAAGAAATAAATCAATAATATAAAATATAATATCAATATTAATATAAAATATAATCTCTATATCAATTGTTTCTTTATAATTAATCAATATCAAAGTTTTAAATACTATCACAATACTATCAATTTCTTATATCAAAACTCATTTCTATTTGCTAATTGTTTCTTAATTATATTATTATATTATATTTCACCAATCCTTTTTAATTTTATTCAAAAGTTTAATCTAAAAGAGTATATTAAAAAATCTATTTATTCAAAGGAAAATAAAAATTCAATTCCTTAATTTAATATATCAAAAGATTAATCTCGATTTATAATTGTAAATCAAAATCCTTTATAAGAAATTTATTTTTGTAGATTAAAAAATCAATTATATCTAGAAATCTTTTATATTTTAGAATAATAAATAACAAATCTTTTAAAATCTTAATAGAAATCTTTTTTGTATTTAATATAATCATTTTGTTTATTAGTTTTATAAATAATAGAATTATAGATTATAACTTTATTAATAAAAAAATTGTTTTCAAGTTTCAAATATCTATACATCTCTTTCTTTATATATATTACCTATTTCTGATTAATAGAAAGCTCTCCAATATCCTTTCTCAATATATACTTTTAAATATATAAATCAATAATTATTAAAAGATTGATTTGTTTTATATTATTATTCTATTAATTACAAATCCAATAATCCTTGATTTTCTTTGGTTTCAATATTATAATCTTATTATCAATTGATTAATAATAATATTCAAAGTTGTATTTATATATTGCTCAAGATATTATTACCTTATTAATATTATAATAATTATTATCCCTAATATATTTAATAACTATAAAATAACTTTGCTAAAAAATAACAAAATTATATCAATCGATTTCAAATTATCCTTACAAAAGTTTATTTCGAAATTAGTTTTTATAAAAAATATTATCAACAAAAACTTCAAAGTTAAGTTTTTACTATTTCAAAATTAATCAGTAATTCTTGAATTTATTAAAGTTTTAAATATCTAAAGAAATTCTAACATTATTAATCTTGAAAACAATAAAAACAAAAACTTTTATTATATTTATTATATCGATAATAAAGCAAATACTCAAATTAAAATAATTATTTAATTATTTATTCTTAAAACCAATTCTAATTCAATTCATTATTAATTTTAGAAAGTATAAGAGATTATTATAAAATCAAAATATTTTATTTTTATTATTATTATTGTTATTTAATTTCTCAAACAAATTATTTGATATTGTATAAAACATTTGTTTCGAAATATAAGATATAAAATTCTTTATAGTTAATAATTTTATATAATTTTATAAAAACGATAATATTTATATTATAAAAGTGTTTTAAAATAAATTAAATAAAGTTTGCAATTTATATTATATAATAATCGAGAATTCTATTCAATTATATTGAGGTTTAGTAGATAATGATATCAATAAGTTTATAGAAAAGATAGATTAATTTATTCCTTTTATATTAGAGATTTAAGATAAACTATCTTTTTAGTTTTGTAATCTATATTCAGGATTTCTATCCTTTTTTATTAATGAATTTCTATTATAATATTTGTGGGATTATAAGATCGAGGTTATATTAGATAAGGAATTACTATATAATAAAGACTATTTAATGTTTTTGATTGAGCTTCAAGTTGTTTATAGATGGTTTGATAATAATTTGAATAAAGGATTTATTTAAAAATCTTATGTCTAATTAACTATTTTATTCCTTTTAGTTGTTAAACTAGAGGGAAATGTTTGGATTTATCAAAACTATTAAAATTTAAATAATATTATTATCAAAAATCGATATCTTTTATTATTAATTAAAGAAACCCTTGATACTTTATATTATATTAAAATCTATATTAAGTTTGATATTATTATTGTTTTCAATAAGTTATGAATTATAGAAGGCTATAAGTAGAAAACCGTTTTTATTATTTGTTTCGATTTATTCGAATTATTAATAATATTCTTCGAATTTTATAATATATTAATCTTATTCTAAAACTATATCAACTATATTCTTTTTAATCTTTTAGATAGAATTTATATAATATATTTAGATAATATTTTAATTTATTCTAAAAACATTACAAATTATAGAGAATATATTTACAAAATTATTTAATAATTGATTGATATTAGATTACAAATTGATATCGATAAATATAAATTTGAAATAAAAAGAATTAAATATTTCAATTTGATTATTACTCTAAGAAATATAAAAATAAATTCAAAGAAAATCAATATTATATTCAATTGGAAATTATTAATTAAACTCAAAAACTTCTAATGTTTTTTCGAATTTGTTAATTTTTATTAACATTTCATTTACAATTTTTCTAAAATTGTAAAGCTTTTCAATTACTTTTTGAAGAAAAAGAGGATATGGAATTAGGATTTTGAATAGAAAAATACTTTCATAATATTGAAAAACATTTTCTTTTTTGTTTTGATTTTTATTATATTTGATTATTATTATTATATAATTATTGAAACTAATATTTCTAATTGAATTGTAAATAGTATTTTTTTATAATATAATAATAAGGGAAATCTATATCTAATAATATACTTTTTATCAAAATATAGTATTATTGAATACAATTATAAGATCTATAATAAAGAATTTCTAGTAATTATAAAATCATTAAAGAAATAAAAACTGGAATTATATAATGTTTATGAATTATTCGAAATCATTATTAATTATAAAAATCTTGAATATTTTATATCGATAAAGATATTAAACCAATAATAAACTAAATAAATTGAATTCTTATTAAAATTCAATTTTTATATTATATATCGATTTGGTTATAAGATTGTTTATTTTGATATTTTGAATTGTAAAATTGAAGATTATTTAGTATATATTGATTCTAATAATAATCGAATTAAGAATTATTTATAAATAATTCTTCTAGAATAAGTATTTGATATTATTATATTTAAGAATATTATTTAATAAGCAAGTAGCGATTTAAATTTGATTATAATCTTAATAGATATAATCATTTTTAATATTAATAAACCGATCGATAATTTTATTAATAAAGTATATAAATTATTCAAATTAATAATAATTATATATATAATACTTCGAAACTCTTTTATTTATTATTAGTTATTAAATATTCGAAAGGATTTTTGAATAGTTTTATAAGATTATAAATTAATAAACAATAAGATTTTCTATTATAATTGTTTTTTTATTCTTTTCTCTATTAAACTTTATATATAGATTATATATTATATATATTTAATTAAATTAATTAGATATCTAAACTATATTAAAATTATTGATTTTGTTTTTTATATATATTAATAGCTCAATATATTTAAAGAGATTAAAATATTTGTAAAAGTGTTAGGATATATATATAGTAATAAGCTATTAGATTCAATCCCTGATACTGTGCCTTTTGGTTAGATTGTATATATGGTGTAGTGGTAAAACTTACAACTTCTATTTGGTTCTATATGAATTGGTTCTATATATATAACAGAATATCAGGGATTAATTAAGTGAATATTATTTTAGGATTTCTGATTTGAGTTTGTTTGATTGAAAATATAATAGATATTCTTAATAAGAAGTAAATCAGAAGCAAAGATTTATCTACTTAATAATTGAATATTTTGAATTCATTAATAATTGATTATTAATAGTGAGAATATAGCTAATACAATTAGTATATTATATATCATATAATTAACTATATAAATAAATATCTCTATGATTAGTCTTTTCAGAATGAAAAGAATAAAAGAAGGGAGTTCTATTAGGATATATATATAGTAGTAAGCTATTAGATTTAATCCCTGATACTATGCCTTTTGATCAGATTGCATGCGTGGCATAGTAATAAAGCTTACAACTTCTATTTGGTTCTATGTGAATTGGTTCCATGTACGTGACAAAAAGTTTGTTAATTCTATTTTCGTATTAAAGCCTTCTATTTTACTATATTTAAATTCCTTGAATTCTTATTAGTATTATTTTATTTTTAGTTAAACATTTTTATTAACTATATTATACTATTATTAATCAATAAATATTACAAAAAGAAATATCAATATATTATTATAATTGTTTATTATCTAATCAAGATATAATACTTTATATTAATTATATAACTATTCACAAAGAAGTTTATGGATTGATTTGTTAAAAAGATTTATTATTTGTATAATACTTTTAATAATATTATATTTAATAAAAACTTTCAATTTGTTTTTGAATTTTAAAAGCATTTATGTAAACATTTATTGATTACTTTGAAGTAATCTTTTTTATTTCATTCCAAATCCAATAATTAAATGAAAAGGATTAATATTATAATTAAATAATACCTTTATATCTTTATAAATTTCTATTAAAATGATTAGCTTAATTAACTTTTATTTGCAAAGTTTATATTGAATAATATTATATTAGAAATTATTAGTATATCCTTATTCTTTACTAACTATAATTACTATTTATATCTCGAAATTAAATTATCTATATTAACTTTATTGAATCTATTATATCAAAAGAAACAAGAATTCCTTAAAACCAACGAAATTATAAATAGATTTGATTTTATTCTAATTAAATTCAAAATACTTATAATTCAATTAATTTAGAAATACAAAAATTATACTAATAAAACCTATATTAATACTCCCCTTTATAAAAAAGATAATAAGATATAGATTAATATAAAAAATATGAAAATCAATCGTTTAATTAAAAAAAATAATGATAAATAGAATAGCTTTTACAAAATTCTTAAAGTTTACAAACAAATTTATTTATTACAACTTTTAATCAATTTCAAGATTTTTCTAATATTTTATAATTCATTGCTTTGATTACTTTATTATTTATTAGAATTATTAGGTTAAGATATTATTAATATTATTAAATTATATAGAAATCAAAACCGAGTTTTTGAAAGAGATAATGAAATATATAAAGAAATCGAACAATAGGAATTCGAAAAAATCCTTGATTATTACAACAAATACGATTTTTATTATTATATCAAATAGAAATATTATTTATTATTATAACAATCAATTAAAGATTTCCAAAATTAGAAGGAAATGATTATTGCATTTCATTTAATACATTTAAACAAATTAAACTTACTTATATAGATTGAATTCAAAAAGTTTGCTACCTTAAATATTATTACACCAGAAATAATTTTTAAACAAAAACCAAATAAATCGAAAAAGATTTGCTAATTGATTATTATTTTAAAAACAATTCGCTTTAATCCTATAATAGAAATTAGAATATTCTAATATTATTTTAAAAGATTTTGAGTTTTTATTTGAACAATTTCATTATCCATTTAATTTAGATATAATAATAAACTAATTTGTTGAACCGATTCTCTATAACTTTATTGAAAAATAACAGAGTTAGTTTATATCTTAGTTTGTTTGGGATAAGCAAGCTCTAAGGGGGGGTACTATTATAGTATTAATTATATTGTTTTTGTGTTTTAGATACAAATCTTTAATATACTTTTAGTATATTCTACTTCTTATAATAGGACCTCAATCTTTTATAGCATTTAGAACTCTTATAGTACAATATAAGTCTTTACCTGTACCCTGACAAGAAAAGTAGAAAAAAAAAATAGATTAAATAAAATTAATTAAAAATTTTTATTTATCCCTATAAAAAATAAAAGGGAATAGAGAACTTACTCTTTATTAATATAATAATAATATTTGAAGCTCTTGTCATCAACTCTCAATACATTGATCTTTAATATTCTTTTTAAATCAAAAATAGTTTTTAATCTTTTTAATACTTTTATCAATTTTATAAAAAAATGTAAAATAAGCTTTTACTACAAAAGAAAGTTCTATTTTTTTATTTATTCTAAAAAACCTAGGTATAATATTACTTTTAAAATATTATACTAAATATTAATATATAATTGATTTTGAGTATTTATTAGATATTTCTATATATACCCATATAATAAATCATAAATATATATCAATATATATATAGATTTTAATCCCAATAAAAATTAATTTATTATATTCATCAATAGATTAAATAAAATTCGATCCGGAAACTTGATATTCCCTATAAATTGATTGAAGCTTTTTTATATATCTCTGAATATTCTTAGAATCTATAATTCGAAATATATCAAATAATTTATTTTTAAAACAAATATAAAATATTAATATAAATATAGTTTTTAGTTTTGAATAGAAAAAGAATACTATATTATAAAACAAGCTTTTTTTATTTTTTAAAATAAATATATAATATTTTTTTTCTATATTTTTGAATAAATCCCAATTTGATTTTTTTTTTTAGAATATTGAATAGTTATTGATTTTATTTATATTATTTTTTAAATAAAAACTTTTGAAAAAGCTTGAATAATCTATATATTCTTTTAATATAATCTATAAATATATTATACCTATTATCTTTAAGAATTATTATTATATAATAAAATAAATAATATAGCAATCTTACTTTTTATTATAAAGTTTTTATAATTGATTCTAAACTTTCGATTTAAATTCTATTTATTGCAATATTTATCTATAATTCTAAATTTAATATTAATATCAAACTCAATAAAAAATAATTATTAAATAAAATAAATATTATATTTATTAAAGTATTATTATCGAATTGATATTTTATATTGAATTAATAAAATGTGAGATCTATTTATAATAATTATACAAATAGAATTGAATATAATAATAAAGAGAATAATAAATAAAATCAAATATTTATAAAAGAATAAAATAAAAGGCTTTATAAAATTATAAAGAGGAAAGTATTATATTATATATATAATATAATAATAGATGATACAATTTCTTATTAATATATTACTAAATACTAAATACACTTTTAACTTAAACAGAATTCTATTTTTAGGGTTTATGCTAAATGTTCCTTATAGGCCTCGGTACATCGTCAACCTCAGCAAATCGCAGAGCATATTACCACACCCCGAGAAGATTTTGTATGATGAGGCTGACGATGTTTCACAGGGAGCGATTGTACGACAGCTGGACAGCAATTAAACCCCGCATTCTCAAACACATCTACAACTCTACAATTTAATCCTTCTTCTCAAATGATCATTCCACAAGTTGCATGCAGATTTTGGAAACTCTATATCCCTTCCAATACCTGAATCGGCAATTCTGATGATATTTTAAACCTTGAGAATATATCAACGATATCGATATCACGTCAAGTGTTCTTGTCTTATCTCATTACAATCTATTAGCTTTCCGCCTCCAAATCAAGTCCCATTAAGATGAGTACATTACAATTCGAGGCGAAATCTTCAGTTGATGATTTCTCTGCACTACCGCAAGATAATCAACATCATCTGAATACTTTGGAACATGCGGAGGCTATCGATGTGATGGAATCCGACTCCCTGGAAGTCTCTACTCTGTTGCCTGAGACGGCTAAGACTCAGAAGCTATGCCATTTTTGCGAGCCGATGTTTTCTACAATTGAGAGCCTGGAAAGTCTCATGTCCGACGAAGGCTACAAGCATCACACTATAACAGGAGTCAAAGAGTCAGCGGATCATGGATGCGGTTTATGCAATCTCATATACACATGTTTTGCTAGGTTTGAAAGGTTTGAAAGGTTTGAATTGGGGAATTCGCACATGAGGGTGCGCGCTTCGCTCGTCGAAGAAAGAATCGAAGACGGACTGCCCCTTCCCAAGAGGAAATCGATATTTAATAAAGAACACTTACTTCCGAGATCGAGGGAATCTACCATTTCAATTCAATATCCGTTTGATGGATGTAAACTTGATGGACTTACTTTCAACTCTCATCCCAAACGTCGATACTTCCCGCTTTGTTTTTTGGCTGATGAAGGTGAGCTTATTCTCCGTGTAACAAATTCTTACTAATTAGTGTCTTCAAGGGAGTCGGGCGGGTGTGTATATTGAGCGGCAACCTCCTGTAAGCAAGGATAACTTTGGAAGGATCATTCCCCAAATGAAGAAATGGTTAGATGACTGCCGTCATCATCACTCAAAGCATTGTCGATATTCTATACCAGAATTACCCACGAGAGTGCTTCAAATAGAATCTGAAACTACAAATCTAGTTCGCCTACATGTGAGTAGACCCAATCAAAAGGACGACTACATCGCTTTAAGCTACTGTTGGGGTGGACCTCAGAGCTTCATAACCACTACTTCTAATCTGGATCATAACATGTGTGATTTTGACGTTGACAATCTACCCTTAACCTTCAGAGACACAATTTCGATTGCGAAAAGTCTTGGAATACGATATGTTTGGATTGATGCATTGTGCATTATCCAAGATAGCGATGCTGACAAAGCCAGAGAGATCGAGGCAATGGGAGACATTTTTAAGAATGCCACGGTGACGATATCTGCGGCAAGCGCAACATCAGCAGACGGGGGGTTATTTGGTCGTAGAACCACTGAAGATCTATTTCAGATCTCACTTCGCTTGCCTGACAAATCTCTTTCAAAGATATATATTGCCGAGAGAAAGGATCCCCAGGCATCTGAAGAACCTGTGAATCAGAGAGCCTGGTGTTTCCAGGAATCGATACTATCACCTAGAGTCCTTTCATTTCGATCTACGGAACTACTATGGCATTGCCAGACTTTGCAATATGAACCCGTGGCGGAAAGCAATTATTTTTATCATGGGAGAGACGCTGAAATACCTGGAAATATCTTTGGACTGGACGTAGAAATAGAATCAAAAGACGCATTTCATCGCGTTCAAACTTGGAACCTGATTGTTGAAGGATTCACGGCGCGTCATCTTACGAACCCTGAAGATCGTTTGCCTGCTATATCTGGTATTGCAAATGAATTCGCTTTGGCGTGGAATGATGAGCATGTTCTTGGTGTAATGAGAAGCACAATCGAATACCATTTGGCTTGGAAGGCACCAAGACATGGAGACCTTCAGGTTGCAAATCCTAGAAACTTGGGAAACGGACGTGCTCCTTCCTGGTCCTGGGTCTCGATTGATTATCCGGTTCGCTTTACAAAAATTCTTTTGCAACCCGGGTTCACAGCAACATGCCTTGAGATTGACAACACACCAGCCTGCGGAAAAATTGTTCTCGAAGCTAAACTTCTTTCTTTAAAAGCTCACCCGATGAACAGCGAAGATGAGAAACTCCTCCAAGAATATTACGATTTTGATGAGGATCTCAAGGCTGAAGCATGTACACTCATGCTACTGGCAGAATGTGAGGATACCCTTGAAGCATGTACACTCATGCTACTGGCAGAATGTGAGGATAGAGATGGGAATCCTGGATGTAATCTATGTTTTTTGATTTTGAAAAGACTGAGCAACGGATACTACCAGCGTGTTGGTCTATTAGACTGTTGGTTAATTGCCATGTTCCACCCTCCCGGTTGGAGATACGCCTTTCACGATTGGATGCGGCCTGAAATTCTTAGAAATTTATTGGTTTCTATCAAGATGTCTCAAGTTACTATTGTTTAACTACTCTGGATATCTTAGGATTCGAAAATACTTTCAGGTTTAGAGTTCTAGGAGCTGGACATTGAGAACGAATGATATGTTTCTTCGTCGATTTTGAAGAGTTTATAAAAAAGTTTCTTGTCATATCAACAACGTCCCTCCGACTGCTTCATAGAAACAACTATTTTATTCGACAATTCATAGCCGCAATTGAAGTCTGATACCTATTTTTGCTTTTCTCTTCGGTTGGTAAACTGGTTCATGGCTTATATTTACATGAAAATTCAAGTCAAATAAGTACAAGAAACAATCTGAACACACTCTTATCATGCCAGAATAGAATTCAGAGCACTCAAAACCGTAACACTCCCCTTAGAATTCTTACTATACCAAGAACTCCTTGACGGCTTCTCAACATAGCTTTCTCCACTGGCAGAAGAGACAGGAACAACGCAAACCCTAATACAAGTATATAAGAGGTTAATCATACCAGGTAATCATGAATGCCATACCGAGTAACTCCCCTTCTCGAGGAAATAAGAAAATCTAAAATCTCCTTCTCAATCTTCTGAAATGCCTCTCCATATTCATGCATCTCCCTAATATCGCGCGTTACAATGTATCCATGAACAAGTAGCGGTGCACAAGATAGATATATGCATAGATACTAACATTTTATTCACCAACACAATTATTGGTATCAACTTGGTTGATATAAATATAAGTACTTAGTTCTATATGATTGTATTCGTTTTTGATTATTATTATCTATAAAAAACTAGATATTAAATATATAAAAAAGTATTAATGCGATGTTAATTAATACAATACCCTTTTTGATTATATAATTGATATCCCAATACTAATAACTCTTTAAAAATGAATATGATTATATATTCTAATTTATAATTTATTTTAGATATAGTATTCTTTTAGCTCTATCTAGCTTCTATATTACTATCTTTTTTCTATTTAATATATCACTTTAATAATTATCTTATTAATATCAATTAAATCTTTTAATACTTGACATACACTATTTTTAATTATAACATCTACAAAATTCAATTTCCTATTAATCTATTTAATCTTTATAATCTCCCTATTCTTATAATATTATTTTAAAACTATAATATCAATTAAAAAATATTTTTCTATATTTATATCAAATTTAGTTAATAGATTATATAATAATTTTGAATCTATATAGAATATAAATAATATTAGCTTTTTAAATTTGAGAATAGTATTAATAATACCTTTAATAATAGTTCCAATATCAAAGCCTAAAACCAATATATATAGTTCAAAAGCTAATACATTTCTAATAATTCTTTTATATTTAATTGATATTCAATATATAATATTAATATTATTATACTTATTTATTAAACAAATTATATAATCAATTTGTAATAATAAATCAATATTATTAGCAAATAATATATCAATAAAAACAATTAATTTAATGGAATTTATATTTAGAGATACAAATATAAGTCCTTTTTTCGGATTGTTTATTTATTACTTAATAACTTTATTAAATTTGTTTATATTTTCTTTTTTTGAATCTATTATCTAAATAATAATAAAAAGATAATAAAATATCTTTGATTGATATATAATTATAATATATATTCTTTTTATATATTAAACAATATATTGATTCTTTGAAATAATATTTTTCCAAACTTTTCCTTTCGTTTTGTATATATTGATATTCCCAATCATAACTATTCTGATATTATTATATTATTTCTTTTAATTGAAATAGATTTTATTACCCTTAAAAATAATTAAATAGTTATTAAATCTAAATAAATAATTTTTTATAAATTGTTTTTTATTTTTAGCTATAAAATTAACTTTATTTAATTGCTTTTGTTCTAAATATACAAATCTTTTATCTATAATTATAAAAATATTATTGATTTGAAGCTTTATAATATTAATACCATTAATTAAATAAAATAAGCAAAAGTTATATATAAATTGCATCATATTCAATTTATTCTTATAATAATTATAATAAATTCTAAATTAATGATTTTCTATTTTGGGAATACTATATAAAGGTTTTATAATATACAAAATATATCTATCCTCAAATCCGATTTCTTTTAATATTTCCATATAAATAGATTTATTTAAAGTTATAGTCGATTATATATATACTTATATAATATTCTATAAATAAATTTGAATATATTTATTTAATATTTATAAAATAATAATAAATATAAGAATAATATACTAATTAATATATTAAATAATAAATAATTATATTAAAACAATAATTTTATTTTTATTTTGATATACTTAAACTATTAATTATAACTTTATATATATTTTATCAATATCCTTTTCTTTTATTTCATTAACAAAATATAATTTGAAAAATCTCATTTCAAATGGAATATTATTTTTTGAGATAATCTTGAAGATTCTATTTTTTATTAATCTATTAATTTCCTTATATCACAATTTTATATATTTTATAAATATATTATTTTATAAAAATATAGTTAATTATAATGATTTTGTAATATATTCTTTATTAATATTTATTATATTAATTATTCTAATCAAATTGCTTTTCATATAATAATATAATTGTATATTTAGTTACATTACTAATAATAATATTTGAAATTGTAATATTTTTATATATAATATATCAACAACTATAATATTATTATTGTTATTATTTATATAATTGTTTTTCGATTCTATTTCTTTAGATTCTATATAAAAAGATTATACAAATATAAATCGGAATTTAATTAATTTATTAAAAAGTTTCATTTTGTATATCTCTCTATTTATTTTAATTAAAATATACAATCTAATTTATTTATCTAATATATTATTATTTTTTCTTTTTTTTTATATTAAAACTTTTGAATTCAATAACAAAATAAGAATAGATATTATAAATAATTTATTTTTCAATTTTAATATCTTTATAACTTGTTTTTTAATTTAAATATAATATATTTTTATTATAATTTTTTTTATAGTTTTCATATATTAAATAATTATTATAATTAATAAATTAATATTATTTAATTTGGGATATATTATATAAACTAATAATATAAAAACAAATCTATTTGATCCTATTATATTATTTATAATTTTTATTATTATTTAAAGAATTATTATTTTAATTAGATTATTATTTTCAAATTCTTTTATTAAAATTTTATATATATAATATAATAAATAATAATATCTTTCAATAATATTTATAAAATTGTATACTTTGATAAATACATTTTTAATAATAATTAATATAGATTTTGTATTTTAAATGAATTTTTTATTTATAAAATTCTTTTTAATATTATAGATGATATAATCTGATAGTTTAATATATACATCAATTTAATATTTTTTGAGATTATCGAATATATATTTAGTAAAAATGTTTTCAAGAAATCAAATTATTTAATAATATATTGCTTTATTAATAATATATAGAATTAAATTGCCTTCAATATATATAATATCAATATAAATAATATAATTAAATTTAATATCTTTCAATAAAATGAATCTGAAATATTCTAATGATTTGCTATATATTTGATAATATTTGTAGTATTTAATAAGATATTTAATAATATTATTATTTTTATTATAATTTATTTATTATAATATATTATAAAAATATTGTATTAATAAATAATCGAATTATTAATATAAATATTATAATTCTATAATTATTAAATAATAATTATTCTGGTAAATCGATTTTTGAATAAATTGATTTATATTTACTTTTTATATTAAAAATATATACCTATATTTTTTAATAATAGAGTATTCATTTTTTGGAGTAATAAATTGATTAGTAATATTATTATAAAATATTTTAAAATAATTTATATCTTTAAAACTTAATAGAAATAAAATATTAATATTTAAAATATAAAAATCAATATTTCTAAATAATACAACAACTCGAAATAATTCTATCGATATTACAATTTCTTTTTTAAAATATATATTTACAATCTTTATTATTAATAAATTATATTTAATTAAATAGATTTGTTTTTATATATAATATTGTTTAATTCCAACTATAGATTTCTTTATATATATTATATTAATATATATATTAAAGAATTCTTTATTTATATAATTTATATAAAAGATATCTATTATATTTTCTATGAGTAAAATAGTTTCAATAAAGTTTCTAATTATTATATATAATATTATATTAAATAATAATTAATTAAATACTTTTTGATTATTGATAAATTCGGAATTTATAAAAAATATCTTATCCATATTGTTTTTAATATTAAGGTCTACAAAAAACAAGTTTATTTCAATCTTTGAATTAGATTTTATATTGATAGCTTTTCTTTTATATTCAATTATTTATTGATTGTAGTATTTATTAAATATATTATTATTATTATTTTTGATCTTTTTTTTATACTCACATCTATTCTTATTTTATTTCTTTTTAAAGTATTTTATTAATTAATATCCTTTTTTTTATATATTTAATAATAATTATATTGATTAAAAGAATTTGAATATTATTGTTTATTATACAAATTATTTCTAAAATTATTATTATTTCTAGAATTCTTAGAATCACTTTGATTATTGCTGTAATTATTATTATTATAGAATTTCTTATTAATGAATAATATTGTATTCTTTTTATTTTTATATAATCTTTTCTATATATTAATAAATTATTATAATTGATTAATTAAATTAGATATTTCTTTTTTAAAGTTAAAACAAGTTAGATTATATACCTCTATATCTTTGTAAACAAATATAAACTTATTATAAAGATAGAATATCTATTGTATAATAGAATCAAATCGATATTATAATATATATAATTGCTTGATTATAATTATAAGATATTTACTGAGTAGTTTGTTTTTGTACTTTTTTCTGATCGATTTCAAAATAATATTGTTTCATTTCGATAATATATTTTGTTGATATTTATTTCCTTTGAAATTATTTTATATATAAATATAAAGCTTTTTGAATATTAATAACAAAAAACTATAATTAATATAAAAGAATTAAAGTATATTTTTTTTGAATATAATTAGAAACATTTTATAATATATATCTATAGGTATTTTTATATATTGTAAGATTTTATAAAAGATTGAAAATTTAAAATCGAAATTGTTATTATTTCTATTATATTTTTTATTGTTGATATAGAATTTCAATAAATTAATAAAAAATTATATATTGAAATATAATATTAATATTTTATTTTTTTAGGATTTATAATCTTTATTATTTCTATCATTATTATTATCTTTATTATTAAAATCTTTTGTATTATTGTTTTCATTATATTTACTTTTATTATTTTTGTTTATATATTTGAAATCGTTTTTAATAAATTTGTAAATAATTCCGGATTTGAATTTGGATTTTTTGATATTAATATTTTTTAAAACTTTTTGAACTTATATTTTTGTTTATTTATTAATAATAATTTTGTAAGATTATTCGAATAAAATTATAGATATTTTAATATTTGTTTTTGATAAGTATACTTTTTGAATATATAATGTTATATATAGCTTTTGTATATAAATTTAATAGATTTTTGTAAATTATATAATTATGAATATTTTGAAATCATAATAAAAGATTTCTATTAGATTATTATTATTAATATTTTTATAATTGTATTGTTTATATTTGAATTTGATATATTTAATGAACTTTTTATTATTAATAATAATGGTTTTTTTATTATTTGGTATTGTTTTTAATAAATTGAGTTATTCCTTGTATTTTTTCTTTTCCTTTTTTATATATATATTTTTGTCGATAATGTTTTTAGTTGGAGTAGTATTGCTTTTCGATATAATTGTATATATAAATAAAAATATTTCGAGAATTGTTATAAATATATATATATTTGTATATATATAAAAATCTCTTACAAATATAGAAAATAAATAAAGGTCTTTGTTTTTATTTAGTATAATATATAATATAAAAATAAATGTATGATGAATGCAAAGTCGATTTATTATATTTAATAAAATTGAATTTCTTAAATATATCTTCTTGATATAATTATCTAAAATATATTTTTTAATATTATAAAAAGAGATAATATATTATATTTAATATAATAATATTTTTTCTATAATCTCTTCAGAATTTCTATTAATTCTAAATATTATATAAAAATATTTAATGTTTTTAATAAAATTTAAGGCTTTAATTTGTAATATTATTAATTAGTGTTGATATCAATTTGATTGATATAAATATAAGTATTTAGTTTTATATAGTTGTATTCGTTTTTGATTATTATTATTTATAGGAAGCTAGGTATTAAATATATAGGGAAGTGCTAGTGCGATGTTAGTTAATATAATGCCCTCTTTGATTATATGATCAATGTCCTGACAATAATTATCCTATCACTCTCTTGAACAGTCATTCTGAACACCATATATTCTCCCAAGATACATAGGGTGATGTAACAAGAATAGTACAATCTGCTTTCTCCTCACTACTCGAATCTAATTTCCATTAATAATTGTTCATACCATTCTATCCTATCGAAATAAAATCCAGCACTCAACAAACAAATCCATACATACCAAGAATCTCAACACGATACCCCGGGATATCAAAACTTGGTGATATCCCCAGAGCCGCGAATTTACCTGGGACTTGCTCAAAGTGTGTGGTTTTCTCTCGGTGGAATTTTTCCGTCGTGTTCATAGGTATACCGCCAAACGGCGGATGATTAATGTCAGGTAGCGTGATAGGATAGTCTATCGACATAATACTCATCAAGTCGAATCGACACAAATCAACTAGACAATAAAACCCCCATCACAAACTTGAAACAACAAGCAGCCTATCGCCGTAGCGACTCCAGTTCCAGGAGGACCAATAACTTTGATTGAGCGGGGAGATGACTTGTATTTGTGTAGTGTAGTTATGTTAGTTCTCATGTATACCTAGTGAAGAGTAGGAGGTCTCGATGTGTATAAGGGGTTGCACTTACATATTCCATCATCCCAAAGACCCAAAAATCTATTGAAAGAGAACTTCGAATTACATACAATCTAATAATCAAACAGGTAGATACATTTTACTTTTCAAGATGTAATAGCTCATGCTCTATCTATCCATCAATCTCAAATCTGCAAATATTATACCTCTCCCTTACATCAACCACATAACATATGATTCTAAAGTTAATTGAGAATTTAACCTATAGCTAGTAGAGCATTTCCATCTCATTCTATCCTATTCCTTTTCAAGCGAATTTCGGTTGATTTGGAGCTTTGATGTCGGAGTGGCTACTCTATTATTACTTATTTGATACCTACGGGGTACTATTGAATAGAAAATAATACTTAATACAAATCAAAATCGACATCTCAACCTACAATCCATAACCATCAAGTAAACCTTGTACATATCGTCGCAAAATAGCCAGGAATAAAGAATGCGATGAGATAGATAAATCAAACAACAAACCTTCTCACCCATTACATACATACTCCTCATATCACCTATTAATATCTCCTGAGCTAGCTACCTATTTATAGCTAGTAGATAGATAGCACTACCTCTATCTTCATCCCCATCTATTATTTAATATAATATAATATCCAATCCAAATCTAACCTACAAATTCCAAGCCAAATTTTTAATCCATTCTCTATTTCGATTTCGATTTTCGATTTCCAAAAATTATCAAGAAAATTATTTCCATCCCTATAAATCCATCAAATTTTATCTCCTCATCTATTATATACCTACCTAAAAATCATATCATACTATACCATACCACCACATCACCTCATACCGTTCTCACAATCTCAATCTCAATCTCAATCTCAAATCCTGATTTCCTTCATTCCAATGTAAATATACAATATACATCCATACTCATACCAACATCACTTACTCCCCTCTTCCCCTCTCCCCCTCTCCCCCTCTCCCCCTCTTCCCCTCTTCCCCTCTTCCCCTCTTCCCCTCTCCCCCTCTCCTCTACTTTCTCCCCCCTTTTCCCCTCACCTAC
This sequence comes from Botryotinia globosa, assembly GCA_014898425.1. Classification (NCBI taxonomy): domain Eukaryota; kingdom Fungi; phylum Ascomycota; class Leotiomycetes; order Helotiales; family Sclerotiniaceae; genus Botryotinia; species Botryotinia globosa. The sequence continues at coordinate 527,830 of RCSZ01000002.1, forward strand.
TCATTTCAAGATATCAATTCAATAACTAAATAATTTCAAATCAATTCAAACAATAAATCTTTATTTCATTAAATCTATTTAAATAATTGAATTTAATTATTTAAAAATTAAATCTAATTATTTAAAATTTATTTAAAAAATCGAATTTAATTGCTTGAAGTCTACTTGAACAATAAAACCCCATTTTATCACACCAATTCAAACAAGAAAACTCCATTTCATTAAATCTACTTAGACAATCGAGTCCGATTGTTTGATGTCTCCAGGGCTATTTAAAGATTAATCAATCCTATCTCTAATTCCTTATTTCCCCCCCTTTCCCCCCCTTTCCCCCCCTTTTCCACCTCTTTCCTTCGCTTATTCTATATCTCTACTTTTTCGCTATTTATAACTTCGATTTTCATTTTCATTTTCATTTTCATTTTCATTTTCATTTTCATTTTCATTTTCATTTTCATTTTCATTTTCATTTTCATTTTCATTTTCATTTTCATTTTCATTTTCATTTTCATTTTCATTTTCATTTTCATTTTCATTTTCATTTTCATTTTCATTTTCATTTTCATTTTCATTTTCATTTTCATTTTCATCTCAATCTCAATCTCAATCTCAACCTCAACTTCTATCCCAAAACAATATAACCTCTACTCTAAATCACAACCTCAACCCTTATCTCTTCCCCTATCTCTTCCCCTATCCCTTCCTTTACTCCTACTTCAACCCTAACCTACAAACTCAATCATCAATCACACTCAGCATTCAATCACACGCAGCATTCAATCACACGCAGCATTCAATCCCATCATCCCCATCATCCCCATCATCCCCATCATCCCCATCATCCCCATCATTCCACAATACAATACAACCCATCCCCCATCCCCCATCCCATACCGATACTCCAATCTCACTCTAGAATCTAATTTATACACTCTTTCTTTCCTTGCGTTCCATTTTCTTCTTTCATTTTCTTCTTCTCTTCTCTTTTCCCCTTTCAATCTTCTATATCTCTCCCTTATCCTCTCTCAATAAACCACTCACTCAATGAACCATCCACTCATTAAACCACCCGCTCTTCTCTTCTCTTCTCTTCTCTTCTCTTCTCTTCTCTTCTCTTCTCTTCTCTTCTCTTCTCTTCTCTTCTCTTCTCTTCTCACCTGAAATCTCAACTCCCCAACTCCCCAATCTCAAAACCTCACCAATCACCATCTCGCTCGAAATAAAAATACAGAAAAGTCATCGCATAGGCGCACATCACCAGGCATGAAAAATATCATGTGATCAGTAGAAAATCTGTTTTAAAATCTACCCAACAACCAAGCGAGACAAGTCTCAGATATACATACACACATATAGATGTGTATATGTGTCATTTAACTTTGATCTCTGCCCTGCTTGAAAACTCAAAATAATATACGATGATACAACACTTCGCTTCACCATATCTATCGTTTCAAATCCACTGAAATCCTCCATCACATTTCAATATCCCCTCATCACCAGAAGGTTTGGACCAATGCCTCCCCCAAAACCCTACAATCCAACCAAACCAATCTATCCAGCATGCTCAACAATCTCACTCTTAACCTTTCCATTCTCCACCCAAGTCCTTAACTGTTCAGGCAGAGGTACCTCCTTGTAATCTCCTTCGCCATCTGCACTTTCCAAATCTGGAAGTAGCACATTAACACTACTACATTTACTTGTGAAGACTTCTGTGTTCAAACTCTCCTTCCCCAAGTAAATTTGAGCACCATCAACTTGATCCATCATAATAGTTGGCAATGTGCCTAGTACTTGAAGTGCAAAGTTTGGTGCTTTGATAACATCAATTGATGAGACGAGACTATCAATTACCAAGGCAAGACGAGGAGAGTTATCAATAGAAATTGCGTTCGCTTTTCCTTTAATGATAATGGTAGTTTTTGAGCAGCGGGAAATGAGGATTGAATGTGAAATAGACGCTTCAATTGTGATTGGCTCAGATTCATTTTCGTAGTTTTCCTTTTCCAAAATGTTAGTACCTAAATACTCCCAATCAAACAAAAGAGTAACTTACAATAAACCACTTGTTGCCCTCCAATTTTTTAACAGGAGGCTTCTTAGTTCTCATACTCTCTGGCTTAGGTTTTTTACCAGGAGCAGGACTCTTTCCTCGGTTCGAACTAATACTGGATTGACTGTCACTTCTAGTAGGGACTGTAGCACCTGCTCTCAAAGAAGGATTTTTATGTGTCATTTGATCAGCATTTACTTTGCGCAATCCTTTGGTAACATCTGCTCCCTTATTCAATTCGGAGAAAACGGCTCCTAATCCAGCACCTGCATCTGCTTTTGGTGCTGGCTTTGATGGAATGTCATCGAAGACTGGTGGTGGTGGTGGAGGTGGAGGAGGTGGTGGTGGTGCGGCTCCACCGGCAGTTGCAGCCTTTGGATGAGGAGCTGGAGGGGCTGGAGCCTTTTGATCAACATCCTTAATCGCAACTTCCAAATCTTCGCCCTTTGGATTCCATGGAATACCATTTGGGAAGTTATCCTTGGCATATTCGCTGAGATCTTTAAAGATTTGATAAAATGCTTGAATCCATTCGACTTGTTTTGGATCTCTGTAATAGATATTAATGACCACCCACTACATCTAGATTGAAAAAAGACCTACTTCTCCTTGAATTCCTTTAATACTCTGTTTCCGTAGTATTGAGCAGATCCCAATGATTCATCGACATGTTTATATGGTTTGCTATCCATTGTAACCCAAGCAAGGACACCAATACTTTCAGAAACTGCACTGAGTTGATTGAAAAATGGCGATGCACGGTTGGACTTTCGGATATCATCAACAGCAGTAAATGAATCCTGGAGAGGTTTGATGAGCTTTTGGAATGGTTCATCTTGCATGCCAGGTTTCTTTGACTTTGTAGTGATCAAAATATATCTTCGTTGTCCGACATATGCCTTCAACACACTAGACGCCTTTGAGGAATAAGTTAGCTTCATTTTCCGATTATTCCATTAAATGGCGCTCCGCTGGCTCTCCGAGGGCCGCTGCCGCGGGGGCAGGCTATTTGCATGAAAAATCTTCGAGCGCAGCGAGATATGGGGGGTTGGGGGATTGGCCCCAGAATGACACTTTCCATCAATCAGCCACTTAACCAATTGATATAGAGCTTCCACCATGCTTCCCCACCCATCCCTGCCTCTGCCGTGAGAATAGAGTATTTGAACGTGAGATGGATGCTCCTCTCCCACTCCATCTTATGCGATGCATGCATTCAACCACCCCCACCATATGATGATGAAATCAAGGAGACCCTTGAACCTACCTGCTGCGCAACGACCCCTCCAATCTCATCACTCAAGTTAACATATTTCTTAACCGCCCCCTGAATAAAATTATCGAATTCTGAGACTACTCCTGGGATCGGATCCTCGATGATCTTTTTGATGTCTGGTGTTTGGATTGTTGGTGGCGGAGGCGTACCATTTGTTTTCGCAGCTTCGGCCGGAGGCGAAATTAGAGGGATGGATGAAGGAGGAGGAGGTGGAATGGTGGAGGAAGCTATATCTTCAAGACGAGAGGTTGCGGCTTCGAGTCTGGAGATTATGAAGGTTAGCTCGGAGCTGGTTATGCGAGGGTCGATTGATGACATGTTGATTGAATTTCCAGAAAAGAATTGGGATGTGTATGTAAATAACTGTATGCAATGGAGATTCTGGAGGTAGATGGAGGTGCATGGAGGTGGAGTTGTGTTATAGTATTGAGTTGTGATATTGAAAGGACAGAAGATATGAAGCACAATTACCGTTTTATGAGCGTAGTCAAATTATGCATATTATTTACAGCTTCAGGTTGTTGAGACATATTGAAGTGCAGGAATTGTTCCAAATTCTTGTTGAAGAAGGAATGATCGATCGAATAGGAGGTTGTTTGAGAGAATGGAGCTGTCTGATTCTCGATGTTTCGTTGTGCTAATGCAAGGGGAAGGGGAAGGGGAAGGAGAAGGAGGAGGAGGTAAAAAGGTTGCTAATTACGCATATAAATACGAGTGTAATATTATATATAGGATGGTAATTATTAGTAAATAGGGAGGTAAATAATAAAAGAAGCTGGTAATTCACTAGATTGGTATGGAGCGACGAGAAAGGATTGTAGAGCCAATATAAGTCGAGAGGGAGTGAGGGGAAGAAGAAGAAGAGTGAGTATAGGAGAGGAGGAGAGGAGGAGAGGATAGATATTGATGTCATGTGATGATGTTCTTCATTTAATCCATCAGGGCTCCAGCTACCTGATAAATCCACGCAAGCACTTTATTACACCCACTCACAGTTCAAGCTCCCTGCTTGAGATGCCAATTACATAATCCAATCGTGATCTGATGTCTTATCACGTGACCATAACATCGTGATACAAGGCTGCCGCTAACCCACTTTGTATTTATTGTAACACCTGGGCTGCTGTCACTTCATTTGACATTCAGCCTTGTACCTACCTACCTACCTACCTACCTACCTACCTAACCTCTGCTCGTACACTCTTTTCATTTCTGAACCTCATTCATTCACTCAAGAGTAGTAGAAAGCTACCTAGGTACCAACAACCTAGGTATACAATTCACTCCTCACTTCTTTCCTTTACATAACCTTACATTATACATTCACTTGAAACATGGACCACGATGATCAAATATCTAACCATCAAGAAATCGATTTTTGCACTCTGGGAATGTTCATAATCGGTATGTTTCGAGTGGTGTTTATTCATGTATCTTTCACATTGTTTTTTTGTAACAGAGGGGTTTATAAATATCAGAACAACTTGAGAAGTCTCGGACGCTTGAAACGTGTGGAAAAAATATGTCAAAGTCGATTTGATGTTCATGAATTGATTCTATATTCTTGTTTCTATCTTATATCTAGTGATATTCAAATTCAGTATGAAATTGTTTTCTCTTTCCAAATAGCAACTGTTCGCAAGGTGTGTGAAACGGTTGGGATGTTTATGTTGTTCATGCATGAGGTACATACTTTAGATTTGGTCTCACCAAAGTAAAGTCCTCAACCACAACATATACCGTTGGAGCTTTGTCACGAACTCATCAAGTTTCTGGTGAAAGCAAAGAGCTATCTGTATCTTCAAACCTCATTGTTTTCAAAAATCGGCGTTACGATTTCTTATCCGGTTTTCTCCGGTATTTTACCTTCAGGTTCAGGGATGCTATATCTAACAAGATAACCATCATCATACATTGTTTTCCCACATACCAACTTCTCCTCAAATTCTGTTTTGATATATTTATATATTAATATTTATATGTAGATGAGATACACTACCTCCCACCAACTCCCTCAGTGTATGATGTCCTCGGTGGTGCCGGTTCCTATTCCGCCTTAGGAGCCCGTCTCTTTTCTCCTCCACCGCTGTCCCAAACAATCTCGTGGGTAGTAGATAAAGGCTCCGATTTCCCCCCATCAATATCATCTCAGATTAACACCTGGCAAACCTCTTGTCTGATCCGTACCGATCCCACCCGTCTCACAACTCGCGGCTGGAATGGCTACGACAGCAACGAAACCCGCTCATTCAAATACACAACCCCAAAACTCCGACTGGACGAATCATCTATAGCTTCTCACCCTCCTCTCTTATTCGCAAAATCTTTCCACCTCATATGTTCCCCAAATCGCTGTATAGACCTTGTAACACGCATTCTCTCAATTCGGAAATCACATTCTCCCAATCATCCCAAACCACTTTTCATATGGGAACCAGTCCCAGATCTTTGTACACCAGACGAACTTTTAAATTGTACAAATGTTCTTCCATATATCGACGTTCTCTCACCAAATCACTCAGAACTAGCAGGTTTCATGGGCGATCCTGATTCTGGTATGACTCCTGAAGGAGAAATATCAATGGAAGCAGTAGAACGTTCTTGTGAACAACTCTTATCTTCAATGCCATTGCAATCTTACGCACTCGTTGTAAGATGTGGAGCATTGGGATGTTATGTTGCGAAGAACGGAGGAAGAAATAGACGCGCGGAGAAAAATCGAAGGAAACGCCCGGCAAATAGATCTAGAGGTGGCTTGACACTAGATATGAATATGGAAGATTTGTTCGCAGGATTACTTAGTGATTCTGGGGAGATTAGCTTCGAAAGAAACGACTATGTTCCTGTCGACCCGGGGATTGAGAAATGGATTCCGGCTTATCATCAAGCTGGAGAGGGGGAGGAGGAGCATAAGGTAGTAGATCCGACAGGAGGTGGAAATGCATTCTTAGGTGGCTTGTCAGTGGCATTGGCAAGGGGAAAGGGAATTATAGAAGCTAGTTGTTGGGGAAGTGTAGCAGCTAGTTTTGCCATTGAACAAGTGGGGGTACCGGTCCTGGGTGTCTTGGAAGAGACCGAGGGGACAGAAGGAGAGGAAGACGACTGGGTGGAGGAAGGGGATGGGGAAGATGAGGAGGATTATACAAGGGAAATGGAAACGTGGAATGGAGTGGTGGTTCAGGAAAGATTGAGAGAGTTTATGGGGAGAGTAGATATTGCACCTAGTGAATGTCCGTCTAGGTAGGTAAGCTAGCGCCTGTTTTTGAGAAGCAAATACAGTGAAATTGGAGATGGGGACAAAGGGAGAATGAGAAATCAAAAATGACCTTTATTTGAACTAACTACATTCTACTTCGCTTATACATAATCTTATTACATATCATAGACATACATAATTCAAATTCTCAGTTCCTACCTACCTACTAGGTTTGATATTCAGGGGGGAGTTCTTTTGTTGTGTGCAATGACGTGGTGAGATTTAAATGAGGTATTTGAAATCAGAAGACCAAAGAGTTGATTGATCGTGTAGTGCGTCTCGTCTATCTGTCGGTACGGTACGGTACAAGATGGACAGTTGAGCAGCCGAGGACGCAAGGGAAGCAACCACGTGATACTAAAAACCACTTTACGCGCCCAAACCGCGTTTTCACGCGATATCTTCTTTTGAATTGAAATTTCGCGACTGTCAACACCACGGCAACCCCATACCGCCCCTCTTTAACTTCAATAACAAACCACCATACATATTTTCAGGTCAAACCTTATAACCACGCCTGTACATAACCTGATATACTCTCTAGAATGGACGGCGCACAATTAAGAGATGAGGCCGTCGCCGATCGTGTGCGGTCTGCACAAGAATTTCTGGATCCAAGTAATTTTTCCTTTCAATCCCCTCTATTTACCTATAAGTACTAATATAAACAATCACAGCTGATGGCGCCGCAAGAAGTTATCGATCCGAAATTACTGACATGCTTCGAAAGTATCAACGACGTTTGATCGTCAGTATCGATGAAGTTCGTGCACATAATCCTGAATTGGCAAATGGCCTTCTCGAACAACCATTTGATTTTGCCCAAGCCTTCGATCGCGCACTATTTCAAATCGTACAAACGCTACCAAATACCAATGCTAAGCAATCTTCTGAAGATACTATGTACTATTGTGCCTTTTCTGGAAGTTTTGGTCAATTTGCGTGTAATCCTAGAACGTTATCGAGTACGCACTTGAACAGGATGGTTAGTTTGGAGGGAATTGTTACAAGATGTTCATTAGTGAGGCCAAAGGTGGTCAAGAGTGTGCATTACAACGAAAAGAAGAAGATATTCCATTTCCGTGAATACAAGGATCAAACAATGACTGCTAGTGGAGCCAGTACGTCGAGTGTTTATCCACAGGAAGATGAACAGGGAAATCCGCTGGTTACGGAATATGGATACTGCACATACAGAGATCATCAAACAATATCTATTCAAGAAATGCCGGAACGAGCACCGGCAGGACAACTTCCAAGAGGTGTGGATGTTATTTTAGATGATGATTTGGTTGATAAAGTTAAACCTGGTGATCGAGTACAGCTTGTTGGAATTTACAGGAGTTTAGGAAATAGAAATGCAGGACATAGCAGTGCGCTTTTCAAGACGGTGGTATTAGCTAATAATGTGGTTCTTTTATCTTCGAAATCGGGAGGAGGCATTGCGACACATACCATTACCGATACCGACATTCGAAACATCAACAAGATTGCAAAGAAGAAGAATCTTTTCAATCTTCTCTCTCAATCATTAGCACCAAGTATCTATGGGCACGAACATATCAAGAAAGCTATTCTTCTCATGTTATTGGGTGGTCTGGAAAAGAATCTCGAGAATGGAACGCATTTGCGAGGAGATATTAATATCCTTATGGTTGGTGATCCATCCACAGCCAAATCTCAAGTTCTTCGTTTCGTCCTCAATACTGCCCCACTCGCAATTGCAACAACAGGTCGAGGTTCTTCTGGTGTTGGTCTCACGGCCGCCGTTACTTCCGATAAGGAAACCGGTGAACGTCGTCTCGAAGCTGGTGCTATGGTTCTGGCTGATCGCGGTGTGGTATGTATCGATGAATTCGATAAAATGTCCGACATAGACAGAGTCGCCATTCACGAAGTTATGGAACAGCAAACTGTCACCATTGCCAAAGCTGGTATTCATACCTCCCTCAACGCTCGCTGTTCCGTCATCGCAGCCGCCAATCCTATCTTCGGTCAATACGACACTCACAAAGACCCTCACAAGAATATCGCCCTTCCAGATTCTCTCCTTTCTCGTTTCGATTTATTATTCGTAGTAACAGATGATATTGATGATTTCAGGGATCGACAAATATCTGAACACGTTCTACGAATGCACAGATATAGAGATCCACAGACCGAAGAAGGAGCCCCCGTTCGTGAACAAGCACATCAAACACTCGGTGTAGGTGTGGAACAAGAAGCAGATGCCAACCAAGTAACACCTGTTTACGAAAAATATAACGAGATGTTACACGCCGGTGTCACTGTTACTACTGGCCGTGGATCACATCGCAGGGTTGAAGTTCTCAGTATCCCTTTCATGAAGAAATACATTCAGTACGCCAAAACTCGAGTAAAGCCAGTCTTAACCCAAGAAGCTAGTGATAGAATTAGCGAGATATATGTAGCGCTAAGAAATGACGACATGCAAGGAAATCAACGAAAGACAAACGCCATGACAGTTAGAACATTGGAAACCATCATCCGTTTGAGTACTGCGCACGCAAAGTCTAGATTAAGTAATAGAGTTGAGGAGGTAGATGCATTGGCTGCTGAGAGTATTTTGAGGTTTGCACTTTTCAAAGAAGTGCTTGAGGATGAAAAGAAATCAAAGAGAAGAAAGACTAGACCTCTTGAAGACGAATCTTCAGGTAACGAGAGCTCATCCTCGGATGATGATGATTCACCAGCTCCTACTTCTCACGCACCATCGACGAGGGCAACTCGTACAACAGGTACTGCAAGAACAAGAGCTTCAGGCACTTCTTCATCTCGAAGAAATGGTGCGACTCCAAGCGGGGCGCCAAATGATGAGGAGGAGGATCTGTATTCAGCCAGTCCAGCACGTCGTTCAGCAAGAGCATCCTCGGGTCGCGTGCCAACACAGTCCCAAACTTCCTTTGCTTCTTCCTTACCTGCTTCTCAGGCATTGGGAGGCACTTCGAGTCAATCGCAGTCTCAATCACAAAATGTAGAGGGTGATGAAGAAGAAGAACTTGCAGCTGGAACTGCAGCTCTGAATGTCTCGACAGGTATCACACCTAACCGTCTACAAGTCTTCCGCACGACGATGGGCCAAATGATGAATACATCTCTGTTTGAGGATGATAGTGCCGAAGTCAATGCTATTATCGAGGCGGTCAATCGACGTATTGGAGGTGGTGCAGGAGGTAGTTTTGAGAGGGAGGAAGCAGTCGCCGCGCTGAGGGCAATGGATGAGCGAAATGATATCATGTATACTGAGGGAGATTTGGTTTATAAAATCTAGAATTTGGGAAAATGGAATAAGGGGTGTGGATGGGATGGAATGGAATGACAATATCTATAGGGGGGTATATGTGGAAATGAGATAATGAGGAGTTGAGTAATTGATCTTGATCTGATCTAATATGAGTGATTGGTTATTGATACGCAAAGTAGATGGTTTGATTTGATTGGATTTGTGTACACTTTTAGCACGTATCACGTGCATATATACTAAATTCGCTTAGATTAGATTAGGTAAGCAAGGACCAATATCTTGGCCCTTGTCACCTAATCCTAATCCTTATCTTTTTACATATACAGAAAAACTTGGCTATACCGGACTGGGATATACCGGAATCTTGAATATACTAGAAAAATTTCCTGATTTGATCACTTTTTATATAATAATACCGGATTTTTAGGCAAAACCGGAATACCGGATTGATTTTTCAAGAATCCGGTATAAATTTTAATAGTGGATTTAGCTTAATAAGCTTTTTTTAATATTAATAAGCTTAATCACATAATAAACTTTCGAAAATATCGGGGTTTGGAACTGAAATCGGATATAAATTTTAGTTAGAAAGCTTGGGCCATTATTTTTTATATCGGAATCTTGAATATATTGGATTTGATTGGTCGAAAATCTCAGTCCGGTATAACCAAGTTCTTCTGTATATAACAATTTGATGTTTAAATTCGACTATCTAGGTGGAGTATCACTAGATGGGTGGGTAAGAGCCCATTCGAATCGTTTTTTTAATTTGTTATCAAAATGAGTCAAAATGAGTTTAATGAAAAGAATTTAGTTTATATTTTATTAATATTGAATTAAGATGTATAAATTTATAAAATGTAAAGTAATATATATTAACGAATACTCATCAAAATTCTATTACAAAATTAATAAAATTATTATATAAATTTTCAAATTTATTAATCAAGATTTGATAGCTTTTTATAATTCAATATCAATATTTAATTTATTAATTTTCTTATCAATATAAATTATTAAACTATATTTGTATTTAGTAAATATTCACTTGGACTATATTTATTATTAATATCGTCTAAAAAAATCGATTCGAACGAGCTCTAAGTGTTCATCGAGAATAAGAATAATATTATTTATTTATTTATTTATTTATTTATCTATCTATTTATTTATCTATTTATCTATTTATTTATCTATTTATCTATTTATCTATTTATCTATTTATCTATTTATCTATTTATCTATTTATCTATTTATCTATATATCTATATAAATAATAAATATCTCATCCTCATCCAAGTCGAATTTACTCCACTCTACTCTACTTTTAATTATACAAACTTCCTTCATTTAAATCTAAATAATAAATAAATGAAAATCTTATTATTATTATTCGATCTAAATAAACAACAAAGAGAAATAATATACTAGTCATTTCTTCTTACAACTAATATTTATAAGTCTTTCTTATATAGTTTAGAAAAAGCAATTGTTTTTTATCAATCTAATTTCCTTACAGAATATATGCAGAAATCCATACTACGAACCTACTACCTTCTATTCTTTTACAATTATTTATTTATTTTTCAAAACAAAATTATAAATTTAATTAGATTGGAATATTATGATCTCATTGAATTCAAAAATATAATTGAGTTTCAAATAGCATATCATTTATTGAACAGAGATAACTACTTTCTAAAACAATCGCTTTACTCAACTGGGAACTAGGAAGCTGCTTACAAGAGCCGACTATTACTTCTCTCTTGATTTCTATATACAAACTCTTCCATCCACCTTTCCTATAACTCTAATATTCAAAATCTTGAAATATCTAAGGCCCCACCACTTCTCGACATCTATGAAAATTTAGAGACAATCTTAATTGCAGAGTGGTTCCAAGAAGAAGATGAGCGTCTTCGGGAACGGGGACGCATGATTGTGAAGAATATGCTGCGTTTGCATAAATTTACTGCTCCGTGTGGGGCTGATGCTGCTATGGAAAAGTGTCATCTTCGGCAATTTTCGGATTAGCGAGGATGAAGGGGTTTGAGATGGGTTTGGTGATTTGGTAATTTGGTAGTATCGAGGTACGAGTTATTAGATTTTGCAGAACTTTCCTTGGAATTATTGAGATTGATGGGGGTTGGAATGCAAGGGAAGGGGAAGAGGGGTAGTGGAGAAAGCGTGATTTTTGAAACTACGGTAGATACGCTTTTATCAGCTGATAAATGGAAATATCCTGTAGTTTATTGAATTGTGTATTGCTGGTTTTATGTGTATATGTGGATGTGACTGTTGTATTTGCGAGTGCTGGTAGTGTAGTGTTAATGACTGTTTATAAGGATAGGAGCGAGTGGTAGATATGGAGATAATGGCGTCAGTCACATAGGATGAATGACTTGTGCTCTAAGGCAACGATATAGAATCATCACACGCGAGATTAGGTCTATTCAAAGTAGTTTATGTTCTCATTAGCACTTTTGTAGATTGGTGAATAAACCATGACTACACTCGAATGTCAGGAATGAGATGTTTCATCCGATAGGGTATGAGAGCGCGATGTACTGTTTCTACGAAGGTTCAATCTACGAGGGAAGAACGCATCGATAATGTTAATTGGCGGTCAATAGTCAATGAGGAAACGACATGCAAAGAAGCTTGGCTCCAACTAGTGGTCAAGAATTGAGATGTCCATTGTTCTATAATACTGTGGGATGAACAAAACTTTCGTTGCTATGCGATATCACTTACGATAGAAGGCGGAAATGACAATAAAAACGCTCGAGCGAGCAATTATGTCCATTGGCAATGAGCAGTCGAGGGGCACCATTGAGAAATATCTCACTCCTACCCTTCTACTACGGCCATGTTTTATATCGTTGAGGAATCGACGATGGCGGATATGAAGGCACATGTAGGGTTTCTTGGACGATTTTTTATCAATATTTACATTCTGATGATGAGAACTCAAGGCTTTTTGTATATCTTCAGCCTCAAGAATTTCCTGCAGTCTGAGAGGTACAGTCAGGATGGATTATTCACTTCTCATAGGCTAAAGTTTTTGTAAAGCTGCAATGGGAAACTAATGTCTTTTATAAGATGAATCTAGTATAAAGGTCTAGCTTTTCATGACCACACCAAACAATGAGCAGAAGAACTTTCCAGTATGCCTCAGAGCGTGTTGCGTATTGGGGGAAACGTGTCCAGTTGCCTTTTGGTTGCCCGTCACAACCAGAGGGAAGAAATTTACTTAATAGACCACTTTGGAGAATCGGAGACATCTTGTTGATGGGTGACAACAAAAATTGAATTCACCATTTCGTAGTGAGACAGAAATGCACTGAGTTACTGTCACTCAATTTGTAATTCATCTGAAGCTTGATATCTACACGCATGTTAATATTGAAGCGCTATCTGTGAGAGAAGAAGATGTTTTTCTGCCGCTTCGCGCTTTGGATTAGCAGTCCCGTAGGCCTCGGCGATGAGCCGCTTTCGAGAGCTCGTCTTTACAGTTCATAATTTGTGACCATGACAACTATATATACCAATGAAAATGGAGGTAGATTCGATTCACACTAATGCTAAGGGGCAAGGAACAATAATTCTGGATTTATTTTACCATTAGCCACTCGTGCAATCGGTGATCTGCAGACTACACAGCCAGGAAATCCTAAATGTCACTTAATTCTTCCGCAGCCTATAAAAGAGATTTTTAAACTTGGATTCTAGTACTGGTGTACCATAGAGCAAAAATTGAGGTGTATGAACAATCTATGAATGGAACAGATATGCTGTCGAAATAGGTTGCAAACTATTAAAGAATGAGAAAAAACTAGCAAAGGTTTTACACGTGAATAGATATAAAATCATCGAGGAAAATCGACAATGAGACTTATTGCGTGGCAATTTTGGGAATAAATGCTGTCGAAGTTTTGGCAAGATTAGCTCAGATCTGCAAACGTCGCTTATACACGTGAAAAAAGAGAACCTATGAGGCAGAGTTGTTTGCATTATGAGGAACTCATGGATGACCATATATTTCAAGTTGTTTCAGATTGTAACATTTCGGAAGCGACGGATTTATTACACTTATATACCCTTTGAGCCCGTGATAAAATGATGAATATTCCATCCCACAAGCAAATTTGACCAATCATCTTCCTATGATGAGGCGGAATATGAGAGTGCCTACCCTCTATCGAAAGTTGGCATCATCCACTATATTGCTATTGACAGCTGGATAGCGAGCTTGCGCATCAATTAGGCAGATTCTTTCATTTTATGCATCGACTTTGCCCATATGTTCATTCTCCAGAGAAGAACAGGCTATTCTTCCAATGTAACAACAGTACCACGAGAGGTGAACTGATGATTCACATCCATCAGAGAAATTTTGCATGACACCCACTTGGACAGTTTATTTTTAAATCAACACAACCAACTAAGGTTCACCAAGAAGCACACTTCCTGGGTTCATTGAAAATGAAGCTTGGATTACTTGATCTATAGGGAAACCAAACCTAATCGTTTATCGCAAGTCTGTACAATCGTACAAAGGAGTGCATGGCAGGAAGTGCCCCTTCAAGGATTACCAGACCGCATTCTATGTGTTGCAAATTTGGTTGAGATCATATGACTACCACCGTTCTTCACCACCATCACTTCAGCAGAATCAATGCCAGACGATAACACCGGAATTGATGTTCAATCCATGATGTCTCGAAAAGAAGCAAGGTGTAGGGTAGAAGATTTCGGCTCCAGTCTGTTTAGACGGGACTTCACGAGTAGAGCATCTCCAGTAATCAACCATCACAATTTAACCTTAATCCTCTGTATCAGAAATCCAACGACTCAATAACTTAGGAAATTCCCGGCTTAGTGATGAATGCCTCAAGCTAAGAACTAAGACAGTAAACATCACCGAAGGATATTTTAACACACAAATTGAACTGAATGGTATACAGACAATTTGATTGTAACCCTTCATAAGTAATCTATTTTCAAATATTGAGATCCTATTGTATGAATTGTGTTGACACAATGAACTCTCATTGTACAACTCGCCTCCAGATAATAGCCTGGGATATGACTAGACTGATCACCATGCACTTCCATAGAAGTGAAGGTTAAAGTGGAAAATCGACGAATCAAAAACTATTGGATAATCTGGACCCAGGAAGTGGAAAAAGAATGAGCACGCATTTAAAATGAGGAGTAAACCATGGTGTAAATTGTAAAATAGCAGCGTGGACTGATTGAACTGTTCTATAAATAAGCTGTGCTGCACGACTGCAGAGGGCATTTCGGTGCGAAAAGATGGTATCCTCAAATATGTCCTACCTCGAGTACTTACCGCAGTAATAATTCTTCAACATAGAAGCATTCGTACAATCATAGACAATATCAAAGCAACAACACAGACCAGTTGCCGTTCGATCCGACAACGTAGCTTTTTCTCTTTCCTTTCCCAGTCTGCCCAGAATTTCATGTCATAGAAAACATCAAACTCCATTATGACAAGGAGTGCAATCATTGTTCTCGAAGTTGTTTATTCATTGTATGACGACCTAAATATGTACAATTCTTTTCTCATTTTCGAATTTAATTTCCAGTGACCTTCTCTACTACACGATCGGTGATGCTCTTGTGCTTTTGTTCCTCGTGCTCCTTGATTTGTTTGCTCCAGCTAAAATCTTGTCAGTCATTGCCCGGCTTCCAATATCTTGCAACCCTGAGCTCCGTGCTTGATTCCTCCGGCGTTCCCCGGTATTCTCTAGACTCCCATTTGTAAAAATGATATAAACCAAACTCACTATCGACTTGGGAAAAACCTTCCCTCCTCCGGGAACTTCGTCCTATACTCTCTCTCGGCACTCAATTTCCACATTCCAGCAGTAATCCCGACAATGACAGTCGCCATGATCGCAGTATTCGCTTTCCAGTTACCAGGTTGCGAGTACCATCCTCCGGCTGGAGACCAGACGTGTTTGGGATATCTAACATAATGTTGTTAGATAATGTGCTTGGGCGGACTTGCTTATTTCAAGGTCGGTCGAAGTTTGGTGGAACTGAAGAACTTACGGAATTTTGCCGCCGCCGCCCTGGGTTATTTGTTAGTATTTCCTGGCAGACATGATTGCGTGTAGAGGGGAAGAAGGAACACACCATTTTTAATCAATTGCGAAATGTGCGATGGATTTTTTAAGTTATTTGATTCTGGTCAGATTTGGCGACGTCGTTCCTCGTTCCTCAGATATCCAATTGCCACTAACCGCAAAGGTACTAGTGCAATAAATATAGCATCACACACGAGCTTGGGCGAGAAATTTTGGAATTTGTTATCGAAATCGCCGGTCCAATTTCTATCCGCCACAACCACTCGATCATAATTCCTACACTCGAATTGGAAGTGTTGGAAAGGGGAATATAGGAGAAATGATGAAGAGGTTACATTTAGAAAGATGGAGCAACCAATTGCTTTCTCAAAATACTAGATCCGTTTCTACTTGTCCGAGGCGGCATGCTCTAGCACAAAATCTTCTCCCGAGGACGACTTCGATACCTGCATATGTCCGCCTGAACTCAACATCTACACTTGCTCCCAAATCAGAAGAGATCGTTCTGGAAGATGGCGAACAATCCCTCGAACCACCAATTCAGCAACCCACCCCCAAAAAACCCTCTGCGAAAGTAGCAGCTCTCCACGCCCGTCTTTCTCTCCCCTCCAAATTACCCCTCCAAACACTCGCTCGAACCCTCATTACCCCCTCCGCAAACAACAACCCAGCTTTCAATAATGCAGGACTCTCTCGTATTGGAGGCGATCTCCTAAATTACCACGTCTCTGAATATCTTATTTGTACATATCCACGTTTACCATTGGCCGTTTTCTACGCAAGCGTTTTGGCATATAGTGGTCCTGATACTTTACATCTGGTTGGAAGAGATTGGGGTGTTCAACCTGCTTTTGCTCCTGGGCAAGAAGTCGATACTGGATTATTGCAATACAAACATTTGTCGCCAAATGGAGAGACCAGTTCTACAGGAAAAACTACCAGAAAAGAGGCGCCTTATTTTAGAAGAGGAATGGCATCTAGAGTTGTCTACGATGATGAATTTGGAGACACAGTCAGGAAATCGAATCAAGTCACCAATCCTCAACCAATGAACAATGCCTATGCCTCTTTCGTTAAAGCACTCATTGGTGCGGTCTATCTCCATGCAGGTCGCGCGGCAGCAAAAACATTCATCGAACAACATATCTTATCCCGTCACCTGGATCTCGACAAGTTGTTCCAATTTTCACAGCCAGTCCGCGATCTCGCCCGTCTATGCGCACGCGAAGATTTCGAAGCCCCAGTTGCTAGAATTCTCAGTGAAACAGGTCGACACTCTCGAAGTCCAGTCTTCGTAGTGGGAATTTATAGCGGAAGAGAAAAATTGGGTGAGGCACCAGGTGCAAGTTTGAATGAGGCGAGAATTAGAGCTAGTGTTGCGGGATTGAAGTCTTGGTACCTTTATAGCCCAGGACGTAGGTCGTTGCCAAGTGAAATGGAAATTTCAAGTCGAGGGAAAGAGGGAGTGAAGAATTGGGAACCAGTGCATGTGGACATCGGAGAGATTATTGCCTAAGAGCTTCAATTGTATGATGTGGATGTCAATACAACGTGTGTGGATGAAATAAGCACATGCATGGAACGGAAAGAAAGCAGAGAGGAAATTCTTACATTTCTCGTCTTCATATTGATATAAATGAGGGGATATGATCAATGACATGATCTATTGTATATTACTATGCAGTTGCATACTGGGCGGGGGGGAGAGGTGCAGGTGATGGTTTACAAATGCATTTGGATGGCGGGACTATAAAGTAAAAGCCAAAAGATCTGAGAAGGAAACTAAGTGGACGTGTTGATACCTATAGAGTAAATCAGCAGCAAAAGGAAGAAAAAAAGATCAAAAATCATATCTAGCTCACCTGATGAATACTCATATGATGTACGAATAAACAATGTCTCCACGCAATATACTAATGATTTCTTCAAATTTTTATCACCGCTTATACAATTCCCCTCTCAATTCACATACGGCCCTCTACCTACAAAAGTTTCTCAATCATAAGTGTTTCTTCCGCTTGAATAACGACTTATAAACCCCATGTCAGGAAGTAAATGGCACGATGGACCATTTCATATGCAGGTATCATCCAATCTAATCTCATTAGACCTACCTACCTACCTACCTTTTACCCTCTTACCATATCTCCTACTTTCTATCTTTCTTCCCTTTCCCATCCAGACCTCAACACCACCCCATCCCCATTATCTACTCACCCACCCACCCAGCTATCCTACCCTGTGCTACCATGAATCAAAACAAAATAAAACAGATCCACACATACACTCCAGCCCCGTTATTCTCCTCACTGTCTCTCAAATGAATCGTCATGTCTAGGGTATCTAATCCTACATAGAAACTGCGAGAGGGTGATTATCTATCCATTCTGATTCTTGAAAGGAATCACCACATCCACTATTCACTATCCACTATCCACAATTGACCTCCACCTCCTCTTCCCAAAAAGCTGTAGAAATCACAATAGTATGTAGAGTAACTAACAAGAAAGTAGATATTTTGCCAAGGTCGACGTTTTGTTTTTTGGGCAAGATGGGAAGCAAGAAGAGAGGTTATGGAAAGATGGGTTTATTTGTATAGTATAGAGATTAGGAGGGAAGAGCAAGGGAAGGTAATAGGGGATTAGAGCATCTCTAGAAATGAGAGTTGGTCTGGGGGAATTCGTGGATTTAGATCAAAGAATGAGGTTCACAGGTACTATTGGATAATGTAGAAAGGAACGCGTGATTCTGAACCACAATCAGATACGCTTCCTTAAGTGAAAAGAGGGAAGCTACCATGCAGTCCGTTCAATTATGGAGGCTTGTTTGATCTTTTCAATGTGAATTTTGTATTTTAAATTCTGCTCTCCTTTTATCATTTGCCTTTAGCGAAATGAAAAGGCTTACAAACTCTCAACTGTAATCGCTAAACCCCTTTACCTATCAATTTTGGGTTTTCCCCTCATTGCTTGCGCACTATCCATCCATACACGCGTCATTCTTCAAAATGAAGTCAATGAAATCCCCGTTTCTGTAAATCAGGGCTCAAAAGTTTTACCGCTCATGTACCAATATGCAATGACCATACCGTGAAATCCATTGTACAAATGCAAAATTGCATAGATACCCCTCCCACCGAAAAAGAACAAAAAGAATAACTCGTAAACGCCCTTGAATAACCGTGTCGTTGTGAGACGGGAAACGCAGAGATCAATGTAAAGCTGAACCGGATATTGTTTAAGCTGCGGCTGGGACCTCAGCTGAAGTCTTCTCTTTCTTGTTTTGATGTTCATCGGCTCCTCCATCATTTTCTCTGGCTCTCTTTTTATCGTTTGTTGGAGGTGCGGCAGCGGTTTCTGTAGCAGATGTTTCGGTCTTGACTTCCTTGTCATCACTGTTTGTTCGTTAGTAAGTGATATGAAATAGAAAGATATAAAGCATACCCGTTCTTCTCCTTATTGCGATCATTGTTTCGTGGTCCACGATCATTGCGACCGCCCTTTCTATCATTACCATTTCCTCTTCCACCACGGCCACCACGGTTACGATCACCGCGTCCACCTCCACGACCACCTCGGAATCCGTTCTCCCTGTCGCTTTCACGTCTCTTCTTCCAGTCATTTGGATCACGGTCCCCATCGCCTTCCCCATCGCGCTCTTTCTTGACGAAATTTCCACCGCGACCACGGCCTCTGAAGTTTCCACGTCCACGTCCTCTGTGTTGACCTGGGACTAAGGTACCATTTCGGATTTCTTCGTTTTTCTCTTCCATATATTGAGTTTTGGACTTGATTTCCAAAACATGCTTTCCCTTCCATTGTGGCTTTGGGTCAAGAGCAAGGAATTTTTGAGCGGTTTCTTCGTCCGCAAATTCAACAAAGACAGATCCCTTGAAAAGTTTCTCTTCCGTACGACGAAGACGGACAGAGTTGACCTCACCGTATGGAGCAACGAAAGCTTCGATGTCGAATTGAGAACTTGGCTCCTCATCACCGAAACCCTTAATGTAAACTGATCGTGCCTCACGTTTTGGAGATTTGGCAGATGGATCGAAAGCCTTTACGCGCTTGACAGTCTCCTTTCCTTCTTCTCCTTCAACTACAAGGAATTTGCTTCTCTTGAGTGCTTCGACGACCAAGGAGTATGGCTGGAATCGCTGCATGCGCTTGAATGAGTGGATAGTTGCGATTGAGACTGGCTTATTCTCTGCGCCCCCAGTGGTCTTCATCAAGAACTGATCAGTTGGTAAATTGGAGTCACCGAAGTAGAATTCAACCTTTACAAAAAAAAAATTAGTAGAGATCTCCTAAAGTCAAAGCAATTATCTTACTTGTCGGCGAATTAATCCCTCATCATTAGATGCAGGGAGAACTGAAGCGTCATATTTGCTGTTGTTCTGACCGTGAATCTCATTGGCATTTGTTTTCAAAACTCCATTGTCGTAAAATCTTGGCTCGTCAAAGTTGAACTTATTTTCCTTCTTCTCATCTTCCTCCTCCTTCTTGACATCACCATTGGTAGCCTCTACTTTCTCTTCCTTTGTTTCAGTTGTAACCTCAGCATCCTCCATCTTCTCGTCCTTGATTTCTGGCTCAGTTGGTACTGCAGCAGCAGTTTCTGCCTCGATCTTTACTTCCTCGTTGGTAGTAGCTGGAGCTGCTGCGACTGGCTCTTGGCCTTCCATGTTGATGTCAGACATGATTGTTTGCGAAAAGTTGTGCAACTGATGTATTTTAGTATGTGAATGCAGCTAGAAAAATGCAATGAGTGATTGCGACAATGATTTCTCAATGGAAACATACGGTAGATTCTTATTTTATTATCTAGATAGATAAAATCCGTCTTGATTGACTCGATAAGGCGAACAAGGCGGGGTGAAGAGTCAGATATAAAAAAAGTGATGCGCGACCCTTGAAGAGGCTGACAATCTTTTAAGAGATGTTATCAAGTAAATTGATAAAGCTCACTGGGGACCGATCAAAGATATGAATGCTAAGTGAGAGCTTATAAAATGCGTTGTATAGGAATTGTTGTAGGATTTCCAAATTTCCAATGCGAAAGAAAGATTTGGATTGGATTTTATCAAGAGCTTTAAAAAAAAGGTTTTGGACGAAGCTACAACGATAGAAAATTAATTTATTTGTATGGTCATTTTTTTTTGCAGGTGGAAAACTAAAAAGGTCCGCGCTAGTGTCATTAGCGTACTTTTTTATTTCGAGGATTAATGAATTTCAACATCATCATCGTCGTGAAATTGAATCTATATCCAAGCTTATTATATTGAGCGACGACCACCTCATATACAATTAATCATGAGGTCAAGATTTCATCAGTTGAAGAAAGTGGTATGTGAGAATTCTGCTTCCTGAAAATTGTCCTTCCCCGCCCTCCAATGCACTCTACATGATCAAGGGACATGGTGGGCTAATCATTCTATACTTCCCTTAGAAAATCCGCCAAACATGGAACAAAATCAATTTATACAATCTCTCAAGATACAAGCCAAGGCCGGAAGGTGTTACCTTCTTTCAACAAAAATGGAAAGCAAAGTCGATAAGTCGAGCATACCACGGAGAACAGATTCGAGAGGGGCAATGGTCGAGAATGTTCAGGCCGAGAGCAAAAGCTGTTATCCCTATGGACCATAGATATTTAGCTGAACATGATGGTTCGGAGTTGGCTGCTGGACGAGGATCCGGGGTGGAACAGCTAAACAGTTCTTCTCGTCCACAGTTCAACAAGAATCAAATACCTTATATGTCTATGGTTTACGCCCCTATCGAAAGACGATTGGATACAGCTATATTCAGAGCGCTATTCGCAAGCAGTACCAGACAAGCCAGGCAATTCGTCGTTCACGGAAAAGTCAAGGTCAATGGAAAGAAGGTATGGACTCGATGATGTCTGGGGTTAGAATCTACTATTTACTCACAAAAAATCATTAGATGCCATATCCAGGATATCTTTTAAATCCAGGAGATATGTTTCAAGTGGATGTTGAGAGAGTTCTCTTCGCAACCGGCGCCCCGAAAACCGCAGACCAAATCAAAAGTGGTCGAGGACTCAGAAGGTCTCTTCGCGCAATGAATGATCAAAAAGCAAAAAATGCTGCCGCCAAAAAAGAGAAAGATGCAGCTGCAAAGGCCGCGACCGAAGGTGGTGACGTCGCCACTCCCACAGAAACTCCTGAAACCAAGGAAAAAGAGCAAAAGGAAAACCTTCGCATGGAATTCCGTACCCTTAAAGAACACGCCGATGTTCTTTTAGCCGATAGCAAAAATGCCCCATCCGGTAAACGCAAGATCGCCCTCCGCAAATTCAAGCGCGAAATTCGAGCCATTCTCTCACAACTAAACCGCAAATCCGTTGCAGACTTAACCTCCATGCTCAACTCCTACACCACTAAACTCGCCAAATCCGAAGATTTGGAAACAATAGCTTCGGAAGCCCCCGCAGTAATCAACGCAGAAGACGCACCTGATTACCAAGAAAAATTAAAATTGGCGATTCAACGTGCGAGGGAAAATCCAATTGATGATTCGAAACCATACATGACTCCTTGGCAACCAAGACCCTACATGAGTGCTTTTGCATTCATTCCTAGATATCTAGAGGTCAACCAGAAGATTTGTAGTGCGGTTTATCTTAGACATCCAGTAGCGAGACCAGGTTTGAGTGAAGTGCCTAGTCCATTTTCGATGGAATTGTTGCAGTTGGCACATAATTGGTATTTGAGGAGGAGATAGTGGAAGAAGGAATAAAAAAAGTAGGTGGAGGCGGTGAGTGAGGGCTGGAAATACCTAGTAGTCAACGAATGATGTGACATGTATGAAGATTCTGTATTATACACCCGAAATCGTAGAGGGGATGAGATCGGTACATGCATGGAAATGGGTTACTAAATGAAAACGAATTCTCAAATCAGAATCTTGTGTAGGCTATCACTGATACTCCAAACTTTTACAATTTCATACTATAACTGTTCAAATGAGGCTCCGCTTAGTCTCCTAGGGAATCAAGGGTGCTGCATAGGGGAAGTGGAAGCCGAAGCAGATCTTTTGATCACTATACTTGATTGTATTGATATGGAAACGACGATGATATTTTGTCGAAAAACATCGGAATGACGCTCCGCTGGCTCTCCGAGGGCCACTGCCGTGGAGGCAGACTATTTTGATAGGACATGTCTTAATATGTGCATATACACAATCTCAAAGCTTAGTGTGTAACGGATCGTGAGCTTTGAGAATCTAGAACATTACTGGATGGGCGGAAGAAGGTAGAAATCTACTGCAGAAGACATCTATGCTGGTCTTTCTACGATTCGTAATGTCACACACCCAGATTATCATAATAGGGAAATCTCAAGCGCAGCGAGCTAAGGGAGTTTGGAGGCTTGTCCCTATTCATGAAACCAACACGTCCAGTACGAACATCTCCCTTCAAATAGAGAGAGAGAGAGAGAGAGAGAGAGAGAGGGATGACTGAGTCTTCATAATGAAGAAAGTCACTGCAAGTCGGTAATATCATCCTCGGAGCTTTTTAGGCGAGCAACGACGGTGTTGACAAGATGGATTTGAGACAGATCACATGTCAAACATCGTTCCTGATAATGATATATTCGATGATAGACGCAACATTTGTGAACAAAAACGTCTGGTTTTCTTTGAGGGGGTCAAATGATACTTTTGATATTTCCAACGTTCCTTTCCGGACGACCGAGGATGTACTCTTAGATACCGACAGAAAGTACATCCATCGCCCCCTTTCTTTTTCGCGGAGTAGTCGGATGGAAGACGGATAATTATGCAAATTTCTCATGATTCATTCCGACAATGGATTCATCACTTGGGCTGGTGGCTGAGAAATTGACCGAAATTTATCCACGATGAATATACTGTGGGATGTTTGCGGCATTCTTGGTCTGAGGTGGTCTTGGATATACAGAGTAGGAACGGCGCGAAGTGGTAAAAGTAACATTGTGGGGGTTTTAGCTTCATTCTTTTTTGCCTCGGTACTCGCTTCATGTTTCATTGATCCCGAGCCCCAAGGCCAAATGTAAGAATACTTGTTTATGTATGTAATTTGCAACTAACCATAACTCTATCTAAAAGAAGCCATAATCTACCAGTTCCCTGCTACTTTTCCCAAGCAGAATCTCTCTTTAATTTCCATCTACAATAAATATCTCTGCCCTTCCCCCGTTTCACAGAAACGTCGTTGGTATGTTGAAGTTGTTGGCAAAAGGTCGTACACAGTCTCCGGTGCTCAGAAATAGTTTTACGTCTGCAAGACTTTCAAGAGTAAGTCTACATGGCCTTGTGCGAGGAATTCGAAAGCTAATGAGATTTGGCAGACTCTAGGTATGGCACCAGCAAATTCGCGGAGCAATAGCTCTCTTCCAGCAGGTACGATTATATTCCCCTTGCGCCCCGCTACTAAGGAGTTGATGGCTGATGATATTGGATGTCAGGTTATAAGGAGGACTCAACTAAAGGTCCTATGCTGCGATTCGAGGAATCACTCCCAAAGCTTCCAGTTCCTACTTTAGAAGAAACGGCTGTTCGATACCTTAAATCGGTTCACCCCTTGCTTACCTCCGCCGAATTACAAAACACCACAAAAGCTGTTCAAGAATTCATAAAGCCGGGTGGAATTGGTAGCAAACTTCAAGAAAAGTTAATTGCTCGTCGAGAAGATCCTAAACACAAGAACTGGATATATGAGTGGTGGAACGATGCAGCATATTTGAGCTACAGAGATCCAGTTGTTCCATACGTCAGTTACTTTTATTCTCACCGAGATGATAGAAGGCGGCGCGATCCATCAAAGAGAGCTGCCGCAATCAGTACTGCAGTTTTGGAATTCAAGAAACAAGTCGATAGTGGAACTTTGGAACCAGAGTACATGAAGAAACTCCCAATTTCCATGGAAAGTTATCAATGGATGTTCAACGCCAGCAGAGTTCCCTCGAAACCAGCAGATCACCCAGTCAAATATGCTGCGGAGGAGAATAAACATATGTTGGTCATTCGAAAGAATCAATTCTTCAAGGTTATGCACGAAGTTGATGGAAATCAATTGAACACTTCTGAGTTGGAACAACAATTCAAGCGCATTTATGAGAAAGCCGAGAAGACACCAGCAGTCGGAATTCTTACATCTGAAAACCGCGATATCTGGACTGATGCTCGTGAAGTTCTTCTCAAGGCAAACCCTTCAAACGCTAAGATCCTCAAAGATATCGAATCTGCTTCGTTCGTTGTTTGCTTAGATGATGCTTCTCCAGTCACCCTCGAAGAGAGAGCCCATCAATACTGGCACGGTGATGGCGCAAACCGTTGGTTTGATAAACCTCTCCAATTCATCATCAACGATAACGGTACATCCGGTTTCATGGGTGAACATTCCATGATGGATGGAACTCCTACCCACCGTTTGAATGACTACGTAAATGAAGTTATCTTCAACAACAAACTCGATTTCTCCAATCCCTCCGTCCGTTCCAACCTCCCCGATCCTACACCTCTCAAATTCCATATCACAAAGGAGGTCCAATCAGAAATCGAGCGTGCGACCAAAGATTTCAACGAAGTCATTGCCGCCCACGAACTTCGCGTACAAGCTTATCAAGGTTATGGCAAAGGTCTCATCAAGAAATTCAAATGTTCACCTGACGCCTATGTACAAATGATTATCCAACTCGCTTACTTCAAGATGTACGGTAAGAACAGACCTACATACGAAAGTGCAGCAACTCGTCGTTTCCAACAAGGTCGCACTGAAACATGTCGTTCTGTCTCCGATGACTCTGTTGCTTTCTGTAAAGCTATCTCTGATCACACTGTCGAGCCTTCTAAAGCTGTTGCTGCTTTCCGTGCTGCTATCAACTCGCATGTGGAATATATCACAGCTGCTAGTGATGGAAAGGGTGTCGATCGCCATTTATTTGGATTAAAGAAATTGTTAGAGCCAGGAGAAGAACTTCCAGCTATCTACCAAGATCCTACTTATGGATACAGTAGTAAATGGTTCATTTCGAGTTCTCAATTGAGCTCGGAATACTTTAATGGATATGGATGGAGTCAAGTAGTAGACGATGGTTGGGGTATTGCTTATATGATTAATGAGAATAGGTATGGTTTCCCCCGAATTTTTCAGTCCTTTTTGTTCAAAGTTTCTATACTAGAGGAACACAAGCTAAAGTGATGAAATAGTATTCAATTCAACGTCGTATCTAAAGGTCTAGGTTCGGAAAGAATGAGCTTTTATCTCAATGAGGCGGCGGGAGATATTAGAGATCTCTTGATGCCTACTCTTGAACCTGCTAAGGCTAAGTTGTAGAGCTTGACGTGATATAGATAGGGGTGAGAAAGTATCGATTAGAAAAGAAGATGAATGATATTCAAGTGTGTTTGATAGGAGGATTATAGTAGCAGAATAGATTCCCGGATAGCTGGTTAGATAGAAGTGACAGAGACAATTCGTGCCGGTGAATAGAAGAGAGCTGATTCAAGTTATTGAGATAGATCTTTACTTTACTCGTGCATATTGTGTTTGATTTGTGGAGTTTAGTGGTAGAAGAAGGATTGAAAAATGGAGTAGGTCTATTTCAACTCGTTTTTTCTGGGGGGAGCGAGAGAGGGCATGTTTTCCTTCTAGTTTGTTGCGCGGATTGTGTATATGTGTACGGGTTTTTTTGGTATTACTAGCTAGGTAGCTATCGATCGTTGACTAGGTTGTCGATCTTACTTACTTTACTTGACTCTACTCTACTTGACTTTACTTTACTTGACTTTACTTTACGGTCTTAGGAAGTTGGGATGTTTGGCAGTTTAGATAGCTGCTTACTAATCTAACTGCTGATTTCTGAGGGGTTGATCAAGAAATGATGATTGTTGGTTGATGACTGATGATTGTTGGTTGGTGGTTGGGATTAGGATTAGAGTTAGGGTTAGGGTTAGAGTTATTGATGCATCGTACATGCATATGCATGTCTTTGGATAGTTGTTTGTGTGGATCTGGCTGTGGAGAGGAGGGGAGGAGGGGAGGAGGAGAGGAGGGGGGGTTTTAGACGTTAGGTCGGGGTCGGGGTCGGGGTTTGGGTATGGGTTTTAGATCTGATGGGTGGTGCTGGTGGTGCTGGTGGTAGCTGTATTGATATTTTGATAGTAGGGGTCGGGGTGCAGGGAATGACGACTGGTTGGGAGGAGACTGGTAGAAAAGATGTTGGGTTGAAAGAGTGCTTCTTGTACTCGAGCATGCATCCTTCAGATGATTTTTCTTTCTGTCTGTATGAGGAATGTAATGGGTATTTTTATGCTTTGTTACTTTGGTGCATGGTGGAAGGTTTGAAGTTCTTTGAGTATTGGATGCGTGGCTCTTGAGCATTTTTTTTTTTTGAGTAGGTTATTGTTATTTCCCTTCTTTGGAGCATAGAAAGAGGAGGGCGAATGTAAGTATTTAAACATTCTAGCTTGATAGATCTCGGTAGTTGTGGTGTTGTAATTAGGTATGGAGATAGGGCCTGCAGAAGTGGATCCATTGCTCGCGCGAGGAAGTGGAAGGGGCAGGGAAAGGGGTAGTATATAAGTTTACTCTATTATTACTTTTTTTCTCTATGTTTGCGAATAAAGCAAATACTGAGAAACAAGAAAGGGATTTCAAGGTTGTAAGCGACAATTCGGACTTTTGTAGTTTGTGGCTGGTGGTTTGGGGTTGGGATCAAATTTCGCACGTCGGATGGGAGTGTTGTGTTGATGGTGCAATTATGGGTTCTCGTTGATAATCATTATACGTGTTACTGTCGCTGTTGATAAGTCTAACGCTGAGGGAGGTGAGGGACTTGCTGTCAGTCAGAAAAAATTAAGTTCTACGATGACTAGGAAATACTGAAGTGGTCGGTTGGAGTTTCTCTGGGGTGTCGGATGAAGTCTAGTATCTATGATGAGAGTTTGAAATGGAAATTTTTGATTGTTTCAAAATCGATGGGAGGATCATTGTGAAACATAGTCATGGTGATTATGCGTCTTAGAGTAGCTGGAGGAACTCGATAAAGAAGATAGAGTATGGCTTTTGTACTGCGAGGGTTGGAATATACGGTAAGCCTTGCTTGTGGCTACACATAGGTGTATACCACGTGTTATACAATACATCTTGCCTTGAAGTTTTTGAGCACTGGGAGGGATATTTAGTCCTCCCCTTTTTGACTCTCTGCAACCTAAGTGACGATGCCCTGGCCAAAAATGCTTTAGAGAAAGGTGCCGATGGAGAGGTGATATTTCTGACCAGTTTTTGAATATTTTATTCTTCACGCTGCACTTTGGTATAGTTTCTGGGACTTATAGCGTTATCAATATTTGTAGTTTTCATGTATATTCTGTTATTATTGTTGTCGAAAGGGCGACTTCATATTATTGCTAATAGACTTCTGAAAACAATCGTCGATTTTTTGTTACAATTTGAAGTCCTCTTGATCATCCCAACTATACGAACATCGATTCAAACATCAACGCGAAAATATAACCTTAGGCAAAAAGGAGCTCGCACACTCCGACCTGCCCTGCCGTGTCCAAATGCCTTGGATCTTTTCGGTTGAGACAGTTTGTATTTGAGAGATTATACAGGTAGTAAATCCAGAATCGCCGACCGATCGGATAAATAGACAGCATTTTGCTATGTGAATCCTAGTCATTATTATCATTCTTTCTGTGTGGTATCTGCGAAGGATCAAGGAGCAGAGTATAAGTTGAATAGATAGACTAGCTTAGCTAGATTAAGGACACCTAGAATTGGGATCTGCATGGATTCAGGAGCTTCGACGAGAGGGGATACCGTGTCATGGATGTGAAAGTTTTAGTGTTCGGTATATGATCATTATCATGAGAATTTAGCTTGCGATCCACGGTACTGCAATTCACTATTTTGCCATTGTGGCTTGAGTCGTTGTTTTGCTGTTCATTTATGTACGTTGTTTTCGCTCATTGTTGTAAGGAATTTATCATCAGTATACTCTGAAATTATTCTGACAATAGAGCTCGGCGAGATATACGAACTTTACTTTCAGATACAGCATGTTGACAAAATTGTGGAAATTGGGAGACCTCAATGAACTGAGATGGCTTAGGGCTGCAGACACAAAGTGTGACGTCGCTCGCTTATTTGCAGGCACTTATTACTCCGCTATCCTCACTTGGTTGCTAGTCTCTTTCTACGAAGCGAAATTGGCGATGTCAAGAGGAAGAAGATGTAAAGAAACATAAGATTGAAATGATAGAAAGAACAATCGTACGCCGTCACCCCCTGCTTTACGCCCGAGGTCGTTCGATCTGTAGTAGCGTTTGGTTTAGATTTCAGAATACAATTCTTTGACTACGAACTAGCGTCAGTCGTTGACCGGGTTTGGCTGGTGGTTAATCTTCTCATTCGTTTAGTTTTTGTTGCCGTTGTAGTTTTATCATCTCAATTTATTATTATTGTCATCTATCGGACTTATCTTTTTTCATTTCATTATGTCGTCAATACTTAACATACTTTGCTGTTTCATTTAAACATTCGACTCAAAGTCTGGAATTCCTAGAATACTTGAGCTTGGACACATTTATATGAAGCCGTCAAATCACTAACATGTCATAGGAAGTGGATTTTTGTGGGAGAGATCTCGGTATCCGATTTCGTGGAATGCTAAGGCACTGCTTTTATAGTTTTATATTGAAATGAATGGGATATTTTGACGATCTTGAGAAATGTGACGTATTTCGCGTCTACTTTCCCGAACATCTCAGCTCAGATACTGGAAGTATAAAAGTCTCTATTGTTTTTCCTTGGATTCAGTACGGACATGATCTATACTTCCACTGGATGGTTTGCATGAGGACGAAGAGTTGCGTGAGTTCTCTATGACAAAGCCATACAAACTTCTAAGCTTGCTCAAAACTCAGAATAGCAACTATTGTAAGCGATTTTCTCGGGTATTAAACAACTAGAGTCACAATTCCTAGATTCTGTCACTACTGAGTGTTAGTCCTAGGTAGTAATATTGAAGACTCAATTTTGTTGTTATTCTCTTATCTCATATCGTAAGATATGCAATTTGTAGTCTTTTAGGCCTGAATTCCCATGTGTCACTCATGGTGCGTCATTTTTGCTATCGTTCACAATCACTTCTATCAATTTCACTTCAACCCTTGGTTATCAAAGATGTTTCCTGATTGGAGCGTTTTAAATATTCATTTCAGCGTGCTATATTTCTTTCACCTCTTTCGTGGTACCAGGTCTTCAAGAGACGATGGTCATTGTGTAGTCCTCGTGGGCTTTGTATTCCCAAATGTGATTGGGATACAGTCCAATTTCTGATGTTATACTCCAGGTTGATATAGAGATCTTTGGAAAACTGATCAGTGTGAGTATGATTATAGTAGTAAGTCGATACTTCGTCTTAGTTTTAGATGGCTTCGCTTGTTTCATCGTCGAGAAGTATAAAGTTTTTAAGTGTGTGAATAGATCAAGCATACATTACAATACTTATTCATCAACCAACACTAGGGACATTAACTTATCGAATCAATGACGGCCTATTTTCAAAGCTTTCCCAGAAGGATATTTAGCATGGCACTGGAGTGGAAATTATACATTCCCCGCTGTCATGAAACATGCTTTGCTGTCGCAGAGTATTTTTGTCTCATCATAATTGCAAAAGACTTACCACGCTAATGGTTAAACGTTATAAGGTCAATAGATAGGTCTTTAGGTACTGTTCACATACAAAGCTACTATCCCTGAAAACGGCATGACCCATGATCGGTTTCGATTGTGGAAAACTACTTGAATCGGTTCAGAGTTTTGCGTTGTGAGGTTTATATAGTTATTTGGAAGAACATGAGAAGTGTGACTACGCCAGAAGTCACATCTTATGGCTCGTGTGATTATGTCTCAAGTAAATACTCGCCATCTGTGATATAAATGATTCTGGGAAATTTGGCAGTCATCCTTTAGAGTATTTGGAAGCAATTCAGTAAGCTCGGAATGTGAATTACTTGCCGGTAAAATTACCCCCAACCAGATAGTTTCCCAAGCGCCCAGCAAACCCCAATATCCCTCTTGGATCTTTTGAAACCAGCAGAGCAAACCGATATTCTCAATGATCACTATCAACTTTTTTTCTTTAGTTCCATTCCTTGATTGCATGGTCGTTGTTGCACGATTCTTGTCAAACATGATCTAAGAACAAGGGCGGTAAAGCATCGGGATCTTGCATTATGTCTGAAATCTCTAGTTGCACGCTTAGCCTACCTCCTGAGATGATTAAAAGCTCTTTTCCCGTGAATGAAAATTCAACCCCGTGGACACAGATGGTTCATATCACTTCAATCTTTATATCTTACGAATCACTTTTCGTCGGATCATATTGAGATTCGAGTGCGATCCCTCAATCGAAAGCTAGTGCCAAGAAAACAATATCTCAAGCGAGCTGCGGGTATGAATTGATCAACCGTCTCCTGAAAATATTCTTGGCAGAAACGAGAATAGCTCAAAAAGCATGAGCCAAGGACTGACGGGTGAAGCTCAACTTTTGGGAAAGCAGAATCTTATCGCACAATAGTGTAGTGAATATTTAGCGAATATTCAGATGAATATATTACTTGTGCGATTATCACTGAGTTATTACTCATTATCAATATGAGTATCATCATCGATTGTTATAGGATCGTTGTCAATTAGCAGCAATATTCAGATATGAGCCGGTCGTCGAGAATCATCTTTGTCACATAGTCCATAAGCGATAAATGAGTGATTTGAATATCTACAGAAAGTTCCTAAGGCTGTAGAAGATGCTAAATACCATAAATTGCGAGCGTGCAAAGGAGTCTCATGCTTGCATAATGGATGGCTTGGAAATCTCAAGTTATATAGCCAGTACACAAGAAAATGGAATTTCGGAGGAAGGGGTAATGAGATCATGAGAATTTACTCTTGCCGATTTTGCGAAGCAGATTCTTCATTCGGTTTTGTTTAGAGATTCTCTTGAACATTATGAAATATATAAAAGCATGTCCAGATTATTGAAATGATCCTTCATACTAAATTGATGTTAGGGGGGTTTTGAAGAAGCGACTGGATCCAGTAGGTCTTCTTGTACCAGCTTTCTGTTATGATCTATGCACATGTCATATTACGATTATATATTGGGGTTGGAGTTTGACAGTGAAAATTCAACGACGATGTTCACTGTAATATCCTCGGCGTTGTCAATTTCTGTACCACCACTATCTTTACCTAGGCATTAATCGGAAACTAAATAACATTTTAGGAAATACCTGAATCCTTTTTCCTAAGTACGTGAACTCACAGACATTATGATGATTGAATTCTGCGAGATTAGTCAAAACTATCACGCGAGCCCAGACAGGTGTTTACTGATAATATCTGTGAAGAGAAAAGAACGATTTCGAGAATGATTCTTATACATACAAGATGAATAATTAAAATCGCTAGCCGAATATTCTACCCCGTTGTTGAGACGAGTATTAGTCACACTTGCCAAGTTATTCGAGATATCCTTTTCATG
The DNA here is from genome assembly GCA_014898425.1 of Botryotinia globosa. NCBI lineage: Eukaryota > Fungi > Ascomycota > Leotiomycetes > Helotiales > Sclerotiniaceae > Botryotinia > Botryotinia globosa. The sequence continues at coordinate 560,369 of RCSZ01000002.1, forward strand.
TCCTGAGTAAGATCCCTAGCAGTGACTATAAAGACACATGTATCCCTATGGGAAATTGAAATTCAACGAGATAAAATCACGGAAAACTGAGAAACATAGGAGAGTGATTATTTCGAACTCAAATCTTGACATGGATTATCTTTCCGGATTTAATGGTAGCTCAATGTGAGTAGGTGTGTTGTTTGCACCAAACGACCTCGTATATGATACATACACTGCTGAGAATTCTTCTCATCATCACTTCTATAATATTGTCAATCTCCAATCTTCATTCTCATTGTCAATTATCTTTAGAGTCTAGATTTTTGTGACACATAATGTAGATCTTTTCAAACTTGAAAATGAAAAAGGGGTTACGCATGCGAAGTGTTTTCTCTTCCTGATTTGTAGCTCCATAACTGGGTACTCTAGTCTCATTTTTATACAGAAACTTTAGAGAATATAACATGAACGTGTATTTATATTTACGAGATCAAATAAATAATTGGTGATACTAATAGGTCATTGTAAGCTACGATTTGAGTGCAACAGCACAGTAACATCAGATTTTCTACCAAACGAACACACCTCTTTCTTTGACATGTCTGCTATTTAGAAATTTAACTCTGCTGAAACCCGGAGGGTCTCTTGCTATGGAAGTTCGGTCATTCGGGAGCAACCCCAAAAAGATCCAGCGGGTGTTTTCTTACCTTTCAGTCTAAATCATTCGATATCGCTTCGTGTAATAGAAGTGCCCCTGTATCGTCTTTCCTTTCAGTATCGCTGGCACAAGCATAGGAAATCAGACGACAGCGAAATACTAAAGTCCCAACCCAACGTCAACACTTGATTTCGCAGACTTCTCTGTGCAGATGGATACTTACTATTGTCGACATTGACGTTAATCCATAATTTATCAAATATTCAAAACGGGAAGGATAAGTGATTCAGACGATCAATGACTTAAGATTATAAATATCCGGAAAGGACAATTTCACTGAATGAATAGCAATACTTTCTCACTGTCATGCTATTATTACCTCTAGCTGTCAACAAATATTGATTGTCCTTAATCCCTCGCCGCCAAGCGATGCGATCTAACTTCTAGAGAAGTTGATTATTCCATCTCGAATTAGCCATCTTGTCTAGATACAAGTAAAAGCTGTGACTTTCCACAGAATGACCATGTCATCCTCTCGGATATCTATATCTCGATTTGCTTAGGAGGAGGACTTGGAAATACCACTGACCTTTTATACAAATATTAGAGTGCATCACAAACTCACCCCCATATACTAATTCTCTTCCCACCCCACTGTCCCTCTTATTGGTATGCTAATATTTATCCACACTCCACTTACTACTGACTACCTACCCCATCTCTCTATAAAGTCTCTCTATAAAATCTCCAAGTTGTAATGCACAACTGAGGGTGGATGATATGGAAATATCGATTGCTCTAAATTGAGAAGCACAATACCTTCGTACCAGAACTCACGACTATTCCCCTTATCTTTATTCTGTGGTATCTTCGTTTAAATCATTTATGTCGAATGGGCAATGGATCTAAATCCACAATAATCCTGTTGGAAACCCCAATAACAACAATGACAACGAATCTCACTCAATACAAAATCTCCTATTGCTGTCACTGCAACGGAAAAGACGTTCGTACTACTCACTCATTCGCCGAGTATTCATAGTACAATATAGACTCAAGAATCCAATCGGTATGGAAGAGACAAATCCACATGTCCATACTCTAGGAGTTGGGCCATGAGAAACCTCTTTGCACAGAATGTAAACTTTGACAGAAAGACTTTTATACCTGTCCCTTCTCTCCTTTCTTTCCCTTCCTCGATCACAGTTCCAACTGCCTAATTCACCTATATAATTCACCACCCCTCACATTCCACCCCCCTACTCCCCGCTTCCCGACTCTTCAGCTCCCAAATACCACATCCCATTATCTCCACACACACATATATACCCATCCATCTCCCTATAAAGCTTCTCAACTAATCATCGGAACTATCCTGAATATCAAGAAACAAAGGGATTGATATCTGATAATCCTATGAAACCACAGCACATCCCCAGGTGCTCAATATCGAAATTTCATCTTCACCAACTCAGTATCGACATCCGCAAAGGAAAATCTAGAAAATATACCATACTTGGCATTCAGATATTATTGTTATTACTGTCACCATCACCATCACTATCATCATCACACCGTCAGACCTTTCACTACCCACAAACCACTTTTCTTCAAAATCCCCTCCCAAATATCAACAGCAAAAATCCCTTTCACTATCAAAAACCCTCAAATCCCCCCCCCCCCCCCGATATTTATATAAATACCACACAAACATCTATATTTATATCCACAGTCAATTTATACCATCCACCTACTCACCTACTCCCCACTCATAAACTCTCCCTTCATATACTACTCCTTATAACACAGATATAAAGATTCTACATCTTATTATCCAAGCAACGAATAATCCGCAGCGGAGATGGATTTACATACTCTTCCTCACTTATAGACTCCCACCGCCCCTCCCGCCATCATACATAGGTACTTAGTACTTATAAAGATACTCAGAGAAGAGAATCTTACTTTGTTTATTATAAACTACTCACTATAAAATAAATAAATAATAATAATAAATAATAAATAATAAATAATAAATAATAAATAATAAATAATAAATAATAAATAATAAATAATAAATAATAAATAATAAATAATAAATAATAAATAATAAATAATAAATAATAAATAATAAATAATAAATAATAAATAATACAATATAATATATTCCAATACAATATAATACAATACAATACAATACAATATAATACAATCCCAACTCCAATGAAAATAAGCAAGTTAAATCTATAAGAGATGTATCTATATATCTATATATTTTCCACATACAAATCCCAATAGTATTCATTCCCTCATTCATTTTCAATTAATCTCTACTCTAATCCATTTCTCACCCCTCTCTTCATCTACCCTTCTTCCTTTCAAATACTCAAACTATTTAGCTCGTATTATTTAACCCTCATTACTCATCACATATCACAAATTATCCGAACCCAAGTAAGAAACAAAGACACCCACTCCCTCATTCACACTTTATCAATACGAGCAAGGCAAGTAAGAAAGTGTAAAATAAAATAATATAGTACAACGCGATATCTCTACTGGTAGATACCACCCTAAATACAAAGTTAGAAATGCCTTCCATTCCTCGCCTAAATCCGCCATCCCAAAATACCAACGCAACGCATATGAATTGATAAGATAGATAATTGATCCTCCAAATTACAAAATCCCACCATGCATGCATGTATACCCCACGCAAGCGAATCCCCAGGAAAATAAAAAACTCCTTGTTCAGCTTAAAAAGAACCCAGTTAACCCAAATTCAAACTCAAGTTGGTATCAAATCAAAAAGGATATTCCCACCCCACCGGACTGTTTAGTCCATATAGCTTATTTCTCTTCAATCCTGAAGAGTAAAATTCCTCCATAAGTCTCTAACAGCTTTGAGAATCCTTTCCAGATTCATCTTCATGATAGCTGCCAAAGTATTTATGAGCTCATTCACGCTATATTCGACATATTTGATATGTGTTGATCGAATCGCGTTGTGAAAGGCTCTCGTCTCATACAACCATCAGGTAATCCATGGCTTCCCCTCCAATTCCTTCGTTTCCCCATTCAAGATGTTCATGCTAAACTGAGAAAGACGGCACTCAAAGCAGCTTTATCCCACTTAATATACTTCCCCCTCCCCTTATCAATTTCATAATATTTATCATAAAACCGATCATATAATGGTTTTATCAAGCTTGAAATCTGCCTTGCCAAAAGCTCTCTAACTTCTTTCTCCATCATCAATGACTTATGTTTCTGTATTAAATCATCAAAAGATTGATTGAACATCTTGAATTTCTCCTTGATTTGATCTTTCTCTTTGGAACCAAGAGCCTTCACAACTGCTGCGCTATCGATACCAGTATTGCCGGAGCCAGATTGTGGCCGTACATTGCCACGGTTTGTGTATTGAACGTCCAGTAAATAACCGGACGGCTCACGCCATGCAGCGGAGTAAAGAGTTGTGCCCGATTTGATCCATCTTTCCACCTCTCCCATTTTTGGTGCTAGTAATCCATTTAATTCACTTGTTTCAATCATGCGCTTCACAACTGTCGCATTATTTGCAATGAAAATTCCTAAAGCAGGCTTGCCACCTTTAAGCAATGCTTTTGCTTTTTGATCCAAACTCGAAAGAAGAGCTTCGATTGTATCGATACAGTAATGCGCGAAAATTTGTTTTCCATCTGCATTAACATCGAAAGACTTAAGACTGGGAATTTGGTCGGTTGAACCTTGAGGTGTGGCACTAGATTTCCAACCACCATCACCGATAGATATCATAATACTCGAGATTGGTCGAAGGAATTCAACCATAGTCTGTAATCGCATCATAGTTTCGGTAGTCATTGGAACCGTGGCGGCATCAGGAGGTAATGTCTGTAGAAGGTTAATTTTTCGTCGAGTATCATCCAGGAGTTCGGCTAGTGATCCTTTGGCGGTTTCTCTAATCGGTTTGAGAGCTGATGCGAAGGAAGGTTTCAATTCTCCTGTTCTACTTTCCAGATTTGAAGAGAGATTTGAAACAATCTCAACAATCTCATAAGCAAGGTAACAGTCGGTTGTCAAATTTGACTTGATGTGGTTGTTTAATTCTCGAAGGGTTCGTGATAATTCCGCAATGGCTCCTTGACAAGTCAAATTGAAAACTTTCCCCCATTCGTCGCGAGTAAAAAGAGCGCATATGTTATCGTATTCAGCCAAGAATGCGCCTTCCATACCCATCGCATATGTTCCAATTCCATTAGTCCCTTGTCGATACATAGCATCCGGTGTCTTCTTCTTTGCGGTATTCATCGATGCTGAGGCGAGATTTTGTAACGTGGTTTTCAGAAAAGGTCCCCGAACACTTGCATATGATTGCATAACCGGCGATTCCGTAACAAATCCAGATTGTCGAACAACGGAACCAATGTAATTCGTAATAAGACCCAATCTTGTGGTTTTATCTTGGGACAACAGAGGGAATGGCTGATTCTTGGTGATATAGTGTAAAGGTTCGAGTGGCTGAGAATCTTCTTGGAGAAGTCCTTGAAAATATGATTCCAATTGTGTATTTCCCGACTTTGATAATTTGCTAAGCTCCACCATGGCTTGTTGGTTTGATCGTAGATTCGTTCGTTTCATATCGGCGAGGGCTTTATTAACACGCTTAACAGAACTGAGGAAGACGGCCAATCCGACCGCTTCGGGGCTATGATGAATTAGTGACGTCTGCAGGTTGCTAACAGTAATGCGACATACCCGTTCCTGATGATATCCTCTTCATTGCTTTTGATATCTGATGGTTGTCGTATTCTGTCGATTGCCGCGATAACTCCGTCGATATCTGCGCATTTGTGTGAGAATGGGTTGAGTAGGTTGGGTGGTCAAAAACTTACTCTGGCCTAAGATTTGAAGCTTTTTAGTATTACCATAAATTGGCCCAATAGCTTCTTGCACCCCCTTTCCTGTCGCATCTAATCTTCCTAAACTTGCTTGGATTTTCTTTGTCAGTTGACTCGTCTTTTCCAAGCGACTCTTCAATACATCGACTTCAGCTCTTGCTTCCTCGTCGGCAGCTTGTCGTCCTCCTAAGCCCACAGCCATATTTGAAGATGTGAGTGACCAAGCTCTTCTACCAACGGGTACGGAGTGCATATTGTGATTTGTGGGGGGTTGGACGCTAAACTTGATGTGATCGAAAAAGGCGGTGGACTGTGGCAGGACTGTATGTGGAGATTCTGAGCGAGCTTGAATCAAGTTTGCGTGAGAGAGAGGTAGTAGGTATTTGTTATGATGATGATGTACGTGGATGTATGTGGATGATATTGGAGATTGATGAAGAAGTAAAAGGTAGAGGAGAGGAAGAAGGAGAAGGCGAAGAGCAATAAGAAGAAAGGGGAGGAGCAGAAGGACAAGAAGGACATGAAGGAAAGAAGTAGTAAAAGGGAGAACTAAAGAAGTATATCTTCATTTTCGAGACCAGTGAATATTCCAATCTTTTAATGGTCCACGGGGTAGTAGTAGCACACACATCAAGATTGGAAGGAGCCATGACTACCTATCTGGGTATCTACCTAGGTAGTCCACGGGTATCTACAAAGCTATTGAAAATGACAATCTCTTCATCTCATGATCCCCATTGCCATCCATCCCCATTGCCATCCATCCCCATGATACCTTTTTCCTCTCTCTCACCGACTCACCAAAAACATGTCGTCGTGGATATCATATTATATCTTCATTCTCCGTCGTCCCTACCCGACGTCATTGATAACCACCGCCACCGCCACAGCCACAGCCACAGCCACAGCCACAGCCACAGCCACCCATCTCCAAATACCTAGGTCCACAGGTATTTCCAAGGCAGATGAGATTTCTTACATCAACCTTTTGTATCATATCACACCATCACACACACTCTTGCGAATTTCCCATTATCGTTCTTTCTTCCTCTTTTCACTCCCCGCCCGGTCTTTTCGCTCCACCACAAGAACATAGAACATGGTTCTTATACCGAAACCCATGCTATTCGTTCCAATCGCGAGTCGCATTCGTTTCATTTCTTTTCGTCATGTTGACTGCAAAAGTTTCTCGTCGTTTGCTGCGACTTGAACAACCATATTCACACATTCCCCTTTCATTGTGTCGGTCTTTAAGTTCTACCACATTAATTAAGAGAAATTGTACATCCTACCACAAGAGATTACATGCGAGAAATCTATTCGGCTCATCCAAGAAGAAATCACAATCCAAGATGTCTTCGTACTCTCAATATTCAAAGCCCTTGGTGGGGGTAACATCCACGATAATGGTCCTTGGTCTATTTTACATCCTACACCAAAATGATTATCTTGACGTACAACCTTTACCAGCTACACAACCACGCGCAAAGAGATCACCAACAAAAGAAGAACAAGCTGAAGCACGCGCACAAAAGGAAGCTTTAAAAAATGCTAAAGAACTTTCTGCCCTACCTTTTCAAGAAGATGCAGCAGCAGGAGATGGTTCGGCATGGGGAAGTTTTATTGGTACATTCAACAGTTTCTCCATAATATCTGACGAGCAATGGAGAACTGTTTCGGAGACTTTCGCAGGATATTCCGATTATATCATGCCGGATTGGGCCAAGGTTCTACCGGGATACATTGACAAATTGAGAAGGGAATTGAATATGGCACCAGGCTCGTTGGCAGATGATATATGGAAAGAAGCTCAAGACCCGGACATCAATCCTGAAATCAACTATTCTGCATCCGTACGAGTGTCCAACCATCTATGTGATGAAGAAAAGGCATTTCTAGACAAAAGGAAGTTCATGACGAAGACTGCTCTGGCCAAATATCTAGGCCTTCCGGAAGAATCTATTCATCCGGATGATGTTCCACGTATTGCTATGGTGGGATCTGGAGGTGGATTACGCGCTTTGGTAGCTGGCACAGGTTCAATGTTAGCGGCTGATGAGGATGGTTTGTTTGATTGTGTCACTTATACAGCAGGTGTCAGTGGCAGTTGCTGGCTTCAGTCTCTTTTCAACTCGTCTCTTGGTGGAAGACGTCTTGATAGATTGGTTGAGCACTTGAAAGCACGAATTGGAATTCACATCGCTTCTCCTGTCGATGCATTAACCGCTCTTAACTCTGCACCTACCAACAAGTTCCTTTTGAGTGGATTTGTCGAAAAGCTGAAAGGAGATCGTAATGCAGAATTTGGCTTAGTCGATATATATGGTTTACTATTAGCGGCAAGATTACTCGTACCAAAAGGTGAACTTGGTGTGGACGATCGAGATTTGAAGATATCGAACCAACGAGACTATATCAACAATGGTGAAAATCCGATGCCCATATATACAGCCGTTCGTCACGAGATACCTATAATAGAGGATCTTAACGAACAAGAAAAACAAACAGAAGTTCCCTCCGAAGCTACAAAGCAGAAAGCTGTAAGAGAAGCTTGGTTTGAATGGTTTGAAATTACTCCTTATGAAATGTTTTGCGAAGAGTTTGGAGCAGGAATTCCAACTTGGGCACTAGGTCGAAGATTTGAGGGCGGACAAGACATTCCTCATGAAGAAACTGGATTGCGAATACCCGAGCTACGACTGCCACTTCTTCTTGGGGTTTTTGGAAGCGCTTTTTGCGCTACCTTAAGTCACTATTATAGAGAAGTCCGACCTTTGGTTAAGGGATTGATGGGATTTGGTAGTATCGATGATATGATCGCAGGACGAAATGAAGATTTGAGTAAGGTTCATCCGATCGATCCAGCTAGTATCCCCAACTTTGCCTACGGAATGAAGGGACAACTTCCGGAATCAGCCCCAGAAAGTATCTATGAGAGTACACATTTGAAACTCATGGATGCTGGAATGTCCAATAATTTACCTATCTACCCGCTACTTCGACCGGGAAGAGAAGTCGACGTGCTCATTGCTTTTGACGCAAGTGCAGATGTTAAAACCGATAATTGGTTATCGGTCGTGGATGGATATGCAAGACAGCGTGGCATTAAAGGCTGGCCGATTGGCGTTGGCTGGCCAAAATCAAGCGATTCAGCCGAGAAAACAGAACAACAATTGGATCAAGCTCAAGTCAGTACCGCTGCCGAAGCCGAAACCAGGTTGGAAAAAGCACAAGAGGAACAAGCGACGCATTTGGAAAGGGTCGTATCAAGCGAAGAGAAACCAAGGAGTTTGGATGCGGAAGATAGCGGTGATCTAGGGTATTGTACTGTGTGGGTGGGGACCACCGAAGAACGTGTCGAGGAGGAACCACCGTTATCTAAAGCGGTGAAGGAAGATTGGCAATTGATGACACCAGATGCTGGGATCGCAGTGGTTTATCTCCCGTTTCTCGCGAATCCAAAGGTCGAGGGCGTGGATCCGGCAATTAGTGATTATATGAGTACGTGGAATTTTGTTTATACCCCGGATGATATCGATCATGTGGTGGAGCTGGCGAAAGCGAATTTCGCAGAAGGGAAAGAACAGATTCGACGGACGATAAGGGCGGTTTATGAGAGGAAGAAGAGGATTCGAGAGGATAGGGAAAGGAAGGAGAGGGAAGAGAGGTTTAGGAGGAAAGTGAGATTGGGGAGTGTGGGGAAGAAGGGGGAGGGAGATCATTTTCATTTGACGTGATTGAGTAGAGTATTACTTGGTTTAGTGTATCATAGTCTTCACGTGTGGAATGAAAGTTGATCTTGATTGTATATATTGTATCGATTAGATTTCAAATAGTATATCTTGTATGTATACCTTATATCTACCTACCTACCTACTTATCAATACCCAACACAAGATCCTAGATAGATAGATGGATGAATCTAAACATTGATATATACCTAGTAAATACCTAATAAAGTGCCAGATTGCTAGATTACCAGATGAATAGCATATACACAATCCCGATACACAATCTCGATAGAGATACCGTAGAGATAGAGATACCGTAGAGATAGAGATACCGTAGAGATAGAGATACCATAGAGATAGAAAGAGAGAAAGAAAACTGCGGATATATAAGATTACTATGTATACACACTATGTACTATGTAAGGTAAGGTAAGGAAGATAAGGTAAGATTACTATGGAGTCGAATAGGGATTACTCGAGTAGATCTTTTTGTGATCTGTGTTATGCTGTAGTTGTGGGTGTGGATGGATGGTGGGTTGATGGATATTGGGTGATGGATATTGGGTGATGGATATTGAGTGATGGATATTGGGTGATGGATATTGAGTGATGCAGGTTTGAGAGGAGAAGAGCGAAGGAGAGGGCAGGGAAGGGGAGGGTGGATGGATATCAGTAGATGAAGGGTTTGAGAAATGGAGAGATAAATATCAATAGATTAAATCGTTTGAGAGATATACAGAAAGATATACAGATAAATAAATAGTATTATTTGAAAAGGAGGGAGAAAATAGAAATTGATATTCGAAGAGATAAGTGTGAATCGGAAGAGTGAAGGGGATGGGATGGGATGGGATAATATGATATTAGTGATATCAATAATATTAGTGATGTGATATGATATGATATGATATGCGATTTACAATTCAATTGATCTGGATTGATTTGATTTGAACTGAGGGATGGAATGGAATGTGGTAAGAAATGGGTGGTAAAGAGGTGGTAAAGAGGTGGTATGGAGTGATGGTTGATGTGGATGGTATTGTTGGAGGTGATGTGAAGCGATGGGTGTGTATATGTATGTATGTATTAATTATCATTCGATATATTATATTGTACGAGCTTTTTTCGGCCCTTCGGGGCTAAAAATAACAACGGGCTCGCTAACGCTCTCTGTAGTTATTTTTCACACCCCTTAGGACCTATATTTATATCTATATTATATAGCTTTTAGAATTCTAAAAATAAATAAGATTAATATTTTTATATTTTCTATTAAAATGTGAATTTTGAAGCTATTCAGAGATTGTAAGCTTTTGAGGTGATGGTCTGTGCACCGGTCTAGGTGGGGTATAATAATAATAATAATAATAATAATAATAATAATAATAATAATAATAATAATAATAATAATAATAATAATAATAATAATAATAATAATAATAATAATAATAATAATAATAATAATAATAATAATAATCTTTATTAACCTCTAGCTTTTAGCTTATATAAAAATATTAAAGGTATAATTAAACCTCAAAATCTTATAAACCTTAAAACCTCAAAACCTTATAAATCTTATAATTCTTTTTCTAATTCTTTTTCTAATTCTTTTTTTTCTAATTCTTTTTCTAATTCTTTTTTTTCTAATTCTTTTTATTTTTATTTTTAATTCTTTTTTTTAATTATTTTTTAATACTTTATTTAATTATTTTTCTAAATTCTATTGTTTTAATTTCTATTTCTCTAATTTCTATTTCTCTAATAAATCTAATCTCTTTTCTTTTCTTTTTAATCTTTTCTCTTATCGCTCTTATTATTAATCAAATCTGAATCGATTAGAATTGTATTAACAACTTTTTATTGAACTTTTTATTACAAAATCAACTAAACAATGAATATATTAATAACAACTCTTTTTTTTATATAAAAATAATATTATTTAAAAGCTATTAATATAAAGAATATAAAAATATTAATTAATTATATTTCATAAATCATTTATAATTATTATATCTATTAATAATAATATCTAATCTAGATTAGGATTTTGATATTCGCTACACAGACCTTACGTACTTTCTAGACCAATCAGCTTCCAGTTATGAACCGTGTTTTAAATCCTATATGTTAGAGATATATTGTCATGATATATAACAAAACATAACATATATATATTTATATTTAGTAGGTAAATGTGAAATAAAAAGATAAGTAGGAAATAGGAAATAGGAAGTTTTCACTCTTTTTCTGTCTAGATATAAGATACTTTGAGTATCTATCGTATACAAATATGGAATACTAATAAGGTTATACCCGAGCTGAGATGAAATTTATAATTTATAATTTGTAATTTGAAATTTGATGTCGGAGGTTGGAGGTTGGAGGTTGGCTTGCTTGGTTTCATTCGTTTCCTGCTCGTCTCGCCTGAGGCTTGGGAGCGAGCGGGATGGAAGAAATGGACTAGGGTGAGTGAGGTTGAGGAAAGAAGAGAAGAGAAGGATACTTACTCGAGTGTCGAGTAATATGGAAATTGAATGGACGGGACGGGATGGGATAGGTAGTGGGGTGAATTATGAGAGAGCTAATATGAAGGAATGATAATGATAATAGTGAAAGTAATAGTAATAATAATATATATATACTTTGTCTAGGTATTAAATAATTCTTATATAGATGGATGAACGAGTACTTAATTAATTACTTAGTATATTTCTATATTTCTATATTTCTATCTTCTTAATAAAAACCTAAAAGTGAGTGAGTTCTTGGATTTATATCTATCTATCTAGATATTCTATCTATATTATATATACATATACAATTAATTCTTTCATTTTATAAATAATAATTATAATAAAATATATTACTTCGTCATGAGAAGTACTAATAAGTAATTATCTATCTATCTAGGTATGAATATCTAAAAGACTCAATGAACAATTCATCATTTATTATTCATCATTTATCATACAGAGTATTTATGTGTATATAAGGATTTACATATATTTCCTCCCTAGGTACGCATAAGAAAATTAATACAAGAGATCGATTGAAGAGAAAATCGTATCTTCATCGGTGCACTATACTCACACTTCGTATTATATATGGGAGTCGGGTCTGTATGAATGGATTCCTTTTCAGAATACCCGACCTACCTACCTAGTACCTGTAATTGAGCGTGGCTGTGCAGAAAAAATCATCTTTTTCGTTCCTTGATTTACTTGTTCTGATTTACTTGTTTTGATTTACTTGTTCTGATTTACTCGTTCTGATTTACTCGTTCTGATTTACTCGTCCTGATTTACATAAAGTACCTACAGAGGTATGATGCATGCATAAATGAATTCTCGACGGAGCAATGCCTCATACCTACTTCGTATGCTATGTTATGCTATGCTATGTTATGCTATGCTATGGAAAAGAGTGTGCGCGGTTGGCTGGTTGGTTCGTGGTGTGGTGTGCTGTGGTGTGGTTCTGTTCCTGGCTAATACGTCCCTAGGTGAGTTTGATGGATGATGGATGGATGATTGATGGATGGTCGGACGCGGGTCGGGTTAGAGTTTTTAGGGTCGTTGGTGATGTATGTAGGTAGGGTTTTCTTTCTTTCTCTCTTTCATTCTTTCTTGGGGGTTTGCTTGGGCTTGGGCTTGGGCTTTGGCTTTGACTTTGGCTTTGGCTTTGGTGGGCTTGCTGATCGTTTCGTGTTTGGGATGAGATGATGGAGAGGGGAATCTGAGCACGCGAGCTGTTGTTTGAGCTTGTTTAGTTTAGGTGGACGGAGGATTTACTAGTAGCTAAAGGTTATTGGTGTCGTTTTTATACTCATAGATATATCTGATTTGACGATTCAAGAGGTTGAAATATCAGATTGGTGAAAAATGGAAAATTTACTCTGTCTCGCTGCATGGAAAGAATTCTTTACGTGTCCAGAGTAAAATTTACATACCATAGTCCCTATAAGAGCGATGCGTACCGAATACGATATTCTCATGTATCATGCATGTACGTCGATTGAATTTTGCATACGAACGGGACATCTGTACAAAGACCCTAGTGACTTCTTGCATGAAACGTTAGGATGGGAAGACGGTGAAGGAAGGATCGGATTCGTGGTCTCTGGTTAGTCATTACGAGAAGAGGGCCAGCGAACCTTGGGATGCTGGGAACGCCATCGGTACCTTTTGGATTAGCGGCCGGCCGTTCTGTGGATCGTTTTTGGGAGGGCTCGGAGGCTTGGTAACTTGGTAGGGCATGGTGGAATGGGATGATGGGGGGAAGAGCTGAGGGTATGCAGATGTGCAGATGTGCAGATTGATGTGTGGTTAGCTCGAGGTTAGTTGGATGTTGAATTGAGTTTGGTGGATTAGATGGGTAGATGAGTATAGTAGATGGGTAGATGGGTAGATGGATAGATGGGTAGATGAGTAGATGAGTAGATGGGTAGATGGATAGATGGGTAGATGGGTAGATGAGTAGATGAGTAGATGGGTAGATGGATAGATGGGTAGATGAGTAGACGAGTAGATGAATAGATGAGTAGATGAGTAGATAAGTAAATGAGTAGATGAGTAGATGGATATAGATTGAATAAAAGAGAAAATGTAATGGGTGACTTCACGAGATGTACGAAGAGATCGTGTGATTAGGCAAGGCTTGTGGAAAGGCCGAAGAAGGTGGAAGTATTCTATGTTGTGTAAGGTTGGCGAGAATGAAGGGGGGAAAGGGAGGGGTGGTATATAGTATTATCTTCTCTTATGAGGTCGTCTACTATAATACCTATGGAGTCAAGAGAGGAGAGTCAAAATGCTTTCTTCTCCCAAGACCTGACTCAATCAATACTCACTCAATGGATCAGATGAAATGCCACCTCCTCGTGGTCATCCTCCTCCTCGTCATCCTCCTCCTCCGTCACTATCTAATCGTCAAAGAAGAAGAAATCAAATAAATGGTTTGTGCTTGGATTTGTCTCAGACCAGGTCGATGCACCAAACCAATCCACCCGAGCCACCGTGACTACCTAGGTAGCTGGAGAATCGAAGTCGAAACACCCATTATTTACATGCACTCATTTCCATATATATTTCCATAAATATGTCCGTATGTGTCCATATATATTATATCCATTCTCCATATATATCCATTATCCATATATATCCATTATCCATTCTCCATATATATCCATTATCCATATAATTCTCCATAAAAATTAAACTCATCCACCCCGTTTCCTTACACCGAACTTCATCTTCTTCCTCTTGAACTTTGTGCATTACCAATTTACCATGAATTAAGTATATAGAGCTCTGATAATCCCGCTCGTTTGATTTCTTTTTCTTTTGATTCATGTAAGTTTGCTTCCGACAGTCTTTCAATCATTCAAGGTTCTTCTCATCTATGGTGACGGGAAGTAAACGTTCATTCTCGAATTCACTCATTTCTATCACAAAGAATACTCATCCTCGACTTGGCAAGACTCAATTAAGAATCACAATACAACATAATCGAATCTTTTCAGCAAGCCCGAGAAGAGAAAGTCCAAGTCCATGAAAGTCCATTCAAACTTGCATTACATTAATTACATTGCATTGCATTGCATGAAGGAGGGAAAAGAGAGGCAGAGGATTCTTCTTTAATCGAACAACCACCATACCACCTGGACATTCATTCCCATTCAGTCCCATTCAGTCCAAAAGAGTGTGATTGGAAAATCGAACATTGGAATCATCATCATCATAAGGATTTATATCTACACGAGAGCAAGAGCCTTGATGCGACTTCCTACATTACTTTGTACATTCCACACACCTACATTTTCCAATACATGCCAACGACTTCCTTCGATCTCTCACCCTCACCCTCACCCTCACCCTCACTCTCACTCTCACTCTCACTTCAAAGCTACCTAACCAACCTCCCTCGTTTACAATACAATACATCCATCTTTATCACACTTCTTCAAGTATGAATCCAACAATGTCTCCACCACTTTCAATGTCTTCGCGCAAGAGATCCTCATCCATATCATCATTCGATTCTTTGGATTCGGATTTCTTCGAGCAAACCTATGTACCACTCTCAAATCTACCAACCCCACCCCTATCCTCTCATTCCTACGATACCACGGCAGCTCAATCGCCAATATCTCTTTTCAGCTCCGATGAAATCCTTGATCCAGACTATTTAGGTATGTACCTACCTCGTACTAGTAACCTTCCCAATCTATTCCGTCATTATGCACACCATCCTTTTCCCTGCAGAACATTTAGGCTAATCTCTTTTGCAAAATCTAGGTCCTGCAATCCATCTCACAAACTTAATCCCCTCCTCCACTTCCTTAACCGATCCCTCCACTCAACTAGTTCACGCCCTGTTAACCCGCGCCGATCTACCAATCGAAATCCTCGCCCTCGCAGTCTGCATCCTCGATTCCCTCAATTCTAGATTTGCTCGCTCGTGGCGAATTTCATATCCTCTCGAATCATCCGACGATCAGTTACTCGAACAATACGATTTCCCAAGTCCACAATGCGCAGAAGAACAACACATCGATTCGACACATCCCGAAGTGATCGTTCTCGCAGCCCTCATATTGGCGATGAAATTTATAGATGATCAACAAGGAACCACTCTTTACTATGCGCAGAAATGGGCAAGAGGATTGTGGAGTTGTGATCAGATTAATTTTACCCAGAGAGCTATTATGGAAAATTTGAATTATCGACTCCTACCACTTTGGGAAGAGGAAATTATTGAAGAAGCGAAGATGAGTATGGCGAGAGCGGCAAAGAGACAATCGTCACAATCGTATTGTATGCAAGATTGGACACAATCGATGAAGAATTGTGGAATGGGTAGACCGATGAGTAGTGGGAAGGCTTGTAAGGGAATTGAAGGAGAAAATACACCACAACCTACACCGGTTGAGATAGCATTTTGTGAGGAATTGGTCATGGGAATTGGAAGTGAACGACCGCTAGGAGGTACATCGATGTTGAGTCGAGAGACGAAAATAGCATTTGGGGGATTGTTGAGTGGAGAGTATCAAGATGTGGATATGGATTTGGATTTGGAGAGATTATCAAGATCTGTGGATCCTTTAATGCTTCATGATGAACATATGAGCTTTGTATGAGGATGCGCGCAGGATCAAGGCGAGAAGCTGGATCATGTCATGATATGATGACTTTACGATTGCATCTTCTACAACCTCCTTTGACCCAAATCTGGGAATCGACAGGGTATTCAAGGATTGTCTTTTACGGTAATACGTTACATGACAGTCTTTCCTTCTCTCCTGGACAAACCGGAAACGAGAATCAGGAGTCATGTTTATGGGAATGGAATGGAGTGAAAGGGAATTTTGGATCGAATCGTTCTTGGCTGGAAATTGGTTGGCATGGAAAATGGGATGGCGCTTTATACCTCGAGAGAAGAGATTTTGGAACAAAGGTTCAAATCTGGTGTTTCTTGCTTTGCTTTGCTGAGTTGTGGTTGTGGTTGTGGTTGTGATGAGGAGGGTGGGTGAATGAGTGGGATTACATAGATTGTATATGCCTACCTACCTGCCTCTCTGGATTACCTTGTTCGACTCCCTGAAATTACGTATTAATAATACCTACCTAGTAATAATATATATTACCTAATTTAATATGATTATAGTATTATGATATTGTTATCAACATTCCTCTTTCCTTTCCTTTTTTCCTTCCTCGTTTCGTTTTTTCTTCTCTCTTGCAGCATACCACAGTTCAATCGTATCTTTGTACCTTTATACCTACAACCTAGTACCTAGATAGGTATATCTACACCGCTCGATTTGGCCTGACCTGACCTGGCCAGGTGGAAATGGCATGTGAGTAGGTAGTTATAGTAGGTAGTTGGTCAAGGGGGTTTGAAAACTTTGAGAATCTAGATGCTTGGAGGGTTTGAGGGTTTGAGGGTTGCATTTTGGTGGGTGGATGGATGGATGGATGGGTGGATGGATGTGGATGGGGTTTATTGATTTATTTGCATGGTTGGTTGGTTGGTTGGTTGGTTGGTGACTTGCTTGGTTAGGGTGGGAGTTGGTGGATTGTATGGGGATGGGTTTGAGTGGATGGGGATGCGGATGGGGATGCGGATGTATCCTAGATGCAGATGGAATTACGGAGTAGTTGGTTAATTGATTGGTATGGAGTTGGTATGGACTTTGTATGAAGTTGGTCTAGACTTCGTATGGACTTCGTATGGAGTAAATAGCATAGCTTCCGAAGTTCTTGGGTGCAGGTTTTGAGCGAATCGGATGCATAGAGATGGATAGAGATACAGAGGGATCGAGAGGTTCGCGTATATTTTATTTCGTCGGGTTGCGGATTGCGGTTTGTGGTTTGTGGTTGTTATTGTGTATAGTATAGCTTATTGTGTGTGGATTTGCTTACTGTGGAGTGAGTATATTTTAGATTTTAGATTTTAGATTTTGGGAGGTGGGAGGTGGGAGATGGGAGTGGGGATTGGGGATTGGGGGTGGAGAGATCGGAAGAGTCGAGAGGGATCTGGAGTTACTAATATTTGTGTTTGCTTTTGTGTGTAGTATGGTTTGCTGATTGACAAGTGGGTTTCGGTTGTCTGTTTGGGTTGTCTGTTTTGGTTTTGGTTTATCTGTTTTGACTTATGCGGGTGCTGGCGCGGGTGCGGATTCGTGAGTGTTACGCTTGGTTAGGCAAGGCGAGGTTTGGTATGCGAGGTGAAGATCTAGATCTGAATGGGGATGTGGGTGTGAATATTGAAGGGGAGGGAAGGGGTGTGGTATTGCATATGTGCATATATGGATTAGTGGTTGAGGGATATGGGTGTGCGGATGGTTGGATGGTTGGATGGTTGTATATATGCATAGCATCGAGCTGAAGGGGATTTATTTGTATTGGATTGGATTGGATTGGATTGGATTGGATTGGATTGGATTGGATTGGCTGGTGTAGTGTGGTGTAGTGCGGTGGATTGGTTCCACTACCTGGAGTTAAGGTAATGGATGAGGAGACTGGGAGGGGAGAAGCATGGAAGAATGGAAGAATGGAAGAATGAAAATTTGGATGGACGAATGGATTGGGTGTGCTGGGGAAGAGGTAAAGGAACTGACGAATGAAAATGAGAGTGAGAAGTTGGTATGGATAGATGCATGGGTGAGTGGATCAGAGGTTGGTATTAGGTTATAGGGTGGTATTGGAATTCTTGGTATTGGGGGTGGGATGGGGGATGTGGGGTTCAATGGTAGGTGGTGGGGTAGATGGTAGGATTTTCGGTTAGGGAGGGGGGTTTGGGGGGTTTGGAAAAGGGGGGGTGGGATGGGAGGGGAGGGGTGTGCGGGAGATGTGCGGCAGAGGTGAATGGGAGGGGTGTGGTGGGGTGGGAGATTTGGTTAAGAGGGCGAGGGGAGGGAGCATTTTGTGAAATATAGGGATGTGGTTATATTAATATAGGAGGGAAAGATTTCGCGTATACGTATGTGGTTGTGTGGACGGGCAAGCGAGTGGAGGTGAATTGAGTGAGCGGAGTGGGCTATGGTGATGTGTGGTATGTGGTATGTGATATACTGTATATGATACACATAATGAGGGGAACAAATGGACTGAGTTGGGCTGGATTGTAATAGATAGTTAGTACAGGATAATGTGGGACCGGAGATTGAGAAGGACGTGAATGTTAAATATGTGGGAAGTGATGTATTTTTGCGTCTGTGGAAATGAGAAATGATATATGTAGATATATATGTCTGTGTGAACGTGTGTATACGGAGAACTAAGCGGCTATTTCCTGATCTGAGACCCGAGACCTTGAATCTTAGAGGTGAAGATAAGAAATTGAAAACGAGAAAGTGGAAACTAAAAGATGGAAGAGATAGAAGAGATGAAAAGAAGAATAGAGTGGGATGATATTGTGTATCTATTTATTTATCTGCTTTTTTATAGTATGGTATGGTATGGTATGGTATGGTATGGTATGGTATGGTATGGTATGGTATGGTATGGTATGGTATGGTAAGATGATGGTAATAGTAAGGGAACTTATGAAAAAATGTATTCCTGGATGTATGTATAAAGAAAATGGAAGAGGAAGAGGAAGAGGAAGAGGAAGAGGAAGAGGAAAAAAGGGATGAGAAAAGAGATGAGAAAAGAGACTGCAAATGTACTCGTGATAAAATTGATTAATGTGGATTTTAATAGCTGCAGATATATAGTATACGAAAGCCGGGATATTATTCTCTATGATTGAGGAACGATACAGTTTCTTTTTCTTTTTCTTTGGTTTTAGAATTATTTTATACGTAGAGAAGAGAAGAGAAGGGGGAGGGGAGGAAAGGGGAAATTAAAAGTTAGAGGGGATGATTAGTTGATAAAATTTTGTACTTCGCTTTTATTTCCTGTTTTTTATATTCCGATTATTTTTCTTATAAGTTTGAGGGGGGATTCGTTTATTCCTTTGTTTGCTCGTTTTTATATAACATATATGTATAGAAAGATAGATATATGATTCCCTTCAGATTCCTCTCCCTCAATCCTATTTTTCTTGGTGATTTTGTATTGTAGGGTATGTTTCGTGCATATTGAATTTGTTACTTGAGGAGATTAAGGAGATGGGATAGATTATATAGATGTCTTTCATATCCATTTCATCTATCTTTAACATTCTCAGTTGTGTATGTATGGATTTTGACGTGTGGAGATGGAGTCTAGATAGACATGCTTTTTGGATTTTTATTTCTCTTGTATTGAATTGGCTGTAGAAGTGGTTATGTTGTGGTAGTTGCATTGTAAAGTGTTCTGTTGCTTTTGAATTCGTTGCTAAATAGGAGGTTTGTGTGGTGTGGTGAGAGATGAGATGTATTGGATTTAAATTAAGATGTAGTTTTAATTGTGGATAGTGTAGTGTGATTGTGGTATATAGTGTTATTGGACGAGTCTTTTGATATGGGTGTGATTATTGCGAGTTTGGGAGAGAGGGAGGCTCGGCTGTGGAGTTGATGGTGATGGTTTCTTTTAAGGAGGTAGGGGAGGAAAAGAAAGAGGAAAATTAAAAGGATAGGAAAAGGGAGTGTAGAGATTTGAGCGAGAAAGGAGAAAGATTAGAGTGTAGGCTCTGGTGTGCCTGATAGTTTTAGTGATAAACAGGAGCAGGAGAGGGTAGTGAGATGGAGAGAAAACTTCTGTCAATGAAAAAAAAATTTATAGCTAGGAACTTCTATTGTTGGTTTTCCATGGAAATAAATTGTTATTGCATAGCGGTAGCTACTCCCCTTAGACATCAGAAGCGTATATCGCGAAGAGGTATACTTTTACATTTACTCGAGAGATCACTTAACATGGTGAAACAACGAGAAGAATTTGATACAGAACAGAACTTGTATAGATCCTTAGACTTAAGAGAGAACGCGAATATTTCATAGGTAGTTTCAATTGAAGAGCCTCCTTGGGTCAAACGAGAGGTATTTCTTGATAATATGCATACGAGGCTCATGGCTCGTCTTCTTCAGCATTGGAAATCTGTCCTCCTTCCCACTCATCCAAATATCCACAGGTTTGACGAGGGAGGATGCCAGACGCAGCTTGCGTCAAATCGATTGTGACAGAAGGAAAAGAATTTCAATGGATCCAGCTCATCATCCAGGAGCAGCGGCGGGCTAAATTTTTGCAGCGTTTTCAGTTGCGATAATGAAGATTTTCTGCTTAACAAAAGTAGCGATAGTACGATACGTCTCTGGATGGAATTTCCGGAGAGGTTGCAATTCTGGGGGGGGGCGTGTTTTGACAGTGGTTATAAGAGAAAATTCATAAATCATGGATAGATTCATGGATTATATTGCGTAACTTTCCTTTCTGTATTGATACCAATGACAACGAAGCGAAGATGACATCAACGATAATAAGATCTAGCGAACTAATTCAAAATCTTGGCGACTGATGTCTAGATCCAAGGAAGAGTTCGTTGCTATTTCACCATACGGATTTCGAAGCTCTAAAAATTCAAAGAGTAGTTTGCACTTCATATTCTAAAACAAATTGTGTTACTGTTACTACGTCTATAACTCTATAAGTTGTTTCAGTGCGTAATCATCTGGTGATGTGCTCTGATTGAATTTGCCGGTCCTATAGAAAAACTTGGCTATATTAGATTGAGATATATTGGAATTTTGAATATATTGGAATAATTTCCTTATTTGAATATTTTTTATATAATAATATCGGATTTTTTAGATATATTAATATATCAAATACTTTTTTTGTAAATTTAATATAAATTTTAATAATAAATTTAATTAAATAATTTTTTTTTGATTAATAAATATAATTTATTTTAGTTATATAATTTTTCTCGAAAATATTAGGGTTTGGAATTGAAATCAGATATGAATTTTGATTAGAAAACTTGAATCATCATTTTTATACTGGAATTTTGAATATACTGGATTTGGTTAATCAAAAATCTCAGTTCAATATAATCAAGTTCTTCTATATATTGATTAATTTATTTGTCCGGCGAATCAGCGGTAAAAGGGAATTTCCCCGTACTCGCTGAAGCGACAAAGTGGGGGTCAATGTATGAGGACGATTTGGGATTTCAGACTTTCTCAATATCAGCCAAGCCAAAGTTTCGAATTCAATCAAGAAGCCATCTTGTTAAAGCCGAACCTATTACGCTTAATCTTCAATGTGAAAACAACTTTAATAGGGTTGAGCCCTTGAT
The DNA here is from genome assembly GCA_014898425.1 of Botryotinia globosa. NCBI lineage: Eukaryota > Fungi > Ascomycota > Leotiomycetes > Helotiales > Sclerotiniaceae > Botryotinia > Botryotinia globosa. Next base: position 582,358 of record RCSZ01000002.1, read on the forward strand.
TCGTGTAGCTGAATATTCAAAATGATGAATTCAGTACCTAGCACGTGCCTAGGTAGGTAGGTTTGTTCAATCTCAGCAAGAGAAATTCGCATGCATTGAATGCCGGTTTCATATTCGCCATTCCAGGGATCACTGGTTGATTATACCGGTAATGTGGTCGGCAATCTATCGACACAATGTTTTCTCTTTTCCGGACAAATTATCCTCATCTCAATATTGTATTCGTAATGAGATCCGCTTTGATGAGCACGCCATGAAGGCAATTTCGCTACAATCTTGTGGGGTTTTGATATTTAAAGTAGTCCCCCGTAACAACAATGATCAAAGAGTATGATATACACCCATCTTCAGAATACGAAGTGAGATGTCTCGGAGGGCCAGGCTATATAGAGTTCTCGTCTTATCGACGTCCATCACTTTGGTCTTCGGAAGGTTGATAGATGAATTGGGATAGTACTGCATGAGTTCTTATCTTACTCCATAAGTATGGGGCATCTACACCAAGTGCGTGTGAATGCTTTCTAGCATTGTCCCATTGCTTATATCTAGTGAATATCACGCAACTTGGTATGGCCAGCGGCGAATTCAGGATTCAGAATTCAGAAAACAGAGAAGTGTAGAAATAGTATGTCTAGGTTCACTCGTGGTTTATATACCGGGATCAAACCCATATTTCCGTTTCATGATTCTTCGTAGCACATCCTGTCCTCATCATTTAAGCCTATTTTCCTCGAGCTTTAGGGTAGTCGATCAACCATTTCGCTACAATGTCTGCCCAGATATCGCACATCTCATCCGATAGTCCGGATGATGAGAATGACTTTCGACACTCAGCCAAGCAACATGAAGCTAGAACAAAAGATGCAATCAATCCCTTCGTGGCCGATATCGAGGGAGAAGGATTAGAATTCGAAAGACAAAAACCCCGTGAGAAAGTTGAAGCTGTTGAGCTTATACCTACAGAGACCTCTCAGTGGAATGTTGATGGTGATCAGTCACCTTGTAAGTTTCCTAAACCTCTAACTCGCGAGTTTCAGAGACTTACACGAATGCCTCTGGTTCCCGAGGTCGCTGCTTGTGCCTTGAATACAGATGATTCAAGTATTCCTTGCAACAGTAAGTAAATTTATGCTGACCTATGCTGACTGTTTGTTCTTCGTCCTGACTATATATAGCATTTCGTGCTTGGGTGCTCATGACCATCTTCGTCATCGTTTTCGCTGGTGCTAATCAATTCTTGGCTTTACGTTATGTATGTTATTTAGTATACGCATGTTCGATTGGCTTAACACAATTGCTAATTAAGTACAGCCTTCCTTGAGTATCGGATACATTGTGGCACAATTATTAGTATTCCCCATCGGGCGAGCCTGGGAAAAACTACCTCGATGGAGAGTACCACTTGGGACTTTATCATTCGACATCAATCCAGGAAATTTTCTGTGAAAGAACATGCCTTAATAGTCATTGTAAGTCTAAATTTGCACCCTAAATCTTTCATCCTGAGAAAGAACTAATAATCCCGAAGTGCGTGAATATCAGTGCCAGCGCTGCTTATGCTACAGGCGCTCTTGTGGCAATCGTTACTCCCGTTTACTGGGACCATGACAACGGTGCTGGATTCACATTTGCTTTTCTTTTAACGACCCAAATGCTTGGATTCGGCCTTGCAGGTCTTGCCCGCCGGTGGATCGTCTATCCAGCAGCTCTCATCTGGCCTGCTACATTAACCTCCACAGTTCTTTCCCGCTCATTACATGAACCTCAAGAACACTTCTCAGCCAACGGTTGGACTTTATCCCGTTATAGATTTTTCTCCTATTTCACAATTCTCGCATTTTTTATCTTTTGGTTCCCAGACTACCTTTGGACAAGTCTGAGTACATTTGCTTTTATCACTTGGATCGTCCCAAAAAATCAAGTCGTCAATACGATCTTTGGCATGAATTCTGGTTTAGGTCTACTATCAGTTAGTTTTGATTGGACCCAAACCACATATGCCGGTACTCCTCTCACAACACCTTTCTACATTACCCGCAATGCATTTGCGGTCGTGGTAATCTTCTATCTATTTTTATCGCCTATTTTGTACTACAGTAATGTTTGGAATAGTGCATAGTAAGTACCATACTACCTAGTTTCGTAATATATCGCCCATTAACAAAAAACCAGTCTCCCGCTACTATCCTCGAGCACGTTCGACAACACAGGGTCAAGCTATAATATCTCCCGCGTCGTCGACTTCAGCCTGGACTTTGTCCTAAGCAAGTATGAAGAATATTCTCCAATGTGTATCTCTATGTCGTATTCGTTATCCTACGCTCTCTCATTTGTGGACGTCACCGCAATGGTCGTTCACACCTACCTCTACAACGGAGCTGAAATATGGGCCAAATTCAGAAACTCTTGAGCCGGAGGTGAAGATATCCATAAACGACTCATGAACAATTACAAAGAGGTGCCCAATTGGTGATACGGCCTTCTGAGTGTTGTTATCATTGGTCTCTGCATCTTCACAGTTCGATACTGGGATTCAGGTCTTCCAGTCTGGGGATTCATCGTCGTATGTTGCGGCATGGCAGTCACACTCATTATCCCGGAAGGAATCCTCGAAGGCACAACAAATCAGCGTATCTTCCTCAATATCATCACCGAGTTGATAGCGGCTATACTTGGCCTGGTAAACCTATCGCAAACATGATGGTTAAATGCTACGGATACAACTCCGTAGAACACGGTTTGGATTTCGCTCAAGATCTCAAGTTGGGTCAATACATGAAGATTCCTCCACGTGTACTTTTCGTAGGACAGGTATATGCATCTGTCCTAGCAACTGCCATTCAAACAGGTGTATTGAGATGGATGTTGGGACATATTCCAAATCTATGCAGTTCGAAAAATACACAGCGCTTTACGTGCGCAGGTTCAAAAGTCGGGTATAATGCTTCGCTTATTTGGGGAACAATTGGTCCGCAAAGAATGTTCCAAGCGGGTCAAACTTATAATAGTATTATATACTTCTTCCTTATCGGACTGGTGGTTTCTATTGCAGTCTATTTCATTTATAGGAGGTATCCTAATAGTTGGGTACGATATATCAATGTACCGGTATTCTTCAACGCGGCTGAAAATATCCCACCGGCGAACACGACGCAGTATTCGCTTTGGTTTATATTTGGATTTTTGTTCAATTTTTTGATTAGGAAGAGAGCTTTCGCGTGGTGGAAGAGATATAATTGTAGGTATATTCTTTGTCCCTCATTCACATTATCCCTCGCTCCTCATCAATCCTCCCGTTCCTTGTACTTCGCATCTAATAGTCCATCTAGATCTCCTCCAAGCCGCAATGGATACAGGAACAGCACTTGCAACTATCATCATTTTCTTCGCATTAACATACAATAACATAACGCTCAGCTGGTGGGGAAATAATGTTGGTTCTGATACTGATGATTCGAATTCGGTACCGTATCTGAAGGTATTTCCCGGTGGATATTTTGGAAAGGCTCCGGGACATTTCTAATGACTAGAGGGAGGTGATGTGATATCATATGAAAGAATGTACATTTTAATTCAAAGCTGACAATGAAGCGGTTGTAGTCCCAGAGTACAAAATAATGAAACTGTTAATTTTTACTGCCACATGGGTCGGAGTTATTGCCATGTTCATCATGTATAGAAATCTTGTTTTTGATGTACTGTCGCTTTCGATTGAGTTATATGCGCATCTTGTATCATATACTACACCATATTATACCCCATAGCCCGATAATTTGTCAGACCTCTCATCTAGCCCTCGACTACAAACAGGGATACGATATATCGAAGAGTCACGCAGCATACCCCAAAGTATTGTGTAACTTGAAAATATGCATAATAGAGGCACATTTTAATGCCCTGTGAGCGTTGAGGCTACAAATGCTTTCCGTTCATCTGGAAATCTCATGAATCAGGAAATTGGAGATTCGTTGAATTGATACCGAGCGCGTTGTTCCAAGTATGGGTGCAGCATTACGTCTGCATATGCAATGTAATCCTTCATTGCCTACTTTTCTGGGACTGAGAAAAACGAGGGGCAAAAGATAGGAGAATGGGGATGGGGATGGGAAATGTGAGATAGAGGCACGGTTCATTGGTCGGTGAGCATCAGAGAGCTATCTTTCCTCAGCAACGGAATAATGTGATACTCTATACATTTCCCCGAATCAAATATTGCATGTGCAATGCGATCCTTCATTGTGTTCCTGGAACCATACCATTGAGCAGAATAGTGAAATGGAAAGAGCCACAGATTCATATCCATACCGTTCATCCCCGCTCCGCTCGGTGAGAGTCACACAAACCGTCCAACTTACCGCTTTACTTTGTACAGTATCTGTGCTGGGTCCACGAGATAGCGATAGCCAGCGAGATAGCGATTTTAGATTGCTGATTCTGACTGACGCAATCTTATCTATACCTGCCTCCACGTAGAGAAGATAATCTACACACATCATGGAAAGATGGGATAAGGTGCCACAAAATCCGCGCCTCGTTCATGCATCTTTCTTGGGTCTCGATGTGATATGATAGCGGATATGTAAGATTCCAATCCCATGTGATATACTAAGATCAAAGTGTGGAGAATATGCCTGTCTATCTAATTATTACCCATCCGCAGATATGAACATCCAAGAACTCCAGCGCTTACGTATGCATATCCAGCTAGGTCTGGTGAGTCTCCATTCTGTCTCTGCCTCTGTATTGCATCACGATTCAAATCTGACGATTTGCCTCCCGACCCTTTGCTCGCACATACCAGTAATCATTGCCGTCTCCGACCCTCGTTCCGCGGGCGCGGTGCAGCATCGTGCGGCATCGACGATTCGTACAGACAGGCTCGGATCGCATGATCGGAGAGTCGCTCGCGAATGTTTCAGAGGAATGTGCAGGATGCGGCCCGAGAGTCGTGGGATGGGGTTAGTGGAAGGCTGGGAACTTTTGTTTTGTCGGGGCTGGAGCAATGGGATGGAATGGGATGGAATGGACCCCCACGATAACATAGCATAGCCTTACTTAATGCATGCAGTTCGTTGGTCATAATAGAGCACGTGCTAGCGTGCCAGATTGGTATGTTTTGTTTCTAAACAATGCGTGAAGAGTGGTGTTTGGGGATAGATTTGGCGAGAAGGAGGTTCGGAGGTCAGTGCTCACTAGGTAGGTACGTACTAGTACTTGCAAATTGCTTAGACAGAGCTGAAAATCGGTGGAGGTCTAAATATTTTGGCAAGCCGTCCCGAGATGATCATTGCTATCAATGACCGGATGGATCCTGCATTGCTGACGATACTTTCTACAAGAAACGGATGAACTGGCTGAGTGAGAATGCCGAGTGCATTGAAGATGGAAATGAAATTGTATCATGCCTGTCTACACGACAAGCTTCCCCATTTCAGCCCCGCGGAAAGTGGATAGAGCAAAATGTGATGAAATGTTGTAAATAATAAACGTGATGTGATAAAGATTTTTAGCCCGGGTCTGAACAGTGATTACTTGACGCGAAGCTAAGTCGGCACATACGGGTTATTTTGATTGAAGAAACGTTATGAAGGGAACGGTTAAACAAGATGATCTTCGGCCCGTCCATTTCAGCTTTCGTTTGCATTTCTTATTGGAGTATGATTGCCAATCTAGAAGCTAATACTAGTACGTACCTGACAAGCGATATCAGTGTGTCTCAATGTGGATATGTGTTCATTTAAGCGATTCTAGTGCTTTAAGATCGTGGGGAAACTTATGTGGCACTCTTTGAGGGGTGTCAGTGGAGGGTGTTGCGAATTATGGGCCGGATTGGGATGGGTTATGTCCAGAAGCAATTAAAAGAGAATCCAGAGGCGATATTGTGCCATAACTGGAAGGTATCTGGATTGTGGGGGTGGAGTGATAGGTGATGTAGATTGAGTAACCCCACAAAGAAACTTAATGAGTTTCGCAATCCATGCCTCATCCGGTGTTGGCCACTAAAGCGGCAGTTTACTCAACGGGCGAGACTCTCTCGGGAGCGCGGCGGTTTATTATGCAGTCAACTTCAAGAAGGGTAAAGGAGGAATATAGATTTCAAGGAGCTGCTGTTGTAGTAAGAAGTTTCCGGCAAATACTCGGTTAGATTGAATTGGAATATATAGGGTAGCAGTGTGAAACCTGCGTCGGCTGCGTATAAAGCTTTTCAATCTTCAGGTGATAGATTTTCGAAGTTTCAGGGATATCTGTTGCGAGAGTATTTAGTCAAGCCATTCAAGCATAGTGGTGTACTGGATACATTGGAGCCGGTGGCCCGGTGGTTCGATCCTTTTGCAGTGGTGATATCTGACATGGAATGTCAAGTAAATCTTCTCATATCCAGATCCACATACTATATCGTATATCTGACCCCCAGTGGTTGTTATTTGAACTCTTGAAAATTATACCTGGTCATGTATAGCCCAGGGACAAACCAGCAGCTCAGTGATATCCTAATCTCGTACTCCGATTGAAGTATTAAACCGTAAGCGTTCAAGATGACCGAGATGATAGGACAAATAATTTGGCTTTTCATCGGGATTCACATAACACAGAAGTTGTACGAATGATTCATTGTAATCACACAATAAATGCAGTTTTGTTACACAATCAAGCCTTGAAAGTTTCTTTTGCATGCGCTCAGGAATGCATATGTCTGTACAAACCAATTCAGAAGTAAGAAACGCAATTCCCATAAGACATAAGTGGAGAAAGCAAAATCATCATTCTAGACGCAAGAAACTGAACAGATTCTACAAACAGCTCTCATGTTGTGATAGTGTCTAGCTACTAGCTGCTAGCTGCTAGCATAGATCATACTTGATTGGTAATGATGATCGTTCCTTGGGCTGGCTGAGAAGCTCTCGTACTCACAGAGAGATATGGAGCTCAGGGAAAATGCTGAAATGAATGTAAGACATTTTTCGTCAAACCCTGGGCAACGCGGAGGCTCATCCCCTACCCACACCCGATTCGGTTTGTGGCATGAAGTTCAAGAGTTTTCAACAGGGAAGTCGAAGCACCCCGACGGAAAGGGCCAGGCCGAAGGTCCGGCGTCCCCCCGTTGACGTTGATGAAGCTTATGTAAATGTTGGTTGGGGGTTAAATCCGCGCCGATGATGATTAAGATGCAGATGAACAGGGGGGAAACACAGGAGTCATGGATTGTGTGACTTAGAACATGGATTTACATGAGAACAAGGTAGTGTTGGAGGCTAGCTGTGCCAGTGATCATCGGTCACTAGATGCAGTTCATTATTGTGACTGAGGTTAATACAGATTTACTCCGTATCGCCCTACAGAAATGTCTGCACAGATAGACTTAGGGCGGCAATGTGTGGGCTTCCGGCATCGTAAATTAAGTTTGATAAATAAGTTTCGCGAAATTCAAGATTGTAGTGGGGAAGATGTAGGGCAGGAGCTTAATATCTGTCGGTGCGTACCCTAGTAGATCGAAACTGCATATTGGGTAGCGTGAAAGGAGGGGTTGGCCAATATATTCTGGGCTGAAAATAGAATGGGAGAAATCGCGTGGAGTGTGAGAGAGACTATTTTGGGAAAAGCCGGAAAAGTAGACTTCGAAATGCCTTGGATCTTGTACCGTTCCAATATTTCTCAATAGTAGAATCATCGACTCTACGAGAACTGGTGCGTCTTTGAAATTTTTGCTAAGAGATCCAAGGAAGGTAGTTAAAACTGCAGCAACAGTAGTCGCACATTTTAGATGTACACGCAAGGTATGAAGGCGCCCCGCATAGCCGCAAAAGGGGTTGTTTCGACCGGCCCATTGACTAACCATATGAGGATTATGTTTAGTAGCAAATGCTCGTCGATTGATCTTTATCAAAGCCCATGCATTATCTTCCCTCGCATCTGATTCGTGGCGCACATTGAATTCGCTTGTTTGCTTCCAAAATAGAAATTCTGGTGTTGATAGTGAGCTTGGGTGGGAGGTAGGCAGAGCAAATTCGACAGTGGATCTCGATGGCAGGATTTACATTGTGATCCAATTGAAATATTCGAAGAGGCAAAGCATAGAAAAGGAGAGGGGTTGATGACGATGGAAGCCTCACTCTTCTCACCGCTTAACGAATGCAGGGCAGGACATGGGTGCCGAGGCTGTGACATGCACCCCTAGTCTGTTGCTTCTCTTGTGCATGCGTTATAATGAATAAATGAAACAGGCAACTTTGATATCTGGCGAGCAGGTGTCGATAACCAAAAAGTCGTAAGAATCTGGGTAAAGACTGTCGGAGGGATCTACTGTTGCCTGACGTTGGATGTAAGTATATAAATATCAAGCAGATCCTCATCTAAGAATGAGCTTCAATCATCCGCTTCGAAAAGTTTCTCCCTGACCCTCTCCTGTATCGAACAATCCAACCTTCAGTCCTATATCACCAGCAAATAATCATCGATTCAAGCATACCGAACAACTCCCTCTTCATCTCATTCATACCATCGAGACGCCTATTCACACCTCTCTTTCTCTTTCCAAATTTACCGCTTTCATCACATCAAAATGGTAGTCATCGAGATTACTCCCATTGTCAACAACTGCTGCGTGCAGTGCTGCAAAGAAGAGCAGTATGGCGATCACGACTATTGCGGTTGGTGTGAGGTTACAGATTGTCTTTAGGAGAGAACTATCATCTTGTCTTAGTGTAAGCTGATAAAGTTACACACAATGACATGGGGACGATTGTTTTTATGCTTTGGAAATCCTCACGACAGAACCAAGTGGGGGTTACCTCTTTTGGGAAATAATGGAATTATGGCATCGGAGCATAGGCGCATGGAATACAACCCGATTATCTGGGTTGAGAAGGACGGGCGGTATGGGTCTTTTGGCATGGGTTGAACTCGGGAATAGGATTGGTTCTTGATGATGTGCTAATTGCATGTTTGTTTGTTGGATTATTTTGGGTCCCGAAATTTTTGTTAAGATACTTTATATGCGCTTGATAATGGAAGATGCCAAGTGTCCTTGGAATCAATTTCCTTGTTCCTGCGTGTCTATAATCTGGTTTCCTTTCTGAAAGATTGATTCATGTGGCTTCTGTGAAACCCTGTAAGATCAACGTAAAACAAACGAGGCTGTGATGTAAATCTTCATGCAAATTGGCAAAAGTCTATCCATGGAAGAAACCTGGCCAGTTGCGATACACAATATATGATGACAGTTACATTGCATCCAAGACTTCTGGAAAGCTGATGAAGGCTGTCGTGAAACCCTCCAGAACAGTCAGACCACAGCTCATATAAGAGGCGCTTGTCACCCAATCTGAAAGGTTCTTATATTTTCTGCCCGAGTACAGAACTTTCAGCCTACTCGGAAACAGAATCCTAAGCAATGAATATTGCACTTGACGGGATTCCCATCGCTTTTCTCTCTATGTTTGCATGTGAGGTGCGACGTGGCAGCCTGAGACATCCCTCTGTCGTCTTGTGATTGATCCCAGCGAACTGGAAAGAATGGAATGCCCACAGGAAGATTATTAACCACAAGAAATACGAGCTATACGTGATTCTAATGACACAATGAAGGGTTTTGCGGTGGCTGCAGCAATCAAGAGCAATTAAGAGCTTGGCGTAAGAAAGTAGGAGGGTATGACAGGTATGACAGGTAAAACTCGGTATGCTGAATGCCGACACCCGATACAAGAAGGAAAGGATGAAGAAAGGATGTTTTGGGACGAATACCGTTGAAATACAACGTTGGATCATTCCATTTTGGAGAGTGGTGTGATAGAAGAGGACATAGCGCATCCAAAAACGGAACGAGCGTGATGGAAATGGAAGTGACCAACAATTCAATGGCAGAGAAGTCGAAAGTGGCGACAGGACACTTGAAGTACTAGATCGGTAGGTAAGAAAATTCAAAATGGTATGATGAAGTCTTTGATTGAAAGATGTTGATGGGGAGAAGAAAAAGAAAACATCGACTGCAAAAGTGTTACTCGTTTCATCACGTGTTTAGCGTTACTTAACCTTACTGTATTGACCCATTTCTTTTCACCAAATCTAGCGATCATATGATCATTCGAAATTGTGATCAAGTGCTAATATTCAGTATTTCCATCTCAGTATACCTATATGATCAACCATCTATTATCCGTACGAAACCAAAGTGGAGAATTTCATTTCCTAGCCACATTATATCTACCTTGTAAGAATCCAGGCAAACTACGAACCAAATGTGGTACTCTTCACAATTCGGCTCGAGGAACCACCTTGAGTAACTCTGACAATCACTGTCCCGGTGGAAGATACCTTTTTCGTACCCGTTGAATACAGAGTATACGCTCGGGCGGTACCAAACGAAGTCAACGTTACGTTTTGCTGTACAATCTTTAGACTTATGGTCCTTTTTTGCTCGGTGGGAACATACAAAACAGCTGTCATGTCCCCATTACCACTAGCAGATGTTAATGTAGCACTTTTGACAATGATGGATCCACTGCTTGAGTAGAAGGAAGATTGTGCCGGCAAGACAAAAACATTGCCATTGGCTGGAGAAGGCACATTGTTGAAAGACAAAGATGTCATCCCGAGAGCAATCGTACTATTGAATGGCCAATAGATAGTCGAGCCGAAGATAGAAGTCCCAGTACCAGATAAATCACTGCTAGTGCCAGTTGAGAAGGTTCCAGTGGAAGACGTTGTACTGTAAGAGACAGTCTTTGGAGCCTGGGTGGTCGTGTGGAGATTTCGGCTAAGCCCTGAGATGGAAGCATCTCCAAACAAGGAGATATCCATCATTACGTCCACTGCTTGTCATTTCATAAGTTTGACTGTATCAGAGAAGGTCACTGTACTGGGTACAACTCCTATCATTTTCTCAGACAACGAGTTGCATTTTTTTGTCATTTTGAAATGCTGTCTCCGCTGACATACTTTGAATGGTTGCGTTGATGTCAGATATATTTCATTGATGTTTTTGGGATCCCAAACACTAGGAGTCGAGTCGAATGGCTGAACTCCGTCGAGATTAGTTGCTGTCACAAAAGAAGAGCTGGAAACATTTGTATCATCAAGATTGTGAATACTGCCCAATGAATGTTCACATGCTGCTAGACTGATGGTTCCACTGGCGTGAAATCCAGCTGCTGCACATTGAGGAAGAGTCGTGTTCAAATCTGTTGCCGGTCCCGGTACACGAGCTGGACCGACCGACGCTGCATCAATCCGGCCGACGCGTAATTTTATTCCCGAACTAGAACCACCGCATTTTGCAACTGCGACAACTGCTGAAGCTGCATTGTCACTCATACTTGAATACGCATTCACCGTCTTTAGAATGATCAGTACTTGACCTCGATGAACCATGGAGTTTCAGACAAATCTTACTGGCTTGAAGAAAGGTAGGCAGGCAATCGTTTACAAAAAGTCCATCATTTTCTCCGCGAGTACTTTCAAAGCCAATTGAATGCATCCATAACACTTCATAAAGTCAGCTAATGCTCTTAATAAATCCTAGTTAAAAGAACATATCCTGTACCAGTAGCAGTGTCTGGTGTCACAAAGTCATGAAAGACAAATTGAATCCATTGAGCGGAAGTTCGCTCGCCTCGGGTACTAGACCCAAGTGCATAATTCAGACATGGACATACACCCTTCACAAAAGCATTCAAATTGTTCTCATCATTATCGACCCAGATATGTCCCATTTCTTCCATCATTTCACACACGTCTATGCCGGTGACTTGGCCATGACATACACTCAGAAACTAGGGGGGATAATAGAAGCTATGGTGAAAGTTTGATACATAGTGCTTGGGAATGAGAAAGGAACTTGTTGCAATAATGGTATATATTAGGTGATGTGTATTTTCTAATTTCAATCTAACCCCGTAATAGTGCAACCATTCTATACCTTCGTCAAAGTCTCGATCCCAATGAACTGTGAAAATTTCCGCGTCAGTTGAAACTATATTTATGGCATTAAAATATCAATGACCTCATATCCATTGCATATGTCGATCTTATTTCTGATCAATTCGAAGCTGGCTATTCGTCAGATAAGATGGTTCGGCGCCATCTCTACGGCCACCTCATGCAAAAGCCACTACCAATTTTAGAATTTGGAACTTAGTGTACGCATCGCCACAAATTGCTTCAAATTGTCAAAAAAGATGATCTTCATAAGCTTTGCGGTGATTTGAGTCGATGATCCGGACAGGTCAAGTTCACACTCCTGCATGACGGAGAACTATGTGAGAACCCTTGGTTAACAATTTAAAATCGCGTTTCCAAGCAACTCACACTCTTCATTACCACCATGGAGCCGCTCAAGGGAGAACAATTTAGGGGGTTTCGTAGTTTTCGTCAAAAGAAACTTCTGTCCGTGGATCATTTCAGCAGAAGAAGGAACATGAATGTTTGTCTCCCTCCTAAGCCCCTTTCTGGAAATTAACTGACGGCTGAGTATCCAAGTCGGAGTCATGAAGATCAGCTGCTCTCAAAGCATCTTTAGCTTTGCAGACGATGGCGAAGATGGGGCCGTAGGTAGAGTATACATGACATGACCATTGAACTTCTCGGTGGGCACTGTGGCGCGTATAGATACCGACGTTGAAGTCGGAAATTTTTATGTAGCACCGACCAAAATCATGTCCCACTTTGACTAAATTTCATATCTAGGCGAGGTAGGGAGGTAGACTTGGTAGGATAATTTTTTGAAGCTCATCCCACGTTTTTATTCAGTCTAGCCTCAAGATCAGCAAATATAAACTTCACGATTGGTTCATCCCACATGACATCGAAAAGGGTCTTCCAGAGCTTCCTACCAAAAGTTGCAAGCCAAGCTAAACATATCAGGGTGTCTGCAAAGTCAAAATGCCTTGATGAGAGTACTCCAAAGGGAACAGATTCATGCTAAATGTATCGTTGCCTCAATTACTTACAAATATATGTTGAATGCGGGAATCATCGATAATTATCGAGAATTCCCTGGGGGTAGTATGGCTCAGTAATCACCCGGGCTTCTATGACCCACACGCTTTCCGCACAAGACCATGGTCCCGTTTATGTCAACATTCATGAGTCCTTACGACAAGCGTCTCCCTACGCCTAGTAGATATTGCAATATTAAAGCTATCGATTCTTTACGGACATCCGATGATATCTGGCGCCGCTTTGCCAGCACTAAGATAAGAATAGCTTGGTGAAATTTCTTGATCATGTGCCTCGTTTTGAAAGTAGTGAGCTCATGAGGTACTTTCCTTTCGAGAGGGAGTCGTGCAGTTTCCAGTCATCACATCACATGACTGTTCGGTGAAAGAGGGGGCGGCGTGATCGGATGATGGTGTATATGCTGACGTTCTTGATTCATATATATGTTGATACTTTATGAATTTGACATTTCTATACATTAACGTCGATACCTAATGACATCAAAATCGATGTATGTGTGGTACAATCTCTTCAATTTTAGAGATTTTGAAGGATGGAATATCATGTTTTCCGTGTCATAACATAGACTCAGGTCGGTATGGTATCATTATCGTCGGGTTGAGAAAAAAGTAGTTGGTTGATGGTAATTTATTAAGCTACAATCTCAACCTAAATCGAGAATTATGTGCTTGCAAAGAAAGAAAGTTCAGCCGTTACGATCTTTTATACCATTCTGTGTTGCTAAAATTGGAGTACATCACTGAACCAGAGCAGAGTGAAGTAAAATCTGTATCAGAATATAGTTGAATCATTGAAGAAGGTCACATGGATCGGCTCAAACAGATTTGACACAACACCAATTTGTTTTGGTGGTGGTCATTACACAAAGTTTGCGAAAATGCTTTCAATTTATTACTGTACTGTACTCTGAGAAACAAGCAAGCAAGCAAACAAACAAACAAACAAACAAACAAACAAACAACGATCAGCTTAGATGCCCCTCGCTCTTTAGGAGCAATCTATTGTAGCGGATTAAGTACAAAACAATTCAAATGATCAACTGAAAAAAAAGGTAAAACCATCCATCTGCAATACAATATAACCAACTTAGACGGCCCTCGCTCATTTAGGACCATCCACCATAGCAGCTTAAGCACAAAATAAACCAAATTACTGAAAAAGAAAAAAACAATAATCATCCATCTGCAATACAATAAAACCAGGTTAGAGGGTCCTCGCTCATTTAGGACCCTCCACCGTAGTAGCTTAAGCACAAAATAAAACAAATCATATAACTGAAGAAGGTGCGTCCATCCATCTGCAATGCCAAATCATTCAGATGCTACACCAAAAGAAAATCCTTCGTCTCTCTTAACAATCCAAGGTGTATGTTGAATGATACTACCCATAGTAGAACTAGGTACTTTCGGCGAACAATCCAGGATGGGCCACGTTCAAAACGATAGAGAAATCTAGAATTGATTCCACTCTTCGACGAACGATACGATATTTTTCCGCTTTCAATCCAGGGTGGTTGGGAGCCATTTCGAGACCTGATTCTACCTTCTCCAAAGCCTTCTCGATGCTCCATCGGTCGCCCCTGCGTACTTCTTCCCATAGCCTGAATGAAATGGCTTCCATGAATATGTGGTCTGCAGTTCGCTCTGGATTTGGTACGAAAAAAGGGAATGATAAAGGTGCGCGACCTTGTGACGCCATCTTGTGGATAATGTCACACGCATCGCGTGAGTGTTGACCCAAACCATTATCTATAAGACGACGCATGTCCGCAAGAGCATTTTCTGCACGACGATAGCATATTGTGGAGTACATCTCGGCTAGTTCATCCTCAAAACGTTCTCTTTCGGCTAATTGATCGTCGGGGTTGAGTCCTTCCTTTTCAAAAAGTTTGGTGACTGTCGTGTTGCGAAGGGAGCTCATCAGAACTGAAATTTTGTAGTCGGCAAGCTTGTAGAATTCTTCGGCATACAAGTATATACCTCGAAGGTGGTGGTCTCGTCCCTTTCCTATTAACATTTCTAAGTCTTCCAACACGCTTTCGGTGGTGATAGAGGAAACGACGGGAGGTCTTGTCTTGTCGTGTTGTACATAGGATCCAGACCAGTCCTTTGATATATATGTTGGGCCTTCTTTGATAGTGGAGAATGGAGATAGAAGTGCTTCTTCTTTGTTCTGTAAGGCCTCAATGGAAAATTGACTGTGACTGCGACTGTCACCAACGTGTGTGGACCTGGAGACAAAAGGGTTTTGAAGTGTGATATCATGATACGAACGTGTCTGTGTGCATGTTGAGATAAACCATTGAGTCTGGTGGATAGCTTCAAGGACTTGATTCATGTGACGATGCGATATGACCAAGGCATCAATCGAGTCTCGTTCCCATACACTTCTTCGTTCATCACAAGATACACGATATCTTACGACACAGCCATCGAAAGAACGTTCTTCGGCATCTAAATCTTCCTTGATACAGACAACTGGAACTCTGTATAAAGAAAGCATGCGCTTGAATTCGTTATTCAATCTTCTTCCTACTCCCGAAAGTTGGACTTCGACGAAAAGATTATTCGTCATCATGACGTATTTGGCTTCGTCGTGGATTTGACGACAAGTTAAGAATATATTAGTGTTAAGATTATTCTTAAACACGGTGAGAGATACTTTGTCTGGATTATCAAGTGGCTCGGGATCTTTGATGTCACATGTTGCCATGTCGTAGATTTTATTGCGAATTTCGCTAGGAAGGTCGAGGAAGCGAAAAATTCCACTGGAGGAGCCCAATCGGCTCGATTGTTGAAGCGATGAAAGCGAAGCGGACATTGCGAAATTAGATGTGGGGTTTGAAATAGGTGAATTGTTTGCTTTCTATTGAAGAGTTTTATGTCGAAACGATGTCGAGCTTTGCAATGACTTGATATGTAGTTTCCTTAGATTTATTCGAATTTGTGGCGGTAAAGGCGTAGATTCGAGATAGTTGCAAAATGTCGTTAAGTTTAAGGCGGTATTTGATATTGGTGATAGTAATTACGATAGATTAGAGTGTGAGACAATCGTATCTGATTGTGAAATGATTGGTAATAACGATAGTATTAGAGTGAATCTAATATAAGTATCGTGATATTCAAAGGGATCTTTGAATTGGTAATGATGATTGTGAATATCAGAGTTATGTTAAGTTGAAAAGAACTTGGTTCTGACTGGTGGTGATAATGTATGTATGATGATAGAGTGTGATTGTGTATGAGATATACTTGAAGAGATGGTTGATTGAGAAATCTGATCAGTATATGGAAGTTGTATGAGTGATGGTGTAGGATGTGTATGCGATACGGTTTCGATGTAAAATTGGGCTGAAGGATTTCTTAAGTAGTCCTCAGATTTCCAATCAGACTAGATGAGTCAGAGATATCTATACGATCTACTAGCCCCGCAAAGATTTTCGAGCTCCTAGTTCACATTAGAACATGCCAGATTTCCTCTTCCACGACTTATAATAGTCAGAATTGGACTTAGAAAATTTGAAAGTGGTAAGGTAGCTTCAAAACGTTTGGTCTAGTGTAGGATGAGTCACGAGTTTTGAAATCTCTGTTCCTACTTTCAATACTTAACTTGTAGTAGAAACTACGAAGATGAACTAGGGGCTCTTGCTATTCGAACAGCCAATTAATCTTCGAGGAATACATCATTCAGATGCAAAAAATTTCACTTGTGTATGAATGCTGATCAATCGTGCGATATGACCGAATATTTGACAATCATCAAGGCGTCATAACTATTTTTGTTCATAGATTCTATTTAAAACTACATCTCGTCTGCACTTTAGCTTCTCCTTTAGTCTCGCTTAGCCTGGGCCCAGAAAACACTAATAAATGCCAGGACCAATATGACAGGAGTGCATTTCGTCGGGCTCATATTCTTTCATTTCTATTGCGATTTTCAAAGTGTATCTACAACTAAGATGATTTCAAAGTGATTTTATAGGAAATGAGCTCCTCGTTGCCCAAATTTTGATCAATGGTGTGAATTTCCGCGGAATTGAGTTTCATTTTGAAGATAATCTCGCCAAGTGAAAAGGGGCTAATTTTATGAAATGCAGTGAATCATTCATGTTTTCACACTAGTAATAAAATTAATTTCCACCAATCATATTGAAGACTCTTGTCGATCACCTTGATCTATTAGAAGTTGGTACCAATTCATCTATAGAAATTCGGATATTTTGCAAAGTTTTTTTAACTAGTTTCGAAAGCAGGTACATTTCTGATGCTTGAATACTAGTATGCCAGTGCCCTAACCCAGCTTAAATGGTCCATGAAATGTTTTCATGACTGAAGTGACTACTACGTGATTTAATCACATTGACGGCAAGAGGCCATACAATTTACTGTGAATAATTTTTCGGATCGAAACGTCATCTTTTACAGACTTTGAAAGAGTTCGATGTGCTTTTGGCGAACCCATATTGAAAATGAGAACAGAAATTGGAAGATTTGCGTGAATTTATGTGAAAAATATTGACTAGAGATGAAGGTTCCATGGTTGAAAAGGGCAAACAAGGCCATTTAATAATGATGAAAAAGCTGCTAGAATTCTAAAAGTTTTGGTATATGAGATTGGACATCGACAGCAGGCAAGCAAGCTCATGAAATTCAAGGCACATCCGCATACGCGCCATGATGGCGTTCTTTGGTAATGTAGCACAATCCCAAACACAACTCAGATACCTTTATGCCTCCAGTTAAGGGCCAGTGGGATAACTTCACGCAGCAGAGATGTATTAGATTTCAAGGGTGGTTCCTATGATTTATGTCTGGCTTCTAATGATGTATCCCCAAACGGCCGTTTAGGGATATGAATTTATCATATAGACATATCGAGATATTTATGCACATCAACACGAACTGACGATATTGAATCCAATTCCAGAGGTAAAGCAAGATACTAGGGAGTCACAGATCTAATTTCACAGCCAACCATTAGCTTTTTAATACACTGTACCGAGTTATTACCCAGTAATCTTGATAATTTTCTCTCGCAAAAGTTTCCCTCTATTTCGTGATGTTACGGACTGTGTTCATACTGGACTTAGAATCGGGCCCTATCACCCCGATTCAATGTTCAAAAGGCTTGACATATACAGAATTTTCTTCTCGTTTTGTTGAATAATGAAGTATTGTCCAAATTTCTATCTAAACAGCAATTAGTCAGCACTCATATGTTTTGAAATGTTATAAACTTTCTCTCTTTTCCGTAGAACCAGAAGTATATCGGTGGCTGCTCATCGCTAATGCACAACCCCCTGTCCATGTTGTCTGGGCTGTTTGGGGGCGCAATTGCTCTTACCAGGCACAAGCTTTAACCGCAAGAATCAATAAGAAGTGAAGAAGCCCACATAATGAGCATCGTAAATGAATAAATAAATGCTGAATTCAAATGGCTCGCATTGCCGTCGAGATTGAAGGCGACAATCCTCCAGATCCCAGCTTTCTTCCTAACCCCCCACGCTTCAACGTCGAATTACCACACACATCGTGCTTCACCGAAGACAAAAATGGTAGCCTCACGAGAAAGTTTTTCACAACCCCAGATGAACTCGCAAATCACTTGAAGCGCGCCATACCGCACCAAAGGGAGAGGAGACTGTATGTTTTGGAAGGCTTACCAATTGAATATGTACAAGTTTTAGGGTCGCACTTCAACATAGATGTGGATATTTTTGATTCACATGCGATGAGAAAGAGTGGGCAATTGAATGAGCTGAAATTTTCAACGAGACCAGAGAATGAGAAGAAAGTTCGGACTTTTGCTCTGGACCATGCTGAGATTACGGCAAACATTACCCCGCTGCCCGAAGCCAACGAAGGAGTTGTGGGTGATTTCATGCTACCGTGTCAAACGATCGGGATCTCCAATGAAGGTTGGAATGGAATAAGTGTAAAACTATGTCACGTGACTTTAGTCTGCTTTCCTGGAGAAGATGGGAGTGAAACTTGTGAGATCAAACTTTCTTTCTATGCGGAACATATACTGATGGCAGTTATGTAAAGTACTATTGCTTCTTGAAAATCAGTCCTGGGCGAGAAGAGGCGCACAATTTCAAACTGTGGGTTACCATAGTATTCTTGCAAATGCCCTCAAGAGTCTTCCAGAAGGAACGCAAACATGGAAACCATCCCGGAAACATGACCCTACTTTGACTCTAGCAGACGAGATTTTCAATTCTATAGAGTTGCCAGGTAGCATCCTGGTTTGGGATGATCTTACAGAGATACTTGCTGATATCGTACTCAGACAATGGAAATTTGCCTTGAGCGAGGTAATTGAACATGCGTGTGCATCTAGATCAATTCCCTATCATGAGATACATCAAGTATGTGATCTAATAGAGTCTAATATTTGGACTTTGGATCGTGCTGAGGATTCCTGGAACCCTCGTTATGATGTTAGGATGGAAGGATTTAAAAGACTTTTGGAGAAAGCAAAGCGTTATGCAGAATTATTTGTATGGGGACAAATTGTGGAGGAGGGTCTTGAGATGAAGACCGAAACTGAGAGTGGGAGCAAAAATTGGGATGACGATGATACCACTTCCACGGCTTCTTCCAAGTCGGGAGTGCATATTCGTGGAGGAGAAGCCTTAGACCTAGAAACCCGCCAAAGCATCAACAGAGTGACCTATCTTGGCGGGGTGTTGCTCCCGTTCTCCATAATTGCGGCAATATTTTCGATGGGTGGGAATTTTCAGCCAGGTGGAGATCAGTTCTTCATATTTTGGGTCATTGCTATTCCAGTATGTATGCTTACAACAGTTTTAATATATGCGGATAGTATTCGGCGAATGACCTTGGAGCAATTTGCTCAACAGTACGGGTCTGCTGCAGTGACGGCAGAAGCTGATGATATGGTTGTCTCATCAATTTCTGGCAGTGAGATCATTTCATACAAAGCAGGGATCAAAGAACGTCTCAGGTCGCGTATCACTTATATTTGGAATCCACGCAGAGCTGTTTCTTCATCCAGTATTGGCCACACAGACAGCGACAGCGATAGCGATGATGGTTCATCCTCTACAGTCAGTGCTCAGCTGCCTCCAAGTCTATCCATAGATGGCGATTTATTAGTTCGCAGGAAAAAGACAAAGGTGCCAAGATTGTGGAGTTGGCGGTTTTGGAGACGAAAACCTCTGGATCGAAAATCAGATCCGGAGAACGTCCTGTCATCTCCTAAACATTCAGACCACAATGTATCTTCACCTTCTGCACCTCCTCCGCCTCCTCCACCTTCTCCCCCTTCCAGGTCTCATCCTATTCCATCTTCACCAAAGATTACACCGGTGAAACCCATGCCTGTTGGAAATCATCCTCCGGGTTCTCTTGCTTCCGATCACTCTCCAATCGCCGGACCAGCCCCGCCAGAAACACCACCAACTAGTGTTCCGCCGCCCGATCCCGATCAAACTATTCCTGAACCAATAGTCCCTAATCCAGTAGTCCCTGAGCTCAGCTGGGGATCTTGGGGATCTCCTTCAAAGAAAGTCAAAAAAGTCAAAAAGGGCAAACGCAAGACGATAGATCTAATTGATGACTTCGATATCCCGGCCCATTCACATCCAGCCAATTCTCCAGCACATCCATCTACACCAGACCCTGCAGGGATACCACTACCTCCATTGGAGTCAGATTCGGATGACTGGCGAGAGCAAGACAGTTTTGAGGGGAGACGCCCTGAACGGCCTACATCCCCAGGTCATGCAGACTCGGACTATGCCACGGATCGCGAACGTCGTTCTTTGGAAAGACGCATGAGAGAAAATGACGACTGGGAACTGACTAGAAGGAGAAGCAGAAAACATACAGATAGCGGAGATGGTTACGATCGCGATTCTGAGCGAGAGATCATTTTACATCGCCGGCGCCGATCCGAGCATTCTGTAACGTCTGAGGAGAGAAAACATGTAATTGAAAAAACGAATGAAAAGCTTGTTGAAGAGCAGAAAGGGAAACCTGCAACAGATAACATCGTAAAGAATGATGATGATGTTCCGGAAGACCGAGGAAGACAACGAAGACGATCTACAACACGACGGGCCCGCCATGGAACTTATCATGATTATCCAAGGCGGACGACTCCCAGCACTGATCCTACTCAGATACCGTTGCCACCATCACCAGAAGAATTATCAGAGGAGGAAAGTATTAGAACAAAACTAAAGAGAGAAAAATTAGAATACCTTGAGAAGTTGAGGCAAAAAGAACGTCATAAGAGGATGGCGGAGATGGAAGAGGAACATGCAAAGAGACGAGCAGAAGAGGAACATGCAAAGAGGCGAGCGGAACAGGAATATGCGAGAAGAATAGCAGAAGAAGAATACAAGAAAAAAGCCGAAGAAAGTAAAGCTGCCCAGGGGAAAGATCGAGCCTATTCCCCTGTGGCATCCGATAACAAGGGAGTAAAACCGGCCATAAAGTTCAAGGACGCCGTGGGAAGGAAATTCATGTTTCCGTTCCATTTAGTATCGACGTGGAGTGTATGCTTTTTTTCCCTTCTTGCTTCTTTACAACCAATCCTCATCGCTTTTCGACACTTGTATGATTCCTCGCTGACTGCTACCATCTTAGGGAATGGAAGAATTAGTGAAACAAGCCTTCATTCATGTCGATGTCATTGGTCCTCACGTCAATGATGGCCACTACGATCTCCTTGGCCCCACAGGCGAAATTATCCTCCCTCAAGTATGGGAATCAGTTATTGAGCCTGGCTGGTCGATAACTATGCACATGTGGCCAATGCCGGAGCCGCGAAGGCAAGAACCCGCGCCTATGCCTCCTAGACCAGGACATTTCGGTGGCTTTCCACCTCCTCCTCCACCTGGATTTACCGCAGCCCACCCTGGTGGCCCGATGACTGCGCCTACTCAGAGAATGAAGAAATCTACGCAGACTGGAACTATGGACTGGATGACAGGGGCACGTCACTCGAAATCTCACAAGAAACAAAAGTCGGTACCGATACGACTTGGGCCTCCTCCACCTTCTTCATTTCCTGAGCCCCCTCCGCCACCACGAGCATCTGAAAGACGAGAATCTGATACGGTCGTCATAATAGAGGAACTGCCACCAAAAGTTCATAGAAAACAAACGGGTATGAGCGACAGACATAGACATGGAACAAGCGGTGGTGGCATAATTGGGGGAGCAGCAAAGCCTAATGAGGAATTGGGGTGGGTGAGAGCCTTGGGGACCATTGTTGGTGTGAAGCCGGGAATACAGGTGAAGAAACGGAGTGGTGGAAGTAGTTCATCGTCGAGTGTTTGATGGGCATTGATGAGATGACTGACTGCTCGTAGTTCTGAGAATTTAGTGTTACATGCTGTGCCCATGTAAATTTGAGAAGTTAAGGCATCAATGATTAAATGCGTGCCTGCACTTGCAGATACGATTATGGCTATATCATTACACAGGGGTGAAGTTCTATTGGAAGATATTCATTGCGTGTATTTATTCTATGTACAGACTCTACTATACAATCTTTGGTTTCGAATCTTTAAGTAGAGCATTACTTTTGAGGTGGTTGTTGGGTAGTTGGGGTGCCACTGTCGCGCATGAAATATGTCCATTGCCCCTCGACAGGCTTCTCCTCGAGATCCTCCCATCTACAATTTCAATTAGTCAAGAAGAATCGAAAGAAGTTGAGATATTTCACTTACACTTTGGCCTTCAATAAGACATTAGTCAGGGTCAATTCGCCCTCGGCGACCTGAATGACCTCCTCGATCAATCCAGCGCCAATCTTATTCTCGATTTCCTCGATTCTATCATCGCATGTCAGTACGTCCACATCTCATCTTAAGCAGAAAAATCAAACTCACTGATCGA
Source organism: Botryotinia globosa (assembly GCA_014898425.1). NCBI lineage: Eukaryota > Fungi > Ascomycota > Leotiomycetes > Helotiales > Sclerotiniaceae > Botryotinia > Botryotinia globosa. Next base: position 605,187 of record RCSZ01000002.1, read on the forward strand.
CATTCAACGCAGGTTCGTTCTCCCAGACGACCTGCTTTTCATCCTCACCAGGTCTCTCTTTAGCCAAAACACTTTGTCCCTTTCTTTCCTGTGTCGTCCTCACACCCTCCAACTCTGCACTTCCTTCCTCTCCGTCCCACTCCTCCTTACTCCAATCAACCTCCTTTTGAATTTCCGACTGTACGAAGACCTTGCCTCCCGCGCTCAACTTTTTATTTTTCCCCTGATCAAAGTGTATGCCACCCTCCGGGGTGGTGAAAACTTCTGGATGCGCAGCGAGAGTTTCTTTCGCCTTCGCTGCCCATTCATCGTAGCCAGCTGGCACAACAGATTGCACAATTTTTAGGCGGTGGTTTGTAAGGGCCTCGGTGGATTGGCGGTACAGAGATGTGGAGGGGAATTCTTTCAATTTGTCGAGGGTAGAGGCGTAAAGGTAGAGTAGAGCGGAGCGGGGCGAGGGATGAGTGTGGAGGCCAGTAAGACCAGTGGGTGTGTTGGCCTCGAGATATCTGGCAGGCTTAACAGCTGCAAATTGCCGTAATGTCCGACGCATATTGGGCAACTTCAATGGTTGTATTAAACTGTCAATAGTCGTTATCTTGAGATAAATCGTGACGTTTGCGAATCTTGAGCTTTGGAGCTTCGGCAAGTCTTGGCGTCGAATTTATGCCAGGGTTTTAAGGTTTTTAGAAATTGGTGAAGTTCTATTGGTGAGTGCCCGGCTGGCTTTCGAAGGTGGCTCAACATTGGGCAGACAAAAGTTTGTGGCTGTGCAATAGATCTAGTTATGACCGTTATGGGGTTTTGAAAATTTGATATAAACTATAGAGACAGCTCATATATATGCATCATCTCGTAATCACATCTCCTCTAAACCGAGCAGAAGCTCTTTAAGACGTTTCCACTTTTTGTTCTACAGTATAAGGCCAGCCACTTTTAATAGGGCAGTACTTCTTCACACCAGCCATGCTGTTGGTATAAGTGCTACTAAAACATCCCGAGGTCCAGTTCGATCTCCAGCTCATGCCATGAAGCTATACGCCATATGATACAAGAACCACTATGTACAAATATAAGCAACCACCAAAGAACGCCTCGCTCTTCATAATCATGTCTCAGAACAATACAGGTATACACAAATACGCCTACATTATCTCTTCCTTTTACTTTTCCTGTTGGAAGATTGTGCCCTAGATCTCTTTGTATCCGCCCCTCTAGGTCTTGTCGGTGTTCCCTCGAGGCCTTCATCGATTTCTTCGTCGTCCTCAGCTCCATCTTCCACGGTTGTGACGGTTGCAACACTCTGCTGCCTCGAACTCGATTCTGCTTTCGCCTTTCCCGCAGCTCTATTGGCACTCCTTCCCGCTCTGGTAGATTTTGGTGGCGAGCTTTGTGCAGGTGGTGATGTTCTCGTCTCCGTTGTATCAACAGTACTTGCTCTCTCTTTTCCCCTCTTCCTTTTTCTGGTGGTTCCATGAACTTCGGGCTCTGGTGATTCCTTTGGTTCCGAAGTTTCCATCAATCTTGAAGGCGACGAAGGGGCTTCACTTAGTTCTTCATCCGTTCGTTTCCCTCGCATGAAACACATCTCTCCATATACCTCGTCGGGCAATGTAAACTCGGGAAACCGAGCTTCGGTATCCTCTTCGTAATCGAATGAATTTTCGCGATCATCGATTACATCCAAATTGTAACACGTTCGTAACTTCTCCCATATGCCAGGGATCCGAGTATGCTTTTCAACACGAGGATCATAACCGTGATTCCGTAGATGTTCTGAAAGTGCAATCATGCGAAAGTGTTTGTGCATACCTGAGTTCAATGATTAATTCATCTGATTTGCTAAACCATACGTTGAAGACTGATTATCGACCTACCCGCCGGTTTCCACTTGACAATACCCTTGAACAATGAGGTTTCTTGTTCATCCGTCCATGGGTCTTTCAAGATATTGTAACTTGGTTTTGGTAGTCCGGCCTTTTTAGGAGTATCAATTGCCATGGCATCTTGGTCTTCAACTGGTGTCGAAGCAGCTCGGGTGCTTCCTTTCTTCTTTTTCGGTGGCATTTTGGCTGTATTATTTTTACCACTAAATAATGAATTGAAGGATGGATGACATCGAATTGCAACCAAGCTCAGCCTCACCATCAGCCTTTTGCAATAAATACGCTAGCGGATTTAACGTCCGCCTAGACCGCAGACGCGTTGAAGCGCGTTGACTATCTATCCACAACCCCCGCCTGGGAGCACAGGACATTCATATCTCAGCTGAGATGATAAAAATGGATGACGAAAGAGATCCGGGAGATGTGTTTGCTATCCCAGACCTTTGGGGTCTATCCAGATGTGTTGATGATGTAGTACAGCCAAATAGTCTTTTCTCAGATCTTAGACTACCTGGTTCGTTCCAACTATTTGCGTGAAGTAAACAAATATACTGTGCTAATTATTTACAGCCATTGACTTTAAACTGCCAGATGTTGCAGAGCAATGTCAACATGACGAATTGTTCTTTGGTATACCGGAACTGTCCATAGGCCCAGCAGAGCCAATTGTTTCTCCATCTCAATCTGATGAACCTCTTGGTGACACATCTTGCAACGAACAGGTGGGGCCCGAGCAAGCTGAAGACTTCGATATTTGGATGGTACAGGAGCAAGAGCCTTTAGAGGAGCCTGTGAACTATCAAACATGGGATTCTTTTACTATCGAGCAATTTAATGAACCTCAAACGGCTTATTTGACCGAAGCTGGAGCTCGAGTACTTGATACCGCATTAGCTGCCGAAGAAGATCTTTTGAGTGCAGGAAATACTCTTCATGATGTGGTGGATTCGAAGATCTTCGCTGCCTCGGTTCTTGCACTAGGACTAGGTAGAAATTCGATGTTCTTCGCATGGGACGTAGAGAAGCGTTCATTTTATGCGACCCTTCAGAAGTTCCGAGTCTCTGGTCACACTGCGCAATCTTTGACTGGGTTTTTGGCTCCTTTCTATGAGTGCGGAAACATTACCAGATTTCTTCAAGACTTCGTCGAAAGGACCTATTCATCAAACAAATCACCAGGTCGAATTGCCATGGCGGAATCTATTTCAACTGTTCTTGCAACAATCCAGTCACAGCTGAATGTATGCGCTTCTGATTATGAGAGCATTTTACAGCTGCAAGAATTATTTCAGCCCGTTCACTCAGTTCTTACATGTTTCAAACGATTGGTGACGAAGACATTACCAAGGAAAAGCGATGAGGCAATACTTTCAACGCTTTTTGAAGAGATCCAACTTCTCGAACATAGGACAGACTCTCTCCGAGATATTCTTCTTGAAATGCTGTCGAGGGTATCAATACCTTGGCTTAAATTTACAGGTGAATGGCTTGGGTTACAAAGAGAAGATGGCGTGCCGCTAACCAAGGATGGTTCTGGGAAGAGCTTTGTGAAAGTCGACAACAAAGAATGGGTGGATGAAGCTGGTCTCGAATTAAATGAATCTGACTTTGTATTAGACCTTGAAAATGTTCCTTCGTTCATGCCACTTGAAGATGCCCAGATAATGTTCGAAGTGGGTAGGAGCCTTCGAATTTTACGGAGTCACCATATAGACCATCCTTTGTCGAAAATGGAGGTTGTGGAGTCAGTTGCACCACCAGCCCTTGAATGGAGGTATTCTTGGCAGGATATACTGGATGTAGAAACTAAAGCCTTGAAATACGAACAGGATCTGACGACCGCGCTCCGAAAGTTCTCCGGGAATCATTCAACGACGAAACCCACGGCGACCGAGTCCAGGTATGAGTTTTACAATTTTGATCTGGATTTCTTCGGCCGGCCCGAAGCAGAGATTCAAACTCGTGTTGAAGCTTCCATCAATCGATTGGACTCAAAATTAAAGGAGCCACTAAATCCTGTCAAGTTTGAACGTCTTTTACAGGATTGTCTTTCATTGGGTCCGGACCCTTCACGAGTGGATGAATCAATATTTTCCCCGCCCATTTCGCTGGCCCCTATACTCTCATTCAATCCAATCATTTCTGCGCAAGCTAGAGTGGTCAATGCTGTTTGCATGCAATTATTCTTCAAGTCTCATAAGTTACGAGATCATCTATCACTCCAAAGAGACTTCCATCTGTTGGGAAACGGTGTTTTCTCAAGTCGACTCTCTCATGCACTATTTGACCCGGAATTAGAAAGTGCCGAGAGACAAAAGGGAGTGGCTTTATCTGGTGGAACCATGGGCTTACGACTCGGTGGTAGAGACACATGGCCACCAGCGAGCTCTGAATTACGACTTGCACTAATGGGCGTTCTCACCGAAAGTTATGCATCATATGAACCTGCGAATCTTTCTTCCATTGATAGCTATCTACAAAGACAAAAATCTCTTCCAGGAGATCTGAGTTTTGCTGTTCGAGATATGTCCGAAGAAGAAATCAAACGATGTATGGACCCCAATTCAATCGAAGCCCTAGATTTCCTACGGCTTTCATACAAACCTCCTGCGCCGTTGGAATCGATTCTGACTCCCGTTATTCTCTACAAGTATGATCAGCTTTTCAAACAACTACTTCGTACTCTCAGAATGCTATATGTTGTGTCAGCACTTTTCCGTGATGCCACGGACAGGACATCCTCGTGGCAAAACATCCATCCCTCTGCTCAGAAGTTTCGTATTGAGGCTCATCATTTTGTTTCTGCGGTCTGTGGATATTTCTTCGACACTGGAATCGCAACAACATGGGGTGTTTTCCAGAGGAAATTAGATGAAATTGAAGAGCGCATGGGCTCTGAGAATTTTTCGCTCGGTCAAAATGAGGGGCTGGAGAGCCTTAGAGAGTATCATGAACGTGTGCTCGATAAGATGTTATTTGCATTGTTCTTAAGGAAGAGACAGAAACCAATCATGCAACTACTAGAAGAAATATTCAGCCTGATCCTACGGTTCTCGAAGCACTCAAGAGAAAAGGCTTCGGGAGCAAAGGGAAATTCGGGTAATTTAGGCGAAGATGAGGATATCCAATTGATGTATGGGAAATTCAAAAAGAGAGTGGGAGTATTTGTCACTGTATGTAGGGGATTGACTGAAAAGAAGGGTTACGGCGAGAAGACTTTCAATGCCCAAGCAGGAAGCGGAGGTTTGTTTGACGCTGCGGATCTAGCAGAAGAAAACACAGTTGGGCAACTGGTATTGAGACTAGAGATGTCAGGTTATTATGTGAAAGGAGTATGAGATTCCTGTATGAGCTTCACAAATGTCGGTTATGGCAAATGGTTATGTATGCCATCTGTGATAGGAGACATAATATCAGAACACTTTCAAACACTTTTTGGATGAATCATACAATTCAGATTCAGGTTTAATATTTCAAGCTCTATCTTTGATATTATACGAACCCATACCAGTGGTGCACCTTTCGCTTTACCATTCATGCGTGTTTTGGTACTCCATCTTTACGCAGAGACGAAATGGGCATTACTCTTGTCAGGCAGCAATCTTGATTCGATCTTCTGATTGTGGTGTCTCCCGTTAAGTCATCTGACTAAGCAGTATTGACTTACAGAAGAACTTGGTTATACCGGACTGAGATTTTCGACCAATCAAATCCGGTATATCTAAGATTCCGGTATAAAAAATAATGGCCCAAGCTTTCTAACCAAAATTTATATCCGATTTCAATTCCAAACCCCGATATTTTCAAAAAAATCATGTGACTAAAGCGAATCATACTTATTAATAATAATAAAAAACTTATTCAGCTAAATTTACCACCAAAATTTATACCGGATTTATAAAAAAAGTGTCCGGTATACCGGTATATCCAAAAAATCCGGTATCACCATATAAAAAGTGTTCAAATAAGGAAATTATTCCGGTATATCCAAGATTCCGGTATATCCCAGTCCGGTATAGCCAAGTTTTTCTGTATATCCCCTAGACTGCGTAAAGAGGACACCTCGCTTATACAGGGATCATACTGACCAATCAAATCATCAGGATATTAAATATTCTTATTAATTTAGAGGTTTATTCTATAATAATTAGTAAAACACTTTTTATTATTATATAAAAGGGTATTATATTTCTTATATTTATATATATTTATATATCTAATCCCTTTTTATTAAAAATTTCCTAATATTTCCTCTAAAATTATTCTTTTTGAATTCAAATATTGATCTTTATAAATACAACAATCTTTTTTTTTCTAATATATATCAATTGATAATTTATAAAACAATTAAAACCTTTAATTGAATCCTCCAAAACTTATATTATATCTTTATAAAAGCATTTAGGATCAAATTCATTAATTAATCCCCGATATATCAAGTTATATTATTAATGGTTGTGCCTATGCACGGACCACTTAAGGTGTCCTATGCCCGCAGTCTAGGGGATATGCTGGATATGCATCTTTCCTAGAAAGAACATACTCATCGCGTTCGAAAGGATATTTGAAATCGCTATAAAATGGACAAACCCTGCAAAACAAATGATTGTTTTTACAATTTAACTTGGTACAAACGCTGGAAGCTGGCCGAATGTCAGTATTGTACTGGATGAAGTCTGCTGCAAAGGCAATGGGGGTGGAGAGATGAGACATTTATTTTGACCACATTATACGATGTCGAATATCCTTCTTGAATCTTGGCAATAATTTGACATCTTTTGACAATTCATAAAGAGATGTCTTGCGTTTTTGGTTGCAATAATCAAGCAGATGCATCTTTGATGCATGTCTAAATCTGTATTACTTTCGATTTCTATCTAAGTCATAGAGCGATACATAATACATCCACGTATTGCACTTATCGATCTAGAATCTTAATGTTTGTATTATCATCATTCATTCCTCATGATCACATATTCTTTCTGACGTTTATTACGACATCCAATATTCCTGCCCAATTATCCGGTTCGAATGCTTCCCAATCAAAAGCACAGTAATTATCTCTAACTTTTACAATATCTAAGCTCCCTAGATGGAACTTTATATCCCCCACCCAGCTTCTTCTATACAGAGCTTTCCTGCATTGTGATCTTATCATCAATCGTACTCAATCTTACACTTTCGACATGTTCTCTTCCTCTGAATCGAGGCTTATACGAGTATTTCTTCATCAATAAGAATGCTACAAGTCCAACCAAAGCTAGACCACCCGCAATACAAACGACTGCAACACCAGCAACAGCTGATTTAGACAGCCCGCTAGAACCCGAAGATGACGAGTCTGAGGTGGTAGACGATGAAGCTGTCGAGGATCCCGTTGACGTCGCTGTAGAAGTTGCAGCTGATGTTGCGACAGAGGTCGCCTTGCCCTTGGTAGAGGGACCATTGACAGTTGCGTTGAAACAGGAGACGCTTGTAGTAAAATCACTCTCTTCTACGAAAGTCTAAATGTATATCCTGATCAGTCTCCTGCAGCGATATGTTCAGTTTGTTTGCAGTCGGGTTTCTTACAATATCTGCACAAGCATAAAATGTTTCGTTCCCACTGCCATCGTATGTTGAACTGTATTCAAGCTGGATGGTCGCGTTGGTGCCAGGTTCAATATCGGTTTGAGAGCCTGGTATAGTGTAACACCGATGTCCGGTATCAAGTTCAGAGACTGTATGTAAAATCTGGGTAGTGAAATCCGATTGAGTGGTTGGCTCTAAAATACATTTAGTCTTGGGAATAATAGATGCGTCAATTATTTCTTACTATCTATATATTCTATGCGAACAACGACATCCCAGGTTTCTCCGGAGGCCACAAGTGCAACTTTCCCTGAGTCTGTATGTTTAAAGCATGTTAGTTACGACTAGCTTATAATTTTCAAGAGGATCATACAAAAAGGAAATTCTGTGCGGTTTCCAACCATTCCATCATTTCTTGCACAAGGACTGTTGTTTTTCCAAGCATCATACCAAGTGCGTTGCTCTGGCCACACAAACTCAACTGGACCGTTCGCCGTTTCTGCTTTTCCAGATACACGATCGAGGTTGAGAATAAGACATAAAGCCAAAACAGGAACGTAGTTGAAGAGCCATCTTGGAACAAAGTGTCTTGAATTTTTGCAGTCGAAGTATAGCAGTCGACTATCATCAATACAAGAGAGAACTGGATCATATATGCACGTATTCAAACCGAAAACTATTTCGGGTCCGAACCCGAAAGTCATAGAGCTTGAAAATCAAGAATGAAAACATTCAATCACCTTGGTCTGAGTAATGGCTTCTATCCATTACGAAACGTAGCAAGGTACCAATCATGAAAGCTCTTGGTCTCAATTCCATGCGAAAGTACGCATGTGAAAGTGTGCGTTTGAACTATGAGCATAAAACAGAGTCGCAAGCATACAACGCTGCCAAGTAATACCGATCGGAGTCGGGAACATTCACAAGATCTCACAGGCCATGCCAGACGTATAAATTAAGCTTTGTAAGTAAAAGAAGCTGTTGGAATGCGGCAGCAGGGTTCACATAGCAGAGTAGGCTGGTCTCCTTCTCCACTCTGATATGTGATTTGGTAAAATATTCATGCACGTCCCACTTTGTCGCTAAATTTTACATCTTAAGGTTATCTGATCCGAAATTTCCATCTAATCAGATGTAGCTACTGAAAAATGGAGACGGTGGTATGGTGGAGTAGATATCAGCCAATAAATTTGTGCAAACTTATCAGATGAAAGTCTGATGTTATGGTGGCCTCAATCTTTTGTTGTACTCTGAAGCCACCCTAGGAGATTTCTCCTCCTCATCTAATCTGATTAAATCTTATCTAATCTAATCAATCTCCGTCTATAAGAATAGCCTAGACTTGAGTTCCCCGTCTCGGTCTTTCTTCTTTCACGAACGTCAGGTCAAGTGCGACGTTTTTTTTAATTATCGGACCACTTCCACATGCAACGACACGGCAAAAAGTATCTTGCTTGTATTCCAATAGCCCATCGACTCATATTGTATCTTTTTTCGGAATGTCACCGAATTTCCTTGGCATGTTCAATGTCGTGAGTCAAAGTGGAGATTCAAGTAGACCGCGTCTCAATTTTCGGAACCGTAGATTTTGGCCCTTCATTTTGTCCTCATATATGAAGGCACGTCTCCGATCAAGTATGCATCTATTCATCATCTTAGACAGCTCAATCATACCATCCAAATCGTCACCTTGAGACAAATCATCACCTCCATCAGCATCATGGTTTTCATCACATCAATTATCAAGGTCGAGGCTCTTGCCGTACTTTTCGCCCCAACAATCCTTGCTACTTTACCATAGGCTTTGATCGTCAAGCGTCAAGATGAAGTTAACGCTGTCGGCACCAACTCCTACAACTGTCACGACAATTGCGGTATGTTTGATTTCCTACCAGGTCTCCCTTTCAGACACGAGGCCAAATGAACTCCTTGAGATTAGTACTAATATCCTTCATAGGTGAGGCCATCCTCGAATCTGAAATCGATGGTTTCTGCAACACTAAAATCTTCTCCACCGACTACGCCGCCTGTCTCCAATGCTCTGGCGAGGATAACGAAGACATCTGGCAATACTATGGCCCATATCTGACTGTTGCTGCTGTGGAGTGTGGTTCTTCTACTGTACCATTATCCGGAACTCAAGCCGACGTTGCCACCGCCATGCTCGCTCAAAACTTCACTACAACCACCGGCGGCGCTGCTGCAACTGTTGCCAGCAACTCCGCAACAACAACTGCCGTAGCTTCTAGCTCTGATTCAACTGCTAGCTCGGGATCAGCTTCCAGCAGCACTGCCACTGGATCTTCTGCTTCGGCATGTATTCTTTTGTTTTGTTGATAGATTGAGTGATTGCTAATTTCTATGAAGGCTACCTCTACCAGTGGTGCAATTCAACAAATTAATGCAGCCAGCGGTTTCCGGATCGGTGGCATCAGCATCCTCGTTGCGGCTGCTGTCGCCAACTTGGCTTAATTATGATCCAATCCCTTAAAAACGTACAGATGGCTTTGGGAGTGTGGTCCGGTGACCAATGAATGAATGGTGATAATTTATTGAGTTGATGTGTCTTTCTCTTATTCGGTATATAATTTAAAATGCGAATCATCTTAATCAACCGACTGTATTTCTTCACATTCAATGCACTATGTCTGTATCTTCTATACTTCTATAAAAAAATGCAAGGTTCCATGTAAGGGAGCATAATCTTTCAAGCTGCAGGACATGAAGTTTGTCTTTCCGTCTTGTCAAAGATTTATGCGTTTTTAATCCACTCCACTTCGGAATGAAAGAAATTTCATGAGACGTATTAGCTTTGCTGGTCCGAGACTCTGGAAAAACCGTTAGTTTTGGAATTTTCCTAGGAAAGGAAAACACGGAATTATGATCCCTTCGATCGACCAAATCACTTAACTCCGAATTGACCGAGAAAAACTGGGGATGCGGAGATGACTAAAGGATCAGATAACTTAGATGCAACTACACACTCCGACGTATAACTTTATAACTTATGTCCGTCGCTAGCTCTTTTAGGCTGTTTGCTATTGTGTATATATTTATTGAGTATCTTATCAGTTTTAAACTCCAGAAAGTTACTCTGCAACACTTCGTTACTGGATAGATACAACCACATACTTCGAAGCGGCTCTCTCATCATGGGTTTTATATTGTACTTTCAAATCGCCAAAATAGCGGTTCATTTCCTATTGAAATTCGGGAAGCAAAAAGTCACAGCAATCATTCACCGTTTCACATACCGCGCGACTTTCAATCCAAAGAATATCGTCATCATAGGCGGTTCTTTCTCCGGAATGCAGTTAGCGAGGCTCCTTTCCACATCCATACCTACGGGATATAAAGTCACGCTCGTTGAACAAAACACACACATGCATTATTGTTTTGCTTTTCCGAGATTCAGTGTGCTGAGTGGTCATGACTATAAAGCTTTTATCCCTTATGAGGGACTGTTGAGACGTGCGCCGAAAGGAGCTATATCTATTGTGAATGAGAAGGCTATCAATATCCATAAAGATCATATTGAGCTTACATCGGATGAGAAAATCTCTTATGAATACCTCGTTATCGCAACAGGTGTATCGCAGCCTGCACCGGCTCGACTATCCGCGACAGATAATATAGGGGGTGAAAGCGAACTGCGTAGTTATCAAAAAGCTATCCATGCCTCTTCACGAATTGCAGTTATTGGGGGTGGTGCAGTTGGAGTCGAGCTCGCAACTGATATCAAGAGCTTCTTACCAGATAAGAGTGTGACGTTAATTCACTCTCGAGATCGTTTACTCGTTAGATTCGGACCACAGCTACATGAAGCGGCTTATAAGCGACTTGAAGAGCTGGGAGTGAAAGTTTATCTTAATGAACGACCTTCACTACCTGATAGTAAGCCATTTATGCCGTCGGAGACCGAGATTGTATTTAAGGATGGTCGAGTTGAGACTTTTGATCTTGTGGTATGCGATGCCTATTGTTGTAAAGTCCCTTGAAAGCCGGTCACTGACTTCAAAAGATATCATGTATCGGACAAAACCCAAACTCCAGCCCACTCAAAACGCTCTCACCAGATGCCATCAGAGAAGATGGTTTCATTCGTGTAGAACCAACATTGCAAGTCAAAGCCGAGAATGAAGATTGCAAAAACATTTTCGCAATAGGAGATGTTGCAGCTACCGGCGGTCCAAAGATGGCATTCGCGGGCATGGCACAGGCGGAGGTTTCTTGTTCTAATATTCTTGCATTGATTCGAGGAAACCAGAATACACTTCAACATTATATTCCAAACTTTATCGAGGGAAAGACTAAGCTGACTCTTGGAAAAGTAAGTAAACTATGGGTCCTCCGATTTTGATGTTATCTTCTAACTTTCGCATGACGTAGGACCGCGGGGTATTCTTTATGGAGAACGAAAAAGATTACATACTAAAAAAATTGAACTATGATTCGCCTGATATTGACTCTAAGAAAGTATGGAAGTTCTTTGGAGTAGATATGAAAGGATGTATGGATTGAGTCTAGCCGCAGCCTTAATGAACAGCATTTGAAAGAACTTGTATTTGTTTCTCTAATAGATAACATATTCCTAGAATCAATTGCTTGGAGAACCTCCATCGTCAGTCTCTTTATAAATTGCACGTATTCTTCCACCCCAGCAGTACAATACAAAACAGATGGGAACGCCTGATACAATCCATATGAAACCCAACAGACTGTTGCCCCATCCGAATCCCAATTTCGCATAAAGCTGGGGCCCAAAGATAGGTAAAACGAACGCCATAATGTTCTAACACACTCGGCATGCCGCATTTGCCGATGCCCCGTGTTTACCAAACTAATCTAACTGGTAAGCAAGAAGATCTTGACTGAAGACCATATTCCCTAGGGTGAATACAGATGCGCCTATGTCAACTACTATCCATGTGCCAGTTACTTCGGCCACCCAGCCGTACCAAAACAGTCCAATCGGTATTAAGATAGCGCCACCAATTGAATATGGAACACAGAACTCTGGTCTACCATGGTTGTTGTTTTTGTTGCTAAGACTTCTGTATTGCCAGTCCATGATACGAAGTCGATGATACGAGCCCCAATTTGAGACGCAGCTATCGCACCAATGGTAATTGCTATATAATGAAGAGCGCTGATTGATACAGTCTGATTGTAAAGTTCTATATAAAGAGTGGCAAAAGTTGAAATCAAAATCGTGTAAATTCCAAAGCCAGTTCCAAAAGCGAATGTGATTAATTGAATTACTAGCCGACGTATTAGAATCTGAAAGGACGGACAAGTCCAACAGATAATCGAGGGGACAGTTCTTGTCAATATTTAATTTTAAATATCCTTTTGGACTTAGGTGTAGACATAGCTTCGGATTTGACCTTTCGTCGAAGAAGAACTGGTGTATAAGATTTTCGAATGAAACAGTAACCCGCCAAGGTAAAAGGCTGTTAAACATTAACATGGTCCAGAATATCCATGGCCACACCACCAACTGTGCGATGATACCTCCAAAGATCGGGCCAAGTGCAGGTCCACGGTAGGGTAAAAAAGATGCAATCGCGAGCGACTTTCCACGTTCTCTTTTTCCATAAATGTCGGCCAAAACAGGTCCAGTAAGCTTTGAAGAGTAGCAACAGTCTGTCGATGATCTTTGAGCAATGGACCTATTTGCAGTGATACATATCGTGATACCACCACCGGCTCCTATTCCCGTCATGAGTCTACCCGTAATCATCAAAGCCTTCCAATTACCGAGTGGGCAGAGAGCATTCCACAAATGAACCACGCATTAAGTCGACCACCCTACTTTCAGGCCACCCCTCTTTCGGGCCACCCTTTTACACCAAAAATCACTTTTTTGGCTTATCAATATCTCTATCAATATTGAATATAATTTGATTAAAATTTTATATTTATATAATTTAAGTTATTCCAAGTTTATATTAGAATTTTTAGAATTTTAGGATTTTTTTAGATTGAGATTTAAAGCTTTAAAATATCGACTTTTGAATTTGTATAGGAATTATATATAAATTTCAAACTTTTATATAATCTTTAATAACTTTTCAATAACAATTATTAAAAGAAAATTATATATCTTTTTGAAAAATTCGAATCTCAATCTATATAGAAATTTAAAAAAATGTATAAATATAGAGATATAATATACAGTGAGTTGAGAATAATATAAATAATCCCTGCAATTTTGAGGGTACCTTTTTAAATATTTATTTATAAGGAACTTTTTATTTTTTCAAGATCTTTCGAATTGAATATCTTATAAATTTATAACAAAATTTTATTATTTATTTTTAGCTATTTTTCTTTAAAAGTTATTATAGATTTTATAAAATTTTCAATTTATATATAATTTGTATGTAAATTGAAATCGATATTTTGAAGCTTTAGAAATCGATCCAGAAAAATCCTAAAATTCTAAAAATTCTAATATAAACTTGGAATAACTTAAATTATATAAATATAAATTTTAATTAAATTATGTTCAATATTGATAGAGATATTGATAAGCCAAAAAAGTGATTTTTGATGTAAAAGGGTGGCCCGAAAGTAGGGTGATCGACTTACACACTAGTCATATACCTTTTCGGTCAGTGACTTCAGATAATGCGGCAGCCAAGAAAGATCCAACGGCCAGACCGAGGAAGTAAGTAGAAAATAGAATCTGAGCGGTATATTTATCAATCTTCAGATCGCGGGAGATATCGCCCAAAGCAGCAGCAATCATACTGGCTGACATCAAAGTCACTAGCTGTCCTAGGGAAAACATAACACCAATTGCAATTTTGCGCCATGACGGCTAATTATGAGGATTTTCTAGGTCACCTGGGCCATTCCAAGTGCTCTGCCGAGAGATTGGTCTAGGTGCTTGGATATACACTAGATTCACATACTCCGTATTCATTTCTGAGCATTTCTAGATATCGAGAAGTTTCGTCATCTGGATCAAGCACTGGTTGAATATCCTCGACATCTTGCTTCTGACCTGCTAAAACCGGAACTTTTTTGTGATCTAAAGACACAATGCCTTTTTCCGTTGCAGTGCTCATAATTTATGATCGATGAAAAGATTCTCGTATATTTGGATTGAGATTCGGTACTTGCCTCCTAATAAAGAGGGACAACAGACGAGATAAATAGAAAAAAACGAAAACGGACAATGGGTAAAACTTTGAAAGTCATCAAAGTATCATGACGGAGTAGATTTACTGAAAATATCAGACTGCCTACAGTCAAATCCAATTCCTCGAACTTTCGGAATTGATCAACCCATGTACGGAGTTGAACTTTTCTCGGAATGAAATTCACTTGCTGCCACTTAACATTATCCGATCCGCTGCGTAATTCTCTTTTAAATTTATCAGATCCGTCGAAACCTTGTCTAGTTTTCATACAGTCAGCCCTAGGCGCGTGTCTGCCTGCCTGTGACACTACCATACATCTTTCGTCACGCACTGAGCAGTCTATTTATCTCTCCAATCCCAGAATAGATGCTCGTATGCCATCATCGACCAATCTTTACTATATCTTGAAGTAGTTAGATGTGATTCAGACATACTAGGAGTAATTCTTACTGATAACTGCAGTCGAAATATCAAATTTCTGGACAAAAGAATCCTCGGGGTCTGGAACAATCTAATACACTTTCAAGGTTCTGATCAATTGACGTCGCATTTGTAAAGATAAGCCAGTCTCAGATCTCATTACCTACACTACTTGAACGAATTCAGAAACCCTTTCGCTTTATCCTTCCAACCACCGTTGGGCTGCGGTAATGGACTCGATTGTTGTACAGTGTTTTCGTTCTCTCCTTCCATGGCAAAGTGTAACATAGCTTGTACAACCATACCACCCATTTGTTTGCCATCACTCCAACTGATTCTCATTTCTCCTTTTTCCAACTTGCAGCTTCTCTCATGTGGATATAAAGTATATCTTAGGCCGCCTCCTCCAAACTTCGGGATCTCAGGCCCCTCCCATTCTTCCCATGGCCCTTCTAATCGCGGTGCACATGCAATATATATCTTGTTGGCCGGAAACTTGTTGTTCCCAAACCAAAGATATGGTCGACCTTTAGGTGCTAGTTCCGGAACCTTAATAATTGCGCCTTGCGCCTGGACCCGAATGAGATTGACGAGTTGATGAAGTGAGTAAGAACGATTCCATACTTTGCTTTTTCCATCGAGAGTATGAATGAGAAATTCGTAATTTTCCCGCGAGGTAAAATCAGACCCTGATCGAATGCGTGCCCAATGGTTTTTGAGGTCGAGGGTCGGAGATGGGGCATCCTTCGCACCAAAAAGATAAACATATCCATCATCTCCTACGACATAGGTTGTTATACCAAAATGTGGCTCATTTTCTCCGAAGAGCATATTGTCGCCCTAATTCTGTGAGTAATCTAAGCTGGGAAAAGGCCACAAAGATTTGAGGCCAAGAGCCGTAAATCGAACTTCTCCTCCCAGTTTTTGTAATAGATTGACGGTCACGCTCTCTGGGGATGAATGAATTGGAATTACATTACTCACCATCAGTCTGTCCACTTTCAAAGAGTTGTCAGGTTGAACTTGAACTCGCGCAACACCCGTACCAAAACTCTTGCCAGCCGTAGATTCATGCTTTTAATATTATTAGCCAAACCACATCCCACCAAGAACTTCTCCCACGCATTACGAAATAACCCCTCACCGTGTACATCTTCTCGTAAAATACCCACCCATCTCTTGCTCCCGGAAAATCTTCAATGATACCCCCAAATACCCAATTCACGACCCTATTGATCTTTTCTTTATTCTTTGGGTCCTTCTCATACTCTTCTTCGCTGCGCGTATGAGGGATGAACGATGGTTGATATGCATTTTCATGCATGTATGTACAAGTTAATGGATCATTTTGGGCATCTGGAACATAGGCAACAGTATTGTTGGATACTCCAACAAAATGATTCGAGGAACTATGACAGAAAGTATCGCCGAATAGATAGTATGTGTTGCCCCCAAGGTAAACGGGTCGACCTATGTCACGGGGATATCGACGGCCAGAAACTAGCAGCCGAGTCGGTTAGAGTATATCATGAGATTTTGAGGATATTAACTAACCATCCTTGACTTCACCGAAAACTTGAATGTTTTTGATCTGAGGTGGCCTGTGTGAAAGCTTTAGAAGTCATATTGAATAATGCTTTCGTGATAACTTTGACCTTACCATTTCATGTGAGGCATTTTGCTGGCGCCGGAAGGTTATGAAACTCTCGACAATCGGGATGGTATGCAATATACTAGATGGAAAGAGTATTGAGTGTATTCTTTTATACACCATCAATCCTGGAAGCATGCTCAATCTGCTGGTGTTGTGTGATGTCACCATCACAGGCATACATGTATACCTCGGTCAGCTCATGTTGGTAGATAATATCAGGGTTGTTATCAGCCGTTGCAATCGCGCCTTCCCCCCTATGAAGGTCCTTATCCACGCGGAGAAGCTAATCCACTAATATGTCGCTTGCTAGATCGTTGATTGGTGCTTGAGCATTGGAGCTCTTATCTGAGATGATGGGGAGGGCTCGGGTGTGGGAAATATAAAATACAAATTAGTACTTTTTCTTGAAATTGGATGCCCGTCTACGATTTTGGCAAAATAGATGTAATGTATTGGGAATATTTACTTGTATAGTATGATAATAGTGTATATATCATGTATGCAAAGATAATTGGTTCAGTAATAAGCCACAATGATATCTGCAAGTAAGCCCAACCCCTCCAAGCATCACCATAAATAATATCTTTATTAACATTATCACAATCCTCCAAGTCATCCTCATCACGAACAACTAGGCTATCTCATTTCAAATAATACAAAATATCCATTCAACTCTCAAGGTCGTAAATCCCCGCCTCCACTCCCGCTCCCAACCCGCATAATGCTCCCCCGCAAACTCTCAATCTTCATCTCCTTCTTCCGCTTTGGCTCAGATTTTCAGCACTTTCTAATTTTCCTTACATGTATCGGTATCGCTTGTCTTGGTAGGTAATAAACTGTATTTCAAAACTCCCTCCCTTTCTTTTACATGACTCAATCCCAATCCCCATTTCCCCTCGACACTCCATTCCTCTACCCCTCCACCCCACCCACCTAAACTCTAACCTCCAACTCACCACATCACCAACCAGTCCTCCTCCCAGTCAGCTGCACCACCCGTCCCACCCACATCATCTACCTCCTCTCTCTCTCCTACGCCTCCTCTCTCCCCTCCACTATCACCCAAACCCTCCACCGCAACCTCACCTCTCTCCTTCCCCCAAATACTCAAAATAGTTCTCTCATCATCCGCACCGGCTACCGAGGAATATGTGTGGCTTCTCAGCTCGCAAGTTCGAGATGGGAATGCTCCCAACACGTCACGATATTAAAGGAGATAATCGCAAGCACCACCACAGATACCAATATTGATATCGATCCCCTAAATCTCCTCAAACTAGCCGAGTCAGTGAGGAAAAGAATTGTATTCGATGGATTACTGTGCGTTTTCTTTCTAGCCTCCCTACCTTCCCAATCCTGTACAAAACATCCTCAGATTTAAAAACCCCCACCGCCCTAACACCCCCCAGTTACATCTCCTTCGCCCTCACTCTCGTAACCCTCCTCCTCCTCACCCTCATCCCCCGCTGGAAAACTGATAGAAACCCCGACACCAATTCCGAACGGCAAGTAAAATCCTTTCCCTCTTTGGCCCTCAGCATGGCACTCGGCCTAATCAGTGGTTTCGCCTTCCTCTTCGCATTTACATCTATTCTCTGGCAGCATTTGGCCGCGGTGACTGCTTCGCGATTCATCGAGCGGATGAGTTATGGAAGTGTAGTGGCGAGGGTGGGAAGTAACGCTATGGTAATAGGGTGGCTGGGAGTGTTGATGTTATGGTTTGCGTTTATGGGGTGTTTACTCATGGTGTTGAGTTTGAGGAAAGTGAGGAGAACTTTTGGGTAATGTAACAAGTTTCGGAAATGAGATAACATATCACTGAAAATTAAAAAGAATTGTCGTGCAACATCTTTTTCGTATCATCTATCGGCTATTCAATATCCAACATGCAAAATGGTATCATCGGATCATCTAAAAAGTTCCATCCCCCAAAGAAAATCGATTAAAAAGTCACAACTCCCCGTCATGTCATGTAAATGAAACTAGGAACAGATTAATATCCCTTTAGAGTTGTATTTCCCAATGCTTCCTTCAGCTCTTCGACAAATAATTCCAGGCGACTAATCATCGAACCCCATTTTGGCAATTCATGATCAGCCGTACTTTGTTGGACACTGGAGCTCACCACACTTAGCTTCAAACTTGGCACGGCCGAGTTGTCAATTTCCGTGTCATTTAGAAGTGTGATTCGGTATTGGAGATTCTTTCTGAGATATGGTTCGACATCCACATCGTCCAGTGATCTCAGGTGACCTTCGGAAATATCGTCGAGCAAAGCACTAGTAAGAGGGATTGTTCCTGTGACCAATTGGTTAGGATCAGCTGCAGAGGCACCGGAGGATGAAAGCTTCGCAAAAACGCAGTGAGTGCCGACTAGATTGGGTTCGAAGGACCAGCTCGAGGGGTCATCACTGAAAGGTCCGAGGAAGACGTGAATGAAGAACGACCTGGAAAGGGCGAATTTCTCGACTTGAATATTAGCAATCCATTCAGTGTATTGACCGTTTGGGGCGAGGGCGAAGGAGAGAAGATCATATGTTGAATTAAGTTGATGCTCCCGTCCTAATAATTTGGAAGCAAGACCTGGAACCAAGCCGCGAGAAACCGTTTTTGCCGGAGCAGTGGTCCCGTATAGAAGGTTTATGGCCTTGATAGCTTGAGCAGTTGTATTCCCCCCTTTTCGTGTTTCCGGATATGCATAGCCAAAAGATTCCGTTGATACAACATCAGAAGAAGCATAGAAGTCGTTTCCATCGGCGTTATAAAATGGTTTAAGTGGTGTAGATACATCTTGAGTAGTTCCAGCCGTCATGGTGAAAGTGCTATATGACGCTTCTCTGGGAGTAACGTAACTGTCAGGGTTCAAGGTCTGCCAGATGGCAAAACAACGGTCGATCATTGTATGATGAAGAAAGAAAAGTGGATCAAAGGAAGAGTAATCAATATAAGACATGTGGCCACCACTGCCTGTCAATCCGTGGATTTGATCGTGAAGAGATTCAATGGAATCGAAATCTCCTGGGCTAGAGTCGGTTATCCATGCTTCATTACTGAACGTGCTGTAGTCGTGATAATTGGTGAAGAGGTTGTAGAGACGGTTTCGGAACGAAGCAGCACTGTTATCAAGCTGTTGAGCAACAAGGTTGTTCTGTGAAGTAGCAGAGGCATCATTGGATGTTGGATATCTCAAAGTTTGGGGAAATTGGCTGAACTGAGAATTGTTAGTTGGCAATTCCTAATAAATAATTCACATGCAACTTACAGGTGCATCGGGCAACTCCGACGGGTCCAAAGGATTGAAGTGATAACTGAACAGTGGATTGGAAATCGTTTGAACACCGGCAGGGCCATTGACAGTAACAGTTGGGGTCGAAACACTCGGGGGTAAAACACTCTCCCCAGTGGGCGGCACCACAGCCCAATCCCAATATGGGATACGGAAGTTGGCTGCAGCGGCAGTATACCTGTCTCTCTCGGCTCCAGCGGGGAACTGTTCTGCAATGAATACAACGACACTATGGAGTACTTGCTACAGAAAGTGTCATTAGGTGTGTCTCAGATGGCATGCATAGGATGTCTACCTCATAAAGTGCCAAGTAAGGCCTGTGCCAAGTAGGGAAGAGAATCGAGACATGGGTACAATATCCATTATTTTCGTCGCCAGGAGTTGCTTGAACTCCGTCATATGGGAGATAAGGTCTACCGTGAATGCCTTTATTAAGGGGTTAGCAGTTTACCATTTACTGGGTAGCATCGATAAATACCGGCTATTTGATACCACGAACGGATATCTGATTGATTGATAGTTTGCATCATTGATACTCCCAAAATATATAGCTCCCAAAGATCCGCATTCTTTTGTAGATCCCGGATTTCTTGACGAACTGGTATTGATGAATCTGAG
Organism: Botryotinia globosa; assembly: GCA_014898425.1. NCBI lineage: Eukaryota > Fungi > Ascomycota > Leotiomycetes > Helotiales > Sclerotiniaceae > Botryotinia > Botryotinia globosa. Next base: position 625,773 of record RCSZ01000002.1, read on the forward strand.
CTGTTGAATGAGACTCCAGTAGTGGGCATAGGAGTGACATCCCGTTTCAAAAGTGCTCCCATGTCTACACCATAATCATAACCCCTCGGTCGATGATCGCGAGGCCTTGGAATTGCATGTGCTGTTTGTGAGAGAAATAAACCAGCAATGGTCAGAAGAGACACGACTGAGGCTCCTCGAAAGAAGACCATTTTGATAAGAATTGGCAAATTGCCAGTGAGAAATCACGTAAATATGGCGAATAATCTTCAGATTAAGTTCTCTCCAATGTTGTGACAACTCTGTAGTAGTCAAGACTGCGATTGGCGATGGATTGAATTCTTCAAGGAGTAGAAAGTAAAGCAGAAGAAAGGTTTGAAAACTGTAACTTCAGATTCACCGGATGAAATACTTGGGCACTGTAATGAGCGTGAATGCAAACAAATGAATGGACGAGAATGAGATGGCGATGAGAGAGAACGGCGCCCACTACTCAGTGCTCAAGCAGAATGGATGAATGAAAGAGTGAATGAATGAATGGATGAATCCAACAAGACGGTAAATGAATGTGTGTAAAGAAATCGAGGGATAAGAAGGGAGTAATGCAAATCAAAAAAAGAAATGAGATTCAAATGACGAAATATCCGCGGTTACATATTCTTCTTGTAATGTGATTTGAATTTGAATTGAATTTGAATTGAATTTGAATTGTTTCTTTTCCCCAAGAATATTGGTGGAACATAGAGAACCTTATGATGGATGTAAGAAAAGATTAATTAGGGCTCATGTGGGAATCCACGAACCAACAACACCTTAGCATGACTCCAGGCTGAGCCTCAGTCAGTTGGAGATTGGCATTGAAGGAATGGCCACCCAGCCGTATGAAATAAGAAAAATAAAGATGATACTGGAACTTGGAACTTGGAACTTGGAACTTGGATCTTGGATCTTGGATCTTGGAAGCGTCCATCGGCAGGTTGCCGTTAGGATTCCTGTAGCGTCCCATTAGGATGGATTTGTGGTCACTGGCCATCAATGAAATTTGAAGATCACCATCCTTTGACCATTGTTGGAGGCGAAGTTCAGCAGCTCATTTTAGGACCGTGACAGTAGCTCCATAGTCCATAGTCCATAGTCCATGGTAGTGGGAGTAGCAGTCGCACGTACATGGTGGTAAGAGGTAGTATTGGTAGTAGATCTTGTAGAGATCAGGTTTAGTTTGTCGTCCCAAGAAAGTTTGAGGAATTAAGGATTATGAAAAGTATGAAAAGTATGAAAAGAGGAGCTCGGCTGGAGAAATCCTCAAGATTAAGGTTAAGGTTAATGATTACTGTATTTACGCTTTTTCTACAGGTCCGACGTTGCCACGTTGGGGAACTATACGAGTTTACAATTCAAGAGAAATTACGAGATTAATCATCCATCCCATGTGATCATCTTCCTATCTACGAGATAATCTATGAGACTCTTGTTGCTACATACTTCTATCATCATTCAGATGGAAATCGATATATTCTCCACCTCTTCGATCACTAGGTATTCTTACCTAGCTATGTACAGAATACAACACAATTCATTCATTATTGTTTCAGAAATCAGTTCATCTCGATTCTCGAGTCAGATTCAACCTTTGCTTTTGTTCATGTGCCGTCCTATCCATCTACCGACCTTTTCATCTAGCATAGCTACTGCATACAAGTGTCGACCGGCCTACCTTCCCAGATACTCGGTCCTCACCTCGAAGGAGACCAACAACTTCCTATCTTCATGAACTGTACACCAGGCGGTACTACTATTAGCTTACCTTCCATTGGCTAGAAAATCTCCCGTGAGAATGATTGATACATGATGCCAGTGCCAGTGCTAGTGCTAGTGCCAGTGCCAGTGCCAGTCAGTGCCAATACCCTATTTCCAACATCTTTCTTCCTCTTTTCCGTCGTCGTCTCGTCGTCTTCCAAGTTCTTGCCCATTCTTCCATCTTGCGCCGCTTACCCCCCTCAGCACTGCGGACGCCTTGGCATACTACTTACTTCATTTAGTCATTCGCTCCTTTCTCGTGTCATTCATCAATCATTATACAGCTAAGATTATTGCCTCTTTCAGATGTCTCGATACAATCCAGTCCATCTGCCGTGGTTGTATTTTACGTACCTGCCTAGGTGAGCATGCTTTATTGGACGGTGGGTAGATGTGAGATGTCTTTACTAAATAGTTAGTCTAGTACCATCTACTGAGTTAGTAGTTTCACCAAAATAGCATTCAATTCTAGGAGCGAGAAGAGGAGACTCTGAGTGCTACGCCGATTGTTAATCTACCGGTATCTGTCATTAAACCGTCGAAGAAATCATCTAGTAGATACTATACCCTTGTTTCATCATGAGGTGAGCACATAAATCCATCGAAAGCATCTAGCAGACCCAACATACGCGTCTATGTTCTCTTCCAAAAAGTCTCCACAATATCAAGATCCATACTCCAACATAATCAACGTAAATTCATACAAACAAGATCAAATCACAACCCCAAAGACATCCACAGTTTTGGTTTTCATAACATTTCATTCAATCCTGTTACACTTTTAACACGTATCACGTGCATATACACTAAATTAGCTCGTACATTAGGTAAGCAAGGATCATTATCTTGGTCCTTGTCTTCTAGTCCTAAATAATATCTCTTTTACTTTACACAACCTTTACAAATCCTGAATCAATAATCTCCATCTTTCGACGATCCATGCATTTAGTGCCCAACAAAATTAAAAGAAGTACCCCTTGTAAATGCTACAATTATTCCTTTTCCCAAGAACGCCTGCCAAATTTCAATTCGTCAAATCATCTTTTCCTCTCCCCATACTCTCCCCGCGAGTCACGCCATTCAAGGTCCAACATTATACTTCAACTTGATACCCATAGCCGCCAATTCAACATCCAAATACTTCAACACACCCGGAACAGCCACAACAGTGGTATCCTCACCACCTACCCATCTCTGTCCCTTACCATCTTCCCATACCTCTCCTCCACCCAACTTTCCTTCTGCTCTCGTCGCACACTTTCTACATCTGACCACGCCAGTTCCCTTCTTCTTGCTTGCAAATGCCGAAACGGTAGGTTGAGTTGACAAGAAAGTTCCACATTCCTTGCAGATCCACGATTTGGTGTAATCAGAGCAGTTGAGTAATCTATCTTGCAACAAGAAAGCAGTACCGTGAGCTAGTAAAGAATCACGTTCCATCTCTCCCACACGAATACCACCACCCTTCTTTCTACCCTTGATTGGTTGTCCAGTAAGTTGTGTGACTGGGCCTGTGGTTCTAACTTGGTATTTATCGTTTACCATGTGACGAAGACGTTGGTAATAGACAACTCCAATGTAAATATCGGCGTGCAACTCCTCTCCGGTAATACCAGAATACATAGGCTCATTGCCGTAGTAATTGTATCCGGCCTTCATCAATTGATGTCCAAAGTAGTCACCGGCCTTATGTTCCTCGTCGAATTTGAACGGGGTGCTATCTTGAGCCAAACCATGTAATGCACCAGCTTTTCCGGCCAAAGACTCGACAAACATACCAATAGTCATACGGGAAGGGAAAGCGTGAGGATTGATGATGGTATCAGGTTGAATACCAGACTCCGTGAATGGCATATCGACTGCTGGCCATTTTTGTGAACAAACACCCTTTTGTCCGTGACGACTCGAAAACTTGTCTCCGATGACTGGGGAACGAGGGATGCGGAGTTTGACAGAAATGGCTTGACAAGGTTCTATTCCGTTCTCATTTCCAATCAATCGAACTTCCTCAATGAATGCAATTTCAGTCTCCTTGTATTTCTCGAAATGAGTTTGACCGTCTCGATTGACGTATTTTCCATTCTCATCCATCGAAACTGTATGCCATGCAGCAATCAAATCACCGTTTTGAACCATTCGGCCAATGAATGGTAAACCATCCTCATCAATGACTGCTTTCCATTCAGCTTTCACGAGTCCACCAGGAGCGAAACCAAAGAGCTTCTTGATATTTCTAGCAGATCGAGATTTGTGCCCCTCCTCCAATTCGTACTTTTTGGTCTTGTAAATCGTTCCGTGACCGAAGCCGCGCTCGTGCGCGGACTTGTTGATAATCATAGCGTCGTCCATGTCGTATCCAGTGTAAGAAATGACGGCAACAACGGAGTTCATTCCGTTAGGGAAGTTATCAAAACCATATTCATTATGAAGTGGTGCGCGGACAATCGGAGTTTGTCCAGTTTGAAGGCGGTAAGCTTTGTTGTCAGTTCTGTAACGAATGGCGGTACCGGGTGTACCCATAGATTGTTTACCCATCTGACATTGGTACATGTTTCTGGGCGATTGGTTGAAATCGGAGAAGGGGGTCATGTTAGCAAGGATAGAAAGAATATGAGTAGGGTCAAACTCGACGTGAGTGTGTTCCCCAGATTCGATCTCTTGCTCGGTAACTGCAATAGACATGAAAGGTTGTTCGAGTGGTCCAACAAAATCTTCTTTATCGAGAGGCAGATATTTCACTGGTCTGACCATTCTAGCTGGCGCAGCAGATAGATAGATACCTGGATATTGCCCACCGTGTGAATTAGGAATATAACCAATTTCCAAATTGGTTGGAACACCATGTGACTTTTCAACCTTCCAGTAGCGTAGAGTATCCGCAATGACGAGAGATTGCTTGGGTGAACACCAGCCCATAATCTTTCCGTCTAATTGAACAACAACACTATCGTCAGTAGATGATGAGCCGGTGCTAACGACTCCCAGTTCAGAAAGAAGCTTTGGTAAAGCCGATACATCCGAGGCGTGTGTGAGAATTATGCATTTGTGTGAAAGATGGTTGAGCAGTCCACAAGGACTCCCATCAGGAGTGTGGACAGGACACATGAAACCCCAACTCTCTGGCAACAACTTACGAACAGTAGTAGTCTTCAATTGAGCGAAGAAACTACCTCTGTGAATCATACGGAAATGGGCGATAAATCGTAGGAAATTAATCTTTTCCGCGACAACCGTAAATCCAGAAGTTTGTTGAAGATCCAAACCCGTTGGACTAACAAGATTTCCAGTAGACATGAAGTACTCCAAAGCACCACCAACGTGTTCATTTGTCCTTGAACAAATTTTGACCGGGAAATCTTTCAAGAATTCTGGAGTCGCAAAGTTGTTTTCTGGACTTCGTCGAACATAATCCCTCAACGCCATTCTCAAACTAGTGTGAAGCCAATCTTCAAGTCTCTCTTTGATAATCATACCGAACAAGAATCCTCCGAGTAAAATTTCTTGATTCTGAACCGCATCAGGATTGTCTCCAGCACAATCTCCAGCAACCAAAGAATACAACTTTCTAGTCATGAAAAGAAGCATCTTGAATTTGTCCTTGTCTTGCGCTTCTGTAACGTCGGTATTTCCGAGATGAACAAGAACGATTTTGCGTAGGAATTCCGTTCCGACATCGTAGTTTGACATGGTGTCTGGAACTCCAAGGACAATTCTGAATTTCTCACCCAAGTATGCTCGAGTCTTGCTCTTTGTGTATAACCCGTAGGCCTTGTATGTGCGTAATAGCAATTCCACACGATCAGTTAAGAATGTGTTGTCTGCTCCCTTCGAACCAGCAGCACCAACAAGTCCTTCAAAGATTTCCTTATCGTTTGTTTCCACCAATGCCTTCAAAATCATCATAGCGGGTACAAGGAATTCGTTCTTGCGCCACGAGAAACGGAAAGTAACATTTCCATCGTTGAGGTAGTGAAGAACGTTGGTTTGAGAAGTTTGATCTGGTCGTACGGATCGAATGAGCATACCAAATTCGGTGTATGTTGGACCTCTGCCTTTGAATGAAGGTCTGATGATGGCCATAGGAAAGTTTCTTCGATTGACAACGAGAAGACGAATAATTTTCTCAATTCCGTTCACCACGAAGTATCCTCCAAGCTCTTCGGATTCCTCTTTCCTTTGCACAAGTTGTGCAGGTGAGTTATTTTGAAGATGACATTTATTTGACTAGAGAAAAAGGTCAGCTCAATCCGAGAATTTGAGTTCACGAGGGCTTATACCATCAACATCAAAGGCAATTGCCCAAGATCTCTGATAAACTCTTTTGGATCCCCGTTGTTAATCGAATACTCCATGCGCGCCGACATCTTTCCCCTGTAGGTAACATGTCGTTCTCTGCATTCTGCCGGTAAGATTTCTCTGTTTTTGGTAGAGAACTTATTGGATGCAGGTAACATAGACTTTTCGACGAAGACTTCCTTAATCCTCACAGTCAACTTATTCTTTCCTCCTGGACCTAGTCTATCATCTCCATCGAGATAGGTTTTGGAACCAATATCCAATAAACCTTGGGCAATTAAGCCATCTTTCTCGAACAGTGCATTGAATGATTCGATATGAGGAGCGACTGCAGCGGTAAGTGCAGGATATGCTGTGTGATCCTTTGGGGGGTCTCGGAAAAGTTTCTCTCTTCGAATGGTATCAAACTCGTGAGTCCATTTGGTGTTTGTAGGAGCGGAGGTAGACTTCGAGGGAGCCATGGTGAAGCTAAACGCAATTGATTAGTTAATGTAAGTTCATTGAGAGTATATTCGAAAGGCTAATGAAGCTTGAAGCAAAACAAATACTTACGATCAAAGCAAATCCTTCAATTCATGGGAAACTTTACCTTCTCGAAAGAAATTGTTGATATCAAATGAACTGAACGGCGTGTATCAGTTGCGGCAGAAAAAAAAAACTTTTGATTATATAAGCTATCCAGGTATTTATCTCTTATCGTCACAATGATAGCTTTGACTTGACACGTGATTGATTGGGTGAGATTGGTACTGGACGGAGGGGAGGGTACGTAGAGTCAGGTCGAGGCTTTTAAATTGTTCCTTGGGGGAAATGTTGGAGGATGAGTAGGATGGGTAGGATGGGTAGGTAGGATGGGTAGAATAGATAGAATAGGTAGAATAGGTAGAATAGGTAGAATAGGTAGAATAGGTAGAATAGGTATACAGACTTCACATTCCACATGCATCATTCTTCATTCATCATTGGGCTCAAGCTTATGATATCTCTGGGCAAACATCTTGGGCTCACATATGCAGAGAATCCAAAGCGAAGGCATTTGACGGCTTGAATGATTTTGATAGACGAAAGGGTTTCATTCGCTCTTCTATATCAAAAGCTTCATCGACTGCATTGCATGTATGAAGTACTAGGTATGGATAATGAATGCATTGATGATAATCCACCCAAAGGAAAGTACGAGGTCGGCGTGGGAGATATCTTTACTGCCAGTATGTAGTTACATGTACCTCATGTATCTCATACATCTCATACATCTCATGTATGTAATAAAATCGGTCTGAACCTGATTTTGAATGTTCCCGGATTCATAGCTGCATGCTTGACCTGCGGTATGCGATATGCCGTACGAATGTACGAATGTACGAATGTACAAATGTATGGAGGTATTACCTCGTCTGTAGCTTGAGATGCAGATACCCATATTTTACCTATACACTAGGTACATAACATAGTTCGAACGAGAGAGCAAACGAACGGAAGCCAACTTACCTCATTCATATCTTGTTATGGAAAAGAAGTGAAGGAAAAGCAAATACTACATCCATACTATACTCTCTTTACTCGAAAGGAAACATTCTCACCATATTTCTTTTTTGGCTACCGAGACGAGTCTCTCTGAGAACTGTCTCAAGTTTCGTGGAGATATTACCTACTACCAGGTAATATCTGCTAGTCCCTCATTCATTCATTCATTCACTCAACTTCTTATATACATCCCAATATTCGACTTATTGGTCTGATAGATCTATTGCATCGCCACGCTTTCTTCCTTCTCTTCTTCCTCCTATACATACATACATCCATCCATCCATCCATCCATCCATCCTACCATCCATCCACCCATTCATCCATCCGTCGATTTTCCATCATCTTGTCAATCGATATCAATAGTTCTACGCAGCATCTCAATCAATCAATCAATCAATCAATCAGTCAATCAATCAATCCTGTACATCATTTCATCTTCCCACCTGTACTTATCGCCTACCCGCCCGCAACCGCACAATCACTTAAATCGTGCTCTCAATCTTGCAATCATTACCGAAGTGGTTCGTGCAAGCCTTCTTTTGAGGGGAATCACAAGCGCTACAACCGATTGTGTGCTAAACTTCCCTTCACCGTCACATTGAACCCTTTTCATCCAGAAGAAGAATCTATCCGCCATACATATTCCGCTCAACTTCACTCATTCAATCTTGCTTCATTCGCCATTCACTATTTCATGATTGTACAAACCATCAAGTCACTTGGAGATTTATTGAAACTGCGAACGAGGTGTACGATATACATTGGGTAGCTATCTGATCATTGGCTTACTTACGGAAAAACGGTCTGCGGCTGCACTGCATCTCTACTTCTTTTGCCGGCTTCAACCCTGCAATCTTGTATCTTCATCTTGTCCAGAAACCTCACATACCTACCCTATCGTACCTGCGCAGCCTTGCGAATCGACGAAATAACATACTCGCCAGCGACAGAGCTCCAGGGCTTCCATCGAAACGATAAATAATTCACATAGGTGTGCAAGAGAGACTGGAACATCATGGCAAGTATATTCAGAAGAGTGTATGATTGGTTGCTGCGACTTTTCTGGTATGTTTCTTACCATCTGTTTGTTGCCAGAAGACGTCGATCTTGTGCGCACATCTTCATTTTGACAGCGACCCTCCACACGGAGTCATTTCAATAAGGTTTTCTGCTCTCCATCAACTAACCTTGTGATCTGCCGTTTAGGGCTACGGAAATGGACATTACGATGATCGGTTTGCAAAATGCTGGAAAGACATCTTTGTTAAGGGTACTAGCGGTAAGCTCTAATTCCACTCACCATTTCTTTCCGTGTCGAACCTTTACTTTGGCGGAAATGCTGATGGTGGTGTTAATGTGCAGGGCGGAGAATTTACACTTGAGTACGATGATTCCTTTCCTTCACAGCCAAGACAAGATACATGTACCTTCCTATCACGGCCTTCATTTCATCGAAGCGGGGTTCGCATATTCGTAGACCCCACGTTGCGCAACCGCTCCAAGCTGACCACATTTTACTTTCCCTCGCAGCTCCATTCCTACCGTTGGTTTTAATATGAAGCGTGTCCAGAAAGGGCATGTCACTCTCAAATGTTGGGATTTAGGCGGACAACCCCGCTTTCGTTCCATGTGGGAGCGATATTGTCGCGGTGTAAATGCTATTGTGTTTATTGTCGACTCTGCCGATCCTGATGCCTTACCAATCGCTAAAGATGAGCTTCATTTGCTTTTAGAAAAACCCGTCTTGCAAGGGATCCCTCTTTTGGTATTGGGAAATAAATCTGATTTGGAAAACAAGTTGAGTGTGGACGAGTTGATTGAGAGGTTAGATTTAAAGAGCGTAGGACATAGAGAGGTGAGCTGTTATGGGATCAGTGCTAAGGAGGAGACGAACTTGGATGCCGTTTTGCAATGGCTGGTTGCAAGGGCGAATAAGTAGAGTGCACATGGAGGGTGGATGATGGATCATCAAAGAACAAGTAAATCTTGTCGTGAAGTTTGGATGGAGTATTGCGGGTACGAGTTCTCCGGATATTAACGATGATTAACGACATGAAATGGCGAAAAGATGGGATGATAAATGATCGAACTTCGAAAAGGGTCTTCGCGGACCACGAATATATCTCCTCAGCCCACAGCAACCAATTCTAATTATTTTCAAATTCTTCCTTCTCGATCGGCGAGGATCCCTTCGACTTCTAGTTTTCGATTTGCTGTGAGCCGAACAGCGAGACAGAAATGTATCAAATTTCCTTGTATTCTTCTGGGTAGGATGCGCCATGTCTGCAACGATGAGACGACTTTACGACCCTCTGCTTTATTGTTGGATTGCTAGGATCGACATCCAGCGTGTTGCATGGTGCCAGTTGGTAAATGAGGTAGTGGCACCCGTGTGTTGAAATAATCGGAGAAGGACCATTGTATTTAAAACATTCATATTTTGCGCTTCCATGCCCAGTCGTATTTCCCATGAGTGCTCTGCGTTTTTTCATTTCCCAAAATATATATATTTATACGTTTATCTTTCATGCGATCGTCCTGAAGTGTAGATTGTAGGATTTCCGGAAAGTCTTCAGGCGTTTTACGTATGCGGTTTGTCTTCGACGGTACGTTAGGGCAATGTCGCGTCTTAGCAATGGTAGAACGAGGTAATGGATGACGATGAATCATGTGTGTTGGAAACCCGTGTCTGTCAGAAACCCGTTCGAGCGAAGATTGGCTTGCTGTCAACTGCATATGCGCTGTCAACTCGTGTAGCATTTGTCCACGGTGAAATATTCCCAATGCTCAGCTAATTCCAAAGTTTTATTCAAAGTTCTCATGATGAGACTTTGTTCAAAGATTCATAGATGCGCGCGTCTCCTTCTTAACCAATTTCGTGACCGGATGCCCTCCACCCATAAAGTACTCTGAGGCTCGAGTCGAGTTGGCCAAAACATCGAATATGGTGGGAAGGAGTTTGAGACGAACACGAATGTTCATCAGGGCGGATTGGGTGTCTCACCCGCATTTTATCATTCGTATCAATTTCTCGGCGCATCGTATGTGATGTGTATAGCAATAGTAATAGCAATCATGGGTGGATTCTCGGGAGCTTTTCAATGGGCTAGAATGGTGAGTGGGTGATGGGAAAGACATCGAGTTTGCCCTGGACAATTGGAATTGACGGGGAAAGCTTCGAGGGAGGAAGGGAGGGAGGGAAGAAAAGAGATAACAGAGGAGAGGGACCGTCAGGCATTTCATACAATAATGCTTAGAGATGCATCGCGCATGCTTCGCTGGCAGCCCTTAATTCTCAGAAAAGCACAGTCCGCACGTTTGATGCGTTGGCACCGGGCATGGATAGCCCATGGCTTGCAGGAATGGAGGATAGATGAGTGGGTGTGATTGGATGGATTGGCGAGAGGGGGGTGTGATGGAAGAAAAAGAATCGCAGAGACAATTGGGAACTTGGGAGGAAGGGAATTGGAAATTGTGAGCGAGGCTGGATGGGATGGATGGGATGGATGGGATGGATGGGATGAATGGGATCATGGATGGATGCAAGGTCTCTCTAATTATTGATTGATAGTCGTATATATATACCTAGTATGTAGATGGCTGGAATTGATATATAATAATCAAGTCAAGGGAGATGAAGCAATCGATTACCATCTACCTGGGGTAGGTATCTGTATAAAAGCTAGATATATGTAATATATCTATTTACTAATTAGGTATCTACCCAACCCTCACTTCAATCAGTGTAACTTTACCTCCCTTCTCTCGTGATCCGGAATGTTCGGGAATGTGATTATGTGATCAACACCGAGAGAGAATGTAAATTATGTCATGATACAATATTTCGTATTGATTAGGGTTGTATATCCGTACACATGCAATATATACTTTGTATATAATATATATAAATATATATATATGTATGTATATATATATATATCATATATCTATCCATCTATCAAATTCATTCCGAGTCCCGAGTCCCGAGTCCCGAGTTTGACTTGGTTTTTCAACATAGCCTCGTTTCTCTCACCAGTGACCAATTCAACATAGCCTCGTTTCTCTCACCAGTGACCAATTCAACATAGCCTCGTTTCTCTCACCAGTGACCAAACACCAGATATGTCTCTTGGCTATTGATTTCCTCTCTTCAATATCTCTCTCACACACATCCATATCATATTAAAGATATCAGACTCTCAGACTCTCAGACTCTCAGACTCTCAGCCCCCCGTCCCCCGTCCTCCATCCTCCATCCTCCGTCCTCCGTCGCCTCGTATCCTCTTTGCCACGATAAGGATTTCAATCTCATATAAGAAAATTTCCCTCGAGCTCTCTTCCTTGTAATACCTGCTGTGCCAAACCTAATAAAACCAGCTGAATATTACATACCAACGAAATCATGGCTGTGCTCGTGCAGATGATTGCCAAGAGGCAAAGCAATAACTTTGATGATGATGATGATATTGATATTGATAATAAGTAAGTCAGTCTATTTCCTATTTCCTATTTCCTTATTTTTTTTAACCTTTCTTCTTCTTACCCAACCCAACCTCTCTCGATATTTCTTTGTTGTCGTCTGTGAGCTATGATGTTCGCGAAATACGATTAACTTTCACAATAACTTCACTTCTCTCTTGTTCCACACACACACACACACACACACAAACAAATACACAACCTCTGTTATTCTCAATCATTTATTGCATCGAGCAATATTCAGATATCCAGATATTTACATAATCATACTTCAACTTGTTTACAATTCTTCAACACCTCCTCGCAATACGCAGTACCTACTACCAACAGAAGAGATCCTAGTGACTAAACTAATACAATGACTTACAGCTGCGATAGCTATGGAAACTGCTATTCGACATGGGGCAGTTGGGGACGATGGGTTGTGCTAGTTCTCATAATTCTTGCCTTTGTTCTTCTGGCTTTCGGTGTATCGTAAGTTACTATTATTTCCAATATGCTTCACTGGCACCGTTTGGATTGTCACTATCTATCGAGCTCATATATGGCTCGCCATATCACATCCCTTCCTTCAACATTCTCACTTCCAACCCACTAACACATACCACCAGATGCATCAACTCCCGTCGTCGTCGTCGTCAAGGAGTTCAGCCAATGTATGGTACAGGTTGGATGGCCAAGCCACCTCCATACGGTCATTACAACAACCAGCCCGGAGCTTATAACTATGGTCCCCCTCCACCCATGTATACTCCAAATGGACAGATTCCACCACAACAAACGGGCAACACTTTTAATAGTAATGATGGATATTACGGACATCATGGTCAACATGGTCAACCAGATATCGAATTGCAACAACCACCCAATGCCTACACGAGAGGCGGAGATGATGTTTACCAAGCACCAATGGGTCCACCACCTACAAAACACACCGAGGGAGATGGAATCATTCGATAAACTCTGATTAGATGAAAATTAGACGTTGGTTGTTTAGGGAAGTCCGGGTGAGGGGGGCACTTCGCTTGCGCAATGGTGAAGCGATTGGTGGGGATTGCAATTGTCACGGCGCGATGTAATGCGTTACAACGATGGACAAGTGGAAGTGACACAATATGGCGGCGATGATGAAAAGAAGTAAAGAATGATGGATTGGAATTAGTCGTTCAAGATCACATTGATGTCAGTTTGGGTTCAGGTTGGCTTTGGTGCTAGGTAATCTGTCAAGAAAGGAGTTTGGAACGGGTCTTACCAGTTTGGAGGTTTCCTATCAATCAATGGTAATGAATCAATGCATATGTCAGGGATGAATGGATTGGAAATGGTCAATAAACAGAAATACACGAGTTATCATATTCATGTTGCAAGTATGTGTTGTATTGTTTGCGTGATATAGAACGGGATCTTAATTGTGATATTTAGCTTTGGAATGTATGATATGTATATGTCTCTTGCGAGAAGGAAGATATCAAGAAGATGTAGGTGAGATGTCTGAAAATGAGATACTCGAGTCTCTGCTACTAGAGGTGATTACAGTGCAAGATGTTGGGTGAGGTAAGAAAGCGTGTATTGTCTGGTGTCTGGTGTTGTGTGTTTTTATTCAATGCTATGCGATGTGTTTCGTTTCGTTTCGTTTCGTTCTCCTATCTTTAAACGAGTTCTATTGATTTTGATTTTTACTACATATCCCATGGTATAGTCCCTTTCCCTCTCCCCGATCCAAATGTATCACAAAGCATTTGCTTACACCTTAACCAGTCACCATACATCGTGCTCATTGGCCTGTTTACTCTCATATCAAGATTCCGCAGGTCACATTCGGAAATTTGTCGTACCGCGATTCGATCTCGAAAGTGTGTTTTGTGGAACGAAGGAATGAGATGGGTGATATAATTTTGGTGTTTGTGGTTTTGATGTTTAGTTGGTTGTTTTTTCTTGTGGAGATGGGGAAATAGAGATGGGGGTTTGGTTGTATGTTTGAGGAGGAAATGATAATGGATTATAATACTATAGTTTATTTTGATATTGAACTTTCTTGAATTAAATAAAATAAATATTTAGTATAAATAAAAATTAATTTAGTTGATATAAAAATTTATAAAAAAATTGAAAAAAAAAGATTTTGTTATATATTCAAAATGGAAATAATAATATATTGTAATTTTAAAATTTGTTTTTAAATTTAAAATTTCTAAATTTATTTAAAAAAAATTTATAGGATTAAATTAAGCAATTGATTTTTTGAGATACAGAAATAGAAAGTTTTATTATATATTTAAAAAAGAAATAATAATAAATTGTAATATTATAGTTTATTTTGAAACTAAATTCTTTTAAATTGAATAAAATAAGATATTTTATATAAGAAAATATAATCTTTGATTTTGTTAATATAAAAATATAATTTTCAATTTTTTGGAAAATAAAAAAAAGTGAGATAAAGATTTTGTTATATATTTAAAAACAAAATAATAATAGATTAGAATTATATAATTTGTTTTTAAAATTGAACTTTTTAAATCTATTTAAAATATATAGAATTAAAATAAACAATTGATCTTTTAAGATAAAGAAATGAAAAGTTTTATTATATATTTGAGGAGGAAAGAGTAATGAATTATAATACTATAATTTGTTTTTGATATTAAGATATCTAATTTCATTTGGGAATACAGCAAGACAGCACCTGACCTGGTTCTTGAAAGTGAGAAAGTGGGAGTTTTGTTGCATATCTAGGGGAAAAGATAGATATTCTGTAACGCTACAGTTTGTTTTCAAACTCGAAGTTTCTAGATTCAAATCTATAACAAGACCGAGCTGAGCACCTTAACTGATTCTTTTACATAAAGAAATGGGAGTTTTGTTGCATATCTCAAAATCTTTGCAAGAAGAGGTTTCAATAAGAGGTTTCAATAAGAGGTTTCAATCGATCTGGATTTGAGCCCCTCAAAAGTCTAGTCTACTAGATATGCAACAAAAGTCTAGTCTACTAGATATGCAACAAAACTCAAGATAACTGGCACCTGACCTGGTTCTTGGAAGTGAGAAAGTGGGAGTTTTGTTGCATATCTCAGAATCGTTTGTTGAAGAGCTTCGATCGATTTGGGTGTGGACCCTTCAGATGGTATACCAAGTAGTTTTCCAGATATATAATAAAACTTGTAATCATTGAAAGAAGAGGTCTTGATCAATTTGGATTTGAGCCTCTTGCTCAGTCAAGTAAAGTCTTTCAGATCTGCAACGAAACTTCTCAACTCTACTTTGAAATTAGGTTAGGTGTTCAGTCTTGTTGCATATCTCAAAGTCGTTGCAAGAAGAGATCTCAAGCGATTTGCATTTGGGCCCTTCGGACAATACACTCTTTCAGATCTGCAACAAAACTCAAACGGTTACAGTTGAGGGAGGTTTCAATCCAAATGGATTGGAACCGCTCAGTAACAAAGTCTTTCAGATATGCAACAAAACTTGTACTGGTGAACACTCTTTTAGTTTTGGCCACCCGATTGGATAATAGACCGCAATAGTTCCGAAGCGCAACGGAGTGAGAAGAGAGAAGTGAACTTAGAGGCGTGTTGAATACAGTGGTTTTGAGGTCGGGAGCAGGTAGGAGCAATGTAAAGCTGGAGGAAGTTGTGTGAATTAGAAAGGTGAAAGGAAGGAGGTAGACTCGAACGTCTGGAATGGTTGAAGATTAGAGAATAAAGGGACAGGCATTAGGATAATTTGGCCATATGACTCTGACTGATAACCCAGTAGACAGAAACGATAGATAGTTAATGAGGGAATCCAGTACAGGTCATATGTGCTTTAACTCTTAGACCTGCGAATGCTTGATAGAGGCTTTGGGGACATAAGACTGCAAAACTAAGCTCAAAAATCCGGAATACATCAAGTTTTTGAAACATGAGCGGTCAAAGTTGAGCAGCCTAATCTCCATGTAGTTTGCGAAGTGCTGCCAAATGACAACTTCGAAGAATCTCATAACTGATAGCATACTAGAGATTTCTCGAATTGCTAATCCTATACTGTAATTGCCCTTGAGAACCAGACAACTGAGAAGATAGATTAAGGTGAGAACATTCCCAGAAATGTGATTATCTGATTTGAGCTTGGGTTCTGGTGACCAGCTTGTATACCAAACACATAAATAGATATCGCACAACTTTCTCTATCAAAATATCAATACGGCTTCCTTGTCAGATATTTAATAACAGTCTATGTGCAGTGTGAATATGAGATGGCAGAGATAAAACCTCGTATTGCGCTTCCCCGGGCATACAGTAACTGTTCGAAAGCAATTGTTACTTAAAATTCTGTGCGAATCGAACCTAAGTATTTACCCTGAAAGACTACCTTGAAGCAGATTGTAAGCATTCAAACACTACTTTCTCATCATAATAATGGTGGAATGAGAATACATGTATAGTGTTTGGATGTAATGGCGAAATAGAATTCCTCAAATTCTCGAAATGACCACACTTCTAAATTTTCATTCGGGAAGAGTGAAGTAGCTCAACTTCAGAATGGTCACTTTGAATCAAGACAAGGTGTAATCTGAAATGATAAACACTTACTCCGTAAATGTGATACAGTAACACAGTTCAGATGGAGGAAACCAGGTTCTTCAATGACAATATCTTCTCATGCCAAGCAGAACTTGCCTGACAGTTTGTGTACTAGCATAAACCATCTGATCTCAAAATTTGGCGCAACTGCCCACAGCCTTGGAAGTTGCCTTACCAACAAGAGTGCAGAGGAGATAGAACAGGGTAGTGAATAAACATTCAGCCATTCTTCAAATGCTAACTAGCAGCACTCAATACTCTCAAGCTCCAGGCAAACCAAGGAGGCTTATAGTGTGAATTTAGAATTACTTGGCTCTCGATGACAAGAGTGCTCTTGGAGTCTTATTCCCCGAGGTCATGGATCTCGGAGTTCTCATTGGCAAGTAAACAGAAATAAGCTTCAATAGTACCTTTATAGAAGTACGTCCAAGATGACAATATTGCGCGAAAAATCGATTCCCATCATCACTTCCAATTCCGCATGAACGTCGATTGAATACTCAGGACTGTTGACTCTGACCAGGAGACGAAAGCACGAGAATGAAATACAGACTTCATAGCCGTGTCAAGCCTTGGGTGCAAGCTAGTTGTATCTGCGACAGTAAGGCAGTCCCTATACCCTGTATTACCACGCCACGACAACAACCATTTGACAGCTCAGCCTCAAGTTCTTGAATAGCATAACCAGTAAGGGGACTTTTGACAATTAAAATGCCGGGCGGCATTCGCTGTGTCTATTTTGGGTGCTATTCGTATTTATACGATGACGAATGAACATTCCCTCATGATCTCTACAACAACAAGAAGGATGGAATGAACAGGTCGCCAAATTTTCTCTCGAAACATCATTTGATAACTGCGCCTCGATTCACTTCGAGCTTGCGAACCAACCAATATTCCGAAGAGCACGTGATTGATCAGCCACCAGTGCCATGGCGCCAAGGTCGGGAAAAGGCACATGAAAATTCTAACCCCTGACATTAGTGGAGTGGAGTGCGTGCTGGAGTAATAAAGTGGGTACAATGCCCGATTGTCTCATTTCGATTGCGATTGAAGGAGATAATTTATCTCATCCTCAGACCACACAGTGATTACATAATTAAATAGGCTTTTTGGCCTTGATTTCGAGGCAGGGCTTTTCGAAGCTTTATTATTATAAGATTTGAAACAATTTGATTCCAACTTTAGTATGAATCCCAATAATTTATGATTTTTAAATTTTTCAATTAAATATTTTAAATCATTCAATTATTATATCACTTTAATACAGATTCATTTTATAAAGATGAATTTTCTCATTATTTTAATATATTTATTATTATTATAACTCTATTTTATTATATATAAATATAACATTAAAAATTAAAAATAATAATTTTAAATCCCAATATTTTAATAAAATAAATACCCACCTTTTTCAAAATCAATTATTATTATCATTCTAATTAAATATATATATATTCTAAAAATTCTATTATCCACCTTATCCTCTTTATATAAATAGAATTCTAAATAATAAAGATTATTATTAATTTCAAAAAAATTGAATACTCTTAATTTCAAAATTCAATCTTCATTTGAAATCCAAATACCTTAAACTTAAAGCATTCAATTCAATTTCAATCTCTATCAATAATATAATCCCAATACTATTGATTCAATTGAAATAAAAACTTACAATATATTCAATTCAATAAAACAATTCGAATAATACTATTCTTAATATTAATATTAATAAAATAAAGTTATTAAAAATAATTTATTTAATTTCAAAAAAATTCTTCCAAACTATCCTATATTATCACTACAATTTTAATCAATTCAATACAAATTCAAATAATAATATCAATTGAATTTTTTTAAAAATTCTAATCAGTTTTTCAATAAATAATAATTGAAAAAGTAAAATATATTATTAAAATACTCTCATCAAATAGATTCAATTCCTCACCAAAAATATAACCAAAAACTCTCAAACTCTCAAGGAAATAAACACCCCCCAATCCCTTATTAACTGAAAAGAATTTGATTATTAATAAATTACAATACCACTATAAAAAAGATCAAGATATTAAATATTTATTAGAATTCAATGAAATACGTTTTATCAACAAAGAGAGTTTGAAAATGAGATAAGAGATAATGAGGGATTGGATTATGATGTAAATCATGTGATAGGGAAGAGGAAATAAGTGATGCGTAAATGGAGTGAGTGATGGATGAAAGAGAAGAGTGAAGAGTGAAGAGTGAAGAGTGGATGACTAATAAGAATGATACTTATGTCATAGACATGACCTCCTATTATGCACTCTCACTCACTCACTCACTCCCTCACTCATATACAACTGTGTTACTATCAACTGTCAATGCAAACTACTTTGCAAATAAATCACAAACCTCCACCAGGCTGATTCAGATTAAGGAACTTGGGTGCAATAGTGGATTAAATAGGCTGAAAATGTGAGATAGCGTAGAGATAGCCCGGGAAAAAAAGCTTGGGCTTCATATACATGACCACCAGGACTTCCAACAAACCACAACAATTTCCTTCAAATTAAACACTACCTTGCACTGCCCTGCCTCATCAACCACACACCCGACACACTCTCTCTCTGCCTCTCTATGTAACAATCCAAGATGTCCAAGATCTTGTCCACTCTTGTTTCACCTATCATTACCGTCCGATTGTGAGGGCAATCCAATCTTGTTGATATTGCATCATTGTTCTTGCGCGTCTTGATAAGGATACCTAAAGAATCCAAAAATCCTTCGTTCATTCCTACACACTCTTTTGGATCTCTTGGACTTCTTTGCGACGAGATACGACTTTCATTCCCGAAATCAAGTACGAAAACTCAGCAGGAACTTCGAGGACTACGAACCTGACTAGAAGATTGGGAGAAATGAACGGGAGAAATTGGAATTGAAATTGAAATTGAAATTTCACAGTCACATGAAGAAATCCGTTTCGGTGATTCGATAGCACGTTGATTCACCAGAGTCAACAGATTGACTCAAGAGATTAAAACACACGGCGAATTTGATGGTGAAAACATAGAGTAGGAAAATTCGAGAGTTTGCTTTGGAAGGAAGGAATAGGACCCAGAATAATCCAAGTCAAATGAGGATCAACAAATAACTGGAACTACCAACCAGCAACAAATCTTATACCATCCAAAGGGACTACTCACTTGCGACACACAGTTGAAGTCATCGCATACAACAGACTTGAGAATCAAGTCTTACCACGCCACCCCGAGGCACTTTCCGACTGCTAGAATTTATTGTGTGCCAACATTACATTTCACAATGCCACATATTACAACAGCGATGGAGTGGAGTAGGAGGAGGAGAATTGGAGATATATTGGCGGATAGCTTTTTAAGGAAAAGATCAATCACAGGCGATGTCTCGAGTGTGAAGGATTCTTTCAGTTCATGGTCAAATTGTATGGCAGCGACATATTGCAAGTTCGTCGCCCCTCCCCCTTTGGCATATTCCATTACCATGCCCTCCTTAAACTCAAACTAACCTCACCTTGCCTCTAGATGGCCTGTCATAGCAGCAATTATCGTCGTTGGCTTGATGGTTTTTTCCATAGTTTGGTGTATAATAAGATGTGCTTGTTGTGGCATGTCCTGTTGCTGCACTTGCTTTTCCTTTCTCAAATGTTGTGACTGTTGTGGTGGCTGTTGCGATGGTAAAAAAGACCGCCCTCACAAACATCTTGACGATTATCCACCTCCAAATCCGAATCAAGGCTATCAAGCCCCAGCCCCAATGATGGGCGGCGCTCTTCCTGCACGACCCGAACCTCCCAAGTATGCAACGTTTGTAGTAGGCAAAAACGGCCTCGCGGTCGATCCGCCAAAGACTATCTCAGAAGATGCACTACCGCCTATGCCGACATGGGAAAATGCGAGCAAAGTACATATAAATGATGATGAGAAAGGTGATATGGGCATGGAATTGAAGGAGTTAGATCCTGTCACGGGACAGAAGATGCCATTGATGAACGGAGGCGTCGCCAATAGTCATCTCAATAGCCCAGCGGTTGGACCAGGGGAAAGCCCATATGGAAGACAACCTCAGGGTATGAACAATGGGTTTATAAATTCACAGGATCCATATAACCAGAGTCAAGTCAATTTGGGAGGAAATGGAATGGGTAGAGGATATGGCCTAGGAGGAACGCCGAATCCGGGAATGCCCATCGATCCGCTCATAGGCTATAGAGGAACGCCGCCTCCAATGGGCCCAGGTAATCAACAAGATGGAATGGGGTATAGAGGGACACCAGGACCTGGATCCGCAATTGGAATGGGAAATGCAGGTATGGGATATAGAGGAACGCCTCCACCTGGTGGTCAAGGATATCGCGGTGCACCTTCACCGGGCCCAGGAATGAATCGTGGGCCAGGGCAATTTACGGGTGGCCCCTCTCCAGCACCAAGCCGAGGATACGGAGGACCCCCTCAGAATCAAGACTTTGAACCGACTATGCCACAAGAATTCATTTCCAGTGGCGGTTTCAACGACTCTCCGATCTCGGCATACGGTCAAGCAGAACCAACGTACGATAACCGACCATACCCAGCCCAACCATCACGTCAGTTTTCCAATGATTCCTCGAGGCCATTGAACCAAGGAAGATCATACACCAACAACGCTGAGCGGTCGTATCAATCCTATCAATCAGACGATTCCTCCAATGTCGGTACATATCCTCCCCCGCGCATGCCTTCTAGGGGACCTGGACCAAATGGACCGAATAGAATGATGTCACCGGGCCCGCAGATGGGAGGTTATGGTGGTGCGCAACAAAGAGGATTTAACAATCATTCACCTGTACCACCACTGCAGCAACAATCTGTGTTCGGACAGGGACAGGATAATTACGACCACGGAGCGCAGAGGAGTGTGACCAGAAGTCCCCCACAACAGCAAGAGACATCAGTGTATCCGGGATACAAACCTTATGCTCCACCAGAGCCAGAGACACCAGCATATCCAGGATACAAGCCTTATACGCCAGCCCCTAGGTAGCGATTAAATGGTTTAAGATTAATGACAAATGCTCGGAAGAAAATGCTGGGCGAGAAAGACAGCCGGTCGAGCGGTACTATTTGAGAAGGATACCACTATATGGACATACTAGGGTTTAGGGAATGGAGCATTGAGGCGTTTATAATGGCTCATGAATTAGCTGCTATTTGGGATATTCTTCATTTGATGCATAGGATGCAAGCGTTTAAAAGCCATTTCGTTGGATGATATAGGGCTATTTTGAGAAATACCTCTTTGCTGTTGTATTTTGTTCGGAATTAATGTAACAAGCAAGTGTCTTCGGAACATTGCAAGAGTGTTTGCTGTATATTTATATTCATGACTTCTTTTTCGTGGGGAGGTGTAAATACCCTTACTTAGCGTGGATCTATTTAAGCCTGATTAAGATCATTTATGTTTTTCCGGATACTGTTGGATCATTTAAGAGATTATTGATAAGCATTTGTCTTGAAAACGGAAGGATCTTTCGTTCGTATGATACATATACACTCCATTCAATAAACCTTCATACTCATTCTTACATGCCCACGAATTGAAATGATTATCTAGCTTGGACCATAGCTGGGTAGGGAGGATGAAATGAGTGTATGGGTCGCTGCAAAGTCTCGATGTCGAGGAGGGAGGTGTTTCTTAGATCATTATGTGAATATCGACTCTCTGTTGACTTCAAATTTCTTGAGATCGCTCCAAACAGAGCAGTTCAATTCTGCATTCTACTTATCGTCATTCACGACGGGGCAAAATATGTACTCTTTTCACTGTGTTTCTAGATTCATTCCTATATAGGAATTAGCTTACAGGTCCAAGTGCCCGCGGCCATCCTTCTCCCAGCTTTTCCCAGCCTTTGGACCAAAATTTCCATCAGGTTAGTAGTTGAACCAGAGTTACAAATTGGGGCGTCCAATGAGACAAGTGGTATGAGCTAATATAGCAACGTTCCTCAGGCCTCGGGAAGTCCGATGGTCAGAGATGGGGTCAAGTGTTAAAAGGCAAGATGCAACTACTTCGACATCTGATTCGGCGTAAGATCAAATCATCGCATTTGTCACACGAGACATGATTTTGTAGTCAGCTTGAAATTATTTGCTCATTGATAATTCTCTTGCATAAATGACTCAAGCTTCACAGATACTACAGCGGGCTCTTGAGACACTAGAATTTGTGATGACACGAGGATAGTCAATCGATCTTTTTCTTTCACTGTTAAGATGCTTTACAACATTTTCACAACGGCCATTCCCCGCTGATGTGCTTCTCGAGAATGCCGCCGCCAGCACTGCGCTTCTTAACATTGATATCAAACTCACAATAAGCACAGCAAAGAGTAAGCAACATGCCGATTTCCCGACTCACCGCCGAGTTTAGCGTTCACACTACAGTCAAGATAATAATGACCACGATCGAATTAGTTGCGTCATCCAGTACCTTGATGTCCAGCCGGTATGTATTTGTAATTCCCATGATCCACTTGCACATGACAGGTCTTTGGCAAAGTATTCCGAACGCATCCACATTCTAACAATATCGCTAAGAAAAGGAGACCGCCCAGGCTAATAGCAAAATACATACCGTATTAATTGAATTAGGTGATAATATCTTATAGCCAAAAAATCTGTTTTGAGTTAAGATTGAATATAGTCTTATAAACCAGATAATACCTTATAATGAAGATTTATTATAAATATTATCATTTTTTTTATTTTCTTACTTTCTTTTCTATATTCAACCTTTTTTTTCTTTTAAAAACCCCTTTACTCTATATATTATATTTATTTAATATATACTAAATATATAAAAGCTTATATAAAGAATTCAGATTTATATAAAGACTTAAAACCCTATTCTTTTCTATCAATTAAAATATATTTTCAATAATATTTTTTAAACAAAAATAAATAAAATAGAAACTATCTTTAGAATTATTTTTCTTTTCTTATGTTTCAATTGAAATTGAAACAAACAATTAAATATAATTTTAATGATTCATTTAAAAAAAATCGAAATATAAGAAAATCTATTTCAAAATAAATAAAAACTTTCTTAAATAAATTTAAATCTTTATTCTTTGAATTCTTTTGTAAATTAATATATTCTTTTATTTTATTTTTATTTATTTATTTAAATAATCTTTTTCAAATTCAAAAATTTAATTATCTAGTTCTTGAAAATCTTCAAATTAAACCCTCACTTTGCATTTCATTTTGCCTCTTATTTTACCCCTCATTTTATCCCTTATTCTATTAATCTATACTTCAATATAATATCTTCTAAATAATAAAAATCTGATATTTATAAAACTAATAAATGCAAATATCTTGAAAACCCTCGAATTTGATATCATCTCCTTTTTAAATCTAAAAAAGATCGAAATACACTTTTCGATATTATTATTTCAAGTAGAAAATAATCTAATTTAAAATCTAATATTTAAAATATTTAGACTCCCCTTTTTATTAAAGATATAAGAAAATATTAAGTGCGTCACGGCGCCAACTACGTTGCCTTCGTGCCTCAGGCACAAACCATTAGCGTGCCCTTAGCGTGCCCTACTTTCTATAATAGAGCCTCAACCTTTCATAACTTTTAAAACCCTTATATTATAATATAAGTCTTTACCTATACCTTGACAATTTATATCATTTTTTATAAACTATTATAGCTTTATTTTAGAAATCGAAATCATTATTAAAATTACTTCTAATCACCCCACTAACTACTCTAATTGTATTCATTATTGATTCACTATATATACTAATATTATATATAATTATCAAAATTACATTCTGATTATATTAATTATATTCACTACTAATCTATTATATATTACTCAAAATAACTTTATCAAAAGTAATAAAGTTGTATCGATTAATTATAAATTATTTTTACAAAAACTTCTTTCAAAATGAAGTTTTATTAAAAATAATTAATCAAATATTTATATTTAATTTATTTCCACAATTTCTTTTTTTAATTTATATCCTCAACTCTATCAAAATTGACATCTTCTTATTTATAGATTTATTTAATAATTCAAATACTGTATATTTTATAATTGCTTAAATTAAATTTATCTCAATCAAATCGATTATAAACTCATTACAAAATCAAACTATTACAATATAAACCCAAATTATTAATATTTAATTAAAAGTTATTAAATCAAAGAATACAATTAAAATATTGAACATTGCTATTTATAACAATCTACAAATCCCGTCTTATTATAAATATCTAACTACTCCTAAAAAGTTTAATAATAATAAATAGAATATTATAAAACACTAAAATCAATATATAGTATTTTATAATACAATTAATCATTATTTAATTACAAATTATAAGAATAAATTAGAATTTCAAAAGATTATATTTCTTATCAATTTACTTTCTAATTTTATCTATACAAACAATCAAATATATTTCAATATAATTATTAACAATCTATATAATTTTGATCATTGATTTTATAAATAATATATTATAACAAACATTTAATATAAATTGAATAAATAATACTAAATCCTTAATCTTTTATATAAAGCTTTTATAGATTATAATAAATACTAGATTAAAAAAACTCTATTTAATAATTTTATTATCAAATTTAAATAACTTATTATTAAATATAAGAAAACTATTAAATAATAAATCACTAATTTCAAATTTAAGGTTTCATAAGAATTAATTAATACTTTAATCAATTATACTAATAAATTCTTTACTATCAATATTAATATATAAACAATCTAATAAGAAGGTATTTATAATGATTTAAAAGAAAAGGCTTACTTCAATAATTAATATAAAAATCAGGATATCAATTTCAATTATAATCAATCGAAATCTTACAATAAAAAGCGAATTCCAATTATAACTTCTTTTATATCAAATCTCTTTAATAATTTTACACAATTAAATATTATTCACTAAATTTAATGCTCTCAATCTCATTATATTTCAAAATTGAATATTATTCACCAAAACTAATATTTTCAATCTTATTATATTCGAGAGTAATATTTTGAATTTGGTTTTTATTTTATTATAAAAAAGCTAATTATATTAAAAACAATTATAACAAAATACAAATTAACAATACAAAATACAATATTAATATTAATACAAAATATGCTCTCTATATCAATTCCTTTTTTACAATTAATCAATATTAAAATCCTAGATTCTATTACAATACTATTACCTCTTTATATCAAAATCTATCTATTAATTGTTTTATAATTATATGATTATATTATATCTTTCTGATTTTTTTAGTTTTGTTTGAAAACCTGATTTAAAAGGGTATATTAAAAGATTTGCTTATTCGAAAAAAAAATAGAAATTTAATTTCCCAATCTAATATATCAAAAGCTTAATTTCGATTTATAATTATAAATCGAGATTTTTTTTTATAAGAATTTTTTTTTATAAGAATTTTTTTTTATAAGAATTTTTTTTATAAGAATCTTTTTTTATAAGAATTTTTTTTTATAGATTAAACTATTAGTTATATTTAAAGATTCTTTATATCTTAGATCAATGAATAATAAATCTTTTAAAATCTCGATAGAAATCTTCTTTATACTTAATATAATCATTTTGTTTATTAGTTTTATAAATAGTAAAACTATAAACTATAATTTTATTATTAAAAAAGTTATTATTAAACTTCAAATATTTATATACTTTTTTTTCTATATCTATTATCTATTTCTGATCAATAAAAAGCTCTTCGATATTCCTTTTCAATATATATTTCTAGATATATAAATTAATAATTATAAAAAGATTGATTTATTCTATATTATTATTTTATTAATTACAAACCCTATAATCCTTAATCTTTTATAACTTTAATATCATATTCCTATTTGTAAAGATAAAAGCAATATTGTCATCATCTTGATAGCTAGTTGGGTATATATAGTCAAATCCCTGAATCATTACACATCTTCGAGAGTGATTACTAATCTATACTTAATTAGGAACTGTTGGTTCGAGAAGGATATGGAAGACGTAGCACCCACGTATTGTAGGTCCTGTATGTCTAATTGTATTCTATCTGAAGAGCTAGCTAAGTGGATAAGTAGTAGGCCTTATATAAGCACTACTGAAAGAACTAATCTCTTTCGTATTCGCTTAATCCTTTTAATACAGTAGCCTTTGTATTGGAGTCATTTCCTTGAAGTGAATTCCCTATAAGTGAATTCCCTTGTTCACACAGGAACTACTTTCAAATAGTATTTCAAAGCTATAAATATAGCCAATCAAATCCTCGATCCCTTTCCAAAATCCTTCGAGCCGGCCCACTTCGGGGAATCTACAGCTGAATCTAGGAACTAATGAACCCCGGAAAACTTCTTCAGGTTTTCTGGGCTATAATCTATTAAAGATTATAAGCTGAAATCAGAAATAATACCACTACACTATAAACACAAACCGGGCTTATAACTGTGAAGATAAAAGCAATATTACCATCATCTTCATAGCTAGTTGGATATATATAGTCAAATCCCTGAATCATCACACTATTATTAATTAATTAATTAATATTAACATTCAAATTTATATTTATATATTACTTGAAATATTACTACCTTATTAACTTTATAACAACTATTATCCCTAATATAATGAATAATTATAAAATAACTTTGCTAAAAAAAATAACAAAGTTATATTAATCGATTACAAGTTATCCTTACAAAAACTCATTTCAAAATTAATCTTTATGAAAGGAATTATTAATATAAGCTTTGAAAATATCTTATTATTATTTCAAAACCAATTAATAATCCTTAAATCTATTAAGATTTCGAATACTTAAAAAAATCTCGATATTATCAATTTCAAAATATTGTTCAAATCAAATTTATATTATATTCATTATATTAATAATAAAACAGATATTCGAATTAAAATAATTCTAAATTAATCAATCTTAAAATCAATTTTAATGTGAATAATTATTAATATTAGAATATATAAGAGATTATTATAGAATCAGAGTATTTTATTTTCATTATTATTAATGCTATTAAATTCCTTAAACGAGTTATTTGATGTTTTACAAAGTATTTAATTCGAAATATAGAATATAAAGTTTTTTGTAATTAATAATTTATATAATTCTATAAAAATGATAATATTTATATTATAAAAATATTTTAGAATAAATTAAATAAAATCTATAAGTTATACTATATAATAATAAAAGATATTATTCCTTTGTTAATAAACTTCTATTATAATATTTATAGGATTATAAGATTAAGGTTATATTAAACAAGAAATCATTTTATAATAAAGATTGTTCAATATTCCTAATCAAGCTTTAGATTGTTTGTAAATAGTTTAATAATAATTTAAATAAGAAATTCATTCGGAAATCTTACTTTCAATTAATCACTTTATTCCTTCTAACTATTAAAACTAAAGGAAGTATTTGGATTTATTAAAACTATTAAGAATTAAATAATATTATTATTAAAAATCGATATTCTCTATTATTAATTAAAAAAACCCTTAATATTTTATACAACATCAAAATCTATATCAAATTCAATATTATCACTATTTTTAATAAACTATAGATTACAAAAAGCTACAAATAGAAAATTATTTTTATTATTTATTTCGATTTATTCGAATTGCTAGTAATACTTTTCGAATTTTATAATATACTAATCTCATTTCAGAATTATATCAACTATATTCTTTTCAATCTTTTAGATAAGATTTGTATAATATATTTAAACAATATTTTAATCTATTTTAAAAATATTATAAATTATAAAGAATATATTTACAAGATTATTTAACAATTAATTAATATCAGATTATAAATCAATATCAACAGATATAAATTCAAAACCAAAAAAAATTAAATATCTTAGCTTAATTATTATTTTAAAAATATAAAAATAAATCTAAAGAAAGTTGATATTATATTTAATTAGAAATCATTAATTAAATTTAAAAATCTTTAACGTTTTTTTATATTTATTAATTTTGATTAATATTTTATTTACAATTTTTCTAAAATTATGAAACCCTTTAATTGTTTTCTAAAAAAGAAAAGAATATAAAAATAAACTTTCAAATAAAAAAATATTTTTATAATATTGAAAATTACTATTTTCTTTACCCTAATTCTTATTATATTTGATTACTATTATTATATAATTATTGAAATCAATATTTTCGATTAAATTATAAATGATATCGTTTTGTAAGAGTTTAGGCCTCGGCTTATTGTACACTAAGCGAAAACACACCAAAAAACCTTATTTCTTCAACTTTTGAATTATATATTATTCTAATCAATCTTTAAATTAGATTTATAAAATTTATTCTAATAATAAATAATTAATGAAATTATATAAAAAAATGAGTGAATTATTTTTAATAATTTTCTTGATAAAATTGTAGATATTTAAAATTGGAATTTCTGAAATTTTCAAAAAAATCGATTTTTTTATATAGAAAAAGCATTACATATTAAAAAATTTGGAGATTTCCAATTTTAAATATTTATAATTTTATCTAAAAAATATTAAAAATATTTTACTCATTTTTTCAGAAACTAATTATAAATATTATTTAAATAATTAATTTTCAAATTATATTTTCCATTTATTAAAGAATTATAAAAATAATTAATTTATATAGAAAAACAACATTTTTGCAGGGATTTTGTTACGAAATAGGGTGGTGTGCGATAAGCCAAGGCCTAAACTCTTAATATAATGATAAAAAATATTTATATTTAATAATATATTTCTTATCAAAATATAATATTATTAAATATAATTATAAAATTTATAATAAAGAATTCCTAATTATTAGAAAATTATTAGAAAAATCGAAATTAGAATTATATAATATTCAAAAACTATTCGAAATTATTACTAATTATAAGAATCTTGAATACTTTATATCAACAAAAATACTAAACTAATATTAAACTAAATAAACTAAATAAATCAAATTCTTATTTAATTTTAATTTTTATATTATATATCAATTCAATTATAAAGCTATTTATTTTAATATTTTGAATTACAAAATAAAAGATTATTTAATATATATTAATTCTAATAATAATTAAATTAAGAATCATTTATAAATAATTCTTCTAAAAAGAATATTTGATATTATTATATTCGAAGATACCAGGGGCCTGCGAGCCCCCGGACCCCTTGCTTTTTGAGAAAGTATTATATAATTATATTTATAATTATAAAAATCTAAAAAAGAAATTTTATTGAAAGCTTATAGGCGAAATCGGTTTACTTTTTTTTATTTTTATTTAGATTTTAATGGATTATATTATTTCAAATCATTAATTATATTACTAAACTATGAAAATCATAATATGAAAATAACTTTTATTAATATTAGATCTACTATATTCAATATAAATCCTTTTCAATTGATTATACAAACTCTAATTATATCTATACTACTTAAACTTCAATTAACCTTTTATAAAAATACTAGTTTTGAAATTAGTATTATAAGAATTATATCATTTGAAACCCTTTAATTTCTTATATATAATTATTACTTTTCCTTTTTTTTATTCAATTCATATTAATTAAAATAAACTAATTTAAATAATTTCATTGAAAAAGCCTAGGGGCTTATACTATAACTATAATATCAAGGAAGTCAAGCCAATTAGATTGTTTGAATCGAATCTCATTAAACAAGAGTTTCTCATTTTTCGTATATATACAGTACTAATACCTCATAGGTGACAAGAATATTAAGGAGGTAAACCTTTAATTATTCAATAAACAAATAATAATTTAAATCTAATTATAATCTCAATAAATATAGTTATTCCCAGTATTAGTAAATCAATCAATAATTTCATTAATAAAATATATAAATCATTTAAACTAATTATAATTATATATATAATATTTCGAAATCTTTTTACTTATTATTAATTATTAAACATTCAAAAGAATTTTAGAATATTCTTATAAAATTATAAATTAATAAATAATAAAATCTTTTATTATAATTACCTTTTTGTTTCTTTTTCTATCAAATTTTATATATAGATTATATATTAAATATATTCAATTAAACTAATTAGATATCCCAACTATATTAAAACTATCAATTTTGTTTTTTATATATATTAATAGCTCAATATATTTAGAAAAATCGAAATATTTATACAAGCTTTTTACTTTATTATATTCAGATTTTTGAAATCTTTACTAATATTATTCTATTTCTAATTCGATATTTCTATTAACTATATTATATTATTATCAATCAATAAATATTATAAAAAAAAATTAATATATTATTATAATTGTTTGCTATTTAATCCAAATATAATATTTTAGAATAATTATAAAACTATTCATAAAAGAAATTCGCAAATCAATTTATTAAAAAGATTTATTATCTATATAAGACTTCCAATAATATTATATCCAATAAAAACTTTTAATTTGTTTTTAAATTTTGAAAATATCTGTTCAAATATTTATCAATCATTTTGAAACGATTTATCTTATTCCATTTTGAATCTAATAATCAAATAAAAAAAGTTAATACTATAATCAAATAATATTTTATATTTTTTATAAATTTTTATTTAAATAATTAATCTAATTGATTTTTATTCGCAAAATTCATATTAAATAATATTATATCAGAAATTATTAATATATCTCTTTTCTTTATTAATTATAATTTCCATTTATATTTTGATATCAAATTATTTATATTTATTTTATTGAATTTATTATATTAAAGAAAGCAAAAGTTTTTTAAAGTTAATAAAATTATAAATAGATTTGATTTCATTTTAATTAAATTAAAAATGCTTGTAATTTAATCGATTCAAAAATACAAAGATTATATTAATAAAATTTATAATAATACTTTTTTTTATAAAAAAATAAAAAAATAAAAATGAATATAAAGAATATAAAAACCAATTATTTAATAAAAAAGGGTAATAATGAATAGAACGATTTTTATAAAATCCTCAAAGTTTACAAATATATTTGTTTACTTTAATTCCTAATTAGTTTCAAAATCTTTCTAATGTTTTATAATTCATTACTTCAATTACTCTATAATTTATTAAAATTATTAGATTAAATTATTATTAATATTATTGAATTATATAGAAATTGAAACTAAGTTTTTAAAAGAAATAATAAAATATATAAAGAAATTTAATAATAAAAATTTAAAAAAATTCTTTAATTATTATAATAAAATAGTTTTTATTATTAAATCAAATAAAAATACTATTTATTATTATAACAATTAATTAAAAATCTTTAAAATCAGAAAAGGATAATCATTATATTTTATTTAACAAATCTAAAGAAATCGAATCCATCTATATAAATTGGATTTAGAAAATCTATTATCTCAATTACTATTATCTCAATTACTATTATATCAAGAATAAATTCTAAATAGAAATCAAATAAATTGAAAAATATTTATTAATTAATTATAATCTTCAAAAAAAATCGTTTTAATTTTATAATAAAAATTAGAGTTTTCTAATATAATTTCAAGAGATTTTGAATTCATTTCAAAGGATATTGGGTTTTTATTCAATCAATTTTATTATTTATTTAATTTAAATATAATAATAAATCAACTTAATAAATCAAATCCCTATAATTTTATTGAAAAATAACAAAATTAATTTATACCTTAATTTGTTTGGAATAAATAAGCTTTAAAGGGAGGGTGTTATTATAATATTAATTATATTGCTTTTGTACTTCAAATGTAGATTATTAATATACCCTTAGTATACTCTATTTCCTATAATAGAGTCTCAACCTTCTATAGCTCTTAGAACCCTTATGATATAATATTATAAGTCTTTACCTGTACCTTGATAAAGTGAATAGATTTAATTAAAGGATTATTATTAAAATATTTCAATATTTTTGAAATCAAGAAGAAGATCATATAAAATAATTTGATTAGTATATTCTTATAAATTCAAATTTAAAACTATTTAATATTATTAATTTATATAGAAAAAGAATAAAAACGATATTATTTCTTCTGTTACTACTTACTTATTGTGTATTATAAAAACTTGAATATTTTTTTTTGGAAATGAATCAACACTGAAAAACTAATCTTATTAGTTTGAAAAGAATTTTATAGATTATATAATACAAGATATTATATATATTTTGAAATGGAAAAGTATTTATATAAATTTTTATTTTTTTGAAATTATTAAAAGATATATTATATATTGCTGATTTATTTATGATGTAAAAGAAATCTGTTAAAAACTTTATTTTTTTAAAACGATATATATAGTAAAGGTATTTTATAAGATGATTGTATTTTAATTTTAAATTTTCAAGTTTTGAATTTTTTGGTTAATATTATATTTTATT
The DNA here is from genome assembly GCA_014898425.1 of Botryotinia globosa. Lineage (NCBI taxonomy): Eukaryota > Fungi > Ascomycota > Leotiomycetes > Helotiales > Sclerotiniaceae > Botryotinia > Botryotinia globosa. The sequence continues at coordinate 658,900 of RCSZ01000002.1, forward strand.
ATAATATAGAATTGAATAAGTATAAAAAGTTTTTTAAATAGTTTAGAAAAGTGATTTAGAGATGGTATTAATTCAATTATTGAAATATTATTTGTTAATTTAATTGTTACGGGCATCAGTCGGTTTAGCGTCGGGCCGATTGTTATTCCGATGTGAAGAGTTTATATATATATATATAGCTTTAGAAAGAGGTGTTGGAAAGATCAATAAAAAGTCTTATAATATATCTATACCTATATCAATATTAATTATTACGTTATATTTATTCTAATAATTCTTTTTATTTTTTTATTGAAGTAAATTAACAATTAGTTTTCGAGAATAGTTTAAAAAGTTTTTTTAAAAAAAATTCAAGGATTTTATTTAAATTAGATTATAATATATTTACAATATATCATTAATACACAATTAATATCATTTAGATTGAAATAATCTTTATTTTAGTAAATTGAATTAAAAGAAAATTAAGAAATGAAGATATCTTTATAATTCAAGCTTTTTAAAATATTTATAAAATATTTTTATAATATATTATCGATATTCTTTCAAAGAATGAATAATTGAATAAAAGAAAGAGAAAAAAAAATTCCAATTTCTTTTAGGAAGTATATTTTATTTTAATCAATATCTGTAAGATATTAATAAAGTATTTATTTTGTTTGTTAAAGAAAATAGATTTTTATATTTTAGATATTTTCTAAATTTATCAGAAATTCTGATTTCAAAAGCCCAATAGAAAACTAGCAAAACTATATGTTATTCATTATTTCTAGGATTTTAGGTTTTATAAAAAAAACAATAGCTATAAAATGTAATGTTTTTATTTTGTAAACTCTGTTAAGAGAATAAAGTTTTTTTACGATGTTTTGGGAGTCTTTTATATTAGAAAAAGATTGAACTAATTACTTTATAATTAGTTGAGTTTATTAATGAAAATTGATTGCAAATAACCGATATTATGTTGAATAGCTTATATATTAATAAAAAGCAAAATATTATTTGATCAAATTATTTTATTTAATAAAAGGATATAGAAAAACTATTTTTAGGATTTCAGATTTTAGGTATTTTTGAATTCTCAAAAATTACTTTAGATTTTAAAAGTTTAGTGGAAAACTAATAAAGCTTTATATTTTCAAATTATTTTTTGAATTTTAGGTTTTAGATATCTTTTGGATTTTTAGGAATTTTGAGGAATTTTGAGAATTTAATAGAAAATTAACAAGATTTTGTATTTTGAGATTATTTTTAAATTTTGAAAATTTTGAAAATTTCTTGAAAATTTTAAATCTTTTAAATTTTAAAAAATCCTTTTAAATTTTGAAAATTTAATAAAAGGTTAATAAAGCTTTGTATTTTCAAATCATTTTTAGAAAAATTTAAATTTTAAATTTTTTAGAATTTTGGTACGTTAAATATTTTTAAATTTCTCAAATATTTTGAATTTTCAAGATTTTTAAGATTTTCGGATTTTCAAGATTTTCAGATTTTCAGATTTTCAGATTTTCAGATTTTCAAGATTTTCAGATTTTAAATATTTTCTAATTTTCTGAACTTTTAGATTTTCAGAAATTTTAATATTAAAGATTAACAAAATACCATCATATTTTAATAATTATAGATTTTATATATTCTCAAAATTGAAAATCGAAAGAATTTTTATTATTATTATTGGATATAAAGCATTAAATTATCGAAAATGAACTGATTTTCTTTTCGAATCTTTCGAATTTTAAATCTTTAGGGTTTTTATTATTCTCGGGATTTTGAGCATTTTGAAAATTATATATTAACAAAATATTATTGAATTCTAATATTATTACATTCTAATATTATAAATTTTATATATTTTTTAAAAAAGCAAATAGTTTTTGAGATCAAAAATCAAAAAAAGAAACAAATTTTTATCGAATATAAACTACTATTTTATTAAAAACAAATTGATTTCTTTTTTTTTTAAATTTTTTAAAGTTTTAGATTTTAAAAATATTAATTCAATTAATTTAGATTTTGTATGCTTTTAGAGTTGAAAATCAAAAAGAGAAAAATAAAATCTTATCAAATGAAAATTATTGTTTTATCAAAAACGACGACTTGATTGTTTCAAATTTTTTAAACTTTTAAACTTTTTAGAATTTTGGGTTTAAAAATGAAAATTTAATTAACTTATAAAATTGCAAGAACTTTAGAATTTCGAGATTTTGAATATTATATATTAATAAAATATCATTGAATTCTTTTCAAGATTTTCAAAGATTTTATATACTTTCAAAAGATAAATAGTTTTTGAAAACGAAAATTAAAAAGAGGAAAACAAAATCTTGCCAAATATAAATCATTATACTACCGAAAACAAATTGGTTTCTTCTTTTTTGAATTTTCGAAATTTCAAGATTTTCAAACTTTGAAATTCAGATTTTGAGTTAACTTCTAGATATTCTTATAATATAATATGACAAAAGCTATAAAAAAGTTGAACCTCATAAAATAAGAATATAAACACTATATAACTAACTCTTACTATAAAAGTTAATAAAGCTTAGAAAAGAAAATCGATCTAATAGTAATTAATTATCAATTAGCTTTTAAAGTTTTTAAAGAATATACAGAAATTGATTATTAAATAGTTTTTAAAAACTTTCAAAGAATACAAAATAATCTATTGATTAGTTTTGAAAGTTTTTGAGAACAAAAATCAAAATGGATTATTATTATTAAAATTAAATCTATATTTATAGGATTTGAAATATAGATAATGATAAATCAAAACTTTTTTATAATATAGAATTAATATAAAACAAAAAAATGAATAATTTTACACATATAATTGTATCTTTTCTTTTGAAATTAATGAAAAAGGAAAAACATCTAAATACAACACAAATAATGGTTTTATATTTAATATAAAGATTATCTAAAGCTTTATATTATCTTTATTTTAATAATCTGTTTGCTTTAATTAATTTTTTAGAATATATATATCAGTTAGGGTATACTATTATAAAAAAAATATCGACTGAATGTTGATATTTATAAAAATCTAGTTTTTAAAAAAAATACAATAAATACAATAATATACTATAGAAAATGTTTATTTCTATAATATTTTTTAAATATAATATATTATATAATATGAAAGAATAATACACCAATTTTAGCTCAATTTATAATATATAATAGAAATACTTTTATTTGTAAATCACAAAAACAATTAAAATCTATCTATTCGAAAACTAAAATAATTAAAACTATATTCGAAAATAAACTAAAAGAAGATTTATTTACTTCAATTCCTTTTAATAATTATAATCATAATATGAATATTATCAATATTAAAAATCAATTATATTTATTTATATCGAAATATTAATAAAAAATATATTATAAAGATTATTAAATTATAAAATAATAATCATTAGTTATTATTTCAATCAATTACTATTTAATTTATAAAAAATTGGTTTAAAATATTATGTGATTAAATTCCTTAAATATAATATTTTTGAAAGATCTTTTAATAATAAATTAATTAATGAATTTAAACACAAATATTATTCTAAAAATTGAAAATGATTTATACAAATCTTTAGTAAAGATTTTAGTTCTATATTAAATCATTATTTTATTAAATTGAAGAAAAAAATGAATTATAATATATATAAAGAATTTTTTTGATATAAAAAGAATTATATTGAAAGAAATTTTAAAGAAATTTAAAGAAATTTAAAGAAAAAGGTAATAAATATAAAAATATTATAAATATAATATTTATTTATATAATAATAATATATATTTTAATAACTATTATAGAATATAATCCAAATATTATAAGAATTCTCAAAATGCTAATAATTTGATTGATTAATTAGATTCCTATCAAGCGAAGGCGTTATAGAGTAACAATCAGATCGACACAACATCTCAAAATCGAGGTATCTTTGTATTTTCGATTTTATTATACAGAATTAATTCTCTATATTCTTTATAAACCCTTTTATTTAATCTGATAATTATTTTTATAATAATATTATTAGATAGTGGATTTATAATACCAAATTGTTTTTTGTAATTATTAAATCTTAGATTTATATATTTATTGAATTTATAATCCCTATTTAATTTTAATTAATTTTATATAATCAAAAGAAAAAGAAATAAAATGAATATTTAAATACTTTTTTTTTCAAAGCTAATTATTATAATTAAAATATTATTTTGAATATATCAAATACTATTAAAAAGTAATTTGATACTTTTGAATATAATATAAAAAGCAAATATATAATTGTTATAAATCTTGTAATATTATTCAATATTTTTATAATATTTTATATAAATATATTTAATACAACTTTTATAAAAGAATTTATTAATTCTATAATTAATTTTATAATTATTATTGTTTTCATCGATATTATTATTCTTTTCATATTTCTTGATATTTGTATTCAATTTTCTACCTATATTGTATTTATTATCAGCCCTAAGATTTTTATAGAGATAATTAAGTTTAGTAATATAAATAATATTAAAAATAATATTAATATATATATACAAAAATATTAGTTTATATATATAATAATATTACTTTATATATAATAAAACCCTTTTTTAAATTAATATAAATAGAAATATTATATTCAATTTATATTACCAATTAAATAATAATAAAATAATTGATTATATATCCTACATAATCCTATTATCTCAATACTTGATAAAGAGTGATTTCAATATTTAATATTATATATTCAAATCAAAAATACAATTTAAATATAGAGATTTGAATTTAATATATTAATTTAGTAATAATAATATAAATTTTATTAGTATTTTTAGTAAATCTATATATAAAATTGATTATATTATTAATTTCACTTTTTTAAATATTTTTTTCATTAGGATTATTGTTAAGGAAAATATATATAATGACTCGAATTATAAAATACAAATTATTATTATTCTAAAATAAAATACAATCTTATGAAAATAATACCATTATAGGATTTTAAAAATAGAATTAGGAAAATTCTTTGATTTAATATATATTAATATAATTTGTTTTTTTAATTCCTTTTTTTTTATAAATAAAATAGTAATTAAAATATATATAATAGATTTTATAATAATAATAAATATTGCTATTTATATAATTGATAAATTTAATAAAGAAAATAATAAAACTATATTATAATAAATCTTCGAATATAAAAAAACATATTAAAATTATTTTTATAAATACAATACTTCAAATAAAAATATTTCCTAAACAATTTGAATCTTTTATAAAGTAATCCAATAAACAAAATATAATTATTAAAAGAATATTATAAATAAAATCAAAGATGATAAAAAGTTTTATAAAATTATTAATTAATATAAATTAGGGTTTAATTTGAAATTGTTTTTATTATATATTAATAGAAACTTTATTAAAAATATTATAAAAAAAATTAAGATTTTATATAAAGAGGTTTTTAATTGTTTTAATATTTTTGATAATTTCGAATATAACCTCTTTAAAAATTGAAATAGATCGAGTATTTTAAAATAATTCCAATTTCTTTTAATAAAAAGATTGAATATAATATTATTAAAATTTCTAATATCTCACCAAATATCAATCGTATTACAATACAAATATTTAAGATTTACTAACTAATAATTAATAATATTCTACATAAGCTTTATAATTAATACCTAATATTTAGTTTTATTCTGCAAATCTAAAAGTTTATTAAAATAATTATACTACCCAAGATTAATAAAAAAGATAAATTCTTTATTTGTTTTTGATAATCAATTATACTTATTTTTTATATTTTAAAAGATTTAGAAAGAATGATAATCTATTATTTGATATAGATTATATTAACTAATAATATCCTTAGCTTGTAATACAAAGAAATCTTCTTTAAAAGAATTATTATAAATCTAATTATTTGTTTTATATATAATATAAAAACTACTTTTTCCCAAAAACTAGAAATTATTATAATCACTATAGATATTCAAAATACTTTTGATATATTTCTAAAATAAAAATTATTTGAAAAAATAATTAAATAAGATTGGTTTTTAGCTTTTTTAAGATTAATCGATTTCTTTCTTATTAATTAATATATTCAAATTTGTTTAGAAAATTCAATTATATTTAATTATAAAATTATATATAGAATATTATAAAACTCATTTTTATTTATTTATATATATGCTATATCTAATTAAACTTATATTATAAAATATAAAGTTATATTTCAAATATATTAATAATTTTTATTTATATTAAACTTTCTAATCCCTAGATTTCAATATTCTCGTTTTGATAAATAATATAAAAAAAATCTTTAAATGGGGTAATAACAATAAAATTATTTTTGTTTTTGAAAAATTTAAAATAATCTATTTTATTAAAAAAAGAAAGAATTATACTCCCTTTTATATTATCAATAAAAAGTTTATTATTATATTAATTATTATAATCAAAAATAAAATATAATCTACTTTAAAATAACTCGAAATCTGATTTAATAAAAAACTTTTTTTTAAAAAATATATCATTATAAAAACTATTAAAATTTGAATAGTGATATATTATATCTATAATTTTATAAAAACAATTGATAATCCTTTAGTTTTAGTTTTATACAAAATTATTATTATCTACATTATTCCCTTTTTTATATATAAAACCAAAATATAATTTAATAATAAAACAAAATCATTTTATATTCAATATATTATTTATAATTTTATTATCTCCTTCTAAATGAATTAATATATTGATTTATTAAAATAAATATTTGTTTTAATATTCAAAAATATACTTTCAATTTAAAAAATTATTCCAATGATTTTTTTTATTAAAAATACAAATATTCTATTTATTAATACAATACTAAATAAAATCAAACTTCAATTCATTATATATATTTAATTAATAAATACTTTTCACCCTATAATCCACCAAATTATATCCCTATTTATTATTAAAAACAAAAGTATTAATTAATAATAAAAATCTAAAATTAAAATTTAGTATTTAGAAATAATCCTTTTTAATATTATATATTCTATATTACAATCTCCACATTTCTCTCCAAAGTATTAAATAAATCTAATAAAAGATATTAATAAAAAAACAATAATTATTAACTTTAAGAAGTAATAATCTTATCTTTTTTTTAATAAAATTTCAATCTTCTCAAATAATTTTGAATAAATTGTTAATAAAAAGAGATTTATTGAATATAAATATATAATATATTAAAATAAAGAATAAATCGCTATTAATTTAAACTTGATTAATAATACCTTATATATTTTTGATTTAGAGGTAATTGAGATTTATATAAACCTCAAATATACTTTAAAAATCTTTTTATTTAATGAATAATATTTATAGTTCTATATCAATAATATTTTAATAATTTAGTATTTATATAACAATACATCCGATTTTTTTTAATAGGTTTTTTATATTTATCAAAATATTATATAGAGTTTTGATATTAGGGTTTGCTGATCCCCTGGATATACAGATATTGAGAGGAATAAAATTATTGATAAACTTATTAATTTTAAACCCTATAAATTTATTTAGAATCTAAAATCTGCTTTAATATTTATTATTAATAGAATAGGGATTATTATTAGATGGTTTTATAATTGAATGGAATAATTCTAATAAAAGAAATAATAATTTATTTTTTTAAATATTTATAATAAATAGAACCTTGTTTATATAATTAAGTTTTCTTTAGAATTAGATTTATTAAAAAAAATATTATATTATATTCTAATTATACATATAGAATATAAGGATTTTGTATAATATTATAGAAAGTTCTAATATTAAAATATTAATTTGAAATATTCTTATAGTTATTAAAAGATTTTTGAATATTTGATATTATATTATAAATTATTAATTCAATTCGAAAAATGATTTAAATAATTATTTTTACTCCCATCTTTATCAATAACAAAAGGTTTTAATTACCTTTTATTTTTAATATTACAATTATTAATATTAATCAAATTCTTTAAAATCATTTGGTTTTATACTAGCATTTATTTTTATTAAAAATATTTAATTACTTTTTTCTTTCTTTTTCTTTTTCTTTTTCTTTTTTTTTAATTAGATTTTATTTTTCTTTCATTTAATTTGAATAATAATTAAAGAATATAATAAAAGTTTTTTTTGGTGTTAACATATTTTATAAATATATATCTTTATAGCCTACATTTGTTTATTTCTAAAGAATTATATCTAATTTTTTAAAATCCTAAAAATACTATTGGCTCTATTTCAACTAATAAAAAAGAAATTATTCAAATAGATTTTAATTTTTATATATATAAATTGCTTTTTAAGATATTAAATAAATCTATAATTTAGTACATCCCTATATCCTTTGAAAGGTTTTCAGGGTTGGTCTTAAGTTAGTTTGATGGATATTAATAAATACTATTATTACTACTACTACTACATGAAGTAATAGTCTAGGGGATAATGCTAATATTAATAGAGTGGTATTTCTATGGTATTTGTAGTGCTACTACTAATAAAGTAGTATTTCTACGATATTCGAATTCCTAAATGATATTCGAGATTCTAAACGGTACTCGAATTTCTAAATAGTGCCAGTACTAATAGAGTAGTATTTCTATAGTACTCGAATCCCTATTTGGCATTAGTACTACAGATGAACCTGGATATACGGGCCTAAAAATTTCGAGGCCTAAATACTCGTATATAAGGGTTTCCCGTATATACAGTTTCAATCTTGGTATTTAGCCTTGTTTTAAATCTTTAGTCTCGTTTTATATTTTCAGCCTCCCTATTTTCATTAAATTTATCATGTGAATTTATAAATTCACTATATGATAGATTAAAGCTTGAGTCATTATCACCAATTTTATAAAAGCATTAGGAAAATTAGAATCGTATACTCTTATATAAAGGTATACCTGTATAGGTCAATTTCACTATATAAATTTTCAAGAGATTGAAAAATATGCCTATATAAAGGGGATTCTCGTATAGCACGTGCCCGTATATCCAGGTTCATCTGTATATTCAATTAGGGACTTAGTGAAAAAAGCTTTTAATAAAATATTATTTAAATTATAATATAATTATTATATTCTGGATTTTATAAAATTAATAAAAAATGAATAATATTTTTTTAATAGTAGTTTCAAATCCCTGTAATTCGATATATAAAATTATTTCAGGGATTAATAGGTATATATGTTTCAATATCTTTGAATATTATAAACAATTTTTTTATAAAATTGTATTTATATAATAATTTCGAATTTATAAATTTATTATATTTCGAATAGAGTTCTAATATAATATATAATAATAGTAGTAGTAGTAAATTCATAATCGATTCAGTCTATATAGCTATACTAAGACTATGCGATGTATCTATATTTGTATCTAAATGAATAAAAAAGATAATAAAAATCTATCCCTTTTTGATATTCTACTAAATCGCTTATACTATATATTTATTCTATTTAATACTTATAATCTATAATATTTATATTTTTGAAAACAATGTTATTGAAAACTTTATTTCTATTCTATAAATTAATAATATACAGTTTATTACCATTCTATTTAATAATATAAATTCTCCTTTTCCCCTTTATTAATATAATAATATCTATTATATTTATTATTGATATTATTATTATAATAGTATTATATAATCTTATAGCTATCTGTTTTTATTTTATAATAATTATATTTATTTGTTCGCTTTTTTTTTTCTTTTTTGACTTTTTTCTCTTTATTTATTTCATTTAATTCTTTACCTATTGTTTATTTATTCTTTATAATAAAATATTTATTCTTCTGTATATCCTTAAAGTCTTATTATGTTATATCCCCTTATTTTCCTGAATTCTATTATCTTATCTAATTTTCTATTATTCCCAAATTAAACCTTTACTAAAATATTACTTAAGAAAAAGATCGGTGCGCAAAAGCTTCCCCTTTATTCTTATCCCATCATATACCCCTTTCATAATTATTATATTAAATATTTATATCAGTTTATCTATAATCCCATTATAACCTATATCTATATTTATAAAAAATAATTCTATTACTATACTAAAAAAAGTATATACTACAATATATATATTCCATCCCTAAATTTTATTTTTAATAAAATATAACTGATAATCTGGTTTTCTATATAGATTCCTATAGACTATATAGATATTGTGATAAATACTCTAGACACTGCCACTACCTATAAGGAGGGTGCTCAGATGGTTGCTATATAATATAGAAATTAAATATTAATTGAATTTTATTAGAATTTTTAAATATAATTTTTCTTTTTTTTTCTGATTATAGCTCTTTTTTTTGGCTAGAACCCATTTTGAAAAATGGTTAATTTGAATTCTATAACTTTTTTTTTTTAGGCTTATAATTTCAGTGCCTATAGAGGCTAGCTATAAGGGTTTGAGTCTATAATTTTAGTGCCTATAGGAGTTAGCTACAGGGCTTATAGGGGCTAGCTACAGGGATTAATTAGTTATATTTTGATCGTGCTTTCATTATATCAGGGGTGCGTGTATTATACCCAATCAAAAGTACAACTCAGACACCGTATCCCGATTGGGTATTGTACAGCGTGGGGGTATTGTGGGGGTACCATACAGAATTCCCACCTGTGCCGTTAAGGTATTAAAATTTTAATCCTTTATAAAAATCTTAGTTTTGAAACTAGCATTATAAAAATTGTATTATTTGAAAGCCTTTAATCTCTTATATATAATTACTACTTTTCTTTTCATTTTATTTAATTTTTATTAGCTTAAATAAGCCAATTTAAATAATTTATTTAGAAAAGCCTAAGGGTTTACGCTATGACTATATTGTCAAGGAAGTCAAAAATCATTATAATCAATGAGATCGCTAGGATCGAGTTTCACTAAGCGAGAACTCTCTTTTTTCGTATATATACACCTTCAGTCCTCGCGGATAGCAAAAATATTAAGTAGATAAACCTCCAATTATAGAAATATTATATTAGTATTATAAATATTATAAAAATATTATTTTGTTAATATTAACATTATATTTTCACTATTTTATATTTTTGCTTGTATTGTTAAGATATTTTTAATTTTGATATAAAATAATATTATTAGGAATATTTGTATTTTTTAGTATGAATTATATATTATAACATATTTTGAATTTTCTTTTTGAAAAAAAAAGAAAAAACTATCAATGGATCATATTAATATTAATACTATATCATATAATTTATTAATTTTATATTTGTTTTTATTTATTAATATTTCAAAATAATCAATAATAAAGAATTTTTCATCAAATATAAAATATCAAAATATAAATTTTTTTATTCCATTTGTTATTTGTTTATTATATTATTTTGAAAATAGGTTTTGAAATTACGGAAATAATCTAAAAAGTATTCAATATTATTGATTAAAATTATATTAAAATAATCATAAATATCATGTAAATAATAAAAAATTAAAAAATATAAATAGTAATCTATAATTAATTTATAATAGAAAGTATTAAGATATTATTAATTGTTGAGTCTTTATATGAGTTTTATTAAACTCTATAAATTCTAATGTTATATATTATAAAGTTTGATTTGAAAATTATAAAATTTAAGTATTATGGAAGTAAATTAATATGAATTATAATGGTATACAGTAACCGAGCACAGATAGTTGTCGGATGCTAAAATCACACCAAAATTTATATAGATTATCTATATATTTTTTGATAATAATATAGATTTAATTAAATATATTTTATATTTTTCTATTTATTTTCAATTAAAATTTAATAATAAAAATATAATTTATTTTTAGGATTTTTTTTGATTATAAAATCTATATAAAAAGTTGATATAAATTAAAGGTATCGAAATTTACTAATAAAATAAACGAAAATTAAGAACTTTTTTTTGAATTCAATTTCAATCTTATAAATAATAATATTCTAAGATTTTAGAATTATAAAAAGTATTAATTCTAAGTTTTTATTATATAATCAAAATATGTTTTGAATTTTAAATAATTTTAATGATTTTAAATATTTCTTTTTTATTTATATAAATAGAACAAAATGATCATTTTTGGTGTGATTTTAGTGTCCGACAACTATCTGTGCCCTAGTACTATAGGAATAAAAAAATATGTTTCAAATAGTATTAAAAGTGATTTTATATGAAGGTTAATGTGGTAAGATAGTTTGATGAATATGATTATATCATTGTTATAGTATAGTTATTAAAAATCAAAATATTTTAAAATATTTTCAATAATACTGGGTGATTATAATTAGTAGTAGTAGTAGTAGTAGTAGTAGTAGTATTTTTTGATATTTAATAAGTTGATATAAAGCTAACTTAAGGAATTTTTTGAAAGATGTAAGGATATATTAAATTATAGATTTAAAATGAAATCATAGAAAGTAGATTCTATATATAAAAATGAATAGTCTATTTAAATAACTTTCCTTTTATTAATTAAAATAAAATCAATAATATTTAAACAAATTAAAAAACAAAATGTATTTTCAAAAGGTAATTTTTATTATATATGATTTAAAATATAGTTTATAATGAGAAATTAATTAGTTCAAAAAAAGTATGAATATTAATATTCTAAAATTGAAAAAAAAAAAATAGAAATAAGGGATTTTAAAATAAAATCAAAGGATATTATAAAGTTTTATAAATTGAAAGCTTTTCAATAATATAGGATCCATGCTGATAAATTAAAATTAATAAAAGAAATAATTGATTTAAAAAATTAAAAAAATTAAATCTTTAATATACAGGATTTAAAATATAGTTTACAATTGAAAGCTGATTGATTTAGAAAGTATCTATATAAGGTTTGTGTGAGAATATTAAAATTCAAGAATTTAAGAAAAGGATTTAAAAATTAATAAATTAAGAGTGGAGGATTAATGAAATGAATTGAAAGATATTATAGGATTTTATAAATTGAGAGCTTTCTAATAATATAATTTTTATATCGAGAAATTATAATCAATTGAAAGTAAATTGAAGGGATTGAAAATTGAAAGATTTTGAAGAATTGAATAAATGTTTTTGATTGATTTGAAGGTTTGGGATTTGTAATAAAAGAAATAAAGAATTAGAAAAAAAAGGGGATTAAAAAAGGAAGGAGATTAGAAAGAGGAGGGGGAAGGGAATTAGAAAGGGAAAGGACGGGAGGGTATTAGATTTATTAGATTTATTAGATTTATTAGATTTATTAGATTTATTAGATTTATTAGATTTATTAGATTTATTAGATTTATTAGATTTATTAGATTTATTAGATTTATTAGATTTATTAGATTTATTAGATTTATTAGATTTATTAGATTTATTAGATTTATTAGATTTATTAGATTTACTAGATTTAATAGATTTATTAGAAGAAAAAAAGAAAAGAAAAAAAGAGAAGAAGATAGTAATAAAAGAGAATTTAAAAAAGATTAAAAAAAGAATCAGAAAAAGAATTAAAGAGAGAATTAGAAAAAGAATTAGAAAAAGAATTAAAAAAAGAATTATAAGATTTATAAGGTTTTGAGGTTTAATTATACCTTTAATACTTTTATATAAGCTAAAAGCTAGAGGTTAATAAAGATTATTATTATTATTATTATTACTATTAAAAGTTGAGGGTTGGATATCTCACTCAAGTTTGTGCACAGACCATCACTTCAGAAAACTAACGATCTTTGAATAGCTTCAAAATTCATATTTTGATAGAATATAAGAATAGAAATTTAATTTCTTTTTAGAATTCTGTAAATTCTATAGTACAAATATAAACATTGGTCCTGAGTAATGTTAAAACTAATTTTGGAGAGCGTTAGCGAGACTGTTATTATTTTTAGCCACGAAGAGCCGAGAAAAAGCTTGCAAGTATATATTATAAAAACAAGTATTTATATAAATAATTAAAACTATTGTATATATAAAGAAATCTTTATTTTATATTTAATCATTGTTTTAATAAGATAGATATAGAAAAAGTAAAGTTTTTTGGGAAAAAAAAGGAAAAGATAACCCTAAGAATTTTTTCTATTAAGAACAAATATTAGAAAAAAATCAGATAATTTAAAGAAATTTAATCAAAACCATTCATTGATATGTTAAAAGTGAAAGATAATTAGAGTTTTTTTTTATCAAAATTAATGAAAATAAAAGTGATTGTTAGGTTATTTTCCAGATTGAATTAATCATTTATAATAAAATATTAAATATCTTTCCTTTATTTCTAATTATTTATAAAGATACTTCAAATTAGTATTTTAATATTTAAATTATCTATAGTATTATATAAGATTATTATATTTCAACTATCTAATGAGAATATAATATAATTGTTTTTCAATAGATTTCATTTAAAAAAAAGTTTCATTTTTTAAATAATTTTTTTTGATTATATACTCTCAATAAAATAAAATATTATTTTTGTTATTAATATTGTTTCAAATAAACTATAACTTTTTGATTCTAATATTAATCTTATTAATTAATAATAAATTTCAAAACAAATTCTGAATTCCAAACAGATTTATAAATGTTAAGGTTAATAAATTTATTAGTCATTTTATTATTTTTAATTCTAATAGCTACCTGTGTTGAAAGGATGAATAGATTTTAATATTGAAGATTTATATAATATTTTAATAAATATACAAGATTTATTATGAAGAATCTAATATATTATTATACAAATATCAAATTATTGATATCTGATTTATATAAAGTTGTGAACAATATTAATTGAATAAAAGGATTTGAAAAATGTATTTAAAATATATGTATATATATATATTAACTATTTCCATGTCCAAAACTTTTAATTATATCTTTATATTTGATAAATCTTTTATTCATTTTTGATTTATTCGAAATTATTCAAAAGAATTGAAATTTTATCAAAAAGAAATCGAAATTATTATTATTAAATTGATTATAATAATCCTTTTATTGATAAAACTTATCAAATCAATTTTATATTTTGAAAAGAAATATAAAGATCTTAACATATATTATATAATATTAAAAAAAGGAATCTCCAAATATTGAATTTTCATTTTGAGAATTTATTAATAATTAGATTGTTTATTTTAAATAATAAATAGAAATGATATTTAATAGATTCTAAGGTATAAGGCATTTGTTGTTTAGATATATTTAACAAAATGAAGTTTAATATTATATTAAATAATATTAATTAAGGGGATATTTGAGTTTCGAAAAAGTATAATAATAGAGATAGTTTTTGGAACAAAAAGAATGCCCCTAATTGCGAAGGCAAATGTCCGTTCAATAAAGTCGACGTACTATCCTACTATATCCGCTATGCTATAGGCATGATATACTATATACATGTTATAAAGATTGATTCTACTTAAAATAATATGTTTTCTATAGGTTTTAGTGAAACGAATTTTGAAGCTTTTCTTAATATAATAATCAATCCTAAGCAGTCATTTTTGTTTCGCCTCTGTTTCTCAATTGTTGATTTTTTAAAAAAAAAGTTACTTGACAATTCCTTATTGAAATACTATTAGAACAGACAGTAGATAAGTATATAATCTAATTTTAGACTCCGTAAATTAAAGCACTGAAATTATTGTTCAATTACTATTTATTTTTTGTATCGAATAGTGATTTGATGAAGTTCTAGAACCATAAACTATTATTGAAAGAAACATGAAGATGCTTTAAAAGATATGACATCTAAATTGGGTATTACCCAGACTTCAGTGATTTGAAAAACGACTCATAATTACAAGCTGGTTTGTTAAGAAAGTACGGATACTTTGTGAGTATAGCTGATATATGAACACTAATCGAAGGGACCTTATAAATCAATAAATTGAAGATAGGAAACCGATGAAGTAAGATCAAAAAAGATTAATATATTATATAAATTGAGAGCTCTTTAATGACACACTTTTGAAACTGATATGATATTATCTGCTACAGAAGTCAATCAACTAAAAAACCACATTAGATTGAATTGAGATTTCAAAACTTTGGATTTAAATAATTACATTATTCCATTCTTAGCACTCTGAAGACACCTAGGTATAAGATAAAGAACGGGAAAGATAAGAAACACTTAGATTTTATAGATTTGAAAGTTCATAGTTAGATTTATAGATTTTGAAATTGATAGCACTTTCAGCTCCTCTCTTCAACCAAAATTAAAAAACCAGTGAGGTACTTATGTAACAAAAAACTTATCGATAGATTTATCGATAGGACTACAAGATTCATAAGATTTATTGAAAATGGAAAAAAAGGGATTATAAGATTGATCTCGGAAAGATTCATTTTTGATAGCTTTATTATGGAAGCTTGTTCAAAGTTCATCAAAATTTTGAATCCGATTAGTTCTGTTTAAGTCCTCGTAAAGATCAATCTCTCGAAGAATTACTTCACTATTAAAACGATCAAGATCTTGTTTGAGTTTAACATCCTAAAAACTACATAGTATATATAGATTATACGTCCAGTATAAATACACTTTGAAAGTATCTTCTTCGAAATCTAAAATCAACATAGTATGTCTAAAGCGAGTTATCGACTTTAATCCTTTACTGAAGTTTAAGAAATTTAATTGATTGAATTTTGTGATATTATTCTTCTGACAATGCTAATGGTTAGTAGAATGATATTCTTGTTAGATGTATTTCTAAGATAAATTACAGGTAATTTACTCTATTTACGACTATTTCAATTATTAACATTACAAAAATCAGGCAATGAAATATTCATAGGACTTTCTTATAATATTTCATAGCTGATAGCTGTTCTGGAAATTATAATTGAAATGTATTTGAATATGAAATTTTGACTAAACATTATCCTTAAAAATCGAATCGTTTCAAATACTTTCTTTTATTATAGTGATCATGATGAATTACTCTTATAGTATTCAGAATACAAAACACTGTTATCATATTATTGGGATTGTTTTAGATTCATTTTATGCTATTCAGGTTCCAGTCTTTTATATATAGAATTTAGAATTAGAAGTCGGTTGTCACCAACACAATAAATCTCAAATTGATAATATCTTCATACTTTTTATTCCAAATGGATTACAAATTACTTTCTATATTTTAATATTACTTTACTTTTATTATTCTTATAATAATAATAACTAATAATATCAAATATACTCTAGATTATTCTTTTAGATTTGCAAATCTATTTATAAGATTTCAAGATTTTTAATCACTAATAAATTATAATTTTAAAGAACAAAAAATAAATAAATAAATAATTTTATTTTTCTGTATTTTATATTTAATAAAAATGTACTCAATAAAAACCCTTTATTACTAATTACTTTAAAATATTAATAAACAAATACAAATATAAAATTTAAAAAATATATATTATAATATAATATTAATACAATCTATGAAAAATTTCGTTATATTTAATTCTAAAAACAAATTAGAATATAAAATAATATTTCATTTATTCTAAAAAGTATCATTTTTTTAATAGCTTTATTTCATATGAAAACTAAAAAAATTATATTAATGTTTATCAAATTTTGTAATTTTATTTTAATAATTATATCAAAAATCAATGACTGATATCTTTTATAAATATTCTTAAATCAATTAATCCCTATAATTTCTTTCATTCAAAATTAATAAAATTATAAAAATCATAAAAATTATAAAAATTATAAAAATCTATTGATTATATATTAAACAAAACTTTATTATAAGATATTTTAACTAATAATAATCTCTTCCATTATAACCAAAATTTATTTGATTACAAAATTCTAATTAAATACAATCTCTAGATTTTTTTAAATTATTCAACATCTTTTCTTTTATAATAATAAATTCTATACAATATTAAAAATACTATTTGATTCTTAATTGTTATTATCACTCTAATTATTATCAATTAAATAATTAATTTTATTAATATCACTATATACAACTTACTACTTTTTTTAAAGAATTCAATTATATTAAAATAAACTCTAGAAATTCATTTCTTCAAATTATTCAAAATCTAATATAATCATATTATTATTAATATCTTAATGAATTATATAAATCTCAATAATAGATATACTCTAATTAATAAAACCTTGATTTACAAAAAAATCTCTATATAAAGTAATATTAAATTTATCAATTATAAACTCTTGAAATATAGAAGTAATATAAAAATTATCTAAATTATATCATTTTTTAAATTTATCTATCCCTTTTAAATCTTTAATATTAAAAATAAAAATAAAATTATTAATAAAAAGATACTAATTGTTTACCATAACTTCAATTATCAAAACTATTATGAATCAATATAATATATTAAATATTTATAATATAAATATTGTAATATTTATATAAATTAATATAAAAGATTATTTGATATTAATTCTATTAATAATATTTAATTATTTTATTATTTTAAGATATAAAAATAATGGATATATTAAATTTATTAAAAAGAAATACAATATTATTCAGAAAATAAAAAGTAATCACTTATAAGTTTGTTTATTAATTATTAATTATTACAAATGTTATTTTTGAATTAATATAATCAATTATAAATATTCCAATTTCTCTTTCTATTAAGTATTATCATAATAAAGTAATGATATAATTATATTATAATTATCAACTTTTAATATAAATATTTCAAGTGATTTCAATATTAATATATTTGATATTTCTATTCATAATATCCTCAAATATAAAAAGAAATCAAAAATTATTCCATTCAATTTGTTTATCTTTTTTTTAAAAAATGAAATATGTTTTATAATTATTTTGAATAATAGATAAGTTTATTAATGATTTTATAACTTTTGTTTCCTAATGATAAAATATTATAAGAAATATTATAGTTAGTATTATAATGGGAAAATTTAATAATATGATTTTTAAATTGATTAGGTTGATGTAAGAGTTATCGAACATACTCACCGCACACCGTAATGTTTAATGATATAATCCCTGCAAAATTTATGTTTTTCTATGTAAACTAAAATATTAAATAATTATTACAATAATATATATTATATTACAAAAACTTTTTATAGAATAATTTGAGCTAGAATCTATACAAAAAAAATTATGATTTATTTTTAAATATTTTTATTGAAGGGTCATATAAGCTTTTAATTGAAAAAGTTTAGAATTTTTAATTTGTAATACTTTTCTTGCTTTTGTTATATAAAATTAACGAATTTTTCAAATTTTCAATTTAAACCTTTTATAACTGTGTGAACAAAGGGAATTCACTTCAAAGGAATGATTCCAATACAACAAAGGCAACTGCATTGAAAGGATTAAGCGAAAGAGACTAGCTCTTTCAGTAGTGCCTATATGAGGCCTACTACTTTCCCACTTAGCTAGCTCTTTAGATAGAATACAATTAGACATACAGAACCTACATTACGTGGGTGCTACGTCTTCCGTATTCTTCTCGAACAAACAAAAACTATTACTATAAAAATTATCAAAAATAAATCAAATATTTTCCTCAATAATTTCAATAATTCTATATTGTTGAGCAATACGATATCTGTTTTTGTATTCTATTATAATAAATAAGCTAGGGTAGAAAAGTTTGAATAATCTTATAGTTTAGTCGGAAAAGCGTTACATGTGCATTTCAGAACTCTTATTATTCAATACCCTTATCATTAATAATCAATAATTACTAATGAATTTAGAATATCCAATTATTAAATAGATGTATTCTTACTTATAATCTATTTATTAATAAGAAAATTTATTATAAATTAAGCAAACCCTAATGAGAAATCTCAAAACGATATTCATTTCATTCAATTCCTAACACTCTATTATATATAAGAGTTCTGGCCCCTGCTCACCACACCTCTGTGACAAATGTGATAAAATCCCTGCAAAAATAAGGTTTTCCCATACAAATTATTATATTAAATATTTCATTTAGATCTTTATATTTTCTTTTTCAAAAAACTAGAAATAATGAATAATTAAAATCAAAATATAAAAAATTATTCGAAATATTTTTTATTATTTTTATTGAATAATTATATAATATTGAAATTGAATTTCTTTAAAAGATCTAATATATAACATTTTTCTTATACAAAATAAACAAATCTTTGTTAAAATTTAGAATTTTCAACTTTAATCTCTTCAAATCCTTCTTCAAAACTTAGAAAAAAATATTCTATTTATTTTTTTACAAGATTTAATTAAATAAATAATATTTTTTAAAAGAATTTCTAATTTTATTTCTTATTATAAGAAATAAACTAGAATATAAAAAGTTGAATAATCCTATATTTTAGCTGGGAAAGCGTTACATATGCCATGAGCAGGGGCCAGAACTCTTATAAAAACCAATAAAAATTGTAAGCTTTATCACTACATTATATATACAATCTAATCTAAAAGTCACAGTATCAGGGATTAAAGTTCTGATAGCTTACTACTATATATATCCTAACAAAAGATAATTAATTTTTAAAAACAAATAAAGAATTTTTCTTTTTATTAATTTTAAATACTAGAATAATTTCAATAAACTTTTAAATATATGAAAAGAATTTAAATATTATATAACAACCATAAGGATTATAAATAATATATTGAACTATCAATTAATAAGGTTTAAATATAAATTTTATAATTTAATTTATTTCTAATAAAATATTAAAAATCTTAATTATATTATATTTAATTTTAAAAAGAACTGATAGGGATTATTATAAAATATTTAATTCATTTTAATTTTTGAGTAAATTTAATTCGAAATCGTTTATAATAATAGAATAAAACAAAATATTTTTTAATAAAATCTCAATTCTTTTTGTTATATTTTTAATAAAGATATTATTAATAGATAGAAATCACAGTTTCAAATTGAATTCTGATTTATATCAATTAATAGTTCTATAAAAATTTTCATTATTCTTAATATTATGCATAATATTTTTTTAATAATTATATTTCATTTGATATATTAATATAAAAAGCTTGAATTATAGATAGAATTTTCTTTTCAAAATTATATTTACGAAAATAATCCCAATAGATTTTTTTATGTTCAAAGATTTAACATGATATTATTCTTTTATTATTATAATTGGATTTGCTGATTTTTATATAATGAAGTTTATTATCATAATAAAATTAGTTATATAAATCTTAATTACTTTGTTTAACAATTAAAAAGAAAGGATTAAAAAATTGATTTATATTGACTATAAAGATTTATTTAATTTTAACTTCAAAATTCTATAATAATAAGTCGACCACCCTACTTTCGGGCCACCCTTTTATATCAAAAATCACCTGTTTAATCTATTAATATCTCTATCAATATTGAATATAATTTAATAAAAATATATATATATATTGAATATAATTTAATAAATATATATATATATATATAATTCGAACTATTTTAGATTTATATTATAATTTTTAGATTTTTAGGATTTTTTTGGATCGATTTTTAAAGCTTCGAAATATCGATTTTTAATTACATATAAATCATATACAAATCTAAAATTTGATAAAATCTATAATAACTTTTGAGGAAAAATAGTCAAAAATAAATTATAAATTTTTATTTTAAATTTATAAGATATTCAATTTGGAAAATCTTAAAAAAAAATTCCTTATAAATAAATATTTAAAAGAGCACTCTCAAAATTACAGGGATTATTAATACTACTCTTAACTCATTGTATATTATATCTCTATATTATTCTTTTTTTTGAGTTTTTTTTCGAATTTCTATATAGATTCAGATTTGAATTTTTTAGAAAGATATATAATTTTCTTTTAATAATTATTATTAAAAAGGTATTAAAGATTTTATAAAAATTTAAATTTTTATATGATTTATATATAAATTGAAAATCGATATTTTGAAGCTTCAGAAATCGATCCAAAAAAATTCTAAAATTCTAAAAACTATAATATAAATCTAAAATAGTTCGAATTATATATATATATTTTTTTTATTAAATTATATTCAGTATTGATAGACATATTGATAAATCAAAAAAGTAATTTTTGGTGTAAAAGGGTGGCCCGAAAGTGGAGTATTCGACTTAAATATCAGAATAAATATCAGAATAAAACCAAATGATTCTAAAATGATTTAATTAAAACTAATAATTGGTATATTAAAAATAAAAGATGATTAAAGCTCTTTGCTATTATAATAGGTAGAAATAAAATAGTTACTTAGATTATTTTTCGAATCGAATTAATAATTTATAATAAAATATTAAATATTAAGTATTTAAATATCTTTTCATAATTATAAAAGTATTTGAATTAATATTTTGATATTTAAATTATTCATAGTATTATGTATAAAAATGATATTCTGAATATATAATAAGAATATATATAATATAGTATTCTTTTTTAATAAATTTAATTTAGAGAGAAACTTTATTATATAGATAAAATTCTTTTTATTATATGTTTCTAATAAAAAAAGTTATTGTTTTAATTATTACCATTGTTTTATATAAAAGTTGAGTTTTCTAATTATAATATGAATTCAATTGATGCTAGATTTTAAGGCAAATTCTAAATTTTGAATAAGTTTATAAATATCAAGATTAATAAATTTATTAATTATTTTGTTCTTTTCAATTCTAATATATTTAGGGGATTAATGAGTTGTAATATGGAAAATTTATATAATAATTTAATATATATAAAAACCCTATTATAAATAGTTTAATATATTATTATATCAATATCACATTATTATTATATTATTCATATAAAGCTATATAAAATAACAATTAAATAAAGAAATTCGAAAAGTATGTTTGAAGTTTATATATATCTTAATCATCTTTGTATCAAAAATATAAGAAATAGAATTGATTATATTAAAAATTTATATTTAATTGCTTTATGTTTTAATATATTATATATCTATATTCAAGAAAATCAAGATTTAGTTAAAAAGAAATGAAAATCATTATTTCTCAAAATCAATTAAAATAATCTTTTCACTAATATTATTCATTAAATCAATCCTATATTTTAGAAAGAAATAAAGGGATTTTAATATAAGTAATATAATATCAAAAAGAAAGAATTTTACATATTAAACTTTTGTTTTGAAAATCTATTGGTAATCATCTCTTTTATTTTTAATAATAGATAGAAATAACATTCGATAGTTTTGAAAATATAATATATTTATCATTTATAAATATATAATGAAATAAAGCTTAATATTATTTAATATAATATTGATTAAAAAGTTGTTCAAGTTTTAAAAGAGAAAAATAGTAAAAATAGTTTTCCAAATAAAAAGACTACTTTTAATTATAAGAAGAAATATTTGTCTAATAAAATCAATGTATTATTTTATATGAGAGGAAATCATAAGTTTATAACTAATAGATTAAATACAGGGTAATTTTGTTCTATTATTATATTATATCTTTATTTTATATAATATTAAAATTAGAAAACTAAATTTTAATTTTAGTAATTGGAATTATCATATATCTTTTGAAAATACGATTACAATTGAATTATACTTTTAATTGTTTCAAAATCAATTGTATTTTTTTTTAACAATAATAATGAATATTATAATGAGCCTTTTATTAATAATATAATCAAAAATATATCATTGCTTTTTATTCAAATCAAATATAATATTTGAAGTTTCTTGAAAACAAAAATGATATTATTATTATTATTTTAACCCTGAATCTTTTTTATATTATTTATTAAAACAGAAATATTAAAATTTAATATAAATATAGATTATTAATATATCTAAAATAAATTTAATATGTTATAGATAGGTTTTATTGAATATAATATATATAATATTAAAAAAAGGAAAGAGTTCTAAAATATTCTATATTCTATATTATAATCGAAAATAATTTTCAATTGTACCCGAATAAATTGATTAATAATTAAAAACTAATTGATTTCAAAAGAATTAAAAATTAATTTTATTTAATTATTATTTTTAAGAATTTATTTTAGAAACATATTAAAAGCTTTTTATATATTTATAGTAAATATAATAACTTTTAACTTTTAGAAGAAAATGATTTTTATATAATAAATAAAGTAAGTAATTAGATTTATAATGATATTTTTGAATGAAATCTTTTTATATGATAAAGTAAAAGTCCTATTAATTGATATGATTTATATTAATCAATAAATTATAAGCTTTTTTGAATTCTTTGAAATAGAAAGGATAAATATAATTAATCTTGAAAAACAAATAAAATATTTAGTCTTTTTATCAATTTTAAATAATATAATAATTTTAATAAATTTCCGAATATATAAAAAGAAATTAAATTTTATATAACAATAACATAAATATATATATTATAATAGAATTTGTTTTTACTAAAATATTGAAAATTTTTATCATATTACATTAGATTTCTTTTATTGAAATTAATAGTTTTTTTTTTTAGAATATTTAATTTGTTTTAATTCTTAAATAAATCTAATTCGAGATTACTTGTAATAATAACGTTAACAGAAATTTCTTTTTATAAAGTTTAAGCTTTTTTTATAATATATTCTATGAAGATATTACAAACATATAAAAATAACAATTTAAATTAATTTTTAATTCATATTAATTAATAATCTTATAGAGCCTTTTATTATTTTAGATATTATTGATAAAATTCTTTTAATGATTATATTTTATTCGATATATTATAATAAAAAAAGTTTGACTTGTAAATAGAATTTCTTTTTTAAGATTATATTTGTAAAAATAGTTCTAATAGATCTCTTTATATTGAGAGATTTATTACAATATTATGTTTTGATTAGTATAATCAGATTTGTTGATTATATATATAATAAAATTTGTTTTTATGATAAAATCAATTATATATATCCCAACAGCTTTTTTATTGATTGAAAAAAAAGATTAAGGGAATAAATATTATCAATTTATATGAAACTCGGAAGTTTATTTTAATTTATTAAAATCAAATAAAAAATGATTTATTGTCTTATTATAGAAACATTTCACAAATTTGAGTTTGATTTCAAATTAAATATTAATTATTAATTAAAAGTAATCTAGTTTATTTGTATATAATGACTATTTTATTAAATTTACATTTGTTAAAAAAAATTATAATTTTAAAAGTCACATTAAGTATTTTGGTTTTTGAAGGTTTAATAATATCAATTATTTTGAATTAAATTTTCTTTTAAAATAGTTTGGAGTTTACTCTTAATAAAACTAAAAATATTATTATTTTTATATTAGAAAATAATACAATATTTGTTAAAATTAATATCAATTAAATTATAACAATTAATATATTAGAATAATATGATATAATTAATATTGATAAAGTTTATATATCTCTTTATTTTATTATTATAATAAATATATCAAAATGTGATTTTTTTTAATATATCAAAAAAGATTATGAATTTTTAAAAGATTTAAATATAAAATTGTTTTAAAAATTAAAATAGTTTGCATAATTTTATTAACGTATTTATTAACCTCGTAATTAAAAAGGTCAATAAAGATTAAATATTTTTTGATTTAAATATATGTTTTATTAATAATGGAAGCTTTATTTATTATTATTAATTTATTATCTAGATTTATCAGCAAAATAGAAGCTTTTGTGATTATATAATTATATTAAACTTTAGAAACAATTAAAGATATATTTAGATAATATTTAATATCTGTAGAACTTTTTATTAATTATATTTATTGAAAAATAGATTCCGAATATTATTATTTATTAAAACAAAAATTTAATTAATAATCATAAATATTATATTCGAGATATTAATTAAAAAGAAATTGTTAATAATCTTTATAAATTTTTGTTATGGAAAAAAGAAGGAGTTTATTAAATAAAATAATAGGTTTTTATTTTGTAAGTGATTTCTAATTTTAAGATTATAAACAATTAAAATAAATCTTTTTTTAATATAAAATTTTAAAAGGAGTTTCTCAAATAATATAGATTGAATTTTATTGAATTTTACAATATTTCTAAGGTTTTTGATATTATTCGATTTTATTATTTTTATAAAGATTTTGGGATTAATAATAGATATAAAAAAACAATTGAATACAAAAATTGAAAAAAAAAAATTCTTTAAGATATTAAAGTTTAAAATATTTATAAAATTGATTATGAAATTTATAAGTTTTTCTTTTTAAATTCATAAGCTTTTTTATAAATTTATATTAATGATATATATATAAATTATTATAAAAAGACTGAATAGAATTACAGAATTTGTAATAATTATATATTTGTTTTGGATATTATGTTTGAAAATATCAAATTCTTTTTTGATAATATTTAATATATTTAAAACAATAGAAAAATTGTTTTGATTAGAATAATTAATAATAGAAATAAGAACAAATAAATATTTATTTTGTTTTTCTTTTTTTCATTTATGTATAAAAGATTAATATTATTTAAAGATTATAAATTAAACTTTGGAATATATAAATTCAAAGTTTTATAATTGAAAAGAATAATTTAAATATTTAAATATATTATTTGTTAATTTTAATATAGAAATAATTATCGAATTGAATATAAATATTTAGAAAAATGAAAAAAAATCTATCAAATTATGGATTGAAATTCCAAAAATATCTCAATTTTTGAATATTGTATTGATCTAAAGAAAACTAAGGAGATCACTTTGATGTAATATATAAGTATGAACGAAGTAGTAGAACATTTAGAAAACGAATGAATAAGTTGAAGTAATGCATCTTTCTGGGGACTATTATAAATCTTAAACTACAAATTTCTAATCACAATAAAATCAATCAATTAAATAAGAAGAAAATATATTGAAAGGTTTGTTCGAGCATGTATTTAAAGATGTGTCTGTAAGCAGGGGTATCAATGCCTACGGTAAAATATCCCTGCACGTTTTTCAATATTGAAATCTGTATCAAAACACATAACCTATCTTTATATAATAATTGAAAAAGGATATTAAAAAGAAACTAAAGAATATATCAGGGAATTCATCACTTGATTATTTTAAATTTTTTCAATCTTAGAAGTCTAATATTTTTGAGAAATCTATGAAATCTAGAAAATCTAGAAGATTCATTAAATCTGACTTGAGAAAATTAAGGAAATCTAAGAAATCTAAGGCACCCAGTGAGTTCAATGTATTTAATAATTCCAATAGATTTGTAATTAAACAACTTTAATTTTATAGTATCAATCGTATAAGCCTTATATATATCAGGTCAATGTTTGATAGAGTAGTCTACTTTTATTTACTAATTCATATATCATTGAATATATACAAAATGAATCCCTGAGATTAGTCTCAATAACTACACACAGTTCGATACAACAATTGAAAATCGAAATATTTTTGGAATTCCAATTTTTAAATTTACCAGAATACTTTCTATATCTCCAACTTTTTTGTTCAATCCAAAACTTATCCTTTTAATAATATTATTAAACAATAGATTTAAAAATTTAAAATATTTTTTCAATTACAAACTTTCCAATTCATATATTTGAATTTTTTATAATCTCTTATTAATGTTAATTTTGAATATATAATTGAAAGATATATAATTAAAAGATATATGATTAAAAGATATAGAAATAAAATAAATACTTATTTCTTTTTTTTTCAATATTGATTATTTTTAATATATCTAATATTATTAAAAGAGTATTCAATATTTTGGAGTTTAATAATTAAAATAAATATATAATAATTATTATGAATTTAATGATTTTATTCAATTCTCCTATAATATTTATATAAATATTTTTAATATGGTTTAGCAAAAGATTTACAAGCTCTATAATTGATTCATAGTTTTTATAATTTGATAATTTTTACAAAAAAAATTTAATATTTATATTTAACCTTTCATTTATATTCTATTTATTATCGATTTTTCAAGTTTTATAAAAATCATGAAACTTGATAGTATTAAAAGTTCTAAAAATAATATAATATTTAGCAAGTTTTAAATCATGTTATCAAAAAAAGACTTTTTATAACTTTATATTAAAAACAATTATTATTTCAATTTATATTTAATATTAAAACTAAAAATTATTTATAGAATAGAAATCTTTTACTTTATTCAATAAGCTTTTCGATTTTGTTTTGTAATAAAGATTTATAAAAGTCATTGAGAGCTTTTTTTCAATATTCTAAATATAATATTAATAATTATAAGTTAAATTTTCATTTTAACAAACTATTCATAATACTTACAATTTAATTTTCAATAAATATAATCAATAGTGAGTTTTATAAATATTGAAAATTATTTTTCTGATTATTTTTGAAATCTAATATAATTATATAATTACAAAATCTTTTTTTACTATAAATTTGAATAATAAATAATTATAATAAATAAAGTTTTTACTATTAACAAAATATATATTCCAATTAGAGAATATTTAGTTTATATTAAATTTTTAATTATAAAGTTAATTAATATATTAATAAGACTATTTGAATTATTTTATTTATTATAATAATCTATTTTTTATATTTTTCAATATTAATAAAACTTTTCGATTTGTTGAAAAAAGATATATTGTTTTTTTATTTATAATTTTGAGTATTAGGATTATTATATTTTAATATAATATAAATGAATTCCTATTTGTATTTATTATAATAATAAAACAGAAAAGTATATAAATTCTATGAATACTAATTATATTATATTATTTAATATATTTCAGATTAATCATTATAAATACTCTACTATTTGATAATAATAAAATAATAATTTTAAAAAAAAAGAATTGAAAATATTCAATATAAAAATTTCATTAAAAAGCAATTAATATAATTATTAAATTTCTAGTAATAGAAATACCCAATATTCTTATAATTATAATATCTATTTATAAATACAGAAATAATAAGATTATCATTATATATAAATAAACTAAACACTTTCTAATACCTAATCCAATTTTAATTTAGAAATATATTGAAACTTTATAATTATTATTCGAAAAGATTTAAAAACTTTATTAAAAATTCCTTTTTTAATAGTACAAATAGGAATTCTGTATAATACTCTTATAGTACTCTATATTATACAATACTTAATCGGGATATAATATTTGAACTTTGCTTTTAATCAGATATAATATATATATTTCTGATATAATGAAATTATTATCAAAATACAACTAATTAATCCCTATAACTAGCGCCAATAAAGCTTATATTATATACCTTAAAAATCAAATTAAAAAAGTTATAGAATTCAAATTAGGCATTTTTTAAAGTGGGTCATAACAAAAAAAAAGAACAAAAAACCCTATATTTAAAATTTATAATAAAATTTAATCAACAATTAATTAATAATTAATTTCTATATTATATTATTATATATTATATTAAAGCTTTATTTGAAATATAATAAGTTTTATAAATTTGAAATCATTACATAAATAGAATCATATAAACAAATAATTTGAAAAATTCAAAAAATTCAAAAAATATATAATAATAATAAATTCTTAATCGATTCGATCTATATATAGCTATATAACTAAAACTATGTGATACATTTGTATCTGATTCTAATTGATTTTAAAATAAATGAAAAAAAAGAACAAAAAATCTATTCTTTCTTTAAACCTTTTTAATAGAATTTTTAAACAATTTTTCAAATAGTTTTTTCAAAACCTTTGAATTATCTATATTATAAACCTATTTTATTCAAGAAATCTTTTATTTATAAATCATTTTAATATATTTATAAAAACTTTATACTTTTTATCTAATATAATAATCTCTTTTTTTTATTCAATTTCTTTTTCAAAATATTATAAAAACTTTAATTAATTATAATATTATATTCTTTCTAAAAGTTTATTTTCATTTTTTAATTTTCTTAATTCTTTTTAAAAGATTACTATTCTATTATAATCCCTTTAATTTATTATTCATAAAATTCATATCCATTTTTTCTCAATACATATCAATAGTATATAATTTCCTTTTAATTTATCAATTACTCTATCGATATAAAAATTATATCTATATTAAGATCTATTATACCACTTTATTAATACAAAGAATAAAGCTATATTATAAAACCGATTAATTAAAATTGAATAATAGATATAATAATATTAAAATATTACTGTTTTTAATAATATACACTTTATATTTTTAAAAAATAGAAAATTTAATTATAATCAATAATATATTATTTGCTATACAAAGTAATATTGAAATCGATATTTTTGTAATAATATTATATACTAATATAAAATACTATATATCCAAACCAATATATTATTATAAAATAAAAGATTTGGTTTTTCTTTCTATTTATATAGAATAGTTATAAATATATTGGAAAAATATTAATTGTTATATATATTAGTATATCTTTTCTAAAATATTCTCTGAAAAAAACAAAAGCTTTTAAAAAAAATTCATTTTTTATTTTCCTATATTCAAAAATTCTTTTCTTTATAATTCAAATCTCTTTATAAAATCCTCAAATATCAAAACATCTAAATTATTATTGAAATCTATAATTAAATTTCTTTCATTGATTATACTCAATATAATAAATTTATTACTGATAATATTAATATTAATAAATCTAATATAAATATACTAAATCTTTTTTCTTAATATTAATAATAATATCTCTCTAATTCGGATAGATATTAATTTAGCGATTTCGAGAAGAGATAGAGAGTAATATTCTGCTTTGAATATATTAGAGATTAATGGGTTTTTCCAAAAAAATCTTTCCTCGGTTTTTTCGTGTTTTTTAAATATATATATTAATCCCTAAAATAGTATTATATATCGAATTATAGGGATCTAAAATTGTTATTATATAAAATATAAATCTTAATTTTTAATATTAATTTTAAATTTTTTTAATATATTATATTATATAATGATTTGAATATCAATTTTAGCATTATTTTATTAAAAGATTTTTTTTCCAATTTCTAAATCTCTAATTGAGTACAGTCTTAATATTGTATTAGTATTATATGAGGGTTCGAGTACTATAGAAATATGATTCTATTAGTATTAGTATTATTTAGAAATTCGAATATTGTTTAGAATCTGAAATATTATTTTGGGGTTCGAGTATTGTAGAAATACTATTTTATTAATATTAGCACTATACTTCCATTGTTTTATATCCCTGCTTGTATTGTTAAGGTAGGTATTTATCGAATAAAAATAATTATCACTTCTATTATTAATACTATATACATTCACTGTACATTGCGACTAGCCATCATCAAAATTGCACCAATATTCATCAAAATGTATAGAATATATCTAAAATTATAATTTTTTAGATACTTACATATCTTAATAATCAGATTCAAAATCGATTGAAATGTGATTAAAAATTTGAGATTTATTCAATATCGATAACAAAAAAAAAGATGACTGAAATTTGTTTGAAAATACCAATAAATAACTATTAATTTTATATAGGATTAAAATAACAAAACTATTATTCTGAATATATCTTAATAAACAGCTAATATCAATATATTAATATCATGAAATTTCTTAATTTGAATCAAAAAGCTAAATATCGAAAAAAATCGAAATTAGATGTATCTGAAGTACTTATATCTTCGCTTAATCATACATTTCCAAGTATATTCATTGGTTTTCTTCAAACTCATATACCAGGGGCCTGCGAGCGCCCGGACCCCTTGCTTTTTGAGAAAGTGTTATATAATTATATTTATAGTTATAAAAATCTAAAAAAGAAATTATATTGAAGGCTTATAAGCAAAATTGGTTTATTTTATTATATTGCTTTTTTTTATAATTTAATTCAGATTTTTCAATTCTTTTTAGATTTTTGAATTTTTTTCAGATTTTTCAATTTTATTTAGATTTTTATGGATCACATTATATCAGATCAACAATTATATTATTGAATTATAAAAGCTATGATATTAAAATAATTTTTATTAATATTAAGTTTATTATATTCAATATAACCCTTTTTGATTGATTATATAAGCTTTAGCTATTCTACTATTTGAACTTCAATTTTTTGGAAAACCCTTAGTTTTGAAGCTAATATTTCAAAAATTATATCATTTGAAAACTTTTAATTTCTTCTATATAATTATCACTTTTTTTTCTATTTTTTCTATTTGTTTTAATTGAAATAAACTAATTTAGATAATTTTATTGAAAAACTCTAAGGATTTGTATTATAATTATAATATCAAAGAAGTCAAGCCAATCAGATTGCTTGAATGGGGTCTCACTAAGCGAGAGTTCTCTTTTTTTTATGTATATATAGCTTTCGATCCTTGCGAACAACAAGAATATTAAGGAGGTAAACTTCCAATCAATCAAACTTGTTTACATTATAATGGAATTCATTCAAAAACTTTATATTTATTTCAGAACATTATAGTTACTTCAATCTTACCAGTATTTCCTGGAAGATCTTATTAATTTGCTTAGAAATATACTTGTAGCTGAAATTATTTTAACCATTCTCCTATTCACTCATTTATAATAATTTCTTTAAACACTGATCTATAATCAATTGAAACCCGGTTTGTAATTAATTATATACATATATTCAAGTAATCTACCGTCAAAGTAATTTCTAACATAATATAAACACAATTGATTCCATTACACTCAATCTTTTAGTATTCTAGATTCCTTCATCATAATTATAAAACACAATGTGTTTACAAAATTAAAGCTGTATAGCTACTTTATTTAGATCAAAGTTCAAATGAAAATTTATTAAATAAACTTTCATATTGATGTAGAAGATGTAGCTAGGTCAATTCTTCTGAATTGATTGGTTTCTTTTTTCAAAATTAAGATCTTAAGCGAAAAAATAAAAATACAGAACGATATTTCCATGATATCATATGTTGTATACTATTTAAATTAGGATATAATACTTAAGCTTGTAAAAAAAGGCCTTTTCCATCAAAACTCAATTTATTTAATATAAGATTAAAAATCAATTCTTTATTTTGATTACATGAAAACTAAATTTTTTACAAAAATTAATTGAAAAATGAATAAAAATGAATGAATTATTTTTATTAGTTTTTGTTTTGGTTAAAAGGAATTTTGAATTTGAAATCTTCAAGAAAGTTGTAGAATTTGTTTGAAATTCGACATAGAAATTGGTTTAAAATAACAATCTCTATTTAAGTTTATATATAATATTAATCAAAAAATCTACAGTCATAAGATTACCTAGGTATAATATTGATAAAATTAATTTAATTTCATAAATTATTTAGAATATAAAGATCAATATTTAATTGAAATTGAAATATCAATGGGTATGTTTATTTTGTAATATAATTAGAAATAAATTTATTTTGAAATCTTTTGTTATTATAAATATTTTTCTATTATATAATGTGATTGATTATTTCTATAATTTCAAGTTCCAGATAAGATATATAAAGTCAATAATTTATAATTATTTATTAAAGTTATTGAATTTATTTGACTAATAAATTTCGCGCGAACTTTGCTGAGGTTACTATCTATCTCTGATTAATTATGGTCTATATATTTTTGATGTAATGAATATATCATCAAATTACTACTTAGTAAATCCTCCAGTAAGCTTTTATAAAGCTTGTATTGAAATCCAAGTTGTAAAAACCCCCAAAAACTTATAATGTATCATAATCAATAATACTTTAATTTAAGAAGGCTTTTATTAAAAGAAAAGCTATCTTAATAGTACAAATAGGGATATAAAACGATGGAAGTGTAGTGCTAATATCAATAGAATAGTATTTTTATAATACTTGAGATTTCAATTAGCATTTTGATTTTTGAATAATATCAGTATTAATAGAGTAATATTTTGAAAATTCCTAAGCCCTTGAATAATATTCCAATCTTTGAATAATACTCAAACCGTTTAAATAATATTAATATAATATTAATATTTCATTCAATCAGAAACTTGATAGAAAAAGCCTTTGATAAAACAATATGAGATTTAATATTTAAATTATGATATAATATAATAATATTATTAAAATTTCAATATAATTATTATATTATAAATTTTATATAATAATGATTTCAGACCCCTATAATTCGATATATAATATCATTTCAGAGATTAATATATATATATTTTTTAAATTTTTCGAGTATTTTAAATTATTTCTTTATGAGATCTCATTTATATAATGATTTCAAATTTATGGTTTTTCATATTTCGAATAAAGCTCTAATATAATATATAATGATATAATATAGAAATTAATTATTAATTAAGTTTTATCAGAATTTTTCAATTTTTTATTTAATTCTTTTTTTGTTCAAATTCATTTTAAAATATTATCAATGAATTTAGATTTTTATTTTTTATTCTTTTATTTTTCAAGTTATCATTTAAATCTTGTAAAGGTTAGCTATAGGGCCTATAGGGGTTAGCTATAAAAGGTAATCAGTTGTATTTTGATAGTACTATTATTATATTAAAGATATATATATTATATTTAATTAAAAGTATAATTCAAATACTATATACCGATTAAATATTGTATAATGAAAGGTATTATAGGGGTACAGTATAGAATTCCCATTTATACTATTAAGATATTTTTTTCAGAAGAAATCAAAGAATATAATTAGAATTATAATAAAATCTTATTTTTAATCCAACTTTGTATAATCCAATCAGGTATAATTTTAAGACTCTATTATATTAAGGTTTTATCAAAGATATAATCCATTTTGTAGAATCCAAAGTGTATATATAAATGAATAGTCTATTGAGTTATAGAGGAACAAAATTATTATAAAATGAACTATGATATTTTCATTTTTTCATTAGTATTGAAAGACTTTTGGTATTTGAATCATAATAGAATTTTTGAAAAAACAATCTTGAATCATTAATCAAATTTAGATTTTAATATAATTTTATTCAAGCGTTTTTTTAATCCCTGATTGTGTATAGTATTAGTATTATGTAGGCGTTTGAGTATTGTTTAGAAGTTTGGGAATTATGAAAATATTCTTCTATTAGTATTGGTATTATTCAGTGGTTCGAGCATTGTTCAGGAATTCAAATGTTGTTTAGGAATTCGAATACTCTAAAACTATTGTTTATTAATATTACATTAACAGCACAAATAGGGATATAAACCAATAGAAGTATAATATTAATATTAGTAGAATAATTCTTCTATAATTCTTGAACCTCTAAATGGTACTAATATTAATGAAACAATATTTCTACAATTCCTAGACCTTTGAATGATACTCAAATCTATACATGGTATTCAAACCTCTATATAATACTAACACCATATCCAATCAAAGATACAACGAAAAAAAAAGATTTCAATAAAATTCCATCTAAACTAATAACTAATGAATTATATAATATAAAACATATTTTGGAGCTTTTGTATTATCGAAATTTTATAAGATTAATAAAAGAAATAGAAAAATTACCTATATTTATTTAATAATAATTTTAAACCTGTATAGTTCGATATATAATATCATTTCAAAGATTAATAGGTATATATATTTTAGATTCTTTCAACACTATAAATTATTCATTTATAAAATTGTATTTATATAATAGTTTCAAATTTATTAAATGTATTATGTTTCGAATAAGATTTCAATGTAATATAGAAATTAATCACTAATTAAATTTTATTAGAAGTTTAAAATATAATTTTTCATTTTTTGAATTATAATTTTGTTTTTGTTGGAATTTATATAAAAATATCATCAATTATTTCATATTTCTAAATTAGTGATTTTTTATTTAGATTTAAATTATAGATCTAATAGGGTTTAATTAAAAAAACCCATAGGGGCTAATTTTAGGAATTAGGTAGTTATATTTTGATCGTGCTTCTATTGTATTAAGAGTGTATATATTATATCCAATCAGAGATATAGCTCAGATATTGTATCGCAATTAGATATTGTATAGTGTAGGGTACTGTAGAGGAATTGTACAGAATTCCTACTTATACTATCAAAGTAATAATATTTTTCTTAATAATAGATTGTTATTTATAGGGAAACAATTGATTCCAAAATTTCATTAAAGGATTGAATTAATGTTTGAAACCTTTTGAAAAATCGAATGAACTTTCTAATTGATTCAAAGATTTGGGGATATGATAAGAGAGATAAGGAATACTAGGCTTTTGAATTAAAAATCAGGAAGAAAATTAGAAAGAGAATTAGAAAAAAAATCAGAAGTGAATTAGAAAGCGATGTATTAGAATTTATTCAATCTCAAGGATTTAGAAAGGGATTCAGAGTTAAAATTAAAATTAGACTTGGAATTCGATTTAGATTTAGATTTCGTTTTCCGCAATGGTAATACAAAACGAGAAACTCCCCAAAGATCAAATATAAGAAATGCAAGTGGGCTAGAATTGGAAGATTTAGATTTAGATTTAGATTTAGATTTAGATTTAGATTTAGATTTAGATTTAGATTTAGATTTAGATTTAGATTTAGATTTAGATTTAGATTTAGATTTAGATTTAGATTTAGATTTAGATTTAGATTTAGATTTAGATTTAGATTTAGATTTAGATTTAGATTTAGATTTAGATTTAGATTTAGATTTAGATTTAGATTTAGATTTAGATTTAGATTTAGATTTAGATTTAGATTTAGATTTAGATTTAGATTTAGATTTAGATTTAGATGTAGATTTAGATTTAGATTTAGATTTAGATTTAGATTTAGATTTAGATTTAGATTTAGATTTAGATTTAGATTTATGATTAAGATTAAAATTTATGATTAAATGTTTTCGTTGGATTCACTCAATTCAAGCTCATACATAAATATAAATTATTTTTCAAAAAAATCAAAATCTCTAGCTTGAATATTTGAGTTTTAATATAATCTAGGAATAGATATCTTGTTAATTTTAAAATTATGAGAATTGTGCAGTACGAGCGTAGACATAGATTTTGAGTAGTATTTCACGAAGAGCCTAGAAAAAGCTTGTAGTTTAATAGTTGAAACAGTTTTTTATTAAAATCGAAATTGATATCCTTCTTTTTCCCGACAGTTATCAAGTTATAATAAATTAAATTAAAATCTATACCCAGCGAAATAGTTGAAGATATATATAATATAATATAATCATTTAAAGCTACCACAAATATTATTTAAATAAAGTATAATTCGATGATATAGCAGATGATTATGTTAAAATTTTCGAAGAATTGAAATTAAATTGAAGTAGTAGTAGTAGTAGTATTTATTAATGTCCATTGAGCCGGCTTAAAGTCAACCCTCAGTATAGTTGCTCAATTGCTCAGATCGACACAACATTCCAAAATCGAGGTATCTTCGTATTTCCGATTTTATTATACAGGATTAACTCTTTATATCCTTTATAAATCCTTTTATTTAATCCAATAATTATTTTTATAATAATATTACTAAATAATAGATTTATAATATTAAATTGTTTTTTATAATTATTAAACTTTAAATTTATATATTTATTAGATTTATAATTTCTATTCAATTTTAATCAATTTTATATAACTAAAAAAAAAAGAAATAGAATAAATATTTAAATATTTTTCTTTTTCAAAATCAATTATTATAATTAAAATATCATTTTGAATATATTAAATATTATCAAAAAATAGTTTAATATTTTTAAATATAATATAAAAAGTAAATATATAATTATTATAAATCTTGTAATATTATTCAATATTTTTATAATATTCTATATAAATATATTTAATATAGTTTTTACAAAGGAATTTATTAGTTTTATAATTAATTTCATAATTATTATTATTTTTATTAATATTATTATCTCTTTTATATTTTTTAATACCTATACTTAACCCTCTATCTATATTATATTTATCATTAATTCTAAAATCTTTATAGAAATAATCAAATCTAATAATACAAATAATATTAAAAACAATATATTTTTCAAACTTAGAAATATATAATCCGAAAAAATCTTTTATAATTTTATATTAGAAAGAAATTCCATTTTGAATTATATTCAATATTAGAATCAGAGATTGTTTATTAAATACAAGCTTTTGGTTTTATTCAATCAATCCTTTATCTTTACTTTTTGATAATATTTTATGGAAATTATCAAAAATCTTTTTTTAATTGATATCCCAATAATCTTACTTATAACTACAAATTAAGCTATTATTTCTATAATTAATAATATTTACGATTTGTTATATAACAAATATAATTAATAAAAAGTATTATAAATATTAAATACTATATCCCTAATTATTTTAAAAATCTAATATAATTATATAATTATAGAAATTTCTATTTCCTTTATAAATTTAAATAATAAAATAATTATAATAAACAAAATCTTTATTTTTAATAAAGTTTTTATATAAATAAAGAAATATTTAATTATTATTAAATCCTTTAATTATAAAATTAATAAATATTTTGATAGGATTATCTAAATTATTTTATTTATTAAAATAATCTATTCTTTTATTTTTTTCAATATTAATAATCTTTTTAGATTAATTAAAAAGAAATATATTGTAATTCGATATAATTTAGGTTATTAAGAATATTATTTCTTTTTTAGATGTAATTAATTTTTTCTTTATATTTATTATAATTATTAAATAAATATATATAAAGAATCAATAGATACTAATTATATAATATTATTCAAATATATTAATTATTATAATCTATTTGAGATTAAATATAATAAATACCTTATTGTTTTTTAATATAAGAATAATGTTATAGTATTCCTTATTAAAAACAAGTTTAAAGTTATTTGGAAAGTGAGGGAGGTTTAATATAAAGTGGTTAATATACTTGTTAAAGTTCTCAAAGTAGAAATACTTAATACTCCTATAGCTATAGCTATAGAACCTATTAATAAATATAAGTATAGTATTATTATTATTTAATATGAATAGATTAAATTCATTCCTATTACTAATTAGATTCTAGTTCGGGATTAGATATAAGCTTTTATAGCTATAATCTAGATATCTATTTTCCTTTGAATAAGAGTCCCTAGATTATATTCAAAAACAAATAAAGGAAAAAATAAGAATATTCTTTACTATATATAAAGCCTTAATAAATTTAATATATTTGATTTAGAAAAAATATTCTATTAATATTAATATAATACAATAAATTCTATAATAAAATTCACAATCGATAGATTCAATAATATAATTTATAGATCTATTAAATCAATATCAATAAAAATATTTCTATATATATAATAATTCTTATAATTTCTAATACTCAACAAATTAATATTATATATATTCAAAAATCCTAAACAACTATTAATATACAAATTTAAAACTATTCGAGCTACAATTATTATACTTTAATAAACTTTTAGAATCTTAAGAATTCTAAAGAATTAGATTACCTTCAGATTATAATATATATATATAAAAACATTAGTTTATATATATAACAATATTATCTTATATATAATAAAAACCTTTTCTAAATCAATATAAATAAGAATATTATACTCAATTTATATTATTAATTAAATAATAATAAAGCAATTGATTATATATTATATCTAATCCTATTATTTTAATATATAATAAAAAGCGACTTCAATATTTAGTATTATATATTCAAATCAGGAATATAATTCAGATATAGAGATTTGAATTTAATATATTGATTTAATAATAATGATATAGATTTTATTAATATCTCTAGCGAATCTATATATAGAATTAATTATATTATTAATCTCATTTTCTTAAATATCCCTTTTATTAAAATTATTATTAAAGAAAATATATATAATGACTCAAATTATAAAATATAAATTATTATTATTCTAGAACAAAGTATAATCTTATTAAAATAATATTATTATAAAATCCTAAAAACAAAATTGAAAAAACTTTTTGATTTAATATATATTAACATAATCTATTTTTTTAATTCCCTTTCTTTTATAAATAAAATTATAATTAAAATATATATAATAAATTTTATAATAATAATAGATATTATTATTTATATAATTAATAAATCTAATAGAGGAAATAATAAAGCTAGATTATAATAAATTTCTGAATATAAGAAGATATATTAAAATTATCTTTATAAATATAATATTTTAGGTGAAAATATTCTCCAAATAATTTGAACTTTTTACAAAATAATTTAATAAATAAAACACGATTATTAAAAGAATATTATAAATAAAATCAAAAACAATGAAGAGTTTTATAGAATTATTAATTAATATAAATTAAAATCTAATCTAAAGTTGCTTTTATTATTTATTAATAGAAATCTTATTAAAAATATTATGGAAAAAATTAAGATTCTATATAAAAAGATTCTTGATTATTTTAATACCTTTGATAATTTTGAATATAATCTTTTTGAAAATTGAAATAAATTGAGTATTTTAAAATAATTCCAATTTATTTCAATAGAAAAGATTGAATATAATATTATTAAAATTTTCAATATTTTTTTTAAATATTAATTATATTATAATATAAATACTTAAGATTTATTGATTAATAATTGATAGTATTTTATATAGATTTTATAATCAATATCTAATATTTAATTTCATTTTATAAATCTGAAAGTTTATTAAGGTAATTATATTATTTAAAATTAATAAAAAGAATAAATCCTTTATTTATTTTTAATAATTAATTATATTTATTCTTTATATTTCAAAAGATTTAAAAAGAATTATGATTTATTGTTTGATATAAATTATATTAATTAATAATATTCTTAATTTATAATATAAAAAAGTCTTTTTTAAAAGAATTATTATAAATCTAATTATTTATTTTATATATAATGTAAAAACTATTTTTTTTTAAAAATTAAAAATTATTATAATTATTATAAATATTTAAAATACTTTTAATATATTTTTAAAATAAAAATTATTAAAAAGAATAATTAAATAAAACTAGTCTTTGGTTTTTCTAAAATTAATTAATTCTTTCCTTAT
The DNA here is from genome assembly GCA_014898425.1 of Botryotinia globosa. Taxonomy (NCBI): domain Eukaryota; kingdom Fungi; phylum Ascomycota; class Leotiomycetes; order Helotiales; family Sclerotiniaceae; genus Botryotinia; species Botryotinia globosa. Next base: position 700,029 of record RCSZ01000002.1, read on the forward strand.
CAATTGATATATTCGCATTTATTTAAAGAATTCAATTATATTTAATTATAAAATTATATATAGAATATTACAAAGCTTTTTTTTCTCCTCAATTTTATATATATTATATTTAATTAAATATATATTATAGAATATAAAACTATATTTTGAATATATTAATAATCTTTATTTATATTATACCTTTCAATTTCTAAATATTAATATTTATATTTTAATAAATAATATAAAAAAAATCTTTGAATAAAATAATAATAATAAGATTGCTTTTACCCTTAAAAAACTCAAAATAATTTATTTTATTAAAAAAAAAAGAGAATCATATTTCTCTCTATATTATTAATAAAAAACTTATTATTATATTAATTATTATAATCAAAAATAAAATATAATTTATTTTAAAATAATTTAGAATTTAATTCAATAGAAAACTCTTTTTTAAAAAATATATAATTATAAGAATTATTAAAACTTAAATAATAATATATTATATTTATAATTTTTTAAAAATAATTAATAATTCTTTAGCTTTAATTTTATATAAAACTATTATCATCTATATTGTACTCTTTTTTATATATAAAATTAAAATATAATTTAATAATAAAATAAAATTATTTTATATTTAATATACTATTTATAATCTTATCATTTTTTTCTAAATAGATTAATATATTGATATATTAAAACAAATATTTGTTTTGATATTTAGAAATATATTTTTAATTTGAAAGATTATTTTAATAATTATTTTCTTTAGAAATATAAATATTCTATCTATTAATATAATATTAAATAAAACTAAACTTTATTTTATTATATATATTTAATTAATAAATATTTTCTATTTTATAATCCACCAAATTATATTCCTATTTATTATTAGGGGAAAAAATATTAATTAATAATAGAAATCTAAAATCAAAATTTAGTATTTAAAAATAATTCTTTTTAATATTATATATCCTATATTATAATCTCTATATTTTTTTTTAGAATATCAAATAAATCTAATAAAAAATATTAATAAGGAAATAATAATTATTAATTTTAAAAAATAATAGTTTTATTTTCCTTTTAATAAAATTTCAATCTTTTTAAATAATTTTGAATAAATTATTAATAAAAAGAAATTTATTAAATATAAATATATAATATATTAAAATAAAGAGTAAATTGTTATTAACTTAGATTTAATTAATAATATTTTATATATTTTCAATTCAAAAATAATCAGAATTTATATAAACTTCAAATATATTTTAAAATCCTTTTCATTTAATAAATAATACTTATAGTTTTATATTCTATATAATAATACATTCAATTTCTTTTAATAAACTTTTTATATTTATTAAAATATTATATAAATCTTTGATATTAGAATTTATTGATTTCTTAAATATATAAATATTAAAAAAAACAAAGTTATCAACAAGCTTATTAATCTTAAAACCTACAAATCTATTTGAAATCTAAAATCTGTTTCAATATCTATTATTAATAGAATAAAAATTATTATCAAAAAGTTTTATAATTAAATAAAGCAATTTTAATAAAAAAAAAATAATCTACTTTTTTAAATACTTATAATAAATAGAATCTTATCTATACAATTAAATTTCCTTTAGAATTAGATTTATTAAAAAAAATATTATATTATATTCTAACTATATATATAAAATATAAAGATTTCATATAATATTATAGAAAATTCTAATATCAAAATATTAATTTAAAATGTTTTTATAATTATTAAAAGATTTCTAAATATTTAGTATTATATTATAAATCACTAATTTAATTCAGGAAATAATTTAAATAATTATTTTTATTTTTATTTTTATTAATAACAAAAGATTTTAATTATCTTTTATTTCTAATATTATAATTACTAATATTAATCGAATTCTTTAAAATCATTCAATTCTATATTAGCATTTGCTTCTATTAAAAGCATTTGATTATTTCTTTCCCTTTTTCTCTTTTCTCTTTCTTTCTTTTTAATCAAATTCTATTTTTTCCTTATCTAATTTAAAATAATAATTAAAGAATATAATAGAAATACTATTTAATATTCATATATCTTATAAATATATACCCTTATAACTTATATTCATTTATTTTTAAAAAACTATATTTAACTTTTTAAAGTTTTAGAAATATTATTAGTTCTATTTTAATTAATAAAAAAGAAATTATTTAAATAAACTTTGATCCTTATATATATAAATTGTTTTTTAAAATATTAAATAAATCTATAGTTTAATATATTCTCATACCCCTCGGAAGATTCCTAGAATTGATTTTAAGCTGGCTTAATAAACATTAATAAATACTACTACTACTATTATTACTTAAAATCAACCCTAGGAATCTCCCGAGGGATATAGAGATATATTAAATTATAGATTTATTTAATATTTTAAAAAACAATTTATATATATAAGGATTAAAGTTTATTTAAATAATTCTTTTTTTATTAATTGAAATAAAACCAATAATATTTTTAGGATTTTGAAAAGTCAAATATAGTTTTTTAGGAATAAACAAATATAGATTATAAGAATATATATTTATAAAATGTATAGGTATTAAATAGTATTTTTGTTATATTCTTTAATTATTATTGAAATTAGATAAAGGAAAAATAAGGTTTAATTAAAAAAAAAGAAAAAGAAAAAGAGAAAAAGGGAAAGAGGTAGTTAGATATTTTTAGTGGAAGCAAATGCTAATATAGAATTAAATAATTCTAAAAAATTTGGTTAATATTAATAATTGTAATATTAAAAATAAAAAGTAATTAAAATCTGTTATTATTAATAAGAATGGAAATAAAAATAATTATTTAAATTATTTTTCAAATTGAATTAGTGATTTATAATATAATATTCAATATTTAGAAATCTTTTGATAATTATAGAAATATTCCAAATTTATATTTTGATATTGGAACTTTTTATAATATTATATAAAACTCTTATATTCTATATATATAATTAGGATATGATATAGTATTTTTTTTAATAAATCTAATTTTAAAGGAAATTTAATTATATAAATAAGATTCTATTTATTATAGATATTTAAAAAAAAAATTATTGTTTTTTTTTATTAGAATTGTTTTATTTAATTATTTAGTTTTTTAATAATAATTTTTATTTTATTGATAATAAATATTAAGATAAATTTAAGATTTCAAATGGGTTTGTAAATTTTAAAATTAATAAATTTGTTAATAACTTTGTTTTTTTTAATATTTATATATTTAAAGGATTAGCAAATTTTAATATCAAAAATTTATATAATGTTTTAATAAATATAAAAGATTTATTAAAAAAAATCGAATATATTATTATATAAATATTAGATTATTAAAATGCTATTGATATAAAACTATAAATATTATTTATTAAGTAAAAGAATCCTTAAAGTATATTTGAAGTTTATATAAATCCTAATTATCTTTGAATTGAAGATATATAAAATATTATTAATCGAGTTTGAATTAATAGCAATTTGTTTTTTGTTTTGATATATTATATATTTATATTCAATAAGTTTTTTTTTATTAATAATTTATTTAAAGTTATTTGAAAAGATTGAGATTTTATTAAAAAAAAGATAAAACTATTATTTCTTGAAATTAATAATTATTATTTCCTTATCAATACTTTTTATTAGATTTATTTGATATTTTGAAAAGAAATATAAAGATTATAATATAAAATATATAATATTAAAAAGAATTATTCTTAAATATTAAATTTTAATTTTAGATTTTTATTATTAATTAATATTTTTGTTTTTGATAATAAATAGGAATATAATTTGGTGGATTATAAAATAGAAAATATTTATTAATTAAATATATATAATAAAATAAAGCTTGATTTTATTTAATATTATATTAATAAATAGAATATCTATATTTTTTAAAAAAAAATTATTAGAATAGTTTTTTAAATTAAAAATATACTTTTAAATATTAAAATAAATATTTATTTTAATAGATTGATATATTAATCTATTTAAAAAGAAATAATAAGATTATAAATAATATATTAAATATAAAATAGTTTTGTTTTATTATTAAATTATATTTCAATTTTGTATATAAAAAAGAGTACAATATAGATAATAATAGTTTTATATAGAATTAAAATTAAAAAGCTATTAATTGTTTTTATAAAATTGTAAATATAATATATTATTATTTGAGTTTTAGTAATTTTTATAATAATATATCTTTTAAAAAAGAATTTTTTATTAAATCAAATACTAGATTATTTTAAAATAAATTATATTTCTTTTTTGATTATAATAATCAATATAATAATAAACTCTTTATTAATAATATAAAAGAAAATATAATTCCCTTTTTTTTTTAATAAAATGAATTATTTCAAGTTTTTTGAAAATAAAGATAATCTTATTATTATTATTCTATTTGAAAATCTTTTTTATATTATTTATTAAAACAAAAATATTAATATTTAGAGATTGAAAGATTTAATATAAACAAAGATTATTAATATATTCGAAATATAGTTTTATATTCTATAATATAAGTTTAATTAGATATAATATATATAGAATTAAAAAGAAAAAGAAGTTTTATAATATTCTATATATAATCTTATAATTAAATATAATCAAATTCTTTAAATAAATTTAAATATATTAATTGATAAAGAAAGAATTAATTAATTATAGAAAGATTAAGAATTAATTTTATCTAATTATTCTTTTTAATAATTTTTGTTTTAAAAATATATTGAAAACATTTTAGATATTTATAATAATTATAATAATATTTAGTTTTTGAAAAAAAATAGTTTCTATATTATATATAAAACAAATAATTAAATTTATAATAATTCTTTTAAAAAAAGTTTTTTTGTATTATAAATTGAAAATATTATTAATTAATATGATTTATATTAAATAATAGATTATAATTCTTTTTAAATCTTTTAAAATATAAAAAATAATTATAATTGATTGTTAAAAATAAATAAAGAATTTATTATTTTTATTAATTTTAAATAATATAATTATTTTAATAAATCTTCAGATTTGTAAAATAAAATTAAATATTAAATATTGATTGTAAAATCTATAGAAAATATTATTAATTGTTAATCAATAAATCTTAAGTATTTGTATTATAATATAATTAATATTTAATAAAATATTGAAAATTCTAATAATATTATATTCAATCTTTTTTATTGAAATAAATTAGGATTACTTTAGGGTATTCAATTTATTTTAATTTTCAAAAAGATTATATTTGAGGTTATCGAAAATATTAAAGTAATTAAAAATCTTTTTATATAAAGTTTTAATCTTTTTTATAATATTATTAATAAGATTTCTATTAATAAATAATAGAAATGATTTTAGATTAAATTTTAATTTATATTAATTAATAACTCTATAAAGCTTTTTATTATTTTTAATTTTATTTGTAATATTCTTTTAATAATTATATTTTATTTATTGAATTATTTTATAAAAAATCCGAATTGTTTAAAAAATATTTTTATCTAAGGTATTATATTTATAAAAATAATTTTGATATATCTTTTTATATTTAGAGATTTATTATAATATAATTTTATTATTTCCTTTATTAAATTTATTAATTATATAAATAGTAAAATTTATTATTCTTATAAAGTTTATTATTATAAAAGAGTAGAAGGTGGTAGGGTCATAGAGTAATCCTTCGCATATACTACAGGAAAATCACTGTAGCATATCGCCTCGGATAAAGGAAAGGAGGGGAAAACTTTATATAACGTTTCACAAAATATACTAGAAGTTTGATAGGTGGGAACTAATTACTCTTTCTAAATTATAAGGAAAAGGGCTATAAATACTAACTATAGAAATAAACTATATAATTAATACAAAAATTCGCTTATATTCCTTTTTATATAGAAATATTGATTATTTCAATCAATAAACCTAGGTATAAGAATGTAAAGGAAAATAATCAAAAAAAAAAACAAATATTGCTTTTGTTCAATACAATCAATTTAACAAATATTATAGAAAAAAGATAACTTTATCAAAATTTAGCAAAATTAAATAACTTTTTAATAGAACTCTAAAATCAAATATTAATAGAAATTTGATAGTGAATTTTTTTGTTTTTTTAGAAAGGAATCAAAGGATTCGAAATTCTTTTAGGTTTTTATAAGCTTTTTGGAGTTTTTAGAAATCGATAAAGAGAATTAGATTCTTATATTTCCTTCTCTTAACCTTTATCCTTCAAAAAAATTATTATTTTCTTTGATCTTCTACTTTCCAAAGTATTGGAAAATTCTTTATTATTTTATCTAAGGTTAAAGCTATCTTTGTTATCATTATTATTTGATAGAATTAGTTTATTCTCCCCTTCTTTATCAAATTCAAAATATTTATTATTATATTCATCCTTTAGATTTTGTTTTAAGGTTGTAAAGTACAATTTATTTTTGTAGTGTTTTTCAATAAACTTAATATTTTTAAAAGTGTGTAAGAGAAAGTTTTTGATATTTTTTATATAATATTGATATTAAGCATTAAATTTATTATTATTTATAGAAAGAAATCTAATAACTTTTTTAAATACAAATAAATCATTTTAAGGGAGTTTATTAACAAAAGTTTATTCGATAGGATTTTAAACAATTAAGTAATATTCAATTAAAAATCCAAAAATTTTATATTGATTATTATTAATGATATATTTATCAAAGATAGATTTCAAGTTATAATGTATGTTTCTAATATTCTAATATTTCAATCTATTTTCTAGTGTAGGGTTCAAATCGTTCTTTAGGAATCTTTTTATGGTAGTATATAATACAATTGATATTATAAAAAAAACAATATTTTTATTATTAAATCTAATTCTAAATATTATAGGATTTCTTGCAATTATAAATGCTTAATTGCGATTAGTTTTTTTAACAAATTGTGTTGAGGTAATCAAATAAATGTATTCTGTGTAACCTTTCTTTGAAATAATATTCTGAAAGTAATCTTTTTCAAAAAGCTTATTAAATATTTCTAAGGTGGATATAGTAAGATTTTGTTATATCGTTTTATATTCTAATTCTGATTTTATTTTGTTATATTTTATTTTATATTTTGATTTTTTAGATTGAAAGTGAACAATATATATAATAAGGTTATTTGTATATTTAAATCGATATTTAGTGTAAAGTTCTTTTGTGTTTTTATATATGAATATATAATTAAAGGTTTTATTAAACTAAATGATAATGGTTGGGAAAGGAATAAAAATAAAACGAAATTCCCGATTTATATGTTGTAATGTAATAATTCGTTAGATTTTTAGATTTTATCTAAAGATTTGTTATATTGAGGAATAGTAGTAGTAATGGGTAAATTCGAATTTTATATTTTTATAACAATTGTAATAACAATATATTTTTACAAACTTTTGAATTAAAGGAATATAAATTTTTCTAATAAAATAAAGATATTTATTAGGTTTTATAGATTTATACACTTTGAGTTTATAAATTATAGTTAGGCTAGTAATAGGGGTTTAAATGATTATAGATATAATAGTATTGTATTTGATAGATTTGAATTTTAATATATCAAAAAGCTTTATCTTTTTTTTCTTATTAATTATTATATTTTCTTTGAATCAATGAAAGTATTTATTGTTAATATAAATATTATTGATTTGATTTTAATATTTGTATAGAAACTGAAGATATTTTAATAAATCCTTTTGATTTATATATATAATTTTGAGCTTAAAAATATTGGTAAATTAATGTAGATGGTAGTTACAAAGGTTATCAGATATTTTATTTATCAATATTATTATTATTCTCTAATTCATTTATTTTGTAATATATTTTTTTTTTAGTAGATGAAATCAATTTTGTGATTATAGAATATCTTTTGTATATTTGTATATTTTAGATTGATTAATATTATTATTTTTATTTTTCTTGTTTTCATTTTTTGATAGGATATTTTGTTGAAATATAATTTTATTTATTAAATATTTGTTGAATGATTTAATATCTTTATTTATTATTATTAAGCTAAATCTTGATTACCTTTAAAAATTTATAAAAACATTTTCTGAGGGTGAAGGGGGAGGAACTTATAAAAACTTGATAACTGGATTTCCAATAAAAGGAATATCTTTAAAGTAATTTACACTAATTTCTCTAAGCATTTTAATTATATTGTATTAAAAGCCAAGTTTTCTTTTTTATTTATTATTCTATTTGAAGAGTTTATTAGGGAATTTTTTATTTAGAATTTTGAGAGCAATTTTGAATTTGAAGAATATTAGATGCCAATTAACTCAAACCTTAGATTTCAAATCTTCAAAGAGTTTGTGTATAAATTCCTTGTTAATTAGTTTCAATACAATTTTTGGAGTAGTGATTCTAATCAATTTGAAAAGCTTATTATGAAATTTTGTATTATAAGATATAATCAAAATTATAACGAACATTATACCTTTCTGTAAATGACCCCAATACATACAAATTTTGTTAATAGCTTTTTATTATAATTCGTAAGATTTTTTTACTTTAAAAAGAATAGTTTTATTATCGATTTTTATTTGTTTTGTTATTATATAAACTTTAATATAAAAATTATTCCATAGAATTAGGATTATAATTATCTTTATTAATGTATTTACTTTAGCTTTTTATTTTTTTGTTTATATATTAAATTCGATAAACTTTGTGTACTGTTATTCTTCCAAAAATCTTTGTATAATTTCAAAGGCTTTCAGTATGTTAGAGAGCTGAGTATTACTAATCATTATTATTATATTGTGATGTATATGTTGTAGTTGAATATCTAAATATTGTATAATATAATTCAATTTATTGTTAAACTATTCAAACATTTTGAAGGAGTTTTTCAAGAAAAATAATTTTACTAAAATTTAGCAAAATTATATAGGTTATTTAAAGAAATATAAAAAAGAATCGTTTTATATATAATAGTAAGAGATTGAAATATCAGAATAATCGGAAAAGAAAGTAATGAAAAGAGTGAAAGGATTATAGATTAATAAAAACATTTGAGAAAGAAAAGGAAAGTATTTTTATTTTATAAATAGTTTTTTTTATTCTATAATACTAAAAAAAAAAATATAGGAAATAATTTTTGAAAGAAGAAGAAGAAGAAAGAAAAATTATTTTTTTAAACAAAGGTAGATAAACATTTTTCTTTATTAAAGGAATTTTGTAGATAGTTATTTTTTTTATTATATAGAAAAAAATGTTGTTTTTATTATTAAACTAATAACTGGGATTTTTATGAATATGTGATAAGCATTTCTTGAAATTATATTCAAAAATCCTAGTATATTGTTTGTTTATATATAATTAATTATTGCTTTCAAATTATCAAAGCATTAATTTATGTGATTAAATCTCTACAATTCTAATAATACTTTTAATAGATTTTTATAATCTAATTGGTTATTATTTCCTTTAATATTATTATTTGAAATTGATAAGTATTCCCTTTTTCTTTTTATAAATTTTTTGAAATGAGATTTTAAATAGATTTTATTAATTGAGATTCTATTTATTTCTTTTAAAATGTAAATACCCTTGTTAAGATCTATAATTATTATTTGGTATAATCTAAACTATTAATATGTAAATTTCCTTTTATGTAATATATTAATTTTTGATTGTAAATTGTATTGGAATATAATATCTTCTGGGTTAATATTTTTATTTGTTATATTATTATCTTTATCGAAATATTCTTTTTTGTTTAAGTAATAACATTTTTTATAAAATATAGTTTCTTTTATATTAATATTATATGTTTTTAATTATTAGAGGTGTAATATTAATAGATTTGTTTAGATTATTATTAATTTTTAATTAAAGATTTTTTAGATATAAAATCTTGTTTTAATAAATAATATTGAATAGTGGTTATAAATCATATAAAATAGAATAAAATTAATCAATCAATATATTGTAACCCTATCAACAAATAATATTATATTAAGATATTTTAATTATTTTTCTTTTTTATTTATTATTTTGGATAATTTATTAATAATAGATTTATAATCTTGTTCAATTTGGTTGTTTGTTTTAAAATTATATATAAAGATTTATATCTATTAAATATTGTATTTTTTTAAGAAATATATTATATATGCTTTATTCTTTAAATTACTATTTATCGAGATTTTATTAAAAATGAAATAATGATAAATAATAGATTATATAAAAGCAATTATTATTTATAAAATTGTATTTCAAAGAGCTTTTTTTTTTATCTATTTTGATAGATTATTTCTAAAGAGTATTAAATACTTGTAGTTATTATTTGGGGGTATATATATAATATCTAATTTATATTTTTGTTAATATATATTTATCTATATTAAATATAAAAATTCTTTTTAAAGGTTCAATCATTGTAATTAACAATTTGAATAGGAATTAATAAATTTTTTGATAATATTATATATCTCTATCTAATAATATAATTATAATATTTTGTTGAAAATACTTTTTATTTTTTTATAGTTATAGGCTTTATATAGGTTATCAATAAAAACAATCCATTCTACCTTATTATTGATTATCTTTTTAAAAGGTAAATACTTTATATTAATTTTGAAAAAACAATTATTACAAATATAAAATCTAAAAACTCTTTTCTTGAAATTTTTAAAGATTTTTTTTATTATATCCTTAGATTTTTATAATAAAACTAAATATCTAACTATTTCTTAACTTTTTTTATTATATATTAAATCCAATATATAATTTTATTCAAATTTAGCAAAGTTATATAAAACAAGGATATTTTAAATATTATTAAACTTATCAATAATCTATTTGTTAATATTATTTTTTTAAGTTTTTTCTTATTAAAATTTTGTAAAAGTATTTAATTTACAAAAGAATCCATTTATTGTAATATATATTGTTTCTTTTATATATCGAATTTTGAAATCAAAAAATCTGATCTATATAATTCATCTTATTATTAGAATTCTTAAAAGATCTATTACTACTTTATTTAATTAAATAATAAAAACCTTAATATTAATCTCAAAAATAAAATATATTCTATATAAATTGTATCTATATTTTCGAAAAATCTTAAATATTTTTTTGTATTCTCTTTTTATAATATTATAATTCTTTTCTATATCATTTCAAAATTTATTTTTGAATTTAACTATCATACATTTATTATTAAATTCTTAACCTAATATTACACCCCAATCATTAAAATTAATATCTACACCTAAAATAATTATCCCAATTATTAAAATATTTTTATAATTTAATAATATTAAAACAAAAGGTTTGATTAATTTAATCTTTAATAAATCCATAATATTTTTCTATTCTCTTATCCATATAAATTCCTAGTTTTTTTTCAATAAGTAATATAATAATTCGATTTTTTAAACAAATTATTCGATCCAGATATAATAATATACATATACACCTAAAAACATATAAATTTCTATAACATCCTTGGATTCAAATTAATTTATAATCCAAGTGATTTTTGATTATTATAAAGTTTGTTTTTCAAATCTTATAATATACCCTACAATTTCTATATCATCAAAGTACCATTTGGATTTTGTTTTAATTAAATACTTTATTTTTTCTATATATTCCAAGGTTTTATTAATTTCTTAAATATATACAAAAATAAATTTTTGTATTTTAGATATAGTTTTTTTATTATTGAAATTAATCTTAAATCTCTTTATTTCTATATTATCTAAAAATGATATAATTGTTTTAGGAATTAAATTGTTTAGAATTTTTATAATAATTTTATAGAATTGAATAACGAAATTAATAATATCTTATAACAATATTATATAATATAATAATCCAAATAATATTTGAAAAGCAATTATATTGTAACTCTCCATAATTAAAAGAATTTGATTATAACCCGAAAAGAAATCAATTAAAAAAGTGATTCGATATTCTACAAAATTTTCTATAAAAATATCAATATTTAAAGATAGATTTGTATCTTTAATTGAATATTTATTGAATTCAATAATTACATTTATAAATCTATAAATACCAGAAATCTTTTTCTTTACCAAGAACCACAGATTTTTATAAAAACTATCCACATATTCAAAAACTTTTTGATTTATTTTTTTTTGGAGTATTTTGAATACAATTTCAACCAAAGCTTTTAAAATAAGAAATCTAAATATTTGCCAAATTTTGTATAAAATAATTTGTATTTTTTATAAAGGGATTATTTTTTCTTACATTTATCCAATATATATTCAATCAAAAATAAACATTCCTTTTTGATTTAACAAATAAACAAACAACAATTCTTATTTACAAATAAAAAGTATTTTCCCAAAGTTTATTTTTTTACACCTATCTATAATTAAATAATAATCTTTAGATTTTTTATTAAATTATAGAATTAAATAATCTTTCTATTCTCCTAAAAATTGTAAATAAGAATTTCTTTCCTTATACCTTTTCAATCAATCATTTCTTCCTTTTAGTTTTTCACCTATAAAATTCCTAGATTGATTTAAAAGAAATACTTTATTTACCTTATTTTTATATAAAATATTTATATAAAACAAAAAATAATTTTATTAAAATTCAATAAAGTTATTTTCTAATGAAAAATATAAATTTATCCCAATACACTATCCCTTAGATATATCAGATTCTAATTTTCTAGATTTAAGATTTGAAAAAGTATAATCGTTTTTTATTCAATACATCAAATATTTGTTTAATTCTTTCAATTATTATTTATTATTATAATATATTACAATCCATTTTTATATATAAATATAACTTCATTTATAATAAATCATAATATTTCAAATAATAAATTATTATATACATTTTCTATTATAAATAAATTAATAATATTTAATATTCCTTCAAAAAATATATATACATTCTTATAAAAATTCTTAATATTGATTTTGAAAAGATTGATTTTAATAATAATAATCTAAATCAAACTAATTAATAGATTGAATTTTATAATCAGATTAATATCAATTAAATTAATAATCGAATCAGAATCTAAAATTATTTTAATAAAACCTTGACCATTAAAAGATATTCTAATATAAAAAAGATTTTCTTTATCATTTTTTATAAGAATATAAATAGAATTATAGATTATATTTGAATAGAAAGTTTTTATAATTTTAATTTGTTCTAAAAATTTGAATGAAATGGAAAGTTTGTTAATCAAATTTATTATATAATTATCAAAAATTGATAGTTTTATTAAATTATCTATTTTCATAATCTATTTTTTTTATATATTGGGGTATTCTTTGATAATGAAATCTATAATAATAAGGATTGTAATCAATAGAATATTCCAATCGATTTTCTCTATTATCTCATAATCATTATTTATTATTTGAAGAATTATTTGTTTTCTAAGTTTTTTGATTTTATTTAGTATTTTTTCGATTACAATTTTTATTGTAAGGTTTTCAAAATTATAAATATAGATTTTTATTAATTCAGTTTATACAGATTTTTGAAAGGATATCTTAATTATAAATTGTCGATTGAATTTAAGGATTTTGTTTATAAATGAGGGTATAGATTTTGTAAAGGTATTTAGATATGATTTAATTATTTTATTTAAATTATTGTAAAATAGTTTTCTGTATTTCCTTTGCATTTTCTTTATAGTATTGATATATTCTTGAATAATATATACTTTTCCTTTTGGTGTAATATCAATAGGTTTTTTTTTGATATCAACAAAATATAATATTTCCTTATTCTCAAAGAGTTTCAATTAATTATTTTGGAGAGTTTGTAATTTAATTACTTTTACTAAACTAAAACCAATTTTACTATTATATATAATTAGAATAAAATTATTTAAACTATTTATTGATCCTTATATTAATTATTTTAATTTATTATAATATATAAATCCTTTATCGAAATATTTTTTAAAAATCGAATAATCTTTTTTTAAAATATAGTTTTTATTATTAGATTATTTGTTATTATAATTATAATATATTCTTTTATAAATTATATATATAGCTTCTATTATTTTTAAGTTAATAATAATATTGATAATAATAGGTATTATAATCTGTATAGATTTATAAATTGAAATCTAAAGTATTTTTATTACTTTTGGATTGAAAAGGATCTGATAGATTTCAATTTTTTTTTTAGGTTTAAAATCTGATTGTATTTGTTTTTTTATAACAAATATGAAATTCTCAAAAGCTTTTATTATTTTCTTTATTTTATTATTTTTTTGAATTATTAGAATTTTTGTTTTATTCTGAATCTTTATAAATAAAGTAATAGATTTCAATAATTTATTGAAATTAGAATTTTCATTATTGTTTATATTGAAAAGGATATATTAGAATTTATTTTCAATATATTAAATTATTTAATTGAATATTTTATTTTAATTTATTATATTTAATCGTTTTATATTATATCTAATTTGAGTAATATATTTTTGAAAAGTTTTAAAAGATATACTTTTAAGGAATAGTTTAATAATTTCATTTTTTATTAAAACTTTATTTTTAATTAATTGTTATATAATTTGATTGTATTGTTTAATAAAATAATTAAGATTATTATATCTAATACCTCTTTCCTATTTATATTTTTTAATAAATTTTTATAGATATTTATAAAAGTATATTTTTTGAAGAATATTGTTATTAAAATATTCCTTAAGGAAAGCAGATTTGAAATGTTTTTTTCAATTTTATTTTTTAGATTGCTATTTCTTTATAGCTTTAATCTTTTTTTGAAGTATATAATCTATTTGTAAAGGAATTTGTATTTGAAAATCTTTATTCAGAATATAATAGTTTTATTGAAATTGTTTTATATTTTTATATCACTTAATAATATTGAAACCCTTGAATTATAATATATCAATAATTTCAGAAGATAATATTAAAGGTATAAGAATTCTTGAAAAATATTCTAGAAAAATAATAAATTATTAAATATTGAGATTCCTTTCCAAAAATTTTGAATTAAAATTTTTATCAGATTTTTTGTTTTTATTTATCTTTTGATCGAATATAAAAAGAATATTTGATTTGAAAATATCCTTTTCGAAATTGTTTATATTGAAAATGTTAAAGCTAATTGATAAATTTGAAGATTTCGAATTTATAATTAAATAATTATTCTAAATCTTGGATTTATTATTGAAATCAGAAGCTAATATAATATAAATTTTATTATTATATTGAATAATTTCGTTTTTATTAATAAATAATTATAATAATCGAATAATTATATAGAGATTTAAAGGGTTTTTGATATAATATAAATAGAGATTCGATTATTATTCTATTTACTTTTTTTCTAATAACTTTATTAAATTTTAGCAAAATTATTTTTTCTTTTCAAACTTATATAACCACAAACTTGTTTACAAAAATTCAAAAATATAAATTAGCAATTTATTCTAAAAAGTTCGAATCTCAGATTTCTTTTGAAAATATATTTAGAAATTTGTTTTTAAAAACAAAGAGATTATCTTTATAAGTAATCCTTTTAATTAGATTAAATAATATAGCACTTTTAACTTTGATATAGATTGTTTTTAAATTTTTTAGAATTTTCAAGTTTTATTTAGATATAAATATAATCAAAATAATCTTGAAAATTTTAAATAAATTTAATATTTATTAAGTCTTAGATATAGAGGTGAATATTAACTAACAAATCTTAAATCTATTTTATAAAAGAAAACTTTTTTTTCAAAATCAAATCTTTATCTAAATTCCTATAAATTTTATAAATAGCAAAACTCTTACAACTTATTCTTACAACCTTTTGAAAAAAGTAAGAATAATTTAATCAAAAATAACCTCATTTTTAATTTAGATTTGTATAAAACTATAGATTGATTTTGAAAATAAAGTATTTATTTTTCCTTCCTTTCTTTTCATTATTAAACTATTATCATTTTGATTCTATTACAATATTAGATAATTCCTCATTCCTTTGTTTTTTATCAACTTTTCTAAACCAATAACTTTCTATTTTCTAAAACAATTCAAGAATTTAGATTTATATACAGCTTTTTAACCTTTCAATATTCTTCCCTATATAAATCACCAATATAAAAGAGTAAAAAGTGATAGGGTTATAGAATAATTTTTTGTATATACTACAAGAAAGTTATTGTAATATATCGCTTTGGATAGAGGAAAGGAAGGGGAGACTCTACATAATACTTCACAAGATATACTAGAAGTTTGGTGGATGGAAACTAACTGCTCTTTCTAAACTACAAGGAAAAGGGCTATAAATACTAGCTATAGAAGTGGACCACGTGACCAGCACAAAGATTCGCTCACATTATATATATTTTAATTACTATTTTATTTATAAAGAAAAAAGAATTAAAAAATAGATTATACTAATATATATTAAATTAAAAGGTTTTTTAATTTTATTTCTAGGATCTTATAATAATATTATTCTAATAGAATTATATTTTATTCTGAAATAATAATAATTTGTATTTTATAATTTGAATTATTATATATATCTTTTTTAATAGCAATTCTAATAAAAAGAATATTTGAGAAAATAAAATCAATAATATAATTAACTTTATATATAAATTTGTTAAGAATATTAATAAAATCTATATTATTATTATTAGATTAATATATTAGATTTGAGTTCTTATATTTAAATTATATTTTTGGTTTGAATGTGTAATATCAAATATTAAAATTGTTTTTTGTTAAGTATTAAAATAGTGGGATTAGATAGGATATATAATCAATTGTTTTATTATTATTCAATTAATAATATAAATTAAATATAATATTTTTATTTATATTGATTTAAAAAAGATTTTTATTATATATAGAATAATATTATTGTATATATAAATTGATGTTTTTATATATATATATATTATAATTTGAAAATAATCTAGCTTTTTAAAAAATTTAAAATTCTAGAAATCTATTGAAATATAATAATTATAATTTGAATAATTTTGAATTTGTATATTAATAATTATTTAGGATTTCTAAATATATATAATATCGATTTATTGGATATAAAAAACTATAAGAATTATTATATATACAGACATATTTCTATTAATATTAGTTTAATAAATTTAAAGATTATATTATTAAATCTATCAATTATAGATTTTATTACAAAACTTATTATATTGTATTAATATTAATAGAATATTTTTTTGAAATCGAATATATTAAATTTATTAAGATTTTATATATAGTAAAAGATATCCTTATCCTTTTCTTTATTTGTTTTCAAATATAATCTAAAAATCCTTATTCAAAAAAAAATAGATATCTGAATTACAGCTATAAGAGCTTGTATTTGGATTATAGTTGTGAAAACTTGTGTCTAATCTTGGGCTGGAATCTAGCTAACAATAGGAATAGATCCAATCTATTTATATTAGATAATAATAATATTATACTTATATTTATTAATAAGCTTTACAATTATAATTATAAAAATATCAAGTATTTTTGTTTTAAAGATTTCAACAAATATATTGATTATTTTGTATTAAATCTTTTTTATTTTTTGAATAATTTTGAACTCGTTTTTAATAAAAAGTATTATAATATTATTCTTATATTAAAAAACAATAAAATATTTATTATAATCAATTTTAAATAAATTATAACAATTAATATACTTAAATAACACTATACAATTAATACTTATTAATCCCTTATATATATCTATTTGATAGTTATAATAAATACAAAAAAAAAATTGATTATATTTGAAAAAGAAATAATATCTTTAACAACCTAAATTATATCGAATTATAATATACTTTTTTTTAATTAATCTAAAAGAACTATTAATATTAAAGAAAATAAAAGAATGAATTATTTTAATAAATAAAATGATTTAAATAATTTTATTAAAATATTTGTTAATTCTATAACTAAAGGATTTGATAATAATTGAGTATTTTTTCATTTATATAAAGATTTTATTGAAAATAAAAACCTTATTTATTATAATTACTTTATTATTCAGATTTATAAAGAAAATAGGAATTTCTATAATCATATAATTATATCAAATCTCTAAAATAATTAGAAATATAGTATTTAATATTTATAATACCTTTTATTAATTATACTTATTATAAAATAAATTATAAATATTATTAATTATAGGGATAATAATTTAGTCTATAATTATAAACAAGATTATTAGAATATTAATTAAAAAGAAATTTTCGATAGTTTCTACAAAATATTATTGAAAAACAAAAATAGAAAATTGATTGAATAGAATTAAAGATTTATATTTAATAAATAATCTTTAATTCTAATATTAGATATAATTCGAGATAAAATTTCTTTTTAATATAAAATTATAGAAGGTTTTTTTGAATTATATATTTCTAGGTTTAAAAAACACATTGTTTTTAATATTATTTGTATTATTGAATTTGGTCATTTCTATAAAGGTTTTAGAACTAATAGTAGATATAATATAAGTAAAGAATTAGATATAGATATTAAAAAATATAAATAAAATAATAATATCAATAAAAATAATAATAGTTACAAAATTAATTATAAAATCAATAAATTCCTTTATAAAAACTATATTAAATATATTTATATAAAATATTATAAAGGTATTGAATAATATTATAAGGTTTATAATAACTATATATTTGTTTTTTATATTATATTCAAAAATATCAAATTGCTTTTTAATAATATTTAATATATTTGAAATAATATTTTGATTGTAATAATTAGTTTCGAAAGAAGAAAACACTTAAATATTCATTTTACTTTTTTTTCTTTTAATTGTATAAAATTGATTAAAATTGAATAGGGATTGTAGATTTGATAGATATGTAAATTTAGAGTTTAGTGGTTACAAAAAATAATTCGATATTATAAATCTATTACCTAATAATATTACTACAAAAACAATTATTAGATTAGATGAAAAAATTTATAGAGAATATAAAAAGTTAATTCTATATAATAAAGTCGAAATACAAAGATATCTCGATTTTGGGATGTTGTGTCGATTTGAAATTAAGTTGAAGAAGATGAAAGGTATTGAAATTGTTAAATTGAATAAAAAAAGATTTATTTTAAAAGAATTCTTTGAGTTATCAATAATTCGATTACCTAATATATTCTAATATTAAATATGTTAATATATAATTAAAGAATTTTTTTTCAAATAATATTATGTTTTATAGATCTTTACCTAGGTATCGAGGATTGAAAAATTAATTTTTTTTAAAGCAAATCCCTTTTTGAACAAGATTAAAAAAATTATTTCAAGAATTTCAAGTATATAAATTCAAAAACTTTTCTGAATCAGAAAATTAAAAAGAAAACTTCTTGATATGTCAAACTTTATATAATCTCTATTAGAATTTTGCAGTATACCTTAATGGCATGAGTGGGAATTCTAAATAATACCCCCTACAGTACCCCATACTATACAATATTTAATTGGAATATAGTATTTGAACTGTATTTCTGATTAGATATAATATATATATTTTTAATAAAATAAACTATTATCAAAATACAATTAATTGATTCTTATGATTAATTTTTATAAATATTAAAATTATAGGCCCAAACCCTTATAATTAATTCCTATAAGTTTTATAGTTAGCCCTTATAATACTTATATCATAGATTTATAAAAAAAAGTTATGAAATTAAAATCTTGATATTAATAATATTTTAAAATGAATCTAAGCAAAATAAGATTTATAATTATAAGAAAGAAAAATTATATTTAAAAATTCTAATACAGTTTAATTAATAATCAATTTCTATATTTTATTATCATATATTATATTAAAGTTTTATTCGGAATATATTAAATTTTATAAACTTGAAATTATTATATGAATATAATCCTAAGAATACTACTTTATTAGTATTAGCATTACAAATACTATGAAAATACTATTTCATTAATATTAGCACTATACTTTCATCGTTTTATATCCCTATTTATATTATTGAAATAGTAGTAGTAGTAGTAGTATTTATTAACGTCCAGTAAGCCAGTATAAAGCTGACTCTAGGAACCTCCCAAAAGATATGGGGATATGCTTGCTAACTTATGGACTTAAAATAATATTATAGAAAATAAATTATATATATAAAAGCGAAAAGGTTTATTTAAATGATTCCTTTTTTATTAATTGAGTTGAGACTAATAATATTCGTAAACTTTGAAAAACTACATATAATTTTGAAAAGTTAATGAATATATATTATAAGAATAAATATTTATATAAATAATTGAAATTGATATATATATATGTATATATAAAAGAGAAAGGGTTTTATTGTTTTTTTAATTATTGTTTGATTAAAGTAAAGAAGAAATAGAGTTTTGATTTAAAAGAAAGAAGAAAAAAGAAAAAAGAAAGGATTGTTGTTAATAGAAATGAATATTAGAATAAAACCAAGTTATTTTGAAGAATTCAATTTGAATTAGTAATTGGAATATTAAAAATAAAAGGTAATTAAAGTCTTTTATTATTGAGATTAATAAAAATAAAAATAATTGTTTAGACTACTTTTCAAATTAAATTAATAACTTTTAATAAAATATTCAATATTCAGGGGTTTTTTGATAATTGTAAAAGCAATCTAGATTAGTATTTTGATATTTAAATTGCTTAGTAGTAGTAAATTCTTAATCGATTCAATCTATATAGAGCTATATAACTAAAAGACTATGCGATATGCTTGTTCTGGTTCTAATTGATTTTAAAATAGATAAGAAAAAAAGAATAAAAACCCTATTTTTTCCCTAAACTTTTCTAATAGAATCCTTGGGCAATCCTTCAAGTGGTTTTTTCAAATTCTTTGAATTGTTTATATTATAAATCTATTCTATCTTTAAAAATCTTTTACTTATAAATCCTTTCTAATATATTTATAAAAAATTAATATTCTTTATTTAATACAATAATCCTTTTTTTTCTATTTAACTCCTTCTAAAGTATTATTAAAACTATAATTAATTATAATATTATATTCTTTTTAAAAGATATCTTTATTCTTTAGTTTTTTGATTCCCTTTCAAAGGATTATTGCTCTATAATAATCCTCTTAATCTTTTATTTATAAAACTTATATCCATCTTTTCCTATAATACATTAATAATATATAATTTTTTATTAATACTTATTATTTCCTGTTTCTTTTCAATCTAATAATTACCCTATTAATATAGAAATATAATTATATTAAGATCTGCTATATTATCCTACTAATATAAAAAAACAAAATTATATTATAGAATTGAGTGATTATATAGAATCGAATAATAGATATAATAATATTGAGATATTTTATTTTTAATAATATATACTTTATATTAAAAAATTAATATTTCTTTATTTATAATTAATAATATATTGTTTGCTATATAAGATAATATCGAAATTAGTATTTTTATAATAATATTATATATTGGTATAAAATGCTATATATCCGAATTAATGTATTATTGTAAAATGAAAGGTTTGGCTTTTTTTGTATAAAATAATTGTAGATATATTGATAGAATATTAAATACTATTATATATATTGATATATCTCTTATAGAATATTTTTTTAAAAAAATAGAATCTTTTGAAGAGTTTTCATTTTTTATTTTTCTATATTTAAGAATCTTTTTTTTTATAATTGAATTTTTTTTATAAAGTTTTTGAATATTAAAAAATCTGGATTATTATAGGAATCTATAATTTCATTTCTTTTATTAATTATATTTAATATAATAAATCTATTATTAATAATATAATATTAATAATTTCAATATAAATATATTGAATTTTCTTTTCTAATATTAATAATAATATTTCCCTAATCTAGATAGATATTGATTTAATGATTTCGAGAAAGAATAGAGGATAATATTCTGCTTTAAATATAATAGAGATTAATGAGTTTTTCTAAGAAAATCCTTCCTTGGTTTTTTCGTGTTTCTTCCTTAAATTGCTTATAGTATTATATAAAATCTTTATATTCTAAATATATAATAAGAATATAATATAATATCTTTTATAATAAATTTAATTTCAAAGAAAGTGTTATTATATAAACTAGATTTTATTTATTATATATTTTTGATAAAATAGATTATTATTTTTATTATTAATATTGTTTCAAATAAAAATCGAGTTTTTTGATTACAGTATAATATTAATCCTATTAATAATAGATTTTGAAATAAAATTTAAATTTTGAATAAGTTTGTAGGAATCAAAATCAATAAGTTTATTAATTATCTTATTTCTTTTAATTTTGATATACCTAAGGGATTAATAAATTTTGATATTGAAAATTTATATAGCATTTTAACAAACATAAAAGGTTTATTACAAAAAGTCTGATACATTACTATATAAACATTAGATTATTGAAATACCATTTATACAAAATTATAAACACTATAAATTAAATAAATTTTTTTATGAAATATATCTAAAGTTTATTTATATTTTAATCGTTTCTATATTGAAAATATAGAAAATGAAACTAACTATATTGAAGTATATAACAAATTGTTTTCCATTTTAATAAATTATATATTCATACTCTATAAGTTTCCTTTCGTTTTTAGTTTATTCAGAATCATTTAAGAAAATTGAAACCATTATTTTTGAAACTAATGAAAACAATTTTTATTAATATCCTTTATCGAATCAATCCCATATTCTAATGAGAAATATAAAGACTTTAATATAAATTGTATAATAGTAATAAACAAATTCTCAAATATTGAATTTTATTTTAAAGATTTATTAATATTCAACCCCCCTATTTCTAATAATAAATAGAAATAATATCTAAGAAATTATAAAAAACAAAATATCTATTATCTAAATATATATAACAAAACAAAACTTGATATTATTTAGTATAATATTAATTAGAAGAATATCTAAGTTTTGAAAAAGTATTATAATAGATATAATTTTTAATATAAAAAGAATGCCTCTAATTACAAAAACAAATATTTATTTAAAAAGATTAATATATTATTTTATTCAAAAAGAAATAATAAGATTGTAACTAATATATTAAATACAAAATAATTTTGTTTTATTATTACATTGTATCTTTATTCTATAAATAAAAAAAGGAATAATATAAATAATTATTATTTTATATAATATTAATATTAAAATCTATTAATTATTTTTATAAAATTATAAATATAAATATAATATACAATTATTCTAATTTTAATAATTTAAAATCTTATATATCTTTTGAAAATAAAACTATAATCAAATCAAACCTCTAATCATTTTAAAGTTAATTATACTCCTTTTTTAGCAATAATAATCAATATTATAATAAAATCCTTATTGATAATATAATAGAAAATATAATCGTATTTCTTTTTAATTGAATATATTATTTCAAATTTTTCAAAAATAAAGGTAATTTTATTATTATTACCTTATTCTAAACTCTTTTCTATATTATTTGTTAAAATAATAATATTAAAATCCAAGGATTTGAAAGTTTAATAAAAATATAGATTATTGATATATTTAAAATAAAGTTTAATATTTTATAAAATGAGTGTTGCTAGATATAATATATATAATATTAAAAAAAGAAAGAAACGCTAAAACATTCTATATTTTATATTATAATTAGATATAATCGAATTCTCTAATCTTATTCAAACTCACTGATTAATAAGAAAAGAATCTATAAGATTCAAAAAGGCTGAAAGCTAATCTTATTTAATTATTTTTTTTAATAATAATTATTTAAAAAGAGTATTAAAAGTCCTCTAGATATTTATAATAATTATAATAGTTTTTAATCCTTGAAAGAAAATAGTCTTTATATTATAAATGAAATAAACAATTAGATTCATAATAGTTTTTTTAAATAAAGCTTTTTTTATATTATAAATCGAGAATCTTATTGATTAATATTTTTCATATTAATTAATAAATCATAATTCTTTTCAAACCTTTTGAAATATAAAAAATGAAAATAATTGATCTTCAAAAGTAAATAGAAAATCTATTTTTCTTATCAAACTTAAATAATATAACAATCTTAATAAACTTTTAGATATATAAAAAGAAATTAAATATTATATAACAATTATATAAATTATAAATACAATATTCAATTATTAATCCATAAATTTTGAATATATATATTATAATATAATTTGTTTTAATACAATATTGAAAACTTTAATCATATTATATTCTATTTCTTTTATTAATGCAAACAAAAACCACCTTAGAATATCTTATCTATTTCAATTTTCAAATAGATCTCATTGAAAATTATTTATAATAATAAAATAAATAAGAATCTTTTATATAAAATCTTAGTTTTCTTTATAATATTTTTAATAAAGATATTATCGATATATAAAGATAATAATCTCAGATTAATTCCTAATTTATATCAATTAATGATTTTATAAAGTTTTTTATTGTTTTTAATTCCATTTATAGTATTTTTCTAATAATTATATTTCATTTGATATATTATAATATAAAAAACCCGAATTATTAATAGAATTTCCTTCTCGAAGATATATTTACAAAAATAATTCCAATAGATCTTTTTATATTCAAAAATCCATTATAATACTACTTTCTTCTTTTTTTTTATAAAATTTATTAATTATATATATAATAGAATTTATTATTATTATAAAATTGATAATATATATCTTAATTGCTTTTTTATTAATTAAAAAGAATCGAATTGATGAAATAGATTTTATCAATTTAAATTAAAATAAAAAGTTTATTTAATTCTAATTCCAGGATTTTGTAATAATATTATTTCAAAAGGATAATATTTTATTCTAAAATAATAAAAATTTAGATTTTGTAATTTGAATTATTATATTTACTTTTTCTAATAACAATATTGATAAAAAGAATATTTAAAAAAGTAAAATTAAGAATATATTTTATTCAATAGATAAGATTATTAGGGATATCTATAAAATCTATATTATTATTATTAAATCAATATATAAATATCGAGTTTTGATATTTTAATTATATTTTTAATTTAAAGATATAATATTAAGTATTGAAATCACTTTTAATTAGATAATATATTAATTGGAGGTTTACCTCCTTAATATTCTTGTTATTTGCGAGGTATTAGTATTGTATATATATGAAAAATGAGAAATTCTTGTTCAATGAGATTCGATTCAAGCGATTTGATTGGTTTGATTTTCTTGGTATTGTAGTTATAGTATAGAAATATAGATTCTTAGAGGTTTTTAATAAAATTATTTAAATCAGTTGAATAAAAAGAAAACAAAAGCAGTAATTATATAGAAGAAGTTAAGGGTTTTAAAATGATATAATTTTTATATTGTTAGTTTTAAAATTGAGGTTTTTATAAAGGATTGAAATTGAAATAATATAAATTTTGTGATATAAAATTTTAGGTTTTTTTAATGAAATTATTTAAATTAGTTTATTTAAATTAATATGAATTGAATAAAAAAAAGAAAAGTGGTAATTATATATAAGAAGGTAAAGGCTTTCAAATGATATATTTTTTATATTGTTAGTTTCAAAACTAAGGGTTTTTCAAAGGATTGAAGTTTAATTAGTTTAGATATAGTTGAAGCTTATATAATCAATTAGAAGAGGGTTATATTGAATATAGTGAATCTAAAATTAATAAAAATCATTTTAATATTATAGCTTTTATAATTCAGTAATATAATTAATGATTTGAAATGAAGTGATCTATTAAAAAGTAAGTAAAAATAAAAAATGTAAATAAAAATGAAAAAGTAAATAAAAATAAAAAAGTAAATAAAAATGAAAAAAAGTAATATAATGAGATAAATTGACTTCGTCTGTAAGCTTAGAATAAAATTTCTTTTTTAAATTTTTATAATAATAAATATAATTATATAATACTTTCTCAAAAAGCAAGGGGTCCGGGGGCTCGCAGGCCCCTGGTAAAATAAGATAGAAGATATAATTTTTTTTTCTATATCCAATTAGTAATATAAATTGAAAATAGTATTTTTGTTTATATTAATTTAAAATAAATCTTTATTATAAATAAATTAGTTTAATTATATATATAAGTCTATACTTTTATATATATATATATATTATAAGTCTATACATTTATATATATATATTATAAGTCTATACATTTATATATATATATTTTAAGTCTATACATTTATATATATATATATATATTATAACCTAAAATCAATTAAATTTCTAAAAATTTATAAGAATTCAAAATTCTCTTAAAATATAATAATCATAATCTAAATAATTTTATATTTATATATTCATAAATATTTATAATTTCTAAATATATATAATATTGATTCATTAAAAATCAGAAATTATAAAAATTATT
Organism: Botryotinia globosa; assembly: GCA_014898425.1. Classification (NCBI taxonomy): domain Eukaryota; kingdom Fungi; phylum Ascomycota; class Leotiomycetes; order Helotiales; family Sclerotiniaceae; genus Botryotinia; species Botryotinia globosa. Next base: position 726,511 of record RCSZ01000002.1, read on the forward strand.
ATATATATAGAAATACTTCTATCAATATTAATCTAACAGATTTAAAAACTATATTATTTAAATAATCAAATATAAATTTTATTACAAAGTTTAGAATATTATATTAATATTAACAAAAGTTTTTTTTTGTTTTCAAAATATTTAGTTTATTAAAACTAAATAATAAAAGAATTCTATCCTTCTTTTTTCTAAAAATCTTTAATAATAGAAAAATAAGTATCTAAATTACAACTAAAAAAGCTTTAGATTATTCCTAAATTAAAATTTAATTAAATATAAAAAGAGCTTTTATTTATTTATATATAATAATAACCACATTATATTTGTATTTAAAAGCAAATATCATAATTACAAAAATATTAGATATTTCGATTCATAAAAATTCGATAACTAAACTAATTATTTTATATCAAATCTCCTTTATCTTTCAAATAGCTTTGAATTTATTCTTAATAGAAAAATAGATATAATTATTTCATTATTATAAAGCAGCAAGATATCTATTATAACTAGCCTTAAACAATTCATAATAATTAGTATACTCAATAAATACAATATAATTAATATCAATAGAGTCTATATATTTTTCTATTTTATTATTATAATAAATATAGAAGAAGATTTACTTATATTATACTAAAATACAATATCCTTAATAATCAAAATTATACTAAAAAACAATATATTTCTTTTTCATAAATCAAAAAAGACTATTGATATTTTAAAAAATATAAAAAAACAAATTATCTCAATATATAAAATAACCTAAATAATTCGATTAATATACTTATTAACTTTATAACCAAAGGATTTAATATAAACTAAAAGCTTTTTAATTTGAATATATATTTTATTAATAATAAAAGTTTATTTATTATTATTATTTTATTATTTAAATTTAAAAATAAACTAGGGATTTTTGTAATAATATAGTTATATAAGATTTTGAAGATAATTAAAGATACAATATGTAATATTTATAAGTTTATTTATTAATTATATTTATTGAAAAGCAAATTGCAAATATTATTATTTATTGAAATAAAAATCTAGTTTATAATTATAAATATTATATTCAAAATATCAATTAGAAAGAAGTTTTTGATAATTTCTATAAGTTTTTATTGTAAAAAAAAGATAAAAGATTAAATAAATAAAATAGAAGGTTTGTATTTTATAAACAGTTCTTGATTTTAATATTAAATATAAATTGAAATGTTACTTTTGCTTAATATAAAACTATAAAAAATACTTTTAAATGATATGATTCAGGGTTTATTAAATATTATATTATTTTTGAAATCACTAATAGATACAATATAAACAAAAAATTAAATATAAATATTGAGAAATACAAAAAAGGTAATAATATCTACAAAAACTATAATAATCATAAAATTAATAATTAAGTTTATAAATTCCTTTACAAATCCTATATTAAAAATATTTATATAAAATATTACAAAAGAATCAAATAAATTATAAAATTATAAAATTTATAACAATTATACATTTATTTTTAATATTGAATTCGAAAATATTGAATTCGAAAATATTGAATTCGAAAATATTGAATTACTTTTTAATAGCATTCAATATACTTAAAATAATATTAGAATTGTTTTAATTGTAACAATTAATATCAAAGAATAATAATAAATAAATATTTATTTTATTCTTATATTTCTTATCTATATATTTGATATTAATATTAATTAAAAATTATGAAACTTCTGAATATATAAATCTAGAGTTTTATAATTGAAATGAATACTCTGAAATCTTAAATCTATTATTTAATAATATCGCTATTAAAATAACTATCGGATTGAATAAAAGGCTTTAGAGGAATATAAAGAGTATTTCTATAAATTTAAAAATTGAAATTCCGAAGACACCTCAATTTTTGATTATTGTGCTTATATCATTAAAGTAGTTGCTTAGGTACCTTAATAGCACAAACAGAAATATGAAACAATGGAAATACAATAATAATTATAATCATTCATAATACTATTAAAAAAAATTCTATAATATTCGAAATTCTAAAGAATAATTTCTAAACAATACTTATACTGATTAAATAATATTTCTATAATATTCGAATTTCTAAATAATACTCAAGCCTTTATATAATACTAATACTATATTCAATTAAAGATTTAAAAAAAGATTTAATAAAATAACATTAAAATTGATATTTCAATTATTATTTAATATAATATAATTATTATATTATAAATTTTATAAAGGTAGTATAAGACCTAAAAAATTCAATTTTATATAATAACAATTTCAGATCTCTATAATTCGACATATAATATTATTTCAACGATTAATATATATATATATTCAATCCTTTGAATATCATAAATTATTCATTTATAAGATTTTATTCATATAATAATCTCAAATTTATAAAATTTATTACATTTTAAATAAAGCTGTAATATAATATATAATAATATAATATAGAAATTAACTACTAATTGATTTTTTATAATTTTATAATTTATAACTTTAATATTTATGAGGGCTAATTATAGAATTTAGAAAGGCTAATTATAAAACTTATAAAAACTAATTATTAAACTTATAGAAATTAACTATAAAAATCAATTAATTGTATTTTAATAATACTTTCATTGTACTAGAAATATATATACTATACTCAATCAAAAATACAACTCAAACACCATATCCCAATTGAATATTATAAAATATAAAATACTATGGGGATACCGTACAGAGTTCCCACTTGTACCATTAAGATAAGCATCAATACAACAAATCTTAAATCAATAGTATTTTAATACTTTCTATTTCAAATCAATTAAAAATTATTATTTTTATTTTTATATTATTTTATTATTCTTGTAATAATAATAGTTAATAATGCTGAGTGTATTTTAAATTATTCTTCTAGATTTAGAAATTTATTTACAGATTTTTAAGATTCCTAAATACTAATAAACCTAGATAGCTTTAAGAAGCGAAAAATGAATAAAATAAATAATCTTATTTCTTTATATTTTATATTTGATAGAGAACTTTTTATTATTAACTATTCTAAACTATTAATAAATAAAAATGAAAGAAAACGTAAAATTAAAAAAATATACTTAATACAATATTAATACTGATATAACTTATTAATAATTTTATTATATTTTGTTCCAAGAAATTCCAAAATATAAGATAATATATGCTTTATTTTAAAAGATATTAAGTATTATTTTCAATTATATCATTCTATATTAAAATTAAAGGTATCATATATTTATTAATTAGACTTTGTAATCTTATTTTTATAATTTTATTAAAAAATGCTAAATTAATATTTTTTTTAAATATCCTGAAATCAATTAATTCTTACAATTCTTTTTTTTAAATCAACAAAATCATTAAAATTGAAGAAATTTAATAGTTATATCAAATAGTGTTCTATTATAAGGTTTTATAGTAAATACAGTAACCGTGTACAGCCGTTTGCTGAAACGCGAAAAACACATCTTTTTAGTTTATTCAATTTTATAACAACTAATTGATTTATTAAATTATATTATTACAATATAATCCCTTAAATCAGAACGATTATAATAATATATCTTATATTTATCTTAATATATATATATATAGAAAAATAATAGAAAAAATAGAAATAGATGTATAGCTTATTATTATTATAAAGGAACTTGGGATTTTTTCAACAATTCTTTTTTATATTATCAAAATAAATGTAATATATAATAAAGATATTATTTTATTTAAAGTTTTTAAAAAAAGATTATATATAAATCAAAATAAATTAATATTATTATAATATATAAGGTTATAATTTAAATTGATATATTAAAAGATTGTAGGTTTAAATATAAAAAGGATATCATTAAAAGGATTTTCAAGAAGTATAGAATAGTTAATTAGAGAGTTAGAAAGAGGTTTGAATTTATAGAAGAATATATTATTAAAAAGCTAATTTAGTATTTAGCTTATTAAAAGTAAATAATAAAGGAATAGGGTTTAATATTTTGATTAAATGAATATTTTGTAGAAAATTTTTTGAAAAAGCTAGAAATAAATATTTTATTCCCTAAATTAGAAATGGGAGTAGAAAATAATCCAAATTTATAATATATATAAGAATATAAAGATTATAATATAGAAAGGTTTTTATAATATTGAAAGAAACAAGCTTTATATTATAAATAAATATTTTGAGAATAAGAATTTTGGGTATAATATCAATTCTTATTTTGAAATTCTTAATAGGGAATTAGCTTTTATTTAGGAAGCATTGAATAAGAGGTATCAATTTATATAGGATAATATTTTTATATATTGAATTAATAAGATATTAAAATAGTTCAAAGTTAAAAATATCTTTTTAATCGATTTTTAATCTTTTTATAATTCTGATGTCAATTCTATTGAATATATTTGATCGTATCTAAAAATTTATGTTTTTAAAATGTTTTTAGATATTGTAATAAATAAAAACAAAACAGAATATACTAGATAAAGATTTGAGAATACTTTGCAAACAATTTAAAATACACTAAATGATAATTTATCTATAAAATTTGAAGCTAAAAAAAAGCTTATATTACAACAAATAATTAGTATATTAAATATTAAGAAATTAGACTATAAAATTATTATATATATATATATATATCAAAAGATTATTAAAAATTTTATTAAAATATACAATTTATTATTCTTCAAAAAGAGTTTAATATTATTTAGAAATATAAAATAATCATTTTCAAGTTTATTCATTAAATATTAATTATTTTTAAGATTATTGTTTTAATTAAAAAATTTCATATGATATATTGTTTTAATTAATAATTATATAATATATATATCTTTTTAAAGGCATTCAATCTAATAATAGCCTATTATATTATCGAATCACATGATCATTGCTTAGAAGGAGCTTTTAGTTTGGTATAGCTTTAAAGAAATAAAGAATAAATTGATTAAATTTTTAAGAAAAGCTTTATTTATCAAGAATAACTAAATTAGGAAATAATTGATAAAAAGATCAATAAAAATAGAAAAACTAAATTAATAGAAAAAAGTATAAAATAAGACCTTTTGCCCTTTAATATAGAATAAGAAAAGTGAATAATTCAATACAGATTTTTTAAAAAATCACGTGTTACGTTGCTTAATAATCCAATTTAGTTGTTAACAAGAGTCAGCTTCTATGTCTTATTATTAGCCAATGACCTACGATAAAATTAATATAAATAGTCAACAATACTTTGGTTTTCTTTTTTATTAAATGATAATACAATAAAACAATTTTATAATATAAATAAAATAATAAGATATTAATTTTCTTAATTTCCAATATAAATAATTCCCTTATATTCAATATTTTTATTTACAGTGTCTTTAAATACCCCAAAAAATCTAGAGTTATATTATCCAATTTAACTTATTTTAATTTATAAAAAGATAAAATAGGATTATTAAATATTTTAAATGATGTTTTTAAAAATAAAGATATTATTAATAAATTTATTATTAACTTAATATTCTTTATTTCTATATTATAAAACATTATAGAAGATATTTTAATGACATAAATAGAAATTCTGTATAGTACACCCACAATACTTTATACTATATAATACCAATCAGGATACAGTGTCTGAGCTATACTCCTAATTGGGTGCGATACACACACCCCTGGTACAATGAAAGTACTATCAAAGTACAACTAATTAATTTCTGTGGGCCCTATAGCTAGTACTTGTAGCTAGCTTCTTTAGCGCTTATAGCTAGTTTTTATAAGCCCTATAGCTAGCTCTTATAAGGTCTATATTATAAGCCAAAAAAAAGAAAAAAAGAAAAATTATAGAATTAAAATCTGAAATGATTATTTATTTTTTAAAAAAAAATTTAGCAAAGAAAAAGAGCCTTAATTAAAGAGAAAATTATATTTAAAATTTATAACAAAATTTAATTATTAATTAAGTTTTATATTATATTATTATATATTATATTAGAGCTTTATTCGAAATATAATAAATTTTATAAATTTAAAACTATTATATAAATAGAATCTTATAATAAATGATTTATAATATCCGAAAAATTTAAAATATATATATTAATTCCTGAAATAATATTGTCACGGATCGCACCCAATCGCAATTGCGATCGCCCACGTGCGCGCCTGCGCTCTACAAGCGCTTTGCTCTCGTTCCTATAGTTGTAGATTCTAAGTATAATTTGTACCCTGCTCCCGCAGTTCTTCTAAGGCAAAGTGGCACAAATATCATATATTGAATTATAGAGATCTGAAACTACTATTATATAAAATATAGTTTCTTTTTAATTTTTTATATTAAAATTGTAAAATTCATAATATAATAATATTATTATCATATTATGCGATAATTGAAATCTAAATTTTATTATTATTTTATTAAAAACCTTTCTTATTAAGTTTCTGACTAGATATAATTAGATCGATACAACATTCCAAAATCGAAATATCTTCGTATTTCCAACTTTATTATATAGGATTAATTCTCTATATTCTTTATAAACTCTTTCATTTAATCTAATAATTATTTTTATAATAATATTACTAAATAATAGATTTATAATATTAAATTGTTTTTTATAATTATTAAACTTTAAATTTATATATTTATTAGATTTATAATTTCTATTCAATTTTAATCAATTTTATATAATTAAGAGAAAAAGAAATAGAATAAATATTCAAATACCTCCCTTTTTTAAAATTAATCGTTACAATCAAAATATTATTTCGAATATATTAAATGTTATCAAAAAGTAGTTTGATATTTTTGAATGTAATACAAAAAGCAAATGTATAATTATTACAAATCTTATAATATTATTTAATATCTTTGTAATATTCTATATAAATATATTTAATATAATTTTTATAAAAAAACTTATTAACTTTATAATTAATTTTATAATTACTATTGTTTTTATTGATATTATTATTCTCTTTATATTTCTTAATATTTGTATTCAATTTTTTATTTATATTATATTTATTATTAGCCTTAAAATCTTTATAAAAGTAATTAAATCTAATAATATAAATGATATTAGAAATAATATATCCTTCAAATCTAGAAATATATAATCTAAGAAAACCTTTTATAGTTTTATATCAAAAAGAAATTCTATTTCGAATTACATCTAATATTAGAATTGGAAATTACTTACTAAATATAAACTCCCAATTCTATTCAATCAACTCTCTATCTTCACTTTTCAATAATATCTTATAGAAATTATTGAAAATCTTTTTTTAACTAATATCCTAATAATCTCATTTATAATTATAAATTGAATTATTACCTTTATAACTAATAATATTTGTGATTTGTTTTATAACAAATACAATCAATAAAAGATATTACAAATATTAAATACTATATTCCTAATCATTCTAAAAATCTAATATAACTATATAATTACAGAAATCCCTATTTTTTTTATAAATCTAAATAATAAAATAATTATAATAAACAAAATCTTTATTTTTAATAAAGCTTTTATATAAATAAAAAAGTATTTAATTATTATCAAATCCTTTAATTATAGAATTAATGAATATTCTAATAAAATTATTTGAATTATTTTATTTATTAAAACAATTTATTCTTTCATTCTTTTTAATATTAATAATCTTTTTAAATTAATTTGAAAGAAATATATTATAATCTAATACAATCCAGATTATCAAGAATATTACTTTTTCTTTAAATACAATTGATTCTTTTTTTATATTTATTATAACTATTGAATAAATATATATAAAGAATTAACAAATACTAATTGTATAATATTATTCAAATATATCAATTATTATAATTTATTTGAAATTAAATATAATAAATACTTTATTGCTTTTCAATATAAAAACAATATTACAATACTTCCTATTAAAAACAAATTTAAAACTATTTAAAAAGTAGAGAAGATTTAGTATAAAATAGTTAATATATTTATTGAAATCCCTAAAATAAAGATACTCAATGCTTTTATAATTGTAGTTATAAAACCTATTAACAAATATAAGCATAATATTATTATTACTCAATATAAATAGATTAAATTTATTCCTATTATTAATTAACCTTAATTTGGGATTAAATATAAGCTTTTATAATTATAATTCAAATATAAGCTTTTATAATTATAATTCAAATATCTATTCTCTTTCAAATAAAAATCCTTAAATTATATTTGAAAATAAATAAAAAAAAGAATAAAAATACTTTTTGTTATATATAAAACTTTGATAAACTTAATATATTTAATTTAGAAAAAACATTTTATTAATATCAATATAATATAATAAGTTTTACAATGGAATTTGTAATTGATAAATTCGATAATATAATTTTCAGATTTGTTGAGCTAATATCAATAAAAGCATTTCTATATATATAACAATTCTTATAATCTCTGATATCCAATGAATCGATATTATATATATTCAAAAATTTTGAATAATTATTAATATATAAATTCAAAATCATTTAAACTATAATTACTATATTCTAACAAACTCTTAGGATCTTGAAAATTTTAAAAAGTTAGATTGCTTTTAGATTATAATATATATATATAAAAGCATTAGTTTATATATATAATAATATTATTCTATATATAATAAAAATCTTCTTTAAATTGATATGAATAGAAATATTATATTTAATTTATATTATTAATTAAATAATAACAAACAATTAATTATATATTCTATTTAATTCTATTATCTCAATATTTGGTAGGAGGTGATTTTAATATTCAATATTATATATTCGAATTAAAAATATAATCTAAATATAAGGGTTTAAATTTAGTATGCTAATTTAGTAATAATGATATAGATTTTATTAATATCTCTAATAAATCTATATACAAAACTAATTATATTATTAATCTCATTTTTTCAAATATTTTCTTTACCAAAATTATTATCAAAGAAAATATATATATTAACTTAAATTATAAAATATAAATCATTATTATTTTAAAATAGAATATAACCTTATTAAAATAATATTATTATAAAATTCTAAAAATAAAGTTAGGAAAACTTTTTGATTTAATATATATTAATATAACCCGCTTTTCTAATTCTTTTTTTTTATAAATAAAATTATAATTGAAATATATATAATAGACTTTATAATAATAATAAATATTATTATTTATATAATTAATAACTCTAATAAAGAAAATAATAAAGTTATATTATAATGAATTCTCAAATATAAAAAGATATATTGGAATTATTTCTATAAATATAATATTTCAAGTAAGAATATTTTCTAAATAATTTGAATTTTTTATAAAGTAATTCAATAAATAAAATATAATTATTAAAAGAATATTATAAATAGAATTAAAAATAATAAAAAGCTTTATAGGATTATTAATTAATACAAATTAAAATCTAATCTGAAATCGCTTCTATTATTTATCAATAAAAACCTTATTAAAAACACTATAAAAAAAGTTAAGGTTTTATACAAAAAGATCCTTAATTATTTCAATATTTTTAATAACCTTGAATATAACTTTCTTAAAAATTGAAATGAATTAAATATTTTAAAATAATCCCAATCTATTTCAATAGAAAAGATTGAATACAATACTATTAGGATTTCTAATATCTTTTTAGATATCAATTATATTATAATATAAATATTTAAGATTTATTAATTAATAATTGATAATACTTTATATAGGTTTTATAATCAATATCTAATATTCAATTTTATTCTATAAGTTTGAAAGTTTATTGAAATAATTATATTATTTAAAGTTAATAAGAAAAATAAATTCTCTATTTGTTTTTAATAATTAATTATATTTATTTTTTATATCTCAAAAAACTTAAAGAAAATTATAATTTATTATTTGATATAGATTATACTAATTAATAATATTTTTAGTTTATAATATAAAGAAATTCTTTTTAAAAGAACTATTATAGATTTGATTATCTATTTTATATATAATATAAAGATTACTTTTTCCTAAGGATTAGAAATTATTATAATTATTATAAATATTTAAAATGTTTTTAATATATTTCTAAAATAAAGATTATTAGAAAGAATAATCAAACAAAACTAATCCCTAGTTTTCTTAAAGTTAATCAATTCCTTTCTTATCAATCAATATATTCAAATTTGTTTAGAAAATTCGATTACATTTAATTATAAGATTATATATAGAATATTACAAAACTTTTCTTTTTTCTTAATTTTATATATATTATATCTAGCTAAATTTATATTATAAAATATAAAATTATACTTTGAATATATTAATAATTTTTATTTATATTAAGCCTTTTAATCTCTAAATATCAATATTTTTGTTTTAATAAATAATATAAAAAAAATCCTTAAATAAAATAATAACAATAAAATTGTTTTTGTTTTTGAAAAACTCGAAATAATTTATTTTATTAAAAAAAAAAGGATTATATTTCTTTCTATATTATTAATAAAAAGTTTATTATTATATTGATTATTATAATTAAAAATAAAATATAATTTATTCTAAAATAACTTAAAATTTGATTTAATAAAAAACTTTTTTTAAAAAAATATATGATTATAAAAATTACCAAAGTTTGAATAATAATATATTATATTCATAATTTTGTAAAAACAATTGATAATCTTTTAACCTTAATTTTATATAAAACTATTATTACTTATATTATTCTTTTTTTTATATATAGAATTGAAATATAATTTGATAGTAAAACAAAATCATCTTATATTCAATATATTATCTACAATTTTATTATTTTCTTCCAAATAAATTGATATATCGATCTATTAAAATAAATATTTGTTTTAATATTTAAAAATATATTTCTAATTTAAAAGATTATTTTAATAATTATTTATTTTTAAAAATATAGATATTCTATTTATTAATATAATATTAAATGAAATCAAATTTTGTTTTATTATATATATCTAATTAATAAATATTTTCTATTCTATAATTTATTGAATTATATCTTTATTTATTATTAAAAGTAAGGATATTAATTAATAATAGAAGTCTAAAACTAAAATTCAATATTTAAAGATAATTCTTTTTAATATTATATATTCTATATTACAATGTTTATATTTCTTTTTAGAATATTAAATAAATCTAATAAGAAATATTAATAAGGAAATAATAATTATTAACTTCAAGGAATAATAATTTTATCTTCCTTTTAATAAGGTTTTAATCTTTTCAAATAATTTTAAATAAATTATTAATAAAAAGAGATTTATTGAATATAGATATATAATATATTAAAATAAAAAGCAAATTGTTATTAATTCAAATTTAATTAATAATACCTTATATATCTTTGATTTAAAAATAATTAAAATTTATATAAACTTTAAATATATTCTAAAGATTCTTTTATTTAATAAATAATATTTATAGCTTTATATTAATAATATTTCAATAATCTAATATTTATATAACAATATATTCAATTCCTTTCAATAAATATTTTATATTTGTTAAAATATTATATAAATCTTTGATATTAAAATTCATTAATCCCTTAAATATACAGATATTAAGAAGAATAAGATTACTAATAAATTTACTAACCTTAAAATTTACAAATTCATTTGAAATCTAAAATCTATTTTAATATCTATTATTAATAAAATAGAAATTATTATTAAAGGATTTTATAATTAAATAAAATAGTTTTAATAAAAGAAATAATAATCTATTTTTTCAAGTATTTATAATAAATGAAATCTTATCTATACAATTAAACTTTCTTTAAAATTGAATTTACTAAAAAAAACATTATACTATATCCTAATTATATATATAAAATATAAGGATTTTATATAATACTATAAAAAATTCCAATATCAAAATATTAATTTGAAATATTTCTACAATTATTAAAAGATTTCTAAATATCTAATATTATATTATAAATCACTAATTCAATTCAGAAAATAATCTAAACAATTACTTTTACTCCTATTTTTATTAATAATAAAAAGTTTTAATTATCTCTCATTTCTAATATTACAACTATTAATATTAACCAAATTCTTTAAAATCATTTAATTTTATATTAATATTTACTTCTATTAAAAATATCCAATTACCTTTTTCCTTTTTTCTCTTTTTCTTTTTCTTTCTTTTTAATTAGATTCTATTCTTTTTTTATTTAATTTAAATAATAATTAAAGGATATAATAAAATTCTTATTTAATACCTATACATCTTATAAATATACACCTTTATAATCTATATTTATTTATTCCTAAAAAATTATATTTGGTTTTTCAAAATCCTAAAAATACTATTAACCCTATCTCAATTAATAAAAAAGAAATTATTCAAATAGATTCTGATTCTTATATATATAAATTATTTTCTAAAATATTAAATAAATCTATAGCTTAATATATTCCCATATTCTTCAGGAGGTTTCCAGGGTTAGTCTTAAATCGACTCAATGGATATTAATAAATACTACTACTACTACTACTACTACTACTACTACTACTACTAACTGGGTATAATATTAATATTGTATAGAGATTCGAATATTGTTTAGAGGTTTAGAAATCACAAAAATATTATTTTATTAGTACTAATATTATTTAGAAATTCGAGTATTATTTAAAATCTTGAGTATTATAAAGATACTATTCTATTAATATTAATGTTAATATTACAAATATTATAGAAATATTACTTTCTTAATATTAGTACTATATTTTTATTGAATTATATTCTTATTTATACTATTAAAATATACATGTATATATATAGTTTCTATATTGAAAATAATTATTAATTTAATATTAAATTGATTAATACTTATAATAAAGTGTCTCTTTTTAAAGCTTTTATTCTTAAAAACTTTTAGAATTACTTGATAGATTATTTTATATTCTTTGAAGACTTTTAAAAGTTATTTGATAATCAATCTCTTTATATTTTTCAAAAGTTTTTTCAATAGTTATTTAATCAATGATTATTGTTAAATCAATCTTCTTTTTTAAATTTCATTAATTTCTATAATAAAAATTAATTATATAAATATTTCAATCTTTATTCTATTAACTTCAGTTCCTTTTTAATTTTTCAAAAATTATATCATAACATAAAAATACTAAAAAATGATTCAAAATCTAAAATCCGAAGCTTAAAACCATCAAAAATTCGAAGATTCAAAAGACAAAAAAATCGATTTTTTTCAATAACATAATGATTTATATTCGACAATAAAGTTTTGCTTTCTTTTTTTGATTTGTATTTATTAATAAAGTTTTGCTTTCTTTTTTTCAATTTTTCTTTTTTAAATTTATTTGTTCTTTAGAAATATATAAAATAATTAAAATTCTAAAAATCTTGAAAATTTAATAAAATTTCATCAATATATAATATTTAACATTCTGAAATTTTAAAAGTAATAAAATTTCTTAAATTGATTAAACTATTATTCTCAAAATTCTAAATTCTAAAAATTTCAAAATTTCAAAAGATTTAAAAAGAAATTGATTCATTTTTAATAATATAATAATTTGTATTTATAAAAATTTAATTTCTCTTATTATTATTTTTAATTTTGAAAATATAGAAAATCTAAACTGATTAATCTAATAGTTTTAAAATCCAAAATTCAAAAAATTCAAAAAAAAAGAAATCGATTCGTTTTTAATAAAGTAATGATTTATATTCAATAAAATTTTGCCTTCTTTTTTCAAATTTTGATTTTGAAAAGTTGTTTGTTCTTCAAAAATATACAAAACCTTATAATATTAAAATTTGATGATATTTCATCAATATACATCCTTGGAAATCGTTCAAATTACAAAAATAATAAAAAACCTAAAACTTTAAAATTCCAAAGAAAAAAATTCAATTGTTTTTAATAATATAATACTTTATATTCAATAAAAACTTCTTTTTCAATTTTTAATTTTAAGAATATATAAAATCTATAATTATTCATATATAATATTTATAATTCCCAAAAAATCTGAAAATCTAAAAAAATTAGAAAATTAGAAAATACTTGAAATCTAAAAATCTTGAAGATCCAAAATATTTCAAAGATTAGAAAATACCTAAAATAAAAAATCAAAAAATAATTTGAAAATATAAAATTCCACTAACTTCCCATTAAACTCTCGAAATCTCAAAAAATTCCTAAAAATGCAAAAGATTCAAAAAATGTCTAAAAATCCTAATAATAATTTGAAAATGTAAAATCTCATTAGTTTTCTATTAAACCTTCAGAATTTCAAGAAATTCCCTAAAAATTCAAAAAATATTTAAAACCTATAATCCCAAAAAACTCTTTTTATATTTCTTTATTAAATAAAACAATTTTAATGAAAAATTATTTTGTTTTTATATTATTATATAAGTTATGTAATATAATATCAATCATGTATGATCAACTTTCATTAATAAATCTAATTATTTATAGAATAATTAATAACTTTTTTTTAACATGAAAAATATTCAAGATATCATAGAATAATTCTATTTTCTTATTAAATTTATAAAATTAAAGTATTGTATTCTATAAATATTATCTTTTTTATATAAAGGGTTTGAAAATACAATGTTTTATTAACTTTTTATTAAATCCTCGAAATCGAAAGAAATTCAGAAAATACAGGAAATCTAGGAAACCTAATAAATACCTAAGATATAAAAATCCTATAAATCTATTTTTCCAATAAATAAAATATATACTTTATTAACATTTTGTGAATATCATTTGAATTAAAATTTGTTTTCTAATAATAAGATTTTTTTAAAAAAAGGTTTCTTTTATTTAATTATTCTATTTTCAAAAAAATCTTAGTATTTTTAAAAGAATATCAATAGTGTATTATAAAAATATTTTATAAATATGTTCAAAATATTAAATTATAAAAATATTTTCTTTTCTTAGTTTTCTCTCAATTCAATTTAATAAAATAAAGATCATCCAAATCTGAATAATATTCATTCTATATTAATTATATATTATTAATATATTACTTATATATTAATAATATATTACTTATATATTAATAATATATTATAAATATATCATGATCTAATTTAAATAAAACTTTCGAAAAAGTTATTTTCAAAACTTTTAAAGCTATTCTTAAAAACTAATTGCTAGTTTGTTCTAATAGATTATATAAAATGAAAAGAATTATTAGAATAAATAAAGAATAATAATAAATATCAATATAAATATAAGTATATTATAAGATTTTTATTAATTTTTCCAAATCCTTCTTTTTGAAATCATATATATATACATGAAAACTCTTTATATTGGAATAATGATTGGCCTAATGCTAAACCAACTAATACTTAAAACTTCAGATTAATGTAATATCCAAAAATTAAGATATCTTTGGAATTTCAATCTTTAAGTAAATAAATAAAATTTAAATACTTCTATTTAATTTAATGATTGTTTTTTAAAAAGAAAATTAATTATAAAAATTTAAATTTATATATTTAAAGATCTCATAATTTTAATTAATATCAATCCTTTATATATAAATAAAAATATAAAAATAAAATGAATACTTATTTATTTTTATTTTTTGTTATCAATTGTTATAATTAAAATCATTTTAGTATTATTTTTAATATATTAAATACTACTAGAAAATAGTTCGATATTTTGAGATATAATATCAAAAACCAATATATAATTATTATAGACCTATCAATTTTATTTGATTTCTTTATAATATTTTATAAAAACATTTTCAATATTAATTTTATAAATTTCTTTTATAGATTTTATAGATTTTATAGATTTTATAGATTTTATAGATTTTATAGATTTTATAGATTTTATAGATTTTATAGATTTTATAGATTTTATAGATTTTATAGATTTTATAGGAAATTAAATTATTTTAATTTTTATATTTGATTTTATATTTATATTGAATTTATTATTAGTTTTGAGAGTTTTGTGAAAATAATGAAATTTGGTAGTATTAAAAGCTTTCGGAATGATATAATATTTAATAATTTTGTTTTGTATGATTAAAAAAGATTTTTTATAGCTTTATATTAAAAAAAAGTTTATTTTAATTGATTTGTAATATTAGAATTAAATAATTTTTATAAAACATAAATTTAATGTTTTATTTCATAAAACTTTCGTTTTCTTTATAATAGAAATTTAGAGAAATTATTGAAAATCTTTTTTTAATCAATATTTTGAATATAATATTTATGATTATTAATTAGATTTTTATTTTAATAAATAATAATACTTGTAATTTACTTTCAAATGAATAAAATAAATCAAAAGTTTTCTAAATATTGAATATTATATTTTTAATTATCTTTGAGATTCAATATAATTATATAATTGTAAATGTTTTCATTTTGTTTATAAATATAAATAAAAATAATAAAATAATAAAAATATATAAAGTTTTGTTATTAATAAAGTATATATATAAATTAAAAGATATTTATTTTATATTAAACCTTTTAGTTATAAAACTAATAAATATATTATTTATTGAAATAATTTATTTCTTTATATTTTTCAATATCAATAATTCTTTTTTATATATCCAAAAAAAAAAAAAAAAATATAACTTAGAATATTAAGAATATTATATTTCGATATAATATAAATAAATCCCTTTTGGTATTTATTATAATAATAAAATAAAAAAGTATATAAATTTTATTGGTATTAATTATATTATATTATTTTAATATATTAACTATTATAATATGTGTAATATTAATTATAATAAATATTCTATTATTTTATCTTATAAAAACAATAGTAAATTACTTTCACACTACTAAAAATCTAATAAATTACTTTCACACTACTAAAAATCTAATAAATTACTTTCATACCACTTAAATTCTAATCAAAAAAAAGCTAGATTCTACAATAGATTCTAATCTCATATATATAGATTCTATAGATTCTATAATTTTATCATGGATTCTATTGCTATAAATTCTATAATTCTATTATAGATTCTATTATTATAAATTCTATAATTCTATTTATAAATTTCAAATATTCTATTCTTCACTTTTAAATTCTAATATATTTCTCATTCTTTTTGAAGAAAAGAAAGGAAAAAAGAAAGGATAATAGAAATTGTAGAATCTATAATAGAAATATAGAATCTATAATTGTATTTATTTATTGAATATTACATTTAAAATCCTACAATCTACATATCTATAGAAAGAATCTACTATTAAATCTAACTACTTTTGATTGGAATCTAAACAGTATAAAAATAAAAAGAGATTAATTTCAATAATATGAGAGTAATTTATCGTAAAAACAAAAATATTTTTATTTTTGTTAAAAATAAACTTAAAATTATTTAAAAAATAAGAGAAATCTAATATAAAATAATCAATATAATTATTGAATTTTTGAAAACAAAAATATTAGATATTTTCATAATTATAATATCTTTTAATAAATATAAATTTGATAAAATAATTATTATATATGAATAAATGAGATTTTTTCCAATTAATAAATAATTCTTAATTTAAAATTAAATCAAATTTTTATAATTTTAAATTATATTTTTATATTTTTATACAAAATCTTTTTAAAAATCTTTAATAATGGAAAGAATTCTTTATACATATATTTAATTTTAGTAAATTAAATGTTTTAAAAATTAAAAAACCCTTCTATTAATATTAATATAATATTCTAGATTTTATAATGAAATTTATATTCGATTAACTTAATAATACAATCTTCAAATCTATTAGATCAATATTAATAGAAATGTTTTTATATATATAATAATTCTTATAATCTTTAATTTCTAATAAATCGATATTATATATATTCAAAAACTTTAGATAATTATAAATATATAAATATAAAACTATTCGAGTTATAGTTATTATATTCCAATTGATTTTTAGGATTTTATAAATTTTGAAAAATCTAATTAATTTTAGATTATACAGTAATCGAGTATAGATAGTTGTTAAATGCTAAAATCACACTAAAACTTATATAGATTATCTATATATTTTTTGATAATAATATAGATTTAATTAAATATATTTTCTATTTATTTTTAATTAAAATTTAATAATAAAAATATTATTTATTTTTAGAATTTTTTTTGATTATAAAATCTATATAGAAAATTGATATAAATTAAAGATATCGAAATTCATTAGTAAAATAAACGAAAATTAAAAACTTTTTTTTTAATTCAAATTCAATCTTATAAATAATAATATTTTAAAATTCTAGAATTATAAAAATTACTAGTTTTAAGTTTTTATTATATAATAAAAACATTTCTAAAATTTAATTAATTTTAACGATTTTAAATATTTCTTTTTCATTTGTATAGATGGAGCAAAATGATCATTTTTGATGTGATTTTAGCATCCGATAACTATCTGTGCTCTAGTACTGTAATATATATATATACAAAAACATTATTTTCTATATATAATAATATTAGTCTATTTATAACAAAAATCTTTTTTAAATCGATATAAATAATAAAATAATTTTTAATTTATATTATTAATTAGATATAAATAAAATAATAGATTATATTTCTTATTTTCTTCTTTCAATATATTTTTTAATCAAAAAAGATTTTAAAATTTAATATTATATTTTTGAATTAGAAATATAATTAAGATACAAAAGTATAGAATTCGTTTATCGATTTAATAATAATAATATAAATTTTATTAATACTTTTAGTAATTTTATTTACAAAATAAGTTATATTATTAACCTTATTTTTTCTTATATTCTATTTATTAATACAATTATTAAAAAATATATAATAATTGAAATTATAGAAATTTTGGTATTTTTATTTTAGGATAACATATAATTCTATTAAAACACTATTATTATAAAATCTTAGAATCAGAATTGAATAAACTTTTATATTAAATTAGTATTATTTGTTTTCTCGATTTCTATTAGTTAATAAAAAAATAATAAAAATTTATATAATTCCTTTTATTATAATTATTAATTTTATTATATATATATTTAATAAATTTAATTATAATATTAGGACAGTGGTATTATAATGGATTTTTAAACATATAAAAATTTATTAAGATTATTATTATAAATATAATTTCAAACAGAAAATCCTATTTATAATTCAAGCTTTTTATATTATAATATATTGAATGAAATAAAATTATTAAAAAAATACTATAAATAATATTAAAAATAAACAAAAATAAAGTCATTAATTGATATGAATTAGAAACTAATTTAAAGCTATTATTTTTATATATCAATAATATTTTTATTAAAAATATTATAAACAAAATTAAGATTTTAGAAAATAAAACTCTCATTTATTTTCTTATTATAAATAATTTTGAATTAAATTTATTTAAAAATTGGAATAAATTAAATATTCTTGAATAATTATTAGCAATTTTAATTAAAAAAATCGAATATAATATAATTAGAGTTTTTAATATTTCATTAAAAATAAATTATATTATAATATATATATTCAAAGTTTGTTAATTAATAATTGAATATATCATTTATAAACTTTATAATTATTATATCATATTTAGGTTTTTATTTATTTAAAAGGTTATCAACATTATTATGTTATTTAAGATTGATAAAAAAAAATAGATTCTTTGTTTGTTTTTAAAGATTTATTATATTTATTTTGTATATTTTAATTTTTTTAAAAAGAATTATAGTTTATTGATTAATATAAATTACATTAATTAATAAGATTTTTAATTTTTAATATAAAAAGGTTTTACTTAAAAGGGTTTAATAAATGATTAATAAATGATATAAGTATTATTATATTTCTTTATTATAACAATTATATAATTCATTTAAAATAAATCATTTTTATTATTTGCTAAAAAAATATCAATGAAGATAACGATTTTAAATAAATTCTTTCATAGAACTTTCTTTTTATTACTTGATATATTTATTTAATATTATAATATTGTTTTTATTAGATTGTATTGTTCATATTATTATAAATAAATCAAAAAATATTTTAGATTGATATAGAATTGTAATATATACTTTATAAATTGTTTATTGGAGGTTTACCTCCTTAATATTCTTGTCGCCCGCGAGATATTAGTATTGTATATATACGAAAAATGAGAAACTCTCGCTTAGTGAGATCCGATTCAAGCGATCTGATTGGCTTGACTTCCTTGGCATTGTGGCTATAGCGCAACTCCTTAGGTTTTTTTAATGAAATTATATAAATTAGTTTATTTCAATAAAAACGAATTAAATAAAAAGAAAATAAAAGTGATAATTATATAGAAGAAACTAAGAGTTTTCAAATGATATATTTTTTATATTGCTAGCTTTAAAACTAAGGGTTTTATAAAGGATTGAAATTAAAATAGTATAAATTTTATAATATAAAATTCTAAGCTTTTTTAACAAAATCATTTAAATTAGCTTATTCAAGTTAATATAAATTGAATGAAAAAAAAGAAAAGTAGTAACTATATAAAAGAAATTAAGGGTTTTAAAATAATATAACTTTTATAATATTAGTTTCAAAACTAAGAGTTTTCTAAAAGGTTGAAGTTTAATTAGTGTAGATATAGCTAGAGCTTATATAATCAATTGAAAAGGGTTTATATTGAATATAATAGGTCTAATATTAATAAAAATTATTTTCATATTATAGTTTTTATGATTTAGTAGTATAATTAATGATCTGAAGTGATGTGACCCACTAAAATCTGAATAAAATTAAAAAATCTGAATAAAAAAAGGTAAACCGACTTCGCCTGCAAGCTTTCAATAAAATTTCTTTTTTGAATATTTTATAAATATAATTATAATTATATAATACTTTCTCAAAAAGCAAGGGGTCCGGGGGCTCGCAGGCCCCTGGTATAATATATAGATTATATGTAAAAATATATTTTTAGATTTTGTTATACGTTTTATAAATGTTTATAAATCTTATAAAAATTAATTATAAATTATTATATTATTTTTTTAGTTAAAATAAATGTTCCTGTTTTGAAATATAAGAATAATATTATTAAGTTTCAATAGATAATTGTAAATTAGTTTTTTATAATCTTTAATTATAAAATCCATTTACTTGAAATTCTTTTTCATATAAATATATTATTTATTTAAAGTTTTATAATATTGAATTCAGTTTTCTTATTATTAGTATATAGAAAACAAGAATTATATATCAATTATTGTATTTTAAGTTTCTTATAATACTAAGTGTAATATACTCTGAATTAGTGGTTTTTTATTTTTGAAATATTATATAATAATTTAATAATGAATAAAATTATATTAATTAGTAAATCTATTTCTTTTAAAATATAAATATAAAAAGTATAATATAGATTTGATATAGATTGAATATGTATTTGAATAATATTTTGAATATATATATTTAATTTTTTTTGAATGTTTATAATTAAAAGGGTTAAAATATATTAATATAATTATTGAATTATTAATAATTATATTAAAACAATTGTTTTATTAATATCATTATATATCTAAATAATCAATCTCGATTATAGAATTTAGTATTTATATTTTTGCTTTTGATTTTATTAATAAATTCTGCTTCAAAAATATATATTTTTGAAAAGATATTTAATAATAATATAACTTTAAATATATTTTAATTATTAGTTTATCAATCTTTTCTTTTCTAGATTTTTTATATATAATTAAATTCTTAAAATTAATGATAAAATAATTAGAGTATTGATCTTATATATAAATTTGAATCTGAAATATAATTATTTATAAAAAAGATATTAGTATAAATATCTAATTATTTTTAAATAAATATAAAAAAAACTTTTTAAAATTTATAATATATATAATTGATATATTAAAAACAAATAATCTCATTTTATTAGATTGAAATATTATTATTTGATAATAGATTATAAAATATAGTAATTAAAGAGCTACTGTATATATTTATAGCTTTTTTTACTTTTATAAAACTATAAATCTTATAAATCTCTATTATAACCTTAAAGATTATTATAATTTATTATAAAATAATTAATATCAAAAAACTATTTTCAACAATATAAAAAAAAGTATTAAAAACGAATAGAATAAATATTAATCTATTTAATTCAATAATATCAATAATAACTTATATAACTATTTAAAATATAACAACTTTACTAATATTTAAATTACAAATCTTATTACAAATAATTTTATAAAATCTATATAATAATATATAAAATCTTTTAATAATATTAATCAAATAATAAGCTTTTATAAGGATTGTTTTTTTTTTCAAATAAATATCGAAATAATATATTACTAAAACGTTTTTTAATAGAATTGGTATTTGTATTATAAGTAATATATTCTAATAAATTAATGCATATATCGATTTAGTATTTATAAAGCTTATTCTATATATACTTCATGATTATATTATTTAATTATTGAATAATTTGAAAATGTATCATTTTATTAATGATATATAGAATAGAATTATTATTAATATAGAAAATATTAATAAATACTATATAATTGAATTCAAAATCCTTATTAAATAAATAAAACTTGAATTTATTTACTAATCTGTTATAAACTTGATAATAATAATAAAACTTATTTAATCATTTTAATTTTTTTATTGTATTTAGAATATTCAAATACCTTATAGAACTTATAAATAAATAGATAATCAAATTAATAATAAATTTATTATAATTTAATTTCAATAAGATAATATTCTCTATTACTAATAAAATGATTAATCAAGTTTTAAATATTAATATTTTATAATTAAAATATATAATTAAATCTTAAATATATAAAATAAATGTTTTTAAATATAATAAAAATATTTTCAAAATTGCTATATTTGAATATATATTTATTTATATTTATTAAATTAAATAAAAATGAAGTATTAATTTTCATTATATTTTATTTTATATTTTCAAATAAATCTTTTATATAGAATAAATCGATAAAGAAAATTATTTCAATATCAAATTAGATTATTATTTGATTAATAATAACTTTATAATAATTAATATTTTTAATCTTTTTTATATTCAATATTTTTTATATTTAATAATTAATTTTTAAATTATATTTGTATTAATTATAATATTGAAAAACTTATTATTATTATATTATTATTTATTTATAGTAAATACCTCAATTGTTAATATACTAGGGGCCTGCGAGCCCCCGGACCCCTTGCTTTTTGAGAAAGTATTATATAATTATATTTATAATTATAAAAATCTAAAAAAGAAATTTTATTAAAAGCTTGCAAGCGAAATCGGTTTACCTTTTTTTATTCAGATTTTTTATTTTTATTCACATTTTTCATTTTTATTCACATTTTTCATTTTTATTCATATTTTTTATTTTTATACACATTTTTTATTTTTATTCACATTTTAGTAGATCATTTTATTTCGAATTATTAATTATACCACTAAACTATGAAAGCTATAATATTAAAATAATTTTTATTAATTTTAGACTCACTACATTCAATATAACCCTTTTCTAATTGATTATATAAACTTCAACTATATCCATACTAATTAAACTTCAATTTTTTGAAAACCCCTTAATTTTGAAGCTAACAATATAAAAAATATATTATTTGAAAACCTTTAATTTCTTATATATAATTACCACTTTTCTTTTTTTTATTTAATTTATATTAACTTGAATAAACTAATTTAAATAATTTCATTAAAAAAGTCTAAGGAGTTATACTATAACCACAATGCTAAGAAAATCGAGCTAATCAGATCGCTTAGATTCAACCAATTAGATTATTTGAATCGAATCTCACTAAGCGAGAGTTCTCTTTTTTTGTGTATATATACACCTTCAGCCCTCGCAAACGGCAAGAATATTAAGGAGGTAAACCTCCAATAAATATTTATTAATATAAAAAATATTTTAGAATCTTTTTTAGAATTATTTATATTCATAAAATATTCATTAATAAAATAATCACTATTATTATTTATATTTTCCTAAAAAAAGTTTATTTAATATTAATTAGAAATTAATTATATTATTTTATAAAGCTTTTATTATCAAAATTATTATATTTGATACAATAGTTTAATTTTAAATAAAACCTTTTTTTTAATATATTTATAATATTTATAACCCTTTTTTGGAATTAGGAAAGTAATAATTATTTTTATTTTTATTGAATAATACAAAAAAAGATTATTTATTAATATATTGACTATAAAGTTTTTGAAAAAAAAAAGATTTGAAGATTTATTATTATAGAAATATTAATTTATAAGAAACATTTCAATTGATATATTCTATTTTAGAAATGTTTTTCGATAAGAATCAATAATTTATTTAATTTAATTAAAAAAATCCAAAACATTTAAATAGAAATTATGTATTATAAATAATATTCTGAAATATTATTATATATAGATAAAATTTTGATATAATATAATTGAGAATTATATATAATTAAAATAATTCTATATTAAAGGAAATATAAATTTATAATTATTATATTAAACACTTTTTGAAAATCTATATTAGAATTACTTTTAATATAAATATCATATGCATGGAATCAATACGCATGGAATCAATAAAAGTTATAAGCTTTACTATTATACTATATATATAATCTAATATTAAAAGGCATAGTATTAGGAATTAAAGTTCTGACAACTTATCATTATATATATATCCTAACACTTAGAATAAAATATAAATTATAATTTGATAAATCAAAATAAGAATATTGTTTATAATAATAAAGATTCTAAAATAGATTAAATAAATAAATCTAAAAAGAAATCAAAATCTAAAAAAGAATCTAATAATATAAATCTAAAAGATTTAAATCTATAATATAAATATTCAAATTATATAAATAAAGATTATATTATAATAATATTAAATTTCAAAGATTTTAAAATAAATTAAATTAATTATAAAATCTATATATATATAATAAAATGATTTAAAATATTAATAAATCTCTTTCAAATTTTAAATTAAATAAATTTAATAAAATTAGTATTAATATTTGAAGATTGTTTGAAATATTAGAATTGAAAAAAGAATTTTTTATTATTATTTTTATTGATTGAATTATATAAAATATAGAAATATATTCTATAAAATTTAAATCAAATACTTTTAATATATTAAAAAAAATATTTTATTTGATATATAATCAATTTAATATTAAAATTCTCAATATTTTATTTATATATTAAAATATATAGAAAAAAAAGATAATAAATTTGATTATAAATTAGAAAAAGAAACTTTTATTGGATTTGAATCTTCAAAAAATTCATTATTTTAAATTCTAAATAGAAATAAAATAATAAGTTTTAATAATTTTATTATTAAAAATGATATAATATATTATAATAATAATATTAAAAAAATCTCATTAAAAAGAATTTATTAAAAGAATTAGAATAAAACTCTAATATTAAAAAAAATAGATATATATAATAATATATATAAAGATTTAAATAAAAATACTAAGTTAAATAATTCTAATATAAATAATAATATAAAATTAATAATTGAAAGATTATTTCATTCTAATTTGTTTATTTCTATTAGATAATTTAAGTATATATAAAAAATAGAATTTTAACTAGTATTAGAATATATATATAGTAATAAGCTATTAGAACTTCAATCCCTAATACTATGCCTTTTGAAATCAGATTACATATATGGCGTAGTAATAAAGCTTACAACTTTTATTGATTCTATGTGTATTGGTTTTATATATATGATAGAGTATTAGGGATTGAATCAAGTGGATATCATTTTGAGACTTTTGATTAGGGCTTGCTTGATTTGAAATAGATTTTCTAAATAAAAAGTAGGTTAGAAGCGAGAATATATTTGCTTAATAACTGGATATTCTAAATTCATTAATAATTATTTTTAATGGTGAGGATATACTAATACAATTGTAGTATTATAAATTATATAATTAATTATATAAATAAATATTCTTTATAATTATTAATCTTTTTAGAATGAAAAGAATAAAAGAGGGGAGCTCTATTAGAATATATATATAATAATAAGTTGTTAGGATTTCAATTTCTGATATTATGTTTTTTAAGGTCAGATTACATATATGGTGTAGTAGTAAAGCTTACAACTTCTATTAGTTCCATGTATATTGGTTCCATGCACGTGACAATAAACTTTAAAAAAAAACATTATTCTATTTGAAAAATATATTCTATTAATATTTAAATCCTTTGAAATTATTGATTATTATTATATACAATTTTTGAAATATATTAGGAAATTTATCTAGATTTATTTGATAATATTCTTTGATAATATTCTTTGATAATATTCTTTGATAATATTCTTTGATAATATTCTTTGATAATATTCTTTGATAATATTCTTTGATAATATTCTTTGATAATATTCTTTGATAATATTCTTTGATTATATTTGAGAATATAATTGGAAAAACTATTATTATTATTATTATTTCAAATAATAAAAATATTTTGTAATAGTATTTCTCAAATATAGAAATCTTTAAATTAAAAGAATTATTAATATCTTTATATCTATTATTATTTCTATAGATTTTTAAAAAAGTAATAAGATAATAATTCTAATTATATTAATTGATATTATAATTATTTTTATAATTGGAATGATTAGAATTATTGTTATTTTTATTGTTTTTATTATTATCTTGATTATTTATATCATTGGAATTATTCGAATTGTTGTTATTGTTATTAAATAGTTTTCTATAAATATTTAGATTCCTTATCCCCTAGAGTGCAAACATTTGACGCCCTTGCTTAATAAGGAGTTATTGATCAATTAGATTATTAGTATTCCTTGAATTTAATCTAATATTCACAAGCTTTCTCTAATATAAAATACAATTAATATGATTTCTATATTAAAATTTTGAATATAATAATATATACTAATTTTCAATCTTCAATCTTTTTTTAAATTTAAAAACCTCGAAATTTGAAATCAATATTCTAATTTATAAATAATGTAATTGAAACCCCATTAAAATAACTATTCTATCCAATAAGGCTTTATTATTCAAGGTCTATCGCACAGACTACATTAGGCAACATTTTCCCACACTCTAGGGGATAATTTTATTAGATTTTAATAAAATTATATAATTGTTTAGATTATTATTTGGAGATTCAATAAAAAAATTAATAAGATATTCAATTTAGAATTTTGAATTGGATTTAATAAAAAGATTTATTTATTTTATGAATTTAAATAATTGTATTTTATTAGTTTAATATTTTGTAAATTATTTTAAAATTTATTTATAATATTTCTTATATAAGAATATTTTCAATATTTAAATTGAAATTAATATATATTTTATAATATTATAAAAATCTTTTAAAGTTATATAATATCAATTTATTAATATTCTTAATTGAGGATTATTAAATATTTTTGAAATCAAATATAATTATTTTTTAAAAGAATATATTAATAACTTTTGTTTTCGAGTATATAATAATTCTATATTAAAAATAATTATTATTATAATATTCAATTTCAAATCAATATATAAGTCTTTCATAAAGTTATTTGATTATAAAAAAATTCTTTAAATAAAAAAAATTCTAAAATTCTTTTTTGAACTTTATATTTTTTAAATTCTTCTTTATATTTCTTTAAATTTCCTTTTCTTTATTCAAAAAAGCTTTTATAAATATATTTTTATTAGGAAAAGAATAAAAAGAAATATTTTTTATATTTTTTTAAAAAATATAAAACATATTTTGTAGTTAATTGATATTAGTTTTGTTATAGACTTTATTAGCTTTAGATATAAATTGATTAGATTAATTATCAATTTGTTTAAAACTAACACTGAATATTATATTGATAATAAAGATTAGAAAATAAAAATAAAAGGGTTTTAATTTTTTTTTTCGAATAATTAATGAAATTTGTAATAATATTGATTAATATTGATTCAAGAAAGATATAAAAGATATAATATCTATATAATATAAATCCTATATATCTAATTATATTCTATCTGAAAAACTAGCTAAATAAGAAAGTAATAGGTTTTATATAAACATTACTAAAAGAACTAATCTCTTTTATATTCGCTTAATCCTTTCAATATAATTGCCTTTGTATTAGAATCATTCCTTTGAAGTGAATTCCCTTTGTTCACACATTATCTATATTTATTATCAAAAATAAAAAACCGAATTATTAATAAATTTTCAAAACAAAAATTTAATATTCAATTTTTTTTGGATATTATATAATCTACACTAAACCTTCTTTACTTTTCCTTAAAATATAAAATCAATCTAATAAATAATATTAATCAAAAAATTATTTTAATTAGTTTTAAAAAATCATGATTTTGTATTTCTTTTAATAACATTTTGATTCTTTTCTAAATAATTTTATTTGAATTAAATAAAAAAAGATTTATCAAATATAAATATATAATATACTAGAACCAAAAGCAATTAAATATAGATTTTAATATAATCAATTTTACCTCTCATATTTTTAATACAAAAATAATCAAAATATATATAAATTTCAAATATATATTTAGGATTTTTTATTAAATTAATATTATATATAATTTGCTATAAAATATATCAATAATTTAATATTCATATAATAACTTTATACAATATTATAAATAATTTAAATATTAAAATATTAATCTTAAATACTCTTACAATTATTAGAAAATCCTTAAATATCTAATACTTTACTATAAATCATTAGCTATTTTTATTTATATCAATTATAATAATAAAAGAATTTAATTACCTTTTATTTCTAATATTCTAATCATTAATTTTAATTAAATTTTTTAAAATTTTTTCATTCTATTTTAATATTTATCTTATTCAAAAGTATACCTTTTTCGTTTTCTTCTTTTTCTTCTTTAAAAGCCTCACTTTTTTTATACCTTATTAAAATAATAGTTAAGATTATAATCAAAACCTCTGTGTTTTTTATACACATTAATTTTAATTACTTATATAAATATTTGTTTTTATAATATACTCTTATTATTTTTAAAATATTATCAGTTTCATTTCAATCAATAAAAAAGAAACTATTCAAATAATTTTTTAGCTTTTATATATATAATCTACTTTCTATAATAATACCTTAAATCTATAGTCTAATATATTCCTATACTTTTTAAAAAAATTCTAAGGTTAATCTTATACAAGCTTACTGAACATTAATAAATACTATTACTAATACTACTACCGACTAATGCCCGTAACATACTTTCTATAATTATCTAACCATTTTTAAAAACTCTTAGTTTAATATATCTCTATACTCCTTAGGAGATTATAGAATATAGATTTTAAATCTATATCCGTCAAACGAAAATCAATACTATTACTACTACTTCTAATAGAATATTGAAACCTTAAAATATATAATTCAAGATCAACGGAGATATAAAGAATTCAAGAAATATTATTAAATTATTTTTATTTTTATTAATTTATTAGTTTTTATACAATATTTTTCTTTAACTATTTATTTAAATTATATTAAACTTTTAAGTATATATAAATATATAAATATATAAATATATAAATATATAAATATATAAATATATAAATATATAAATATATAAATATATAAATATATAAATATATAAATATATCAATAAATTATATTCGTAAATTATATGTGATTTAATCAAGGGTTATAAATGTTGTATTTAATTTTAATGTATACTATATATCTTAAAATATTTCGCCGAGTATATAAAATCCCATCTGAATTATTTATTTTACTAGCCACCGGGGAAAAAGAATTTTTCAGACTGTGAATTCGTAAAAGCTTTTTCTCTTATTTCTTTAATTTTTATAAAGATCAATCCTCAAACCCCTGATCCTTGCTATGCTCAACGTTTAATTATAAATAATAATAATTTATTTATATAAAGAATTGTAGTTATCTTTCAATAATATTAAAGGTTTGCGAGCTCTCAGACCCCTTGCTTTTTGAGAAAGTATTATATAATTATATTTAAAATTATAAAAATCTAAAAAAGAAATTTTATTGAAAGTTTATAAGCGAAATCGGTTTATCTTTTTTTATTCAGATTTTTTAATTTTATTTAGATTTTTAATTTTATTTAGATTTTTTAATTTTATTTAAATTTTTTAAGTTTATTTAGATTTTAGTGGATCACTTCACATCAGATCATTAA
This sequence comes from Botryotinia globosa, assembly GCA_014898425.1. Lineage (NCBI taxonomy): Eukaryota > Fungi > Ascomycota > Leotiomycetes > Helotiales > Sclerotiniaceae > Botryotinia > Botryotinia globosa. The sequence goes on from RCSZ01000002.1 coordinate 756,858, forward strand.
TTATATTACTAAACTATGAAAGCTATAGTATTAAAATAATTTTTATTAATTGGAGGTTTATTTCCTTAATATTCTTGTCGCCTGTGAGATATTAGTATTATATATACACGAAAAAAGAGAACTCTTGTTTAGTGAAACCTAATTCAAGCGATCTGATTGACTTGACTTCCTTGACATTATAACTATAGTATAGATTCTTAAGGTTTTTTAACAAAATTATTTAAATTAGTTGAATAAAAAGAAAACAAAAGTGATAACTATATAAAAGAAATTAAGGGCTTTAAAATAATATATTTTTTATATTACTAGTTTTAAAACTGAGGTTTTTATAAAAGATTGAAATTGAAGTAGTATAAATTTTATAATATAAAATTCTAGGCTTTTTTAATGAAATTATTTAAATTAGTTTATTCAAGTTAATATAAATTGAATAAAAAAAAAGAAAAGTGATAATTATATATAAGAAACTAAGGGTTTTCAAATGATATATTTTTTATATTATTAGTTTTAAAATTAAGAGTTTTTTAAAGAATTGAAGTTTAATTAATATAAATATAATTAGAGCTTATATAATCAATTGAAAGAGGGTTATATTAAATGTAGTGAACCTAAAGTTAATAAAAATTATTTTAATATTATAGCTTTTATAATTCAGTCATATAATTAATGATTCGAAGTGAAATGATTCATTGAAATGTAAACAAAAATATAAAATATAAATAAAAATAAAAAATATAAATAAAAATAAAAAATATAAATAAAAATGAAAAATGTAAATAAAAATGAAAAAAAGTAATACAATGAGATAAACCAATCTTGCCTGCAAGCTTTTAATAAAATTTCTTTTTTAGATTTTTATAATAATAAATATAATTATATAATACTTTCTCAAAAAGCAAGGGGTCCGGGGGCTCGCAGGCCCCTGGTATTAGGTTAGCTAAATTCAATATAAACCTCTTTTAATTGATTATATAAGCTTTAGTTATATTTATATTATTTCAACTTTAATCTTTTATAAAAACCTTAATTTTTAAGCTAATAATATAAAAAATATATTATTTAAAAGCCTTTAATCTTTTATATATAATTATCACTTTTTTTCTTTTTTATTCAATTTATATTAATTTAAATAAACTAATTCAAAAGATTCTATTATTAATTTAATTATAATGCTAAGAATGTTATAAAAGATTTATAACTAATCGAATAACTCAGTTAGAAAAACTAAGCTTTAATTAATAAAAAGTTTTGTATATTATTTATAACCAATCAAAAGGAATCTTATATATATCAATTAACAAATTTGCTATAATTATAAAGATATATGATTACATAATACATGAGTACAAAAAAACTTGACTTGCTTCTACGAATCCACTAAATAAATAATTCAATCATTATCATCTAAAATCGATTCGAATAAAAATGTCCGTATAATATACTATAGTTAATTATTAATAGTCGGCTCTTATAAGCGGCCTCCTAGTTCCTAGTCGGGGAAAGCGGTTGTCCCCGGAAAGCGGTTGTCCCCGGAAAGTAATTGTCCCTAAAAAACTTCGAAAATACTATAATAATTGAATTATATTAACTATAATCTTTATAAATTATATAATTATTAATAAAATATTGATTCTTATTATTTATTTATTATATTTATTATAATAAATAAAATTAAAGCTAAATGTAATAGATAATACTATTGAATTTAATAAGATTATAACAATTCAATAATATCAAATCTATTATTCTTTTTTTCAGAATTGAATAAAATATATATCAAGATTTTTTGGGGACAGTTGCTTTCCGGGGACAACCGCTTTCCCCGACTAGGAACTAGGAGGCCGCTTATAAGAGCCGACTATTAGTAGTCTGGTTTATGTCGATTCAAATCTATGTCGATTAAAAACCCTAATAAAACGAGTATGTGAATTTATACGAAGCTAATAGTAGACCATTATAAGCGGCTTTTTGATACTCACTTGATGAAAGCGGTTTTCCCTGTTCAAAAGTCAAAATTATTCAAGAACAAGTTATACTATTTGATTCAGTGAAATCATAGTAGTTCAACAATGTTAAACTTATCATTTCATTCTAGGAATTGAATAAAATACCTATCAAAAAAGTAAGAGGACAATCGCTTTCCCGGACTGAGTACTAGGAAACCGCTTACAAGAGCCGACTATTGATAGAAGTCTGATCACTCCAGGTCCTCTCAAGTACCTGCTACTGTCTATTCAAGTCATACTCTCCTGCATTGTATAAAGTCTAGTATAATTCTATATCTAACGTTACCTAGTACTATACATCTGAGTAAGTATTCCACGATCTATTTCAACAATGAACGAAGGAGTAAATCAATGAGAGTAATATGAATATATCATTGATTATACATATCCAACTCTATACACAAGGGTAAAAAAGAGACAGAAATATGCTTTTCCTTTTACATCTACTTTATAGTCGTTTGCCAATTGATAGGCATGACTGCACCTGCAGCCATCAACAAACGGAAAAATGAAAGTCATTTCTGATTGTACTACCATTCCCAAATTTCCATTCAGTCATTACCACTCAAACTCCTGTTATGCCAGAAGAAAAAAAACTTAAATCAAAGAGTGCGATGCTAGCTTCTGCATCCTGTCAATGTATGCCTGTTAAGGCCTGTTCTATGCATCAACCGGAGTCTCCACCCCACAATCCCTTGATAACTCCTTCCCACAACAAAACTCCAATAACAACTAAACTGATTCTGCGATCCTTACAAAGAGGGAGACCTGGGTCGGACATTGGCCAATCTCTTCGACATGAAGTCAAAGAAAGCAAATTGACCAGGCGAGCTGCCGACTTCGTAGACGAATCGACTGGCAAGATAACTACCGAAGATGGCACGGAGGTAGTTGTCAGGCACCTATTCATGTTAGCTGGGTGATTCTATCAATCTGGTCAGATCAACTTACTCTCTCCATAATCGTGTCGAGGCCGATCTTAGACAATAGCAACTGCGGAAGGGCATCAAGCAACACTGATTTCCTCAATTTTGCATCTCTCCACAGATCAGATGTTTGAAGCTCCTCGTCAAGTTTAGTAATAGCAACACTGATTGTGTCACTCAAGGTGCTTCGAGGGATTCCGGTCTGTTCATGTTCTCGCCAGATGGCTTCGAATTCGAGCTCGGCATTCATCTTTATAGTCTCCTGAACTTCTTTAACATATTGTTTGTAGAATTCCGGAGCCTGGCCGTTGCTTCCCACACACATGTTTTCTACAAAACTCTCGTCGTCAAAACTCAAGGATGCAAGGACTTCCAGAGATGAAGATGTTACACCACCCTTGTTCGCAGAAGCATCCTTGAATAGGATACATCCTGCCTCTTCCAATCGTAGCTTTGCATCCTGGGTAATGAAAAGATTGGCACCTTCGACGATGTATGGGATAGTCGATTTTCCATCTTTGATAAGCTTGTTGACACTGGAAAGGTCGACGGCCGCTGGACGACCACCGCAGGGAACGAAGGCATCAGTGATGCCAGTGTCACGGAGATGGAATGTGTTCCGGAAAGTTGTACCATTGCTGACTTTATCCCCATTGGGTAGGGTGACGTTTGTTTCGTCGACAAGAACACGATAGCCCTCGTTTGACAATTTCGAGAGATCGTACTCCGAGATCATAGCACGCTTCGTAGCCAAGCGCTTGAGCTCATCAATGTCGAGACCCTGTGGATCAACCAAAACACCACTGCCATCGACAATCGACGTGTAAGTTTCGTTGCTCAACAAGATTTCATTGCTTCCTAGGTCACCATCTGGGCCACCCGTCTGCATTTTTCGAACTTTACTAGGGTCCAGTTCCAGTTTTCGATAGATGCCCTTGACGTATTCTCTGACCGACAATGACGTCATGCCGTAACTATCATGAGGGATACCGCCTAACTTGGGGGACTTTCCGGTGAAAAAGGATTTCCACCATGGAGCATTTCGCTTGCGAGCGTGCTCAGTAGCCCAGTCAACAAGATCAGCAGTATTTTCATCGGGACCCATGAAAAGAATTTCTTCCTTGCCATAAAGATCAACGATGGGATTCTTGATACCAGGGGACGAAGGCGGTAAGAGAAGATCCATGATACTATCAATATACTTCTCGAAAGCTACACTGGCTTTGTCTTGCTGATTGGCATCTAAAAGAATGACACCCTTGGATCCACCCTCCGGAATATCCTTGTTCTTGCGTTGTTGAGTATTGGCTAGACCGTAATTCTCGTCGAACATTGAACGAGCATTGATGGAGTATGCTTCACGATTTCGAGATTTAACAATTCGAATGCCACCTCTAGCAATGTCCCTGAATCTAAGGTGGAACCCACGTGATTCGGATGTAATAACCAAGAACATGCCATACAATGGCTGAGGATACTCGATCTCAGGAAGGAATGACGGATCGAGACGGAAGCTCAACGCAACTTTCGTAGGAGTGTAAAAATTGGTTTTCAGCAAGGAATTGTTGAAGATACGGAACGCAGTCATGACCATGTCTTCGTGTTCATTGTTGACAGTCCTCGAGATCAGCTCTTTGAGTTCCTTATCGTTGAGAACGTCCCCAGATGGTGAAGGCGGAATAGAGTCCTCACTGTATCCAGGGCCGAGGGTAAGATGTGTGTTTGCGAACGAAGCGTATAGTGAACGGACGAGCTCCGGATGATTGCTGATGATCTCGAGAATGTAATCCGCAGTGAAAGTCTCGGTGCGAAGTCTGCGCTTAATGGTAGATAAAATCTCGGCATGAGAGCTGTTGTTTGGATCCAATGCAGATACTAATGAAGAGTACTCAGAGCCCAAGCGGTTGAGAAAGTGCTGAACGAAAACCCAGACACAATGACCATAGATTGTTTCCTGAAGACTTAAGCGCCCACTAGCGAACAATGCCTGAAATTTGTTCTGTGGTATGCAGTAAAGCAGGGAAATCTCCTTGGTGATTTGATGGATAGATTGTTCAAGGGTAGGGAATTTTGTCGTCAAGTCGCTTGCAGGCTTGAGATAAAGACTCATGACAGTGATACCGTTGCTGAACTGCTCGACATATTTTCTTGAGCTCGTTACTCCGTATGAGTGATACAGGTCACTCAGAGCACTGAACATACCAAGGGCTGTTCTGCGTCTGAAAGCTACAACCAACCTCTTCTCAATCGAGTCTTCAATATCAAAGACCTCGATGACTGGCCCAGTACGAGAGACAGCAAGCTCAATGATCTCTTGATAAATCTGCTTCGTGTTTTTGGTAGATTTTGCTAGAAACATTCTGTCACTGATGACTTCTAGGCGAGTTTCGCTGGGTGATGGGTTAGAGTCAACGAATTGGCACTGATAGACGAAGTAACAGCGTATCGATGACTTTGCTGGGGCGGAGCCACTGTACAAGTTGCTTGTGGAACGGAAGCTCTCAACCCGGAAGAGTTGATTCGAGGATGTATCCAAATATTTGGCCTCTAATCTGTGCTCGTATCGTGGGCCACCAACTGCACTCACACCGGGCTCGCTAGTATCAATATATATGGCATGATCTGAAGACTCCATGTCCAATCTGATCTCTTGACGTTTGTCTTCGCGAGCAAATGCAGCAACCTTTGCAGCATAAAGCGAGGTTATATTGCTGACGACGGCTTCAACGCTCTCGGTCTGAAAGTACACATCGTCGATCCCAAGCTCATTATAGAACCACTCCAATTGTGCGTCAATGAGTTCAGCTGGTATCCATTTCATTGCCTTGATCTGCTCTCTCACTTCAGGGAATTAGAGTTGTACATTCGTCACGGCCAGAGTTGACTTACCTTTAGCCATCTGTTCTGTCCTACCCGCGAATTCTGGAGCAACATATCCAACAGTGGCGGAACGCAAGACGCGGTGTCCATTTCCATTGCCATTTCTGTGGGGGATGTTGAAATGTGTTGGTTGTGGTGAAGGTTGTCGACCAGGAGTTCGGATGATCTGCTCCACCAACTTGTGGGGAGAACGAGGTGTTGAACTACTGATAGTAGCCATGTTTTCTTCTGTGGAAAGAAAGAACTGTTCGTCGTATGCGGGAAACTGCTGAAGTCCACCCATTGAGTCAGTATTGATAGGGGAAAGAACTGTAGCCATTGTGACTAGTGGTTGTGATGTAGAGAATAACACCGCCCGCTAGATGACTTGCACGAGATGTGTGAATAAAAGGGGAAAATAAGTGAAGATAGATCCAAAAGTGCAGCAGGTCATCAACGCCTATCTATATCGGCAAGCTGGTAAGAAAGGGCCAATTGATGAATGGAAAAGGAGTCAGGAATCATGTTGACAATGCAACTCCTGTATTCCTTGACCGCTTCATTTCCTAGCATTACTTGCATTGCCTGCATTGCTAGGGAAGGCTGCTTATCAGTCGACTCCGCTTCAAGAGCAACCTTAATCTCAGAACAGTCCGAGGGCGGTTGTTTGGGATAGAAATTTGGACTTAATCGATCTTCAAGTTCGTAAAAAGGGAACCTGATAGCGCCAAGCCTGTGTTTCCTAGGGCAATGGAGGCGTTTATGTTGATAGGAAGCGATAAGGAAATTTATGTGGGTTTCAGAAAAAGGAATGGAAGATCTGCGCCACGGATTAAAAACGTACCTGAGAGATAAAGTTGTATCACATACACCAGTACCAATTATGTGTGAGAAAGGTGTGTGGTGGTAGTTTGTAATTTTTCAAAGATGTGTACTTTACAAGAGATGTAAGTTGGTAAGTTGGTAAGTGATGTAGTTGTGTTTGATTTAAAAGTTACTGGAACCACGAAGTGTCGTCAAATGCAAGGAAGGCTCCCGGTTAGGAACGGTTGGTTTCAAGAGATTTAGTGAATTCGAAGGCGGCTCAAGAAGTGGATACAAAGTTTATTGGGCGATCTAGAAGCCGTATGGCGAAGTGCGTATTGCAAAGTATTGAATGAATAAAGACTTTTTTTGCTACGTATCGTCACGTCACCGTAAGCCTATTTGATCAAATTAGAGGGGATGTTGAACACCATAGCGGGACTTCAGATACGTACTAAGCAGGGCTGATAATCCAAAAGACGATGAATGCTGGGTGTATTCCAGGGGGTGAATAGAGTCTTATCTCTTGCTCAACCACAGACAATATGACAGGGAGAGGGCTGGGAGCGAGAGGGAGAGGGGGGGAGCGGTGACAGTGAAGAACTAAGAATAGGATATAGATTGAAAATGCTTCTTTGCGTCTTGCATTCCTCGTATTGAGTGATATATGATATGCAGACACAATACGATTGTTGTTGCTTGTTTCAAAGATAAGAAGAGCAAGGCAGAGAGAGGGCAAAAGAAAAAGAAAGGAACAATCTGAGTCAGAGTTCGAGATAAGATGAGAAAGAGCTGGAATGCTCGTGTTATTTATATCTTGATGAAGGGAGTAACAAAGTGATATCGATCTTGATATGCTCGCCCTTTCAAGGTTCCAAACGTCAAAGTGGCAGCAGCAAGTGAATCAATTTATAATAAATGATACATCTCCTACTTTCCAAGGTTCCCTACGTCAAACTCAAAAGTCTCAATTGAGTAATAAAAAAGTTTCAAGAATGAGGGTTTTAATTTTGGGTCGATTTTTCTCTCTCGCACTCTTTTCCCCTCATAGCTCTCACACCTCTCACGCCTCACGCCTCACGCCTCACGCCTCATACCTCATGCCTCATGCCTCATGCCTCATGCCTCATGCCTCTTGCCTCTTGCCTCTTGCCTCTTGCCTCTTGCCGTGGTCGATTGCTTTGATTTGCCCTCTTCTGGATTCTTTTTGGTATGGTTTGACATATGCTCAGGTCAGGTTCCAATGCAACGATTACCTACCTAGTGGCTAGTCGCTCGTGTTGTTCGGACGGGAATTTCGTTGGTGGTACCTGACGATCTAGTAAGGTGCAAGGTACAGGAAGAAATCGATCAATTGATGTTTACCGCTCCTTAGCGTCTGTCCTCCCTGTCTCCTTCCCCAATTGATGGGTAAGTGGCTCGAGTGGGTAAGCGGATATCCATTTTTTGCTGGTCGTGCGTGCTGCTTTGGCTGCTTTGGCTGGTCGGTAAGCGGTTATTCGAGGCACATCTTACTTTGTAGATATTGCAACCCTCCAGCTGTGCTGAACCTTGTGAGCCGATAGACAGATACATACATACATAGAGACGTAGATAGATGGCAGCGTAGGATGATTTATTAATTGACTTTACTCATTAACCGTGTTGAGGTATATTGCACCCCTACACGGCGGACTGGTGGACCTACCTAGGTACGTGCCAGTCTATATGGAAATTGGAATTCATCAAAACTCCACCTGCAGTCTCCAGTGCGGTGGCAGCGTGCGTGGCTTGTGTACGGTCCAAACGTAGACAGACAGACCTACGTCCATTATCCGAATTATCCACTACGAACTATGGACGGACTACGAGGTACAAAGTATGTTTCCGTTGGGTCTTTTAATGTTCCATGTTCCATATCTCTTCCAGAAGAATGGCTATTCTTACCTATCTATCACTTGATCTTCCCAAAGAGGATTAGTTGTCAACATCTCCTTCTCTTTGGAAAGTAAGGAGTAAGGTCTAATCCCTTTCCCCATGAAGTTGTCTCCCTAGGACATGCTGGAAAGGGACGAGAATGAATGCATCCTCGGTAGGGTACTGGAAAATGATCTTGCTGCTTGGGTAACCTCGAATTCATTCAAGCCGATTTCGTAAAAGTAACCGCGTTCCAAGTAATCAAAAGGAAGATCTGAGGCAATTTTGGAATCTATATTTGGTTGAATGCTCCAATGCTCCAATGCTCCAATGCTCCCATGCTCCCATGCTCAACACCGGTCCGTCCGTATAAGCCCCAGTTTGCCCAGCCACGAATGGTTTCTGGAATATCCATGGATGGATGGATAGGTCATCACCAAGCCAAGGATATGCTGTACTCTGATATTTCATCGTATGCTTGGTGCATGTCCATGTCCATGTCGTACAATCTCTATACAGAGCGTACTTTTTGGAAAGGAAAGGAAAGGAAACGGAGAAGCATTCGGAAAGTCCACCTATTGACAAGATTTCCAAATACTCCGTCTCCACGACAGCGTTCTTTCGCAAGGCCAAAAGAAATAAGAGGCCATGCCTATGCAGTAGATTATTCATATTGAGACGTTACCCAAGTAGGTAGGTTATTCTCTCGCACGAGTCATCATTCACATTTAGTTGCATGAACCAAAATCTACTCTCAACACTCGGACTGCCCTAACCACATACTCGAGATACTCCTCTAACAACAACAGCAACAACAAGAAGAAGCCCTTGAAGTCTAAAACAAAGTCCGCATTCTCTATCCACCACAATCCACAAATTCGCTGTCTAGATTTTTGTCATTTCCCCAGTCTCGCATCGCGGATCTCCAAAACACGAAGCCGAAATGACTAATTCCCTCACGGATCCCGTGATATTCGTTCTCATGACCATCAGACCTCCACTCCAAATTTGGCAAAAAAGCCATAGAGTTGACCGGGATATCTCAAACCAGAAGATATTCGATTAGATCGAACCATACTAAAATAAGTAATAATGAGACTCATATAACAACAATAACAACAACAACAACATCAACAACATCAACAACATCAACAACAACAACAACAACAACAACAACCAACAATCAATCAATCACGAAAACGAGAAAGGACAACGAACGCCGTGCAGATTCATGCATGACCTAAGCGAATCAACAAGTCTAGATTAGATGTAATTGGTGAGAGAGAGCAATGGGGACAATAGTGCTCTCCATATGGCAAGTTTCAATCAATCAAGATTTTCCCATTCATTTCTCCATGATTTGCCATTCTTCTCCATAATTCCCCATTCTATTCTTCCATATCACGCTTTCCCTTTTTCAATTTAGCTTAGAAGTTTCTTTCGTCAACCCCGCCATTTACTATTCCCCAAATTGATTTCTCTTACCCCCAGGAAATCATACTCCAACGTCAACCTTACTCAAACTTCATCTCCATCATCCAATAGAACTTCAATTTTCGCCCATTCGTCTCCTGACTGTGACAAACGCATTTCCTCATCCCTTAATACCTGTCGTCATTCGAGGTCTGGATCGTATATTGAGAATTTAATGGAATCTCATGACTAAGAGTTTGCATTTTTCATTACACATCGGTCCATGCCATTACTTGGGTCCAAAGGTTCAAACAAGGTCAATAAGACAAGATTCCACCATCGAGTCTCATACTTTCCCAGCTTCCCAAGGACCGTGTTAGTTTCTCTTACCCCAGATTGTGTCACCTGCCGCTAAAAAAGACTCTTGATTCAATAAGCGCCGATTCACCGTGTTTGAAACTCACCCTAGGCTCTTCACGGCACGCAATTTGAATCCCAAATTTCTTCATATAGTACTCCACAGTGTTCTATGCTACACCGCTAGGTTAACGTAACCTTTCCATCGTTGAGTAATAGTGCAGTTAACCCGCATATTCAAATTACATTACGTTTCTCTTTGTCTCATGGCTTCCCCGCAGAATCAAATTGGTCATGAGCAACAGGATCAGCACGGACAACGAGATCAGCACATGAACAGCAGAGAATATGCTTATGCTGTGTCCCAAGATGCTCAGGATCCTCTTCGTCAGATCAGAGATGAATTCCTCATTCCTTCTACGGCTGATTTGCAAGCCAGAACTTTGTCAAGTTTAGGTACGAGATTCTACTCTAGGTAGTTGAATCTGTTAACTAAATGGCATCTTAGAGTCTCGAACTTCCTCTCCTGGCGATCCCTGTGTTTACCTTTGTGGAAACTCACTTGGCCTACAGCCGCGTACTACCTCTACTCGCATAGAACAATATCTCAAGACTTGGGCAACTCAAGGTGTATTTGGTCATTTCAAACCACTTTCTGATTCGCCTTTGCCAACATGGCTACATGTAGATTCAAGTGCTTCGGAGAACATTGCTCCTATTGTTGGTGCGGAACCTTCGGAGGTCAATGTAATGCAGACTTTGACTGCCAATTTACACCTTCTCATGTCTGCATTCTACAACCCTGATGTTAATGGTAGGCACAAAATCATATTGGAAAGCAAGGCATTTCCATCAGATCACGTGGGTCGCCCCTTTTGCGCTCGTCACCAATCGTTTATGCCGGCTAAATTACATACAGTACGCCGTAGAGTCGCAGATCCGGCATCACAATCTCTCACTTGCTACATCGATGATCACCCTGGAGTCGCGTTCAATTACCGAACCCACACTCTCCACAGATTACATACTCAAAGCAATTGAAACCCATGCTAAAGATACAGCGATTTTGATACTCCCAGGTATTCAGTTCTATACAGGCCAGTTATTTGACATACCCCTCATCACACGCAGGGCTCGAGATCTCGGCATATTTGTCATTTGGGATCTGGCTCATGCAGTTGGAAATGTTCCACTTTACCTTCACGATTGGGACGTCGATGCAGCTGCTTGGTGCACTTACAAATATTTAAACTCGGGACCGGGTTGCATCGGTGGAATGTTCATTCATGAAAGGAACACTCAAGTGTCTGCTTCGTCACAGAATACAGATGCGGGGGCAGGTTTTGTAAATAGATTAAGTGGCTGGTGGGGCAATGACAAGAATACGAGATTCGCCATGGAGAATAGATTCGTACCGATAGCGGGCGCTGCGGGGTTTCAATTGAGTAATCCAAGTGTGCTGGACATCACGAGTCTAAATGCATCTCTGGAGATATTCAAACTTGCCGGTGGAATGGAGATGTTGAGGGCGAAATCTGTGGAGCTGACTGCCTATTTGGAGGATATGCTTTTAGATACAGCGATCTTCGAAAAGAGTAGGTTCTCGATCATTACACCTCGGGATAGAGAGCAGAGGGGTGCTCAGCTGAGTCTCCAACTTGCTGATGGATTGTTGAATGTGGTCATGAAAGAGCTAGAGTTGAGAGGAGTGGTCGTAGATGAAAGACAACCAAATGTGATAAGAGTGGCGCCGGCCCCTCTATACAACAGCTTCGAGGATGTATGGAAGTTTGTGGAGGCATTCAAAGAAGCAATGGATATAGCTTGGAAGGCGAAGCATGGAGAAGTATCTGCTGAGGGCACACGGGAATTAGAAATGACCACCTGAAGAGATAGGATGACATCGCAATGGCAATTAAGCCGATCAAAATCTTTACCTTCGTGTGTCAAGTGCACAGTGCACTTATTTATAAACTTTAAGTTATCCAAATGCTCTTGTCCTACGTTATGCAGTGATGCGGGGCTCATTTTCGATTTCAGTCCGACTTGATGATCATAAGCTCAACTACTCAAATGTTGCTGAAGCATCTGTCAAGTTTACTGACCTCACAGTCACAGATTTAGTGTTGTTCACTGTATCATTTCGATGTGCATCAAACATGGTGAACAGACTTTCAATTGGTCTCTTGCACCTTTAATACGAAGCTCTGAATAAAGTCCAGCCAATTCTAACCTTCACGTTCACACTATTGCCTGTTTTCTTTGCGACCAATTCATCATATTCAAGATTTTATGTTGTCCAAGGCCGACACTCGTCGTACAACATCTTCGCCAAGAGTTCTGGGCAATCTGTACTACAGAGCTTGGCCACTACCCTATGGATAAAAGGGAAATAGGAGAATATTCAATAGGACACATGCATAATCGCACCACTGAGCCAAGGAATAGGTCATCTCGCAAGGCGAATATGCGCTGGTAAGGAGAAAAAGTACCAGGCGGCTCTTTGCACCTGCACTTGGGTAGACTGCTCACGCCGCCCAGTACGGAATACAGAAACTGTGCATGTGGTTGTCAATTTCTTCGAGTTGATTGTAATATTTGATCATCCAAGTCTTTACAACACGGTAAGATATTAAATAACATACTAGGGGTTGGGCTTACAGATTCGTGTTTGCTGCACATTACATTAGTTGCTCGAGAGTAATATAGATAGAGAAAACGTGCTACAAGTACTTTTATATTGCTATATTATCCTTAACATTGCTCAGTATTAATTATTGGTAATGATCAATTTGAAAGCAAAACTTTTCTCGGACATACCAGGCATGGCACCACTTCAGTATTTTTGAAGCACGTGGACATTAACTTTCAGCAGTCCCCATAGCTGAGGCGCTCTGGATCCTCGATCAAGTTTTTTTACATACCTAGTAGCTTTGTACCTTGAATCTCTGAATGAAAACTTCGTCGTAAGATTTCGGGCTCAATTAACAGTCTTCACAATGAGGACAACTATCTACTACAATGTTGGCTTGAAATACAGCAGTCTTCAAATCATATCAATATACTGATTGTCCAACACATTGCTCATGAAAATGAATGATTGTTAATTGCCTCTCGGTATTTCACACATGTCCAGCCCTCCCCATTTCATCAGCTAAGTTGGAATCCCCCAGTCCCCAAGCCATCCATCTACTTTGTATCTTTTCCATTGAACGAGTATAAAGTCTGCTAGGTTAGATCGTAAGGACTACAGAGGTAGATGTAACTTTTATTTCAATGTTCAGTCTACGCACACAGTCTCCATGACTGCAAACCATGTCCCGAACATCAATCGCCCTTTCCAGCAATATACGTATACGACTCGAGTCGAATGAACAAGTGGAATGACAATTGATCAAGTGATCTTGATTCGTGCGAGTTTGCCGGAATTCTCCAATCTTAACACGTCGGTCAAATGAAACTGTATCTTGAACATATCGGTTGTTTATCTTCGTATTGCTAATCTTTTCAAACGGATGATTGTGTATGAGCGAGAGAAATTGTTTGATTGTCAAATTCGAAGTAGAAAGTTGAGAGCAATTAGTATTGCTATTTTGCGCGTGTTCTTTGTACCTGATGCTATTACTTCCTTACATGAAAGAATTCCTCAAGACTATTTCGAAATCATTTTTATTGGTGCCGCCTGGACAATACAAATCGATATACAATATTTCGGAGGCAGAGGACAAGGAAAACATATATTAAGTTTCAATTGTGTTTTATAGAAAATTCATTGACTTGCTGACAAAATTCAATGAAAAAAATGTTCATTTATCATAACGATGGATTATCCACAGACCCATGCGTGCCAGTCCAACCTTTCCTAGAGTCATCATGCCTTCTCCAAGGCTCTCTCCCAAACACGCATTGTGCTCTCCCAGACAACTCTTCCTGCATTGTTCTTCCTATAATCCGGCAAGACGTCACCATCAGGTGCACTCTCATCATCTGCCTTGAGTCTATAAACCCCATTTGAACTTCCGTTTCCATCAACCGCAGAACTCCTTGAAATTTCTACACCCGCAGGTAGCTCCACGCCCGAACTAGCCCTCTCTCTTATTTCGGCAGGTGGGTACTTCGCACTAGTTGCCAAAAATAATCCTCTTTCTCCCGCTTCCTCCACACTCATTGCGAATAAGTTGAGAAAAGGCAGCATTACCCATCTAAAGAAAGTTGATGGAATGGCATAAAGACCCGTGGTAGAAGACATCAACCTACCAACAGCCCCAGTATCCACAAATCCAGGATACTTGTGAATGAAAGTTATGCGAGAGTTAGACTTCGCCAGTTCTTCGAAAGCTAGAGCTGTTTGAGTTGTTCCACTACTAGCTGCTTTAATCATAGTGAAATCTCGCCTTACTTCGAGATCGTCAAGATCAATTGATTTCTCTTGGCCTCCCGCCAAGATTGAAACAACTCGGGCATTGGGAGTGATTTGCAGAAGAGCAACCAAGTTGTAGGCGAAACGGAGACGAGAATAGTAACGGAGGGATTGAGGGATGTCAATCCCTTCAGATGATTCTGAAAAATATCAATACGTGGTAGATGGAAAGGAGGCTATGAGTAAGTATACCATTGCGACCATCGAAGGACAAATAGCCTGCGCTCAAGAATACGATATCGACCTTTTCTTCTTTCTTCTTAATTTCATCGCAAAGTCTATCCACTTCCTTGTTTAAAGAGATCTCGCCTTCAAGGAAGTTCAGTGATGCTGATGGGTTTGAAATTTTCAGGTCTTTGAGTAGACGCCTTGCAGCTGATTCGGATCGTCCAATTATATACGCCTTGGGAGCATTTGCGTACTTGATGAATGCTTTTAATGTACCCATACCAATACCTGATGTTGCACCCGCAAACACGGTAATTATACCAGGAGTGCCTGTAGCTTTGAATGCAACATTCGAAGCCCGAACAGCATTAATGGCGACCATTCTGCTGTCGGTACAATTGGTTTGGATAGTGAAATGTTGTTTGAAATGTAGTAAGGTGTAGCAGAGCTCACGATAGGTTCTACGATCTTATGGAAACAAAGTAAGGAGAAAAACGAGAGATGAATGATTTGAACAATCGACTTACCTTCCAGAGAAGATTCTTACCTGATATATATATATATAGCCGGAATCATTATACCACTACAGTCACATATTATAAGGGTCAATTTGATGTCAAGTTGCATGCACCTCGGATTCAAGAAAGTTGGAGGATGAATGCGAGTATGGACCGAGCTTTATCTCCTAACTACGGAGGTCGCGGTCATTTTGGAAGAGATTATAGACATTTTACAGGGTTTGAGCCTGAAATTCCACTTTTACTAATATATGGTTTTGATTTACTAAAATATAGTGATTTACAAAGTATTTATAGGCTTATAGATTTATAAAAGTATAATAAGCTGACAGCTATATATATATATAAAACTCACAAAAAGTTATTATTAAAATAAAGAATTTTGAGGGTATTTTAAAGAATAAATGAAAATATAAAACTTTGTTATATAAGAAGGGTTAATTTTATTAATATATTATATAAAAAAGTATATCTAAATTATACTATATTATACTATTCAAATAATAATATCGATACCTTTAATTCAAGCTCTTTTATATCTTATCCTTTTTCAGAATCTAAGATTTCTATTGAAACTTTTAATAAATCTTTATTTCCTATAAACTCTTTAAATTCTTTTTTTATTATTATTTAATTTATATATTCTTAATATACATCCATTTTATTCCTTTCGAAAGTTTTTCCTCCCTTTCCTTTTTCAAAAGAATCTTTTTATATAGATATTAATATTAAACTTCAATCTTTTGCTTTCTTTGAGATTGAAATCCCTTTATTTAATATCATTGAAATTATAAAGATCTCTCACTTTCAAATCTATAAAATTTATTAATTAGCTATAGAAAGAGATTATATAGAGGGGCAAGATAAAAGATTAAAGTTTGAATATATTGAATAGAAGAAATGTACTTGGGATTTAAAAAAAAAGAAAGTAATTAAAAAGGTAGAGGATACTATTGAACAGATTATTATTCAAAATTCGATTATACGGTAATATTCTTGTACTATTATTATTAATAAGGTTAATAAGTTTTTGAATTTTATTGGAACTAATAAGATTCATATTTTAAGTATATATAGATATTTAAAGAATAAGGGTTATTATTAAACTAAATTTATTATTAAATCTGGGTTGAAGAAATCTAATAAAGAATGACAATATAAATGGGCTTGGAAATATCGAAATTGGATTCTAGAAGATTGAAAAAAGATTATATTTATGGATAAAATTAGTGTACAATTAGCTTCAGTAAGGAGCAAAGTAAAGATATAGAAAAAGTTTTCAAAGGCTTATTATTATTATATTATTAAAAGGAGATATAAAGAAAGAAAGGAGTTTATATTTTGGGGTGCATTTTTGTATAATAAAAAGGGTTTTTGTTATATATAGGAAAAAAAGTTTAAAAAGGATAAGATAGTTAACAATATCGATTTAAAAACTAGGAATACTATAAGATATAATATTAATAAAGAAATATAAAAGTTGAAAATGGATATAAAAAAAATTGAATTAGATAATCACTTTAATCAAAAGTCTAAATGGAAGTATATAGAGGCTATAGGAGTATATATCTATAAACCTAATATCGAAGATATCAATTAATATTAATATTAATAAATTATTTTAAAACCTTTGCTTTTATTATTTATAAAAAAGTATTAAAAAGAATATTCTAATATTATAGTTATGAAAGATAATATATTTGTATATTTTTCTCATTATCAAAAAAAGGTGTACAAACTTTTTGAGATTCTTAAATTATTATAGCTAGGGAATTCTCTCAATCTTAATATTATTGAATCTATATGGTGATGAATGAAAATAGAAATTATTAAAAAGAAAGTAGTAATATTAAAAGAAAAATTAAAAAAGTAATGGATATAATACTAACAAGATATATCTTAAAATTATATTCAAAAATGGATTAAAAGAATCCTTAAGTATATATAAAAAATTATTAAACTAAAGGGAGAGAATGAATATTCAAAAGAATATTTAAAAAACATAACAAAAGCAAAAATATAATAGAATAGTAGTATAGTTTCATAAAAAAAGAAAGTTTTATATCTTCAATATTGACAACAATAAGGAATGATTCAAGGGCACGTACTATACCTGAACCACTAATTTCCCTTGTTTCACTCTATTTAGTGGATAATACAAAGCACTACCCTGTAAATGCCTATAATCTCTTCCAAAATGACCGCGACCTCCGTAGGTATTTATAGATGCCGCCGACAATATAAATAGAGAGAAGATTTGAATACACATTTCTTAGCATAGATATGAATATATGTCTCGGAGATATGTCTATTTAAGCACAATACAAGATTAGTCCACGAATTTGGTTGGACATCCAAAGATTGAATTCGATTCTGTTCATTGGATGGTACACAATATTATTATTTTATTTGACTTATGTCATCAGCTGATTTCACTCCACTGGCTCGGTCGGCAAAACTGCGGTAGAATAAATAGTGCCCATCTTGACCGCTATTGCTGAGCAATGTTTGTAACTTTTGATGATGACCTAGCACCTACAAGCTTTCGAACGCAGTAACTTCTCCCGTCTTCTACCCTTCATCCAATACTCCGATTTTGGCTCCCGTTGAATATGGCGACCCAATCTCTTACACGTAGATGTGCTGGACTTACCTCTACAACTCCCACATCGGTAGTTCAAGTATTTATAAAGACCGCCACAACAACCCGGTCATTCCACCAAAACACCCCGCGTCCAGTCTTCGATTTTCTTGTTCCACGTTTGGGTACTCCCTTGCAGTCGGCATATTCTCTCAAGCAGAATGGGATACTAAGGAATCCCGTGAGATGTTTCTCGACCACTAGGACACGAAAAGCCACCATCACTACATTCAATCCACAAAAGAATGATGATGGTACAGAGCAGAAGATTGAAATCACACCGCGTGCCGCAGATGTATGTATCATTGCCTTCCTATTTTATGTACCTCATTTTAAGATGGAATGATATGCTAACAACTTGCTCACAGCGTTTGCAACAACTTCGCAAGAAAGAAAACAATCCAAATCTTGCTCTTCGAGTCGAAGTCCAGTCAGGCGGTTGCCATGGGTTCCAATATGTGATGTCTCTGTGCGACCTTCCCGCCAATATATCCCGAGATCTCTTCTCAAAGGATGCTGTCCAAGAAGAATCTTCGCCTGCTCTGAACACTTCATCCGCAGATCCAAATGCTATGCCTACGTCATCTACTCCCTCGAAATCAAATAATCCGACCACGTTGGATCTTCGCGAAGACGATACAGTATTCAGCTATATCAGTGACCAATCCCACGCTAGTGTAGTCATGGACGTGTTCAGTCTCGATGCCTTGAAGGGTAGCAGAATAGATTACGAAGTCAAGTTGATCGGTTCCGAGTTCAAGATTGTTGACAACCCGGCCGCGACTAGCAGTTGTGGTTGCGGAACAAGCTTCGACATCAAGTTTTGAGCCTGAAGAGGATTGATAAGTGTACTGTAATTTATTAGAAACGATATACCATTTGGGGGTTGCGTTTGGCGTGAATGGCATGGTTTGATACTGCGTGGTGTTAAGTAGCAGATTAGCGACCACCAGGGCATGCATATCATAAAAATAATTATTTTATTTCCACATGGTCTTACCCACTGCTTCCGGGAGGGTCTTGCATGCGTTGTCAATACATACTATGTTTAAGAAATTTTACTGCAAGCAAGGTATGATAAGCTTTGTTCTGTGCAAAGGATAGAAGGACCTTGGAGGCACCATAGACAAATGATCTTATGTAGTTAAATCAATACTGGAAGACATCAAGAGCAACCAGTTTGAGAATAATGCTTTACAATTTGTTACTGGCGATGATAGTGACGAGGAGTACATAAGATACAGTAGCACAGGGACAGTAAGAAGTATGAGTTGTTTCGCAATAAAATCAAAATGGTATCAATTATTTCATAAAAGTGTATTATTCTTTTGGTTTCTTATACGCCATACATGCCAGTAAACGCTAAGCCAAAGAAAAACATCCCCAGACCAATCATAAGCTTTAGTTCATTTGTCTGACCAAGGCGTTGATCTTCTCCTCACGGTTACCGAGGTCACCACCAAGAACGTAATGGTTGAACTTTCTTGGGCGGAAACCACCAGTTGGGTTGCTGAGCTTGAATGGCCAGAGGAAGTTGGCAGCTTGCTTGAAGTTGGGGCCGACGGTGAAGATCTCGTGGATCAAATCTTCCATACAGACGATACCGTACTTGCCGAGGTTGGCCTCAATGATGGAGTTGTCGGTGAGAGCAATACGTTGCTTGTCGACCTTTCCGTAACCACGCTTGTAGACAAGCTCACGGACGGTCTTCAGGTTGGGGTAACCATAGGCGATCCATGGCTCGACGACCTTGAGCATCTCGAGGGTAGCCTTGGTCATGCGAACAAAGACACCGTTGTTGATTTGAAGAAGACGGAGGAGCTGAAGGATCTTGCGGGGCTTTGGTGCGATCTTGTTGATACCCTTGATACGGATAACGAAGACCAACTTGGGCTCAGCTGGGATGTAGAAAGAACCAGATTGCTTGGCGACACGAGCGAGACGGATCTTCTCACGCTCCTCATCACGGTACTCCTTGACGTACTTCTCAGCACGCTTGAAGATGACGCCACGCTTCTCCTTGTTGGCCTATATGACGGGTAAGGTTAGTCTCGAGGTCATATATAGTTTGAAGCACCATTGGCATGTGTTAAACTTTTGTCAGACCCGAAAGATGGTTAATTTGGACAACATCGACGTAAAGTCTAGTCGCAAACATGGTTGTTTATGCATCATGTAAAGTAACACATGCAATGTGGTATTGGGGTTGGGTAGTAATATACCTTCTTGACTTTCTCGGTCTCAGCGGCTCTTGCCTCTCTCTCCTTGGCTTGACTCTTGCGCTTCTTCAAGAGAGTCTCAGGGATGAGAACCTGCTGGGCAGTTGGGGTGGTTCTATATCAAATATTAGTCTTGTGTCCCGCATACATATGTATGGAGAAGAGCGCCGAGAGGGAATTGCAGCTATAGCGCAGCATTCTCGCAAAAGGCAAACTCGACTGTAATGACTTTAATCGGTGAAAAATGAACCAGTCTCGGCGACCCCTCTTCCCACGAAGGTAGAATAGCAGGACTCAGTTGACAAATATTCTCATCCAACAAAACCTTGGCAAATATCCAAGAAATATGCACAGCATAAATGAATATTTCATGGCTCTCTAGAGATACCATTGAATTTCCATCCTTGAGCGGCAATTATTTTAAGGGAGAAGATTTTCATCTTCAGCCCCAAGACCCCACACTGCGTCTCTCGAAGTGCAAGTCCAAGGACCTGAATCAACGAGGGAGCAGCTTAGGACAGTTCGAGCTGGAAACCATTTTCAGGTTCCAGCTTTCGAGAGGAACGCGACCATATCTGAATCCAACACAATAGATTGACTCTTCGAAGGAGTTTTTGGGGAGATTCTTACGTGGCAGACATCGTGGCGGATTGGCGGTTTTCGAGGTTGTCGTATCGAAAAGAAGAAATATTAATTGCGATCGCGAAAACTTTATTGCAAAATTGGATGTGTGAAAGTTTTCTCGCTTAAGAATAAGCTAGTAAAACTAGCTCCGGAATTTCAGAGACCATACTGGTACCGATATCACGTGGTGCTTCGATCCGTGAGAGTGACAGAACTTCCGAATCAAACTTTTGACTTACTAGGTATACAGAATTATCAATCTCTTAACTAATCCTCCATATTATCTTCTAATTTCATTTCACAGAAGAAAGTTTCAAGTCTTGTTCTAGAGTACCTCAATTTGTGAAATTGAGTCTAACTTAGTCGGAGAACGTCAAAATTACCTCCAGATATTTTGCATCACCAGAAACTCAGTATTTAATAATGTCCACGATATATGCCATCGGTTCAAATGGCTCAGGACAACTTGGAATCGGCCACAAAGAGGATGTATCAGTCCCAAAGCCAGTTCTATTCGACGATGATGTACCCGAAGGAGTGCAGCAAATCAGAGCTGGAGGTAATCATACCCTCATATTATCGACTTCAGGTAAACTATATTGCTCGGGCGATTCATCCAACGGAGCTTGTGCGCTCACTTCCGATTCACACTCTTCCCATTCAAGATTTCGACGTGTCAAACTCTCGGATGATCTCACAATTAATAAAGCACCAGTAGTTTTGTGTGCAGCAACTTGGGAAGCGTCGATCATTGTCCAGCAGGATGAAGATGGCCATGCGACGAAGATGTATTCTTTTGGGACAGGAAATAAAGGGGAACTGGGTCTGGGAGAATTTTTGTTTCGATCATCCAAACCTCAGATGATTGAGAAATTTCCACCAACTGGTTTGCAAGTCGTTGACCTTGCTGCTTCTGTCAGCCATGTAGTGGCAGTTTTAAGTAATGGGGACGTTTATGGTTGGGGAAGTGGCCGAAAAGGACAAATTGGTGAACCTGTCGGTATTGTGCATGGTCCTCGCAAGATTGAAGGTCTTAATTTCAATGTGGTTAGAGCTGTTTGCGGAAGGGAGTTCACATATCTTTTGGCGGAGTCCTCAAGTGGCCAACACAAAATTTTAGGATCTGATAAATGGAACATTAGATCTTCAGCACCAGAGGAAATAATGGGTTGGATTGATGTTGGCAGCACATGGGGAAGTATCCTACTTCTACAAGAAAACAAAGCTCTTTTGTGCTGGGGAAGAAATGACCATGGCCAGTTAGCCCCATCACGATTACCGCCCGCGAGTCAGATTGCAATTGGCAGTGAGCATGGCCTAGCACTTACGGTGGAAGGCGAAGTTTGTGCATGGGGATGGGGTGAACACGGGAACTGCGGGCCAAAAACGAAAGATGGAGATGTGAAAGACACCTGGAATGTGGTGGCATCCTCTAAATACTTGCCACCGGGAGCAAATATCTCATATATTGGCACTGGCTGCGCTACCAGCTGGATCTGCCTAAATACATGATAGCCGAAATAAGATGAGCAAATTGTTATCTCAACAATCTATCTGCTTGTACTTCTCGGGCTGTTAATCTCGACGCCAAATTCTATTGTACCCTGGTAATGCACAAATGAGCATGGAAACGCACGCCATGTATCGTGGAATCACGCCTAGGCTTGACCCTGACTCATGCCCCATCTAAACCTCTTCTTCATAAGAATCGATCCAAGAGATCACTCGTCGAATAAGCCGCGAAGCTAATGCTGTTAACAAACTACTCGACTGTAGGATTGGGCCACTTACTTGTGATAATCGTTGAGTTGGCGCCACACGCTGTGTCGGTACGGTCATGTACTTTTCGTTGGGTGGAATTGAGTCTTCGGGATTACTCTTGTTTTGAGTCTCTTGCAATCTACGACTTGGGTTGCCAGCTGACGGTTCCTGTCAAGTGTTAGAGGTAGTCTCGGCGGATCTTAACCAAACTTACGTCCACAGTCACATCCCACAATAACATTTCGTTGTCCTCATCCTCATAATCAACAGGGTCCCATCTACGATCGTCATCGTTCGCCGGCATAAATAGAGCTTGTGATTGGATGCTAGGTTGTGGGGGCGGTGGCGAAGGTCTAGAGATCTTTCTCCTTGTGTTTTCTCGAACTAAACTTGGGCTTGGACCAACCGATGCAGCCATCTCGGAGCCTGATCTAGTTCTCTTCAGACTCGACGCGGCCTCTAGAGGCTGCCTCATAGCCGGTTTATTTGAAACTGCTCTACTTCCGTTTGTGGCTGGCGTTGCCGACGCCGCCCTCGCTTCACCGGTTGTCATGAGGATAAATTCACACTGCATTCCGCCCTCACTATAGGTAAGCTGCATTGGACTAGAAGGATTAGAGTATAGAGCTCTGATATTTGTGTTGTTTATCCCGGCATGCGCAATAATTGACTTAAAGTCTTTGACGCTGATGACAATGTGCAATTGCTCTTCGACAGTGAACTCGACGAACTCCAAAGTTTCTACGGCTATTGTGGTGCGCAAAGGCTGCTTCAGAACTTCTACAGAAAAGTCAGTGATTTGAACGATCTTTGGGATCGAGATGAAACTTGCCATTCCCGGACATAATCTTTTCTGTGAAACTGGTGAGGCTCACGCGTCCATCAACTGAGAAAATATCGAGTTGTTCAGTGCCTGGTCCAAAATGCTCTGCAAACTCGCGCAGTGTTCTGGAAGAGATCGACCAGCTATTGTTAGCTGCTGTACTTGAAAATAAGGCATGCAGGGGAGGAACAGCTTCAAAATTCAGTCGGTAAATCTTTAAGACCCCTAATTGTGGTGCGTTGGTTAGCAAAAAGAGGTCTCATCATTAGGATTATTGATTTACCATGTCTGCATAGAATCTTCACGATAAAACGGCTTTTTGGTGCCCCATCTCCATCCTCAATCGAAACATCACACTTTTCTATGGCAGTATCCTTTTCCTTAAAGGCATCACCTCCGATGCGACCCTTAAAAACCGCGAGTAGAGCCTATCAAACAATCAACCAAAAACCTTGATATCGTACAAACTGAAGACATACTTTGTTGTAAATTCTGCAGGTAAATTTTTCTGGTGTTTTGCGACCACTACGAAGTGGCGTATATTGATACTTGGAGAAGAACTTATTTCCCACCAACGTAAAGGAAGCATAAGCGGACTTTGTTGAATTGAGCGCTGTCAAGATAAGCTGCAAACAACATTAGCAATTACATACAATAATTAAATATCTGAACTTACCCTACTATGAGTAGCTTCGATAGATACTGTTTCGCTGAATTTCCCAAGGCAAACGAGTGCATCATGAAATCTCCCCAAAGCATCTGGATTGAGTGTGAAAGTCAGGATCGCCATGACGAATATTACATGAATTCAATCTCTGAAGAATACTAGGTATGGTAAATGTGAATTGCCTCTCGATTATATTGTGATATCTAGTATAGACTAGAAGTGCAGTGTAATGTCAATTGAACTGAACTGGATCTTCCCAAGTCGACATCACGTGTTATCTATCGCGTCCTGCCTAATTACGCGATTTGCCCCGCGTCTCCATCCATCATCATGCTTAAGGATAAGCAAGCATCTACGATAAAAACTTACTTTACACGCACTTATTACTAACTCCTATTCATCATTTTCCATGTCAACATATTTCAGGGCACTAATCAAAATCATAATAAATTAAAATATTAACCATCGTCTGTCTACCCGGAGGAATTGGCCACCGTTCAGTGCTGCGATATAATGTCTGTGAAGCTCGAAATCGAGGCAAGCCCCACAGATACCATCTCTAGTCCAGCACGCCAAATTACATCTAACGAGCAGAGGAGCATGAATTTACCAGGAGATATACTTCTTCAGATATGCGAAGAGTTAGCCACTCAACTAGAATTTGGAGTTCTTTTCAATTGTGCTATCTCCGGAAAGCAATTGGTTGGCTCGGCATTGCAATGGCTATACAGGTAGGTATCTTGCCCAGAAGTCCATTTCCGATACCAAGCTCTTAGCTGACCCTTGAAGGACACATAATGAATACTTGAGAATTATTAGCAGTGAAGGAGAGGCTCCTGAGTGGGCAAAAATCCAAAAGCGCAATTCTAAGCACAGCGCGGCTTCGAAGTG
The DNA here is from genome assembly GCA_014898425.1 of Botryotinia globosa. Lineage (NCBI taxonomy): Eukaryota > Fungi > Ascomycota > Leotiomycetes > Helotiales > Sclerotiniaceae > Botryotinia > Botryotinia globosa. Next base: position 781,851 of record RCSZ01000002.1, read on the forward strand.
GGCAAAATTATGGCAATCTATTGTACGCTCTAGTCTAGGGACTACTGCCTATCCATACTGTCTATATATACGATCGCTCGACCTAACCAATCTATCGAATCTTCTCGAGGATAGCACCTTCCGAATGGCTGCGATGGATAACTTCTTTGCTGATGAGATGGCAGAGTTTCTAAGTGTAGATGGGACACCCAGAAGGCGATCAAAGAGAGGTCCGCAAGTACGACTCAATACTACAAATATTCTCAATCTGATAGGAGAATCTATCACAAGATATGTCAGCGAGCGCGCGGATGAAAACCAGACAACAGTTGCTTTGGAGAATCTTTCAGGGGATATCACATCAGTTGCATTACCAATATGGGCGGGACGCTTATCAAGACTGAAATCCATGACGATTTGGGACGGGAAGTCATTGAGTGAGAACGTTGCGACGGTGATCTCCAAAAGCTGTCTCAACTTTGACGAGATCCGTATATTCGTGTGTTCAGATGATACCGATCACAATCTTGCATCATTTATAAAAGGCCTCAGACAGAACAGTCTTCTTTCACTCGAGGGTTTGTCTAACTGTAGGATTGGTCCTTCTTTTCTGGCTGCTCTAAACCATCATTCTGAATCACTGAAGAGCTTGAGGCTACAGAGCCTCAATTCGGAAGCCATCAAGAATCTCAACATTCTTCAAAGATGTACTGCGCTTGAGACACTCGATCTAGAGGATAGTCAACATACTGTGGACTTGGAGGCTACAGAGAACGATGTATTTCTTGAAGTCATCGAATGGTTGGGGCGCTGCGAGAAGCTCCGAGAACTGGTTCTAAACAGAATCGTTTGTGCCCCAGCCCTTTTAAAGCAGGTTTGTCTACGAAACGATATCCGACTGCAACGGTTGGTAGTTACTGGCCCTTCTCTTGTCAATGATACAGAATTTCATAGAGCGATCTCACACCAGACTGAACTCGAGGTCCTTGAACTTCGAGGTGGTTCGGACGAGGTATTTAGAGTCAGAGATGATATTGATAACCTTCTCACATCCATATGTCAACTCACTAAGCTCAAGGAACTTACCATCATGGAATCGTTTGAATATTTCAGTAGTAACGAAATCAAACGTCTCGCAACAAGCCTGCCTCTTCTCGAAAAGTTTCACTTCTCAGGTTACGGTATTGGAGATGAGATCTTGCCTTATTTATCAAAATTACATAATTTGCGAGATGTATCTATCGCTGCAATCTCTAGTTTCACTCTCGATGGCTTACTGGCCTATGTTTCGACTTTACGAAATACAAACCAAGGTCTTGTACTTTCAGTTATGAGTCAGAATTCCGACCAAGATCTTGCACCCTTAGAGTTACAACTCATCCGAGAAGGAATGATCGCGAAAGTAGATGGAAAGTTTGACTTTGCATTGCTGAGAGAGGTAGCGGAATCGGAATTTGATTCTGCATCTGATTAGATTGTATGTATTACCAACAGATGTGAAGAATGGTGTGGGGGGGCAAGCGGGTTGGGTAGGATGTCACCAAGGCGCAAATAGGGAGTTTTGCCTTTACTGGAACAAGGAATCAAGAACTTGCTGCTAGTACGGAAGTTTCATATGGGAAAGGCGCAAAGCTTATGTGGATTATTGCTGGCTATAGCACAATCTCTCTTATAATAATCTATATAAATAGCAAAAACTTTGAGAGGAATTAACAATAGCTGCTGTCTCTTCAGTAATTCCTCTGATTAAAGAGAGAATAGATATCTGGCGCTAAATTATATCTTGTTCGATAGCATCTATACTTTAATTTCTATTACTTATCCACTACCTCTCCTGACAATTACAGTATAGCACTACTACGTTGAACAGCAAATTTGTTTCTAATCCTTAATTTAACCAACCACGTGCACAGTTTCGTCGACAAATCTTTCAATCTCATGACGCAGTATCTCCGGAGCTTCCAACATCATCAAGTGTCCAATACCATCCAAGACTATTAACGACTTTCTTTCCTCTGCCACCCCACTCAGGTTACGCAATGTTTCCTTCACTCTTTCTACCGTTTCAACCCTATCATCTCCACCAGCGAAAACCAACGTAGGCAAAGCGATATTCCTCGCCTTCTCCAAAATATTCTCTTGCATCCCATATTTCGGCCATGCTGCTTTCGCATATTGGTTGCCAGCTAGCGCATTCGTAGCTAAAGTACTGACCACATGTTCAGCAAGAGGTGAAGATGATAGAACGTGAGCAACGACGAAAGTAGCAGCTTCAATGCTATCATAGGCTATCAACTGCTGCTTTGTCATTTCCCCAGGAAGAATCAGAGGCGTAGGAGGAGCAGGCGCAAGAAGTATGAGGGCTTGGAGTCTTGGAAAAGATTTTGTAGGAGAAAGTGTTTCAATGGTAGAAGAGAGATGCATAGCAACCTTTCCGCCCATTGAGTGGCCGATAAGAATGAATGGGTGATTTGGTGGGAGAAGCTCGGGAATGAGAGTGAAGATATCATATCGTTGGAGAGATCCGTGCAGCCTCGGAAATCAAGAGCTAGGCAGTGGTGGTTGGAGCAGAGTAGAGTGATGAGAGGAGCATAGGTGCTAGAGGAACCACCCCAAAAATGTAGAAATATTAAGGCTGGCGAGGAGTTGAGTGTGCCTGAAGAGAAGACATTGAGTTGAGTGGAGGAGTTAATCTCGTAAAGTCTTGAGTTTGTCATCGTAATTACTGTCTCTCGTAAGGATTAAAGCTGCATTGAAAGTATTATACTGAATTCTATGAATGAACACCGAAGGCGAGTTGATTGATTGGATTGAGCTGATGGTTTGAATCTAATCAAGTTGAGTGCTAGACCTGCAGTCAATGTAGATAAATATACCACCTCCAATGCATACAGGGGGGAGCGGATATAGCAATGATATTTGCGGATATACGTGTCCACCATCGATAGTAGAACAGTTATACACGAACACCCGAGACAGCTTCTTGGATGTTGGTGAAGATAAGAATTCTGAAAGGATATTCTCAACATCAAGGACCACTCCCTCTGCTCGGTGACTCTTGCACTGGAACTTCCATATTTTCCAGGGGGTTTTCGCCATCATCAAGATCTACCTCCTCGACCTCATGATCCTCGATCTCATCCTCCTCGGCCTTGTTCTCACCTGCTTTCGTAGCTTTCTCTTCTGCCAGCAGTCGATATTTTCTCTTACTTTTCTTTACAGCACTGCTTTTCCTCTTCTTTTTGGTCTCCCCTACAATCGCAACCCTGCTATCCTTCCCCTTCTCCAACAACTCAAGCCTTTCTGCTAGCATTTGTCGTGCGATTTTACGATTCTGTGTACGAGAACGGGTGGCTTGAACTTTGAGGACCATACCTGTCGGGATATGTTTCAACTGCACTGCGGAAGAGGTTTTATTCTATGGAATGGTGAGCTATAGTTCTCGACTTCAGATTCAATGTTCAATGGCAAATAGGCTTACGATCTTCTGACCTCCCGGCCCACTGCCATGCAGAAATACTTCTGTAAAATCTGCCTCATCAATGGGTGCTGGCCGGTCGGGCATCTTTTTCTTCCATAATGGCGTTGTGTTGCAAATGTTGCGTTTAATGATTGATATTGAATTCACAGCCGTAACATTTTCAAGGCCGGTGCTTCTGGAAACTACTGAAAGTAATCCTCGTAGCATTGTACATGTTGACAACCTGCTGATTGCCATGAAATAAATTGTCGTAGGTGTAAATTATTTCTTGTATCGTAATTCCATCGCATTGATTAGCATAGTGATTTGGTGAGCTTATCGTCCACCCCCGAAATTTGATATTCAGGTACTTGCTCCGTACGGATACTCGAAACAAAAAGTTCCGCTTCCATTGGTGCATCGTTCCACTTCTTGCCTTCCCTTAAACCTCAATTTCTCTCATATTCATCTTCACATTGTGATTTTCTTTGTATACAGTTGAATTCCCCTTCTTTGAATCATCAATTGAACAAGACTTTGAAGTCGCAGCTATTCTCACTGTTAAACGGACTCGAAGAAATACACGGTCAGACTACAAGAAACAGAGTCAATTGTACAAATCTCACAACGATAAGGGGTAATAATGTCTATATTTGCATCTACATTTCGATGGCTGCAGAGGAAGAGATATCAATATGAGGTACCTGCGCTTGTCAAACTCCAAACAGAATAGATTCTGACACATTTGAGCAGGTTACATTCTCGTTGTACATGTTGACACCCACAGAGAAATTTATATTTAGTATGTCTTTTAACCTCTCGACCGGCAGCCTCTTATTCTTCCTAGATTGGTTGCATTTGTCCATCCCCTTCTCGAGTCTTCAAATAAGAGACGCGTGTGGCTAATATCCTGACCTGCAGATTCATTCCTCTTTCTCTTCTTTAGCATGATCATTATTGCCATGACACTTTATCTCCCACAGCACATCACATTTCTTACCAACCGCGCCTGGTTCTACTACAATGGAGACGAGTCCGCCAAGTCTGCCCTCACATCTGCGACTCCGGTCATAGAAGCAGTGGCCAAGGAGACCATTGCAAAAGCTGTCGCGGTTGGAGTTGGGAAAGAATTATGATTTTGGACTTTCACGCAAGGAACGTATATACTGGAGGCCGTGTACCAATATCAATGATGGGATGTGAGAAATGAGAAAACGCGGTGGTGACGACTGGATTTATTTTGTTTTCATACGGGAGTTTATGATTGTGATGGGATAGAGCGGACGAACATACACCTAGCATTGTTGTAATACTTAATCATGAGGCGGGCATGGAATTTGAATAGATATTTTGTTTGAGAAGTTGCTATGTATGTCTTCATGCTGGTACTCTAGAGGTCGTTGTAAAACATGCATTGCATTCTTCTTTGTGGGTACTATGCGGAGTTTTGTCTGGCAGCCATGAGATGCTTCATAGTGTTATACATCAACTCTCCAGCCCCAGGGAAACCTTTGCGCTCCAGATATCTCAAGACACCCAATCTATAGTCTTGCCACGATACAGACATCCCACCGTTTTCTTGGAGCTTCTTCAAAGAAATTTGTGTCACTGGTCCAGCGTGTCTTACGTCAATTTTATCTTCGGCTTGGTCCTCTAATTCCCTCACATATGTAATGGCAAGATAACATGTTGCTGGCGAGTACGAGATACTGAATAGGGAGCTGAGTGAAAGCGATTTTTCTAGTTTGCCAACGTAAACAGCCAAAGCTTCCATCGTCTGCTCTGGGAGTGAACAGCCAAGCGCATTCACATCTGCTGTAAGGAAAGCCCGTGATCTCCACAAACAATTGCAGATATCCATTAGAAAACCATTGAAGCGATTGACATATTCCTTGGGATATGACTGATTGCCAGGTACATTCAAACCCGTGCGTGAGGCCATGGCCATCTCAAGAGATTTCTTGTAGAGGGCCAAAATGTTGCAAATGCGGGAGATGATCGATAAATTGGAGCTGAAGAAGAGTGTGTAAACAATTTGAGGCGGGGGAATAGCTATTCGGACTTTAGATGTTATAGCTAGGTGAGATATGAGGAATGCATTCGCTTCATAAAACTCAAGAATATCTGAGTAAGTGGAAACACTCGAAGATTGTTGTAGAATTGTAACAGCCAGCTCATTGGCGTGATTTACCAGCGCGGCTAGATCTGCACCATAGTTTGTTGAAGTTGAAGTCTCCGAGAGTATGTTGAGATTCCACTGGCTGAGCAAAGCTTTGTAGAATTTGAGGAGAGCAAGCTGCGACTCGGGGGTACCATCTACAACTGCATCTTCAACTAGAGAGAATATATTCTGGTAAAGGTCTACTGCCTGGTCAGTCTTGAACATGTTGTGCGATTTGTGGCATACCGTCAAAGGAACCAATGGGAGTATAGCTTAACAACTCTAAGATTACATCACGGTTTGTGATACCGTTCCAACAAGGTAGCAGAGATTCCAAATACGAGAAGCATGCCGAAGGCAGTATCTAATACATGTTAGTAGAGCGAAGCAATATCTTTTGATCCAACCGACCTTGGTGTATCTAGTGTATTGTAGTATAAGTTCGAGCATATCTGCTATCTGCGTCTCAGAGGACCGACCCTTTTCTAAATGATCTTCGAAGAAAGCCAGAAGCCAATAATCCATGCGTTGCAGCGTAGTCTCCGAAGACCTGAGATGTAGCAACTTCTGAAGCAAAGGATCATGAATACTAGCCACTAATTGATTCGGGAGCTCGATCTTCTCAAGCTTTTGAACAAACTCATTCACATCTTCTACTTCCTCAAGTGTGATTGAAGTCTTGTCACTGGTTAGAACTGACCGTGAGCTTTGAAACACGCACTTACATCTTGGGCATACGATGTATGTACTTCAGGTAACAACCCGTGCTTTCTCTCTTTGGTGGTCTTTCGGGATATGCGGAAATTTTGATGAGTAGAAACAAGCTTGTCCTCCATCTTCTGAAGATGATCTTCTTGGATTATGCCGAGCCTTTCCCGCCACTCACGATTTGGATGCTAATAATATTAAAACATGCGTTATGAATAAAAATTCGGGGAGAACTAACCATAAACACTGAAGCCCTCCCGGAAGTCACATCACCTACGATGACCTCGGGATAGTAATCTTTGTATACCCTCATAAGTCCTACCAGAGCTGGATCGTGGCCCGCTTTTCTTGTCCATTGCATTCTGAAAGAAAATTAGCAGAGCTCTGTACAACGTCTTGCTCTAACATACAATGCTTGTATCCTAAATGGTCGAACGTGTTTTCGGCAAGTGATGAGGGACAGCACGTGACACAATTGTGACCTTGCGAATGTTAGCTGGCGATGCCATAGTTTAGAAATCTAGGTATAGATAGACAGTACCTGAGAGCAATAGTATCAAGCAAATTGAACAGTACGGCATAAAGTTGTGACAAAATCTTTGGATTCTCCAAAACATCATAGACCAGGACTATCCATTTCAACAATGCGGCCTGAGCTGCATAAGAGGGTTTGGCTTTTCCATGACCCAGAGCTCCTACTACTTTGATGACTACTGCATCTGGAACTTTGCTCGCTGGATAAAGATGCTTGATCAAGTTCCCAACACTCCTTTGATCGAGCTCGTTGGGCAGAGTGAGGATGTCAATAAGCTTTTCCAGCGACGCATTAGATAACCCTTCTCCATACGCTCTCGAGCATAGTCTATCCACGTGGCTTGAAACTTTTACCGACCGTTGCTTGGCAGGAATACGTGATGCTACATTGACTGTCAGTATTTTTCTTCGTTATCAGAAATCTATGGTAGGTAATGGTTGTGGTCGCGTAAGACGCGTTTGGATCTTACCGTTTTCCAGACCATCAAGAATATCATCAACATCAATATCATATTCGATACCAGAAGGACTCTCCATAGCTTATGAATATCCGAATTGGCACGATTTAGGTGCAGTCTTAAGATTGTTCGAAAGTCTCTACTGTTGGACTTTAGAAGTCCAAATGTTGTGTGTGTATTTTTGATGTTCTTGCTTCTTGGAAGGGAATCAAAGAAGGGATAAATATTACCCGACTTACCTACTTACATTGCCATTTCAAAATTCCTTTTCAAATAAATATTATCATTATCCTCCCAAATTTATCTATTTGAATATATATATATGAATTTCACATTTAACTCACTGTTCTACATACTTATTGGTATCCTTTTTATCAATCATATTCAGTCAGTCAAGAACGTTACGAGTAGAACTGAGTACAGATAGAATAGTAATTGGTAGTTTAACCTTATGCCGTGTATATAAATACTCGACACTTCCCCTCGAGTGTTTATTATATACAAAATATTCCTACATTTATAGCATAAAGATTACTATTCTACATCATCATAATTTTGAGAGATTATATTTTTGCAAATAATAGAGCTGGAAAGGAGAGTAGTACGTAAATACAGGATTAGCATTACTCGATGTATATGTATGTAGATGGATACTTGGTACTTCCCATTGGGTATTGACTATGCAGGCATTCCAAGATATTTCTACATATATATATTTCGATCATCTGAAGCAATAGAAAGAATCCAAATCCATAAATCCAACCACCTACAGTATCTAGGTATATTCAAAATCGCCCTCATCGTTTCGTCTTGGGTTCCTGTGTAACCATAAAATATGCGCGAAACCCAATAGATGGCATATCCCTGACGACTCCTTTCGCGTTCCTCAGTGACCGCCTTAACCTCGAAATTGTCACCCATTCGCATCCTACGCTTCTTTTACCCATATCTATGAATGTCAACATTCAAACAGATCTTCCGCATTGAACGATTGGAAATGTCTCCTGTCCTACCTCAGAGACACCAATGTCATTGGTAGTTGGACCGTTGAGCCTGTACTTCTAGGCAAATCTTATCCCAATCTAGCTATGATTACAATTCATACGACATCCTCTGATACTGGGCGAGACTTCTCTGCCACACCCATACAGTCTTCGGGCTTTAAGCTCTCGGTGTATACTGTTGTTATTACATTGCATCGATTGTGAAGTCATATCCCTTCGCTGGGAAATTACACCATATACTCAAGAAGGCTTTATCTGGGCGTGGTAAAACAACAACCCTGCTGGTATCCGAGAGAACAGAATCGACGGAGCCACGCATGAAATGCGTGCCAGCAGATGAATGCAATCTTTGGCAGTCGATTGTTTGAAATCTGCAATCCCGTTCTGGTGCAAGGGGGCGGTGGAGTGAATGACAAGCATGTGTTGGTCTTGTGCAGGTTTTCTCCTTTGGAATGCCCGCGAGAAGCAGGTGGAAGCAACTCAACCCCCTAGCACTTCCTTTTCTAATGCAGACGTATTACGAATTTCTACTTGTGAGCAGAAGGGCTCCTGCGTGTCGACTTGCTGCGCTGGTAGTGCAGCCCCGGACCTCGTTTGCTATTCTTGAATTCCCGCATTGTACGGCATCCTGCTAGAACATGTGATGTATAGACACCAGATCTATACATAGCCCATGAAAAACTCTTTGTCTTATCAGGCTTGGCTATGCCTCTGCTTTGGGTATGCGAACAGTTTTGTGAAATTCAGTCAGTCAATCGTCGATTTGGGTGAGAACATGGCGTTGAACTAAGCATCGGATTTTCGTCTTAGCATTCAACTTCATGTTCCAGCTGGAAGCTAGGATGGAAAGATTGAATGCATGTACAAAATTGGCTGACCTCCCTGGTCTTAGTTTACCCTACTTGACATGCAATGCAGGCACAAGCCCTGATCACACACTAAGCATTCCCTGAGTCTAAGCTGCCGGAATTTTTATACCTGCGAAATACAAGACGAAGAGCAACTCAAACGCTCTTCGGCAGTTCAACAGCCGGGAGAAATATGGCCTGAATTACGGGAGAAGAATTTTGGAATCTTCCAACAGATTTTGGTCACTGAAGCATTTACAACATCTTCGGATTATTGTTAACATTGGTAGTTTTGGTGCATCGCATTAATTCTTGTGGTTGCGGCTACTATTCCCTCTGCCAAACAAATTGGTAAATGTTGATAGTCGTTCCAAAGCTTCCATAGTATTAAGAGATGCACCGTGTATTGCCTCATTGGTAACAAAAGATCTCGTTTTGGGCCCCCCGATGAATCAACCTTTCATTTGTAGTGTGGTTTTGCTCTTCAGCCCAGTACGCGGATGACCCGGTTCGTGCGCCGCCTGCAAGGTTTATGGAGGGGAGGGGGGTCACACCAATTTGTCTTCATCCTATGATATCTCGTTTTCTACGCTCGATCGACTAGTTTATCCCTTCTTAGCAGGCGGCAGGGGATGGAACCCACACCCTTTTCGCATTGGCGGCATTCTAATTCGGTCAGAGTCAAAGAGAACGGTGTATTTGTGTAAAAGTGGACTTTCGTCTATTACCTGATCTTTGAACAATTTTAATACTATGTTATCACCTTACAGGGAAATAACCGAAGATTAGGGATGTGATCAAGCAAGCCATAGAAACGCTGAGCAACCAAGCTGTCGGTACACGCCTTCCTATATCTTCTTCTCTAGCCTTTGGCCGTCACAATCTTGGAAACTCGAGGTAGTTGTGAAACGCTAATGAAAGGTCAAAATGTTGATTTCAAAACAGGTCTCAGTTACGATATGTCGTCCTCACTTGCGGCATCAGGAAATATTACAGAATCAATGTATACACCTTCACTCTTGGTTACAACATAGTTGCAGTGGGCGATCTAACTGTATGTAGCGACACCGACGAAGATTTTGTCTCTGCCTCATCAGACATATCAGAAGATCAATCAGATCAACGAAATACCTCAGCTACGATATTGAGAGATTCGACGGATTTCTTGTCGAAGATACGATCGCTTCACGAATCAGACGTCCTGGTACTTCTAACTCCAATTGTAGTGCCGATCAGTCAAGACATTACAGACACCAGTGATCCCTTTGAGTGTTTGGGACGGGCTCTGGCCAAGAGACACGCCAAAGTCCGGCATATCCCCTATACACGAAGGTAATTGGAATATCCGAATTAGCAAGGTCAATGCTAACCGGCATAGAAACGGCATTACTTCAACTCATTTAGGTTTCATAAAAAGAAGCCATGTTATCATACTTTGTTTCGTGGATCATCCTGAACATCAGCATCAATTCGAAATCGCAGAAGTCCTCTTTGCAGTCAGCGATCACAAGCCTTGGTATGCTTAACCTAGTATTTTATGTCAATTTCCTGGAAGTTGTACTTTGATTGAAGGCTTTCCTAATATTTCCTACATGTTCCCACATACTGTCAATTCTTAATCCTCTTGGAGGTCTCTCTTTTGAACAACTACTAATTTATGGGCATATTTTAGCCTCATTATGGTATGCTGTGATCAAGTAACTAAGAAAGATTCGATTCCGTTCCCTACAGTCATCTTAACCTCCGGATATACACCAGAAGATATGGAAGCCGCAGCTGCAGTGATCTTTGGGGAGCGGAAACCCAGTCCTAATATAGGGATAACTAGTTCCGCGTCCGGTATGATAGAGGCAACTCGACCCAAGCTTTGGACCGTTGATCAATGGAATGAATCCAGAGATGTACCGAGTGTTCTCAAGCTCTGGAGTGACAATTTTGATGTCCGGTTCTCCATTGACGTTGAGGCTTTCGTGTCTCTACTTCGTCGCCCGGGTTATGCAAAACATTATGTAGTCCGGGACCCAAGAACCAGCGAAGTTTTAGGTTTCTGTGCTACATATCTTTCATACGTTGATCAAGAAGGCGAAAGACTCATCGCGTCACTAGCTATTATTGTCGTAGGAAAGACCTATCGACAACAGGGCATTGGCCTCAGTCTTCATAATCATGCTATTGCACAGTTCAGAGGCACACGAGGCGTCATTCGTCTTCACCTGGGGAGTATTTTTCCAAGGCTGTTGTACGGGCCACCTCTTTCTTCATCCGCAGAATTGACTGCGAATGATGAGTGGTTTCGCCGAAGAGGCTGGACACTCAACAAGGAGTTAAGAGGCCAAGGAAAACGCGTGTATGATCTGATTCTGGACTTTACCAAATGGAAATATCAGCAAAATCAACGGCAAGAAAAATTTAAGTATCGACAAAGTGTACAAGATGATATGGTTGAGGTGCTTCGTTTGGTCGAGGAAGCATCTATCAAACAAGGTAATATGGGATGGTTCGATCAATACTTCGCTCTATTGAACGGACCCAACGTGAAAGACATTATCATATGTCTGGAAGGAGATCAGATCATTGCAACGGCCCTCACATACACCCCATTCTGTGGCAGCTCCGTATCTTCTAATCTACCTTGGGCAGGGCGGATTGGCCATGATGTTGGTGGAGTCACATGCATATGTGTTTCTCGTAAGTGATCTAAACTGCTTCACTACAATAAATCTTTTGATAGTAATTGGTCCGAAGCACAGAGAAATGAGGCAATAGGCCCGGAATTACTTGATGCTTGTATCAAAAAATTATACCAGCAAGGTATGAGGAGAATGTTCTATGACGGCGTAGCAAATGATGTAGACGAACTAAAAGAACTAGGTGAGTGTCACTATTATTCACATACCTGGAAAGCGACTGACTTTTCAGGTTTTGAGGAATGGGCAAAGTACCGCGACGTTTGGAAGGACGTTTAAGTAAATGGACTAGTCTACAAGACAAGGGTATTTGGACATTGACTTCATTCATTCCTACTGAAAAGTCCACTGAGGGTGCCATAAGGACTCTCCCTCCGTAGTGACGAGGGTTTAATTTCTTTGACTTTCTCTCATCAAGTTAAAGATAACAAGAATAACAAACATAGCTCCGTGTTTGTATTACGCAAAATCTTCAAAATACTATATCCGACACATTGGGCATGAAAAGGATGACACTAGCATGGACCTGCTGCAGATTTGGAGCGTGTCATACACATGGGTGATAGGCGAGAGCTTGGATAAGCTATGGAACTATTTACTTTAGCGATCAAAGCAAAACTGTTACTCAGCTGGGTTCGTACTACCGTCAGGACGGAGGATAACATTATTGTAAGCACAATAATGCTCGATCTTAAAATTCGAGGCGTAGGCTATTCAAACTCCAGAGACACTCTCCACACTTATTATTCTAATATTAATCATGGTGGATCAATGAAGTCACAATTCAAGGACTTTCCAAAATCGGCGGCCAAAAAATCTAGGTCACGTAGCACTAGTGCTTGCAATCTTTCTATCTGAAATTAGACTGCATGAACGGGGGACATCGAAACGTCGCACAAGAATTTAGAATCTGTGTAACACGTTCAGAACGCCACGTCTGCATGATATCCCCACTAAAGCTGCTCAAGAAAGTGCTGTGGTTGATCAGACTAGCTATCCAGGTATACGACCTGCCGAAAAAAGTTATGTGTGATACCACGTTAGTCAGACCTAGATGTACTTGATTAGCAAAAGTTAATCGTTACACCAGCTCCATCGCATCTAACAAAGAGCCCTCTTGATTTGAGCAGGTGCATAAGATGCGGTATAGACTCTGTTGACCGACATTTTACGGTCTTACCTTCTCTTCTGGATCTTGGATGTGGCGTGGAATTTCAGTGATTATGAAGATAATGCGCCATACCAACTGGTATCAAGGCTCAATTTGTGTTTACATGTCGGGTGAGGCATTCCGGCTTGTCACACGCAGTGCTTCTGGAAATACACCATATCCATGTAAAAATGTTGCGCCACTGAAATTAATTATGCGCCGCAGATCGTCAATTCAGATGACAGCCCCAGCTTCTCTTCAAGCTCAATGCTTGTGTGAACATTTGTATGCATCATCTCATACACAGGATCCCATTTTAAAGATATAGTGGATCGCATTTCGAGAAAATTTTCTTCGCATCATTTCTCACTATCAGCCAGTCACAATGTTTCTTTCTTGGTGGGGCTGCATATTTTGGTTTGAGACCCTCGCTGCCCCCATGTCCCTAGACAACGCTATTGTGGTTCGATGTTCGGTATACCTGAGAATCTAAACTGTAAGCCGTGTGAGTAATTGATTCTTTGAGTAAGTTTTGATGAAGGTTGACTTGAGAAGATTAAACACCAGTGAGTGCTCTTCTTGGGATGTACTTGACTTGTTATTATTTGTATCTCATTTGCAAATCCATTCAAATAACAATATAAGTGGCCAGTATAAGATCCCAATTCAAACATTTCCATAATTTCGATTGGTCTTACCATTTCCAAGTAGGAATATGATGCCATCCGAAGAAGACGGAGCAAGTTTAACGCGCTATTATGCAGGCCTCTTTCAGTATTTGATTGTCGTGCAATTATACTCCGAGGAAATGACAGATAATAACCGCGTTAAATTCACACAATGTATCAGCTTTATTTGAATCGAATCCCGTCCTCCTTAAATTCTCGCTTGTTTAGCTCCCGCGCTACGGTACGGACCGCCATTAGTCTGTGCGCGTATAGCACTAGTTTCTGTCCGTGTATAAGATACGCAGAACACGGACCACTCTGTCTTCCTTATTCACTTTCCTCTATTCATCTTTTCTAGTTCTGTTGACTTGTGCTTTCAACTTTTTGATTCGGTACATGTCCACAAAGTCAAACCTTTCCTCTCACATTCTCACTTATGCTTTTATATTCGTATACACTCACACTCCATCTACTCGAACCATTATCTCGGATCTCTACTTCCACATTTACCATTCTAAATGTTCACATCCTCTACCGTGAGGTCCCACTCATGCCCAGCCACGACCTTCCTAAATATCCATACAGCCTAACCGCAATTCAACCACAGCTCGCTGCCCCCCATACGCTGATGCGCTCCCCTTCTCCAGTCGCACATGTCACTTCATCTAATTTACGATCTCCTGAAGGGTTGTTAAGATAAGGATTCGTTCTTTTCGTTCGTTTGCTTCCATTCTTAATTTTGACCCCGCAAATTGCTAGGCCAATTTTCGATATGAGAAGAATCCCGCATGTCGCATGCGGACCTTCGAAGAAACATATCTTGTGTTCTGCAAATTATCTTTAAAGTTTCTTTCCGTGCGATGACCGATTCAATATTCAGGAAGGAACCTGTGATGATCGCTGTCTCCCAGACGTAGCTCGTCTGCAGGGATTGTTCAATGGTCCGGGCTGCATTATGGACCCGAAAGGCCGACTCTGCTTTCTTTCCTCTTAAAGTTTTCAATGATTCTAATACTCTGAATATCACCAATATTCTAGACGAATTCAGCATTTATCGTAAATTAGGCGTCTCTGGTACATTCGCAAATCTAAACACAAGTATTGTTGGAATGTCACCCGGGTATCAAAATCTCCTATTCACGATACCGACAACTCTTCGTCTGTATTTGCTCAAATTCCCCACAGCCACTCGAGCAAAGATATTCCTCATAAAGAGAGCAAGCACAGATTTGTAAATACAGCTGTAACTACCACCGTTTGGATGTGAAACTAGCGAATCATTTTTGCACAGTGTCTTTCAAATCCATATATATTAAGCATTCATTGTGACGAGTGTAGCGCGCAGAGCCAAGCCTACGGCCCAGTATAAGAGATTAAAATAAGATTTATAGACTCAATGTGGATGGATGAGACTTTATCGAATCATCCACCATTACCTCTGGAATGTGCGAATCGAATATCACCATTTGTGTATTTGAGTTTATGGAGAGTTATGTTGAAACCCACAGGGGAGATTCCACTGCTTTTTCATTTTCATAATCAACTCTGCATCGTCTACCTTTGATCATATATCTAAAGCTGCCATGTGATTGAGTTTGTGCGACTACGGCGAGCTGATTGTACCATTTATCATCATCTCGGATCGACCGGAACTACGAAATTGTATTCATTAAAACTCTTTCATGGCTTAACGTTTGTGAAGTCAGTGAACACGTCTGCTAAGTTTGAAACTGTAGCCGACAAGGAGAAAATGTCAACAAGAAAAATCGCCGATTGGTAGAATTATCCGATTACCATCTTGGACATATGGGCCCTAAAGTGAGTTTTGCAACATCAGCTAATTCAAATTTAGCAGCAGAGAACAGGCTCCAATCTCATTGTTCGCGTATTGCAAAGGTCGAGATAAAGGCCTTCAGCAGAATACCGACAAAGTACCGATGGCGTGGAAGTATAGGTGTGGGTATTTGAGATGAGGATATTTGTAATGGCTGCATGAATCATGATAGCTTGGGGCTCTTCATTCTAGATTCTGTCCACAGTGTATAAAAATGAATAGGGCATCGTTATGGATGTGCCAGGCTAGATTACACATTATATTTCACAAAGATATGTTAGTCAATTACATCCTTGTGCCTGATATTTGCAGTGTACACTGTCATCCCCTATCAACATTTCACCTGTTAATATTGTTGAACTTGATGACCAGATTTTCTTCGCTATTGTCAATTATCAACCTTCGTGCTTTTACTAACGTATTTGACGCGTTGATCTTTTTGAGAGGAGTTCCCAGCAATCGTCGAGTCATTTCCAAGCTCATAGAGAAAACAACCGAGGATTATAGCACACGAGAAGGCCAGGCTTTCATTGCTCTGGTAACATCTCTCAATCAATGCTGCGGAGGGCAGAGGGATGATGTCAAAGAGATAGCCATAACAACGAAGAAAATGAAGAGACGGCAGCTGTTCCGCTGTTGCGGGTCCCCATGAGTGTTACTGGAGCTCAAGTTTCTTTGACTGAAATACTTTGACAACTATGCCTAGATAAACCATCCCCCGGGAGTAACTACCTGATTCCCTTTTGAAAGATCAACCATCTATATTCCATTCCAACCTCCCCATCTCATCTACCTTGAACCTCTGCAAAAGCCGAATCTCGAACACGTCATGTTCCTACAGGAAACAGCTTACCATCGAAAGTCGGCACACGAACGAAATACGACGATATAGATACCTTGGGACCTCTTGCCCATTGAGCTCGCGCAACTCCAAGCCAGGATACCATCCTACCACCATGCTGTGGTTGCTTTCTATCTCTTAGAGACATTCCGCTTGAATCGATATCCTTACCATACCTCAATCATCAAATTACGCCACCTCCACCACTCTCCCTACTAGAATTCTATACAGACATACTCATCCTACCTCCCACGAAATCTCTAATCCCTTACACGACCCCTCTACTCCCCAATTTCCAGTATCCTAACCTCGCTCCACCCCTCAACAACAATTAGCAATTCTACCATTCGAACCCGAGCTTCCGTTTCGATCTCAATCCCCGTCTCAATAGAAGCCCTATACCACTCCACTCATAAAGGATACACCTCATGACCGAAATCCTCACTGTCTATCACTACACAATCCTCCATTACTCCACTTACATACTCCATACTTCCCGCATCTCAAGTCGCAATATCTACCACTACACCACACTACACCACACAATCAAAACCAGAGCGAGCAAATGATTCCCACCATCCTCAATCCAAGAAGCAAAGAAAAGAGCAAAGAGCAAAGTACAAAGAACGAATAACATAGAACGCAGAACGCAAAACGCAAAATACAGAACGCAGAATATAGAATGCAGAATGAAAAATGCAGAACGCAAAATGCAAAATGCAGAACGCAGAACGCAGAACGCAGAACACACAACGCAGTACAACAACCAAAGAAAAAGACACCCCAGAGATAGACAGACAAACAGACAGACAAACAGGCAGACAAACAGACAGACAAACAGACAGACAAAACACACACATACAGTACACTCGATTTCCAAACTCCAAAACAGCAGTAGCAGTTCAACCAGCCATCCATACGATGCAGTCAGTACTTTGAGATCATCTATCTGAAAGAGCGACATTGTTTCGAACCATTAGTTTATATACACACACTATTCTGTGCATGTCGAACACGTGCACCATGCAACTCTTTGCGTGTGGAATAGATTCAATATTCTCACTGCTTTTAGATATCAAAAGACTGTCCACATCTGAGTGTTCTGCTTGCGGATATATGAGTGCGGTGGTGATTTGAGGGGGGGTGGAAGGCTGGGCGATGGGGAATGGGGAATGGGAAGAGATGGTTTATGATGTGTGGTGGGTTTATGATGATGAGTGACTATCAGATGTATTTGATACAAGGGAAGCAGCATTCATTGAACATACTCGAAATTGCAGGATGGTGAATGGGAAAAGGAGTTCAAAATATGATATAGACATTACGCACGGAAGGGCAAGTAAGAAGTTGGCGACAATCAATGGCATAGATGAAGGAGATTTTGATAGAAAGACGATTGTTCCATGATACATGATCGATGATCGATTCCGTTTACGATCACCATCGCCATCATGCTTGTTCAGCAGTAACTTCAACCCACTTCTCGACCTCTCCAAAGCTGTCCACAAGAACCTGCCCCTCCTTCTCTTCCGCAGTAATCTCCGCGTTGCCCTCTCTCACCACCACGAAACTCTTCATTCCAGCTTCCTTTGCGGCTCTCACCTCCTTGATGTTATCGCTCAAAAACAACCACTCACCCACCGCACCCAACGCATTGTTCGCCTTGGCAATCTTCTCATAACTCGCCGTATCCTGTTTCAGCCCCGCATTAACGGTATCCCAATATCCGCCTTCAAGCTCTCTCCCATCATCTCCTTCGAGCCCATTCCAAATGCAACTCCTCAAGTCCCCTTCAGTCGTGTATCTCCACAACAGCTTCTGCGCTGCCACGCTCCCACTACTATAGATACAAATCTTCGCCCCATTGTCTCTCCACTTCTTCATCGTCGGGTATACATCTGGGAAAAGTGGACACTTTAATTCGCCCGATTCATAACCACGAAGCCAGAGATATCCTTGAAGAGATTTAAGGTATGGGATCTTGAGATCCTGAGCCATGAGATCGCGGACATGAGAAAGGAGTGCGTCAGGGGTCGAGGCGTGTTCAGGCGGAAAGGCAGAGCGATAAGGGAGGAAGGATGGAGAGTCCCATTGAGTGGAGAGTGTTTCTGGTAGAGCTGCGAGAGCGTATGGGAACTGATGGGGAGGTCAGTGATTGAGCATTGCTGTCCAAATTCGTGGCAAAAGGTGATGTGGAAAGTTTCCTTCCAAATGAGCTAATCCGACAAACGCATTGATACACAGAAGTACATGTTTCAAATGTATCGGGTCCCGGCATGCTAATGGCGGGGTAAAGCTGGTATCATGTATATGAGTGGGACTCCGGATTTAGGGGGGCTGGGAGCTCGCTTTGCAGTAAAACAAAACGAAACAGAACGCTGATGCTATGGAGTGAGATTATTGATGGGACACGGTGCAACCAACCCATCGTACATAGATAGGCACCTATAGGAGTTTGGCTCTTCCCCGCAAATGATATGAGCGCTGATCTGTACGTCGGATTGACCATACGCATCCGTTTCGAACGTGGCAGACGACCATTTGCATTAGTGTCACTCGATTCTCTCCTCAACGTAGATGCCATCACACTTGCGATTCAATTCACCTATCTCTTCTCTCTTCTTCCACCACTACACTCTGGTTTAACGTCAATGTTGCAAATAATGACGATCCTCCCCGTTGCCATCCCAACCAATGATAGCGGGGTAGAAGCATTGAAAGACAGAGCACTGGGAACACGACAGCTCATCACAAGTCTCACATGACTATGCACAAATCAAATTTCCTGCCCCCAAGATATTGGTATGCCGGAGCTTACGTAGTACAACAGTTTTCCGCAGGTGTGTAAAGCATGTATCATCGAGGCAGTGATTGATCATCGCAATCGGAACCGTTGAATTTGACTGGTAACTAGACCAACAAGGTAACTACTACATACCTGTTTCGCGTAAAGCGCATCGCAAGAGAGAAGGGAAAGAATGTGCGACTCATGACTTAATGCATAGACTACTGAAAGATTGACCAGTAGGAATAGTAAGGAAATTGTCAACCTACCAAGATATCCTTGACGAAAGAAATCGGACACACCGTGCCCTCTGCAGAAGAAGAATGAATCCATCAGCTTTTTCCATGACATATTCATTTCCTCCCCAAGCTTACTTCACCACCATTTTCCAATGTCACACACGTGATTCATTGTAATCCGAAGATTCCATTCCCGAGAAAATTCTGCGGACGGGTGATGTGTAGAAAAGCAGGAACAGGAACAAATAGGAACCGTAAAACCCCAAGTGAAAAATTTTCATCACTCACCGATATCCAACAATACCACCTTCGCTCGTGGTTTGCCTTCCATTTTATCACGTTGGGAATCCTTCTAGATGAATTCCTCGTTTCTCCCTCGATACAGTCTTGAAAAAATAATCAGCCCCGAGGTCGACGAGAGATAGCGGTGAACTCTCGCGAGCTTCTTTCGTAATCTTGGATGGATATGGATGGGAAGGACTTAGGCAATCAATGCGTGGATGCGCGCTGGCAAAGATCGACCCTAGACTGCCAAGTCTACTTGGTAGGAATCGCACGTTCCGTTCTTTATGCACGAGGGTGGAAGGGTGGAAGGGTGGAAGGGTCGAGGATGAATTTGAGAATCTGATTCGTCAATATGGAGATTTTGACTTCGCACCCGTCCTGCCGGAATCCCTCAGGCCAACACTCTTGGTTCGTAAATCGTACCGGTATGGATGAATTCAGGCTGTTCATGCAAGATGCAGGCTTATGTTGTAATACTCAGGAAAAGCTCTGTGGGCGAAGGCTTCATGCAGTTAGTAAACGGGGATTTTCGGCAAAGAGGGTTGGACATTTGAATTTTGGAGAGAGAAGCACGATATGACATTATATGACATTGATAATATGGGATAAGTGGCATGTAGGTACGCGGAACGTGTTCTATGTTTTGATGATAATGTTCCGGATTTGGCAGTGAGCATGAGGGAAAATGAGGAAGGAGTATAGTAAGGTAAGGAAGGTAAGGTAAGGTATGGTAAGGCAAGGCAAGTCAAGGCAATCAATCACGTTTTGTTTAATTAATTAATATCTTATTCATGATTAGTTTCACACAATTCAATTGATCTTCAAGTGTGTCACCATAGCTGGGTAGATAGGGATCAATACGACTATGTGATGGTGTTGATGTTATATATGGAGAGGTACAGATCCACGAAGAGATATGTATGGCTTGGTTGGGGCCCTGGGGCTACTCTGACAAGTACCTAGGTATGTATCAGAAGATATCGACGGTGGGATTTTGATCTGTACGGCGAGAGTCGAGTAGGACTGTAGGACTGTAGGACTGTAGGACTGTAGGACTGTAGGACTGTAGGACTGTAGGACTGTAGGACTGTAGGACTGTAGGACTGTAGGACTGTAGGACTCTGTCAGTGATAGCTCCGCGGTCTGGTCTGGTATGGGGGAAGGGGGGGAAGGATAGACTCAGGAGTCAGGAGTCAGGAGTCAGCAGAGACCGTCCTCAGGCTCCGAGACATATGTGTGTGTACACTGTAAAGTGTCAGTCTATATTGTTCTCATCATGAAGGATTCTCTCAAGAAGATATTGTCATCATCTTCACACTCGAGTGCCCCTCACCGCTGCTTTCGCTTTCGCTTTCTCCCTCATAAAGAGAAGGCTTGAAATTATCATCCTCTCGAGTCTCCAATCATCGGATGGATCTCTCCAATCATCCAATGCTACCTTCATCTCATTCTCTGCATTTTGGATTCTGGAAGCGGTATCCATATGCCGCCATTGGCGCAATGTGTGGGGTAGATGAGGAACACTGGGGCCGACTAGAAAAGGATGATGTGATGCGATGTGATGTGATGCGATGCGACGCGATGGGGATAATACATGGTGAAAAAGTCGCGTGTTTACTGGGGGTTGAAGCAGTGAGAATCCATAAAGTCAACATCCATACCTAGGTACATGTATTCTGTGGGGATGATAAGCAATGTGTGATGACTGTGATGGCGATAATGATAAAGATAATGAATGACCTCGGGATATCAAATTCTTATCTGAGCTGAGCTGAATTGAGCGAATTTTGAGTTTTCCATTTCATCACAGGCTCACAGCACCTACGTATTCGAATCGAGATAAGAAGCTGGGCTTGCTGGGCTTGCTGGGCTTGCTGGGCTTTCTCTGTTGATATCATAAATTCATATGTAATACATCTCTTAGCTCTGAACTATGAATATCATCATGATTCATCATGTATTTGGGCATTCACCTAGATACCTAGGTACCGCCCACTTGTTTCAGACCATGTTGTATTTCACACAAATTAAATGTTTCAATCCCAAATGAAAATCCAATCATTCGTCTCCCTTTCCAGCGTGCTCTCATCCGAAAGCTGATGAACCATCACCATATGCGAGATTTCCAGTGTGGGTTGCTGTTTCGCGGAAGAATTGTCAAAAGAAAGATGCGTCTATCAAGTAGATCATACTATATCTGAGGGAGAGTTTCGGGGGTTTTTGAATGCCATGGCATGGCATGACATGATCTTCCCAATGAACGACAGCTTCCCTAGTGAGGAGGTGACTAGTGAGATATGGAGACATCGGCGGAAAGGGTCGTCGATCATACGTCTCGTGAAGCAAACGGTAATTCATTGCGTGCAGTCCTCTGGAGGAACAAGCACTGCACACTCACACTGCACACTGCACAGGGCGCTCAATGTGCGAATCGGCACGTCTGGAATGGGAAGGCATGTGAGGGTGCAGGGAAATGACTTAATCTTTCATGATGGGTAGGTTTTGATTATTAAAATGAAGATGTGCCTTTTTCCACAAAACACAAAGGATTATAAATTGAATGACGCTGTCAATCTCAAGGACAGAGAGTGTGTTTACTCTGTTGATAGCTGCGGAGACAGATGGTTGAGTTGTGTGTCTAGATTCCCAATTGAAACTATCTGTCTTTTTACTATTCGAAGACTCGATAATCAATCCTAGTAGAGAGTAGGTAGGTGATAGACAGACATAAATCAAGTCACCCAAACAACAGAGCCATTCTGCAGTTGAAGGAACAAAAGGCGTCCCAGCTACTCGCCCTGTACGACCCATCAACTTACCCCACGACGACAAGAATGATGTGTATTGATATACGTGTGACATCCCTACATGCTCACACACATACTCAGGGTAGCGTAGCCGTGCTTCACCATGTAGTACTAGGTAGTAATAAGATCTTAACTTTCCTGCGAATAATGTGGAAGAGGGACCGCCCAGAAACATATCCCGAATACAGGACGGCTGGGGAAACAAGAAGCGTACGTGTATCAATTGATATGCGATGGATGCATCAAACGTCCGAATTATGGAGTAGGTAAGGAGGTAACGAGGTAACGAGGTAACGAGGTAACCTGACAGCAGGTCCCAGGACATAAGCGCGAGTTTCACGATCAATGAATTCCCAGTGGGTGAACCAGAGGATCTTCAAACGAGAAAGGGTTTAGCAAGCAATATTCTGTGGATTTTTCGAGTCTGCTGATTCGCGTGGAGAGTCATGTCGATTCCATTGTGAATGCAAGAAGGTGTGAGCGGAGACCTCCGTAAAGAATAAACACATTACTACCTCCCTCCTACCTATGCAACAATCACAGAGGCCAATCCATCCATCCGTATTACCAAGATGTTGTCTGGTGCTTCATGTGCTGAGCAATGGGGTGACTTTTCCACATCATTACGACGAATCGCCCCCTTTGTCGAACGTGATAAGGGTTGAAAGCAACATCGGAATGCCCTCCAAACTAAATTAAGAACTGAGAACCGGGCAAGTTACCTCTGGAGGCAAGCTAGGCAGTTGCGTGCAGTAATGGAAAAGCAATGTCACTGGTTTAGACAGTGTAATATGTAATATGTAATATGTAACATGTATAAGTATAACATCATATCATACCATACCATACCATATCAAATGATTTGATGCGATTGACCATTCATGGCCATGATCTACTGGATGATGAAAGAAAACAAGAGGCTGAGCCAAACCAAGTTCTGTCGCCTCTTCCATAACGTTTTCAATCGGGGTCCCCTTGATGGCAATAAGGACAGCAACAGCAACAGCGACATCAACATCAACATCATCAGTGGCCTAACTAATTCTTTGTCCTTCCAAAATCCAAATAGATGGTCACACGACCTTGGACCTCAGGTACTAGGTATGTCACACCCTCTTTTGCTTCCGGTATCTTACCGTAAAGAGATCAGAAATCATTTTGAGGCTTGGTTCGTAGTCTGTCTGACAGTGACGGGTTATGTTATCTAACCTGTTACTAAGCTCATCCATTGGATGCATCTGGAATTGTCTGGAATCTGGCTTATGTGTCCTGTTTGTTTGTTTCTGCTTTGTGAAATTACGATGAATCATTCAGAGGATTGCGAGTTTCGTACCGACTTCTGTGTTCTTATGATTTTGATTACTGTTTCGAGCAATATCCACAGGCGAGAAACGCCCAAATCGGGTTGTGTCATTCCAACACGAGTGAGTACATTGTACGGCTACAGTTAGTTGTCTTGTAGCCTTGTAAAAGTAGTAGGTACCTCACAAGTCAAGTCATAGTATCCATCTTGATGACTGATGATATGTATCCTGGTAATTATTTCGGAAGGCCATTGATCAATTCCTTCCAGAATCCTCAACGAATTTCAGAATTTATGTCATCTATCTGGCTTTATCCATGAGAGTCCAGACGTTCAAGTCGAAAACGTGTTTAAATTTAGCGTCGCTATTGCCGACACAGCCTGCTCGAACCTCAACACACACCTGTTAGAGCCTTCATCGTAGTGAGAGACGGACTCCGGAGTTACATAAGAGATCGACTCTAGGCTTCGTAGCATACCTCTACCTCGCATTGAATTTGAGTGAATGGGAACAGCCAAGACACTCGCCATATCCGTCATTCTCTACTCCGTAGGTAAAGCCCAACCGATAATCTATCTGTTAATGCCCATCTAGAACCACCAATGGCAACGGTATGTTCCCCAGCTTGAGGGCGTAAAGATAGATAGACAGATAGACAGCATTTGCGAGCGCCAAAGAAGGCACAGTAAAAGGCGGTAAAGTCTCTCTCTTTGACTGCAATGCTCCCCAATCATTGGTTTAGCTATGCTGTGACCTGAGATGGTGTGGGTGGTGTGTGTGGTGAGTATGATATGGTATGGGGTGGGCAGACGACGGTAATGCAATGCATGCATTTCTTAGGGGCGTGCATAAAGGTAAGATTAGTTATTCATGGGCTTTGGTGTGATATCAAGATTAGCAGCCAATTGTATGTTGATGAGGCGTTCCCAGGAAGGAATCCGATAGAATCATGTAAGAGCAGCACGATGTTAGTGATGAGATAATGGAGGAATGATTGGATAAGTGTGATCACTTGTGAATGCTGTCAAGCTTCTTTGGGTATGTGGTGGCTGATAAAAGTCGCTGCTGCTCTCCATGGATTCTTTGTTGGAAGTTGGAAGTTGGAACCCTGGAACCCTGGAATGTCACGGATTTGGGTTTCCTTTGAAACTCCTTTGAGCGATCGATGATGAATGTTATACCGGAGACGGACAAGTAGGTGGTGAATTCTAAAATAAAATAAAGAAGGCTTGAGAGAGAAATGGGATGACCATATGATTTGCAGAAAGGAAAGGTGTGAAGGCGTGTGTGACAGTGTGAGCGTGCGTTGAAAGAACAAGAGAGTGGGGAGTGAGAGAATGAAAGGGTGGGGTGTGAATTGATGAATGGATGACTGGCGGGCTCATTATTACTTGTATGTATGTATGTATGTAGTATGTACACATCCCATGGAAAATCTGGGGTGAAGTGAACAAACAAAGTTGACGACCGCTTACCCTTCCCTTTGCCTTTCCCATTATTTCATTGTTGATATCAAATGATACGGGTCACTCCTCATACTCCGTACAGAGAGTATCCCTAGGTAGATGCCGTACATGCCAGAGAGATGGTGTGAATCCAATCAGACGTGAAGAGTAAAGATGATGACGGGAATATAGAACGATAGATAGATATATGTAGATGGATGGATGCATGCAATACAACCCTACAACCCTTTCTTTGATTTATTTGATCTTACGTATTACTATACATATTATATACATTGCTTGTACTGCAGTCTGTGTGAAATCTCCTCCTGGAACCTCGCGAACCTTCGATTTACATGCAAAGTTAAAGCTGTCGAGGTCACCAAGCCTATTTTCTTGGACTTGGACTTGGGACTTCTTTATTAGTTTATCTGTGGCCCTTGGCTTCCCTTCCCTTCCCTCTTCTTCCCGACGTCAAGCTCATCTCAAGCTCATCTCAAGCTCATCTCATCCATACCGGTCTCTCTCTTCAACACTACTTGACACAATCTCTCGCACACACCTCTCTCGTCCGAGATTCCTTAGACACTTGTACCATCTCTCCATACCTACTCACACCACGTATTATCAACCGAGAAAAAGAGCTGCGACTGTTTCCCTATAATCAATTGCCGCGGATTCTTACAGACAGCAAAGGAAGGACAACAAGTTCTTGCAGGACCGACGGAGAGATACTTTTGGTGGTGGTACAAGTCAAGATTCTTTTACCACGACATTTTATCTACGACCCATTTCACGAAAGACGACGAATAACTACGAAGAATTACGAACAATATATATCCATATCCATATTCATACAAACTTCCGAAGTATACACAGACAGACAGACATACAGACAGACAGACAGACATACGACATTGTTTAATCCCGAGGCACAATCTCCCAGATACCTACAAAGTACACTTACCTACCTAGGTATCACATTCATTACCTAGGTACCTCTCTATCTACGACTCACGAATTCACTCCGTACTATAATTCACCCACCTATCTCGTGATTAGTAGTACCTACCTACTCTGCTTATCTATCTACACATCCAAATTCGAATCCACATTCGCATCCACATCCACAACTACATTCACACTCATACTCCTACTCATACTCCCACTTCCACTCCCACTCCCACTCCTACTCATACTCCCACTCCCACTCCCACTCAACAAATTAGACCTTCAACCTTATCACCACCACTACTCTCAACCAAATCACTTGACAACTGTGAAACCTCCAGATCCTTTATTTGCAATTGCAGCCTTTCTCTTATTTCGAACACGGCGTGAGAGTTGCGTGTGAAATTCGTCCATTCATACCTCCATTGTCAACTCTAAAGATCCATAGGTACAAGTTTGAAGTGACAAACCCGTCGGTCGTTCCCCAAAGCCACATCTACGCTCAACTGGTTCTAGCCCCAAGTTTATTTCTTTATTTCTTTCTTTCTTTATCTATCCAAACTGCAACAACAAGGTTCCTTCATTTTCCATTCCTTGGAGACCCCTGGCAGGAAAACAGACACTTATTAGACACCTCATCTCGATATCCCTACACCTACACCCCCCCCCCCGCTCCACCCACTCCAAAAACCGGCCTTTGCTTTCGCTTACTGTTCCATTCCCTTCCCTTCGACTCATCCTACTTAACTCTTCTTCGCCTTTCCACCTGCCGACTCATCCACCTCACACCTTCAACTCCACATATGTGCGTACGATAATACTGGCTACAATCATCGTCGTTCGCAGTTAACTTCCTCCCTTCCCCCCCCTTCCTCTCTTCTACCTACCTCTTCTCCTCTTTCTATACTTTCGACTTCACAACTCATCCACAATCAATCCCGACCGAGATACCCGATACCCTTTCCAACTCTTGACGAAACCCTCTACCATCTTCTCTCCCTTTCCATCGCCCATTCCTTTGATAAAGCTCCAACCACCATCACTTGTCTGGTTCTGCGTCACACTGCTTGCTACCACAGCAACAACTACATTCCCGAACATTCACAAGGCTTTGCAGATCCTGTTGTAATCACCAACTTCATCAAAGGTCGCCCGCATTCTTCCACCTCTTGATCCGTCATCCTCTCTTGATTTCTGTCCCAACGAACTCCTATTGTCGTCAACCTACAATTCGAACATTGGCAGAAGAAGAGTCATATCTTCTACTTCCTTGTTCTGCAAACAAACCACCGTAAACACATGAGTTCCAAGTCAACATTGAAGCGTTTATCACGATAGCCAACTTGATCATCTCCGATCTGTGATACATACGCCGTCAAAGTCTTCCACTGCAAGATCATTTACGCTCGATCTGTGCAAGTCATCGATCACATCTGCTCTACCAAATCATCACGTCACTCCATCTCGATATTGCATAATTGATTGACTTCAATTGTGTGATTGTTTTCTTGATTCGACCCACCAAATCGACATCACACCTCAACTCACCCACACGTACGTTAACTCGTACTACTCGAGGAACCTTCGAAACCTCAGACACTCGTTCTATCAACGTCTGACTCCTATGTCAGCATAACGATTTTCAACTCTTTCCTTATTCTACTTTACTACCAGACCTCGAGTCTCTCTTCTTTGTCCCATTTAACGAACAAATTCAATAAAATCTCTTTTGTCAAAGCGTATTCGAAATACCCCTATGAGCCTCTGAACACCCTACTTCTACGATCCGGAGTTATTCACCAGTTATCTTTTTCTTTTTTTCTTTTTTCGGCGGTTAGGATACATTTATATAGCGTTGCGAGTTTGTTTTTATTGCCCATACACCTTTTATCGCCTTGCTTCATTCAGATCGAACTACAACCTCAATCATTCACTCCGACAATCATCAAGAGCATAGCTCTCCTTGTGCCACCATCAACTTTGTTTAGAGAAGACAAAAGCTTTTACGAATTCCACTTGTATCTCTCGATTCTTTACCTCTCAGGGCCCAAAAACATTTCGGTTGTAACAGTATTCAAAGCTGCAGTTTTGTTTTTAAGTTTACTTATTTAATTTGCACACTTCACTCATATTCGACCTTCACACTTCTTTCTTCACTCACCTCACGCTTCACTACTTCAACTCTTCATCGTAACAATGGAGTGCTTAAGAGAGAAGTTTTACGACGGAGTCGTCCTTGATGGACGTTTTGAAACGATATCCCCCCTCAACCATGGTTCATTTGGAATGGTTTTCATGGCCAAGGACCTAATTACCAACGAAACCGTTGCTATCAAGTGTTTAACAAAGAAATCTGCCACGATGACTGATGCAGACTCGACATTTGCCATCGATGAACACTCTGAAGAGCTATCCTGCCACGCTCGACTTGGCGCCCACCCAAACATAGTCAACCTCATCCACTCCTTCGAGACCGAAGCCCATGTGTACATCGTTCTAGAGTTTTGCTCCAGAGGCGACCTCTACGAGGCTATTCGAACAGGCACTGGCCCACTCGAAACGGAACATGTCCGACAATTTATGCTACAACTTATCGACGCTGTTGCATACATTCACAGCAAGGGCATGTATCATCGTGACATCAAGCCCGAAAACATTTTCCTTACCCAATCGGGAGAGATGAAGCTTGGTGACTTTGGCCTCGCAACTTCCGAGAAGTGGTCATATGAAACCACGGTAGGAAGCGACCGCTATATGTCTCCAGAACAATACGACTCTGCTGGCGCAGGATACTCTCCAGAGCAAGCCGATGTCTGGGCCATTGGCATTTGTCTGTTGAACATCTTGTTCTCCCGCAACCCTTTCACAACACCCACAGAGTCGGACCCACTTTTCCTCGACTTTACTCGAGACAAGCAATCGCTCTTTGATGTCTTCCCAACAATGTCACAAGATACCTACGAAGTTATTGCTCAATGCATGAGCCTCGATCCTCGAAAGAGATCACTTGCCGCGGCTCGTGAGGCCATCGAGCGTGTACTTAGCTTCACAACATTTGATGAGTTCGCCGATGACTTCAGTTCTGCCGATCGACGTGGCATTCCCAGCTCAAACCGTGAGCCATTGCGTACACCTTCTATCCAAAGTCCTCAACTCGATGCGGGTGGATCTTTCCCTTGGGCCAAGGCATTGCACGCCAGCCCACCTCAACAGTTCCGCCAGCTCTCTGCCATTCCAGATGAAGACTATGACTCGGAGGATCTCTTCCCTGGCTCCGAAGCAAGCAACAAGGATTGGTTCTCCATTGGAGAACAAACTCCTTCAATGGAATCTATTCTTGATTCTTCCCTTGGAACTTCGATGCAATCTCTCGCCATCCGCCGCCACATGAAGTCTGGCCCTCCAAAGGCTAGTCTTACCCCCATCTCTGGATCTCTACCAATCGCCATGGCAAAGCCAATCCCATTGCCATCTATGGCATCAGTCTTTGGCAAGAAGAACGACATGGTATCTAAGAGTTGGGGTGATCTCTGGGATGAAGAGATGGAAGAGGAAGAAGAGCTCGACAATCACTTCCAAGCCCGTCAAGAGGCCAACTCGCGAACTTGGAGCCACGAGAGCAAGACCAATGATGATAAGGCTGGCAGATCTCCATTGGAACCTCACACCTCATCATTTGTCAATATCCCGAGAGTGGCACCTAGTCGTACAGTGGCTCACGATATTGATGAGGATCTGGTGGCTGATGGCTTCTTTTTCCACGACACTCCTACTCAACAAAACTCACCTCGTTATTCACCACCCTCAAAGAGAACCGCTTTCGATAAGTGGTCTGCGCTCGGAGATCGTCGGAGGGCATTTGCAGGAGCATCACCCTCTCAAAGAGCTATTGATACGTGGAAGACTCAAAGTACTCCACGTCGGAACGTTGGATTAGGTTTCACTGGTTTCGGTACAGGTGGTTGGGATACTAAATCGAACATTGTTAGTAAAGACAAGGGCAGAGAATGTCCATGGGCGCGGGCCAAGGGCCGAGATCATCATCAGGACAAGCGAAAGGACAAGCAGTCGGATCTCGGTGATTTGGAGTGGGTTGGAGGTTGGCACGACCTCCACTTGTAGTCACACACTTTAGCTTTCTTTTTTACATTTTTTCTCTCGGACATACTACTCACACAATTGCTTATGGAGGATCGAACATCATCGAAGAAGCTTTGTTCTTGAATATATCAACAAATTTTATTATAGGAACGGAAAGGATGTGTCGACATTGGCTTGTTGATGAGATAGCTGGTGGAAAGAGAAAAGTTGAGAAAGGACTTTTTAGAAAGGACTCGCTTTTCTGGTGGATTAGATAGATTATCATCTCAAAAAACTTTTGTTGCGGAGATGAATGGCTTGATAAATACCAGATAATTACCCACTCTACATTTTTGTTTCCTTCATGCTGTACTTTGTGTGATTTGAAAGAGTCTGAGCCGAATAGTTTGTTTAGATGTAGGTAGGTGGGTGCACAGGGTGTGGTAAGTTGGGGGCGGGGGGGGGTTTCGAAAGCGTTCGTGAGATGAATGAGGTCGTAGGTTGGCGAGTTTTCTCAAGCTGCTGTGCGGACCACTTTCCCCCTTCACTCGGTACCATGTATCAGAAGAGACGGGATAAGTAGCAAGATAGGTGGGCGAGTGTACGATTCTCAAAGAACTGAGATGAGAGAGCGGTTGATGTTGCTGTGGGTATCTTAGCATACAGTCTCCTCTCTTCGTATGCTGCCGAAGTGGGCGTGGGATGGCAGGTCGGTGTAGGTAGGTAGGGCGGATTCTTTGTGTCTAACGCAGATGAACATTTCGTGGTATGAGCAGCCATAAGGTGTGGGTAATGAGTTTCGTAGATGGAGGTTAGTTCTAAAGATTAGAGTGAGGATGAGGATAAGGATGAGGATGAGGATGAAGATGAGGATGAAGATGAAGATAAAGATGAATGAGTATTCGTCCGAAGTGAGAAATTGCTAGTGCAATGTATATACGATATAAACTGGATTACCCCAAAAGAAAAGAAAGAAGAGAAGATGGAGATGAAGATAAAGAATGTGAAAGATTGATTATAACTTTACATGTTATGTTATATTATATTCTGTTGTATTGTTTCAATTTTTTTCAATTTTGTAAATTATGGGATTTGTGCGAAATAGGGAAATGGAATATGAGCCGGTGATTTGGTACGTGCTAGTTAGTTAGGTAGGTATGACGGAATTGCACTCGCACTCGGTTATTTTTGCGTGTTGGAGATGGAGAGGAGGCTAAGGGGGAGCTAGAGAGGGAGAGAGAGAGAGAGTGGGGTGGGGTGATTGGTTGGTTGGTTGGAACTTGAGGGATGTGGGGGATGTGGGGGGGTTTTGGTGGATGGCTGGATGAGATTGGGATTGAGATTAGTTGCGAGTTGAGTTAAGTTAAGTTAAGTTGTCGATGATTGGATTTTTATTGTTGTTGTTGTGTTGTGTTGTGACAATTGTGAATTGTGAATCGAGAATTTGCTAATGCTGTTAGAAAAAAGGTCCAAGCTGAGAGAGTAGGTAGGTAAAGGGGTCGTCATAGCGAATCCAATTGTTGTCCCCGCATCATTCATCCATCGTCCATCGATCGATATATCGATAGACGAAAAAGCAATGAATATCTGTAGTGATACTTCTACATTGAAAATATCTAAAACTACAGGGAGAAACCGGTTGAGATCTTCCGGGGTAGTAGGACGAGAATGCGAGACTCTTGTTTGAACTGGATACTAGTATCGTTGGTATTCGTCTCTTCCAATCTAGTATATCTATCTCCCTATTGCTCCTCGCAAGCTTGCATGTTCGTAGGGATGGACCTGCAGGTTAAACCACACAGATAGGTATGCAACAGAAGTTCTGGGTAACAGGTCCTGAGATTTCCATTGCATTGTTTGGAGGTGGGCTAAGACTAGATAGTTGATGCTACTTTGTGGAATGAGGATAGTAGAAGTTCATTATTTCCTTCCTTAAAAAGTTATGCTCTTCTGGAGATGAAAGGGAGCGCTTCTTCTCTTTCTCGAAGATGTTTCTCGCTCTTGGTAACACAGTAGATATTTATCCTTGTTGTATTTCTTGCTCAAATACAAGCATGGGATAGAATACCAATTCATCAAGCAGAAGTATAACTCTTCTTTTCTTCACTTTGTCACCCCGAGAAGCGCCCTGTGGCTCTGCATACCAATTCGACTTTGGGCTCACGAGATCATAATGAGGTCTCTCTCTCTCTCTACATGTAACGTACCATTTACGACCACCCGAGAGAACCAAAAAGATCCTGCATCTATCTACGCCCTCGGTCTAAGACTGTTACTCAACTAGTGTCAATGTCTATGTAGCGACCCATTACTTACACCCAGCTGTGTTCCAATGCCACCCTCCTTGAAGCCTACTCACTGCTATGAAATTCGATGCTAACATAGATGGGGAATGAACACGACACTGTTTTTCAAGCAAATCTTCAAAATTCCACACCGTCCTTGTAAAAGATTAGACTCTTGATATTTATTCCAAACAAAATCTCACATTCATTCGGGACGTCGATTTCAAATTGACATCTGCGCTCTAACTAACATTCGCACTGTTCAAAAAATATTTGCAGACAACTCCAGCCTTCGCCCTGAGTAGTTGACTGCCTGTTCTAGACAAAGGATCATTGCCGTAATTGTTGCATTATTGTCACCCAAGTTGATACCCGCTTTACCACGTCGGATATATCCAGATTGAAAATGTATGTATGAACCTGATGAAAGAAGTTCATTGCGTTCCGACTAATAGCTTCCTAGTATCCGTACAAGTGAAGTTCATTACATTCTGACCCATGATTTCTCTAGTCATTTTCTACAGAGTGACGTCTCTACATATATTCTTTAGATCCACAGTAATTATCCATCCAGCCTTCCCCTGAACGCCATCGCCATGCATATCTTTACACTTGAACCTTTTTAAACCATACCTCCCTAAACTTCACTGGCCACGTTCCTTTCTCCTCTCTTCCTGACCACTTCATCAAACATATTGGCCTTCTGAACCGCCCTCGATCTCTCCCTTACAAAAGCCAACAGCCTTAAGCATCCGCTCGGCGTCATCCCCTCAATCCTTCTCGCCTGTCCCACGCTCTCGGGCCTTGTTATCTTTAGCACCGATTTCTCATGCATAGAGATCCCATGAATAGAATCATAATCTAAATCTACAGGTAGTTTAAGCATCTCATCTTTTTCGAAGATTCTCTGCGCAGCTTTTTGTTGTGTGACATATGGTGCGTAGACGGCTTCGATGCCAACTCTATCTCGGATTCGTTGGGTGTATGTTAGGATCTCCGGGACACGAGTTGAAAGATCGTTCATTGTGACATCTCGAATGCGTAGGATGTCAAGGGCGTTTCGCATAGTACTATCATTTGAGACTTTGAAGCCATCATTGATCCATACCGGAGCGCTGAATTTACTTTCTTCGAGCGCTGATTTGAGACCATCCATCTGAGCGACCTCGTCATTGAAGGCCGACCATCGTTTCTCACCTACTACTCCTGCTAGTCGTCCCTTTTCCGTAAGTCGTAAATCGGCGTTGTCGGCTCGGGCACTCATACGATATTCGCTGCGAGATGTGAACATACGGTAAGGTTCAGAAACACCTTTGGTGATGAGATCATCGATCATGATTCCGATGTACCCATCACTGCGGGATAAAGTCAATTGTGGCAATGATTGTGATGCAAGACCGGCGTTGATACCGGCTATGATACCTTGCGCGGCTGCTTCCTCGTAACCTGTAGTACCATTGATTTGACCAGCTAAGTAAAGACCCTGGATTGCCTTTGTTTCGAGTGTTGCTTTTAGACTTCGAGGATCGACATAATCGTACTCTACACCATAACCGGGGGCGGTCATTGTGACGTTCTCTAGCCCTGGAATGGTTCTTAGAAGTTGTTCTTGGGCCTCCGCGGGTATTGTCATGGAGATACCATTAGGATAGATGACATCGCTATCAAAACCTTCAGGCTCGAGCCATACAATGTGTCTATCTTTGTCGGAAAATCGTATAACCTTGGATTCGAGCGATGGGCAATACCTAGGCCCTTTCACAGTCTCTCTGATATGAATGGACTTATCCAGATTTGCCCGTACCACAGCATGTGAAGCCTCATTCGTATACGTAGCATAGCAGAGTAACTGGTCCTGGACAGATACAGTCTCGTTGAGATAACTGAAAGGTGTCGGTGGCTGGT
Source organism: Botryotinia globosa (assembly GCA_014898425.1). Lineage (NCBI taxonomy): Eukaryota > Fungi > Ascomycota > Leotiomycetes > Helotiales > Sclerotiniaceae > Botryotinia > Botryotinia globosa. The sequence goes on from RCSZ01000002.1 coordinate 816,269, forward strand.
CCCCTGGCTGCACGGTGAGATTTTTAAAGTCGATAGAACCCTTTGCAAGGCGAGGAGGTGTTCCCGTCTTCAGTCTTCCCAGAGTAAAACCAGCGTCTTTCAGCGATTTGCTCAAACCAAATGTTGCCGCTTCCCCCATGCGCCCTGCAGGATAACACTCCAAGCCGATATGAATCTCCCCGCCCAAGAATGTACCAGTTGTGATAACTACTTGTTTGGTAGGTATAATCTCGCCCGATTCCAGTCGCACGCCGGTAATCTTGCCACTTTGCGCCTCGCCCTCCCCCTTCGAAACAATTATATCCGCGACACTCCCGGTTACGATTGAAAGATTCGGATACGCTTCTAGCTCTTCTCGCATATGCTTTTTGTATAGATCCCTATCGATTTGCGCTCTTGGACCCTGACAAACATGTTAGCCTACAACTTTGAGATATCGCTGCCACAATGATCACCTACCCAAACCGCAGGACCCTTCTTCCGGTTCAACACCTTGAACTGAACTCCGGCTTTATCAATAATTCTTCCCGCAACTCCATCCAGCGCATCCACCTCCCTTAACATGGTACCCTTCCCTATCCCTCCAAAGCTAGGATTGCAAGAACAAACACCAATATTCTCGAGTTTCGGGGTAATCAACGCAGTCCTAGCCCCAGACCGCGCGGCTCCAGCACAAGCCTCTGCGCCCGCATGACCTCCTCCAATGACAACGACATCGTATGGTCTAAGAATACAAAGTTAGTTGCGAGATAGAGGATTGGAGGATGGAGTTGGAGGGGCGCATTCCATACCTTGTATCTGCTGCGACACTTGCAAAAGAATTTGTTTGGAGAACCCAGCTTCTAGTAAAAGTCTGTAGTAAGGGGCGACGATATGCCACCGCAAGGCTTCGATTCATATTGGCATTTCGAATGCGTCTTGTGCGATTCTTGAATCGGTGGGAAATTTATGGGCGGGGATTTATTTTTCTGTAAGACTTATCGGAGCTTTTTTGGTCTTCGCCGATTGGCTGCTTGGATTTCAAAGGCAATCGATCACGACAACATTGAGCATGTTCAGTTTGATACTGTTACAGATTGTTACTATCTGAATGTCTTACTTTGTATGGATTGAATCCTTCGAATTTCATGGTGCAGCCATTCAAGCAGTTTTATAAGGTCGAGGTCAATATCATAAGGAATTAGTATATAAATTTTCAAGACACACATATCATCCATTTGTTTTTCAGACATTATCAGGTGAAGAAGCATCTAATAAGTTGATAGTGTATTTTAGAGAGCATATTTTTGAAAGTTCAATACTCAAGTTCGTCGTACAAAGGGATGAAAGGGGGAGGGGCAGAAGTTAGTAAATTAAGCGATGAGCATGGGAGGTGGTGAAGTACATATGTAGAAGATAAGTGAACGAGAAGATAGGAATGTAGGCGTCAAACAGTTTTAGCGAATAAGTCAGATGGATATATAATGTCAGAAAACTTAGCCGTAATTCCTGTCATAAAATGAATGAAAAATCTTATTTATATTAATATACATATTTGTCTAATATTCTCCTAACATCGAAGTTAGTGTTTTCGTCCCGTTCCATATCGAATCCGAACCAGTGGAGATAGCTAATTACTCCAATCCAAGTATATCTTATATACGGCGTCTCCCGTTCTTAACAAACGCTTGCATCTGAATACCCATATCCCACAAACCTCTCGTCAAAACTTCTTTCCTGTGTTGTGAAACTTCTTGAAACCCCAATGTGTAGGCATGACCTTCTAAAACCTGTTCATAGTTACGAGACACTTATTATTATATGGTACACTGCTCTGGCCACGAGTAAATCAAATTTTACTATCTGACCGTCTCTTCCCCTCATCTTCGACAACCAAAATCAACTGCTAGCATGTAAACTATCATCTGACGGAAGCCTAGGGGTGCAGTCACTGTAGTCAAGGTCATCAAATCCATCATATGCATCAAAAGTACTCACTTGAGAGGTTGAGATCAATGCTATCGCTACTCAACATGAACTATTCCAGTAACAAAACGAGTGAGAGCAATAGAAACAACATTATCAAAAATCTAATTGCAAGAATGACATTTAAAATCACCCTGGAGAAGTCTGTAGACATACAACAAAACATGCTAAGCAGGAAGCTGCAGAGAACCCAGAAGTAATATGTGGCATTCATCAGTGTACGCAATAGCTAGAATGAATTAGACACTCGAGAAAGCCGAACAAATTGCGGATTTTCTCGTGAATGATATGCCTCTCACATGAGATAACTCAATGCATGACTAGGAGTGTTTTTCAAAGATGAGATATCATACTATGATAATCTAATATTGTACGGGAGACAAGACAAAACTTCATTTGACCACGATATATCACACCCGACAGTCATCCAAAACTCAAATACAATACATACAAATGAGACGACCATCGCAATTTCTGCTTATTTCGCAGAATCTCTAGACACCCACCGCATCCGACAAGATGGTGGTGAAACTTTAAAAGCCCATTTACTATCTACTCATTGCTATATAGAAATTTCCATTAAAAAAGATATATCACATCATAAACGAAAACAACGATCCACAAATCACCGCCTATCTCATCCTATTTCCAAGCAAAACAAGCACCTAGCAAGCGAGATGGAAACTGAATCCAGGAATAGATATATAGCGAAATCACAACTCCAAACAACATCAGAAGCACAAGTCGACGAGGTGAACGATGACCTACAACACAACCGAGAAGGAAAAATTAACAACATTCATTTCATCAAATTCTTCCTTGAAGCGTTGATCTTCCCACGTAATCTTCCAGGGAAAATAACCCCTTCAGTCGATTTGCGTCAACTATTGAGAACTTGCCTGTAGGGCAGCAGCCTGTGATTCTTAGGTTTACCTGTATTTCTTGATTCATTTGATATAAAGAGTTGAACTCGCGTGAATGACAGAACCCACCTGAACTGATCAAGGCACTTAAGACATTCCCAGTTCTGTTAATGCTCAAAACAATACAAACAAGAAGAGCGCGTCTCGAGAGGCTACTATACGAGACAGGCTACTATACGAGACAGGCTACTATACGAGACAGGCTACTATACCAGAAAGCGTATCACGCATTATATCACAGCAACAAGCAGCAAAGGTTCATGTTTGTTATAACGGATTCATTTCTGTTTAGCCATCAGTGATAGCTCTACCTAGAAGCTACTAACTATGTGTATCTGCGACGATAAACTCTAGCGGCCAAGAAACATAATCTGAGATCCGAGTTTTTTTTTATGTTTTGTTTTATGTATTGCTGGTCCCTCCCACACAGCTAGGCTACACCGCTTCTCCTTCCTCCAGTAATCCAACTCAATTGCTGTAGTCCAGACGGCCGAATCTTGCCTTAAGAAATGTAACAATATCAATCGTTATAGGACGAGATTTGAGGTATGACCATCAATCGTAAGAACATTTCCGAAATTGCTCCCCAATAATACAAGGCAAACCAGCCCTAACATTGCGAGAACTAACATGGGTATACCAAGCCATCATCTCTATAAAAATGCCACAAACCCTGAAAAGCCCATGCACCAATTCGTAACCATAACGCTCTCACTGGAGGAAGAAAAAATGTGCATGATAACCAGAACGCCAATATAGGAACCCTACCTGTGATGCCATATAAGTCATCACCCGAACTCCATTTGCCATGAGAAAAAAAGAAAAGTAAACCTGGCCGGGAAGTTACCTTGCTGATCCAGCAAAGCCAGGCGAATCCAATTTTAGGATCCGTCTTAAGTCGTTTTCCATGCCTCGAAAATCGGGATTGCTAGTTCCAGAGAGGGTACCAGAGGAAACTTGTGGCACAGGTGAAGAATGTGTGACTTGGGTGGTATTATTAAGATTATTGCCAGCTGAGAAGTTGTTTCCATAGATTTGAGAGAGGTTTTGGGATGGCCCGTATGAATGAGCACGCTCAGGCGTTCTTGTGGGAGTTTTCGCTGGGGAGACTTCTTGGCGAAGACCTGACCGAGCGGATTTGGGAATTTCACCTGAGCTTCGGGAATCACCTCTGAATTTGTAGTTGGCTTGTGGAGATCTTCCAGGTAGACCGCCGTTCCTTGTGCTAGTGGGAGAGCTGTGTCCACCATGACTGGACATTGCGGAATTCGTCGTTAAGCTCAAAGCAGGCCCAAGGTTCCCATTGGTGGATGGTCCCTCAGAAAAAAGGTAAGCCTTAAGTTGCTCTGACTTGTCTAGTGGTGATTGAGAGTGACTTGGTGATACTTGATGTGGCTGCGATGGACTCGAATTCTTAAGTGCTTTCATGATCCTTTCATTATAAGGAGTGGAGAATGCTGGCCCCAAAGGTAATCCGGGACTGTTGGATCCATCCTCCTCCATGGAAAACATACTACTTGCTGAACCACGAGAAGCTGGTACATTTTTATTACGGTATTGACTGTTGGGCTGCGATGGAGTTCTTGTGTTCCCCGGCGACTCAACTGGGGGATTGAAAGGCCCAGCAGAACCGGTGGTATTGGAGTTTGTACTTCGTGCTCGTATCTTTTCGGCCTTCTCCCGTTTATCTGCTTTGAAGAAGAGATCAAGGGGTGATTCCTCTCTATGTGACACATCCCTAAATATTTGTGCTGAAGATGGAGTTTGCGAGGATTCATCTGCCGAGGAATCTGGCTCTTTGATCGCACTTCCAGTCCTGAGCGCTGGTGATTCTGGGACAGACTTTGAAAAGAAACTGGGCATAGGTAAAGCGGACGGGGCGGGAGATGCATGGAAAGTTGGACCTGCATAGACTTGAGCAGCGGATGGTGTTTGAATAGGTCTTGGAGCAGTTGAGCCACTGGCAGATTGAGCACCGGTCAATGGCGGGGTAGTTCGATCACCCCTAGGTGCAACGGGAGACGTCTGAACATTTTTGGGTCTTCTTTTATTGGTAGACTTTCTGGAACTATTGTCGGGTAGGGCTGAATTTGGTTTATTTTGAGAGGCTGGCTGGCTTTGCTGGACTCTTCGAGGAGTTCGAGGAGGGGTAGTAGGTTGCTGATCAGAATAGGTCATCGAGGGGTGCATGTTTTGTAAATATGCTTGACTATTGCAATCATGTGGACTTTGAGGGGCGTTTCGAGGTGAGGCTGTTCCGAAGTCTGCAGCGAAGCTTTGGGGTTGACGTTGCCCTTTGTGCGGAGTCATCGAGGACATCTTAACTTGACGCCTATGAATGGATGATGAAAGCTATTCTTTATACACTGAAATTCGAGTGATTGTGCTTGGTAAATAAGAGACGAAAGCAAGCTTCCGCGTGTCTGTGCTATTGGGTGTATAGATCAGATGGTACGAAATGGTGGGCTATAGGTAAGGAGGTGGACGTTCGTTGGTTGTGTCTCGCAATCTAGTAGAAGCGTAGTATTTTTGGTTGAATCTGTTTAATTTTACGTGGTTGAATGATTGAAGTGAGTTATTCATTGTTTTCGGTATGATGGTTTGATAATTTGTAGTATGTTTTTTTAACAAGAGAAGGGGGGGAGAGAGGCTGAAGTAGATGCGATACAGCGACCGATCGCCCTACTCCGTACCGTTTCATTGATCGATTTGTGATTAGTCATACCCTCAGACGCTTCAGACAGATCAGATGCGATTCCATGCCGACACCGTGAACGGGACGTAGGCAATGGATGTAGTTCAAAGACATCTTTATTCATTCAACAGCCCTACGGCTATAGCTACAGCCACAGCTACAGCCCTACGGTTGATTAGTTCTATTTCTTGTTAGTTTGGTGAAAGTTAGAGATCTGATATCATTAAACCCCAAGGAATTATAGTACAGTATTAGCATCTTTATAACATCATATTAAATAAGCGCCCTCCTTTTAGGCTTTATCTATACCAAGCCTGAAAGCGGAGCGGCCAATTCATCACGTGACCAAATACCATTATGCCTAAACTACGGATACTAGGTAGGTAGGTAGTTCCAGAATATCAAAATACCATCATATGTCTACGGTAGATTGATATCTATCTGCATCCAAAATCATACATAATCAAGAAGTCCTTTCATTTTAGATTCCGAGATTAAACGCTCTTCCATTGCAACAAACACCAACCTTCATTTAAGTCGATTAATACAATCATCAGCTTATCCATATTATTAAATTCGCAAACCAATTCGTTCGCATCTCATAGCAAAGTACCCCGCCAACACCAATAATTTAGATAACCATCAACACTCCAAATATTCCCATCACCATGGCAGACGTAGAAATGGCAGATGCTCCACCAGCCACAGGAAAGAAGAATGGTCTCAAGAAGGCAGGAGGTGGTGAAGGCTCGGAAGGCAAAAAGCGCTTTGAAGTGAAGAAGGTATAGATGCCTCGATTGTTGTTGGTTCTCTGCACAGCTTTAATAAGATATATAGTGGAACGCGGTAGCTTTGTGGGCATGGGACATTGTTGTCGATAACTGCGCCATCTGCAGAAATCACATTATGGATCTTTGTAAGTTCGAGAATGCCAAAGAGGATACCAACTGCTGACTTTCACAAAGGTATCGAATGTCAAGCAAACCAAGCCTCTGCCACAAGTGAGGAGTGCACTGTAGCTTGGGGAATTTGTAATGTCAGTGATTCCTTTCCCCTAGAGGTATTCGTTCTAACATCAGACTACGAACAGCACGCTTTCCATTTTCATTGCATCTCCCGTTGGTTGAAGACACGCCAAGTTTGCCCACTTGATAACAGAGATTGGGAATTCCAGAAGTATGGTCGTTAAGTTGGGGGTTTGAGATTGGTTTGGGATTGGATGGGATATTTGAGGAAGATGATGAAGCTACGGACATGAAGTATAATATACCAAAAAGAGCGGCACGAATCTCATCTGCGCGGTTCATCCAAGACCCAGTAGGAGGCAAATGGAGAATTTCTGGCAGGATTGGCGTTAAGGACACAGAAGTAGAGCGAAACTTCGGTACAATGTAGCTTTCAATGTGAAGCTTTTTATTTGTGCCAATATATTGTTTGCATTTTGAGGTATTCCCAATCCTATGACGCCCCCAGATTAAATATCCCTTCAACATTTCTTTAGCCAACAGTCTTTCCATCCACAACAATCCCTTGTGTCGATGCATCCCGCCCACCTAAAGGTAACCATCTAACGGGATGTTTCTTGTAGAAGGGCCATGGAGGCACAACGATGGCGAAAGTGAATGCCGTTCCAAGTAAACCGAAAGCAAGCGCCAGTTTGATATCTTGTTTGAAGAAGCCAACAAAGAAGGCAATGGCCTATTCCTATCAATCAGCATATTTCGAATGACCAGGAATGGATAGAATGATTTACTCCGGATATTGCTAACAGAGCTGTTGTCAAGAATTCTGCCAATCTTTGACCTTCAAAGTCCTACACGCGGAACAGGGAATCAGCATCAGACCCAGCTTTGTGACCTTCAATAAGATGATTGTATGAATGATTTGTATACTAACAATTTGGCCTTCGGCAAGATCCCGAACCTGGTCAAGAATTTGGTCTGCCATAATCGTAATTGTTGTGCAAAGCTGGATGATCGAATTACGGAAACAACGAATCAAGCCTTTGTACTAGATAAGAAAGACGAATTTGTGCAATGGTACCAAATTCTAAAGTGCAGGTGTCCCTTGAAGCTTCAAGTTGAGGCCACACTTCAGCCTTGTTGAGTTGTTATGGCTGTAGATACGCACCCTTGACTACTAATCGCCTTGGCCGAGAATTGGTAACCGGGGGGTAGAAGCACATGGCTAGAGTTAGAGTTGAGTTTGGGTGAGGGATGAGCGATTTTTGTGCAACAGGATGGACAGTTGACTTGATTCCTGTTACTCAAATGGCTTGATATTAAAGTTATACTCTACTAGGCAGATAATACTATAGAATTCATGAGCTGGACGAAAACCTTCAAGTCTTGGCTAAATCGATGGTAGTACTGTAGATGAGATGTGATCGGAGAAGATTCCAGTTCATGTAGGGCGATAATCCACGACCAAAAGAAAGGCTTGGACAGCATGCAAGAATACATTCTCAGATGTCTGGATATACCAATGAAGATGTCTCATGTCACCAATTCACATTCCCAAAACAAGATCAAGACGTCTTCTCTTCTCGTAGGACCAAAGTAACCAACGACCATTAGACAATTGAGAAGGCAGGCAACCCAATGAATTCAATAGGCCAATCAATGCACCAAACAATCCCGTATTTGAAAAGACAACTTTTGTACTGTAACTTGTATCGTGCGGCCTGCTGAAGAACATTCTCACAATTTATTATCAGGTCTTGGCCCTTTGATGATAATAATAATACACACACAAGAAGTTAATATGATATGGATCATCTATTAGTTACTAGTCAGTCACTGGTACTGTAGTTAGGCCGTCGGGTACATATATTACTAAGCGCCTCCACCAACATTTCTCTTTCAAGCTTTCTTCCTCCAACTCCACTTCCTTCTTGTCCTCCCTTCTTGAAAAAATTGCATCTCAAACAATATCGGATTGGTTTCGACCTTTCAACTCCCTTTCTTATTTAATAAATACAACATCTCACATTTCATTTATTATCTTCAATTATCATTTTGCCATTGGCCAGCCACTTGTCAAATATCCTTTTATTTGGCCATTGGCTGTACCCTTAGCCATTACATAACGAGTACGCTCAGGGTTCCCAACACTACATAAAACAGGCCGACCTTTTTTTCAACTTCTTCTACCTTGAAAAACTTCAACTCGAGACCGGCCACCCATAAAACCTACTTGTCCACTCTTCTAACAACCCAAGCCACGATCAAAGTTATTCAAATACCGTCCCATATCAAAATATTCAAATTGTCGCACCAGAGCGATTGTCGAACTCGAGCGTCTATTCATTTCGACTCATAACGCCTCAACGGCTTCATCAACAATCAACCACCAAATTGGCGGGACTCGTATTCCAAGGCTTTTCCTTCATCCGTCCCCTCCTCGGTCCAGTGAAGATCTGGGCCTACTGCGGAGGCGACAAGAAACCCCCATAATTGCACTTTAAGCAATCCAACAACGAAACATACAACTGCAACTATACATACAAATAAAAAAAGGGGTAGCGGATGGACGAGTAGCCATTCTTCACCAGAGATCACACTGTACAGGGAGCACCTGTGCAAAGCCAGCTATCAAATTGACGCCAAACAAGCGGTGGGCGCTCGTTGCGACCTGCCTGGACTTTGAAAGCTTTGGCTTCCTAGAAATCTGTATGTCATTCTTGTTGTAACATGTCGAGTCACATGGCTAATTCGCATGCAGAAACTTTACCTAAATATATCTTATCTATAATATTATAACTCAAAATGTCTGAACACGAAGACACTTCCCTTGATACCGGCTACAGCACGCCGGTGCCAGAATTAGATGACCACCGACATCAATCCCAAGCTCTACCAAAAGCTCGTTCTCGCAGCGGTACGATCGATAGCATGCAAGCTCCTTCTCCTCGAGCTCCACAGAGTCCAGACCTTGCACGTGTAAACAACACGCTTCTTCAAACAATCGCAAGAGATTTCGAGGAAGCCATTGTCGACGAGGACTCGAGAGGTGTATCTCCAATGGCCATTCGAATGGCAGATAGAAGTCGTAGAGGAACCGCAGCCACTGCTGATATTCGTTCCCTATCACCACCAAGCTCGGTGAAAGCATTTGCAGATGCAAGAAGAAGAGAACGAGAAATGTCCGTTTCGGACCCGAACTCTGGAAAGGCATTTGCAGATGCCAGACGGCTCGAAGATCATAATGCTCTTCATAGAACAGAGTCACACGCTAGTCACAGAAGCCATCGTACATTTCGTAGCAGACGTTACACCAACGAGAACGATGCAAAGAGCTTCGCAAGTTCGTGCAAGTCGGCAAAGGAGGATGTTTGCTTTCCTCTACATGCTTCTCCAACCAAAAACACCTTACAAATCAATTTTGAAACCCTCGAGGATTTCATTTTGGAGGAGGAAAATCGTTCCAAGACTCCTCTAAACCACACTCAACCTCGAATCTTCCACGATTTGAGAAATAATGGTGCGGTGCCCATGATTGTTACATCGGAAGGTACGGTTGTTGATATTCCCTCGGGTCCACCATCAATCAATGAGAAGTTGGATTCATCCAGCCTTGAGCTTACCCGACCAAAGCAATCACACTCAGACACTAATAGGTTTGAATACTTTTCCTCGCACGGAGTAGATAGTATTCACGCATCAGAATTTGGTGATCTCGTCCTGCCAGGAGAAGACATAAGAACCCTATTCACGCCTCCACAAGAAGAAGGAGAACAAGGAGAGAGTGTTTGGTGGTTGAATATGAACAGCCCGACAGAGGAGGAAGTTCGTGTGATTTGCGAGGCATTTGGTGTCCATCCTTTGACCATCGAGGATATCACAGCTCAAGAAACGCGAGAGAAGATCGAACTCTTCCCTTCGTACTACTTCGCTTGTTTCCGTTCCTTTAGCGTTGTAGAGATTGAGGACGGTCAGGAATACGACCCATTCAACATTTATGTCATTGTATTCCGAGAGGGCCTACTCAGCTTCAGCTTTTCGCCAAACCCACATGCCGGCAGTGTTCGTAAGCGTATCACATTGCTAAAAGATTATTTGTCTTTGAACAGCGATTGGATTTGCTACGCGCTCATGTAAGTTCTCCCAACAAGTCACCGAGATCATGAACTGACAACCCCACAGCGATCACATCGTTGATACCTTCGGCCCTGTTATCCACAAGATCGACAATGAAACAGATACGATTGAGGATCAAGTATTCATTGCTCGCAGTGATGACATGCATGCCTTTTTACGAAAAATCGGCATGGTTCGAAAGAATGTTATGGGCTTGATGAAACTTCTGGGTGGCAAGGCCGATGTCTTGAGAGGGTTCACAAAGCGCTGTAATTCCAATTACCTCGTCACTCCTCATATGGATATTGGTATGTATCTTGGCGATATTCAAGATCACGTTGTCACCATGATGACCAGTTTGGGTCACTCCGAGAAGATGCTCTCAAGATCGCACAGCAATTATCTCGCACAGCTTTCGATTGACAACATCACCCAAGGGAATAACGCAAACAAGGTTCTCAGCAAGATTACTCTCCTCGCCTCCATCCTTGTTCCTCTTAACTTGGTATGTGGTATGTTTGGGATGAATGTTGCTGTTCCTTTCAGGGACGCGAACAGTCTCATTCCGTTCTTTACAATTTTAGCTGTGTTGGTGGTTTTCTCTCTTGCTTCCTTGGCCCTTGCAAGACGGTATAGATATATTTAGAAGATGTTTGTGGGAAGATATGTGCTTGGGCAAATAATACCTTTGGGTGGTTTGCAATTTTGGTAGATGTGGGACAGAAATTGGGCTAAAATCATGGTGTTACTAATACGGATCTTTTGGATACATTGTAGATGTCTTTAGATTTTGATATTGTTAATAATAAACCAGATACTACCTAGAATGTATGAATTGCAGGACTTCAGTAATGTGATGATTGATATGCGCTTCAAGATGTCTGGCCGTCCGTTACATTATGTTCGCAAATGTCGAAGTAGGCAAAAATACTTTTCCACGTGACCTGGTCAATGACGCTGATACCGATAATCTTTGAACCCGGCAAAATTTCTGAAGCTCTCTCAAGCTCTTGTATCAAACCATTGAATTTCAAACCCAGCAAACCACCAATTTCTCTGTCGCACACATAGGAACCCTTTCCTTTGCAAAATAAGATCTCAACACCCAACTGCGAATTTCTCCATAAGCTAACGAATATGGATTCCTCATCTCTTCAACAAACACCGGATCTCTCAAAGTTGTCGGACAGAGACAAGCAGGAATTGCAGCAATTTATTGTTAATGAGACGCAGAAGGCTAGGATTCAACAGTGTATGTTATTTTTTCCCTCCTCTTCTTTCCTTTCTTTTTCTTCTTTTCTTTGGCTTTTGAAGTTTGTTTTCAGGAAGGGGGGTTTTGTTTGGGGGGGGGGGGGGGGTTGTAATTGTATTATATTGCATTGCCACGCGCCGAGCATCCTTCCCCTCCACGTCTCGAGAGAGGGAGGAATATATCCGAAGACATGAATCAAATAAGAAGCACAAGCTAACAGGCTCGCACTAGCCGTTCACTCCCTCACCGACGTCTGCTGGAAGAAATGCGTCACGGGCAGTATTCGCAGCGGCAAGCTGGATAAGAGTGAAGAGAGCTGCACGATGAATTGTGTGGAGAGGTTTTTGGATAGTAGTATGGCGGTGATTACGCATTTGAATACTATGAGGGCGAATGGGGGGGCTTAGGTTGATTGGAGGGGTGGGTTGTTGTTTGGGGAGATGGAGGGGAAGAAGGAGGATGTATGATTATAAGTTTGTATGAGATGGGTTTGGATGGGATGGAATGATGTTTTGAGGGAAAAGTTTGTGTTGGGATAGACATGATAAGTCATGTATACTCTCTACTTCTTTATGATATGACGAGGTGAGGGTGAGGGGGGAAGGGGGATGGAGTGTTAAACGAGGTATATGGATATGAATGAGACATGCATGAATGGTGTCTTTTGTATGAATAGAAAAATCTAGGCGGATACGCTATGTGACATGGGACCAATGAAGAACATGAGATCCCTTCTTGCAGGATCTTGACCTCGTTGTGGAGGAAGTCGATGGGTGGTGCTTGGCTGTATTAATGTGTGGGGGTAGAAATGTAGCAAAGTCGGCGGATAGACAGCCATTCTACATGAGGGGATGTTAGTCCAATATAGGATTTGATGATCACTTGGAGGCACTCATGAGTTTGGAGTAAAAGCTTGACTTGTTACAAATCATGTCCCTCATGTACATGGAACTCCAGGATTTTCATGTGGATTCATGCAACCACAAGCTGAATCGATTCGCTTGTACACAGTTTCTCGATAACAACATCATAATGTAGCACAAGTGGCATAACAAAGAGCAGTCACAAACAAAACATATGCAAATTCAAGTGTATCAAGAATTGTCATTGACAGGGTAATACTGCATTGGTATACACATTTTGAAAATCATCTCATTACGCTAAATGGATGTGGGTATCGACCAATCGTAGAAAAAGCTGGTTGTTTTCTTCAACCATAAAACTTTTTGTTTCCCTCAAATCCAGATTCCTAATTCCACTCCCAGTTTTGATAATTTAGACAATGGCGAGCTTGGTGGCAGCAATGTCAAGAGCATCAACATCAGCAGTGAGACGGGCGAAGGCCTTCTTGGATCCATCAGGTCTGTAGTCGACGTGTCAGTAATTGCACATGATTGAAAAATTTGAATTGAGCCTACCTGATGAGGGTGTTGATCTTGACGGTGTCAATGTCGTAAAGCTTCTTCAAGGCCTCCTTGATTTGAGCCTTGTTGGCCTTGATGTCGACGATGAAGACGAGTGTGTTGTTCTCCTCGATCTTCTTCATGGCGCTCTCGGTGTTCAATGGGTGGATGATGACCTTGTGCTCATCGAGACGGGGTTGGGAAACGATGGAAGTACGTGGGTACTTTGGTGCACGGGAGAGTTGGAGGGTCTTAGGTCTGTGGAAGGTGGTCGAGAGACGGACCTTGCGGACCTTGTGGGAGTGAACCTGAAAATACCATTAGTATCAAATATTAATCTCAAGAATGAACAGAAGAACTTACACCCTTCAAGGTAGCCTTAGCAGCGGCATTGGCCTTCTTGTTACCACCCTTGGCGGCGGCACCTATTAAAACTTACGCATCAGCAAGCGCTCTTGAAGAACTCGCAATATCTGCTACTGCTGGTGCGCATCTTTCGCATTCCTTCCGGCTGTATCTGGAAATACTTTCATATTTCGCAATTTCAAAGCGGTCGCAATATTTTCCCCAAGGACGATATTGCGATTAAGAAATGCGATCAATGCAAATTTGAGAGAAAGGAGACTGTACCTTTCTTTGCTACGGGAGCCATTTCGACGAATATACTTCCTGAGGGATTAGTATTGGAATTGAGTTGTCGAGAAGTTGATGGATTGCTTCAGAAAAGTATCTCGAGGGAAAAAGTCGAATTCACAGATCGTGGGCGAAAATTTCGCTAATCGGAGAAATTGTTTTGCCGGATACCGAAGAATGACAAGGGATGCATTTTCCATCTAATTTTTGAAGTAAATACTTTATGTACTATTTTAATCTTCTGTTATTAATTGATTACTTTGTTTTTTCTATATTCGTGAAGATATTCCGTTTTTTTTTCGCTCGTGAGGACTCATGCTGGTTTCAGCATTGATTTGAAGTTCTCAAATCTTTCACCATGGGTATCAACAAGAAAACAAAACTCAAGTCACTCTCACATGGTCGACCACTCACGATCAAGAAACCCGCTCAACGTATTTCAAGCAAAGCTACTCGGACAATTATTCGTAAGCACCATACGTTAGAAAAGCAAAAGGCCAAGGCGTTAGCAGAAGGTGATGAAGTTAAGGCGGCGGCACTAACACGTGAGATTGCTTCACAAGGGGGACTGGAAAGCTATCAACGTGCAAGTCTAATCGGGCAGGGCAATGATAGAGGTGGGGATAGTAGCAAGATCTTGATGGATTGGCTAGCGCCTCTATCCAAAGATCTCAAGGGCCTAGTTGAGAGGAAGTCACCTGTCCGTATGTTAGAGGTTGGAGCTCTGAGTACTACAAATGCTTGTTCGAGAAGTCACACCTTTCATGTTGAGAGAGTTGATCTAAATAGTCAATCGGAGGGAATCACGCAGCAGGATTTCATGGAACGACCGCTACCGAAGGACGAAACCGAAAAATTTAACATTATCAGTCTTTCTCTAGTCTTGAACTACGTTCCGGATGGCGTAGGCAGAGGTAATATGTTACTCCGAACTCGCAAATTCTTGGAGACAATATGTCCGGCCGGTGATGGCTTTAGTGAATGGTTTCCGGCATTGTTCTTGGTACTGCCGTCGCCTTGTGTGAACAACTCACGTTATATGGATGAAGCGAGACTGGAAGCAATCATGGAGAGCTTGGGATACGTCATGGTGAAGAAGAAGCTTTCGAACAAACTGGTATATTATCTCTGGCGTTTACAGTCGCCAACGATGAAACCACGGCAATGGAAGAAGGAAGAGATTCGAGCTGGAGGCAGCCGCAACAATTTCTCAATTGTGCTTAAGAATTGATCGATAAAGAGGGGGGGTGGAGGGCAGGGGGTCTACATCCACATTGTACGTTTATGGGCCGGTTGCAACTGTGTCCCACGAACGACTATCAAAAGGAATCCTACGACAAGCAACACAAATCCTGGTATCGACCGGAATGTCCAGCTTGCTTCCGTACACAGAGGGGTTGTATAATGCGTGGAGCGATAGGCGCAAGATGCAAAATGGGCTCGGACTACAAATTTTATATGGTGGGTCGGCACCCTTGAGGAACATTTCGGCCTCTCCTGATGAATAAATAGACAAGAAGAAAGATCGCCAATCAGTTATCGAAAAGGTACTGGTTCGTAATGCGAAACAGTCAAAATCATGAATGGCATGGGGAGATTCGGGAGGATTAGTTGAGAACTTGAGGCATTCGAAGGTGGGGGGACTTTCGAGTTTTTACACAAAAGTACCATGTAAAGAAAGGATGGATAAGAATATGGTAGATATGATATCAGATTGGCCGAGAACTGCAAAGCACCTGACGGGCAGGTGGTGGGGCATTTAATCCATGCATCTACCTGCGCCGCTGCATTTCCAAGTTTGTACTAAAATGTTACACTACTTGAAGGGCAAAGTCGAAGATTCCAGTCTAAATGGTAACTTGGTAAGTTGGAAAGTCTGGGAAAACTTTGCTTGAAGGAACTCAACGAATGAGAATCATAGGAGTGGGAAGAGGGGAAGAAATGAAAGTAATGGTTGCACGAAAATACAAGGGATGATATATATAAAATTTGTGTTGTGCATAAAATTGATGAATCTCGCATGATATCGGCATGAAAGTCCGATAAGCGTTATCTTTGGCTGGAGAAGCTTGCTTGATTTTTAAAGAGGCGGACTAAAACCTTAAAAATAGCAATCTAGATAGATCTTAATATACAACCCACACCCAATTACACCCAGTTCTTGATCCTCCCTTATCAATTTGCTCGTGTGTCCATTCTCAACAAATATTAGATGGTTTCGCGGTGATTTTGCTTATTAAGTTTTACTAAGGATTCGAAGATTTTATAATTTTTGTCATATTCAGTTTCTGACTGTGGCATTTGATGATAACGCAATAACGAATAACACATTGCCTCCTCATCATGGCGCCTCCTCCCAATCGAAATCCAACAACTTTTTATGAGTACGAGCATGGCACATCAGGATCTCCCAGAGGCTCTATCAGTAGCAATCGAAGTGTACGATTCGACTCGGGCAATTTCTCTCCATCTGCAGAATCTGATTATCTAGCCCCTGGGGACCAGAATGAACACATGGAAGGTCTGAGGAGACGAAGGTATTTCATCTTCTCTTTCTTTGCGTATATAATAACTAATTTTTGTTTTCAAGGTCTTCGATTGCCATGCGATTTAACTCTATTGCCCATGCCGGAGGTGTAAATAGTATCGAGAACTTCGCGCGAAGTGTAACACGAGCTACTGCCTTCCACGAAATTACTCCGCGCCGCCCGTCGTTCATATTTGCTGGGGACGGCACCGGAGAGGGTGATGATCCTGATCTAGAATATGGAGGATCACAGGCGGACTATGGTAGAACACCTCGATCATCCTTGATCAGAGAACAGCTACGAAGATCAAATTCGGATGGTGTGGGTGATGATGAATCTGCAATTGGCGATGAGACAGAGAGCAACCTATCCCGGGTTGCCAGCCACATGAAACCCCAAGGAGAACGACTTCTTGGAGGCGATCGCGCAAGTGTGCAAGGAAGTGTAAGAGGCGGTCAATCTATCTTTGCTATTGCTCCGCATCTATCAACTCCTTTGGCAGGAAGCTATGGAACGTCCTACGGCACATTACGTTCAAACTTAAACGAGTCATCGATGGTCCATGCTGGCCAACTTTGGCGACAACAACAGGCCACCGGCGCAAATGTTGCTGGTGGGGAACACATGCCTTTGATTGTCAAGGAGGTCGAAGAAGATGGAAAGATCGTACTTGTGGTTGAGGGACAGTCTACGCTTCCACAGACGATCCTTAACTCCACGAATGTTCTCATTGGAGTTGGACTACTCAGTCTCCCTATGGGTTTGAAGTACTCGGGACTGCTATGTGGCATGATATTACTCTTTCTATCGGCGCTTGTTACGTCTTACACTGCGAAATTGTTAGCTAAGTGTATGGATAGAGATCAGAGTCTTCTGAGTTTCGCAGACATTGCTTATGCAACCTATGGTCGCAAGGCAAATATTGCGACTAGCATCCTTTTCACTATGGAGCTTCTTGCGGCATGCGTTGCCTTGATTGTCCTTTTTGCAGATTCCCTTAACTCGCTAATTCCATCCGTCGGAGTCAATGAATGGAAAATCCTATGTGGTCTTCTTTTGATACCACTAAATTTTGTCCCTCTGCGGTTCCTGAGTTTTACCAGCATCCTTGGAATCGTCTCGTGTTTTTCCAGTATGTAAATCTTTCCTCCAATTCCAACATACCAACTAACCATGCTAGTTGTGCTAATAATTCTCATTGATGGGTTTGTAACACCACGAAATCCTGGTTCTCTATTGGAACCGGCAACTCAATATATTTTTCCAGCCAATGTAAGTGTCTTGGATGTGCCTCGTCTCAGTATTATACGCCATTGCATATCATATCATCACCAAAAACACCCAGGCTATCAGGTCTATTGTATTCTCGTACACTTCTTACCTAAATTGATGTACTCAAAACGCGGTGTTCAAATTCGAATCAAAGAATCATCTCCTAATCTAATGTTTCCGAAAATGAGATTAACATGATATGATATCTATTACTCTACTTTTTGCTAATACTACTCCTGTCTAGTGGCTCACCCTCCCACTTTCGTTCGGCCTTATGATGTCGCCCTGGGGAGGACATTCGGTTTTCCCCAACATTTATCGTGACATGAGGCACCCGTATAAATTCGACAAGGCAGTCAAATACACATTCAGTTTCACAGTATGTTTCAATTATTCTGCAAACTCGCCTACATTGTGCTAAACATCTCATAGTATGTTCTTGATGCTACAACTGCTCTAGCTGGTATATTGATGTTTGGAGGTAAGCCCCGCATTTCAAATTCAGCGCTCCCCTTTTCCTTACATCTTAGCCTTTGGGTCTATCCTTCTTGCGCTCAAGAAATCCATCTCCTACAAGCAGCTTCACTGTCAGACAGACACTAATATGTATGTAGATAACGTTATGGACGAAGTGACAGCCAACATTATTGGAAACTCAAGCTACCCTCGCAGCTTGTCTCTCATGATATGCATTTTCATTGCCATAATTCCACTGACCAAAGTTCCCCTGAACGCCCGCCCTATTGTTTCTACAATCGAATTGCTCTGTGGGCTTGACTCTCGCGCCATTCCCGAATCACAGGCCCTTACCGGAATGTCGGGCTACACACGTGGTATAATCAAAGTTGCCATTCGTATCATTGTTCTCATCGTATTTGTAATCATTGCTATTGTCTTCCCGGCTTTCGATAGTATCATGGCGTTTATGGGTTCGGCTTTATGCTTTACCATTTGTGTCATTCTACCACTTTTGTTCTACGTCAAGATGTTTGGAAAGGAAATTAGTAGGAGAGAGCTGATATTGGATTACTGCTTGATTGCTGTTAGTTCTGTACTGGCGATTGTGGGTACTGTCTGGGCTTTCTTGCCCAAGGAACTTATTCACGCCGAATAACGCGCGTACGGCAATCAACGCGTTTTTAATATTCTTAGGGAGGCAGCACACATGCTTCGGAAATGTATTCGTTGCATGGTTTACAAGGATTGATATTGGAGTTCTGGATTATGCATTGATGGTGGTCTATTGATACTCTCTATGCAGTCGCTCCATACCCAGATTTTCTTTATCTTGTTCATACATATTTCTTATTCGGTTCTCGGGCTGTCAGTCATGGAGAAAGGTCGCCGGTTGTTCTGTGCATATGATGGAGATGAAATTACGTATATAGTTAGGGTTTAAATGAGAAATAGGTTATACTACTCGATTTCGTGCAATGTTCTCGTGAGCATTATATGTAAGTGTCCTTTGACTATTTGCTTTCGGGTGTACATAGTCTTGAGTAAGCTACCGGTGAGTATTGGGACAATTGTAGTGGAGATATACGAGTGAATATCTACTCGACTAATTGAAGGAATAATACTCATGCTTTCATTCAAATCATGTCGTAAGAATACAAAATAGGTAGATGTGATAATCTAAAGTCTTCCCCATTACTCTGTAGGATTCTATATGATTAAGTGGTATCCTCATGCCTTTATCAAGTCTTCTCATCTTATTTTCAATGCCCACCTTTCGCAATTGCATCTCTACACCTCACATTGTGAGACAAAAGGTCTAATTTATATCTCCGATCTATATATACAGTCTGGATTCCTGATATTACATGCAATCCCATCATCATCCATTCGCATACTTTTGCATCACTGCTTCTTATCGGATTGTCCCTGTCCCTGTTCCTTTTCCTTCTTGGTAGCATCCGGTTGACCGACAATCTTAACGGCATCTTTCGTGTAGATGTAACTCATTCCGCTCCAAATGGTGGTTGTGGCTACTAGGTATCTGTACGGTTTGTCAATATACTACTCTTATCGACTTTTCGGTATCTCATTCATGTGGAGTACCGAACCTCCCCATCTCAGTTCCTCACACTTCGCACTCCAAGCCTCGCTATTTACAAATGCTTCTTACGAAATATCTTGCCAAAGAAAGAAGAAGTAGAAGAAGAAGAAGGGAGGAAACATAAATCGACTCACTGAAACCCCGTCATAGCAATTCCAACATCCCAAGTAATCAACGGCAAAGCCGTCGTCGCTCCAATCAACCCCAGCTGCAATGCAGTGTTATACTTGCTAATAGTAGTTGGATGTACCTCCGCCGATGGAAGTGAAAAATCCCAATAACGAGAGAAGGTTTTGGGAGGAGGGAGAGAAATCCATCGCCAATAGATGGCAGAGATGGCGAGCCCAATGTCACGGCCGAGAATTATGGTTGCGAGCCAGACTACGATGAAGGGGGTTATGTTTAGTGGTGTCTTCTTCTATTGAAAGGAATGAGGATTGATGTTCGAGATTTTGGGGAGAGATTGACATCATCAATATGCAAAGGCACAAAGCAGAAGCAAATAAACACATACCAGGCAAACCCCCCTTAATCGCCAAACAAACCGTCAAAATTGTCATCAGCGTCTTGTCTGCCATCGGATCAATAACCGTGCCCACCACCGTTTGCAAATTCCATTTTCTCGCAATCCATCCATCCACCAAATCCGTAATCCCAGCATAGGCAAAGAGTCCAACAGCCCACGCGTGTTGATCATGCAGAACGAGGTATCCACAAACGGGCGCAGCGATGAGACGAGAAAAGGTGAGGATATTGGGGACGGTATAAATATTTTCGTGGGGAGTGAGCGATTTCATGGATTTTAGAACTTCGAGGGGTTTCTTAAGGGGTGTGGGTGGGGGCGTTGCTTGTTTGCTGTAATTGGGTTTGCATTAGGTCTCTTCATGTTTGAGAGGGAAAGGAAAGAATTAAATCCAATAAGAAATCCATCGCTGTGTATATAAACAACTCTCAAGTCCATCTAGCTCATCTCCCATCAACGAAAGCGTCACTCGACTTCTCATAATCTCGTAAGTCACGTGATATAAATCCCCTTTCCAAGATAGTCTCATCCCAACTCCCACCAAAAGAAGAAACAATCACCATACCTTTCCTTCTCCCCACCACTCTCCGTCGAATACCTCACAGTCCTACTCCCTGGCCGTGATCTGTAACTCATTAGCCTCCATACCACACAACCCGACGCGGCCATCACCACCCGCAAAATAACTCAATCCTCACATATCAGAAAAAAGCGCACCCCCATTCCTCCCCTCCCAACCCCACCCCACACTGCTCCCCCTACACATCGATCTCGAAAACGTATGCATCGCAACCCGCGGCATCGAACGCGTGCAGTTCGTTCCCATCCGCGCCCGCATCCCCATTCCCGTCGCCAGCCCTCCCTTCCACAACACGAAAAATTGTTGTTGAGCCATCATCCCCGATCTTCTCCTTGCATCCCGATTTTCCCTGCAACCCTGAAGAAAACTTTACCCAAAACCCAGCAGCACTGAAAAACTCAATTCGACGGGAAGTTTATTTTGTCGAAAGTCAAAAAGATATGGTTTGAGTTTGTTGGGTGTTTGGGGTGGGAAGAACCTTGATATTAAATCGGATAGAATCCAAAATACACTTTTCCAATCAAATATGGAATTGCCCGCGGGGAAGGTGGGGTGTCTACTCTTTCGGAAACCAATAGCCGCCGCGCGTTTATTGGCGGTAGGTAAGGTATCACAATGTTTCATCACCTTAAATCTACAAAATATGAACATGAGCTTCAAGGAATGTTTCTGTTTACTTTTTCAAGTGTAGGAGGGTTTGTTGATAATTTTGTACTATTTTCGTCTATGGAAAAAACACCGAGAAGCATTGAAACTCATCTTTGATGCACAGTAGTAAATGTGAAAGAATTTATTACTTTCATGAAAAGAGATAAATCAAGGTATCAGAGAGAGAGAAAGATCGATTGACACAAATATCAAGTAAGATTCACTTTCATAAAACATTTTCTGTAAGTTCTTTAAGAATATCAATATTTAATTACAAATTCAAGCCTATTTAAGAGCTGCTCGCCCAATTGACCTCTATAAAACTGTTCAATATACAGTTGTAAAATGGATAATTTCAACAACGCCGACAAAACCAAGAATCAATGACACCTATTGGGATCATCGTTCAGTAATGGTATAACAATGGTATCCGCCCCGACAATCATTCCGAGAATCTTGCTGCTAAATACCTGCAATACACGTACGCCTGCGCCAGCGACCATGCGTAACCCATATACACACACACGAACTTATATATACCCTGGCGCCGGCAGTCACCCGTAACCCATACATACGTACATACATGTATTTAAACGATTAAAATCAAAGTAAAAAAGTTTCAAGAACCGGCATCTCAACTGCCAAGAAGGAGACTTTGTCTCATAAGCCATTTTCGAATAACCAAAACAAAGAAAAAGCTTCCTATCGATAGAGAAAGGTTGCAAAAATGGTAACGATCATGAGACATCCCCTCCAAAGAAAGAGATTGAATGTATCGTCAAAATATACAAAGAAGTTATGCTCACTCTCCAGCTTCGCATCCGTTATTAGGATGAGCGTAGTGGCGTGGAGGAGAAATTTATGGCGTAGGAGAAAGAGCAGGAGCTGAATGATACAGGACATCCGGTTCTGAAGAATAGAGAATCAAAGTTGGCATATTAAGTTATCTGCCACTTTTTGAATCAAAAGCTTCTAAAGCCCGTTTGAGGAAGGCCAAGTTTGATGGTCCACGTTGTAATGAGCATGCCCAGTGCTAACGTTTCCTGGCGAGGTTTCCATGTTCTGAGGATATTGATTGCCGGCTTGTGTGTTATATGGTTGGTTAGATTGTGCCATGGTCCGCTGAGCTTGAGAGTAACCATGCGAAGGAGTGGTTGCATCTCTTGACTGATATAGATTTGGGGAAGCGTATGTACTCTCATTGAAGTTTCTCGAGCCCATTTGGCTCTGGAACATTCCAGACGCCCCCGAGTCGTGTGAACTCCTCGAGCTCATTTGGCCTTGGATCATGGCAGGCATCCCCGATACCATTTCAGATACTCCAGAACTAAGTCCTTGCTGGCCGTAACTCGAAGATCGGTGCGCGAGGGGTGTTGCATTCATGTTAGAGATGGAACCATGTCGCTGCTGTCTGTAGACATTGTTGTATGCATCAGCCCTTTGTGTGTCATACGTGCTTGGGGCTGGTGAGTATTGAGGGTAAGAAGAGCCATGCGAACTTGTCGCAGGTAATCCTCCGGTATAAGGACTGATGGAATTTGGGCTTCCAGAAAGAATGGCGTTGTAAGAACTTGGACCTGAGCTTACTGCAGGGAAATTTCCGTTGAATGGCGCGAGACTGTATGGTGCGGCTGACATGCCCATTGTGTAGTTGTTGTTGGAGAGGAGGCTGTTGGATTGATATGACATACCATGCGTGGATGGTGCGGGTAGTCGTGGCGCATTTCGATTCGAATAGTCGTAATTGCTCCGTCCTGAATTGTGTTGGTAGGCAAGGTGATTTTCGTGTACGTCGTCTTCGTTCAAGAGGTTAGAGTCATTAGGAGAGTGCTTGTAGCTTTTGCTAAAGACAATGTCCCTACGCGGCTTGACGTCTGGGAATGCATTTTGTGGGATTGAAAGTTTACCGGAGACGACATCATCGATTGTGTAATACGACACAATGTGATGAGTGAGTTCTCCTACTTGGACGGTGATTGTCTTCTTAATGAGACAATTGCCATCCTTCTTGAAGTCGTATGAATCAACCAATGAACCGACCAACTCACGTTCCATCTCTTTGTTGAGCGGTCCATGCATAGAAGAGTAAATGCTACCTCCGGGACTGGTGGAACCATTGCCATTCTTTCGAATGCCCTGTCTCTTGTCTTTGGCCATGGCTCTCTTTTTCTCTCCTGGTGCAAATGGCTTATTCAACTCTCGGTAGACTAGGAAGTTTCCTACCATGCGACTTGGACTCCATGTTGTACCATCGGTCCATCGTTTTACTCCAGAGGACTGTGCTTCGTGTATGAAAATGTTGCCGCTCTTGATGAGTTCAGATCGCTCCTTGTCATGGGGGCGACGGGCAATATGGTTAATCTTTCCTACAAAGGCAGCTTCGAGAAGGATCATTGCAGCTTTTGTGTCGGGGATGTAGCCATACCAGGTTGGCTTAAGAGTGCCATTCACCGCAACCGGTACAGGCATAGGCATAGAAGCACCTAACGATGCCATCATGGAGACTGATGTGATACTATATGGGGTGGGTAGGTTGTAATGTGTACCAACGACTGTTGACTGACAGAAGGAAGAAGGTTAAACAAGAAAGGGACCGTCGGGAGAAGGTGGTGGATGTAGTAAGGTAGTAGTGGTGATATACTCCTGGTGTGTTGGACGAGTAATAATGGATTCAAGATCGGATAGCGACTATCGAATAATGAACAATGAACAATGTATATTGAAAAATATCGAATTTTCAAGCCGAGATAATGTTAAGTGGGAAGAAAAGAAGAGACCCAATGATAGCTGGCACTCCACTGAGTGACAACGACTAATGAATATAAAGTTCGGTGAGAGAATAAGGCTGAGAAAAACAAAGTTCAATATTGAACTATGGAAAGTTATTATGTGGAAATGTCAAATTGCTGGTAAAGCTTTTTTTGGTCTCTCTTTAGAATTATGAGGATGTTTGATGTTCTCGAGGTCGAAATGACGAGGTACGGGTATATATGTAAACGACGGGGTTTTGAGCTTGGGCTCTCGTTCGATACGTTCCGGCGGATGGATGTTCGAGGTCGATTCCGAGTACGATAGCTGATGGAGGCGGATGCGGATTTGGATTTGGATGCGGATGTTGATGTTGATGTTGAGGTCAGGCTTGCTTGGCTATGAAGAGCAAAGATCCCATTCAAATGGACGATTGATGATGATGATGATGATGATAGTTGGATGAATTTGAAGAAGAAGAGTATAGTCTTTTCTTTCGTTCCTTTCGTTCTTTGCTTTTGCTTTTGCTTTTGCTTTTGCTTTTGCTTTTTCTCATTTACGTGTGGGATAGTATGGTAATAAGAAGATAGAAGTGATGAACCAAATCTCCAGAACAGAAAGAGCAATTTGGAAAAACAGAGAGTTTGAGAGAAGTTGCGGGGGAAAATGAGCTAAAGTACTGGTAGGTATACTAAGTCACGACTCACATGATGTAGTAACCATCTAGTAGCATTTTACTATCATTTAAATAGTAAAAGCAAAAGCAAAAAAGCAATGAATTTTATCTATCTATATCTACGCTTAACTTAAGGAGGGAAGGAGTCAAGAGTAAACGTTTGAAAAGTGGAGTGGTGGTAATAGACGGACTCCCTGGTAGTATCAACGATTCCAGACTTTTACACTTTATTATTATTGTCCAGTGATGAGTTACGAGTTACGAGCTATTAGTTATGCTATCTTATGTTATTGGCCTGCTACATTCACCGGTCCAGTCGAGTCAAGTCAAGTCAAGTCCCAAAGAGTGAGGAATTAGAAGTCAGACCCAGGTATCCCGTTCGAAAAACTACCTGCGGATCAGAACCTGTGTACAGCGAGCGGACTTTTGCTGATTTCCGCGAGACTAATTGGAATTTTCTGCACTCTGCACTCTGCAATCTGCACTCTGCACTCTTTCATCTACAATCTGTAATCTGTAATGCATGTGGGTGTGTTATAACTTAAGTCGTGTTAGTCCAGTTAGTCGTCTTAGTCGTCTTAGTCTTGTTAGTCGTGTTAGAACTTATTAGTCGAGTGGAAATCCATCTGGTAGGTGAGGTCAAGAAGTGGACATACCAAGACTTGACGAAAAGTAGTAACTAGGTAGTAGCTATCGCATGTACTCATGTATGACTTGTGTATTTCCCATTAATTAGTGATCAATGATCATATCTGTGCATCACTTCTCTTAGTTCTCCATCTAACTCTACATGGGGCCCGGCTATTTTCTAAATGGTTCATCGCCGGTACTAGCATCTTGTTCAACTCTCAACTTGCAAGGGATGAGAAGCTGTATTGCGCCTAAGATGCAGGAACTGAACTCGAAGACTCTTGAGATTGAGAGTCAAAGACTCAAGAGTCAATTTATTCCAATGTTCAGGGCTATCCGTGGTCCAGGCGTCAAACCTTTAAATTTGAAGAACCTGAAAATAATACACCGTATATATCACACCGTACCCATCCCCAGCATACGCACCCATGAATAAATGAAGATAAAGCACGGCTGGTGAGTTGGTGAATCGTAACGTGTCGACACTACGACTGCTTGGGTCAATACTTGTCTGGGATATAGTCCTTACAAGCGTAGAACGAAATGCCTGTTTGATGGCGATGCATTGCGCTCCATCCCTCATGCCCGCCCTCACAACCAGGTGCTGGGATTTGCTCATTTGGAGGTGGGAAATCTCCGTAGAATGTAGTTTTATGCCTGTAATCTGAATTCTCGACATTTAATTTCATACATAAGCCAGCTGAGCAAATTGTCTCCAATATTAATTGACAAGGTGTGCTGTGTGCTGCGGACTAGCTTTTGCTCGACATCGTATGTACAACATGGGTTCACAAGAGCCGAAATCACTATACGACATCTCTCTGAACAGTTGGAACTTGGAACATCACAGCAGCAGATATCGTAAAAGCATTAGTATCCTATACGTGAATCCTAACCACTCCATAGATAACAATGATACAAAATTCACGCTTGAAAATGCTTAGCGCTTCGTGACATGGTCTTTGCAGGGAGGTGAGAGCTGCCGCTTCTCGGGGAAGCATTAGTTTGAAGAAAGCTTAATACCTATTATTATGCTACAAGGTAGCGAGATAATTTAAGAAAGAAAGGCTCTTTTCCACTGGTTTCAATTCATGGTCTAGTCGGCGACCCGGAAATTCACATTTCGTAGAGTTCATGTTGTATTTCTTTTGAGTTGCCATTAAGAAGTGTCAAAGATGCAGACGGGCCACCTCCCGAAAGTTAATGTACGGAGGAGCACGTTGCAGGCGGGTACCGGTATTCTGCTTATCTGGGATCTGTACTGGCTTGGCTGTGATCAGAGTTTCTCATGGCAAGGAAGTAGTGGGTGCTCTCCGTCGACAAGTTGAAAATTCCTCTTGGCTGTCAAGTCTTCAAGGTGGACGACTTTTTTTTTAGCATTATTAGCAGTGTATGTTTCTATTATTACATTTTTTGTGCAAGTTGAAACATCTTGTGATGCTCCCATGGAACACATGTCCGAAATGTATGAGAAAGACGTTTGTTTCTCGAAACTTCACAAAGAAATTTCATTCCTACGTCTGCACGGTTCGGTATTCAAGAGCGCAGCAGCTGCTACATCTCGAGATTCATTCTCGAACCTCCTGAGCATAACAGTAGCAGAATGACCCGGTGGATTTTCGGTATTAGGTACCATACCAGGCCTAGTTTTTGATCCTCGAAACGATCTTCTAGGCCTCTTGTACTTTGAGAAACACTAGATAGCGACTGTGCACCCGAAGGCGAACGACGCATACGGATTGGAGAGACAATGCGCACGATCCCCAATCGTTAGTGGCTAATGAGTGAGCAATTCCTTGCGAGCCGTTGTGTAAAGTGCAGGTTCGTCTGGTTCTCCCCCTCACTGTGTACCACGCAGTCTACTGTTCTGGGCGCCCTTGAAGTGGTGTTTGTTCTGTGACGCACAAGATGGTTCTATGATTCCTTATCGAAATAGAAAAAACAGAAGCCTAGCCAAACGTGTACAAACTCTGCGATGCTACTTCTGTCCTTTGAACAAATATACTCTAGCTCTCCATCATCGGGTTAGAGTGACTTCATGGCCCTATCAATTGCCACCCACCGACCAGCACAAATACTGTAGCCTCATACATAGCACACCCAAAGTGTAATCATTCTTGGGAATGTTTTAGAGTTTTCGATGCCTCATGTTCCAGTGGGCTTCGAACCAGTGTAGTACACAAACCACCAGAAAACATCCGAGCACAAACTTTAACGGTGAATCTATTTGACTTTAGAGCTAAACACAAAGCACACGTTTACCATCCTCCTTATATCGACTTCTGCTCTTTCGCGATGAACTTTCACGGTATTTTCAGAGACGTCTGTGTGGTTTGGTCAGTATGGGTTCAGATGCGCACAAACATACAATATATCTCCGCGTTGTTAAAACCGGGCCGTGATTCATATTATTTCCTGGGAGTTCATAGATCTGAGTTGAGAGAGACCGAAGAAAGTTTAGGTAGCAAGGTAGTGGACGACGTAGTACAGTAAAGTGATCGATCGTCATTATCTAGTTGTTCGCCATAATGGAAAGAATGGAATGTCAGTAACCATTGGCGTTAGGAGGCGTAGACTATTTACCGCACTTGGAGCTCATGTAGCGCCACCTACGTAGTAAGAGTGTACGCGAGATATGGTCGAGGACTTGCCGTGAAGATTGACGAATCGGATCTGGTCCGACACAACCTGAAAAAATGGCCACTCATGAATGGTCCGAGTCCTTGCAAGTTGCCATTGTGAAGATACTTCTACTGCAGTAGAAGCAATCCAGAACGGTTACTTATCTATGTGTGCTCGCTTCTACACCGACGTGTGTAACGAACAACATCGTACAATCACAACCCTCAAAGATAGATTTTGCAAATGGCAACATAGTACGTGACGGTGTTCATGTGGTGAATGTCGATCCCCAATATTCCCAAAACTCTAATACCATTTGGTGATTAGAGAATCGAAATTTTCACAATTGACATCAAAAGTATAGTCCTGGTGGTCTCAAGTGGAGGAAATGATGAAAGAAATATCAACTTGAAGGGATTAGCTTAACAGCTTTCTTCCGATTTCGCGATTGACATAAAAAATGGTCTCAAGTAAGATGATGAAAGAAATATCGGCTCGGATAGATTTGATAATACATACAGTAGGTAATTATTACTTTTATTATTGTCAACCTCGAAACATCTACTATGATTTTGATGGAAACCCCAGTTTTTTCCTTCCAAATAGGTAGGTATGTATAATTATTACGCTTATCGAGAGCATATTTATAAACTTGAATAATACATACATATAATCATTCTACAAAATCATACATAAGATGTGAATAGATTCAAAGACTCTAGAATTTAGAATCTCTCGTCTATTCAAATTTATGCTATTTTTATCCTGATTTTCTACTGAAATCACAGCGAAATCATACCGCATTAGATATAGATTATAAATTATTACAATTCGAATCTACCGTTCCGATACCATGTTAGTGAAAAACCAGGTACATCCAATCTAATCCGAAAACTCAATATCACAACTCCATCATCTCTGTTAAGATTTCATCCACAGCTGGAGATCGACATTACAATCTTTCGTTGTTTACAATTCAACATCTGTCGCTACGGTGATTACATAATACGCATTGCCAGCCCATTAGGCCTTCGGTGTATCTACTCCGTAAGTACTGTACATATCGACACGACACGTTACCCAGTAGAAGAAAAAAAACATACGTGGAATGTACGCTTTGTGGTAGATTGCATCGCTGTAGAGAGTTGAGATTTTGGGGTTACTCTACTTTCCTTCCTTGAGCTTTTCTCTCTATTGAATGGACTAAGAAACTGGAGTGAACGAGAAAAGCTGTGATCAAATCTTCATTCGATCACATCTCCCAATAGTGTGTTGTGTGTAGTGTGAACAGGGAATTCAAGCTAGAAGATCGACCGACCTTTGGCCTCGAACTTAAGGTTATCCGAGAGATGGTTTGAATCATTAGTGCAGAACTTGAGACTTCAAACTTCGATATTTGATTCAATTCAGTCCGATCAACGGAGCAAAGGAGACAGTTGGGTAGTTAGTTCACCACAGCCAATCAAGTCAATCACGTATATTTACCCATGATAGCGTCGATCGAGTCTCCGCTTGACATAATCATGACCACAATCATCGTTGTACGTTGTAAGTTGTACGTTGTTGGTTGTAGATTGTATTACGTGGGTATTTCCCGACACTTGCTTATTTCACACACTTGCTTAATCATCTAATTACGAGCAAAAGTAAGCGCCAAGGCTGAATTGCTAAGCCGCGTGGAGTACGAAGCAGCCATTGTGATGAAATCAGAAAGGGGGGTAGGGGGGGTTATAGATCTGGAAGTTCCTCGCTCTTTTGACCCCCCTGCCCTGCTTCAATCTTTGAAGATTGATTGTACGGAGTAAAGATTATGTGAAGATTGGAAGCTTGGAAGCTTGAAGATTCTATTGCACCCAAATTAACTCGAATCTCCACTGTCCACCTATGGCATGTCCTGCCTCCTCCAAATTAGTGTAAAACGTCCCGCGCCAAGTCGAGTAAATTAATGCACATTTCCCATGATTCTATTGGCCTTTATACGGCAACGTATAGCTCGGCGAAAAGGTCGGAAATTGACCGAAGTTCCATCGACTAGCAGAACGATGATCTACTTGGGCCTAATCAAGTTACTCGTGCAGGCAGGGAAAATGTGTATTTAGTGCTAACTATGAGGCTAGATGCACATACCACAATGTCATTAGACGATAAGCGGATTAGCCCCCTTTTCTATTAGCGGCGGAGTTGCATACCAGGTACTTTCTGGTCGCACGAGTATTGGTCTCACATCTCCTTTCAAGGTAGATCCTAGATTAGCGGGGGGTTGTCCACATTCATTTTGCACCAGATTTCAGTACCGACTTCGAACCTCAACTACCGTACAGTGGCCTGGATACCCCCACCAAAGTGTTGTGTAACATCCATTCTACATGGGCAGTGGGCATGTCACTGCAGATGTTCACTTACTTCTTTCTCTTGGGAGTGGCCCTTGTCGAGATCCGCTTCCATCAAATTAAATAAATCCTCCTAATTTCACTGGGTAGCAGACGCTTTTTCTTCCTCAGTCTTCTATCAAGCGCTGCACCCTGGTGCATTCCGATCTGAGAGTGCACAGCTGCCCAACGGTCGAAGTGGGCAAAGAGGGAAAAAAGTGGCACGAGCAGTATGGGTCGACGATCATGCCCGCGAAGATCCCCGAATCTGTAGACGAAACTTTTGGTTTCGCCGTTTCGAAAGCTTCCAAGTTCCAATTTGCTATCTCGCCATGTTGGCTCTGGAGAAAGATACCGTGTCCACGTTGAGCATTTACTGTACAATCTTGGCAATTTTTCCACATGATGCCCCCCAAATTGTCTCATGGTAATACGGTGTTTGAACATAATGTCCGTGACCTTAAGTGGGTTCATGGTCATGATTCTACAAGATGATGAGGAGAGCGGTCTGTGGGTTGACTGAAAAGGTCCCCAAAGCGAATTATACCAGAACAGGATGCATGCTTGTTAACACGCCTCGTCCATCTTGCCTATTCTGACTGTATTGTTATGGACATTGGTGTAGGTCAAACAATGGACGAACATTGCAAAATCATGCCATAGCAAATTTTTTCTTTTAATTCTACATTCTCGCAAACGTTGCTACAATCTGATCCTTTCCAAACACAATGGGATACCTCGAGAATGCTGGTCATGTGGGATTATCGAACTTTTTTTTTCTCCTCTCGTCGCCGCATGATGAAACCTCATCTGGAAATGCCGTGCAAGGGATATGATGTCCACCACGAGGCGGTTCAATGTAGTAAATTAGTAATGCCTGCTGGGCTTACCTCAATCAAATTAGACATAGATCTTCAGGAAGTGGTGAGAAGCCAATCATGAGAGAATCTTATTCATGTCGGGGTCAATACGAGATGATGGCCCCATGGATAACGACAACGTCGGCATTACAGATCCAATACCGGTGCATGTGTTTTCGAGGGGGGTTCGCCTTGTTTCGCCTTGGACATGTTGTAGATGAGACTCGGGAGAAAGAGGGCCGTTTTCTTACATGGGCGGGTTCCAAGAGGGTTCTACGCGCATCTAAAATCACTTACTATTATTCTTCAAAATATATACATGATTATGTTCAGCTCGAACTGAAGATGGGTTACACACAACCTTGATAGTGAATTGATAATTAAGCGAATTTAACACTTGAATGTAACAATTTCTACTTAAAATTAGATAGAACTACATCAGAAAAAGCAATCTTATCAATTCTGGAATTATCAATCTATTAATGGATCAATCCTTATATCGTCAAATCCAATTTTCGAGAAGTGATTTTAGACGGAGTGATTGTAATGAAGATAAAAATAAATCTAATTATTTTGATCAATTTGTGTACATTCACTACGATAAGTTATCTTTACGAGAATACTTCCATTGGTTAGAATTCTTCATGTGAATTCTAGAAGTATTATAATTCGATGGGGTTATGCTTAAAAATCAAGAAATAGGCACGTTCACTTTTCCAATGCCACAATTCCTTCGTTGTTCTCTTCAGGCATGATACTTACTGGTTGAAAATTTCTCCGCATTGTCTTTAAGTTAGGGGCCTGCCTTCATGTTAAAATCATCGTGAACAGTACCCTACCGACACGTTTCATAGCACCCTGAACCCCAGCGAGTGTGGATGTCACTTTCCACAGATATGCATATTGGACTGCGTGCTTATCATAGGGAGTAGTATCCATGAGGTGCCAATACCCAACCGCACGTGGTACACCGCAGTCGGAACTAAGACCCTCAGCCCATAACGCCAGCGCAGGCTTTAGGAGGGTATCCGCAGCTGTGAATGCCACCTTAGTACTTACACTTGACTTACGGCAGGTCCAATAGGAAAATCATCGCATCGGAAGATTGACTTACTTAAGGGTATTCGCTGTAATACCAGGGGCGCTTCGATCCATACACAATACCCGGGAAAACCATGGGTACGGGGATAGACCCATCAAAAGCCTCCATAGTCGGCATGCCCGATTTGGGGACAGCGGCCGGTGCATTCAGATCGGTGAGGGGGACGGAGAACAAAACGCCGCATTCCCAATTGCTGCAATTCAACTTGGGCTCCTTCGTTACTCTGTCCTTTACCATACGGCCCCTTTATTTGGTAAGGTTAGCTGTTTTTCTGCCCGAGCAGCACACACCGCGATCAATACTCGTGCGGC
Source organism: Botryotinia globosa (assembly GCA_014898425.1). Classification (NCBI taxonomy): domain Eukaryota; kingdom Fungi; phylum Ascomycota; class Leotiomycetes; order Helotiales; family Sclerotiniaceae; genus Botryotinia; species Botryotinia globosa. The sequence continues at coordinate 849,146 of RCSZ01000002.1, forward strand.
CAGAAAGTATGCAACTCCGGCGTTAAATATGCTGTATCGGCTTTAATGAGCCAATAGAATCCATTGCTTCTTTCGACCCTATTATATTAAATGGAGATCTCAAAAAATCAATCAATTGAATGGCTTGTTTATATTAAAGCTCTACTGCTTTCAGCACAAATTCCATTGATTTATGCCTCTTTCAAGCACTAGGGAGCTTCCCCACAATGGCTTAATCCTATTGAAGCAGGAGTTGCATACTTTCTGGCCGCACGAGTAGAAAAAATACTATGTGAAAACGGAAGACTTGCCATGCACTTTCCGAGAGATTTGCGCTTCCAACGTATGCCCATGCGATGGGCTGTGGACTTTTGTGACTTTCCTGGGATCTTACGAATAACATTTTGTTGTGCATCAATAATCCCTTTCTGTGACTTTGACAATCACGCATGAGCTCCCTTGGAAAAGCACTTGCATTGTACCATTTTGATCGAAAGCAAATCGTGCCAGCAGCCTGTATATCGTAAAGTTAATGACCTTTTGGACCTCTTATCCTGGTAACCACGATGGACTCTTCTTACATTTGTGCCACCCTTGCTTTCTTTGACTGTTTGTTCGCTGTAAATGGGGATTTAACAACCAATTCTGACGTACAAGGTTAAACAACATACCTGGGAAAATACACGCGAAACCTGCGCCCAATTTCATCTGAAAGCTGAGTCTCCATCACGGTCTCCATCTTGGACCTTGCGGGCTTCTCTGTTCTCCACTTGTATTCCTTGAACCCATTATCGCCTAGTACAATAATTCAGTCCCGTTTATCGGCAAGAAGCGACAAGAATGGGTGCTCGTATTAACGACCCACTTTATCCCAGCGGATGCTATTATCCGCGTGATAAGGCAGGTAATAAATTAAAGTCTGGGGAAAGTTCGGAAATGATGCGGATGTCAGAATAGCATGCTTACCCTGTGCTGCCAAATACATTGTTCGGAGAAATCGGTCATCAAGATTTCCCATCGACGCTGTCTGTTGATGTTAGTCTTCGCCTCCGACCGCAGCCTCATATTTTGTTGAATGGGTGTGAGCTTACTACGTATTCAATCTCCAAGGGGTGATCTGTATGCAGACCAAGGCTTCTAACACAACTGCCTAACCCCGGATAGCCGGTCCTTTGTAATTCCATGCCAAAATGGGAACCTCCTCTGACTATGGTTAAATGTAATCAATTGAAGGGGGTTTATGGATAGAACGAACATCGAATGTACGAAAGCTAGATCTTTCGTCTTAGAGAAGTCAAACCTTCGGAGGCTTTCAATCGTCCGAGGTGCCAGAGTCATCGCATGAAGATAGTACAGTAAATCCTGTGCAAATGATGTCAACTGGTCATCAGAAGCTCTCTCACCATTGGGCAACCTTGGGAGATCAATCAAGAACACGACCTGGCAATCTTTTATCAGTTCAATCACTATGTCAAAGGTAGGCCCTCACATTTTCCAAAATCCCACCATTCTCTCCCCAATCATATGGGGTCAAATTTGCCGAGGGGATGACTAGTCGTAAATGCGTAGGATGTGCCAGGATTTGAAGTTTTGAGTGCATGATGTTGACATTGCCTTCCATCGGAGGAAAACAAAATCGATAAGTCTCCGGTGCCAATGACCTGAAGTTCATTTTCTATAAGATGTCAGGGAAAAGTTTCATTTAAAGTGCAGTGCATGAATTTCATCCCCCAAAGTTCGATAGTAGAGAAGCAAAAGATGGAATAGGCGCCAATGGTCTTGATACTGGATCGCAGTTTCCAAAAGTCTTGACTGCAGCTCAGATCTAAAAACTTTTGCTATTTGTAAAGCCACGAACTTCATAAAATTATATCATAATCAAGCTTCAAGTTCAAAGCTAATTCGATACATACAATGATTCCACCGTATAGAGCGAGTTCATTGTTCCGTTGCAGTTGAAATCCTGGAGACATACTGTCGACTTCCAGACTGTCGTAAAGAAGTCCAAATGTATTTCTGATAAATCTCTTGGGGAGCCAGATGATTTTGATCAGCCATATGAGTCAGAACCGGCCTCTTTTGATGCCTGGGGAAGCTCCATTGCTGCTGTCTACCTAAGTAATCTTTTCCACTCTCGGTTCGTTGTACAAAAATGGACTATGGACCACTCGATCACGTCGCTACTATTGTCCTGGAAAGGAAGAGAAAGATGATATAGATAGACCGGGAACTAGAACGGAGGCGTTTTTCGGTATGAACCTGCAAGATGAAGAAAATCCTACTCACTTCTGCTTCAGTCTTTGCCTGCAAGACCCAGATGACTTTTGTAGAAGGCTGGATCTTCGATCTGATCCAATCACTATCTATCTGAAAAGCCCCCAGAATAGCATGTTCAAGGGTTGAACTCTGGAGAACCTCTTCAATTTTGATGTCTTCCTCCCGGGGGAACCCTTGCGCCCAGGTCTTTTTGACAACTCCGAAAGGAAACTGAATGCCGGTACCTGATATATTACCGTCTGATATGGGACGTTTGGATAGCCTTTCTGGGATGATTGAAGTTTCAATGCCAGTCTCGGAATTTGGCTCTGTGAGACTTGATGATTGATCGAGTGCGTTGTCTAGTCCTTTGTCGGTGGGGTTTCGAGTTGTAGACTCCACCTTCCTACCTTTGACTGTCATTTGGTGGGATATGGCTTCTGATCGAGAGACTTTTGGGTGGCGACGATCATTTAGTGAGGTTGTCGGCGACGAAACCGAAGCCTTTCTTTTCTTGGAAGTGGCACCTGGCTCTTTGCTTCTTTGTTGAATTCTTGCTAAGCGTTCTCCCTCCATTTGTTTACGAGTCAGGCCATTAAATGACGTGTTGTCTGGCTGGCTGGATACTACAAGTGGAGTCAGTATCAAAATTATAGGATACGCAATTTTAGGATGTGAGATCGACACTCACTTTGAGAACTGGTACTGGGCTCAGCACCAGTGCATGTGTTGAGAACAGGATTAGTTTGTGGGAATTTGAAATGTGTTGCGACAGGCGCATCAAGGTCATCGTTATCGTCATCTTCATCTGAATTTGTGAGATCGACAACCTTCTCCTCCTGGATTGGGGCCGGCGATAAAGTTTCTCCCGAAGAGAGAGCAATGGCTCTTTTCAAGTCTTCGTCTTTTTTTGAGTCAGACATGGCTGTTGGACTTGTAGTGAGATCCACAACATTCTTCTCACGGATTGGAACCGGCGATAAAGCTTCTCCCAAAGAGAGAGCAATAGCTTTCTTTAAGTCTTCGTCATTTTCTGAGTCGGACATGGTCGTTCTACTTTTAGATGTGGTTGTAGAGATCGGTTGTGATGATACGCATTGGACAAACGGGATATGAAGTGTCTTTGTACGGATAGCTGCTTTACCTGCCGTAGACAATAATAGCGAGTTTGTCAGTATCAGAAAGTTTCCTGGTCGCTTATAGCAACGAGCAGACACACGAGGAAAGCGTGAATATATCAGGCAACGAGGCATAAAAGGTACAGTAAGAAAAGCGTGGCAATATAGAAGATTCCACTAATAATTATCTCATATTCCAAATGTCTAGACTTATGGTAACATTGACAAATACCTTCAGAGTTTTGATATAAAAGATACAGAGTGTCGATGACCGTTGACTGATTTTATGTCGTTGATATTCTCAGCACAGAGGGTAAGATGTAGGGAAGAAGTGTGTAGAGAAGTAGAGAAGTAGAGAAGTAGAAAAGTAGAAAAGTAGAGAAGTAGAGAAGTAGTTGACTTTCATACTCAACGCTACTCCTTCTTATTATAGTAGGTAATCCTTGCTATCGATATTCATCTGTGGATATAGATTGGATAACGAGTACTAGGGATATTATTAAAGTAGCTAGTTATCCGGTAGCTGGTCGAGTTCTTATACGGACTTGAACGGATCACCAGATTAGTCTCTCCGACTGACTACTCCGACTGACTACTCCGACTAAGAAAACCCCGTCGGCATTTGGTCGCTCGAATAAGATGTCAAATCAATTGAATGATAAACCGACAACAAATGAAACATATAGATTTGAGATGGTCAAAATATTTAATAGCTCTCTTTATGTGACCGAATATCAAATGATACGATACCACCCTACTCAAACATCCAATACGGTAATTAAGGAAGGTATGGAGTTCCTCCAATGTCAAATTTATCATCGTGTCGGCTCAAACATTCAGATCCCGAGCGATATCCGTACATTCAAAGTATATTGGGATATAACAGCCCTACTCAGCCTTACTCAATCAATTAAGCTCGACCGATCAACATGCACCTCGTTCAAACACTTTAATAGACTTTCGATAACTGCCTAGTAACCTCAAAGGCTCCCAAATAGGCAAGTGTGTCTAGGTAGGTAGTCTCTCGCAGGTCAAAGGAACAAGGACGCCGAAAATATACACTCATTTCAAAACTCGATATCAATTCAGACAATCATTGTTTCTGTTTGAAAGTTGACCAAGTATGCTTAGACGCTTTGAATCCACAATACGATTTATATCATTTATATTTTGAACAGGAATTGATGTCATTATGAAGCATCAAAGTACATCAAAATACAAATGTTATCAATGTAATCGCTCTCTTTGGTGGATCTGGTGTCCCAATTCTTCCGTCCTCCTGGAGATAGCATCTCGGCCTGTGGGCTGGATGGGAATCAGTGCGCGGAGATAAGGATTTCAGCGAGGTTAGATAAGACATTTATTTATCTTGATCCAGAAGAATTGCACTGATGGCAGCTTCATTACTTACCTATGTCTCGCTTTCTCTTCTTTTGAACAGGCAATAGCACGTCTTTATGTCATTACGTTTGTTTCGTAGGCCAATTTGGCGTACATCTTCTCTTCATTATACTTTGCTCAGTTCTCGGTATATTTCTCAAACTCACAAATCTCCGCCATTTCCTACCATACCAAAGTGCCCCTCACCAACATGTTCTTGCGCAGAGAACCCCGAGATGCCAGAAGGCTTCGAGATAGACCATTCGAAGCCACTCAATGGAACAATGGCCGCATATGCTGAACAAGTTCTGATATGCACGGGAAAGCCAGATTGGCCTTCTCGTATTGAGGAAGAAAATTCTGGGGATAATCTTGCTGCGGACATTAAGGAGTTGATGGGCCGCGGCGGAATGTATAGTGATGTATGATTAACAATTACCCACCTTTCTCACTTGAACTGTCATTAACAGTGTTCTATTTAGCCTTACAACAACGTTTCTATTACAAATTCGTCCTTTCCTTCTACCGTTGCCTCACATCGACCCGAAATCATAACGACTTCTGCCTATATAGTCCCATCTTTCAAATATATACCTTTTCTCCCGCGAGTATCATTCGATTCTGTGCAAGCTTTGGTGAAAGGGTATTTACTCCCTACGAAACTACACCCCGCACACGATAACCTATCTCCGATACATAAAGACCGCTTGCTGCGAAGTAAAGAACAGGCAGATTTCCTACCCGCCGTGAAAGATGTGAAAGATATATTGGTGTTGATCTGTGGACATGGAGGACGAGACTTGAGATGTGGAATTTTAGCTCCAATCTTGCAAGCTGAATTTAAAAAAGTCCTATCAGCGAAAGATGTAGAGGTCTTGCACGGTGCAGTAGAAATAGGTGACAGAAGCTCTACAGAGCTGTTAGAAGGACCGATTGAACCAATTGGAAATACTGCAAGAATTGGATCAATAAGTCATATTGGAGGTCATAAATTTGCTGGCAACGTTATATTATATCTTCCGCCTCATACAAAGACGAAAGATGGTGAAGCTCATCCATTAGCCGGGTGTGGTATCTGGTATGGCAGAGTGGAACCAAAGCACGTAGAAGGGATTGTGCAGGCGACATTATTAGAAGGAAAGGTCGTAGAAGAGTTATTCCGCGGTGGTGTTAAACAAGGTGGTGAAATCTTGAGGATGTAAACTTCCATATTTTTCAATGGGAGTCAAAAATGTAATAACATAGTTTGAAGTGAACCTGTCAACGGAGCGGCAAGGTATTGACTCAAACATTGTCGAGGATAGACAATGGACTGTAACAACAAGAATCGAATACAGAAAATATCTCCACGGTAGGAAAAGTTTTAAGAGATAATTGAAATCATTGCAACGAACTCAGGGAGGCGACTCAGGGAGGCAAAGTGTCCACGTGCTGATCATATACCAAGCCCGATACAATGCGCGAAAATCACTCATGCTTTGACTGTGAGTGGTGACGAAGGTGAAATGTTTCCAGTGTGATATTCATCAAATGATAGTATCACATCAGAGATGCCATGAAGATCGAATTTTTGAGGCCTGTAAGAAAATCATCGTGCCGAGGTTCTTACTGGAAGTTTTGACATGATCATGGGCCGGCCTCCTTATTAGGCTGAATTTTGTAGTTAAATGGTGGGATGTATGGTGACATGTTTTGAAGGTTGTAATTGTATCAGATAATGAGATCTTTAATATAGAAAAATAGAAAGGCTTTCGAGTAATATAGGTGCTACGTAGACAGAGATTGATATATATCCAGTAGTGATTTTTGGTTTTACTGAAAGTTTTAACATAATGTAGGCTTCTTTGGAGAATCTAATCTGATCTATTGGGACGGCGCTTGTGGTGTAGGCGGTGTCTTTGGAGAACCCAATCGATTCTATTGATCGGCAGCGCTAGTCGGCAGCGCTTGTCGCCTCCTCACTCTACCTGTTCGTTTGGCAAAAGCAGTTGGTTTCTTTGGAGAATCTAATGGCATCAATGGAGGCATATGGAATAGATTATGTTATACTGTCTGCAGAATGATTCCGTTAATGGTAAATCATAGGCGGTGTAATGTAACTTCTTCCATATATCTCTGTGTTGGTGAAGCTGCTTGTTGTCTCTCTGCTCTATTTGCCTCTTTCCTGGGAGCGGTATCTTTTTAGAGAACTCAATTGGGTTTGTGATATAGTAATATGGTTCAGATGTTGAATTTATATTAGACAATGAGATCTTGGATTTCGAAGGGACCCGGAAAACTGCTCTCAAACTATATGAGTATCAGATATGAAGAGATTGATGTATAGTGGTGGATTATAGTGATATATTGTGATGTGGTTCGAGGATTGTATTCATACCAGATGATAGGATCTTTGATGTAACAAATATTACTTAATGTTCTCTGGGAATGAATTTTTGGATGGACTATATGTTTGGGAGGCGTGTGTCTCCTTATTTATTCTTTTCCATGTTCTTTTGAATCATCAAATTGTCATTAAGATTCCGCTCAACTATACTCAAAATCCTTTCTTTTCCCATCTGATATTCCTTGAACTTTCTTCAGTATAACATTCATTGACTTTTCGAATTCATATATCATATCTTTCTTTATACCTCAAACATTGCAAACATATAAGTTTCGAATCTATAATGGATTTCATTTTTGGGATTATCTTTCGATCGTTGTTCATAGATACATCTCATGATTTGGGTTGTGAATAGGATTTATATGATTGTTGTCCATAGACACATTTCGTTACTGAATTTGCTAATAGGTTTGCAATTCCTCTTCTAAGATGGATACTACTCGAGTAATGAATCAAACGTCAAGATGTACTATCATATAGCCTACCATCTATCCTACCATACAACCTACCATGTATATCAACCTATTCATATCCGGCACCCACATTGTTTCAAAGCCCTTCTGCCCCCTTCTATATTAGAGGTCTCGTTGTCTAATACGGATTCAACATTTGAACCATATTACCATATATAACCGTACAATGATTTGGCCTAGAGAGGAGGGAACATCCAGAGAATCACATGATAATGTAAGTACGCAATGCATGGCAGGCTCACAGGCAAGAAAGAATCTTGGGAAATGGCGATCGAGATCGATCATCGAGAACAAGTATCGGTATTGGGTTTTTGGAACATATGGAAAAGAATAGCATGGAATTTCTAATTTCCATTCCACCATTTTATTGATTTTTGTGAACACGAGATCAAGCCAAAGTGGAGTATAGAGCAGTCCAGAAACCCCTTAGCATGAGTTTCCCTCTCAAAAAGCAAGTATTTTGTGCTTCATATGCACATCAAATTCTAGAATCAGTCTTCGTATCGTCGTGACTCGTATGGAAGCTGCTTTGATACACCTCCGGCTGGCCTATGAACCTATTAGCCACTCATGGCGGGGGATCGCCTCTCCGACCCGAAGCTATGCGCGGCATTCCCCTCAACCTGGCTTTTTGGTTAAAAGTTGGTCAAGCCACAGAGGGTCGCCAATTAGAATTCGTTATATTGATACTTGTATCATTTATGGCTTAGCCTCGCGGAGATCCTGAATGGCTTAACCACACCATTACCTACTTTAATTGATACAGGGGACGTCTCCGGGCTACGTACTATGTAATGAGGCTTGTATTTTGCAGATCTTGATTGGCTCAAATCAATAAGCTCCTACGTCATTGTAAACAATGGAAGCTCAGTTCTTGTAGCAGATGGAGCTTGAGCTCTTTCTTCCTACAGTCAGGACTCAGAAGGTGAATCACCCCTCCCTTTGTCTACTAGTTGGAAACAACTGTCAACCAAGCAGATTCCAGATATGACGTACTAGAGCTATCACGGTAAGGAGCGAATTCGATCTTAGCTTCCTTTTGGAGAAAGGGACCAGAATATAAACCTCATCTTCTCCCCAACTTTTCGATTTCTTCTCCATCAACTTTACAACTGACAACTCTACACTACAACTTCAACAATACAATACAATCAACTTCAAACCAAACCTTCAAACCTTTCAAAATGGAGACTGTTAAGGTAAGTCTCTCTTGTCCACGACACAACACAAATACCTACAATCTAACCCACCCTAAGAATACCGCAAACTATATTGCAGAGACCGTTCAAGGTGCTACTGCCACCACCTCCAAGGAGGCCAACAAGCAAGTCGCCAAGGACAGCGATGCCAGCCTTTCCACCCGTGCCAGCGCCGGTGTCGATGCTATCAAGGACAAGGCTGACGAGTCTGGACACAACACCAAGGCTGATGTCCACAAGGGTACGTTTTAGCGTTCTCACCTGTGCACGTTTGTAAACATGTACTAATGGTTTCTACAGAGGCTGCCAAGCACTAAATTCCTCAATTCGACGGATTTTACTCTCTGCATTCTATCATAATGACTTTGGCGTATGGGATGGATGGGAGGATTCCTGGGGAGGTGATGAGCCTGAAACTCATGTATTAGTGGTCTCAATACCCTCATAATAACGATGCTTTTATGATACAAATTGTCTTCTGCTGTATTTGTGATGTGAATCTTAATTCCCATTGTCGGCCAATTCCAGCCATGGTCCCGACCAAAATTAGCTAATTACACAAGCATTGTTCAGGCCAGAAGGGGCGAAAAGCTGGTCACTAATAAACATTCTGACCTGCGGGATTCCCTTCTCCATGCGATTGAAGGGGGTACTTTGATGACGTCACATTGTGGGAGCTTCTGCTCCGACCACATTTACGGATTAAAGTATTCCGCGTTCCGTAAAGTCGTGAAAATTGTCAAAGCTTCATCTCCAGCTGGAGCCTTCAAACTTGTAGGACGGCAGTGGGATCTAGTTGTCCATTGACTTCAATTGTCTCTACCTTTCATTCATAGCTTTTCTCTCTAGATATTCATAGATCGACGAGTTGGATTTGAGCCAATTAAGGTTTATACGCCTTCTACATCTACTATGTCTTCCATAATGGAGCACATAGACCAAACCACCATCCTCTCTCTCCTCGGCGTCGTCGCAATTCTCCTATCCTCCTACATCCTCTCTATCCGCGTTCTCGCGCCCGCTACCCCCTCCTCCCTTCGTATCCTCTTCATTTGGCACTTCTTCGATTTCCTCATCCACATCATCTTCGAAGGTTCTTTCCTCTACAACTGTTTTTTCTCGCGCGCCCCATTTGATTCATCAATTGCTCATCCGGTTGCTCTATCTAATTTCTTGGGCACAAGTGAATATGTATATGGGGCACAATATGCGGATAATTGGGCGAGTAAATTGTGGATGGTTTACGCGCAAGCGGATCGAAGATGGGCGGGTGCAGATTTGACAGTGGTTAGTTTGGAGTTGCTGACTGTGCTTGGGGCTGGACCTTTGGCACTTTGGATTTGTTGGGGGATTGTGAGGAAGGATTGGAGAGTTAATTTCTGGATGGTGGTGCTTGCTACGGGGGAACTGTATGGTGGTATGTTTATGGGTTCTTCTCTGTCATTCCCTGCACGCTTTCACCCATCTTCCGAAATGATAAAAGGGTATATGCTAACTGTGTACGCGAATAATAGGTTTCATGACATTTGCACCCGAATGGTTAATCGGCTGTAAGAATTTGGATACGAGTAACTTTATGTTCAAATGGGTTTACTTGGTATTTTTTAATACGTTGTGGGTTTTCTTACCTATATATGCAATGTATGTGGCATTTTATGATATTGGTAATGCGATGCAGTTGAGGAATAGCGTTATCAACGCAAAGGTAGAGATGATGAAGCGAGAGAAGAAGAATTGAGGTCAAAGGGGGTGGTGGATCGTATGAGAGGAAAAGACAACGTCAAGTCAGGTACTTGGTATCTATTGAGTGGTTTGGAATGTTCTATGGAGAGTACATATTGTTCAATGTAACAATGTCATGGAAATAAGGTTTACGGATAATAATCAAAGAATGAACCCAGATACAGCTACCAGAGTTCAACTCGTTATGTTTCAAAGTCTGCACGGCACCTAAGTATGCAAATTTTATACAATTCTATGAGTGATATACCAGTCAGTGTACGAAGTCTCGAAGTATACCTAGTAGTGATCGAGTTATCCTCGTAGATGGATGTCATTGAAGTGCTCAGATCTTCCACGGAATAAAATAAGGGTTTCGGTTGACGCTGCACTACATAGCTGTTTCCATGTCTCCTTGGTTGAATTCCCGAGGTTCATGAACATACTTGTATGAACCTTATTAACCTCTCGCAAACACCTAGAGATCATCGACGATCAGATCTCATCTTGGTAGAGATTCTAAGAAAACGTGGACGAGGTCCCTCCTATAGTGGCTGTGCTAGTATCTCACGTGACCAATCCAGACAGACTCCAGTGGAGCTGTTTTCAAATTGTGGCTTAGCTTATCTTTTTTGTTTCCGCCACCTGCTGACGAATCATCACCTGCAATCTTGTTAGTGTTGACCTCGATCCCTTGATCCCTTGATCCCTTGAATCCCTTGATCCTAAAACCTTTGGCCATGACATGACATGACATGACATGACGTCAAAAAGGTCTCGATCAATGTTCCCATCCCATCCCAAGCATTTTAAAGCCAAAACGTTACATTAATGACATTTCTCAAAAGTGTCTACTGTAATGGAATGACCAAGAATAACAAATTGAAGACGGATACCAAGTCTTGCAATTGGGAAAGCTCCTTCCTTTCTTGCATATCACAAACGTTAACGGCAATTGAGAACAGCCACCACAGTTACTCAAACCTGCACCTGCACCTGCATCGAAGAGTGAAGACGAAAGACGAAAGACGAAAGACTTTGTCGACATATTAAACAAAGAAAATGAGGGCATGTCAAGAAAATCGAGGACCGAGCAAAACAAAGAAATCTTACGAGGGTATGATATACGAACACTACCTAGGTAGCCTTTCTCATCATTGGTTCCCGCTGACGAGTGGTTCGATTCATAGTTTATGATCAACCGGCTCCATTTGACGACATCATATGCAGATCTTCATAAAGTCATCCCTCACTTCACATTCTCCAAACTCCACCACTCCAAACTCCATATCTAATATCTTTTATGCTCCTCGGTTTCTTCTTTTAATCTGATCTGATATCTTTCCCGTCTACCACTTCATATAGTCAAAAAAGGAACATAAACCTTTATATATTTCATATATTTCATCATGAGAGGCGGCGGCGTAGCACTCAAAGCCCTTCAGTGGTTCCTTCGCGGCGTGGAATTCTGCTGCTCAGTTATCATTCTTGGAATCTTTGCCTATTTCCTTGCCAAACTCTCTACCAATAATCTTCCCATCGCTACCTACATCAAAGCTGTCGAAGGTATTTCGGGTTCAGGTGCATTATACACAGTTCTTGGACTCAGTCTTCTCTGTTGTGTTGCCGGTTTGATGTTCTTTTCCATCATCGCTATCATTCTCGATTTCTGCTTCACCGGTGCATTTATCTATGTGGCTTATGCTACCAGACATGGTAGATCATGTTCCGGATATGTGTATACACCTTTGGGCAATGGAATTGCGGCCACAAATCAAAGACTTTCCGGAGTGGGAGCCTCGAGAGATACAAGTCTACCTAGTTTGTCTGACAGCTGTAGACTGAATACAGCTTGTTTTGCTGTTTCAATTGTCGCTGCGTAAGTATTCCTTCTATCTCTATCCCTTCATTATATCTGCAGAGGATCAATCGAGAAAATATAAGAAATCACACTAACATTGAAATTAGTGTTTTCTTCTTTATTTCACTCTTTGTCGAATTAGCTCTCATCAAGCACCACAAAAAAGAAAAGGCATTCGGTCCTGGACCCAATAATGGCTACACAACCGGCAGAAGTCGTGGTAGATTCTGGCCAAAACGTCAACGAGTCCACGATGGTGAATACATGGCTGGAGGAGTCGTCTCAGAAAAGCCCGATGCACTACCCATCCACTCTACTCCTGATGATGTGAGAACCTCGAATGCTACGGATGCAACCATGGTGGGACGAACTCACGAAGGTTATGGTTCACAAACAGGATATGGACATACACCTGTATCCCCAGTCGTTGGTACCCATGGTCATCAGGTTAATGGTGTGGACTATGGTACTAGTCCGGCGATGTATGCACCACCTCATGCAACGGAAATGCCAGCTGAGGGGTACAGAGGAACTCATCAACATCAAAATTCCAATGGTACTTTTTAAGTACTGTCGGAGCGATGTTCAGATGCAGGAGATGGTGGTGGGATAAAAATGAATCAGGCAAGGACCTGCACAACTCATTGCAATTTGGCAGATGATATTTCTCCAAAGTTGACAAAACTGTATATATGTTTGTAATGATACCACGATATTTTAATGCGTAATAATTAAGTTTCTCATCAATAACATTGGTTTTCCATATTCGTAATTGGTAATTGCCAGTGATTTCCTTCGCTCCTCGCTTGTGCTTTGCTATTCCGTATCTATTGTGTTGGTTGGTAACATCTCATCTATCTTTGTCAGTTGCACTTCTTTCATTCTAGATCATCTCATCTATGTAGGTATTTTGTTCATTTACAGTCTATACCATATTTAAAGTATATAACCCCTTCAAAGGGTCGGGATACTAAGAAAGGTCATAACATACAAATTATCTAATTTGTTTTCCAGTATTTTTACTACTTATTCAACTATTCTCGTTAGCTACCGTATTGCATAGTAAAAACTCAAGTGCTCTTGTACATAATCCTTGATTAGGTAGTTCGTTTCGTAAATACCCAATACTGAATACCCACTGGCTACCACATACTTCCTCCTATATCCCCAAACATCTACTCGATGAACACCAAACCCCCATTTCCATAAACAAATACAGCCCCATCATATCACCAAGTCACCTACACCTCACACACCCCACCATCGAGACCGACCGATCATATCTCCTACTACAGAAATGCAATGACCATATCGAAATTTTGTAAACACCGCATCACATCACATCACATCACCGAGCGATACCAAACGTTAAACAACCACACTTTCTAGCATAAGTGTTACCCATAATCCCACCTCAGACTCAACCATAGAGCAGAAGTCCCGGTCTCACATGGTCTCTCAGGTCACAGCCACTTTTGCGGTGTTTATGAGGTCGTGTTGGGTGAGGTGACTCTGTTGGTTTGTTTGGTTGTAACTTTTATTGAGGTGGGGTGAATGGAATGAAATGAAATGAAATGGAATGGAATGGGATAAAAGGGTGTGTAAGGTAGAGAAAGAAGTACGGGTGATAATTGAATTTTGCGGTGCGTGATTTTTTCTTCTTCTCATTCCGGGATTTGTAGCTTGTTGGAAGGAAGGTTTACTTTACTTTTTCCCCTTCACAGAAGAATAATCTCCTACGCATCTCCACTTTCTACATCTTACTTCTCACTCTCCCCTTATCACCATTCTCCCAAATGGCCAAAGAATCTCACCTCCCCAAACAAAAATACGTTTCCGCCACAACAATGGCACGATCGGTTGTAATGGAGAGAGTCAGCACCGCAGTGGGGAGTCTGGTGAAGAAAGTAACGGAGAGGGAAGATGTGCATGTGAAGCATCTGGATGAAGATGCACATCCTATCAATAGCGTAATTAATAGGAGGGTGGAGAGAAGTACAAATAAGGCCTCGAATACTACGGCTGGGAAGAAGTGATGATGATGGTGATGATGGTGATGATGGTGATGATGGTGATGATGGTGATGATGGTGATGATGGTGATGATGGTGATGATGGTGATGATGGTGATGATGGTGATGATGGTACTCAAAATTCCATGCCAACAAGTACCCTGTATCAAGAGAGTTGAAGCCTGAAGACGTAATGGAATAAGCGAGGGAGTAATAAGTAGGGAGAAGAACGGATTTGATAGAATCCATTTAGACTTTTGATTATAGTAATACAGTAATCCAGGAACAATTTATCCATTCTTTCACCACTCACTAGAAACCACCCAACACTCTAGAGTTTTGTTTCTTGGGGGGAAAAAATAACACCGTATCATTAACGTCCACAGACAACAGAGTCGAAGCGCCAGTGAAAATTGTTGGCTCCGTTGCTGGGCTCCTTTTCAACCAAGCCAGACCTGTTGAGGCCATCCCATATCACTCGGCCTGGTTGTCCCATTAAAGAATAAGCGAGGCTAATTTAAAGTACCTAGGTACCTAGACCAAGTTGGAAGCTCTACATCTCTTGGGGAGAGTAATTAACGAGGCGAAGAAAGATGTCAAACCTAGATTTCTGCTCGTTGCAAAGTTGAGAGCATGATTGAACTTTAGCACAGCACCTTCGCACAGAAAAAGAAATGCAATCATTTAAACACGCACGATCGATGATCTCATGGTATAGTAAAAAGATATATTTCAAGATAAAAGTTCTAGATATGTACAACTAAAATTATGTCCAAGAAAGAACTTCGAATATGTACAGTGAGAAGTTCCAACAACGGTATGTACAAGATAAGTTGTAGATTCGATTCGAGAATGAGCTCGTTGCAAAAAGTGAAAGAGAGCGAAAGTCATGAGCTCTACGAACGAACCAAAGAATTCAAGAACCCTTCTCTTTAGAGTTTGCCAATACCGGCATGGGCCACGACGTAAGCGGGGACCGAAGAAGCAGCAATTGCAGCAGGAACGTAGCCACTTTCCTTGGTCTTGATGGTGGCCAAGAAGGCGGTGGTACCGTAATCTGGGAAGGGCTCCCGAGCTTGGAACTGCATTTGCGACACAAGCACGGCCGAGGTATGCGGTGCAAGTTGATTCGGTTCCAGAAGCGGTGGTGAAGATGGAGCTTCCAGCTGAGGAAGAAGCAGTCGTGATAGGAGTTGTGACAGATTGGAAGTAGTTGCCCTCCAACAAGACTGCAGCGCCGACACCGATATCGAAATCATGGCCTGCGACATTGTAGAAGTAGTTGTTGACGGCGTGCATGGTGATAGCATCACCGGAGCTTCCACCGACCTTGGGGGCTCTGCCAGAGCAGTGATGAATGTAGTTGTTTGCGAGAGTGACGTAGTCTGCGGCACCATAGAAGAGCATTGTCCAATAGTGTTGGCCGTTGCAAGTGGCGGACCAGGAAGTTTGACCATCGAATTCATTGTTGGAGATTGTGAGTCTGCCAGCTGCATTGTATCCAGTAACAAGCATTTGTCTGCCGATGAGAGAGAATTTGCAGTGATCGATCCAGATCAAGTCTGTGCCAACCTGAAGATAATATTTAGTATGTAGGCTTTGTAACCTCCCTTCCGTCAAGAAGCAAAACTTACCAATGTGATAGCATCACCACCCCAGATCAATGAAGGGTTAAGGTTGGTAATATGAACATTTTGAATAATGATGTTGGAAACACCAGAGAGATGGAGTCCCCGACCAATGATAACACCCGCGCTGCCTACACCAACAATACTCTTGTTGCTCTTGACCTGGATTGGTGTGGTGCCAGCATTATCGTATTTGACCGTAGTTGCGGGAGCAGATCCACACCAACCATTTGCATTGATGGCATTTTGTCCACTAGATCCGCAGGTATTGCTAGCTGGTACGCATCCAGTTGCAGTGGTAGTTCCCAAAGTACCGCGGAAATCAAATGTCTTGGTGATAAGAATGACTCGTGGCGATGAGTCTGTGAGGTAAGAGACCAATTTAAGAAAGTAAATCAGCTGAGGATCTTAAGTCAAGTGTACACTTTGACTTACTCAGCAGTTGTACTAGGTGTGACAGGGCTAGCGCTTCCACCACCAGTCACCTAAACGAGGTTAGTATGCAAGAAAGGAACACTACACCAATGAATACTAACTCCGTGAGCAGCACCTGAAGCTGATCCGGTAACACCTGCGCCATGAGCGAAAGGCAACAGCGCGGCTGTAAACCAAAACAAGAGAGAATGCATGATTTTGCTGAGAGTGATATTATGGAATGTTGAGCTGACAATCTAAGAATTGGCTGCAATGTTTTGGATTTAGATTTCATTATCTGGAGGAACATCTCTTTATATATCGTTGATACTTCTGCCCCGAATTAACAGATGTGATGGAGCTCTCTCCTATTCCAGAATATCGTAGCACCAAGAAATTCACGATGCCTGGTGGATAATCTTTACCGTTAATCTTCCATATTGAAATGCAGGACCGTCAGTATGCCGGATGTTAATGAATTAGGAATCTGACAGTCAGGACTAAGTAAGCCTATACTTCAACGGTGCTCGGCGCCCTGGTGAACCCTGGCATTGAGTTCCTCGCCGGTGGTTCCAAGAGCGTATAATGAAGGCAGTGTCACCGGCGTCTTGCCTGCATGCCACAAGCGCCAGCTACAACGGATCAAACCCTCAATAAAGAGTGTCAAGGTGATGCCATGATATAGGTTCAGCACTATGTGGTGGCAGGAAAATCTCTTGTATGATGGAAAATTCCAAATGCCCGCCAAGCTATGTGAGAGGAGTTGACTGAATAGAGGACAAAAGCTTGCGCACCAATGATAGAGGCATTGGTGTTGGAGATAGAGAACCCTGAGTACGTATAATGTCTTCGACAAATTGCCTAAATAGAAAATCCAACACGTCGATGGACATGCGTGAAGATCATTTGACCTCTTTTGAAGGAATGGAAACGTGGTTGGTACATCACCGTTCTTTTTAGAACAATACGAATATGGAAATCTAGAAGACCCAAATCGGTAAACAAGAGGTACTAGAACAGTCGCAGGCTTCATGGAAGAAAAGACTAAATACGGGCCATAAATTTGCCGTGTATGTTCCCCAGATATGCAGATAGAAAATCTCCGATCGGTAGCGATGCTGTACCTACAGCAGTACCACTGGGACCACAGCACACCTCATGCACCGCCATACATGTATTGTTATCTGACAGCGTGGGATTGGACCTTGAGTGGGGGAAGGGAAGGATGGCAAGTTGCCAAGATGGAATAATTACCGATTGTGCAGAAAAACGGTAACCATCGTGACCTATAGTGGCGCAGCTATTGCTTCGGATAGGTAACCTTGGAAATCACCACGGAGAGTCTGTACAACGATGGGAATGCCACCGTGTTGGGGTTTTCGAGGCCGATTCTTCCGAATACAGTTGTTTTAACGGGAGAGAAGTGTTGAGCAGCCGGTATCTGATCTCCGAATACGATACTCGACAGTGTATAACTGACAGGCAGAGGAGGACTGTATTGTTGGCATACTCGTTGAGAAGGTCCACCCCTTGGTTACTCTCGATTGTGAATCGAATGTTGAGTGGAGTATTTCTTTACACCGTAAATTCCCAAGTCTCTCATAAATGTTCTCACTCTCACCGTATGATAGAAAGGCTTGCATTGCAGCAGCAGCGAAAGAGTGAGAAGTCGAAGCTCCAGGCGAGCATCGAGATGAACCGCAATCAGCCACATCACGTGATATGGTTAGGGACCTCACCTGGCATCGATTCTTTCTCGGTAGTGTGAGCTCGAGCTTCTTGGAATTGATCTCTCCTTATTACTGATCATGTAATTGCTCATCAGTCGTTCGCGCGAGATGATGAAGCGTTCTTGACTCTCATCTGCTCATTGAGCGTCCTTCTACAAGATATGTTTGCCATGGAGAAGGTACCTATACCGTTGAGAGCTTTTCCGGCACTTAACGTCAGCTTCTTACGGTTTTCTCATCAATACTCCCACTGAACTGTGTTTCAAACTTCATGGTCGTGTTGTAAGACATTCCAAAACGAGCTGACGCGGTCAGTGATCTGGCCCCCAGACCAGTATCTAAATCAATCCAATATCCTCTGTCCACTGAATGGGGATGTATGCTCTTATGTATTTGGCCCTCGGTTTCTATTCCATGTTCAAACAATATAACCTCATTATTTTGAATGGCTCTGAACATCGAGATTTTATGGTGGCCTCAACTGGCACTACATAGGTAGTAGGTGTCTATTCTGGAATCATCAAAGGGAAGCAATGGGATATAGAAAATCAATGATGCCACAATTTCCATTATCGTCGAGGCCGATTTCTCAGTTAATGCGCAAGTGTGCATTTAATCACAGCACATTGTCGGCTATGCAGACCGAATATGTTGGTTCTGACGAGTTTGTAACGAATCAACAAGGATTGGCAGATATTTGATTGGTCTACAACGACTATTCCTGATACATTATTGGCTAGCACCCTGGGTCATTGAAGAAACGGCGTGGTATCAATCTCCGAAATACACCTTCATTGTCCAGCCACACATCAAACATTTAAGTAGGTAGATGGAATACCTCCGAGAAGCTAATTTATATTGCAATAGAAACTATAATTTGCATACACATACTGCATTATTTACTAATCGATTGATCATGTCGAGTCCTGGATATTCGCAGGCTCATGTCTCCTTGAATAACCGATCTCCCTCCATCTCGGCCAACCGGGCATCCAGTCTACCGTCCCGGCCACGCCTCAATCCTTACCAGACACCCGAACGACCAATATTGCGCAAGTTCCCTACATCTTCATCTTCGGTCTCCAGTGTCAGTACGATGTCGACTGCCGATAGCACATTTTCGATTAGATCTCTCAGACATGAACCGTCGCTAATCACTCCACCAAATGATTTCGAGGAATCAATTGATCAGTGGCCAACTGCACGACGTCGAAATTTGTATGAATCTCCCATAAGAACCTCGAGTGATTCAAGATATAAATATCAAGCAATAGCTTCGCAATCTAAAGCTGATGAAGATCGAGATCGAGTTGAAGGTCAAGCAGATGATGAAGTTGAGTGTATCAGGATGTCAACAATGACAAAAGCCAAGCTAAAAGGGTATTAAAGATGCCTGGGGCTTTTCCTACCATTGCGGAAGAAATCATTGTCCATAGGCGTATGAGCTCGGGCTTCAGTAATGCCTGCAATTCTATACCTGTTCAGTATCCTGTTCTTCCAGCGATAGCACCACAGTGTCCAAAGTTTTGTTCTTATGGATCCGCTCATAAAAGCACCCGAGAAATAAATCACGCTATAAGATCACTTCTCCAGAAGCCGCTCAAACCTCATTGCGGCCTTACTGCTGGTTACATATATGCGTTTGAATCTCCTAGGTATGCTCCTTGTCACATAAAAATCGGTCAATCGAGCAGAGCTCCAGAAACTCGCATGCGCGAGTGGTCAAAATGTAGAATACCAATTTCCAAAATTTCCAAATCTGTATCTGGGGCTCCATCCGAATCACCCAGTGGCAACGGCGAAGATGCTTTCTATCATTACGCGTTAGTTGAGTCTATCCTCTTCGAAGAGTTCTATAATCAACGCAAGTGGTTTGAGTGCAAGGTTTGCAAAAACAGCCAGCGCGGACCTAGAAGGCATACAGAATGGTTGGAAATCGATGCATACACTCCAGCTCATGCAATAAGGCGTTGGCGTGATTGGGTCGAAAGAGAAAAGCCATTCACACCGCTGGGGAGCCTAACGGCCTATTGGCAGTGGAGAGTGAATGAGTTACCGAAGAATTCATCGAGTACAGACTGGGATGATTGGACACGACCTGGGCTGTGGGAGTACTGCGGGTTTCTGCTAGAACAGCTTTCCCTTCATACTTCGAAGTTGAAACCGCATTTTACGAGGAAAGATAAGCAATTTTGGACAATGAGTTGCTTTTTCGTACTTGTTTCATTCCTCATATACACTCCCGAGTTTACCATTTCCTTTGCGATGGTATTATTCGCCCTGTGATTCTGCTTTTGGTGTAGTCATCATATACTTGGGAGAATTTAGAGTTGACGGTTGGCGTTTGCATGTGGGCTTGTGATTGGTGAATACCAATTTGAGGTGCGTGGTGGCAAGTGATCCAATATTGTTGTTATGGTTCTCTTAAGTTTTTCTTCATGTGTCTCACTGTACCTTTAGAAGATTTGCTATCATATCGCTCATCCAAATATAATTGATGACTTTGATAAATTGACTTCACCGGGTGCCGAAGTATTCCTTTTAGCCGATACTCGGGCAGGAGAGAAACGTGTCATCTCAGCAGTCATTGGTACGAACCTGTGCACATTCTAACCATTATTGGTGTACACGGAATTGTCAGCACTCATGTCAAAGTCCGGACTCTTTTCAAATTTCGATCATCAATCAATTGATTGATATATTTCTGTTTCAAATTCAAGCAAAATGGCTTAGTAACCTTTAATTTACATAATTGTAAATTTCTTTATGTTTTGGAAAGGTTTGTATGGATACAGTCCCCGTCCACATCGAGCCGTCCACAAAGACCCATTTTGATGAATGTACTTTACACGTCGTATAATATTTGAACTTATAAAACAGTGGGATCACCCGTAAACTATACTTGTGTATTTACAACTCTGGATACTGTCCGAAGCTCAATCATCTGGTCAACAATGGCTCTACCACCTCCGCTCCCCCAAGGGCCAATCTACCGCCCAATGCTGCCGATATGGAAACGTATGACTCTTTGGCTCAAACTTCACTTCGTCAGAACCCTTGCCAATATCTTTGGCCCAATACTGCTATCCACCTATGTGCGCGGTCGAGCAAGCCTCCCTACATTCACTAAAACCTATCCCATCCACTCCTCACTTACCCATAGAATCTTTATCCCGCCCACCTACAAATCCGGCGGCCCACCTCTTCCTCTCTACCTCAACGTCCACGGTGGAGGATTTGTATTTGGTGTTCCTGCTATCGACGACGAATTCTGTTCTTACTTCTCCTCTAAACACAACATCCTGGTCATCTCCCTCGACTACTCCAAAGCTCCCAAAGCAAAGTTCCCTCAACCAATTGACGAATTGACCGATGTCGTAAACTCCATCCTCGAAGACGAATCTCTCCCATTCGATCGCTCTAAAGTAGCTATTGGCGGTTTCAGCGCTGGCGGCTGTTGTTCCCTCGCCGTTCCACAAGCTTCCTCTCTTCAAGGCAAAATCCAGGGCGTATGTGCATTCTACCCCGTTTGTGGGTTTGTGACGCCGCAATCAGTCGCAATTGCAGCGAGACCTTCTTATGCGCCTAAAGATGCTTTGGAATCTTTGGCACCACTGTTCAATTATGCATATATACCTCCTGGAACAGATTTGTGTGATCCAAGACTTAGCGTTGTGTATGCGGATAGAAAGATGCTGCCGGAGAAAATTTGTATGGTGGGGTGTGAGTTGGATATGTTGTGGCATGATGCTGAGCTTATGGCAGAGAGATTTGTGGGGAAGGAGAGGGTAGAGGGGGAGACAGTCTGGGAAAAGGATGGAGTGCGATGGGAGAAAATTATGGGTGTTGAGCATGGTATGTTGAGAAGACTTCTCTTTTATCGACCCCTTGAGTATAGAGATGAAGTAGTCAGGATTTCCAATAGTTTGGACTGTAGTTCGATAACGAGAGACTTTGGATTTCTAGATCCGATCTGGACATCTACAAAATTTGAAATATTGAATTCATTTCGAATGTTGAGTTACGCTTGGAATTTGAAGGCTTCTATCCAGTCTGCTAGTCTAAACTAGTAGATATATTGGCATTCTGGAAGTATAAATTGAGATACTAACTTTGATTTAGGATTCGAGAGTTGTGGGGGGCGTCTGCAAAGAGATGAAGTAAAGAGAGAAAAGTTAATGGCAATAGCAAGAAAAATGTACGATGACGCTGCAGAGTGGCTATTCAGAGAAGTCTACCATTAAAGTATCACCCTCGTACCCTCATTCTCTGCAATTCGATTTTTTGCGTTCCATCTACTAGATATAACCCATCGAAAAATGGCTGCTCAGATGCATAGCTTTCCAGGCCTGAAGGACTCTGAGCGATATTTATTGTTTAGATTTAGATTAGATATTGCTTACTATTCTTTCAGCGTTCAGATAAGAACTTCCACAGTCCTGAATGAGTAATAGCGATTCGAAATGTTTCCTCAATTTCTCGTGATGAGAATCTTCATGCCATAGTTCAAGATACCTACCTAGGTACTCAAATTGCGAAGACCGTTTTATGAAGCGAGGCTAGATGCACCCTGCAAATGTCGAGGACCCCAAACAGAAACAGAAAGTAGATAAAACCCATTATTCGAAACCAACATCTTACCCTCGCTTCGCCAGATCTACCCCATCCGTCGATCTCCCAACCGGCTCGAAATTCTCCGCCCAAGTCCACATCTCCATCGATGTGTCCACCTGACAATTTTTGCTTTACTAGGATCCAGAGTCTCTCTTTGTACTTATCTTCCTCTCAATACCCACCTATTATCACCACCAAAGAAATGTTCAGTGTGTATTATCATTGTGCCAGCCAAGAAAACCACGTTGTTTCAAACTCTCGACCCTGGCTTGGCGATCATCTGGGAACCATGCGTTTCAAAAAGAGTTTGGGCCAGCCAGTGCACTGACGCTCGGCCTGCGGGCACTGCCGAAGGGTATTAGGCTCTTGGACCTTGGCTTTGACACTGGAAGTTATGGGTCAGATCTAGATCTCTAGATCACGGCGTCGGTGGGATTTTTCTTTATTCTGGATTCATTCGAGGAGGGGAAGAACAGAGTGAGAACTTGAGAAGAGAAGAATTGGTGAAGATGGGGGTTGGGAGAAGACAAAATTTGAGTGAGTGACAACAGAAGGTGGATGTGAATTTGAATTTCTCTTTATATTGATATATCTATAGATATATGAATTGCTTTATCTTGCTTTTCTGCCCATTGAGACCTCCTAAGAGTCTATCCTCATATTCAAATTATAATGTAAGAGCTGTGTGGTATACTTCCCAGCTTGACCCGAGCCACGAAAACGCCACCATAAGAACCAAAGAAAAAGAAGAAGAAAAGAACACACTCACAGCTACTATGCCGTGTAAATAATAACAAATGATCTCTTAATCTTTTTGACGCTTGTAAATTACATATCCAATCCATCCTCATTCACGTCCATTCATTACAAAAAGTGAGATGGGAAATCTATTCCTCATCATCTGCGCTCCTCGTCTCCACGAAAGTGAGCTCGGCAACTGATCCCTCGACCATATTGAGGTTAACACCATCAATACCTGGGCTTGGTTCACGCTTAGTGACTGATAAACCGTTGAGATCTTCGACGTTGCGGACTGTGGAGATGGAATTTGTTTGTCCAACTATTGTGCTGACATGTTAGCTCTAATTCTATGATTATTAATGTATGAAGAGAGGAGTAACTAACCAGCTAGTCCACCACGAATAAACATGGTAGTGACAGTAGTCTTCATCTTGGGGTCGGCAACACCGTCCTCACGTTTACCCATCTTGATCTTTGCTGCAGTACCAGCGGCGGCAGCGGTATTTCCGGTGCCTCCAGCTTTGATGAGAATACCAACACCAGCATCTTCGGTTCCGAGTTGAACTTCGGGGCTGGTCTTGATGGCACCGGCAGCGTAGTTGAGAGCGGCAGTCAAGGTTTGAATGTCACGTTTTGCGGCTCTGTCTACATCCGATCTCTCGAGCTTGACAACACGGGGTGCAATTTCCTTGCCCATTCCTTGAAGTGCTGTTACTTGAGCTGCGGTCTTGTCTTCGGAAGCTCCCTGAACGGCGGCGGCGGCGGCGGGTGCGGCAGGTGCTGCTTGTGCTTGTGTTGGGGCTGTGGCGGCGGCACCGTTTGCTGCAGCGCCATTGTTTGTTGCGGCACCAGCAACGGCAGCTCCTTCGAGCGCGTTCATGAGGTTCGATACATCTGCTTTCCCTCCGAATGATATTTCACCATCACCGACTACCAAGGCAGGTGAATAGGCACCAAGATTGATGTTCAAAGGGAGTGCCGAGATGCTAGTGGCGATCAAGGCCATAACAAGATAGTTGGACAACATTTTGAAAGTGGATTATGAAGGGGTGCTTGCGTTGGAGACGGGCTGTGAAATAAGGGTAGTGTGATGAATTAAGTGAACGAAGATCTTGAGCGTCAAGCTTAGATGTGTAAATAAAGATCAAGAAGAATCAAATGGAGCACAGCTGAGGAATTAAAACTCTTGGGTGCATGAGGACAAGACTTCTTATATCAAGAATTCATACAGAAAATGCGTTGCCAATAAGTTCCATAGGCCGTGCAATATAGCTCTGGCCAACCCCACACCATACCCACGGTTCCTAACATTGAGGTTCTGGCCAATCGAATGATTTTCCTATTCTGAGATGCTAACAATCCACAGGTTTTGATTATGAACCTTTTTCGCGTGGGATAACTGCCAATATTTCGTCAAACGCCAAGTGACACTGACAACGCGATGCACAGGAATGGTATCAAGTTCTCGAGAGACTCAGCACAGACCAGATGCGAGGAAGCAATTATCTTGGCTGTGAGTGCAAAGTCACGGCGACGTTTTGAAATAGCTTTGGTAAGTCTGGCTATGCTTTTTTGGCGTTAGCTTTCTGATAAGTTCTTGGCAGGTTCTAGCGTCGTATGAGAATCCCTCAAAGGTCACAGCGTGAACCCCGAAATCTCTGGAAACGAGTTGCATCTCCAGACATTTCACAATTTGAAATGCTATAAACAGATCAAGTTTCCTTAAAAATTCCATATTGACAAATCTCCCCCAACGTTTGACGTTTTTCATCGCAAGTCTTGGCTGACATTCTGCAAAACCCTGCATATGTGTTCTTGCAAGTTCCAACCGCGGATCAACACCAAAATGATCCAAATCTCGGTCAAATGAAGCAAGTATAGGTAGAATAAATGGTAGTAGGAACTTTCGTTCCTAAGGGCTCAAAGTTTGAAGACGACATTTAGGAAATGAGATGAAATGAATCCTGTTTTAGTCGACGCCACATTGTTTGGACATAGTCTCGCGGTTGTTTTTCACACCTAGAAACTAGATGTCAAATGTATCTACGTGACTAAGAGTTGGCAAAGCCATATCGAGCTTTTTTGAACTAGTAATGGCTCGGAAATCGAATGCATGAATTGAACTCACGTCCCCTTTTCAAATACGAACCATAGCACTATGGCCCATCACGATCTCAGTAACATAGAGTAGAAACACGGAGAGCTCAATCTTCCGTATCATACCTCATCTGAGGAATCCATCTTTATTGCTTCATTCTGATACAAAGGGTTTGCCTCAACTTCTCGCACCCATAACTGCCAAGGTCTTTCTGCGGTGTCATCGTTAAATTTTTCGGAACCAGAAGCTTGTTCGGCATTCAAAAACCTTAAAGGGCCAAGGTCAAAAAGTCTTCCCTCGGCATTCCTGAGCATAAGAGCTTTTGCTTGGAGACCCGCGTTGACTTGAGTATAAACGGCACGGTAGATGGCTTGCTTGATACTTGATCCCACCGTCGTGAAACCGTGATTTGCCATTAAGACGACGTTATAGTCTTGGGTGCTTGATTCCGGCTTGGAGAATTTCTCGGCCAAGGCACTGCCAAACCGTCCAGAGTTTACCAAGAAGTCTTGTCTATCGTTCGAGGTGTATAGCTTCGTGATATCAAAATTAGGTACGTGGTCCCCTATAAGTAATCATTATATACATATTCATGCATCGTTCCCGGAAGAGTATCATACCTAAGAACCCAGCCATGTGAAATATCGGTCTCATCTGGACTCCGTTCATCGTGTAGGGAATTACGGCCTCGGCATGACTGTGGATAACGCAATTGATTTCTGAAAATCTCTTGTAAATTTCGCTGTGGATAAACCGTTCCTGGTACCCTTTCTTTGCCTTCGGATCTACTGGAGCACCATCGGATACATTATAATGTACCAAGTCGGAGATGGATGAGACCAATGCTGGCGCGGTCGATGCCGACATAATAAAGACACCTGGGTTGTCCGGATGGCGAACAGACACATGACCATAAGCATCGACAACATTTTGATGATGCAAAATATGATTCGCGTGGACGAGGGTTTGAATCTGAAGGTCATTGATTAACCTAGGTCAATAATCTTACACCATTCTTGATCATCCAATCTTTGGACTTTCGCAGAGCCCTCCTCCCAATATCAACATAGCACCGGTTGTCCACGCACTCTTCAGACTATTTAGGAAGTTACGTTCTCGACACCAAGAGCTTGCCAATGCCCCCATGCCTTTGTTTTGTCCGAAATCTTTGGACGAGTACGTTGACTAGATGCATGAAGACACACAAACTGGGCCAACACTCACAATTGAGTTTTTCATTTTCGATGAATCTCACAATGTCCCAAAGTATTACGACCAATCGATACGACTTGACACAAAGTCGTGATGT
Organism: Botryotinia globosa; assembly: GCA_014898425.1. Lineage (NCBI taxonomy): Eukaryota > Fungi > Ascomycota > Leotiomycetes > Helotiales > Sclerotiniaceae > Botryotinia > Botryotinia globosa. Next base: position 876,062 of record RCSZ01000002.1, read on the forward strand.
TGTAAGACGATGTTGATGTGGTTGCAGTGATTGATTGTGTGGATAGCGTTGAAAAAACAGACGGCGATGATGATGATGATGATGATGATGATGATGATGATGATACTAGCAAAATCGACGACGATAAGGTTATTGTTTAGTTGTCGGTAGTCTATCGGATGGAATCACCCGTGGCGGGATGATAGGCCACTTGCTTTCAAATCTCCAGACCTCGGTGTCCCCACAATCTGATCTGTCTATCTGCATCTACAGCGGCGGGCACTGATTTACTGCAAAGCAGGGAAAACATATCACATGTGATAACTTGATAGGGTTAACGGGACCGAGATTACCGCCCAACAATATTTCACGTCTTCAGATATTCACATCTTCAGATATTCACATCTTCAGATATTCACATCTTCAGATATTCACATCTTCAGATATTCACATCTTCATATCTTCATATCCTGATAGAATCGTGGGACCGCAGAAGCGACAGTATGATAGTAATCATTGATGGACGACGGCGAGGAGCGAAATGTGAGAGAATGCTTGGCGTTCTTATTTTAGAAGGTCGCACGAATAAATCCCAGCAATCTGTGTGGCTACCTTCCAAAAACTACTTAAAGAGTCCACGACAACAACCGTCAGAATTATCACAAGGGAGGCGGGATGATAGAAACTTTTTACTTTTTCTATCATTATCTTCAGGGGATTTTGAGCCTGCCTGCACAATATCTTACCTCCTGTTGTTGCTCCAAGAGAAAATCTTTCCTCGGCGAATGATAACCGAGTGGTAGGGAAGTTTATCATCTATCATCTACCATTCGCTGAACGATAGGAATACGTAATGTACCTGACTATCGATGAGCCTTATTAACTTTCTTCATTTATCGTTTGGGGAATCAAATCCTTTCATTTGACTGCCGAACAGGGGATAAGCATAAAATGGGATCAAGATAGTGTCAAGCGTTGCTTCTAGCCTATTTAGGAACCTTGAAAACATCGTAGTTCGATGCACAATTGACCTATGAGCATGGAATATTGCCATTTCTTTCTGCCGTTCCTTTCTTATACACCTTCTTCTCTTAGATAATATCTCTCATACAACCCAACACCAATGGAGTGTGACACGTTTTGGTGAAGATTGCTTATCACCCATGGCGAATGAGTGCAATCTAGAAATGTTATATCTATAGCCTCGGTGGCAGTGTTGAATCTCCTTTGCGTGAAATAGAAGCATCGATTTCCCTCGCTCTCCCTTGGTACTGAAACTTTGTGCAACAATGACTTCCTCAATCTCCAAAGTTCTTTTGCCATTTGTGCTTCTGGCACCAGCTGCACGCGCAGCCAGTCTAGCTGCAACTCCGCTGGTATGTTCGAGTCCAGCATTGAGTTGTAGCGGTTCCAGTACCAATACTTGCTGCTTCAATACTCCTGGTGGTCAAATGGTTCAGACCCAATTCTGGGACTCCAACCCTAGCACAGGTAGATAAATATCCTTCCCTCCTACCTTCGCTTCACAAGTCATAAACTGATCATGCTCAAGGCCCTTCTGACTCTTGGACAATCCACGGTCTATGGCCCGATCACTGTGATGGTACTTATGATTCAAATTGCGATACCAGTCGTCAATATTCGAGCATAACCAACATCCTTTCCTCTGCTGGCCAAACATCCTTGCTCTCGTACATGAACACCTACTGGGTCAGTGTCGACTCTACCAATGAGGCATTCTGGGAACACGAGTGGAACAAGCACGGAACCTGTGTCAGTACTCTTGAGCCTTCTTGCTACAGCAGCTACACCACCGGTGCAGAAGTTGTAGACTACTTCAACGTTGCTGTCGATCTTTTCAAGATTCTTCCCACCTACACAGTAAGTAGCCTTCCACACAAGCAAAAGAGATAAGCAACTAACGTCATCATAGTGGTTAGCCAATGCTGGCATCGTGCCCTCCACCACCAAAACCTACACCTCTGCTCAAATTCAAGCAGCCATCACCGCCGGTTTCGGATACCCTGCCATCATTCAATGTAAATCTTCCTCTCTCGATGAGATTTGGTACTCCTTTGAAGTACGCGGTTCCGTTGCCACCGGAACATTCGTTCCCATTACTCCCGTTGGTCAAACTGGAAATTGTCCCAGTACCGGCATTAAGTACACTCCCAAGTCCGGCTCTGGTGGTACCCCAACTACCACCGCGACTGCTCCTGTTGGCACTGGAAGCTTCTCTGGATCTGGTTATTTGGAGGCATATGTTGGAAGCACCAATAACGGATGCTTGATTAGCGAAGGTACCTGGTACACTAGCGGTACTTGTGCTACATACACTGCCACTGCTTCTGGTAAGACTTTTTCTCCCCAGTCCTGATGAGAAAATGGTTGTCAAAAGACCTACCTCAACTCCTCATCTACCATTAAACGAACACCACTAACTCCCAGCCTAGGTACTGGCTTCACCCTCAGGTCCTCCAAGGGAACGTGCGGTATCTCCGGCAGTACCTTTTCCTGCGGCGCCGGTGTCTCTACCGTCTTCGGAGTAAGTTTCATTCCTCTCCTCTTCCCCTTCCATATCAAATCCCAACCAACTAACACATCATAGTCCTCGGGTGGCTACCTTACATACGGCGGCTCATCTACCTTCTATGCCACCGCCACCCCATCCGGTTCTACCCAAGCAACCGTTTACACCTCCAGCCAAAGCGTCTCTGTCAAGTTCGCCTGGAGCGCTGTCTAGATGCATTTTCTTTACTCATCGCGTTAGTTTACTATGTCCGGGGAAAATAGATCAAGGTGGTGAAAAGGGGGCGGCTCAAAATTATCAATACTGTGGTGCTGTAGCATAGAACGACAAACGCATGTCAACAAATGGGTTGTATTTAGGAAAAGTTCGAATTTTGCATAAGAGCATGAATCTGATCTAAATTTGCATGTGAAATTTTGTGTGATGAATCGAAAATTCTCAGATTCTAGTTTGCTGGGATACCTACCTAGTCTTACCGTCCAAAACATCAATTTAAATCTGGCATCTGCATCCCTTACCACCTCCCTCCTCACCTTATCCCACTTCATTCTACGCCCGATCTTTATATGACTTAACCGCCTACTACGTAACTCATGACCGCACCTCGCCGCTTCCCATAGGAATCACGAATTACATTCATATGTATATTGTTCTTCAAAGCCTGTGCCTCATACCGCGCCGCATCGTATATTATGTCCCATCCAATCATGAGTCATAAGATGCACTGCACCACGCCGCGTTTGCATTTTCGTATCACATTGCGCTTATATCCAAGCAAACTTCAGTAACAAGGTAGCGCTCGTGCCGCACCAGCATTTATTTTATTTCTCCACTCCACGTCTTTACTTTTCGCTTGCTACTTCTCTCTATACAACTTGTATGTAGAGTGGTATTTGAAGGCTCACTTCCTCCGCTGAAGTATTACAACGAACTCATGCATGATATATTATCATTCTTTCGCGGTATGTATGGAGAGCCTGACGAGCGACGTATGACCCCTCTAAAATTTCCATTGTCTCCTCTACTCCATCCAGTCTCTGTATCCCTAACATCTCATTTCTCAGAACTAATATTCTGATTATGTAATAAATTGGAATATTCAAATTCGGCATCCAGAACAAACGACACAAAGCCAAACAAAAAAAACAAAACATGAAATATTGTCATTGAAATTACCAGATTTTGACTAACAGCTGTTCAAACTTCAAGCTCAATCGGCGACTACAAAGTAGCTCTTGCATCTAATCCCAAAACATTATGCTTGCCGCACGCATCCCATTTTTTGGAAACCGTTCCGAGTTTCCTAATCCCGCATTAGCACCAACATCACTCCAACGCCAAGCATCCCCCCCGTCACCAACAGTTATGAAACCCCGTAAATTGCCCATTTCCGACCTATTGTCCAGTATCATATCACCCCGATCTTACTATTTACCCTGAGCTCAGTTATCACAATCTGCAAAAAGAAGGAGGCTCGGACATGAATGTGACATACCTAGTATGCCTAATCTACAGATTTTCCAATCTTCAGTAAATTGGCTGCAGGACTGAAATTTGGAGCCATGTTGGTGGATCCATATGTGAAGTTTGAAGTCTGATCTATGAGGCTGATTGGAGAACTCATGATCTATGTAAACGCTGACGAAGTGAAATCTTTCAGTGCCATTCAATGTCGACAACTTTTCCAGTCACTCTATGCAAGAGATTCCCTCTCTAGACCCTTGTTCATCAAGCTCAGCTTGCAACATTGAGCGAAAGAAGTGTGGATCGGGGGGCTTTTTTTTCTTAGAGTAGTACAATTGTTCAATGTAACTCTGCTGCTGAACTGCCAATTGAATGGTTGTATTTCAACTGATTGTACTGGTCAAGCTGTATTCCTTTGCTTCCCAAATGTAGTACTTGAGGCAGATTCTGAATGTAAAATAATTTATATAAGAGGCTCCCGTCGCTCAGCTTGAGATGATATCACTATATCAATCCTTTTCTTTGCAAATAATAAAGCTAGTTCGGCTTCCCTTACTTATCTCTTGTGATTTTTCATATTACCATCTCTTTTCTGGACAATTTACCCTACGAAGCACTAATTGCGAACTTTTTGATATGGCATCTCGTTCCGGCAAGAATGTGCACTTTGTGGGGAGTATCTGTCTCCCTGACACAGCCACGGTTTACCGTACACTCAATGCTACATTTCCAACCCAACTAAAGCGTATCCCGGATGGTGAGCCCGGTAACAGAGGGAACTTCGTCCTCTGGCAAAGAAGCGTGTTCTATAAATACCCTTATCTGGTTCGCTCTTTGTATTTCTCCCTAGCCAAGGACCCAGGCCCGATTCCCATTTCTCCTGAGAAGATCCAACTCATGCCTGTTGGATATGATGATGCTGCCATAGACTCGTATGCCACTTTTTGCCGACTTCGGGATAGCGGTACTATACCGAACGGAGTGAAATTCCAGGTTTCGCTTCCTACACCTATCAACGTTCTTCACGTAGCAATAGAGCCAGCTTATCAAGAAGCAGTTGAGCCAGTTTATGCAAAGGCTTTACTGAAAGCTGTTCGTCGTATCCAAGATGAGATTCCCGCAGAAGATTTGGCGATACAATGGGACATTGCTGTGGAGTTCGCATTTCTGGAAGGGATTGTGTTGCCTCCACCGCACGTAAGTATTCATGAACTTAGTGGCATCTCTATTTTTTCTTATTTCAACGTCCTAGACAAGTACTAACTCGACGTTTAAGTGGATCATGGCTTTGAAAGATAGTATTGTCAACCGTGTCCTTGAATTAGCAGATGCTATAGATCCATCCGTAGAATTGGGCTTCCATTTCTGCTACGGTGATCTTGGACATCAACACTTCACGCAACCGAAAGACATGAGTTTATTAGTCGATATTGCGAATCGAATCTTGACCGGAACAAGAAGGAGAAGATCTGTCAATTGGATTCATATGCCTGTGCCAAAAGATCGGATTGATCGAGGGTACTTTGAACCATTGAAAAAGCTGGAGAAGAATGATACAGAGTTGTATTTGGGAGTTTTACATCAGGATGACCTAGAAGGAACGAAATTAAGAATTAAATCTGCGAGTGAAGTTGTGGCAGATTTTGGTATCGCAACAGAGTGCGGTCTAGGCCGCGCGGATGCAAGAGAGATGGAGAGTGTCTTGGAAATTGCGAAGAAAATTACGGAAGAACTGTAGGAAAGAATGAAAGGGTGTAATAAATATGAGAATCGGTGAAGGGTGATTGTTTTGATGCTGCAACATTTGTGTCTTATCGACATTTAGAGTCAATACATATGGCAGGTCTGACTTCAAACACTGCGTCTTTCATTGCTTGGCCATGGATAACTTCCAATTTTTAGTAGAATTGTTATGTGAGATTCATGACCGATGTGTCAGACAGATCATTGTTGAAGCTGTTTCTTCTCCTTTTTAGACATGACTTGAGTGGTGACAAACAATGTCTTGTCTCATAGTGTATCGAGTAGAACAATTGTCCTCTATTCATCAGTTCTCAACTCAATTACCCAAGAGTGGTGAATACAGTAAAAGTAGTGGTTGATGGTGGTTGTAGTTGTGATTGTAGTTGTGGTTTTATGTTTGTGTTTCCTGGTGAATTCCACTTGAACGAGATACATATGAGATGGTGGTAGTGAAACCAATACATACCCCTGTCAATAGAGGGGTTTAGAGGATTGTAAGCTCACAGAAACACCCCCCACTATGAAGGGGTAACACTCAGCTGCTCTTCCACCTCCCGACTCCAATATCCCTATACCCCAGATCCAAATTGAAAGCTCCAGTAACTTTCAATTTATACCCAATTCATACCCAATTCAAAATGGCAACTCACGAGCAAAAAGAATCTACATCCTCCCGCTCCGTTCTCGACCCCACTACCAGTACCCAAGAAAAGTCCTCTAAAGACGCTGCACCCCTCCGCGCCCTCGACCACCAATCCGAACGCGAGAAATCCCGAAATGAAAAGCCAGCCACTATTCACATTGGCACACGCAAATCCGCACTCGCCATGGTGCAAACCGAGCAAGTAAAAGCTGCGCTCGAAAAGGCTCATCCCCATTTAAACTTCGAGATTACCAAGTTGGAAACGATGGGCGACAAGAATCAAATAACTGCTCTGCATGATTTCGGCGCAAAGAGTTTATGGACACATGAACTTGAGGCTTTATTATTGGACAGGAAGTTAGATATTGTGGTTCACTGTCTTAAAGATATGCCGACGCAGTTGCCAACCAAATGTATAATTGGTGCAATTCTGGAACGAGAAGATCCTCGGGATGCGTTGATAATGAAGGCAGGAAGCAACTACAAGAGCTTGTCAGAGCTACCAGCAGGAAGCGTCGTGGGAACGAGTAGTGTGAGAAGAAGCGCGCAGATTGCTAGGAAGTACCCCGAGTTAAAGTTTGAGAACGCGAGAGGCAACATTGGAACTAGATTAAACAAACTGGACGCGGATGATGGGAAGTATTCATGTTTGATTTTAGCGGCGGCGGGTTTGTTGAGAATGGGTTGGGGAGAGAGGATCACGCAGTATCTGGATAGTAAAACAGAGGGTGGCGGTATGTTGCATGCTGTGGGACAAGGTGCATTAGCTTTGGAGGTTAGAGATGGCGACGAAGAAATAAGCACGATGATCTCTGCGTTGCAACATGAACCGACTCAATTGGCAGGGTTGGCAGAACGAAGTTTGATGAGAACTCTGGAGGGTGGATGCAGTGTGCCAATCGGAGTTGAGACGACCTGGATCGAAAAGGGGAAATTGTTAATGAAGGCTATCGTTGTCAGTCTTGATGGCACAGAGAGTGTGGAATCAGAAAGGCTGGAGGAGATCCTAACACCAAAACATGCTGATGAGTTTGGATGGTCTCTTGCTCAAGATTTGGTTAGCAAGGGTGCTGCCAAAATACTGGAGGCCATCAACCTCAATCGACCTGTTATCAAGGAGGGTGGTAATGCATAGTTGAACCCCCGAATGATTTTTTTTTTTCACGGGCACATGCGCTACAAAAGTAAACTTTTCCTTTACATAGATTGACTGGTTGGACCACCAATAGCTTTCAAATATGTTCCAAGAAGGCTAAAAGCTGCATACATATATAAATGTAGCTAATCCAGTGTCGTTTCCCTCCGACCCTTATGTTTGTTGAATAAACTCCATTCCCAAATACACATTCATCAATGTTGAGTTGAATCCCCCGTCTATGCTATGCCCCGCCTGCCCATGCAATCATTGCCTCGTTTCTCGTCATGTACCAACCCCCATCGCACTGCTTATTCCTCGATAAATGTCTTGTAAGCACTCTCATCCATCAACCCTTCCAAATCCTTGACTCCTTGTTCCCCAACTTCAACCTTGGCAACCCAGCCTCCGGCACTTGTTTCATCTTCGGGACCCTTGTTGATGGTGCTTGGGGCTTCCTCCAACATCGTGTTAGCCTGCACAATCTTGCAAGTGATAGGGCTGTTGATATCGGATGCGCTCTTGACAGACTCTACGGCACCAATGGCATCACCAGCGCCGACCTCCAATGGGACGGTGGGAAGCTCAACATAAACGACGTCACCGAGAGCATGTGCAGCATAGTCACTGATACCGATTGTGCCAGTCTTGTTATCGGGAGAAAGGAGAATCCATTCGTGGTCTTTGGTATACTTCTTGTTGAAGGCTGCGGTTGGGAAGAGAACGTGTTAGTATTGGTGGGATGTATGGTATGGAATGGGTAGAATCGGACTCCAATAGACATTCCCATGGCAGTGATAAGAAGGCGAGCATTCCAAAGTCTTGTCCACACTCCGTAGGCAACATTGGTTCAACTTCTTCACTCTGCGCATGAAACTTCTATGACATAGGCCGGTGGTCGGAGCACCTTGGACAAGAAGATGAACTCACCAGCTCTAGATACTGAGAAAGCTCGAACAGCTCCAAAAGATGAAGATCTCCATGACGGAACCGTCTTGAATGTGCTGGATGTAATTCTCGAGACACATGGCCTTAAACTCCTTGCGATTGATGCCATTATTTGTATATGTAAATGGTGTTTGAGGGGTAGAAATTTGGGTTGGAGTTGAGCTTTAGTCAAGGAATCATTAATTCGATTCGCATTAGAGTGCAAGAGAGGTGTGAGATAATAAAAATGAGGATCGCTGATATGGACCACGAGAGATTGAGCCAATCAGAGAAATGTCCTAAAATAAAGCCGACAAAAAGCCAATTGGCTAATAATATGTATATATACGAATATATGTATATATATGTTTCTATATAATAATGTATGTATAAAATGACCTTGACTTTCAGGTTATAGTAAATACAAACAAACACAAACACAAATACAAACACAGACACTGAATAAAAACAAACACAATATAATAAATACCTATCTAATAAGTAGACTCTATAACTTTCCCAATTGGAAGAAAAAGGACTGGTCGAAGTGTATCTAGGAATAAAGTCTTTTTTCCTTCTTCTCCTTCAATATTTTGATGATATTATCAATCAACATAATAAACAAACACAACTTCATTCTTTTCCCACAGTCACATCAACAACAAACCCAAAGACCTCTCAGGGGAAGACGCGTCGAAAGAGAAGGGAATATCTACCTCCCTCTCTCTCTCTCCCTCCCTCCCTGGGTAGATACCCTTATTACGGAGTAAAGTGTCTCTGGTCGACCTGCCCGAGTTGCCTTTCGCACGCCCAAGCGCCGAACCACCACATGACAATTATTTGCCTTGCCTTGTCTTCTGGCCTCGTACCAAGCTTATTAGAAACCCCCTGGATATTTCTCTTGAGGTATAACTTCAATCGTCCAAACCAAAAATACAATTCAAATCTCTCCGTGAATCTTATTAGTCATTCATATCTTGACTCTCATCGTGGTGGTCTTCATCTGCGGCGGTTATAGATTCGTCAACAATTTTTGATACCAAAATAACTTATACACTACACTACACTACATTACACTACCTACATTACACTACCTACACTACACTACTCTACAATCAGCCGTGAATGATCTACCATAACATCCCAGTGTTGATCTCCTTCTTCCAGCCGCCAATTCGAGATCTCACCCTTATAAAGAATCATAGGCAACCTTACACATTCATTCATCTCTATAATTACCCATAAATCAGTCAACCTGGATCCTACCACTCTACCAGTGAGTTCTCCCGCTCAATTTCACGACGCAGTAGATTCAATGGACGCCGAAATCGCATACGAGAATCAGGGAGTCGACCCACCTCAAGACGATGCTATGGGCGGAATGGAGGAGAGAGCACATACGCCAACGCATAACAGTCGACACTCTGCGTCTGCATCTGCAGATTTTCAAACCCCATCACAATATCCACAAGAATATCCTGCGTCACCTCCACAAGAAGAACCTACAAATGGTCGATATGCTACCCCTCCCACGACTTTTCCCGCGTCACTTTCGCGCCCGGCTTCAGGTTTGTCAGGTCAAGGCAACTATGGCAACGCATATCAAGAACAAAATTCACGGGGCTCAGGTGCGAGTACAGATCAGCAACAGCAGCAACAACGGGGCTCGAAGAATAGTGTCGTCATCAAAGTCGGCATGGTAGGGGATGCTCAAATTGGCAAAACCTCCTTAATGGTCAAATATGTAGAAGGTAGTTGGGACGAAGATTACATTCAAACCTTGGGTGTTAACTTCATGGAGAAAACTATATCTATACGCAATACCGAGATTACATTTTCAATATGGGACTTGGGAGGACAGAGAGAGTTCGTGAATATGTTACCGCTCGTTTGCAACGATGCAGTAGCTATATTATTCATGTTTGATTTGACGCGAAAGAGTACTTTGAATAGTATTAAGGAGTGGTATAGGCAGGGGAGAGGTTTTAATAAGACCGCGATTCCGTTCCTGGTCGGCACCAAATACGATCATTTTGTGAACTTTCCGAGAGAGGATCAGGAGGAGATCTCAAATCAGGTTAGTCTTACCAATTCTTCGATTTTGTTTTGGTTTGAGGCATGCTGACAGATGCGACATCAGGCTCGAAGATTCGCAAAAGCAATGCGCGCAAGTCTGATTTTTAGTAGTACAAGCCATAGCATCAACGTTCAAAAGGTAAGACCATCTATATTTCACTCTTACATACTTGCTTGCGGTCCACGCTACACTGCTTATATACCAAACCGTCAACTAACAAACTACCCACTTGCAGATTTTCAAGATTGTCCTCTCAAAAGCCTTCGACCTCAAATGCACAATCCCCGAAATCGAAAATGTTGGCGAACCTCTTCTTCTTTACCAATCCGTCGGTTAGATCGCTGTTATAATCTTATTAGGATTTGAATCGAAAACCTTATTTCTTTACGCCCCCAAAAATCTCTCCATCAACCTCAATCCCCGATTTCGCGACCATCATTCACCCTCCTTCTACATTGTGTAAATTCCACTTATAATCTACCCACTACCCAATACCAACGTCAACCTCCCCCACAATTCCAATCGAAATGCACAATGCAAAGGAGGAAAAGACAACCCCTTCAACACAGGAAGGTCGAGGAAATCTTCACATACCACATCATACCAGATTATTTTAGAAATCTGGCAATTTTTCACATTACACACATCTCAACCAATGGGCATTCGGGAAAGGCGCGCGGGGAAATTGGAGGGAAAGGGGAAGAAATTCTTGTAATTTTATCTCCCCTACTTTCTATCAAAGTCCATTCTTGTCTTATCTTGATCTGGCACTGCATTCGCTGCGTTGCCAGTCATCTTCATCAGAGAAGGGGAAGCATGGTATTCATTGGTTTCATAAAGACAGACACAGACGGGCAGGCATGCAGGCAGGGAGGGAGGGAGGCAAGAAATCAATTTTTTAAATGTAATAAGAAAATCTTCGTGTTCATGTTAGAATGAATCCATCCATACAGTCAGTCAGTAGCGAGTGAAGCAAGCAAAGACTTGCAAATATATCTTGGGCGCCTGTTTTTGAGGTGATGGTCAAGTGAGATGAATATGAATTAGAATGTGAATGCGAATCCGCGGGAATCCGCGGTAGGTAGGTAGGTAGGTAGGTACCTACGAACTTGTATGTCATGAATGGGATTGCGGGACGGATTCTCTAGATTATGGGGTATATATGGAGTACGATGCAGGGCATATGCTTGTGTGACCTGCAGATGGGTCTGGACTGCGTATGTAAGTAATGTCGTGCATAAGTTCTATCCTGGAATTTGCCAACTCCTCGATAAATTACCAGCCTCCTTGTGTACACGCTTCACATATACCCACTTCCCAAATCTTCTACTGCTCAAGCGAGCCGGGCAAATGTTATTCTGATAACGAATGAATTTATTAAAGTATGCCCTTTTCTTTCTGTCATCTCTACTCTAGTATTCAAATCCAATTTCGCGGATTCAAAGCTATGTATGTATGTATGAATGGCGGGTTTGGAAACCCACAAAAAGAATGTAACGGAATGGATATTATATACATCCCCATCACGAATAATATCACCCATAGCACCACCACTAATAACGATATGATCCGCTCCAGTTCTTGCAGTCTCTGAGTAATCTCAACTCAAAAACTCCACCAGCTCCAATTCCTCAACTGATACCCGTTCAACAGCCCCTAACCCTACACTCCTAACTCTACTTCCACTTCCACTCTCGATTCTTCTACCGGTATTACCGCCAACACCATCGATTCTTAGAAGCATGTCAGTGCCGTCGCAATCTCTAGAAGATCAACAGTGGCCACTCACAACCCTGATGACGTCTTCTTCGAGCTACCGAATCCAAAGTAACTAGCAAACCCACTCCCAGCCGAACTTTGTTCCGAAGGAAATCTCCTCTTATCTCTCCTCAGGCTCGAAGACGTGATAGATGGCGGATAGGCGCCAGAAATATGCAATGGAGTGATCGGCGAGGGATAAGGTGCATCGGGTGACGGAAATGGTGCTGGCGGTGTTACGCTGCCTTTTCGGCTCGCCATACTCATGGTTCCATCTCCGTCCATTGGAGTTACACCGATAAAGGGTTTCTCTTGATCTAAAGAAAGGACTTGGGCAAGTTTAAATCGAGCATCGCTTTCGTGTGACGCAAAATCGTTGAGTCTGGGTCTTCGACTCCCTTCTTTTCCGATATTGGACTTCTCATTAAACTCAGAGCTTTGGCCGTTGAAATGTCGAGCGATCCTTGTGCTATATTTTTCGTATTCGGTGTCCTGACTTGCACTAGCTTCTATTTTCGCTGTGTCGGCTGGAGCAATACAGTCATCCAGACTGTGTAGGCAATCCTCGTAGTTTGTGTGAGTTGATTGGTCGTTATCACTGGTATCGACGAGCGGTCCACGAGGAAGTCGAAGAGAATCATGAGATATGCCGTTTGGTTGACTACCCTCAGCCGGTATGATAGAGGGGCAACTAGAAGCTCTGTGCTGCTTTACCACTGAATTTCTGTTGCTCGAGGGGCTAGAGACGACACAACTTGAAATTCGGTGCTGTCGGAGAGGAGTGGAAGGGCTAGAATCTGCAGCACAATCTTCTAGTAAGTGCTCCCGTTCTTCTTCCAATACCACCAATAGGCGTCCCTGTTCTTCTCCCGACCCTGAGGTTACATCGCAGTCTATCTCATTGTGTTGCAAAAGTGGGGTGCTGATTTTAGAATCGTACTCGCAATCATCAAGTAAGTGCTCGTCGCACTCCGAGATGACGGTAGAAGCGATGCAGCTCACGGCCCGATGCTGACGCGGGTTAGGAGTCGATGAGCCCGATGTCATGTAGCCGTTCTCGTTCTTGTTAGTCGTCGAATTTCCACCACTGGCATTACCACCGCAGCTTGTAATACGATGCTGCTTGACAGGGCTTGCAACTCCAGAAAGTAGACATCCATCTTCAATCAAGTGAGACATCGCTGCTGAGCTTTTACGACTTGATTGAGGACTATCAGCCGCATAGCTTGCAAATCTATATTGCTTAGTGAGAATAGGCGTAGAAGATCCAGTCCTAAAGCTGCAGTCTTCTAACCTATGAAATCCATCTCCATTGCTTTGATTCATACTCCCAGAAGGGATCGAAGCACAACAGCTCGATATACGGTGTTGTCTGATTGTAATAGCACTGCAATCACCAGCAAGATCGGAGCAACCCTCCAAGGAGTGTTGCTCACGAGAAACAGGGTTGATCGCCGTACAACTGAAAGCTCGAGATCCCGATGATAATCTAGAGGCAGGCGAGCCGGCTTCGAGAGTACTCTCATCTAAAAGATGACCGTATTGTGAATATTTAATAAGAGGAGTTGAGAGGTTGGAATCATCCACGATATCCATGATAGATGTTGAGCAGTTGTTTTGCATAACCGGAGAAGGTGAGTTTGATGTAGGTGCGGTCTCGACGGTGCAACTTAGCATGCGATTCTTATCTGCAGAGCTTTCGGGGGTCCTAATAACCGGAGTACCAGGTGTAGCAGGGCAGCTTGCTATTCGGTGTTGTCTTATTGACCTTTGGATACTAGACGGGTTCCTAGGCATAATAGAACAACTTGTGATTCGATGTTGTATTGGTGTATCCAATAACCAAGCAGAATCCACCGATTCAGCGCAGCTATCGATGCGACGCGGGTTGGCAAGCTCGGAAAGCGGCATTTCAGCAACATCCCCTTTGAATGTATGCTGCCGAACAGTGCTTGAACCAGAGGATGTGGTGGATGGTACAACAAGATCATCCAAGGCAGGCAGCAGAAGATTCTCTTTATCTTCACGAAAGTGGGCGGAACAACGGACAGTCCCTTTCTCCTGCAAAAGTCTTTCTTCTTTCGCATAATAATCCAATACAATCTTGGTAGCGGAGTAATCAGAGAAGTCATGAACGTAAGAGAGATTTCCTCTTGCTGGCATTCTAGAGAGCTTCTCGCAACCTTTGACCCGTAGATAACTTCCGTGAACTGAAGGACTCGGCGAATCTGGCTCAATGGCAAATGTACTACTACTGGCAATACTGCCCAGACTGAGTCTCTCTGAACTTACTCGGGTTTTCTGTGTTGAAGACGTAGTACCATCAACAGCGGCACCGGCATTGCTAGAGTTGATAGCCCTCCTATGCGACTCCATGAGCATATGATCTCTCAATTCCTCCATCTCACAATGTTGATCGGTGCTCTGGTAATTCGAACCCTGACGGCTATGTTCACTGGCACTCAAAGCTACTGCAGGTACCTCTTGAAGCTCAGAATTCGTAAAACGCCTTCCATGATTGAATATCCTGTTTTCTATGCCAGGATTTTCGGCCGAAGGTGCTTTTTGCGAGACATATTTCATTGGCTGTGAAAGTTTGGGTTGTTTCCAAGATATTTGTGCTTCATTGGGGAATCTCGCTAGCCCTGAAGCACCTTCTCTAGCCCGGACTTCTCGATCATGTTGTATCATAACACATGGACCACAGAAACATGATTTGATAACATCATTCCCCATAGACCCTAAGATTCTGTACTGGGCACGAATCCGGGCACGTTGTATAAGAGTAAGACCAACTATTCTTGCTGGTTAGCAGAGATTTCCTAAATATTGACCTGAGTGTTTACTCACTTGACAAACAACAAGCAGCTGTCAAGGCACCATGGATCCAACACATCGAGTTACAACCGTCAGAAGACTTGAAATTATGCGGATCTCGACCAAGAGCCACATTCTTCAATCGCCAGTGAGTCTTGCCATATAGAAGACAAGGAACGAATAATCCCTCCAAGGCAGTTGTGTGATCACCCTCGGGGTGATGACAGAACGGAACCATCCAATCACTTTGCCCTTTATGCTCAGACTTGTTCCTATTCATAGATAGCTCCGATCTTTGTGGTTGATCGGGAATGGCATAACGCAATTGAGGAGTGATTGCGGGCTGCTTGGCTTCAACCATAGCAGGAGCAGGAGCAGTAGTTGCAAGTGATTGTCGATGGACTGGAGTAGTTGGATCCAAATTATATTTCGTGACTGGTGGATTCTTGGCCAGCTTCCGTTTCTCCCGGCGAGCTGCCATGGCCATTGGAGCGATATTTATGAATGAGCCTGTTCATTCAGGTAAGTAATAGTTTGTAACGTGGTACGGAATTCCCAACTTACGATGCACTTAATTATAGTAATGATTCAATGGCGAAGATAATAATTCTGATGATGTTTGGGTGAGAGTACAAAAGTGAAAGGGTGAAGTATACATCAATAAACACTGGGGTTCTGTCGCTCCTTCTATGCAGTCTACCACTTACTAGCAGTTGCTCTTCCTAGATTTGATGGATACTTTGGCCGGTGTGACACTTAAATTTGGCTTCTCGAATACGACTTTCACTTGAACTTTGAATCATGGAATTCCGACACTAGACAGTCAAAAAAACTTTTCATTATCGAAATTTGCTTCCCACTCTCGAATCCAACACAACTACAGCACCAGTAGCTATTCAGTAGAACATTCGCCCCAGTATGGCATTTAAATCAACTCATGAAGAGATGCGCACATTGTGGAAGAAACAAGAGGAAGAAACCGAATTTCATGATAATTCCCCCCGAAATCTATCATTACGCTTTTGTGGAGGATTTTGATACATTATGTACATTACGACGGGGCAAAAGACACATTATTGTATCTCAATCGAGATCATGGACATGAATATTTAAGAATCAGATTCTTCCTCAGGCTGCGATCATCGTTAGCATGGCTCATATCTTTCCAATGAAAGACTGTATCTCTCGTGAGCTCAAAGCATTGAGGATGCACAATCTTTTCCATAAGTTCGAATTGAATTTAGATTATACCTGGGGGCGGTTTGGGTCGACGGTTCCCTTGACCTTGGCAGTCTCGGGAGCACCTTCACCCTTTTTACTCTTGGTAGGGTCGTTGGTAATGTCGGTGGAGTGTTTTGTATCGGTGTTTGAAAGACCTTCTTGTTTGCCAGATTGAGTGTTCTTGCCTTGAGGCTCCTTTGAAGCAGCGGCCTGGAATAGAGACGTTAACCTCGGAAACAATCCTTCGACGTGTACCAACATACCTTATCCGATGGCTCTCCCTCCTTTGCTTCTGAGTTATCCTCGCCTTGCTTGATGGCGGCCTTGCTCTCTGATCGAGCTTTTTTCCCGCCCTTTGCATCAGGAATTGACTTGCGGACGTTCTTGTCAGTCTCTCCGACAGTCTCTTCGTCATCGGAAGTAGCTGGTGTGTCTTGTTCCTTAGCCTCGTCATCACTGTCGGATTCTTCGCTCTTCTCGGACTCCTTTGGCTCTTCCTTGTCCTCAGTCTTTGCCTCGGGTTTCTCCTCAGTCTTCTCTTCAGACTCGGCTGGCTTATCTTCTTCCTTCTCTTCTACCTCCTCTTCCTCCTCTTCCTCATGCTCTTCATGTGCATGGCTATCCCCGTGTCCGCCATGACCGTGAGCAGGTTCTGGCTTGTTTGAGATCAGGAACCAACATGATGGGATGGTAACGGCTACTGCTCCGGCAGCCCTAAAATATGACGTATTAGTTCACGAATTCTTTCAAGAATGTTAAGATCAATGGGAATAAGGTAAACCATACCAAACGGCATCACCACCCGATTTTGCCTGTCCATGACCTCCACTGGCATAAGCTCTTCTAGCGACTTGGTTGAATTGAGGGCGTGCTCGGATGTTGCGCAAGTTGCGCACAATAGCTGCTCGTGAGAATGCCATTATCGGAGGGGTAAGTAATCTATCTAATAAAACGTTATCAACAACAATTTCAATGATAGATAAAGCTTGAGAAAACAGCTGTATATACCTATCAATTGATATGTGGGAGAAAGGATAGGAAATGTAGGTAGGTATTTTATGAGGTAATACAATATTATTGAGTGAATTGGAGTTCCGAAAAAATCCTGGCAATTTAGTAGTTGGGCAATAGATCACGCCAGCTGAGTCTAATTGGAGCTTCTCTGGAGCAAAGCTTGGTGCAAGTGGAGCTTCCGCACTGTTTGTTATCCTGAGGCAATAATTCTCAGACTGACTAAGCTCATCTTCCACTTCCTATGGCTAGAACCGCCAAATATCTATGTGGGCACGTGCTAGAACGGAATACTGTACGTACTAGCTCAACCCCCACTACTTCTTCCGTCACCTCAAGGACCCATACTACCTACCTACACTAGGTACTACTGAAATAATTATCTATCAACTTTACAAACAAAATCAACATAGGAGTGAGTACATTGTCACTGTCTTTACGACTTCAAATAACCCTTTCTCCAGAACCTTCTTGTCAAGTAAGTTAATAATTGTTACATTTCCTGACACTTTCTTGCTTGTGTATCTTGGATATTCAAACTCGAAGTAACATCCAAAGTAATAAGCTAACTTAGCTCTACTTCCTCAAGGCTCCTCCCATTCACATCCGCATCTAAACTGGAAAACCCAACATCAAATTAACTACGAGTGTCTCCAAAATACAAATGGTAGTTTGATATTGCCTTAACACACGTTTCTCCTTCTAGCTATCGTCATTAGGTCTGCCGGTCCATAGTGAAGATGGCTTCCAGCTCGATAACCGTCAATCCGACTTCGTTAACAGTTGCATCTCTGTTGCCAAAACTTCACGATGTGGATCCAGATTATAGATTCATGTCATTGAACGATCTTTTCCAGGTGTTGGAGAGTGGAAAACCGGATTTCCTCCACCACGATTACAATACAGCTGCAAAGACTGTGGATGGTATTATTAGAACGTTGGATGATCAAAATGGAGAGGTGCAAAATTTGGCCATTAAATGGTTAGTATGCCAACATCCCTCTATCTACGTAGATTTCAATTGACTTGAAATAGCCTTGCTCCCCTTGTTGCAAAGTTACCCAGCAATATAATTGCTCCTTTAATCGAGAGACTTTCGACATTAACAACTGAAAATTCGGTTGACAACTCAATACCTGCTATGGCTCTGCGAACGGTTGTCATCACTTTACCAAGACCGACCAGTGGTGTAACCCCTTCAAAAGATGTGCTCGAAGCATATTCTGCTATTAGCAGGGTCTTGATCCCAAGATTGGTCGGACGTGTCGTAGCTCAAAAACCAAATAAGGGCCAAAACCTTCCGAACCCCCCACCAGGAATGCTTGATCCTATCACAAATACCGAAATCGACTCCGATGCTGTTGATGTTTTGATAGAAGTCGCAAGATGCTTCGGCCCTCTTTTGCAGCACAGCGAAGTTGAAGCACTACAAAGTTTAGTTGTCGGTATCTTAGAGACTGAGAAAGCTAATTCTGTCGTCAAGAAGCGGGCTGTTGTTGCAGTGTCTCTACTTGCTATGTACCTGACAGATTCCGATCTCAGTGGATTTGTATCTCATATCATCGAGTGCCTTCGCAATCCGCACTTGACACCTGTACAGAGACGTTTATACATTACCATTCTCGGATCGATGGCTAGATCCATACCCTCGAGGTTTGGTCCTTACTTGAAAACTCTTGCGCCATTTGTGCTTTCTGCGCTGAGCGAGCAAGAACTTCAAGATCAGATTGAAAACGCCGCGGAAGATGGTGAAAGTAACCCGGAGTTGGACGATGTAAGGGAATCTGCACTTGTGGCACTGGATGGCTTTCTAGCTTCTTGTGGTGCAGAAATGCGAATTCATACGGAAGAAACAATCGCAGCAGCTCTCAGATTTTTGAAGTATGATCCAAATTACAACGACGATGATGACGACGAAATGGGAGGAACTCAATCTGATGAAGATGACATGGCCGATTTCGATGATGACGATGATTTCGAGGCGGACGCTGGATTTGACGACGATGATGATGACGCAAGCTGGAAGGTTCGAAGATGTGCCGCGAAAACTCTCTATACCTTGATTTCAACTAGAGGTAGTGGTGACCTACTCGAGGATGGAACTCTATATGCCCAAGTTGCCCCAACTCTTATTCAGAGGTTCAATGAACGAGAAGAGAACGTTCGCCTTGAAGTTATTGCTACCATGGCATGTCTAATTGGCAAAACTGGGGAGGGCGTCCTAGTCAACTTTTCGCCAGATGAATCTTTAAGTCATGCAAATCAAGCGCCCCCAAGTCGAAAGCGCAGAAGAGAGAGTGCTGGGTCGGCCACTTTTGATACTAAATCATTCATTTCAAGATCTGCTGGTCTGACGTCACCAACTATTGAGCCGCTACCTGTTTCGGGTCCCCGAACAGATCTGGCAAGATTGACCCCTGTGATTGTAAAGAGTATTGTGAGATTATTGAAGACAAGCTCCATTCCAACGAAGCAAGCTCTCATCAACCTTTTGGACGGTATGGTTTCAGTTCAGGTGGGAGGGCTCTCAGAACACTTCGGCCAACTTGTGGATCCTATCATAGATTCCATCAAAACATCGGGAGGTTCATCGTCTACTGCAACTACTAGCGGCGGTGCTGCCTCGGCCACTGCAAATACCCTGCGAATTGCTGCTCTCAAGTTATTGGGTGATATTGCACAAACTCATTCTTCGAGCGTATTACAGCCACACCTGCCCAAAATCATTCCATGTGTAGCGTCAGCTGTACATGATAGGTTTTACAAGATTTCTGGCGAGGCTGTCGGTACAGCCGAACAACTCGTAAAGGCTTTGACACCTCCAAGATCGAAGCCGGCGAAGTCAAGTCAGCAAGAAGATATTTTGAAATTATACCAAGTGATAGTCGATCGCGTTTCCGCTACCGATGCAGATGTTGAAGTTCGTCAACGTGCTATACATGCCCTAGGTATCATGCTTGCTCGCACAGCAAGTCCCGAAGGCTTATCGCTTCTCTCAGAGACTAACCGAAGTTCTGCTCTCACTCTGCTCAGTGATAGACTAAAAAATGAAACTACTCGCCTCGCTGCTGTAAGAGCTATTGATACCATTGCAGTCGGTTCAATTGAGGTCGGTCCCACCACTAAAGGCCAACTGCAGCCACCATGGATTCGAGATGTCTCTCTAGAGCTTGCTGCGCAACTCCGAAAGGCCAACAGATCGCTTCGCGGTGCAAGTCTTGGGGCCCTGAAGAATCTTATCGTTTCTCCGGCAGCCAGAAGCTCCCTCGACGCCCCGACTGTCCAAGGCCTTATTGACGCGCTTCTTCCGCTTTTAACCACAGTTGATCTTCATCTTCTAGGTCCGGCGCTTCTAGTACTGGCTACTTTGGTAATAGATGAAGCAAAGCTTGTTGTTACTGACCAGTTAAACCTTGCTCTTTGCGGCTTATTGACTTCGACATTGAGTGGCGCTGTACTTGACGCTGTCCTTCTCTTGGTCGCCAATATCGGCAAACAAGGAGTTGGTCAACCTTTAATGTCTGGTTTATTGAGAGATGTAAGTACTCGCGGAGACTCTACAGTCGTAGGGAAAGCTATTGGCACGCTTTTGGTATTTGGAGGATCCTCAGTCGGAGTCACACTCGACAATTTCTTGAGCGAATTACAAAATCCCTCCTCAGATGAAGCTAGACAATGCTTGGCCTTGGCTGTTCTTGGAGAAGCTGGATTACAGTTGGGTGCAAAATCGCCATTGAACCCATCCACTTTCACAGCTCATTTCAAATCCTCTTATGATAAAGTTCCTCTTGCTGCAGCAATCGCATTAGGACGCGCAGGAGCTGGAGACACATCTTTGTATCTCCCAGAGATATTGAATATGATTAAAGGTGGAGATGAATTCTTACTTCTACACTCTATCAAGGAAATACTTCAGCAAGCTGGCAACAACCCCACCGCCATCACCCAGCACACTACTACTCTCTGGGAAAGATTACTTGCCGCTTCGCAAGCTGAGGACAACAAGGCTGTTGGCGCAGAGTGCATTGGTCGTTTGACAATGATTGATCCTAAGGCATTTATGCCACAATTAAAGGTTTGTTGCCATTGAAAAGATGTTGAATTTGCATCCGCTAATGATTTTACAGGGCTATCTCTCCGATCCAAATGCTTCCATTAGAGCTATGGTTATTCAAGCAATCCGTTACACCTTATCTGATAGTGATGACTCACTTGATTCGGTGCTGAAAGTCATGTTGATTGATATGCTGAAGGTCATGCTGACTGATACCGAGTTGGAGAACCGTCGGTTGGCACTGACTACATTGAACGCTGCTGCGCACAACAAAGCAGATCTCATCAACCCCAATCTCAACCAATTACTTCCATTTGTTATGAATGAATCAGTAATAAAAGAAGAGTTAATTCACGAGGTAATGATGGGACCTTTCAAGCATAAGGTCGATGATGGTCTAGAGGTCCGAAAGGTAAGATACTCCTTATAGTTTTAGTGATGCATAGCTAATCTAAGTTATAGAGTGCATATGAAACTCTGTATGCTCTTATGGAGACCGCGTTCTCACGTATAAACATACTTGATTTTTACGATCGTATTATCGCCGGTTTGAAAGATGAGCACGATATCCGATCTCTCTGCAATCTGATGTTAAATAAGTTGGTCATCTTGGATCCTGATGAGACGGCTCGACGCCTCGATGCGATCGCAGATTGCTTCCGCGTTACTTTGTCGGTCAAATTGAAGGAATCAGCTGTCAAGCAAGAAATCGAGAAGCAAGATGACGCGACCAAGAGCACTCTTCGCTCAACGCTGAATCTGCATGCTCGAATTCCATCAGCGAGCACAGGCATGGGTGCGCAAAGCAGCCAACATCAGACATGGAGAACCTATTTTGAATGGGTTGAGAAGGATTTTGAACCACAGTTGAAATCACTGAGAGAAGGGAAAAAAGATTAGTTTCCGTTTAGCGGAGCGGAGGAGATGTAAATTTGACTAATGATGCTGATGATATGAATGATGACGAAGACGAATACGATGAAGATAGCGCCGAGTGACATTGGCATTGTCACGTACATGGTTTTACAAAAGCAAAGAGACTTGCATATATGATCTGCAATGGATACGAAGTGAGCGAATGTGAAGCAAAGGCGTTTTTAAATAGTGGAGTTCAGTATGCATCCATTTTCAAGCTAAATGACTTGCTATACATGTGTTAGACATTGTGAGTAGACTGATAGTGCATCAAAAGACACCATCACCCCAAGGCAGAAATGAGAGGAGTTCTATCTTTCATTCCCGCTAAAAAGCCACCCAGCTATTGCTGTAATCTACAAAGAAAGGGTTCTAAATTTACATGTGTAACATTGAATAAACGAACTCCTTTCTCGCTATTCAAATATACAACAAAAGATCCATTTCTTCAAATCTTCCTTTCTTGCCCATCCCAATTTTCCACCTTTCCCTTTTGTTGTCATTTGACTTTCATTTATACGATGCGTTTGCATTGTATTTTTCTCTTCCGCTTCATACACGTTATACTTCATTCCATTTTAACCCGTCTCTACTGCTTTAATGCATTATGATTTACTTGAGGATTCTGGTAACCAATCCAGTGGCGACGGTTCTTCCTCCCTCACGGATGTTGAAACGTTGACCAACGTCCAAAGCGCAAGGCTTCTCAATCTCACATTGCATCTCGACATTGTCACCTGGCATGACCATCTTGGAATCGGCGTCTTCAGTTCCGTCGGGGAAGTGGAGAGCAGCAGCTTCATCAGCAGTTCTGATGAAGATTTGTGGGCGGTAGTTTTGGTGGAAACCAGTATGGCGTCCTCCTTCTTCCTTGGTGAGAACGTACATGGAGACAAGGAATTTGGTGTGGGCCTTGGTGTGTCCTGGGGCGGAAATGACCATTCCACGGCGGACATCTTCACGCTTGATACCACGGAGCAAAAGACCGGAGTTATCTCCTGCACGGGATTCATCGCAGGACTTCTTGAAAGTCTCAATATCAGTGACCTTGGTCTTGATAACTTGGTCTCCCTTTCCAACAATCTCGACTTCGGAATCCTTCTTGAGGACACCACGCTCGACACGACCAGAGGCAACAGTTCCACGACCTGGGATGGAGAAAACATCCTCAACGGACATGAGGAAAGGCTTGTCGAGGTCACGTTGTGGGGTTGGGATCCAGGTATCAACTGCGTTCATCAACTCATCGATCTTCTCGGTTCCAATTTCTGGTCTGCGGCCCTCAAGTGCGCAAAGAGCGGATCCAAGAATGATAGGTGTCTCTTCTCCTTCGAATCCGTATGTGCTGAGGAGATCACGCATCTCCATCTCGACCAACTCCAACATCTCAGGGTCCTCAAGAGCATCGACCTTGTTGACGAAAACGACAATCTTTTGAACACCGACTTGACGGGCAAGCAAAAGATGCTCACGGGTTTGAGGCATTTGTCCGTCAGAAGCAGCAACGACAATAACAGCTCCGTCCATGTTGGCAGCTCCAGTAATCATGTTCTTGATGTAATCTGCGTGACCGGGACAGTCGACGTGGGAGTAGTGGCGGGCTTCAGTGGCATATTCGATATGGGCAGTCGAGATGGTGATACCACGCTTTCGCTCTTCGGGAGCCTTGTCAATGGCACCGTAATCGAGGAAATTGGCCATTCCCTTCTCTGCTTGTCTCTTGGTAATAGCGGCAGTCAATGTGGTCTATAAAATCATGATTCAGTTAGCATTTATTTGCCTCTGCGGGGCTTTCGAGATTGCTATGATGTACCTTTCCGTGATCGACGTGACCAATTGTACCTATAGAGAATTAGGAAACGCCCGGTGGAATACATATAGAAACAGACGCCATACCAATATTAACATGCGGCTTCGAGCGCTCGAAAGCGGTAGCATATGAGCGAGCAGCATTGATCACAGCAGCTCCATTTTGTCTTCTCAAAGCATGCTGTAAAGGACTGACAGCATTACCCTGACGCAGCGCAGATCGTGCTGTCTGGAAGAAAGGAGTAATTGATCTCGCAAACGCCGGCATTTTGAATGTGAGATTTAGAGGAAAGAAAGAAAAAAGAGTGTTTTGAGTGGGATTTACAAATACTGGTGCCACTGACAATATTTTGGTTCCATCTCGAAATATTTTTTGGGCCATCTAGGTCGCCGTAGTGGAGTGCGAAGTTGGTCTGTGCGAGGCTCTAAGATGACTTCAGATGAATACAAAATAACATGAGCACAGAAGTTTATTCTAATTTGAAAAGTATAGACAATGAACCTCTCGTGCCTCTTTCTTTTGTTCCTTGCCCTTCCCTCCTATTTGCTTGATGATGCCAACTCTCAACGACCACACTATACACGTGACAATACATCAAGTTTCCACCAATTATGAGATTCGGATTAGTATTTCCAGATCCACTCCTCACGTAGCTTTTCAATATCTGAATTGTTATTGAGATCAAAAAGACACCGAGAGTTCGAGTGTGCAATAGTTGTTCAGGAGGTTCCACCAAAATAAGACGAAGAGCGAGCTGCTCTTCGATCAGCATTTATATGCCTATCCTACCAAACTCCCAACTCCCGCTATGCTAATATTTCAATACATGCTAAATCACAAGGCAATGTCAAATCTTCTAAACTCCCTCGCACCCCAAAGATCAATTTGGGCAAAAGCGTCCCGGATACCACCCCATGCATCTAATCTCTCCAACTCTGCTGCCTCTACCTCGTTTGCTACACGAGCACTTGGTTGATATTCGTGCCATGGCCATTCATCAGCAGGACACTTTTCCCACTCCCCGTCAAGTAAATGCGATCCCTTTCCTCTGAACGTAGGAGCATCGGGGACTTTTCCCTCACGAAAGTAGGCCCTGACTTTCTCAATGGTACATCTGGATTTCACAGCTATAGTGCAATGTCCTTCAGATTCTTGTTCAAAGAAGCCCGCGTCCACGAACTTTGTGGCCATCTTTACTCCTGCAAATAACGGTGTAACAGGGTCTGCGCTGTTGCTAATATAAAGTAGTGGAAAGGCAGTCTTGATTGGCTTCTGCCTATGTGCTGGGTGGTCATCCCATCGCATGGGGGGATCAATACTTTGGATATCATATCCAGAACATTGTATCATGAGCGACATCCATGCATCCGCAAATGCTGATTGGGCTTCCATATCTTCGAACATGCCCTCAATCTCAGAGTATGTGTGGTTGAGCTATGAAGCCAAGTTAGAATTTCAGAAGTAATTTGTGTAGTAATATGCTTACTGGGTACTTCTTGTCACTGCAAAGAATGGCTCGTTGTGCATCATTGAAATAACTCCACTTTGGCAGAGAATGGTTACAAGTGAGCCCGAGATCGTACGACAGAGGTGTTGGAAGAAACTCAAACCAATCTTCGCTGTTGCGTTCCAGGGCATCAAGCAATTCAGCGGCAGCTCGGAATCCATACAGTGGAGCATAGAGCGTCATGAAAATTTGATATTTGACGTCTGAATAGGTCACGATAAATGGTGCCAGGATGTCCTTTGAAATAACAGATATCGGCTTCTCTTTCAGTCTCTCCATGAAAGACTCAAACCTTTCCTCGATATCTGTTATCTTGTCGTTCTCCCTGTAGAACTTACACGCAGACTTCGCCTCGTGGCAGTATTTGAAAAAAGATGACCACACCTTGTCTGCATCTCGTTGACTCTCAATCCACTGCAAAATTGAGGAGTCAGTATCACTTATCACAGAATAACTTTCAAAGTAAAATGAGAAAAGGCGAGGTATAGACTTTGTATAGAGATCCCAAAAAATACTCGTCATGAAACATAAAAAGGAAATTTGAGATTGGGGATTAGGATCAAGTAGTAAAAACAGTAGTGACCGGTTGAACTTACAATAGGTGCAACATAATGATCAGCATCAACAACACCATCCAGGACAAGTCGGCCTACTCTATCCGGGAACATTGCTGCGAAGGTGGACCCAAGAAGTGTCTAGAAAAATCAGTAATTATCATGATATGGTTGAAGATACATACCCCGTAGCTGAAACCCCAATACACTAATTTACCCTTTGTTTCTAGACTTGCATCTTTGGGTTCATTTTCTGACTCTCTTTCATTAGGAAGATCAATATCGGCAATATCAGAATATGGTGATTCTTCCTTTATACTGGAGGTCCAATCATCCCACGCATTTATGATACTAATCATATCTCTTGCAACACTTGGTGTTCCCGCATGTCGGAAAATACTGCTTTGTCCACTCAGAGAATCCTTCTCCGCGCACAATTTTGCCATTGCTTTTGCACGTGCGTTAAGATGTCGCAATGCTGTTGAACTCGTATTAGCCAGACCGATTGCTTGGCCCGCGATGTTGAAGAGTAGCCTGTGGTAATCTCCCCGTGCCTGATCATCTCCCACTCCATCATATGTCCCTCCATACGAGAAACAATCGGCTGGTGGTGTCGTTGCTCCAATACCTCGAGGATCAAATCCAATCACATCTTGATCGCCACCAACAATATTTTGTATCAATGATCCGGCTGCCAAGCCAAACAATGTACCAGAGCCTCCGGGGCCACCTGGATTCAGGAGTAATGGCGATTCAGAGAATTTATCTTCGGCATGATTCCCAGGTATTAGAATTAATGCAATATGCACTTTGGGGTTATCGACCGATTCATTAAGAGGCCGATGATAATCCATAGGAACTGTGAGCCTTGCACATTTGAACCTCGATGCAGGGGCGTCAAAACATGGATACCATTTAAGCTTTTCACTCGGCATTATCTGTAAACATGTCAGATACCTGAGTCCGTAAACCACGAGAGAAGATTATAGACCTCATCAAACTCATAGTACTTGTTCTCACGAATATCAGATATTGGTTCCCCAGACCGGACTGAATCTGATATGACAACCCATGTCCACCAGACAAACAAAATAGTAGCAATAGTGAGGCCTGGCCATCTGGGGGAACCTCTAATAACCTTTACGTTCTCAACCCGCCTGATGGTTTTGGGAAGAAGACTTCTTCTTTCTTCCACCTTGGTATTTTCAACATCAAAATCTTGAAACGTCTTCATTGTAGACTCCTATAAACTAGCTGGTTCATCGAAACGAGAATTCGCTAACAAATCAAACACCAGTGAAAGTCTGTATCGTGTTTGTAAATTTGGAAACGCAATAACTTCAAGAGAAGGCGTAAAGATGAGCAAGACGGCTTGAAATGGAAGTAAAAAGGAAGTGTATGTCTAAAGCGGTACAGTTCCAGGCAGGCGGGGGCTCGGGGTAAGCGCATAGGTCTCGAGGAATTACAAAGTTCGAGCACGTAATAGATCGGATGAGTTGTGTCCAATAATAATCCTGGTGATGTTTCGTTTGTATCCATCAGCTGGCGTGTTTGATCTCCCAAAGGTATATAACAGAAGGTGGGGCTGAATGGTACGTGCGCCGCAATATCCATCAGGATCAGGTGATCTAAAGGTTGTGGAGGAAGCCGTTGAGTACCACAAGCGTTTATATATGCTAGAGCACTCTTGACGGCTTAACAAGTTTGGGTCATCTTTCATGCGCAACGAAGTGCTCTGAAGATAACGAGACTAGAATCACCAAACCGACCAATTTGAACACTGAATATATGTTGACAGATAAACAAATGATTCACCAGACGATATATCATGGCAAAGAGAAAGAGTCAACTAATCAGTGGCCCAAAAATATAGGGAAAGTTGATTTCGTCGAAGGCTTGGGTTTTGGGACAGAACGAAAGTAACGTTGACAATGAACTTGAAGATTATCTACAGGAAGGTAAGGAGCCCCTTCATGTGCATACACAGGTTGTAAGTTCCAGCATTCTGGTTGCAGGCCTCGTTTTTAGTATGCGCGTACCGTGTGAGTACGAACGGCAATGTCTCCCTCCAAATGCATACCGACTTCATGGCGCATGGTCAACTGAGACTTGGGGGATTTTGAAAGGCAGCGATGCATCTGCATCGAAAACGCTGAGAGTGACACGGCGTCCCTTAACTGCGACCGACGAACAAATTCCAGTTACCGAACTTATCGTGCAGCGAGCTTCTAGATGGCAATATAGCAAACTTGTCTCTGCGATGACATGCATAGACGAACGATATGTAGCGCTTGTCGAATCGCACTGTGTGATGCCATTTACATGGATAAAAAAAGACACTCGGAAATACAAATTAACGGCTCGAAGCTTGATGGTAGGTATATAAATAGATGACGGTTACACAGCAAATGACGGAGCTTTCGCTTCCCGCCTTCAATATGCGTAAGGTCATCAGGCCAGTATCAAACCATTGATTGTACCACCTTTACAATACTGGCCCTTCCCTCGGAATATCCATCAACCACGGCCGTGGGAACTCGCGTAATCAAGATAGGTGTGGAACACTCAGAATGTTCGCAACCTTTTGATAACTCTGGGCTCGTAATGCTCAAGTTTCGTTGTTGCGAACCTGAAGCATGAATCTGAGTTCTATGCCCTCTTTGTGGTCAATCTAATGTGCTTGAGAGACTTGGACCTACTCCATATCAATGCTGTCAAAACATGACATGGCTTGACATTCCTTACTGAAAAATTAGAGTTATGGCAGCAGATGCAGACTTACATGGGCTTTTCGGTCTGGGGTCTCTCGCATTTGTATTACGAGAATGAGCTCGACTCCACATTTCACACGCGTGTCATCCTTTGCATTCCCCCTATTTACTTTGGCATCATATGATATCAAGTCTGCTATGTGCAAACGTAGATCTACGTTTGTTTTCATATAGTTTGCTAGAAATTGAGGGGTACCCGAGAAAACATGTTACGCCTGTACTGTACCTCCACGCACATCCGATATGGCACAACAGCAATAGAAGCAATCGCAAAATTGTATTCTATCAGAAGAATGTTCGACACGCCAGATATCGTCATTTCATGTCGGTGAAATTTATGCACTTCAGGGCTGCCGCTAGTCTACCTTGAAACTAGCTTAGCTTAGCGGACATCCCTATTATTATTATTCTGTCCGCACTCCTTGTAATATTCAACTCTATCTGTCAAGGTGTATCATCACTGTGCAAGTTTTATAATTTATGATTGCGAGCCATGTATGTGGAAGAGTTACCATGTGACCTCTTGCACTTCGTTGTTCTGGGAGCTCTTGGGTTCAATCATAACCAATTCACTAACTAGCTAAAAAGTTGAATCTCAGGGGCATCGTCCAACTCAGTCAGTCGCATATTGATGTCCCAGTTTTGACATTTAATACTTCTACAAGACAGGTAAATACTTTCTCCTATGGGACCACCCGAAATGCATGAAAGGCCGTGGACACCACTTTCTATGTCTGTGTCTCAATGCTTGATGAACTCTTCGTCCGTCATCGTATGGCAGCTTGAAGTGAAAAACATTGTTTCTACTGCTGTTCTACCCGTTTAATCTTACCACTCTAGTTTGGGAATTTTGAAGTTCCCGATATCCCTTTTGAAAGAGGTACAATCAAGTTACAGAGGGTGCGGTACGAGGAAGTTGCGAAGCCATGTTATTCTACTGTACGCACAAGGAAGGCACGGGGTCTCAACCTTTTCAAATACGGTTCGTTGACTCTACGATTTACATCACAATCAACCAAGAACAAATGCGCATAAAAGCAGGCCCAAGTGCTCATCCTTCAACATTCTAAGTTGTTACCAACATCCAACACCCAACACCTAGAAATAATCAGAAAGCATTATCACCCAAATGTCTCCTTCGGCTATCATCGACGAGCCCGACTTCCTTTCAACTGTTGTTGACGAGGCCAAGACCGCTCCTCCTAGCCCATGTTCACATGCGCCAGCAAAGGGAAATTATCCTTCTGTCGAGTACTACGATCATCTTGCTAGAACCTACGAGGGTGCTTTTTCCCACGACATCGGTCTCCTAGAATTCATTGAGAGAACCCTTTGCGAACTACCCACCAAGGCAAAAGTTCTCGATATTGGCTGTGGGACTGGCAAGCCTGTCTCATACACGATGGCAGCCCATGGTCATGATCTTCATGGTGTCGACCTATCCGGCGCCATGATCGATCGATCCATGAAATGCGTTCCCACGGGCTCATTTACGCAAGCGCACATGTTGGATTATACCCCTCAATTCGAGAACGACAACACTCCTCCTGACTTTGACGTCATATTTACCATCTTTTCCCTCTTCTGCTTGTCTCGCGAAGAGATGACGACAATGGCCTCAAAGATATCCAGTTGGTTAAAACCAAACGGACTCTGGTGTATCGGCACCATCTGCGCCGAAGACTTCAAAACAACACCTTCGATGTATGATGCGGATGGATTGTGCGCCACGGATGTTGAAATGATGTTCATGGGATCAATGTATTGTTCCATGATAGCATTCACAAAGCAGGGTTGGGAAAGCGTGACTGAGGCCGCTGGTTTTGAGATAACTTACACGAAGAGTGATTTATTTACACCACGCCCAAGTGCAGGCATTGCTTCTGATGATGAGATGCATTATTATATCATGGCAAGGAAGATGTAAGAGCATTGAGCCTTTTAAGTTTAGTCTATAGTGTGTCAATTGAGTTTGCGCATCCATATCTATCTTTCATCCTCCATTTTACAGTGATATGTCCACAAAACTGCTTGCATGCACTGATCTATGTTGTGTCAATATTAAATACGGAGGTCATCAACTTCTACCAATTTATCCTCCCCACGTCCTTCACCGCCCAACATTCACTCTCAAAAATGCCCCCTCATTTCCTCCCACAAAACAAGTGGGTCCACAACCTCATCGTCGCTCAATTCCCAATCCCAATCTCCAACCTTAGCCCGCGCCCCTCAAGAAAAAAAAGGAAACAAACTCCCAAAAACTCAAGATCACCACCACCCAAAAAAATAGCAAAATGATAGGGGGGCCAATCCCTACCATCCCAGCTTCTCACGCGCGTGAGCTCTGTGGCCAATACCCTGTTTAACGCATTCAAGCCAGTCAATTCGACGACCTCCGGGGCCCTCAGAAGCAATCTCCTTGCCGACTCCGCTAAACGAATACATATTGGTTGAAGATAATGCTTGGTATCGGGGTATATCTATCGATAGCAAAGGTGAGGGGATATGAATGTGGTACTAGGAGATTGTCTTGATTGTAATCTTACTAGAGATTTCTGCAAGAACAATTCTCCCGCCCGTCGGCTCAAGGCTTTAGATTTTTAAAGATAAGATGCAGCATGTGTCAATTTGAATTGTATCTTTGCAGGCCTATAGCAAATAAGTGAGTGAACCACAACGAACGTAAACAACATGCGCGCAAAATCATAAATATTCGAAGTTGGGCTGTGTAAGTATTGTGTAACCCTTGATATAAAAAGCGGACACTGATCTCAGCTTTACAATAGAAGCAAACGACGACCAGACAATCATTGTTATAATAATGATGCCAGGAAAAGACCCAAACCATTCCTCACTTCCGTACCCGTGCCTGCAACAGATTTATCCCTGTTATCTTAACATCTAACATCTTCTCCAAACCCAATTTCCAATCTCCCACCCTTGACTACCCTTCTTTTCAAGGGAATCCTCTCCAAACCCAAAATTAGGTTGGTCATGATACTCATTCTCCACCACGAACAACTCAATTTTCACATCACCTGTTTCCGCTTCTACTTTCTGCAAGTTGTCCGCGAAGGCTTTCACATCGTCGACGAAGACTTCGTCTTCACCAGCTACGATCAGAATTGATGATACGGCGGTGGGAAGACGTGACCACCATGATGAGGAAGCGTAGAGTGGTTCAATGTAGTTATCTGATGGAGCAGAAGCCTGATAATCGCTTGACCACTTTTGGTTAATGAGTCTAGGTTAGCAGAGTAATACCCAAATTGATTGGACAGTGAGATTGAGATGAGGTTGAAGAGATATGAAGGAAGTGCAATTGAAGAACAGGAACTTACAACTTTGATAGCGTATGGATGAATTAGATCTTTATATTCGTTCCTCTCGTATGATTTAGATCCGGTGTCAAATGTAACCCAAGGTGCTAAGAGCACAGCACCATCCAGTGGTTCTGAAAGGTGCACTCGAGGAATACTTTCATTTGGATGGCCATGCATGATGTGAGACAGCAGAGCAAGGACAAGATTTGCGCCTGCAGAGTCGCCGGCCAGGATTATGGAGGATGGGGCATATCTGAAAGAATAGAGATGTGACAGTTAGTTTTGGAGCTTGTGATAATGAGAGCTAAGCTTTTCCAATAATCTGGACTGCAATTTATTTAAGATTCTAGCTTTAAGATTCTGAAGATACTATCATCGATATATAGATTCATTATTTCAAATCAAATTGGTAATCAAAACTATTCCAATGCTTCAAAGGGTTTGAATATTTTTTAAATTTTTGATTGTTGGGATACAATCCGGACTCCTGGATATCCAGTTTCACAAAATTAAAAGATAGACTTACTTCAAAGTTTGAACGACATGATTCAGCAATGCGGCAGCTTGTTCCAATTGCCGAGGATAGACCGCACTCGGGGAAAGATCTATATGCATTTATCAGTATTCAGATACCAATGCTCGGATTACATGTAGATATAAGGTAAGATAGCATACCGTAAGATAGGAACAATACCGCCATACTCTTTCCCTCTTTCTCTGCACCATCCACAAGCCTAAACATATATTCGACGGCTTCAGGACTTGCAGGAAGTGCAAAACCACCTCCTAATAGACACGAACGATTCAGATCTTGCATGTGACACAATGAGAGGAACTTTGGACGAACCATGGAAATTAAGAATTATCTTCTTCGCTCCTTTTTTGCCTATCCAGTGCGCCTGCGTTCCATCTTCCAAAGTCTCGCTCAAGGGCTCTACACCCCGCTGCTTGCAGACGGTTTCGTATGCATGATCGGTGTTTGGATTGACATATCTTATTCATTAGCATGTGATGCCCAGCTTCTACCCTCACTATTCATTATGGCAACTCGATGGCGAATTGAGATAAAGACCATTGAAGAACTAAACACAATGTATCCCAGTGAAAACCTCAAGCAAGTCCGCAGTGTTCCCAGCCAGTTTCAAAGACAACTCACAGAACTTGCCTAGGACTCATTCTCCTACACATAGTCCTCACAACTGTAAGAAGGACATATCTCTTATAACTTCCCCTCTTCGCATTTCTCGTACGCCATATACCAGTCAGGAGACTGAAAAATGCGTTTCCTACTATTTCGGGCTCCTCTGGTTAGGCCAATTTTGTAATGTTTTGGTACATCGGAAAGAAAGCATCGAGAAAATGAAGGGGTTGCATACAGATACTCGTGTATACTAGCACAACATCCAGTTTCTCAGCAATAGATAAAGTATCAACCAACTTTTTCTGCGAAATAGTCGAGGAGGACATTTTGAGATGAATTTTTGAGAGACAAGATTAATGAGATGAGAAGAAACGAAACAAGATCTGTTCAAACTTCAAGAAAGACCAGCGATGAGCTAAACAATTCTTCAGCTGAACTCCCCCCGCATTGACGTGCAACATCGCCAGTATCACTCCTTCTGCATACAGCTAGTTGCATGGCTGCAGCTGGCATCCGAGCGGAATGGTGGCTGCAATGTAACTTATAATACTCGTAGTCATTGAACAAGAAGCTGAAGAGTAGAACAAACAAAAAGAGGAGGATAAATAATAAAACAAGGATGAACATCAAGAATAGGATGGCTCTATGTAAGCGAAAAAACAAGCGGAAATTGAATACTCTTTCCAAAAGCTTTTTTAATAGATTATAAATTTATTTCAAATTAAATATTGAAATTCGAAAGAAGCAAATGAAAATTTGAGTTCTTTTTATATTGATAATTAGTTTTTATTTTATTTAATATTATATCAAGAAGAGATTATAATTATTGAAGCTCTTTCAAATAGTGGTCAATTCCCGCCTGTTATTTCGCTGATGTAGAGGATGGATAGCAAGAATAGATGCAACGACGCACAAAACCTAGCATAGGAAACCGAAACAACATTTCCAATATACAAAACCCTTCCGCAAAACCTTCCGCAAGGTGATTTTCTGACAGGCCGTAAAACGTTGTCTTTTCGTGTGTGTAAAAAAATTCATATTTGGGTATCATTGCTCTATTTGGATTCAATTCAGCTTTTTCATGCCCCTTTTTCGCTTTCCACCAACTTCCCTTCCTTCCTCAATTTCTAACATAGCTTCACGTTTCTTCTCTCCTACCAACTTCAGCGATTCTCTGATGACTCTCGTTTCCAGATTTACACCATCCTCGGCCCAAGCTTCCATCTGTCTTCCTACTCTGCTCTCAATGGCCTGTATCAACTGTACATCCCTCTGGCCTACGAATGAAACAGCTTCTCCTTTCCTTCCAGCTCTGGCTGTACGTCCAACTCGGTGAATATAATCATCTGGATCTCTAGGGATATCGTAATTGATTACTAGACCCACCTCGGGAATATCAAGACCACGAGCAGCTACGTCAGTTGCGACTAGAATTCTGGCCGCAGAGGCACGGAATCGACCCAAATTATCAATTCTTTGTCTTTGTGGAAGTTTAGAATGGAGGGCTGTAACTCGATGATCTAGAAGTCGCAGCAGGTGGGTGAGATAATCGGCAGTAGCGGTTCGATTGCAAAATATAACAATAGATTTCGGTAGATTTTTTTCAGTAAGTAGGAACATATGCAGATAGTGTTCCCGATGTGTTACCGGTACCTGCAGATGCATTTGATTGAGGGAAGGTGGAATCGCCAAAGCCTGTGTATCCACTTCGCAAACAAAAACTGGAAGCTTTCCTGGTGTGCGAGGCATATCTTTCAAAGCTCGCACTTCTGGAGTGACTGTAGCCGTGAACAATAAAGTTTGCCGTTTGGCGGGAGGTGGGAGGATAGATAGACATTCTTCAACATCTGGTAGCATACTTCCTGCGCTACCGGATGCAAGTAATCGATCCGCTTCATCAAGAACCACCATGCGCACCCTACGTAAAGCACCAATCGTGTCTTCGCCCGAGGTTCGAATATGATCTGCCAATCTACCAGGGGTTGCGATAACAATGTGTGGTCGTTGAGCAAGGGCGGTTGCCTGGGGTCGCATGTCCGAGCCTCCCGTTATCAGGACAGCCTTGAGAGATTGGGGAGATGAGATCGCTTTGAATTGCTCGTAAATTTGTAATGCCAATTCTCTAAGAAAGTGATGTCAGCCAGATGATACCATATTCAACACGGCAAGTTCTTACCTCGTGGGAGTAAGCACTAAAGCAAAGATCCCGAAAGGATCTTCAGCCCATTTTTGTAGGATTGGAACAGCAAATGCCACTGTTTTTCCAGAACCTGTGCGACTACCTCCTATACAGTCTCTTCCCTTTAATATTTCTGGTATGCAGCCCTTTTGAATTCCTGTAGGCCGCTTGATAGCCATAGATCCCAGCGATCCCACTAACCATGGCTTCACATCCAAGGCAGCAAAAGTGGTTTGCGCATCGGTAGGAGCCAATATTGCGCCATTGCTAGCATTTTTGGCATCGAGAGAATTCTTTTGCGATTTAACCTTCACTCGCGAAGGAACAGATGTGGTAGCAATCAAGGGAAGATCTTTTTGCATTGGCTCCTGGGATGTCTTCCGCCGTTTCCGTGAAGCTTGACTGTCTAAAGAATCTGAATCTGAGTCTGAACCCGCACTGGATTGCGAAATGTCATCCTGTTCATCTTGTTCGTCATCGGATGAGGAATTGTGATTTGATCGTGGGGATAATTCGGGGGCTTCAATTGAAACTTGATCGACAGTCTTGGATCCTTGTATGGATTTTTTGGAAGGCATCTTGGGTGGTCCACGTCGTTTTTGGTGTTTTGAAAAAATTAGAGGAAATTATTTTTTTCCCTTAATCGATGGCTCGCTCACTACCATTTGCTGACTGTACGATGGTACCTGCCAAATTCGCGCGCGCTAAAAAGCTTGGCGGGGTTCATCGCCTCTCTCAAAGTTTCTGATTTAGGACAAGGAGTTCAACCAATAGGATCACCTGGATTGATATTTACATGGGCAGGTGAGTTCATAGTCTTGTACTACGAATTACCAATTGTCTACAAGTACAAGCATCAATTCTGCGTAGAAATGGAAATAGAAATCACTCATGCAAGATTCTCTGTAAAAATAGCTCGGTTATCCGTTTCATTCTTGAAGATCTAGTGAGTGATCTAGTGAATGATCAGAGAAACAAAGAAAGCGATACTTTCTTTAGTTACAGTTAGATTGATTTTGACTCCCGTCTCTTGAGCCAGCTCTGATTTTCTCATATACGAAGTGGTGTATCTCGTGCCAGACTAGAAGATATGGGGAAGGGGAATTCCAGGAACCGGCAGTTTGGGCGGCTTACTGCATTCGATTCAACTACTCCGTAATGAGAACATTGACAGCCTATGAATTGGTCTGAATGATTTACTTGGCTTGGGAAAATCCAATAATTCAACGTGTACAACTATTATATTATGCATTATCTGATCACATTGAATAATGAGAAGCGAGATAGCAATGTAGAATTGGGAAGTACTCCTTTTGATGAATATACGAAGCGACTTGCAGAGCTTCTTCACTGCATATGTCCGGTACCGAAAATACTCTTGATGTTAGTCTAATCTGCAAATAGATACATAAGAGTGCTTCTGAAAATCGGCGCTCTCTGTATGACTGCATTTCTCTGACCACCATCATCTCACCTCTCCTCATTCATACCTTTATTACTGCACTCTATTCTTACGCCCCCCCATGATTTATACCAGTGATTGGGTTGCACGGAGTATACCGAGTAGAATTCAGCGACGAAAGAGGGATTGTTACGAAGAGAAATATGTATATGGCTGAACCTTAATTGTCCAATTCGCTATGAAACACCGATGCATTCGAAGATAAGCAAGCACCTCTAATAATTGATTGATGAAGGGGGCTTCATCGGGTAGACGACGATGCCAGCGACGACGACAGCTTTTTTTTTGAACAGCATCCACCGAATATCCGAGCTGCCTTTTTAAGTTTTGCGGGAAGAGTAGCCAAATGCAGCGGTCTCCATAGAAATCTACAATTAGTTTGGCGCTGTGCTGCATCTATGTATGTACATATATGCTACCCAAGGCTCAAGCGAACAAGGTTGAACCAATTTACATAGGATAGCCGTTGAGCCGTTAAGAGACAAGACTCAAAAGTCCCTGGAATTGGAGTAGATCCGTAGCTCGTCCTATTTTGATTGATAGCCAATCCCCGGGATGCTGTAAAAAGAATTCATGTTATGTACGTTCTATCCTGACTCATTAGATTGTGCAGTAGTACTGATGAAGCGACGAGGTAAGGAGTGAACAATAAACAGGCATTGAGTAGCATAGATTGGTAACAATGATTTGCAAAAGAAAAGAAGAGATCTTTTTTAAATAGAAACAATCAGGGCGGTTGGTTGGTTGGGTTGGTTAATTAGTTGAAGGAATGCCTGGTAGTTTCTTGGATCTCCATTGCACTCTCTCGACCTCTTGAGCCTCTCTACTCTCTATTCTGTCTGTAGGTACTCCTCATACATTTGATTCCATTCCCAGACCGACCTACCTTGGTAAATCCAATCGGTCTAGTCCGGTCACAATACTTTTTTCAATCCTCATCGCTCTCGTCCGTTGTTTGTCTGTTTGTTTGTCTGTTTGTTTGTTCCTTTTCGGCTACCATTTATTATGACAATGCTCATGATAACACTTGATTGATCTACTCCATATATATGTATATATATAACCTTCTCTCCCTGTCTACCTCACTCGCTCCCTCCTTGCTCTCTGCCCCCCTCTCCCTCCAAAGAAGATCCAAGATCCAACTCTCTCTTACAAGGATTGTCGTACGCGCATCGACCCCAATATTGTATTCCCTTGCAGCTTTTTAACGTGTATGCGGGCACGGCGGGCTTTTCCATCCAATCCCATTCCCATTTCGATTTAAGGGAATCAAATCTTCCCTTTAAAACATTCTTTTATCACCATTACCATCTCTTCTTTCCACCAGCAGTTCATTCCCTTATTATTGTTAAAGAAGAAGAAAAAGACACCATTGTTTGTGCTTGTTGGTATCAATACCTACTACCTACTACCTATTTGTTATTTGATTCTTATTATTTCTTATAAATATTATATCTATCGACTTTTATACATCTTCCGATTAAAAAGAAGATCCTCTCCAATTGTTTCAAATATTACTATATAAAGGATTATTCAATAATAACATCCTTTTCCCCTCTTTCTGCCAAATCCCTCCCAAGAACCATACCCTCCCTCGCTCCCTCCCTCAATTTACTATTTTATCGACCCACACTTCGTGACGATAAGCTTTGAAACGGAAACGAGTCTCGGTTTGAATACCCGCAGATTATTACGAGCACCTACCCAACATTGGAAACCGGAACTGGAAGTTGGAACACATTGCCTTGCCATCCTTACGAGAGTCGTCACAAACATCCTTATACGCAGCAAATCCTTCTCTACCTGTTATTCATTCAATTTATCCAACATCCAACCCAGCCAACTTTTCAAGATTTGGGACCAGTCACAAGACGGACCTCGGACCCATTTCATCCATATAAAAGCATTTCCTCGTTTGCAGCAACGGTCTCTTGCAGCGGTGGACTGCATGCCGATGCAAGATCAGTACAATAACATAAAGAACACCGGCAACGGTGTGACCCGAGATTCGGAACTTAAGACAACGGCAACGACTTCGAATCCTGCCGTATCCGTTTCATTTTTACACCGCAACCTTTCGACTATTCTGAGTGTAATATGAGTAGACAATACGAAGATCACACTACCGATTCGAAGACCACGAGCAATCTCCCCCTCAACCCATTACCCAACATGTCTTCTCCAGCTCCATTATTACGCCCTCCGATTCCAGGTAGTCGAAATGGCGGCGCAAGGACACCAAGGTTGGGCCTGGCCATACCACCTTCTCCTAATGCTAAGCCCGTCAATGCTCCTGCAACGAAAGGTCTCACACTTCAAATGCCTGGCTCGATGCATGCGCGGCCGGCACTACCTCGATTACAACTAGCCACTCCTATGGGAAGTAATGCCACACCATATGAACAATCTGGAAGGGGTGCAGTTGCACCAGGACAATCTGCAAGTGGGGGAAGCGAAAGTAGTGCGGCACATTCAAGATCAGGTAGCTTTGGGCCGATGGATGGGAAGGGAAGTGGTCCAACATCTGCAGGCTCCCAGTATTCTGCATTCTCATTAGCATCCCAATATGGTTTGAGCAAGCCGCAAGGTACACCTGACCCGTCATCAGCTGTGGGCTCATTGTACTCGGAAAGGAGCGAGGGAGGTGTTGGCATGGAGCGGGATGGTAGCATGAATGGACTTGAAGCATTCGACAAACTCAGCTTAGAGAAAGGGAGAACATTAGATGTCGAAGATTTAGATGATGATGGATGGCGGATAGCGAGCATGGAGAAGAGGATTGAGGAACTTGGAAGCTTGGGAGAGGGAGCAGGAGGTGCAGTAACTCGATGTATGCTGAAGGGTGGAAAAACTGTCTTCGCGTTAAAGGTAAATTGCTGTGCCTCGCAATATCCTCTACGCCGCTTACTGACTTCCTTAGATTATTACCACAAATCCCGATCCTGATGTCAAGAAACAAATCGTCCGTGAATTAGGTTTCAACAAGGGTTGTGATAACGAACACATCTGCCGTTACTACGGAGCTTTCGTAGAACCATCGACGGCTACCATTTCCATTGCTATGGAATTTTGCGAAGGTGGTTCTCTCGATTCAATCTATCGTGAAGTAAAGAAACTTGGTGGTCGCACTGGTGAGAAGGTCCTCGGAAAGGTTGCCGAAGGTGTCCTAAACGGTTTGACATACCTTCATGGGAAGAAGATCATTCACCGAGATATCAAACCTTCCAATATTCTCCTGTGTCGCGACGGTCAAGTAAAACTATGCGATTTCGGTGTAAGTGGTGAGTTCGGTACAAAGGGTGACGCAAATACCTTCATTGGTACATCTTACTACATGGCGCCTGAACGTATTACTGGTCAATCATACACCATCACTTCCAATGTCTGGTCAACTGGTGTAACACTTTTGGAAGTAGCCCAACATCGCTTCCCATTCCCAGCAGATGGATCAGAAATGCAACCTCGTGCTGGATTGATCGACCTTCTAACATACATCGTTCGACAACCTATTCCAAAATTGAAGGACGAGCCCGATGCCGGCATCAAATGGAGTGACAGCTTCAAATACTTTATCGAGTGTTGGTATGTTCAGCCCTAGTTCATTTGAGTGAAGAAAGTCATACTAACTTCAAATTAGTCTCGAGAAAGACCCCACTCGTCGTGCCTCACCTTGGCGAATGTTAGAACATCCATGGATGGTCGAGATGCGAGGTAAACGTGTGAACATGGCACACTTCTTAGCCACCGTATGGGGTTGGTGATCTAACTTCACGAATCATTCGACGACGTTATTATCGCAAAGCCTCTCCGATATCAGAGGATGGAATAGCAAACCAATGTATACCAATTCTACTTGGCGACGAGAGAAAAAGCTAAAGCACACCATGATGATACAATACATACAACGACCTTGAGCCCTGACGATACGAGACGATTACGCTATTACATGAAATTCTACCAGATATGAGAAAGATCTACTCCTTAGTTTTATCATCATACCATCTACCTATACTTTTCCCTTTGTATCAACCACATCTCTTCACCTCGCAATTCACAATCATCTGCATTTACCGGCGTCTCCATGTTTTTCTTCCTCTTGAATCGGGTTCGGCGAAGCGGCTTCTTTTTTTGGGTATAGGAGAAATGGTTTTGGAAAGCATCAACAGTGAGCGAAACTGAGCGGTTGAAGGGGATGCAACTTGCGTTTGTGAATGAGTAGCGACTGTTGAAGGCTTCTCGTTCCAATTGTACTACTTACACATTCTTAGCTATTTACCTACCTACCAATCTATTTAAAAATTTATCTATACCTGAATCTCTCATTGCATGACATCGTGTGCTTGGATTTTATGATGGCAATCCCGTACTTGGAAAGTGGAAAATTGGCTGAGTGATCTGGTGATAATCGAATTTATTAATTTCTCATTAGGTCTATACCTGGATATTTGGCACAAGATTCAAGGCTCATCTATGAAAAATTGGGCACATACTGACAACCCCTTCCCCCCCCCCCCCCTATCTTATTAATTTCAGGGTTTCTCGGGACCAGAAAGAGCCTCGCTAGCAAGATCGTCCCCTCCCCCCCTGTTATCGCTTTTAATATCATGTTTTAGCTCCAATATAAATACTATGTTAATATCATAGTACGTCGACAACAACAACCTAGATTATGGTTCACTGTACATCACTTTGTTGGCAATCTCATCGCCGCCATCAAAATCATTTTTGTAGCCATCTTGATATCATATCAAGGGCACGGAATGCGCCTTCGAAGATTTGCTCTGTGGTGGTGCATTCGCAAGGCTCAACAAAATGAGCCTTATTTCAGAACCAAGCCGAGTGTTATCATGTATTAATCCTCCATATATGGCGAATGAAATTTCAGAACCAAGCCGAGTGTTATCATGTATTAATCCTCCATATATGGCGAATGAAATCAGTCCTTAATCGACACTTGCTCGATGTGTAGATCCATTACTCCACTATAATTGGCTCGCTTCAAAAATGCCGAGGTTGAATAATGCCTGAACACATCCAAATTAGAGGGGTCTACAACCGAGCAGACGGAGATATGAACCTCACTATCAGCAAGAGAATTCAATTACCAATTCATCGTGTCACAAACAGATCTGATATCAATCATCTTTCCCAAGGAGGGAAAAGCAAATAGAGTGAGCGTCGATCTCCCCCAACATATGCTCTGGCGACAACTAACCCCTATACCTCAGTAGGTTGCAGAACTCCTGAATGAAATCTCTACACATATCAAGGCAACTGAGCCTGGGACATTGAAGTATGAGATTAAGAAAGAAGTCAATAAAAAGACGGGTGCTGTAGAAATCATTATGTTTGAGAGGTGAGTTTGATATTATTGACGTCATCTGCTCCTTATGGATCTGAAACTGATACATAACTTTATAGCTATAAAGATAAGGCTGCAATTGCAGCTCATGGATCATCGGAAGAATTCAAAGCTTTTGGCAAGAAGCTGAAGGATGAGGATCTGATTGCCGAGCCCATGGAATCGAAGTTTTTGAAGCATGTTGGGGGATTCTCGTCGAGGTTGTGAATGCGAGAGTTGCAGTATGAGAGAGACTTTGGTAGTCGGA
Organism: Botryotinia globosa; assembly: GCA_014898425.1. Classification (NCBI taxonomy): domain Eukaryota; kingdom Fungi; phylum Ascomycota; class Leotiomycetes; order Helotiales; family Sclerotiniaceae; genus Botryotinia; species Botryotinia globosa. The sequence goes on from RCSZ01000002.1 coordinate 918,692, forward strand.
TCTAAACTCTCGGGTCTAGATTCTACGAGGGATGTAGATACAATACAACCAATACAACCACTTGGTTGATGAATTCAATCGATGCACATCTAAGATGTGAGTTTCACACGTGACAGGGAAGTACCTGGTCATTGGCCCTTCAAAAAATATTTGGACGAGAATGTAAAGCAAGAGAACATATCACTTTTGGTCTTATTATTTTCTTAGTTGCAACAAGCTTTCATGCTGCATTCAAATACAATTCTTGTCTACAATCGATTTCCAGATTGAGAAATATAAGATATAACCGATCTACTTCGATCTGGCCACCAGTCGTGACTTCCCTTTTCATTTTCATCACCACATTCTTGAAAACCGGACAAACTTAATCGGCAGATCCCTTCAAACTTACACCTTTCAATGGGTGGGGTTGTTTCTCTCATAAATCATACTAATTGAATCTTTTTCCTTTCTTCTTCCTCTCTCTATCAACTCATCAAACCTCGCAATCATGGAGCATGAATGTGAGCAACAACATTTCACGCCCCTAGTCTTCACCTCTCACACGGGAAAGGTATTCCAAGTGGAGATTGATGATATTGCACAATTGTCGCCGAAGCACGGCAGATCCAACAGTGTGGTATCAATCATTGAGCTGAGAGCTTCATCTCCATCCCCGAAAATATCTGCCCTGGGAGGGTTTGACGGTCATGGACCCGATTCACAACTTCCAAAGTATGTTCTCAGCCCGAAAGTTCAACTGCAATTTATGATGGCAAGATCAATCATAGTTGATTCACGCAGACACTGTTACGGATGGACGGTGTACTTGATCCAGAACACACCATACTGACAAGAATCTCTAGAGCCCCGCCTTTACACCAGCGGAAACGTTCCTCGTGCGGAGGCTCTCCTCTCGTTTCCTTCACGACTTCTACACAGTCGTGTGAGAAAATGGAAACATCGGGCATGAAATCATCGCCATCTCGCAAAAAGCAACCGGAAAATTCATTGTGTGATGATTTTCATGACGGTGAGGAGTTCGATGTTTGCAAAGCTTACATGGTTTACAATGAATACGGTGAGCTGGTTGATGCTCATAGCCATCTTCAAACCAAAAACACCCAAGATTTGTCAGTCACGGAAATATTGAGATTGATTAAAAAGGCATATCACCATGATGTTAGTTCTTCCCTTCATCCTTGGATATTGCACTTCGCATTGCTATAGGAAGTTTGGAACTTCATGCTGACTTTAAATTCGATAGTTCAGAGCGAGAATGAACGATATCGAACAGATCAGGGGCCAAAGCTCATTGAGCTCAGAAAAGGACAACTTAACATCTGAGGAAAAACCACTTTCATATTGGGAATACAATCCGAGCTCATCGACGAAATCTACACCTGTCAGTGGAGAGCTGCAATCTCGATCTGTTCCTGTTTACCAAGGACCACCTCGAGTTTTGGAGGTATGTCTTCTCTCCTGTACATTGGCATCGTACTAAATAAGATAGATTGGGTGTAGTGACGGGAGCTGGTGTTTCAAAGTTAAGGAAGACCAACCAGATTGGACTGTGGAGGGAATTGATGAAACGGACCACTGGTCTTGTGTGCAGAGAGACATCCAGCTTGAGTATGATGATTGTCTTCCTTTGAAAACAGCGTGCTAATTTATCAACAGGGATTTTATTGTTCCGACTCCCGAAATGGACGTGTCCGATTATTTTAGCCGTGTAAATTCTTCACAAACCCAAACCGCCCCTGCCTTTAACGTTCGAAACCTCAATTGTCTACTGGCGCACGTAGATCCTATTCCACATAATCTGTACTCCTTTATCCGTGGGAGAGATGTCTTCGACAGAGTTGAGAGTTACAAGAGCTTTTTGGATGATGTTCGCTTGTGAGTGAGTCCCTAAGATTTACTACCTACTACTACTAACACCGAAAAGAATTCTACAACCTGGTGGAGTTGTGGAATTTTTGGAAGTTGACCCTAGACCGAGATCAAAGTTAGCAGGTCATACTGGTGTGAATCGTGAAGAATATCACCAGAGCGCACCCCAAACTGATTGGACTGATAATATTGCCGATCGCCTTAAGCGACCATCTTACGACAGCGAACTTTCAGATACAGTACCCGGTTGGATGGAGAGAGTCATGGAACGCCATAGAGCAATATTGCGTCCACGTGATGGAATTCCTGCCGTTAATCTAAAGTCTTGGCTAGAAGGAGCGGGGTAAGCTAATGAACAGGCACTCTGTCTCATCGTAGAAGAAGCTAACGGTGCACAGATTCTGGGATGTCAAAGAGATTATTCATCGGCTGCCCGTAGGAGGATCTACAACTACCGGTCAGCGTCTAAAGGACTTCATCTTATACCAGATTGAGCTCGAGAACGATATACCTCAGGTATTATATTCCTAACCATTTTGAACCTCTCGGCTAACTAAATGTAGCTTCGCGAAAGCTTGTCACCTGTCGAAATTGAGGAGATTCAGAGTGGCAACCACTACCTCACCTTACACATCGTAACGGCACGTAAGCCGCGCTGCCCCCGAGCTGGCGATCTTCTCATGAATGGTACCAGAGAGGAAATGACGGATATGAAATATGATCAGATGGCTAGAGTCAATGAATTGCCAGTGAAGAATCAAGCGGGATGGAAAAGGTTATTCCATTACAAAAGTAGCCTCTTATCTCACACCTGCTAATTTGTTCGCGTCTCGATAGATTCGATCTTGGTCGCATTTCTAAAATGATGACATCATTCGATGAACATCACCCTGGAAACATCTGACTCTCAGCACCGCTCTCTCAATTGAGAGATGGGGCTTAATGCAAGTCAGAGTGAGGCGGTATTATGATGAAGTCAGGAGAAAAGATAGAGCTTGAATGATGGCATGGCTAGAGTGAGTGTATGATTTATCTCAATGGCTAGATTATATAAACTATGAGCATTATACCGTAGGGTGTTTGCATCCATGATATACAATTGCAATCAGAAATTTGCAAACTATAGCTCTTGATAGGTGGTCATTCAATGAAAGGATTACTGGTTTCGATTACAGGTCAGCGACCAGCCATATACTCCTTTGAATGTAGTTCAATTGCTGTTTTATTTTTGGTACATAAATTGGAATTCTATAGGTAGAAAAGATACACAACCCCACATGAGACAGACCAGTAATCACTTAGGAGTTTTCGGAGACCGGATCAAGTTCCTGCATCTGAACGACATTAGGAATCAACAACGCAGATTTCCCCAATATATTGGGAATTTGCCGTTCTCATTCTGAAAGAATTTGCTTGACAGCAATAAGGAGCTTGCCGCTTAAGCGAATGGTCTACGCTGTGTTTGGTAAGAAAGCATCACTACTTTCATGAACTACACTAGGAAAGCTTAGCATGACAACAAGACATTGTTGTTTTCTTGGACGGGAGAAAAGTTATCAGGCACTATTCGAGAAAGGAGATGGCATGTAATTAACGCTCTACGATTGATGTTTGATGTATCTGTGGACCATAGTCGGAATTAACCTCTAAATGCAACGAGGGCCCTCGGAAACTCAGAAAATACTCTATCCTGGTGTATTGAGGAATCCAAATTCCAATTTCTGATTGATTACCTTAATAATTCTAATTTACGGTGTGCAACTGCAGCTCCTAACAAATTTGAACAGTAACGATGATTGTCCTCTTTATAAATAGAAAGGTAGAAACTGTGGGTTGACAATGAAAAAGACGCAACAAAGAAACAAAGATATCCCACGTGGGATCTAGCGGAGGAATTGACGGAGATGCCCACGCAAAGACGCAACAATCATGATATCAAGTATTTTGTCATTGGTTTTAACCTGTTGTTGCTTGTTCGGTTGAGATGAGCATGTGGAGATATCCTTCTAACAAAAAGGGAAGGGAATTCTACTTGGAATTTCCTTTGGAAATCTGGATCTCACTGGTTCAAGTTATCGGATTTTGATATTCTACGTACATACTACGTACAAAGAAGGGTTGTGAAGATAAACTGATGGGTCATCCTTTGGACCTTGTATTGAACGTATAAGTGTTCTGTCATTTATAATATTATCATTCAGTTGAGGAAAAGACTGAGTTATACATGCGTGTACTTCAACAATCTCTTCCGTTGATCTTTCCATTTGATATCCCAATAACACAAATATTTGATCATCAATTGACAAATTTTGGAAAGAAACATGTTTATTCAATGGCGATACAAATGCGGAAGAAAATGTGAAACCCCGGCATTGTATCCGAGAATATCAACTTGAATTATCTCGAGGGGTGAAATTTGAATCACACTGACAAAAATCTCAAGAGGAAGTGACTGTCCTCGGAAGCTGCCTATCATGGATTCACATACTATATATTCGCCATTTCTGAGAAGTCGCGATCATGCAGGTCCCATCGAAACACCTGCTTGTCGCAAGGACTCCAGAATAGACTTGATCGATATTTGTCATTCCTGCAACGCTTTCCATGTGTTATCCGAGGAGTGTGGAAACATACCGATTAAGATGAGCGAAGCCCTCTCAGATTACACGGTGCCCCCGTTGCCGAAGGTACCGATATATCTAGACACGATACGGGAAATCAACACCGAAAACTCGATAATGGTGATGCAGACTTTGGCTTTTGATGGCCTTGATGGTACTCGGGAAAGAGATGATGAAACTTATGGTTTTGTTCAGCTTCCGAAGTCAGGAAGGGAGATCTCGTCGAGACAAGTTCCAGCAGGAATTCATATGCGTAAGATAAAAAATTCTTCTGTATATTTTAAAGTATAGGTGGAATCTCTTGCTGATATTATGGCAGCTCCGCTTCATCAATTTGTAACCTCTCCGTTCAATCTGATGCCATTATCCCCAACATATTCGGATTCGGGCCAGTCTCTTTTGTGTGGCGTATCGAAGATATCAGTGTTGTCGAATCCTCCACGGGACGACGGAGACGACTATCGCCTTGCAAAGTCAGACTTCATACGCAAGGAATTGAGAAAGCCCGTATTTCCAATCAACGAATTACACACGCTGGAAAGTCTGATCGATGACCTCCTCGATGAAGGGCCGTCTCTCGAGTTCGAGGTTATCACTTATGCGCGGCTGGACAAGATAGTCGACGAGATTTTGCAACACGTGAGGAACAATTTTCTCAGCCAAGGAGCTTCATTCAGACAGATTATGAGAAAAGCACAAAAGCTTCGCGAACAGTGGATTGAAACTTTCGGAGACCGATTTCACACTATGGATGATGAGCGATTGAGGTTCATGAAGCAGCATGGCTGCCTTCGTGACATTGAGCTACAGACCACTGCTAAGATATCCGATTTGGATGGCCCTACGTGGAAAATAAGAAGGGCCGCAACATTTTCGGAGAAGGAAGCTAATGAGAATTTCGAGCCAGGAGCGTAAGTTGAAAGTTCCCCATGCCTGTCAATGCCTTTCAATGCATAAAAGCTTTTCAGTGTACAAAATCCTCTCATTGCACAACACTTCTCAATGTTCCAATGCCTCTCAAGACACAAATGTATTTTGAAGTACAAATTCTTTTTAGAACACAAATGTCTTTCAAAGTATAAATTCCTTTCAATGTACAGATGCTTTTGATTGTATAAGAGCCTCTCATTGTACAAAAACCCCTCAATATTTGAAAGCTTTTCAGTATATAAAAGTCTCATAAGTTATAAGATTCTTTCAATTTATAAAGGCATTTCAAAGAACAAATACTTCTCAAAGCACAAACTACTTTCAATACACAGATATCTCTCATTTTACAAATGCTAACCAGACAATGAGTAGTTGGTTTCTTAACACCCATTGCGCTGTTCGGGATGGGATCGTGCCTGATGCAAAGGACGGGTTTACTTGGGGAGTGAATGGCAAACCAGTTGCATTTTCCATGCTTTCTGGGTTCGAAATTAAAGGGTCTGGAAAGAGACAATGGGTACACATCATTGAATCGAGAGTCTCTGCATATCATGCTCGTCGGCTTACGTGTGTCGGGAATGTCATAAGACTTCTGCGGGGCTACAAATTGAAAAGTGAAAGGGCACCCAGACTCGGTGTTCGGTATGACGGGCTGTGAGTATATTTATAGATTTAAAGATTGAATTCATATATACTAACTTATATAGCTATAAGATCGAAAGTTGGGGCCAAGTCCTCTTGAAGCTGTCGGCGGGACCTGATATCTATCGTAACACTATAACTCTAGTGGAACTCTCAGGACAAAACACAATGGAAGACCTGGATGTGATTCCAACCCCGTGGCAGATGGACAACTTCTTGATTTATAAGAAGATGATTGAGAATGATATCAAGGCGCGCGAAGGTGAAGCTGCTTACAAAGAATACAAGTCCTCGGAAGGTAAAAAAGAAGCGGCTCGAAAGGCTTTTGTGTCGAAATTGAAGTCTTACGACCAGCCTGCATACAAATTGCTAGATTGTACGACTCACAGACTTGAGAATGCATTTCCGCTTCCACTATCATTCGAAGTATAACCAACCACACCATCTTAAGCATGCGTAGTTTGGGGATGCACAGAGCGCGCAGAGCCAAAACCATGTCGTGATGAACATGATGAGGATGGATGTTGGAGGAGGCCGGGGGAAGGAGTGAGCCCCTCTACGATTACAACGGAGTATGATACATGATATAATATAACGGATTGACGAATCAAGATAGATATGATGGTCCTCTGTGATAGTGATTCCAACAGCTTTCTGATCTCACCTACTCGGGTAGAATTTGCATTCAGACAATAAAACCATCTCGGACATTGAAAGAGCATTTGACTGTATTTGATCTTGACCTGTCTGTCTACATGTGCTGGCGAAACTTTTCAATAACCCAAGTGTTCCAATTGTTCCATTTCGATTCAGAAAATCAAAAGATTGAATGCTATTTGTTATAACTGTAGATTATTTAAGGAATTATTTAATACTACTTACTATAGTAAACCTCATGAAATTTGTTTGTAGTTGATTTATTACAGAATTTATCAAGGTCACCAGGTGATCAATTTTGGCATCTTTTCCCTCATACATGTCCGATTGGTGGATACCTAGGTAGCCTACATAAGTTTATAGGATTGGCTGGTTGCCGTAGTTAGTGCGAGACGAAATCACGTGCAAATATACCTGGAGGAAAATCTCAATTCATTTTCAGTCTTCACTTCTGACCTCACCTTCCCGTCGGAACCTTCCCAATTTGATAATTTGAGGTTCTTTCCAGTTCGAGATTTGAGACTAGCAAGTGAATTTTATCGACAAATATGGCTAGCTTAGAAAGCAACGAACAAGGTTCGTCACCTCGCAAGAGGCAGAAGCTCGATTCTTCTTTAGCTACCCCAATCTCTACAACTTCTTCTTCTTCTCAATTGAATATCGCAACCAATTCAAATCCAAACGCAAATTCAAGCGACAAAATGGAGATTGATCCTTCAGGCCAAAGTTTGGTTCCTGAAGTTCCATTATCTTCCCGACCTGAACATGCCCAAGAAGTTCGATCTGGAATTCTTCATTATGTCAACAAGAAGAACCCTGGATTTCAAGGTATATTGAAGCAGAGGTATGTTTGTTTGTCTTTCCTCCCCCCGATCTGATGCGGTGCTTGTCACTGCGGTTCAAGATGATTGCTTTCACACTTCGATTATTTACCCTTCCACAACTATGGCGTGTACCTTTCAGAATCCGTTGGATATGTCCAATTACTTGTTTCGCTTTTCCTTGCGGTCAAACGGATTGTAGTTATTGCCAGTATGGCTATACGATCATATTAATATTGTAACGTTATATTCAGTTTGAACTCGAGTTAATTATGGTGCATTAGATATACGGATTTCCTGGTCAACGAAATTTCCTTGGGAGGCGAGGTGGTCCACCTTAGAGATATTAAAGCTCCCCAGAGCAACCAGCGTGGAGTGAGTTATTACCCCACAACATATCTTCGATCAATCTACCCTTTTCTAGCAAAACGTGAAACTAATGCTTGTCAATAGAATGCAGCAAATGCCATTGCCATTTCAACAGAAACTGGTAAAGAGAACCAACCAACAGCAGGAGGTTCAGGTCAGGCTGAATCTGTACAACCTACTTCTACTGGGTCTGCTGCAGCTGAAATTGTGCCTCTCGCAGAAGTCACAAACAACAGTGATCCTGTGGCTCCAAGCACTTCAGTTACTGCAGTCAGTGCTGATGTTACTGCACAGCCATCGGCTGAAGAACCAAATGTCGTTGGTATCAAAGAACTTCGACCCAACGATATGGAAATTCTTGTTGAATACTTTGGCGACGCTCTGGCACTCCAGATCATCGAGTTGGACAAAAAGGTACAGCAGAAGCCCAATGCCAAAGCTGCTACATTTGGCTCTCTAAAGTCGGAACCAATCGACGATAGACCCCGCCGTGGACGCATTCATGGCTTTGTGCGTGCGCGTTTTGAGTCGCGTCTGGAGACTGAGGCTTTAGATGATAATTCCATCAGTATCTTCGCGGCTGCTCCGCAGCAGCAACAACGTGGCAGAGGACAAAATCAGCGCGGTAGAGGCCAAAATAATGCCAGTCGTGGCAACTTTCGGGGTCAGCCAAATGGCCAGCCCAAACCAAAGGGAAAAATTGGATGGGAAGAACTTGGAGGGGAATATCTTCACTTCACGCTTTATAAGGAAAACAAGGACACCATGGAGACTATTAACTTGTTGGCCAAGTTGACTAGGACTGGGCCCAAAGACTTTGCCTACGCAGGTACCAAAGATCGCCGTGCAGCCACCTCGCAGCGTGTTAGTGCTTTTCGACACCATCTCACAAGCATGGCTGAGCTCAACAAGACGTTAAGAAATCGGTGCAGAGTTGGCGACTTTAAGTATGAAAAGTATCCACTCAGATTAGGCGATCTCGAGGGCAACTTGTTTACCATCACACTGCGCGATTGCCATTTCGGAGACGGGAGTAATATGGACGATGCTGCAAAGGTTCAATCGGCAGAAAAAGTAGTTGGTGATGCTATTAAACACCTGCAAACCCGCGGTTTCCTCAATTACTTTGGCTTGCAACGTTTTGGTACCTTTGCAATCGGTACACATGAAATCGGCAAACTGATTTTGAAGGGTAACTTCAAGGGTGCCGTCGATTCTTTGCTCGCGTTTAACGAGGATGCACTTGCAGCAGCCCAGTCAGGCCAAGATAGCAGCACCATTGGTAGAGATGATATGGCGCGTGCCCTTGCTATCCATAAATTTCGGGAAACCGGCAGGAGCTCCGGTGGTAGGGACTCGCTTCCACCAAGATTTTCTGCAGAGCGAGCTATCATTCAACACATGTCTTCTGAGCGCAAGCGTAACGACTATGCGGGTGCTATACTCTCCATTTCACGCCATCTCCGTACTATGTACGTGCATGGATACCAATCTTTCATTTGGAATATTGTAGCCTCCAGAAGATGGGCACGCTATGGAGATAAGGTTATTGAGGGCGATCTTGTTCTGGTAGAGAGCAAAGCTCCGGAACAAAAAGATGAAGTTGATGAAAATGGAGAAATTGTGATTCACGCATCTGGAGGGGACGCCGCACTTACTTCAGATGAAGTGTTCCAGCGTGCACGCTGCCTTTCGGCCGAAGAAGCTGACAGCGGAGCCTTTACCATATTCGACATTGTCCTTCCTATGCCAGGCTATGACATTGAATACCCCAATAACGAAATTGGAGACTTCTACAAGGAGTTCATGGCTAGCGAGCAGGGTGGTGGTCTGGATCCTGCGGATATGCGTCGAAAGATTAAGGACTTCAGTCTTAGCGGTAGCTACAGACACCTTATTGGCCGAGTCAAGGAGGGCATGAGTTTCGAAGTCAGAACTTATTATGATGAAACCGAACAGTTAGTCGAGACTGACTTGGAGATTATCGAGAAGAATAATCCTCAAGATCATGAGCCTTCTCATATTCAAACAACACACGTCTACGCTAGGAGAGAAGGCGACCCACACGGCTATGCAAACTTCCAAGAGAACAACCGCCATCAGAATGACAATCGACAGGAGAACGGACATCGAGATAATGGCGCTCAGTACAACCAAGGTGGAAGACAACAAGTTGGACGTGCACGTCACATGGCTGATGCCGCAGAGCAAGGTCGCCAAAACCAGGCTGTCTATGGTGGTAGTGCTCAGCATAATGCTTGGAAAGCACTACCCAACAAACTTGCCGAAGAAGACAAAGCTGCAGCTGAAGCATGGGAGGTAGAAAAACTGAAGCCTGTCGATGTGGATGCTATCAAGCAGCCAATCTATCAAGAGACGTTTATCCAAACTTCTGTGGACGACGAGGGTCGTCGTACTGGAGTTAGAACTCAACAAACTCTCGGTTCGAAGAACGAGCCCATTGAAGCAAACAGCTTGAATGGCAGATTGGCAGACATCGAGAACAAGTCGAAGGTCCAGGTCACTGAAACTCCATTAGACGAATCTGATGATGACACTGAGACTCAAGATGGAGGCGTCAAACTTGAAGTCTCGGCTGGTCTCAAAAGATCTGCTGATGAGATCTCGAAGGGACCTGTTGGCGAAAACAAGAGAGGTCAAGTAGTCATCAAAGTTGTGGAAGTTGAGGATAAGAGTGACGGCGATTCCGCTGTAGTTTCTACTGAGATCAAAGAAGACACCAAATCATCCGAATTACCTCAGCCAACGTCCACTGACACGGAAATGGCAACCTTACCAGTTGTCAAGGCAGTTGCCGAAGAAGCAAAACCTGCTCGACTTGCAGTTATTGTCAAATTTGGTCTCGGCTCAAGTATGTATGCCACAATGGCTCTTCGGGAGTTGATGCAGCAAGGAGGCGTCCAGGTCTACCAACCAGACTTCTCTTCAGGGAGATAGTTGTTTCACTTGTGTTGAAGCGATTGTTACATATTTAAAGGTTGGAGTTTGTGGCAAAATTTCCCGTGGTCAAATCTGGTATGATTTGTTGCTTATCGAATAGATAAATTTATTCTATGATGCATATTAAAGTCATGGACTTAGAAATACTAAGTAATGACTTGTTGATAGATAGACTCTATGTCTCTGAATGAGGCATGAATAAAAAGAAAAAGTACACATGTTAAGAATGAAATTTGTAAAACTGTGACTTGATATAAATTTTGACGTGAATAATGATTAATGCCCTTCGTTCCTGTCTTATAATTACTTGTCATGCCTCGATGACATAAAGAGGTGTGAGTATCCATTATACTTCACATTACTTATTCCATATATCGAGTTGGGTGTGATTGTGACAGCTCGATCATACAATTTGACATTGCATGACCAAATCCAAGCCAAGCGTTGTTTTAGCGGTCTGCAGAGACCTGGAGCGTCTGACACATAACACCCAACTCTCTAAGATAGGCATTCCATTGCCATGTTGCGTGGTTAAGGGTCATCTAAAAAGACCTAGAATGATATCCAAAGACACCAAATGTGGTATCGTATGTTCCATCCCAATTTCTAGATACCGTACAGTTTAAACTAGTATCTACATCTCCTCTCATCTCTAAATATTTGACAAAATACAAAGCAAAGTCTATGGTTACATCTCATCTATCTCTAAATCTTCAAAACAATCATACAATACAGTTTACACCTGTCCGCCGACCCTTTCCCCAAACACCGAGTAGAAGTTGGACTGTGTCACATGACTTTTCCTTCCCGTTTTCTCATCAAAAATATGACAGCCCTCTCGCGCCGCATTCGGAGGTGTGTATAGATGTAAACTCACAGCCACGTTCTCGGGATCGGGATTGGATATTCTGTGGAGGCCAAGATCATCGGACATGTAGGTTACTTGGTTCGTGGTGTAGGTTGTAGTTTTGATTATTGTGGGGGGAGTGTTGAAAGCCTGGGGTGCGGATGGGGAAAATGTGGAGGAGGTGGAGGTGGAGGTGGATGGGAATGTATATTGGGTTTCCGAGAGAGTTCCCGAGAGCACTTTCATGAGACAATGCGCATCTGCGTGGTCGTGCAGGGGCGAGCCTTTTCCTGGACTCCAGACCAGAATTAACTAGAGAGAGATCGATGGTTAGTTCGGCAGTATCGAGAGTGAAGCAAGGAGGGGTAGGAGTCCAGTACCAAATTACTCTTCCCGTTCCCTTCATCTACCAAATTTCTCGTGTAGCCTCTGCTTAAATCTGCAAATGCATATTTTCGCCATTCGTCTTCGCTGGAGATGTAGCGCTCCATTAGGGAGCGAAGCTGCTGCACATCTACGTCCGCGGATGTGAGACCGGAGGATGGCCCGAGAATTTGGGAGAGGTCTGCGACGAGTTGATGGAAAGAGTCGGGGGGCGAGGAGGTTTTGTTGGATGAGAGAGAGGTTGAGCATGCGCCGGTAGCATCGAGAGCTATAGATGGAGTCATTTGGGATATGTAGTGAACTATTGAAGGTAATGTCTGGCAGGATAGGTGATTCTCTTGGACAGGAAGTCTTTCGGACAAAATGTATGAACTCTATATATGAATATGATAGAAGCAAGCGTGAAGGTATTGAAAGGAGAGGATATTGTTTGTACAATTATAAATACATGAAACAAATAAAATAATATCCTATATAAGTGACTAAATGATTGTATGTACGAAAAAAATAAAATATCCAAAAAACATTCTTCAAAGAAGATTGTAAGTGAAGTCAAACTTTTGATCACATCATCGGACATTCTTTCCGAGGTCCTAGCAAGCATATCAAATGCCCCTCCATTCACATTCGGTTAGCCTAGATCAATGATATCAAAAAGTCACGCTCCGCTGACAACATCCAGCTTCAGACAACCAGCTCTTCAACACAACGAAAACAAAAATCCGGTATCCTACATCGCTCAAACTATCAACATGCCACCAGCCAAGAAAGCCGCCGGGAAAGGAGGAAAGGGAAAGGCAAACGACACGGGCGATGCGAAAGAAACAAAAGTGAAAGGAGCCCAGCAGATTAATGTTCGACATATACTTGTGCGTCACCTGATCTTTACATCCTTCCTTTGTGATGGGAAATGATCAGTGGATGGAATATTGATATGCATACCTACAATAGTGTTCCAAACATAGTAAAATGACGGAAGCTCTCCAAAAATTAGAGGCGGGCGCAAGCTTTGATAGTGTGGCTCGGGAGATGTCTGAAGATAAGGCGAGAGCCGGTAAGCTTTTTTCATGTTTGCTAGGTCACTTTCGTAGATATTTCCTTCAAGTGGGGGAGAAATTCAGTAATCGAAGCTGACAAGGAGTTTTATCCTAGGAGGTGCATTGGGATGGAAGGGGAGAGGAGATTTAGATGCTGAGTTTGAGAAAGTGGCTTTTGAAATGGAAGCCAGTACTACGGCGAAGCCAAATTACAGACAAGTGAAGACAGGGTTTGGCTATCATATTCTAATGGTTGAAGGGAGGAAGTAGGCAAGAGCAATCTAATGGAGCGAGGAATAAATATTGGAAGCTGATTCAAGGACGAGAAAGACTTTGATGGATGGGATGTGCATTGTAAGGGGGTGATGAAATTACTAGCTGGAGGGTGTTGGGCGTTGTTTGCGTTTTCTGCATGTAGTGCATGAAACGGTTCTAGATGAGCCCATGGGTAGGGCTGAGAATCTAAATTGATTAGAATTAATACAATTTCTCCACAAATGGCAGAAGCATAGGTCAAAAGATGCGGCGCGACCAATGGAAAGTTATAGAATTGGCCATTGAAGATGCATGTTCACGTGCGTTCACTGTGCAAAAAGGGACGAAATTTTGATGCTCCATAGCCAATGTCATTGCCACCAGTAATCCACGCTATGTGTGTGTAAACCCGAATGATACAATGTATGTCCGCTGTAGAAACTCCATCTCCGTGGCGTATTTATTGCTCGGTTTGGAAGTAGTTGAGGAGCATGGTGCGCTCTTGAGACTCCTCACCCCAATCCTTAACGACAACGCAGGAGCAGTTGACGACCTTGCGTGCGTTGCCCTCACGGTCCAAAACACCTGAAAATTTGTCAGTTATAGCCCCAGGTAATAATGTACCAGATAGACTTACACAAACCAGCCCACTCGCCCAATTGCTTTCCGTCTGGAACCTTGATCAAGGGGATCTTGTGCTCGGAGCAGAGAGCAACGACCAACTTCTTGTATGCTTCCTCCTCACATGCCTCGTTGAGAACACACATGTGTGCTTGGCGACGGTCGAGAGCCTTGGAGGCTTCACGGAGACCTCTGGCGAGACCATCGTGCATAAGTGCGAGCTTGAGGACACCCTTCAATGCGTCGATAACGGACATTTGTCCCTTGGATGCATCTCCGGAAACTTCGACCTCATCGGCCTCGGCGACAATTGGGGAGGTTGGCTCTTCTACGTCAGACTATGAGAGGATGATTGTTAGCGACGATTACTTCATGTAAAACCCATCTCATTGAATTTCGTATTTTGGTGGGGGATATATCCCAGATATGCGACTTCATGGCGCCAATGGCGCATACAATCGATGGACGTTTTCGACCAAAAAATAACAAAAAAATCAACTTACCATCTTGATTGTGATGATATCTTTAGGTCCTCGAAGAGTATGTTGATATATTTGTATTTTAATGTATGGAGAAAATTAGCTTCAGAATCTTGTGTTGTAATTATTCTGCGTTTAGCGAGACCCTAGCACAGGCGACCAATTAGGTAATCACGAAAAGTTCCCACAATGAATTTTAAAATTCTCCATAGTAAATTTTGCTTGAAAATCTCACGATCTTGAAATCTATTCCTAATCCCTTCTCACGACAACTTCAACGCCCATTCTATAACGAGGTGTGTAAATACTGCTACGATGGCATTTTTTTTTTCAGAAAGTCCTTCATGATTGACAAAGAGGAGCAAATCGATCATCTACTCAACTGTAATTGTGGTATTCTTTGGTTTGGATAATCGATAAGCTTCGGCCTATTTTGTTTATCACCATGAATCCATAGCAGTTGAAAGATATCGACACTACTCACTCTATCATTCGACACGAGCTTTAGAACCCTCTTGTCAATCATGAGGGCACTCTTTATGCTTGAGAAATCTTGAAGGCTAACATATCGACCCGGCAGATACCTCATCTTTGATCAAGCAGATTATTTGAGAATCTCTATCCGTCAAAATGGTCAAGACTTCAGTCCTCAACGATGCGCTCAATGCCATCAACAACGCTGAGAAGGCCGGAAAGCGTCAAGTTCTCATCCGCCCATCCTCCAAGGTCATCGTCAAGTTCCTCGGTGTCATGCAAAAGCACGGTATGTCGACAAACGTTTCTTTCTATTCCTTCATTCGGCATGATAACTAGATAATGATCTCAACTCCACACGATCAAAGTCCTTTAAGTTGCCGATATATCAAACTGCGCGGATCTTACACGTTCTCTGATTATCATTTATGAAGTTATATGTTTAATCTTTCGCAACATACTAATATCTCTCTTTAGGCTACATCGGAGAATTCGAGGAGGTTGATGACCACCGTTCCGGAAAGGTTGTTGTTCAATTGAACGGCCGGTAAGCAACAACTTTGACCATACTATTGAAAGCACATTACTAATTGTATGATACAGTCTTAACAAGACCGGTGTTATCTCCCCAAGATACAACGTCAAGATTGAGGACTTCGAGAAGTGGGTTGTCAAGCTTTTGCCATCCCGTCAATTCGGACACATCGTCCTCACCACCTCCGCTGGTATCATGGACCACGAAGAGGCTAGACGCAAGCACGTTGCCGGAAAGGTCCTCGGTTTCTTCTACTAGACGCAAAATACCAATAAAGGAATACAAATGATCATGAGAAATGTAGCCATCTAGGGGACCCAGCTTCCGGGGTTGGAGTGATATCTAGAACAGGTCGCTAAATATACCCATTTCGTTCTTGCTTTGTGCATGGTTCGAATTCTTCAATTGAAGAATAGATAGGTCTATTACCAAAAGTCAATTTAATCTCATGATTTATAATTTTTGTTCTCCAATCGTGCAAAGTGATATTTATTTGTTTTAATGATGTTCTAGCTTGATCTACACAAACGACACTTCACATTGGCGAGGTTACTCCGTTCGATTAAGCATCAGGCAATTCAGGCGGTATAATCTAAGGCGCGCGTATAGCGCTACTGTAAGCTTGTGGTAGTTTACCCATATGTTATGTTACATCAGCATTGAACAGATATGATATGTTGTAGCATCCATCCTGAATGTGCAGACCCAAGATGCATGTTCGTGGCGTAAACATCAATATTACCTTATGTCCTAAGCTTTTTAGGGCTCAAACACCGAAGATATTCTTATCTACCTACCTACCTATGGATACATACAAATTCTTGGAAAATCCATACATCGAGACATAATAAGTGAATGAAGGAATGCATCACGCCATATCAAGGCCTACCTACTTTACTACATCGCAAAATGCATTATACCTGATTTCGAGCGTCCTTGACTCCTGGTAGACCAACAACAAAATACTTCCAAGGTTTCAATCCCGATACTGAGCTAGCTTTTGTTGGATCGGATCCGCTCAGAATCTCAGACACAACTCCTTTTTGCACAAACGTTCATAACACGAAAAAGGAGTACCTACTATGAACTGTATAATGTGGCGAAATTAACATAACTTTTTCCAAAGAAATGAAAGAATGGAACATTGGCTCGGGGTTATTTATCTACTAGGTAGTGGGAGCTTCGAGTACCTAGGTGTGGTTCATATGGTAGCATTGTGGTTGTGGCCAGAACATCGGAAGGATCCCTCCCCACTACAACCAGCAACTTTAGGACGAAAGTATTATAAGAAAATACTCGTAAATCACCAGCAATTCAATTCAACCAAAGAAGAGAAAAACATCTTGCGAAACTTTCAATTCGTCGCCACTACCCACACGCACGCGACAAACAGTTATATCTCATACTGTATTTCCCTTTTGTTTTAATCATATTCGTGCACGACTTTATCCACTCCACTCATATGCGCGTCTCGTCGGCAGGAAGGCCGCATTCGTTGTGCAAGGATAAATAACAATTATCCAAAGAACAAGGGGGTCTCACGAGCACCCGAAAGTCGCAGTAAAGAGTACAAAGAGTCTGCTTCTGGCATAACCGTTACTATGGCTGGACAAACTCGTCGTAGGAGCTCAAGTGCGGCATTTCAACATCGCGCGGAACAAGTGCACTTTGTTCCATTCGATGGACATGATGAGACAAGAAGACCTTCTCTCGGCGCAATGATAATGAAGACGCGGCGGAAAATGAAGTCTCGCCAATTTCTACTGCTGATTAGCATTCTTACCTTGGCTACATTCTCGATATTCTACCTGCGAGCGCCTTTTCCATACCATTCAACTTCTTTCCCATCCTCTAATCAGAAACCGAAACAGCCAAGCATACCTAATCGAATATCTACTTCCATTGATGATGTCAAGAAACCGCAGGAAGCTTCGTATCATATTGGTCCTTCGCATCCAATTTATCAATTAATCAAGGATAATGAGCAAGCATTCGAGAATACAAAAGCGAAACAATCGAAGACATTGGAGGAGGCAGTGGCAGAATATAGAAAACGATATGGGATACCTCCGCCCCCTAATTTTGACAAATGGTATAATTTCGCGAAGTCAAAAGGTGTAAAACTGATCGACGAATATGACAACATACATACTTCCTTAACGCCGTTTTGGGGTTTGAAACCGGAAACAATCAGAGGGAGAGCACGAGAGGCATTGGGTTTTCCTAATAATCTCATAGGACTGTTAATTAGAGGAGGGAAGGTTACAAAGATTGAGGGAGGGAACCAATGGCAACAAGACGCTACAGTAGGAATGATGAAGCCATTTCTGAAGTACCTCCCTGACATGGATCTTTGCTTCAACATTCACGATGAACCTCGCGTGGTTGTGCCATATGAAGATTTAGCCCGGCTAGTACATGTTGCAAAAGATCAGAATATGCCGAATGCGAATTCTGTCGAAGCACCCAGAAACTCATGGTCGCCTAGACCGATTGATGTCGCTAGTGACGGCCTGCGAGTACCCGAAGTGAAGACTACACGATTCAACGTTTTTTCTCATCAGCCAACATGGACCCATTCAAGAATGTCTTGCCCTCCAGATAGTGCCGCGAGGAGTCTCAACGATGGACTAAAAGAGGACAATTACGGCAGTTATGCCGTGACGGAGCTGGGATTCGTGTATAACCAAACTGCGTTCTCAGATATTTGCCAATCCCCTTCTTTTAGCGAATCCTTCGGATTTTTCGATCGTCCCAACGCCTTTAATATCGTGCATGACTTGTTCCCGATTTTCTCTCAATCAAAGATCTCGTCGTTCTCCGATATATTGTATCCATCTCCTTGGTACTGGTATGGCAAAGTACCATATGAGGAAGCCGAAGACAAGGAATGGAAGGATAAGAAAGACAAAATATATTGGAGAGGTTCGACAACCGGAGGCTTTAGTCGAGATGGTGGCTGGAGACGGCAACATAGGCAAAAAGTGGTACAAAAAGTCAACGCTGGCGATCAAGCAAAGATCTTGGTCAATCGAGGCGAAGAGACAAAGGAAGATTGGCAGGTGAAGAGTGTACCACGAAGTGATTATAAGGAAATTTTTGACATCTTCTTTTCCCACGTTGGGCAATGCGATCCTGGGGATTGCGAAGCCCAAAAGAATTTCTTTGATGTTAAGGAGGCAGCGAAGCAACAAGATGCATGGAAGTATAAGTATCTGCTTGATATGGATGGAAATGCTTTCAGTGGTCGATTTTACGCTTTTTTGAAGAGCAAAAGTCTGGTATATAAAATGGCTGTCTTCAGAGAATGGCATGAGGAATGGCTGAAGCCTTGGGTGCATTATATACCTTTAAGCTTAAGAGGCGATGAATGGGTTGAGGCAGTACGATGGTTTGCAGGAGAAGATGTTGGGAAGAAAGAAGCAGAACGAATTGCCCTGCAGGGAAGAGATTGGGCAGATCATGTGCTCAGAAACGAAGACCTAGAAGTGTGGTTTTTCAGATTAATGCTTGAGTAAGTTCCGCTCTCATCTACGTTTCTATTCGGCTATAGTACTAATATCTGTCCAGATACGGAAGATTAGTTGACGATGACCGAGAAATCATCGGATATACAGGAACAACAGGATCGACATAACATAATTCCATCATAATTAACTATATTTGAATCAGCTATGTATAATACGGAGATTCCAGATCTTCTTTTAATTATTCCTGTACGATACGATGTTAACGAAACAAAATGCTAGAATAATCGCATTTGCATTTTACGTGAAAGCCCTCTCCATCACGAGATGATGTTGAGACGGACGGTCAGGAGTTCATGTACAGATCAACGCATCAACAATTCGATTGCTTGACTCGCTGTGGAAAGGGGGTGGTACCGGGTTTAAAGCAGTCGGGCCCTTTGCTATATTTTGGAATGCGTGCAGGAGCATGCATATTACACCATTTCTAATATGCCCAGGGCTTTCTTTTCTCTTTAATTCAGATAATCGATGGATATAAGGATTGATACCCTATGTACTTATTTTCCTTTTATATATATAGGTGTGTGTATGTTTCCGTTCCCTATGGTGATAGGAGGAATTTATCAAACAGATATTGGCAAAAATTAGAACTTCATACAATTTTCTTTTACCTGAACATCAGTGTTATGTATGCACCATTGGCCTTGTTCTTTGAAACTTCCTAATACAGATCCATTCATGAGCGAGTTATACGGCTATCTATGACATATCGTCTCGAAATTGGCTGGAGGAATTCGAAGGAAGCAACCATTTACGCATTGATTGATATATACCGTATCCGATGAATTTCTAGTTTTCCGCACTTCAAATAATAGTTCTGGATTTAGTTGTGGTTTTGTCGGCCTTCAAATCTCGATGGTAATCAAAGCTACCCAGTCAGCCTTGAAATGATCAGATAGCCACCCGGCGCATTGGTATTGGATCAATGGGAAAATGGAACAAACAATATTTTCAGAGTAGCTTTGGTTGTGCATTGAGAGCTGTCATCATGCGATGCTTCTCCATATGGTTGGGTGTCTATAGGCTTTCAAATGCCCCATGATACCGTTCCACGAATTTTGTATGCCAGGATACTCTCAAGTTAGTTCTCGTGCATCTCTAGTTTGAGAAGATTGGCCTCAGAGTTATCGCTCCACTAGTTCTAATTGTCATTTTGGATTACGGGGATATGAATGTAATGTCTTGTGGCAGGAACAATGAGCACAGCCAATCATATGGACACCGTGAAGAGTAGCTGAAAACACGGCCGGCAGCTTCGAAAGTCGTGATTCGCCTATTCCGTTCCCCTCTCATCTTTCACGCCCTAAAGGTGGTATCTTTCACAATGTGATCTGCCAAAACAACGGTGTATTGAAAGAGGAAGCCATGCTCAAGTTGACAAGTAGTGTTCCGATATTGACGCAAAGCTGCAGCTGTGAACGTATCTGGAGTGTTCAGCTGTATGAATGCTCGAAATCCTCCTTCGTGGATTTGAAGCTTTCTCGGCATGGATGGTAGGTCAGCACAAGGTAAATTTTGATTGGGAGATGGTATTGGTTTGTAAAATGATACATGTGGAATGGATATCCTCTTCACATATGCGAGAATAGATTTTTGATGATAAAAGGTAAAGAATTTAGAAATATACAAATCCAAGCTTGAGATATACGGATTCCAGATTTGAAATTTGTGAATTCTGATATTTCAGTACATTGCTATTGATTTTGAAGCGGTGATGAGAACCTGTGCATCAGGTTCAGAAGACGGGGGCTAGCTGAGGTAGTGGAAGGGGGATGTTGAGGATATTTGTTGAAGGGGTGGGCGAATGGAAGGGCGAGCGTGCATTATTTATGTCGAAAATTTGAAGCTTGGAATAGGTCCTGATAGTATTGAAATCTAATCCGTATATCAGCTCCCTTTCCATACCGTAGTATCAAGAACTAGCCACGAAGTGGCACGAAGCGTAAACTTGCCCCTTAAATAATCAGACCTCGCCACGTTGATGATAGCTACATCGAAGTCTCTTTCACAGAATCCGTTCGGTGAACATCATCTTTCTCACATGATCTGATGGTCCCAGCTGCTCCATGCCAACATTTCCTGTGGAAACGCAATACCAAAATTCCCCGAATAATTCCACGGCTACTTTCAAATATCCCTTGTAATCCTCATCCTCTTCATTCTCAATGTCATCCTCGTCTTCATGACACTCATTCGGGGCCCAATAACGAGTGTCTACAGCATAGACGAATGGGATATTGCCTTTCGCTGGACCTTCCAAAACAGACGCAATGACCTCTTCGTTGACTAGGAGGAAGAAGACATGGGTGGGATTCAAGCCAGGGTCCACATTGTGAGGTGGCTTAGTGCTTCGAATACCAGGGATGTTTGTAAACTTTCTTCATAGTTGTCAGCATCTATCTCGTGGAGTGCTGATTGACGTAGTCCACAAAAAGACAAATACATACTTGTTCAACGAGGGCATATCTTCACTCTCTTCCGCTTCAAACCACACACCTTCCACAAGAATCTAGCACCATCTGGATCTACACCATGTTTCGCTTGTTCCTCCCACGTCTTCATAATAAGTGCATCAAACGTCTGTCTAAAGAGATTCCAGCGAGTAGAGTCGCATGCATCATAGCACGTGCGATAGGCTATCGAGCCGGTATAACTAACAGGACATGATGAAGTGGATTTTTCTCTAATCACTTCTTTAATCAATTCTGCCCAGTGTCCATCGTCCTTCAGATCAGGATTAGAATCAGAATCATTCGTAGAATTCGGGGTTGTTATGTTTGACACGGTGCGCTTTTGTGAGAGTGACTGCTGTGGAATTGATGAGAAGCGCTTGTTCAAAAGATGACAGAAGTAATGAAAATGAGAGTTGCAATATGATTGGGGAAATATTGAAGTTCGTCGGGAGAGCACTGCTTGGAGTATGCGACGCATTTTTGAGGTATATCTAGACAGGATGCGCAGTCATGGTCAAGGCCTGCATCAACAATAAAAAAGGCAAAGGTAAGAGAGGTCTCATCCCAGAAATTCACTTGAACAGGGTAAAATAGGTTAATCAGAAAGTGAATATACTTTTCTGGAGTCTTGGCATGGTAACAATAGCCAGCGGACTCTCAACTTGATTGGTGCCTTTGAGCTCTCGTCTCATGTTTGGATCACCTCTTCCTATCAGTTCTTTCAAAAAAATTCCAACATCCATGATCACTTAGAGTGCGTTCGGATCGATTTATTTCGACTTATTTCAATTATTAAATCTTATTTATTTAGAAAATAATATTTAGTAAATTCAAATAATAGATTTATTGAATATTTGAGATTGAGAAATAAATTAATAGGAATTATTTGATTCTTAATAATCTAAATAAATTAAAATAATAAATACTTTTAAGATTGTTATATATTAATTGTAAAATAATTTTTTAAAACTTTATAAGTAATTCTTGAATAAATCTTTATTATTATTTATTTCTATCATTTTTCAATATTATTTAAATATCATTCAGATATATTAGTCTGAATACCCTTGCTATTTTAAAATTATTAGAGATGAAATAAATCGAAAATCGATCCGAACGCACTCTTAATCTCTATGGAATTTTTACTTCCGTTAACTTTATGATCGCGCATCACATCCAAAGATAGTCTTACCATCAAATGTACATTGGGTACTCTGTTGATGGCGTCCCAAAGAGAGTACCTAGGTATGTAGTTGCAGCGCAAATGTTACGGTGACCACAATCGAGAGATTGACGAGCCAATCATCGTGATAGTGCCAAGTAGCTTTATCCTGGCTACCGTACTGCACTGCCTCTCCCACGTTGGTCGACAGGACAGACCCAGACCGCCGAATTGTAATTCTCTTCTTGTATTACAATCCGAAGCTTCTATGTGGTTCAATGTCACCCAGCCTTCAAATCCCGATGCCAACAATGCCGGCAAGGGGAGAGTCCGAATTACCTCGTGTGTCCACACCTTGGCTAAATAAGGTATGTATGGAACTACTGTATGGAGTTTTTCCCGGTTACGTTGACAGCCACGCTTAGCGATCGATCATCCGAAAATTGAGTTCATCATGAAGTTGACATGTCACATCAAAACATTGTTCCGCTGTGGAATGCAGGAACCCATGTCGCTACCTAGTACCGATACGATGAGATTCACCAACATCACTCTTAGAGTCTTCACATACCCATTCATTTGGTAAACTGGGGTACGCTTTCTATATTTCAGTCGATTTACCCCAGTTAAAAGCGGTCTAATTGAAGCTTAAATTTGCTTAAATTTGCTACCCTGCTTACACTACAAACCAAATTAAACGAATACGGCCAATGCATATTAAAACGTCGCTAAGTTGGCGATTAGTGCTTCGCGAAGCTGTTGAGTTTAAGCTTGTAGATTCTAGATTACAAGTCAAGTTATGATCCCGGAGAACTTCTTCCCGTTTTTCTCTGTCCACACCTTGGCCTGCTTAATCTTCGAGTTTCTACAAAAGCCTCTGGTGACACTGTAACATCATCCGGATGTTACAAAGATCCATCTCTATCTGCAAATTCTTGACGCATGATTCTGTGTTCGTCGGCACCTTCATTCTTCGTTCCTAATACAAATAATGGTTCACCAAAGACATGTTTGAGGACAACCACGCGGTTATGTTATCTCTTGGTTGGCTTCATATGCTCTTGCCAAGAGAGGCTGTGTGGTTGTCTTGACATCTCACTTACTTTTAAGTTTCGTCATACATCCCCGTCTTGATATGTCTTTTACTTTTAAGTTTCGTTATATAACCCCGTCTTGATACTCGTGCGGCCAGAAAGTATGCAACTCCGACGCTAGATGCTCATACCACAAGATGGTAAACTACAAGAGGACTAACCTGGTTTTCATAGCGCCGGGGTTGCATACTTTCTGGCCGCACGAGTATGTCACCTATCTTTAAGTTTAGCCATATTAGTCTTGGTTAACACTACGTGAGGAGCTCGTGCCAACGAACATATAAACCGTTATACTTCCTTCGTCGTTTCATAGGTTTTGTCCTGATCACTAAATCAACTGCACATAAATTCTATGATGTTTCTTTTACGCTTTTTGGCTGGTGCTATTCTGTCTTGTGAGTAATTTTCCCCCTGCTTCTACAGTCACCATTAATCGATTAGCATCGATGATATCCGCTCAGAATGTCTCCTACTGTACGGGTGATGTCTGCTTTGCCGTCAACATACCAGCCTCGACTGCTTCGAGTAGCTCAGGAGATATATATATACAGATGAGTGGACCAGATACAATGTCTTGGATAGGTATTGGACAAGGATCCGCTATGAGGGGTGCCAACATCTTTGTAATGTACGCCGATTCGACTGGGAGCAATGTCACAATCAGCCCTAGGCTCGGTGTTGGGCATGTAGAGCCAAATTCCGACACTTCTGCTCAGGTCACTTTACTGGATGGTTCTGGTATAATAAATGGACAAATGATAGCCAATTTTAGATGTATGTTCGGAATCACAAATATCTGGTACCTATTCTAACCATTCGAACAGGTTCAAATTGTGATAGCTGGAGCGGCGGATCTATGAGCTTCACTGATTCTTCCTCGGCGTGGATTTGGGCCCATAAGACCGGCGCTGCATTATCATCCAACAGTGTTGATGCAGATATCGAATTTCATGACGCATACGGAGTAGCCAGTTTGAATCTACAGACAGCCACGGGCGGGGAAAGCACAAACCCATTTTTGACCGCTGGATCCGTTTCTACGCCCAGCCAAACATCTTCTGGCGCCAGTGACGCTGCGATTGGACCATGTGACATATCGAGAGTGACCATCGCACATGGCGTTTTGGGTTCCCTTGCCTATGTCATTCTCTTCCCTTCGGGTGCGATCGCGATTAGGATTTTTAATTTCCGTAATTTGCTATGGCTTCATGCCGGTTGGATGGTTGGCGCTTATTTAATCGTACTTGCGTCACTGGGAATGGGGGTATGGATTGCACACATGTCTAATCTTCTCTGCAGCGCCCACTCAATAATCGGCCTTGTTGTGGCCGGATGCTTACTACTTCAACCTATTACTGGATTGATACACCACATGTTATATAAGCGTCGTGGTGGTCCCAATGTTGCAACTTATCCCCATGTTTGGTGGGGTCGTGCGGTTATTACTCTTGGTATTATCAACGGTGGTTTGGGTCTGAGGTTAGCTGACAATAGTAAAAAGGGTGAGATCGCATACGGCGTGATCGCGGGTTTTGTGTGGGTTCTATGGGTAGCAGTCATTCTTTTTGCAACAGTGAAAATCAGAGAGCGTCGTGGCAGTGGTATGGATGGATCTGGAGCCTCGGTAATCAGAGATAAGTCAAGCAATGAAGGATCCTACTTCCCCGATAATTCGTCGCCTCCCCAATCTATGCAGGATGCACATGATCTTGCTAGATCACCTACATCTCATCGTACTTAGGCCTCATGACGTTTTTTCATACATTACATTGGGACGGGAATATATGATAGAAGCCAGGGAGCCTCTCTAGTAGGGCTGGATGCTAGTAATACAGGATGGGTTTGGGGGGGGCTTGTTTTCATATTGTTTTTAGCGAATATTCTTCATCTTCATCTTGGACATGGGTATTTGACACAGTAAGATTTTACTACATTAATTCCATTGGTTCTACCACCCAAAGTTTTGATTCTCCTTGATACCTTCAAATCGTAACGAAATTTCAAGAAATTTCAAGAAATTTCACGTGGTAAAGATTGGGAGTTGAGTTTCGCTACGGCCGATTACATAATGACACTACATCCTAGCATCTTAAAGACTTGTGATTCCCAATCGATATTACCCTCTCGCAAACTATAATTCTTTTCTTCGCATCACCAATTTCATTATGGGAGTAGGACGTGTGCTCGTCATCGCGGGTTCTGATAGTTCCGGTGGAGCGTTAGTATTCCGGCATCCTCTCCTTCCGCATTTTTACCCCGCCACAGACTAATGGTTATCATTTCAGCGGAATTGAAGCCGACCAAAAAGTGATTGCTGCTCATGGATGCTATGCTATGACTGCTACAACAGCCTTGACGGCTCAAAACACTCTAGGCGTTGAGGATATTCATTATGTTCCTGCCGAGTTTGTTGGGAAGCTGATCGATGTGTCGGTTGGGGATGTGGGGGTTGATGTAGTGAAAACTGGTAAATTGCCCGATACATACATCGGAATTGTCGATGATATGATCATGATTCCGGATAGCCTAGATACTGACGATACGTTAAGGTATGCTAGCATCTGGAGAAACAATAGAAGTGGTGGCAAAAGCATTAAAAAGACATCACGTGAAATCTTTGATCGTTGATCCTGTGCGTTCATTTTCCCAAAAATGGTGTGCAAGTTGTCTGACTTCCAAAAGGTAATGGTCTCTACAAGCGGATCACAGCTTTTGCCTTCTACAGCAATCCGCCAGCTACGAGAACTTCTGTTTCCCTATACCACTGTTCTCACACCCAATGTGCCTGAAGCGCAACTACTCCTCTCCGATGCTGGCAAGTTTGTCGAAGAACCTAAGAACTTGGATGACTTGAAAGAGATAGCGAGATTAGTACAATCACTAGGCCCGAAATATGTACTAGTGAAAGGAGGTCATCTGCCTTTACAGAAAGATGGAACAGTGGCGACTAAGGAGGAAGAAAAAGAACTCATGGTTGATGTTTTGTACGGCGAGGGAGTCATCACAGAAATCCGGACTAGTTATCAGAAATCGCGGAATACCCATGGAACGGGATGCTCGATGGCCTGTGAGTTTATCATGTACACCTGGTGAAACAGAAGCTAAATGGGAGTAGCCGCCATTGCTTCGAACATTGCGAATGGACTACCCGTGATACAAGCTGTGAGAAGTGCTTGTCGATACATTGAAGCAGGAATACGAACAGCCCCGGATCTGGGCAAGGGCAATGGTCCGATTAACCATTTCCATTCGACTTACACCTTACCTTTCGCTCCGTAAGTCTCTCTTCCCAAGTGATGCTAAGTTCCTGAAATTGATCATTGCAGGGGTCACTTTGTGGAATACCTTCTGGACAGACCGGATGTCAAAGGAGCGTGGCGAGACCATACTGAGCATGCATTTGTTGAAGGACTTGGAGACGGGACCTTACCACCGGAGTCATTCAAGTACTACCTCATTCAAGACTACCTTTATCTTGTCTGTCAGAGCACTGGAACTTGTATCCATCCGGTCTAACAAGTTACAGGTGCAATTTGCTAGGGCTAATGCTTTAGCTTCGTACAAAGCCAAAACTATGGAAGGCATTGCTGCAGTATGATAGAGATCCTTCCTGAACATGATGTGTGCTAAATCTTGATACAGTCTGCAGGTATTGTACTTAATATTCATCGGGAGATGGCGCTGCATATCAGTTATTGTGAGGGTTTTGGTATGACAAAAGCAGAGATAGAAGCCTGCGAAGAGAGCCAAGGTAAGCTTCTTCACGTTGACAAATCGAATTCATTTTGACAGTACCGAAATAGCATGCACAGCATACACAAGGTACATGGATATCTCTCCCTTGATAGCAATGATGTACTAAAAAGCGATAGGTATGTCCTCGATATCGGACAATCTGAGGACTGGTTGGCTCTTCAAATATCCATGGCGCCTTGTCTTATCGGCTACGGGGAGATAGCAAAACGATTACATGCAGACCCAAAGACAAAACGGGAAGGAAACATCTATTGGAAATGGATAGAAAATTATGTTGCAGATGATTTTACGGAAGCAGTGAAAATTGGATCAGGTATGTGACAAAGTTACCCTACAACTCATGGGGATTGGACAGTATTGACCAATTGGGCAGCTTTGCTTGAAAAACATGCTTTGCTGCAGTCACCCAGTAGGATAGAGGAACTGGTCAAAATATTTGTTCATGCAACAAAGGTACGCATCTTCTAACTTGTTGGAATACCGTTTTTTTTTTTTTTTTCAGAGATCGAAAAGCTGTGTACTTCCATACGCTTCCCCTTGACCCGGAACCTGTCTGCGTTGTAATATGGGGGTAGTAAACACACCTGGAGAACGGGCGTAGGAGGAATACCTACCCACCGTGCAGCACAGAGAAAGCCTTGGAAACAATACAGAGGCGACAGAGATACACATAAAACATTGACTAATTGTCTGACAGATGGAGACTGGATTCTGGGACATGGGTGGCGGTGGAGGGAAAAATTGAAATGTAGAATCTTCAAGATACAATACCGGGTCCGCAGTAGATAGCTTCAAGGTACGTACAAAGTACGGAGTAGTAGATTAGTAATGACGGTTACATTGGATGTACCCAGTATAAGAGGGATAGAGAAAGAAAAATTGCATTCAGAGATTTACAGGATTTTGGAACCATCTGATTGTCTTGATTGGCTGAAAAAGAAAAAAAAAGAAAAAGAAAAAGAAAAAGAAAAAAGAAACATTCAATTGGAGACAACATCTTACGAAGTATTTCAGGGTCCAAGAACAAGAAAAAAATGGATAACGCTAAATCTTGATTGGGATTAGTCAGATGTATCTCACGCTAATCCCAAAATAATATAGTGTACTTTTAGTTTCCTTTCTACTTTTTTTTACTCAAACCTCTTCTTTCTCACCTTCCATTGCCTTTTGATTTCTTCTCATCAACAACGATACTTTCATCTGCCAGACTTCTTCTCATCAACTCAAGAAGTCATTTTTGCAGTAATCATCAAAGCGAATCTCAAATCACCATCACAAATTCGCACACTCTTTCAATTTCTCACTCTTAAAAACTATCGCAAATATGTCATATGGAGGAGGATATGGTGGCGGCGGCCGTGGTGGCGGTAACGGGTACGGCAATGGAGATTCCTCATATGGTAGAGGCAACTCTTACTCCAATGGATATTCGAATGGGTATGCAAAAACCTACGAGTTTAGATATTGTTGATAAGTTTTCGCGCATCGCGTTGCATTGTGTTGAGTGCGTGGGAGATAAGGCTAAGGCTCGCGTTTCGCTTTGGAGCCGAAGCTTAATCTCTCATGGCGATCACAATGTAACACCATTATATTTCATCCATTCATTCCGACTTGCTGATATATACTGACGTGTAATTTCTAGTGGATCTAATGGATACTCTGGAGGCGGTGGAGGTGGATACGGAGGTGGCAGAGGTATGCAAACAAATTTTCACTCGATCAGAATCATCACTAACAATTTTCACAGGCGGCGGAGGTGGTGGCGGAAACGTCAACGGCTACTCTGGAGGTGGTGGTGGTGGATACGGAGGAGGTGGTGGATATGGCGGTGGTGGTGCTGGCGGAGACCGCATGAACAACCTTGGTGCTAACCTCCAAAAGCAAAACTGGGGTAAGTTTGAGAAGATGTGATGAATATCTCGCAAAATAGAATGCTAACTTCCACACGCAGATCTCAGCACCATGCCAAAATTCGAGAAGTCTTTCTACAAGGAGGATCCAGTCGTTGCTGCTCGTTCAGAAGAAGATGTTGCCAAATTCAGAGCTCAGCACAACATTGCCGTCCAAGGCCCAAATATCCCAAAACCTGTCGAGACCTTCGATGAGGCTGGTTTCCCCGCATATGTCATGACCGAGGTCAAGGCCCAAGGTTTCCCAGCCCCTACTCCAATTCAATCTCAAGGTTGGCCTATGGCTCTCTCCGGACGTGATGTTGTTGGTATTGCCGAGACTGGTTCCGGAAAGACCCTCACATACTGTCTTCCAGCTATCGTACACATCAACGCACAACCACTTCTCGCCCCTGGTGACGGCCCAATTGTCTTGGTCCTCGCACCTACCCGTGAGTTGGCTGTTCAAATTCAACAAGAAATCACCAAGTTCGGAAAGTCTTCCCGTATTCGCAACACTTGCGTTTACGGAGGTGTTCCCAAGGGTGGTCAAATCCGCGATCTCGCCAAGGGTGTTGAGGTCTGTATTGCCACTCCAGGTCGTCTCATTGATATGATCGAGTCTGGCAAGACTAACCTTCGTCGTGTTACATACCTTGTTCTCGACGAGGCTGATCGTATGTTGGACATGGGTTTCGAGCCACAAATCCGCAAGATTCTCGGACAGATCAGACCAGATAGACAAACTTGCATGTGGTCTGCTACCTGGCCAAAGGAAGTTAGAGCCCTTGCCTCTGATTACTTGAATGAATTCATCCAAGTCAACATTGGTTCCTTGGAGCTCTCTGCTAACCACAGAATTACTCAAATCGTCGAAGTTGTTTCTGAATTCGAGAAGCGCGATAAGATGACCAAACATTTGGAAAAGATTATGGAAGATAAGGACAACAAGATTTTGATCTTCACAGGAACCAAGCGTGTTGCTGACGATATTACCCGCTTTCTTAGACAAGATGGATGGCCCGCACTCTGTGAGTACTATTGTGAACTTCTATATGGACGTTACTTACAAAATTTAGCTATTCACGGTGACAAGCAACAAAACGAGCGTGATTGGGTATTGAATGAATTTAAGACTGGCAAGAGCCCGATCATGGTTGCTACTGATGTAGCTTCGCGTGGTATTGGTATGATTAAAACCCCCTTCCCCCTCACAGCAACGTTCAGTAGCCTTTTTAGTGGTGCTTTACTCTCGACGCTTCGGCGCTTCCTAGATTGCGTTATATTGCCCGGGCCCTATCGTGTCTTTCGGTTCTCTAATTCTAGGGTGTCTTGGATCCTTAAGTGTAGCATAACCGTGCTGCGCTCGTAATTCCAAACTCGACAGTACTTTAACAGGTACCAGATATGGAATTGGCATTTCTTGACTTGATCAAGCTGTCTCCAAGACTCCCATCCCAGAGAGCCTGGATGTGTTGGATCACCTACCCTGGCATAAGCCGCATTGGACAGTTTCATGCCAGTCGCCGAGAGAGTATTGGATGCAGTCAAATGCAGCTTCTTCATGAGCCGCCCTGGACCGTTGCTATACCAATTTTTTCTGTTCTTGCTAACCCATCAATGAAGATGTCCGAAACATTACCCATGTGTTCAACTATGACTACCCTAACAATTCGGAGGATTATATCCATCGTATTGGTCGTACAGGTCGTGCTGGACAGAAGGGAACCGCAATCACTCTCTTCACCACTGACAGTATGTCTCCCCTCCGCTTTGAGGTTTACATTGGCTAACATCATCCTCTAGATCAAAAGCAGGCTCGTGATCTCGTGAACGTTCTCACTGAAGCTAAGCAGGTCATTGATCCTCGCCTTGCTGAGATGACCAGATATGGAGGTGGTGGCGGAGGTAGAGGTTATGGTGGACGTGGCTACGGCGGTGGCCGTGGACGTGGTGGCGGTGGTAAGTTATTCTAAACCCTCCTACCTTCTTACTCTTCCTTGTTCCATCAAACGATGGGACTAACAGAGCCGCTGGTAGGCAATTTTTCATCTTCTAACGCTGCTCCTTTAGGTGGAGGCAGACGTTGGTAAGATGTCTTATCCCGATCGATCGAAACGGAGTTATAACAACCACAACTATCGATAACCATCCTTGATGACGACGAAAACACGTATATTCATCCCATGGTCGTTTTGGCGTTTTGGTTCTCTTAAAAAAGGGTAGGGAGGGGTAGAATTGTCTTGCGTGATTTTTGCGCCCCCTTTCAAAAATTCTTCTGTAATCTGACCTTTCTTTCTCTTTTATTTTATGAAAAATTGTGTGGCATTGCCACGAATTAGACTGAGGATTGAGGCTCGATGGATGGTATTATAGATTGCTTCGCATTTCCATGTCCATCTGACGAAGAGATGAAGGCTAGGATTTGTATGTGCTTTTAACTTGCGTTCCTCCTTTCACCACTAGATTGCTCTCCGTAGTTAGTTTTAACTAGAAAATATCTCGTATTAGATTAAAAACAGTATAAAATATGGGATCACTTTCTTCTCGAACATTGGCGTTTTACAAGTCCCTCAGTGTATGTTTTTTGCGCTGCTTTTTTTCGGGTGTGGAAAGTTTCATCTGCAAACAAAGTGAAACTGGCACAAGTTCTGCGAAAAGTACACTTGGTGCTCGCACATACATAACAGTTTCATCAAGTAAGAGAGCAAGATATGGTATTCTGAATAGTAGAGTGGGAGCTAGAGATGAGAGAAGCAAGAGATATCTACTTCTTTTTCCGCGCATGCTGTAGTTCCAAGGTTCTACCCACCTATGCGGTATAGTACCACAATCAACCAATAAACACAACCTTAGTGGGAGTGGTCTTGCTTGCACTTGTGCTTGTGAGTATGTTAGAAGCTGGAGTAGGCGCAGAAACGCAAACAGAATCTCCAATTATTAGGAGCGTGCAATTTTGCAGTACGGCTGGGTTCCAGGCAAGGAATTGCTCGAACAAAATCCCATATCGAAGCTCAATGCTGGGGCACGTATCACCTGGCTGGACGGTATAGAATTCGCTGCAAGTAGAAACGATGCCCGATTGTGTGGGTGCTGGTGGTGCGCTCGCGGCGCTACTCGATGTGCCAACGCAAAAGGATCGAAATGAGGTAGAATTCAATCCGGAATACAATCCGGAGCAATCTGAGTTCACCCATGGGTTTAGAGAGTAGAATTTTGGCAAATCGATGGCAAAGAAGGTAAGCGTATCGTTACAGGTGATATCTAAGTTGGGTTTAGTAAGTTTAATTTGAATCATGTGTCGAAGGGCGGCGGATGCTTACCATCTATGTCACCCCCATACGTGAATCCGTATGCATTGCAGTTTGTGGCTGTACCAGGTGGAGCGTCCGTCGCAGTGGTAGCAATAAACGGGTTTTTCGTGCCTGCCGAAGCTGAGATAGTGGCAGCTATACTGGTCAGCTGAGATAGTGGCAGCTATACTGGTCAGATTCAATCAATGTAGAAATAGAACTAACTTACATGGAGCAGGTTTATATCTTTGAATGCAGTAGCGATACCCGGGCGAAAGGGTACAGTTTTTAGGGTCCTGTGCTGCCAACGATGGGTTCCATGACAGGAAGTTTGCGAGTGTGATTTCTTCTATGCCTGCTACCCAGTCACATTCGTTAATGCTTTTTTCAATTTCAAGGAATGTAGCATTGGTGGTGTTCAAGGAATAGTATTCCCGATACTTGTAACAGGTGGGTATCGTATCCGAAGCTACAGGGTCAAGCCATTTTATTGTTCTGTTTCCAACAATTGATGCTCCGGCACTCCAATACGGCGCACTTGGATAGAGAGTAATATCAATCGGCAGCAAGCAAGTCGAAGGCGGCGATGCTTGGAGGCAAGGATTTGCTGTAATTGTGGCTTTCTGAAATGAAGTGTACGTGGATTAGAGCCTACTGCCTTTACGCAGTAGCTTTCGCCGGCTATAATGTTTGTGCAGTTGCTGTTGATATTAGGGCTTAAAGGGTTAGTGCCACGATATTTAAGCTGGCGAGTCAGGCAGGGGGTTGACATACTTTAAAAAGTAAAAGTCTCCGAGAGATATGCTTTGTTGAATAGAAACCGAGGCACAACTATCTCCCGCTTGTACCAAATAGTACTTTGCGCAATAAATGTTTGTACCGTTAGCGATTGTTGCTGGCACAGGCCTATTTCGTAGTTAGCTAAGCATCATTGTTGCAGCGGTGTGCTGTGAGCCTCATTGATATCAATAGGGAAAGAAATTTTACTTACGCGGCAGTCGTCATGGAATTTTGTGAAGTGTAACTGGTAGATGGTTTCCATCCTCCTTTGGGGCTTACACATAATTCCGTGCCGTAAAGTTGGTCTAGGTTACCACATGCTATGTTGATATTTGGATTCCAGGAGCTGAGTTGTGTCAGGGTGATGTCTCCCGGCACAGCGGAGATGATGCTTCGACACGAGTCGCCTTTCCTGACTGTGTATACATCGCATTGTTTTGGTAAACATATGGATTTTCCAGGAGCTGGAAAATTGGCGCAGTATGCCTGGAGATTATTCTCGTACAGCAATGAAAATGTAGATACGTTTTGAGCCCGTGCGATCGAGTTGCGGGTTTCTCCAGCTTTGACTGTATATGGTGTGGCACAAGGAGTGCCCGTGGCTGTGGCAGAAGAGATCGATGAACTGTTAAGTGCGATAGGAGTTGGCGATGTATAGGGATATCCCGTCTTGCCACAGGATGATGTAGTGGAAGCGAATTCTAGAGCTGCACCAGAATGATAGCCGTATGGTGAACCAAGCTCAAGTTGCTGGATTCCTAGTGCACAATCAGAGCAATTTTGCTTTGATGTTTCCACAGTTGAGTTGGCCCATTAGTCAAATACTGAGCTGCAAAATTGACCAGAAGAACTGTGATTTGGGATGCATCAGTCGCTGTACTTGAGAATTGGAAAGGAGTTTGGAATCGAAGCTTACATATCCCTTCGACAGAACACATTATAATAGTAAATGTATTCATCGGCCCTACTCGATGCTGGGTACGCAAGATCATCCAAAATTAGGATATCAGTGAGATTACAGACTTTCTTTGCAGTATTTTGATAAGTCTGTAAGGACTTCTCACACGTAGAAACGCAAAGTGATGCTAAAGCATCCGAGTCCAGGTATACACCAGGATTCCACATCGCCGTAGGAAGGCTATCATCGCAATTGATCGAGCTATTCAATGCGTTCAAACAAAGTGTAGATATGCCAGGGAAATTGGAGTCAACTAGTGAGTTCCTGAAGATTTGAGCATCAATAAATCCAATAAACAATAACAACATTGAAAATCTCAGAAGAGACGTTCATCCGCCATATCTTGCGGTCAGTGCCATTATATGAGATACTAATAAGAACCAAAGTTTGAGATGTGTGTAAAAGAACAATTCTGAGGGTCAATTTGATGAATGTAATTCTTTTTGTTGTCTCTTATTAGACTGTGGTCAATACTCGTCCCTGTTGATATTATCTGCCCTCCACTAGCACCAATGGAGGTTCCCGAAATGATTAGGGCTAGGAAAAAAAATCTATTTTAAATTCATCCATGAACATTTTCTAAAAACAGCATGCAGATCGAAATCTCGTGCATGTCACCCTTTTCCTCCAAGTGCAATTCCAGTCGATGGACTTCAGCGTGTCAATTTTGCCTTCGTCCATATTGACCCAAACACCCTTGAGGTCACAACCATGGATAGCACAATCGACGAAGATCTATTCAAACAAGTTGCGGATGTAAAGAGTTCGAGTTCTGGGAATGCCGCTTTGGAGGTATATGTTTCAATTGGGGGCTGGGCTTTCAGCGATGACCATACAGCTACACAGCCACTCTTCTCTAACATTGCTGGAAATGCAGCCAACCGGTCATTGTTTTCCCAGAATGTCTTGCAGTTCCTAACGACTTACGGGTTCGATGGTGTCGATTTAGACTGGGTAAGATCTGTGCCTTCATCACAACACTCGCAGCTAACTCGTGCAGGAATATCCAGGAGCAGAAGATCGTGGTGGTAGTGAGACTGATGTGCAAAGCTATCCCATGCTTGTCAAACAACTAAGGGAAACCTTCGATAAAAGCCCAAAGGGAGACGCTCTCGGTATAACCTTTACAATACTATCCTCCTACTGGTACCTTCGATGGTTCGATCTTCCAAAGATGGTACCATATGTTACCTCAGTCAACATGATGACCTATGATTTACATGGAGTTTGGGATAGTCACAGTCACATTGGAAGTATTGTGCAGGCTCACACAAATCTCACCGAGATTAAGCTCGCGATGGAGCTTTTATGGAGGAACAATGTTCCGCCTGAAAAGGTTGTTCTGGGACTTGGTTTTTATGGGAGAGCTTTCCAACTGCTTATTACTGACTGTCAGGTCCCTGGGTGTCTGTTTTCTGGTGCATCTGCCAAGGGAACCTGTACTGGAGAGGGAGGAATCTTAGGATATTTTGAGATCCAAGACATCCTCAATGACCCAAATCAGAAAATTGACGTTAAATATGACGAGGCTGCTGCGATCAATTATTTCACTTACAATACCGATCAATGGATCTCTTATGATAACGAAACAACATTCGCAAAAAAAGTTGAACACGCTAACAGCATTGGGTACGTACAAATAAGCTTCAAATTCCTCAGTTGTCAATGATTTTTAACATATCCACACAGACTCGGAGGGCTTTTGATATGGGCTAGTAAGTATTTGCACCATCCACCCTATAATATATTAACTTTCTATAGTCGACATGGATGACAATAATTTTTCGGCACTCTCTGGATTACTTGGCCGTGACAACCTTGGTTCTATCAGCTCCAAAGCTCTTGAAGATCAGGCTATAGTTGACACTTCAGATTGGGCATCTCAGAACGGCCAGAAATGCTATATGGGTACATGCGGAGGTGGATGTCTTCTTGGAAAGGAGGTTTGAGATTAGCCGAGCCAATAGTTGTAAAGGTGGTAAACCAATATGCTGTCCAATTGATGCTGCATCTTCTTGTACTTGGAGAGGGGGAGAAAGTGGACGGAGTTGTCATGGAACTTGCCATATTGGCGAAGTTAATTTGTTCTATGATAAATAAGTGCAGCCCTTTTATTTAAATTCAATGCCGCTAATACAATCTAGTTATGGAATAGATGGTCCGCAATGCTTCAGTCTGGGGCAAAAGGTATTCTGATGTACGACAACGACTTATACAGAGGTAATAAAATCATGCAAATATGCAGGGTGTGGCAAAGATTGTGATACCGGTTATGAATCAGTTGCTAGCAAATATGATCCTTGTAAGTCAATATAGATTTTAGTTCTCGGGTCTAGCTTACTAACCTTTCGCAGTGATTTGTGCATTTGATCAGGGAGGTTCAGGTCCACAAGATCGAAAGCTTTGCTGTCCGACTAGCCCGCATATTGGCGGATGCCATTGGGTAGGTAAAGGTGGCTGTGACCAGAATAATTGCGATGAGTAAATTTAATTCCCCCCGTCACACTGAATATAGATCTAACCACACG
Organism: Botryotinia globosa; assembly: GCA_014898425.1. NCBI lineage: Eukaryota > Fungi > Ascomycota > Leotiomycetes > Helotiales > Sclerotiniaceae > Botryotinia > Botryotinia globosa. Next base: position 955,640 of record RCSZ01000002.1, read on the forward strand.
CGCAGTAATGATATACAGCTTGACTTGGATGCCTACGGAGATTCTCACAAGCTTTGTTCACTTTCAGGACGTTCTAAATCATTGTGCTGCAATGCTCCGACCAGCGATAGTCCATTTCTCCCCGTGGCACTGGATAGAATATTTCCAACACTACCCGAGAAAGTAGATGTACCGAAATGGGACTTGCAAGCCTTGGGGCTACCTATGAATATAGGACCCGGTGCAGGTGGGGTCAATAATCAAGGATTTAGATTTGTGCTTATTGATGGCCCTAGTAGTGTGGTGACTACTATGAGCAAACGAGATGGCTCGGATTATGTTTTCTTGGGCTGTCCCGCAGGGAAAACCCGACAAACAGTGCGGATTTTCTGTAATTCCAATAGTCTCACATCTAACTGTCATGAAATACTCGAAGCCGGGGTTGATGGGACCATCATCAAGCTGTCAGAAGGCTGTGGTCCTGGAACATATGCTGTTGCTCACAGCCTTTCCTTATCCGATAACCAGAAGCTTCCTCCGATCTATACAGGCGCAGCGAATCGGACAGTATCAGATCTAGAAATCAGCTATGACTTCGGTCTTGTTAAAAGAGATGCTGGAGAAATCTACATACGTATTGATTACAGCAATCTTGAAGGATATTGGAACGCAGTCGTTGATAGTGCTGGCGAGTCGAAAAAAAGATCTACTGATGACATTTCGAAGAGATTTTTTAGTACAAATGCAACATCATGGAAGTCTAGTAGGTTAATTATCGTTTCCACTTCCAATAATTCAAAATGCTAATGATCTTAGGATTTGATGATGTTCGAAGTGAAGCATCAGGTGACCTTGACCAAACTCTTTTCGCGAAAGCCTTCACATCTCCACTATACCGTAGCAGTAAGAGCTGTGAAGGTGAGGATGACAACTATGCCTCCATTGGTTTCAGTGGAAATATCTCATCAAAAGCCAGATTTGGCTACAGTTTTGTTGGTACCATTGTCCCGTTCAACATTGTACAGGCCTATGGTTTCTCAGAGAGCGAGATTGAACTAACAGCTATGCTCGACATCCAAGTATACGGTGGACTGAAGCTTCCTAATACCCGAGCAAACGTATTCCCTAGTCCAGTGACCTCCAAGGAATTCAGCGTACCAGGCATCATTCACATAAAGCCCAGTCTGCAGATTGTCGCAACACTAAATGCTAATATTGAGATGGCAGCCGACTTTGAGGTATTCTTCAATACATCCACACCGATACCAATCACGCAACACTATCCTTCCTCTTTGGGGACTGCTAATGGTAGCTCTGAAATGCAGGCTATGATATTAGGCGATGGATTCTCGGATTCAACGGCTGGCACGGCTAGGTTTGGGTTTATGCCTACTATGCAACTGGACATGACAATCGATTCATACAGCACGGGTAAAGTAGAGATACATGAAACAATTAGTGCATTTCACGATGCCTTTGTGGCCTTTACATCTGACGACAAGAACTGCCCTTCCTTGCAAGCAGGTATTAGCGGTGCTCAGATTAGCCTCGAAAGTGTGGCAGGTTCTTTCACGCCCTGGAGTGGTGATGACACCTCTCAGCATATATTGAGCCACACAAAGTCTTCTGATCTGCCGATGATATGTCCTAGATCTTTCTCTGGAAGATCCATGATTTCGCGATATCTTCCTATTGATGTGATAAATTACCCCGCTCCTTATGTTTTTGGCAATCACTATCTCATCACATGCGCTGTGGGGCTGGGTGCAGGAGATTTATTTATTGGCCTCAACCAGGAGACCCAGAGTTCTGTTCCACTTCCCCTGAAATGTTTCCATATTCCGAGATCTTCGACATCGATGGCTCAGAACTAGAATATGAAGACCGGAAGATATTGGGCCAGTCCCGGGCATTATTAGCCTAGGGTTCCGATCTGTTGAAGAGAGAACCGCTTGGCGTCAGTTTCCAGCCTTTGCTATTGGCTTTAAAAAAGCGGCAGTAACGTCTGTATCGTATCCCAACTGGCAACGATTACTCAAGTACACCGCGTTCGTATACCGCAATTACGGGCAAGACTTCTCTAAAGCTGCGACACAATGTGCAGTGCCAATTTTGCTTAATAATTTACCACGTACCGCAGAAACAGTTGTGGAGCATGTATTCGAACAACAAGTGCTGGCCAAGTTTATCTTTACGGCATCGGGCAACATTAAGGAATTCCCTTTTGGTTTGATACCTACTCGTGCTATAATCCCAACCGCTGCATGGGATGCATTTGCAACGACACAGGTCAAAAGTGTTATCACGGGCGAAATGGGAACAATGATGCATGATTTGTTCTCAGTTCTCGGTTCCTATCGATATCCTGGCGCTCTGAGCTTAGTCCATAGAGACCTGAATGCGTTAAAAGGGCAATTACACCGAACAAATGTCCTAGAGTTTATAGGCAAAGAGAAGTGGAAAACGCTCAATACATCGCAACAGTTCAAAAATTTGATGAGGTATATGGCGACGTACGAATACATGAACTTTCCAGACAACGAGGCAATATTACAAACAGTTTATCTGGTCCTCCTTGAGGAGTTAATAAACTGGGAAAAAAATCTTGCTATGGCCGAGGGTATTTCGCAATGGTTTATAGAATTTGTGGACGATTTTTACAAGACTATGGATCTGAAAGCGAGAAGCTTTGTTATGGATAAGACAACGGGGATCATTCAGAAAGCTGGCGGGTTCACTAGATCAGCGCGGATTCAGGAAGTAGCCGAGGCGATACAGGCCCAGATCCCAGGCACACTGAGAAGTTCATGGATGGACTCTATAGGCCAGGGGCCAGGTGCTGATCTTTTCTTAGGTCAAGTACCACAGGCCGGAACTACATAAAGGCTAGCGAGTAGACACAATAGATAGAAGTATTGGGTACTTAAGTAAATATTTACCTAGATAGACGCTAATCTGAAGCACGATATTCTTGACTTCAAAGCTGGCATCTGGCCAAATAGCCAGTCTTCCCCTGATTTCCCAGGTGTTATGAACTCGCGATTTTGCCAACGAGCACCTAACCGAACACGCAAATGTTATTCTGTCATTAATTCAAGCAACAAGATCCGCTTCGTTTTCTCTTGATGAGGATCTAAACAATATGAGCATTGTTTTGTAACTCAAGAACACTTCAGAATTCCATTAGGAAAATTGGCGTGAGAAATAGGCCACCTTCACAATGCTACCCATCAATATACTGGTGACCTACCCAATACATGATTCTTCAGCGACGCTCTTATCAGAAGATTGCAATGATACCCTAAAGAAAACACGTCTCTCTGATTCTGTGTAGCCCATTAAGAGTGAACCTCTCACTGAACCCTTTGCTTCTCTTTGGTTTACCTTCTTAGGCCAAAGTTGACCGCGCAATTTCGTCACGACGAAGATAACACAGATGATTGATGACCTTGGTGAGATCAATACGTGAGAGCGTGAGATGAATAAGAAGAGGTTGAAAGATATTCGAGCCGAAGTCCGTAATATAATGAGTAGTCATTGGTTTTACAGCCCGCCGGGAAGTTGGAAACCAAGTCGGCTTATGTCCCTCATCTTGGAACGATGAGGTAGGTTCTGATTCGACGGTTGATAATCAATGAAACATTGTACTCATAAGATAATTTTGGTTGTTATTGAATGTGAAAACTTTTGATTGTATCAAGTGAAACTGGCTTACCTAGTAGTAAAAAGTTGATAGGACAAGTCGGGCAATATCCATCAAAATATCGGTATCGGCGAAAGAGATAAGGAGGGTCGGATATTCCTTCTCCAATTGTTAATCGCCTACCAGTATTAGGGCCCGTTTGGATCGTTTTTTTTAATTTGTTAACAAATTAATTTGTTGACTAATAATTTAGCCTAAATTTTATAGATCTATAAAATATAGAGTAATAAATATTAATAAATATTAACAAATATTAACAAATATTAATAAAAATTGTATTACAAATTTAGCAAGATGGATTTAATAAGACTATTATATAAATTTTCAAAATTTATAAATTCACATTTTATAGTTTTTTGTAATTCAATATTAATATTCGATAAATCACTTTTTTTTAATTATATTATGAATATGAATTATTAATCAATATTCGTATTCGGTAAATACTTATTTAGATCTATTGTTAATAAATATACAGAAGAACTTGGTTATACCGGACTGAGATTTTCAATCAATCAAATCCGGTATATTCAAGATTCTGGTATAAAAAATAATAGTTCAAGCTTTCTAATCAAAATTTATATCCGATTTCAATTCCAAACCCTGATATTTTCGAAAAAATCATATAATCAAAGTAAATCATATTTATTAATAAAAAAAAAAGTTTATTTAATTAAATTTATTATCAAAATTTATATTGGATTTATAAAAAAAGTGTTTGATATATTAGTATATCCAAAAAATCCAGTATTATTATATAAAAAGTATTCAAATAAGGAAATTATTCTGGTATATCCAAGATTCCGGTATATCCCAGTCTGGTATAGCCAAGTTTTTCTGTAGCTTTACATCGCCTAAAAAATCGATCCGAACGGGCCCTTAATCTTGGCAACGAACACAAAATCAACGTACTGTACATGGGCAATCTTTGCGCCAGCTTCGCCAGCCAATACGCAGTGGATATATCGAGTACACCGACACTAATCTGGAGCTTGGTTTAGCATTTGATCTTTGTGACAACTTTAATCTTATGCTTCAAGTTTCAACTGAGTGAATGGGACCAAAGGGTTTCTTCAGTTCAATAGGTGGAAGTATGGATCCGAATATGAGAATGAGAAATCCTTGACTTGTCATTGGAACTTCACAGAATGAATGAACTAGCGAAAGTTGTGTATAATACAGCGAGTTACTCCATATGGCAAATATTCGACTTAGGATACAATTAGTCGAACAACCGAAGGCTCTGGGGGAAGGACTGTATATATCAATACCTGGGTTGGGTAGTACCGATTTCTCAACATGTGGCGCAAGTAGACGGTTTCGGATCAATCTGCGTTACGATATGTGACCATCAAGCAAAACCCGTCCACTTGGAAATCACCGCAATATCCATTGTCGGGACCGAATACAAAGAATGAGGCATTATTTTAATTTATTGGTGTTCAGCTCCTTCATGTACTCAATTTTTAGTATCAAATGTAGAAATATCCAACTGTGCCGTCGCCATAAGCGACCAATCATTTCGCATCTGACGGCCCGCCTCGGAAGATATGAGACGAACTTCGGGACCGACAAGATGTCGACGTGCAACAAATGTTTCGAAAAAAAATTGTCCATTGGCTGACATTGGTGCTATATTCATTGCTTTGCGAAGCACATCTGGTTCTAGATGCTTCGTTTGACTCGGGCAACCAAATGGTAACATATGGAGCTTGCCCCCATCATGGAAGCCAAAGGGGAATGCTTGTCGCCAGTGTTGACAGCATTCTAACTACAGTCTCTGATGGTTTATTCTATATTTCCTCGCAATCAAAAGATGTGTGGATTTTCTGGCTCTGGTTTCTTGCTCATTGTTTCTTATCTCGTCAAGCCTATACACCTTTCATACTGTTGCACAAATGCTGGATAGGGGGCTTGACGATATACGTCCACCTTTGACATTGAATATCATGTTCCTAGATACTCATAACACAATACAAACACGACAATACACAGGACACGTTTTTGCAAGCTTAGCAATGCGGCAGTAAGAAGTTTTCTACGCCGTGAATCTTTTGTGCTACTGATATTAAAACTCAGACTCCGGGGCTTCGGAGACATGCATTATGCGATATAAAACTTACAAAGTATATCATCAAGTCATTTTAGTTTTTGAACCTCAGTCAATTTTCTCATACCTCATTATCGAATATAGCTTTGGCGCTCCTCGTTCCCGTTCCCGTCTGTCTTGCTTTCAGCCTCTTCTCTCACAATAATGCTATACCACCAACTACCGCAAGTAGCAATCGTTGGTGCATGGACTAATGCGAAATTTGATTCAGCATTGTTCCTTCAGTTTTCATCCATACACCATATGAATCCTTGAATTGCTTCATTACAGATCAAACAATGAGACTCTCAATTCTGAAGCCAAACAATTGCTAAATGAAATTAACTACAAATGTTGAGGCTTGAGGAGCGCTCCGGCAGTCCATGCTCACAATTTTGTAGCGAGCCGGTACTCTTTTCAACCTTCGTTCATGAAAATTTTATCTCTACAGTCTACAAAACGAAGAGGCTCATTCTATTCTCCGACATGATCGCCCTCATTTTTATAAAATCCGAATTCTCCGTGTACAAAAGCAGCATACATGCTCCCCTCACGTGGTTCGGACATACCGGCAAACAGAATACTCCGACTCGGTTTTAGCATACGGCAGATCCAGGAACAACTTTCCATCCAGAGGTGGACGCATACACGACTCCTTATTTCACATTCGTCATAGCTGGCATCACTCAATTCCTGCAATAATCCATCTTTACTCGAAAAGTTTATGACCAACACCATCATTTATTCCCCAAGCAAAATTAAGCACGGCATTCTTGATGTAAAAATCAAACCGCAATAGTCTACAATTATCGTTTAAACCCCTATCTATTATCTATGTATTCTGTCTTTAGACTTATCCTCGTCTTCTGTTGCTTGGCATTACTCGGAACCACTTCACCACCCGAAGAAAAAAAGAGCAAAAGAATACATACAACAGTGGGGATTCGCTGGTGGTCACCCACCCAACTACTAATCCACCGATCTGAAGCTTGTGTATGGCAGAGCGGACGGGATGCCCAATTCTCTTCAGTCTATGGCCGTATGTGCCAGTGTGAGTTCAAATAAAATATATATCGTAGCAAATCAATGTCTGGCAAGGATTACAGGAAGTGCTAAGCAATCCGTTAGTTCTTCCCCATCATCATGAATGACTGCCAGTTCATGATGGGCTCAAGGTTCAAAACTAATGACACCCATGGTCCCTTTTTCACTTGAATTCAGCTGTGTTTTCATGTCTTTCTCCCAACTTCTTCGCATCATTACGCAGCATATCCAATGTTCTACGCAATTTCCTTCCCCCCTAGATCTTTCTACGCGATATCTATTTTATTAGTTTCCTCCTTGCCCTTTCATTTCTTTTTCCTCTCCGTACTGATGTACTCTTTCCGAGATCTTTGCATGCAGATTATCGCGATCCTCTGGCAGCGTTTCGGATTGTGTTATCAACTTTTGTATTTCATTTTTCATGTCTGTGATAATATCACTTTGTATGTGGATAACCCTGAAGCAATCCAAAACGCCTGGTCTCGTGAACAGAGAACTCACCGCGTATCCCAAGTTTTGTATGGCTATCATACTACGATTTACAGTCTGCATGTTAGACAAGAAACTGCACCATTCTTTCGCTGGGGGTATTATCGGTAAGTCGTTCAAGTGCTTCTTCGGATAGATATTTTGCAGCTTCTGTATCATCTGGTCTGACTATCTGAAGCCACACCAACAACCCGCCGTCAAGGGGGCTATAATTTAAGCGATATGGTACGGCCAGTTGATGCATCGCCAGTGAATTTTTGATTTTTCCATCCATTCTACTTTGATTTATCTCACATCTGTACTATCGTTGTAATTAGGAGAGATTCAATCATGAGTTCAAGCTTATCTAGGCCTGGTATTGAATCGAAATCAACGTAAAAGTTGCAGAAACGCGGTCAATCTGACAAAGTGTATTACGAATGGCCAATCAGCCTGCAACGCCCAAAGGGAGGCGGAATACTTACACCTAACAAAGCGACATGGAAATCGATGCCGTCATCTCCATCGAATGAGACTTGAAGATTTTAATCGATATGGTAATACCAAAGCTGACCGATATCTCTTGAGAGGACTGCTTGAAAAACTCGTGGGATTTGACCATTCCATTCATCACGCTCCTGTCAACATTGAGCCCACCAGCCTTGGTTTCTGCTTCCGTAAGCGACTTTTTATCACCTCCGGAACTAGAGAGACAGGGTATTTAAACAGGAACGAAGTTTTGCAAGTAACGTTCAGGGAAGACTCTTCGTATACCCCAAGACGACTTCCTCGAACAATCATGGTTTCTACCATCGGCTTTTGAATGCGAGTGGTTTTACATTGCCAGGTTAGAGGATGACATTGCCGGAAATATTTACGCGCTTGCATTGAGCTGGGACAACACCGACGAGAGCTAGAATATCAGTGATAGAGTCAGCATCAATAACCGAATGATTTTATCATGGGGTGTATGCTTCAGACATTGAACGTGAATACTTCACATCAGACGATGTGATCTTGGCTGCATTCCTCCGCATTTCTGGAGCTATATCTCCCCGCTTCGTCGACGAGAACGGAACATCTCTACTAAATCTTAATTCCGAGAGCTAAAGAATAAGTTTAAATTGTTTCACGGAAGTCAGCGAGCTTGTCTTTCAGGGGTCAACATCCTCATGCAGTCCATCGATGATCATGGTCTTTGTTGCAAGGTCTGGAGGATTTTCGATTGCTGTTGACGGGAAGTTTTAAGAACTTCAGGATGCTTGCGTACTAGTTAAATTGAGGTTCTGCATCTGCAATTTTAGGTCGATTAATTCTTGTCATGGATAGGTCACTGCTGCAATGGGGATGATTGTCGCGCGGTTTTTCAAACCTATACACGCCAGCAAGCGACTGTTCAAACGTCCGTCAAGGGCCAAACGATCTCGCGGAATTGAAGGTTCATACATAGCTAAAAGCCACATGCACTTGCTAGCGTTCGCCCCAGAATCCTTACTCAAATTCGACATCATCTCAGGGTACAGTAATATTACATACTAAAGTTTGAACATCATCTATCATTTATCATCCATCCGTAACCCAAGTCCCGATCCCCCGTCGGAGAAAGATAATTCATCTACTCCTGCAAAACCTTCGCGCGATCTACCTCCCCGCATTCAAACTACTCGCCCAGTCACTGATATCCTTATAACAACAAATGTCCCATCCCTGGACGTATATGACACTATAAACACTCCCCCCCCATCTCCGCTCTTCACTCTTGACTCCTCACTCTCCAAACATTCCAATCCCAACACCCATCGTACGATCCACAATTTTAGAGCTTTAACAAACAAACCATATCAGTACTGTCCATACGAACCAGACAGGAATAAGCAGAGTAGCTGATTGAAATGACTCCAGGTATGAATATAAAAAAGGGGGGAGGAGAAGAAGGGGAACAAAATTTCGAAAACAGTAGAAATAAGGAAGACGATGTCAAACACTTCACCTCTAATCCACATCTATATCCAAGATCTCACAAAGTTCCAAATTCAAATGAGATACTCACTTGACCTCCTAATTTCCTTCCTCTTCATACTCCCCTCCCTCAGCCCTCACTCCAATACCCACCCACCTACTTCCTCTCCTCCTTTTCTTTCCCTCCTCTCCTCACCACCCTCCTCCTTCTTTTCCTCTTCCCCTCCCCTACAGTCCCTCTACCCAATTCCCATCCCTCTCCTCCCCTCCCCTCCCCCAAAAAGAAGAAAACCACTCATCCCAATCCCTCTGCCCCCAAAAGGAGATTAACAAAAAGCACATACCATCCCCATCCATCCCCATCCCTTCTCTTCCCACCAACCCAATCCAAACCAACCCTTTAAACCTCCCAACCCCTCAACCTTTCCAACCCCCATTGGAAATCCTCAAATCCTCAAAGCCACCAAGCTCTTTCACCCCTACCAAACATTCAAAACCACCCAGTTCTCCAACACATCCATTCATTCATTTATCCACCCAAAAACACACACTTTCTATATTCTCCCAATATTTTCAACTCTCCCAACCCTCAAAACCCCACCTATCTACCATCCAAGACATTCCCAAACCCTCATCTATCCCACTCCACTCCACCCATCTTATCCCATCTTATCCCATCCCATCTCATCCCATCTCATCTCGTATCAAACAAAGACACACAAATCCACTAATCCACTAATCTATTTAGAGTATCAAATCCAAATCCAAACCCAAAATTCCACCCCTCCCTCCCTCCCTCCCTCCCCTCCCCTCCCTCCCCTCCATCTCTCCTCTCCTCCACTCCCCTCCCCTCCCCTCCCCTCCCCTCCCCCCCCTCCCCTCCCCTCCCCTCCCCTCCACTCCACTCCACCTCGTTTCATCTCATCTCATCTCGTTTCATATCATCTCATCTCGTTTCATCTCATCTCATCTGATATCCCCTACCATCTCCCCTACCCTACCCTCTCCTCTCTCCCCTCCACCCATTCCAAGTTTCGTATCAATCCAATCCAATTTAAATATACGACCATCTACTCCGTATTCATCCATTTGATTCATCCATCTGATTCACCGTCGATCTATCTGTCTCTTTGATCGGCTGTTTGACATCTGTCAGTTGCATATACATGTATGCATGCACACACATATGTCTAGATTTACATACCTAGGTACCTACCTATACATCTAGATTCACCCAGAAACACAATTTCACATCTAGATTCACATTCAAATTCACATCCCATCAAACTTTCACAATCAAAACCCAAATTTCACCTCCCAAACACAATTTCACATACAATTTCACACCACAATCAAAATACAACACAACCCCAAATCTCACAATCTCGCAATCTCAAAATTCACAAAAATCACACACATCAAAGATTTCAATAAAAAACATTAAGATCATTCATTAATCTCATCATAAACTTTAAAAAGTCAAGTCCTTATGTAGGTAATTTCTCTCTCTCTCTCTCTCTGTGTGTGTGGTCTTACTTCCACATATATCCGTAACTTTGTAAACCTGCCTTTTCTTCACTTCCCAAGAAGTAGATAGGCAGACAAAAATGAAAATGAAAAAGGTTGAAAAGAAAAGAAAAAGATGAAAAAGGAAAATCAGAAAGGAAAAACAAAAGAACAAAAGCCATTTAAATGAACAGGCGCTCTCATAATTTAAAGAAAATTACGTAGAATACATTAAGTACAATTATCTTGATCTTTTAGTTTGTGCGAGAAAGAGGTTTCTTTATGTTCCACTCCCTTACCTCGAAAAGTAGGTAGGGTAGGTAGGTTGTGTGAATATTTCCTTTTTCCTTTCCAGTTCCAACCTACAAGAAGAAATTGGTCCACCACGAATTCTAACGAGAAGGGTATCGAGGTACATGTACGAACGACGCCAGTTGCCCTAAACCCTGCCTTGATAACACCTTGCTTTGCCGTTCATAAAGTTGATTGGGGTACTGGGGGGAAACAATTGTCGATGAGCCGGTTCGAAAAGAGGTAAATTTTGATGTTATTATGTAACTGAATAGAGTTCGAGGAGACGATATCATTTACATCATTGCGTGATGATGAAACGTTAAAGGTGGAAAGGAATTTTATATGCAAGATGAATGTACGAGGATCCTCCGTATGTTCATGTGATTTTGGGAGTTGGGTCCAGACGAAAAGAAAAGACAGCGAGGGCATAAGAAAATTTATGACCAGCTCTCCTTCTCCTTCAAGCCACCGATGCGATCCATATCGATGGATTGAAATCTGGTTCCTCCAGTTTCCTTTTCGTAAGCGGGTAGTTGATCCTGATCCTTCAAAGGCTCAAGGCCAACACCGGTTTCTCCGATACGAACAATAACTACACGACCGCTTTTCTTGTGTCCAGTAGATTCATCATGCTCATCGGGGAAAGTGATGCGAATTTCAGGAACGTCTTCGGGTGAGAGTGGTGCACGGTCGGAGTCCATCATGGATGATTTTTCGTCATAGACGTGAATGGTGGAGCCGCGGCCACCATAGGGAGTAGCCGTAATAGTCAATCGGCGGTGATTCGATCTCGTCTGCTCGTTATGTAAAGGCAATTGCTGACGAGCAACGGCTCTGTTACGTCGAAGCTTGCGCACAACGTACAAGGCCCCTGTTAAACAAAGCCCGATAAATACCAAGATCATCAAGGCAATAAGAAGATCAACCATTGAGTTTGACATGGTGGTAGTTGAAGAGTCGTCACGGACGCGGAGAATAGATCTAGTTTTGAGCATTGATATCGAATCCATGATCATGTAAATGAGTGAATGCTATGGTAAATATTATTGCGTCGAGTTGTCGTTTAATGAGTCGTAATTGGGTATCGATGTCATGCACACAATAGCAAAAATCGGAAAAGGTATTGACGTTGATTATGGCTATAGCTATATCGCATCATCATGTTAGTCCTTGTTATTAGATTGAATGGGTCAAGATAGATTGAAGCTTTTCATCTTTATTGAATCTCCAAGGTCCAATCCCCATGTGTGTAGGTACTCGAATTTGCGACAGGATAATATGCATATCGCACACCTCGATCCTCCTCAATCCATCACACCACCTCACGATGACAACAACAACACTTGTAACCACCACCAGAAAAGAAGATGAACAACTTACACAAAGAGTAAGAAGTTCCCAACAAGACAAGAGCAACAATCAACTGCTACCAAGGTAATGAATGATTGGAGTGATATTCGCTGAATCTCCCAAGATTTTTAATCTATTGATCTCTTCCAGAGCTGAATTTGGGCTGGACCTTTTCGAAAGAATGGACGGTTAAAATCAACTAAAACGAGTGAAGTTGATTAAAACCTGTGAAGGAGTGAGTGTATGGAGGTAGTTGTTGTTCAAAAAGAATGTGGATATCCCGAAGGAAGGAGTGTTTATTTGGTGTTGTCTTGTCTCTTGTTGTTAAAGGGTTTGGGAAAGAATTGTCGAAAGTTTCTTCAAGTTGTATTATGAAGAGAGGTGGAAGAAAGGTTGAGGTGGTGGTGGAGGTGGTGGTGGTGGAGGAGGAGGATAAAGAAGGTGAGGTAAGGTAAAGGAATTAGAAGTAAGAAAGAAGAGGAAAGGAGGGAAGGGGAAAGATGAAAGATGAAAGATGAAAAAGAGAAATTGTGCAAGCGTAAATATAAGTGTAAAATAATAAGTGTATAATAATAAGTGTATAATAATAAGCGTAAATATAATAAGTGTATAATAAGTGTATAATAAGTGTATAATAAGTGTATAATAAGTGCATAATAAGTGTATAATAAGTGTAATCCGAGAATAATAATAATAACAAGTGTAAAAATCGGTAGATACTAAATCCCAAGGTAAATAAGTGTAAATAGATGTAAAAAGTGTGTAACCATCTATTATCTATCATCTCCCTACCTGGGTACACAGTCACCACCAAACCCCGATATGAACATGAAGACGTAGGTAGACCGGCCGGCTTAGCCACTTGCTTGATTGACTGCTCGAATGCTTGAATGGATGTAGGAATGCTTGCGTGCTTAAAGTTACTTTGGATAAAACCGGGAACATCGAAGCGTGCAATTTGTACATACGGGAAGAGACTTGACTTGACTTGACTTGGAAGTTGGATGGATCATGGGCCATGGCAGACTGCAGTTCGTACCTGCTTTGAAGAGATCCACCCTCATCCACTCATCCACTCATCCACTCATCCACTCATCCACTCATCCACTCATCCACTCATCCACCCATCGATGATCCACCCATCCACCCATAACAGTGGATCCCTCTGTTCTGTTCCTCGTCTAGAACGCATTTGCCAATTCATTTAAACCAAAACGGTCGTGAATCGTGCGTGATTGGTGTCGGGAGCGCGGGTGGAGTCAAGGGCATGATGAGGAAAAAGGGACCAAAAGGGACAAGAAATCACATCAATCACATCTAATCTGCAAAGCAGCCAATGAGATGCGTGGCCCGTTCTCGTCAAGGTGTGCATGTGTGCTTCAATTTACCATATCTACCGAGTATCCTATGTAGACACATATTTGTACATTTGTACTCCGTACCAACAGAAAGACTCCATCCATCAAACATGCATCTGCATGGAACCTGACTGACCAGTGACAACAAGGCCAAATTTTAAAATGAGATATTTCCCACTTGGTCCGGACCAGGGAATCTGGCAGGACGTGGGAGATTGGGGGATTCCCTTTTCACTGCTCTCTTGACTGTCTTGTTTCTTCATCCATCCATCTAATTTCGAACATTTCCAAAAGAGGAGTAGAAAGAAAGAAAGAAAGAAAGAAAGAAAAAAAAGGAAGAAAGAAAAAAAAGAAAAAAAAGAAAAAAAGAACCAAAAAATAAATAAAAATCCAACCTCCCAAAGTCTATCTACGTTATGTCCGTCATGTCGGTGTACAGTATACTGTCCTAGTGATACGATTCATACGAAGTCTCCAGAGGATATCGTGTACATCACAATAATGATTCTATTCATAGACGCAACTAGTGAAGACTATTTCCCTGCTTACGTACCTATCGACGGAGATGTTTCCATCTTTCAATAATGTTCCTCCCTTGTGCTTCTCTCAAATTTCAATCTCAATCTCACCCTCACATCGCATCAAACAACACTTGCAATAACATCACATCACATCACATCACATCACAACTTTTCCCGTTCCCATCAAAAAGTGGAAGAGGGGAGAGATTCATCCCTCAACTCTCTACCAGAGACTCCAGACTCCAGACTCCAGACTCCAGACTCCAGACTCCAGACTCCAGAGTCCAGAGACTCTACTCTAGAACTTCCAAACTGGTGAATTCTGGACCTCGCCAAAAACAAAAACAAAATACATCCCTCCCTCCCTCACTCGCTCATTCATTCATCCACTTTGGACGAAAATAATATGCTTAATAAAGTCCTAAATTCCTAAACTCCTAAATTCTAAATACTAAATACTAATTACTAATTACTAATTAATTTCTAATTTCTAATCCCGAAAATGTTCAAAATCCCCAAATCCCTACACCTTCAAGAAGGAAAAAGAAACAATGTTTGTTTCAAAATGCGCAGATGAGGATCTTCATCATCTTGATTAATTCAATTGGTAGCTTGGAACTGATCTTACAAATGGATTTCGGAATGAACGACTGGTACGATACAACCGACTTATCAGAGGAAACTTCACGCTTCACTGACTGGCTGTAAGTTGTAACCCCCCAAGCCGCGACTTGACTTTTTTTCTCTTCTCCTGCATTTTCTGGGGTTTGTGCCGTAGCAATCAACCAATTACGGGGGAGGGCACGGATAATATCGTTGGAGTGCAGCAGTCATAGATCACATGAAATCTTTTCCTCGTTTCTCCATCGTAGGGGTCAGACTTCGAGGCTGAATGCATGGGGATGGATATCTTTGGATCGTGCGCCGGGAGTTGATAAATATCCATCGAGTTTAAAATAAAATTTAATCTCGTGAGGAAAACGTTTCTGGGAAAATTCAAAGTGTATGCCCGTTGATTATAATTGTATCCGTACTGATGCTGGAGATGCAAAACCCAAAAACCTTTGATTCTCAAGCTCTCCAAGATGTTGGACTTTCTAGTACTTATCACTCATCAATCATATTCAGTGTAGTTGTAGAAAATTTCCTTTGGCCTTCCCGTTTTGATATTGAGAAGAAGTTCAAGAGCTCAAGGGGACCGACCGAAGATTTCATTGACTAGGTAGCATCCAGCCGCTCGAAAGTATCTCTGTCGGATCCGAATTCCGAGCCGCAGGAAATCCTCCAACATCAAAAAAGGGGGATCGCTTCTTGGACCTGATACTTCGAAAAGGGTAATGTCAAAATTTCCGATTATGCTATGTATGATACTTCCTTTAACGACAAATTCCCCGTACGCTGAAAAGCTTTCCACCACTTTAAAAGTCGTACCCATGAAATTGACAATCCAAAGTTGTTGCTTTTGATAGTCCATCTCAAAAGAGCTCGAGATACTCAAGTCGGAGATGGGGGGGTGAACGGGTGAGGCGGTGAATGAGTAGCAGATATCTTGGCAACCCAAACTCATATATTCCCTTCTTGCTGTATTTGATCACATCTGTTCGAAAAAACCCTTCCAGGGTCTTCTGCATCATGTGCATTGATGCACTCAGAAGTAGCTGCTCGTCAAACGGGTTTGAGCGTTGCCTGTTCTGTCTAGTTGATACTGATTGTTCAATCAATATTGGATGCCCAGATGATATTAGCTACCTGTTGGTATTGGCTGCCCATCTAATATTCTTGAGATACTTAACTGTGAATTTTCCAAAGATCTTAGTATATAAAGAAGTCAGAGTGTTTGTGCTGATCAGTGCTGCGCTCTGTATCTTTCTCTGCGCAACTTTGCCGCCTTGGCCATATATCAATATATCTCCGTAATGACCTTGTCAAAGTTCAAACGCCATTACTCCATGCGTCTGTCCAGATATTCGCATCTCCAATACTCATGTAATTTGGAAACATTCCTTGATTGCTGAGAAAGTTTGCAAGCTTCATATCCAAAAGCATCTTTGCCCCTCGTAATCTCATCAGTTTTGATAAACCGCTAACAATAACATTAATACTTACACTACTTGGATCAACAAAGATGGTGATACTAGACCCTTAGACTTTATAATTTCAAAAGCTCCTGGTGTTGTATTGCGTATTCATACAATCCGTGCATTTCTAGAATCATTACCTGAACGTCGAACTTCTTGAGGAAATGCCATTTGAAACTATTCAACCTTCGATCATTGCTCTCCCAAGTCTCGTTTTATCACAATCTTGAGAAAGGGGTTGAATCAAAATGCTTTCCAACTGATTCTTCTCCTTGAGGTGCCCCTTTGGGAAAATCTTTTCAAAGGTGCTTTCCGTTCAGACAAAATGTCCCACGGGCATGCTTCCTCTTGAGCTTGCTGATTGTTATATGGCGTCACGGCTATAAGTGAAGCGGCAAAATCGCATAAATAGTATCAGGGATTGGAGCCAATGAAAGAACACACAGTTATTTGGATTGGTGATGCCCAGAAGATTGTGGGGTTCCGCAAGTATGGTTGCATCTTTCAGGTCTCATAAAACTTGGTGGTTGAAGTATGTTTTTCCTTTGGTGAGACTCAATATGCAATCATGCAAGTCATTGATGGATAACCTGGTCATTACCTCGTCACGTGTTCCCACGAGGCTCTCGATATCCCGACGTGCAAGTGGTGTAACCACACTAGGCCTCCGCTCGTTGGATAGCAAGAAACGAAAGTATCATGGGAGCCCCATTCGTTGGCCTCACTTTTCAGTAAACAGCGGTGAGCAACAGGAAAGTAGGAAAACAGGAAAATTCGGGACAAATTTTCTATTGTGCATGTCCTAAGTGGCGCATACATGTCACTTTTCAGATCCAAAGACTCCCCAGAGACCTTCTAGCGTGTGCTTATATATCCATACATGGTCTGATCACCGTGTATCCATGTCACAAAGTTTCTTTCCTTGCTTGGTTTTCCTCACACAGACCAGACCCAAAGCCAGAAAACGGTGATGCAGGTGAAATAGATCCGATCTCCTACGGCTTCGGTATCTATCGTAAAAAGATATTGGGATGACCAGTCGAATGGAACAGATTTGTTGGATGGGGATACATAGATCTGCAGAGGTATGAATGCGCCTTTGCTGTTTCGACGTGGCTGATGATTTCCCTCAAGATGAAAGAACAGGCTTTCGAATATGCAAGAAGGCTATCTACCCGCAGAAGGGTCTATGTAGTGATGAGAAGCTCATTCGTTGGTTGATGACCCCCATATGAGGAAGCTTGCCCGACACAACGACATGAAAGGCTTCAAGCCTGGACAGATATTATTCTGGATTATTACGTTGTCCACGAGCGCCACGAGCGAGTAGCTTCATCATTGGCATTGATTGTCATGCGAAGCAATCAAGTGCCACGGTACATTTATCAATATACTGGTGTCTGTGTTATGTACTCATGCTACTTCCCGCTGATAGACCTCGAGCAACATTAGCGTGTTAGGGTTGGATGGCGGCAATGAAATGAATCCGCTGATCTTCTGGAAATAGATCTCGTAGTAGATATTTGATATCATCGTAAGTCTTCGTAAGATCTCTGGGTCATGGTATTGTGACAAGTGAGTACGAGAATGATTACTTGTCACTGACGGAGTGGATCAGAGAGAACAATAAACTAGAGATGGATCTTTGTATAGCATAGTGATGACACCCGATTTTTCATGCGAAGGAATGGCGTCCAATGTGTTCCCCGGATGAAACATCAGCGTAATGTAGTCTCCTCGGCGAATCACCATTGAGTGATGTAGAATGTTAAGAATGCAGATGCAACGCATGTTAATGAAATTGTTCACACTCTTCATAGATTTGAATTGATGAGGCTTGCTGGAGCAGTGTAGATTCCATCTGACTGGAAGATGATAACGAGTGGCGAGGCCGTCCGAATAACTCATGGGCAATGGCGTCGTGCTGAATTTCGTAAATTGGATTGAATTCCTGCCGCATTTGGCCAGATTGAGGCGGTCGGCGTACATGCTAGGTAATCTAGCTGACATTTCCCACTTGCATTCCTTGCGGTCCCAAGAAATCAGCCCCGGGAATTGACAAACATGGAGGAGATTCTCGTGCAGGAATGAGAAAACGAGATAAGGATGTACTTTGTATATGGTTGATTGATTACATTCCAACACGAACCCTTTTTTTAAACTGTTGGGATGAGGATGAAGAGGAAGACAGCAATGAAGGGGGCTTTTAATTCCTCATCCGAGATCTACAACATTGCTTCTTTCCGATTTTCCGAAACAATGGAACTTGGAAGCATCTCCAAAAGTAATGAAATATCAATGTGTTAGAATTACATAGATTCTAGGAAAAGCGTGAACGAACCGGAAGCTCTGGAACCTTTAGAATTTGTGGACGTATTGTAAAGGCTAAAAGAATACTCCGTTCCTATCAAATTTCAAATCAGAACTTTTCAAGTATCAAGACCCATAGATCGATTTGTCTGTGCTTCTGGGGAGGGAGGGGGGTCTCTACTCTGTAGATAATATATTATATATTATATATTACATCTCGACATATTTATGTTTATTTCGAAGCGAGGGGAAACCCGGAGAGAGTCAGAGACAATCGAGACAATGCATTTATTACCATTTGTGTCGATATATGATGGATCTGGGAGATTCAAAAAGATGGTGGCCATGTAGCCTGTAGGAGATAACGATCGTGGTTCAATAACAATGGACGCAGCTACTTTCGAATATGGAATGCCTTTCTTTCACCGAGTAAAGACAGGTTGTTCTCTGGGATCGATTGTAAGGTTAATTAGTACAGTATTGCGGAAATGCAGGTACTTTGACTTTTAGTCACATCACCGAAGATGCATTTCCACTTCCATGGACTGACTTGATTGATCTTCGTCGATTCTAGTCAGTTTAGTAGGAGTGGTTCCCATATAAGTTTCACTTCATTGGCATATGTCAAACGCCAACTGGAGGGACAAAGATCATTCTGTGGGCCAGCTCGGTACGCAGAAGAGAAGAGAATGTTGGACGATGATATGATAAGATGGAGGAATTGATAATGTAGTTGAGGGTGGGAAGGTTACGAGCGTGTGAGATATGAGACGATGAGATATGAGATATGAGACGATGGGATATGAGACGATGAGATATGAGATATGAGACGATGGGATATGAGACGATGAGACGATGAGACTATGAGACGATGAGATTGCTAGGTATGTATGTAAATATGAGGTATGAGGTTCAAACAGAGTATCAACATAATAGCAACAATGGTAGCAATAGCAATAGCAACAGCAACAGCAATAGCAATACCATAATACCATAATACCATAATAGTAATAGCAACCGCAATAATAACACCCATAGCAATAGTAAGAAGAAAGCAAAATGTTATCGAAAAAGCCAGGGTTACGATCCTTTCCATCAGATTCGCCGTCTACTCGTCTCTCTGACTATTTGACTATTTGACTATTTGACTATTTGACTAGGTGGTTACAGAATTACTACCTAGGTACTAGTTCCAGTCACAGCTCTCGAAGAATCCCCTCCCTCCCTTCAAACCCCATCCATCTCCAGATCCATCTCATCCAATTGGATCTTTTCCTTTGAAAGAATTAAAAATTAAAAATGGCTCAAGGTTAGAGATACCTAGTTACCCATCGATCTCATTGAATAATCTATCTTGAACGATCGTACAGCTTTCCAGCTCTTGGTAGAGTGCCTCCTCGCCTTCTTCCTCAAACCTCTCCGTCTGTCACTCGCTTACGCTTACACTTACACTTACTTACACTTACACTTACTTACACTTACACTTACACTTACACTTACTTACTTTACACTTACTTACTTTACACTCACACTCACACTCACACTCAACTCACGCTCACTCTCACTCTCCTTCTCCCTCACAAACCCATCCATCCCTATATCTCTGCGAAAATTCCTTCTTCTTTTGATACACTTCCCCTTCCCTCCCCCCTTCCCCCTTCCCCCTTCCCCCACGCTATCGTAAATAAAACATTCAACTTTATTTGTTCATCCCAGACAGGAATCGGGAAAACCTTGCCTTATTTGATCTCATTGATTACCCTCTCTCTGCCCTACAAACATTACAATACCTTTCCCCACCAACCCCTGGTCGAACCTACGCCCCCAAAAGAATACCTTGAACATTAAAAATAAAATAAAGTGTACTGCCAGTCTGCCAGTCTGCCAGTCGCCAGTCGCCAGTCGCCAGTCGCCAGTCTGCCATACATACTACATACTCCCCATACTGCCACACAACGAAAGAACGAACAAGAATTCCACTTCGACAGTGCAACCCATTTATCTTCCTTTCCCTTGATCATCGACGTCGTGGAACAGGGACTAACCGCTCGTTTCCTGACACAAACTGCAATCCGGACCCTCGATCGATTCTCCACCAAAAAATCCACCGAAAACTTTACGTTCCTGACGATTTTCCCCTTGCTTCCCCAGGCGTACCTCCCGCGTCAAAACCAACGAATTCCCAACCCAAAACGGGACGTAGACTCGATCAAAGCAAGACAAATCACACAAGGAAAAGGCAATTTTACTGCAAAAAATAATCTTATATTTCATTCTGGCTACTGCTGCGCGGGTGCCTACCTCTACACAGAAAAGCGCGCTTCTTGACGTTGCATATGACAAACGAAGGGATTGTGTCGCGCGACCTTTGCCCTACCCTTCATACTTCAATATATCTCTCCCCTCCCTCCCCTCCCTCGATGCTCGATTCCTCATGAACTCCAACTTTCCGCACATCCTTCTTTTGTAAATGAGCTTTCACCCAACGTCGATTACATATTCCGACTTCTTGCACTGGTAAGATTTGTCCTTGCAACTCAGCTTAAACCCGGACCTCAGCCTTACCGCACGGCATATGCTGACATTTACAAATTTCCACAGTCATATAGATCTACAACCTGTCAAATACCTCTTAGAAAGACTATCCTTTGGTTCAAGTAATCTGCCATCAAACATATCGACTCCTTTCAACATATTTTCGTCCTGTTTTTTTCCTCGCCCAGAAACTCCCACGTACATACCGAATTTTCAATACATCTTCAATAATGTCCTCGGCTGCCGCCAACAGACCTGCAGGTGCCATGAATGCGGTGAGTACCCCGAACTTTTCAAACCTGTATTCAAAATTAATGTTTGGACTTAGCAACGGCCTACTCGATTTGGAGATTTCCCCACTGCCCCCGGCAGGCACAATAGCGACGACAGAACGTCGCAAAGCTCAACGCTTGGCCAAACTTTTGGAAACGGTGGTACATGGCAGCCTTCGAGTGGAATCTGGGGTAGTAACACAATCGGGAGTGGTTTTGCTAATACGAAGCGAGATGCCTCGCGCTCTCGAGGTATTTATACAAGCGAAATTCAAACTTCTACATTCACTGGTGACGGTCTAGCAGCAGATAATGAAAACTTCTCTGGTGCCCCCAGTGGTTCGGGTGCCTTGGCAGCATCGTCAGAAGCTGACCCTTGGGGTGCTCGTGCAAATGGGCCTTGGAATCCTCCAGATACAACATCTCCAACATTACAGTCCTCGCATAGCGGAAGTACGTCTCCTTCTCACGTCCGCAACAGCATTCCGTCACAAACACCACAAAGTCTGCACGAGTTGCAAGCCTACCAACAATCAAGACCTGCGATTGGACAAGGAGCTAGTTTCGGTCGACCACAGCCGAAGAGTAGCTTGGATCCCTCCTCTGGAAGCTTCAAATTTTCGCGCAAGCCTTCCTTTGGATTCAACGACGACAAGGAAAATTCCTCCCAATTCTCGTCTAATCAAGATAGTGCATATGACATTGATGTTTCATCCAGGGCCTTCAGAATGGATCAACTAGCCTCTCAAAACGGAGGCTTCCTTGGTATAGGCTCGGCTTCAAGGGATGGAAGTATGCCACCCTCCAGAACCTCGGAGGCTGGCCTCAACAATCTATCGTTTGGCAACGGAAATGCAAGCTTTGGCTCCATTGGTGGCCATACTCCCAGCAATTCAATCCACTCCCACCGTCCTTCTTTCTCGGCGATTTCGGGCTCGTTTGCGCAACCCAATTCATCGAGGTATGGGGACCTTATCACGCAGACGGAAACCGAACTACGAGAGAAGCTTGCAGGACTTGGCTTGACCAACGACATTGACCAAGCCAGCGCATCTCAGATCGGCAATGTTATGAGTTCTTCGTATTCTCCAACGAACCAGAACTTTAATCCTCAAGCTTTCCAGGCCAATGGTAGTTCAGCCATGTGGAATGATGGGTCAAGCGGTCCTAAGGTCAACAATTATGATCATTTCTCAAATCAAGCACCCTTTGCAGACCAAGGCTATCTCACCAAAGGGCCCAGATTTGATCGGGGCTCTGTCTCTCCTGCGTCAAGCGACTACCGTCGTGGCCTCAATAGTCCTAAATACTATTCCGGTACTCCTCCAACAGGACCTGAGCAAATTTACCGACCAAGCTCAAGGGCAGGTCCAAGAATACCTCAAGGCCCAAGTGAACTAGACCGTAGACTCCAACACATCCAGTACTCTCAACATCAAGCATACCTATACAGCAGCGGTAATTTCCAAAGCCAGTATCCCCCACATTTGTACGATTACCCACCACCAAATTTCAGACAAACAAACGTAGCACCGTACGGTTATCCTATGCCACTGCCCCCTTATCCGGCACAAAACATACCCACTCGCCCAGCCAAGGATCAAGATGTTGGACTTGGAGTTCGAAGTGTACTTTTGGAAGAATTTCGCTCAAATGCCAAATCCAACAAAAGGTACGAGTTGAAGGTATGTATTTTCCCGCATCGCCATTTTTACAATCACTAACCGAAACTAGGACATCTATCAACATGTCGTAGAATTCAGTGGAGATCAGCATGGGTCACGATTCATTCAGCAAAAGTTGGAGACGGCTAACAGTGACGAGAAAGAGCAACTTTTCCGAGAGATTCAACCAAACGCGTTGCAGTTAATGACTGATGTTTTTGGAAATTATGTCATCCAGAAGCTGTTTGAGCACGGTAATCAAGTACAAAAACGGGTGTTGGCTGAACAAATGAAGAACCATGTAATGGAACTCTCAATGCAGATGTATGGCTGTAGAGTTGTGCAGAAGGTTTGTTTTGGCTTTGAACATTACACACGAGCTTTGCTAACAAATGGAAAGGCCCTCGAACATGTACTTGCCGATCAACAAGCTGAACTAGTCAAGGAGCTTGAGGCAGATGTCCTCAAGTGTGTCAAAGATCAGAACGGCAACCACGTTGTCCAGAAGGCTATTGAGCGTGTTCCAACGGAACATATTCAATTTATCATTGAAGCATTCCGGGGCCAAGTCCACGTTCTCGCAACTCATCCTTATGGATGCCGAGTGATTCAGCGTATTTTGGAATACTGCCAACCTCGCGATCAAGAACGAGTGCTCGAGGAATTACATCAATGTGCATCGAACTTGATTACCGATCAATATGGCAATTATGTTACTCAACATGTTATACAACATGGAAAGCCTGAAGATCGTGCTAAGATTGTCAAGATTGTCACGGCACAGCTTTTGACACTATCCAAGCACAAGTTCGCCTCGAACGTTGTGGAGAAGAGTATACAATTTGGCACGGATGATCAGAGACACACTATTGTCTCTCTATTGACAGCTCTTCATAGCGATGGTACCAGTCCTTTGCAATTGATGATGAAAGATCAATACGGCAACTATGTCATTCGTAAGTCGAGCCATTTGCAATCAGACTTCACCATGCTAACCTGGACAGAAAAACTTCTTGGGCAATTGAAAGGTGCCGAAAGAAATGCATTTGTCGAAGACTTGAAGCCACAACTCTTGGCTCTCAAGAAATACAATTATGGCAAACAGATTGCTGCCATTGAAAAGTTGATCTATGGTCAAGATGACTCACAGCAATCATATACTACATCGTCAACTGATCCAACATCTGGTGCTATCACACAATCAATAGAGTCGAATTCGAGTGCCCCAACTCCTCTGCTTACGAATGGACAAAATAGTCCACAAAGCAGTAGCATCCCTAGCGCCAACGTCAGTACTATTGATGATCCAGCCGATAGTACATCTTCAGACAAGACAACTGTTGCTGTCAACGAAAAGTCTTGCCCTGAAGTCGTTATTAGTGGCGTTTAAACTTGTCAATTTCCTTTTCGCCGAACATTCTCTTCCACTTCACGTCATATACAAAAAGCATTATTAAAGGGCGTGGCGGTATTAGGTCCGGAACGGCAATCTGGGACTGGACGGTTATAAAAAGTGAATATTTCTCCAATGGTATTGTCTACCTCTTGGAATCGTTTTTATTGAGGTGTTAGAAGGCGGGTTTGGTCTGCTTTACTTCCGCATGGGTGCATGCATATACAAGCCAGGATTGGCGACGGTGGACTTCCTGTGGATGAATATGGAGATGAACGTGTTATGTTCTTGACCCGTTTTGTTTTAACATTTACGAGTATTTGATATCATCTTTGGATCAGGGACTTGCGGGAAAGGTTCGAGGACAACGGAAGAGAAAGTCCGCTCTATTTATACTTCTTGCTGCATATTTTGCATTGTTTATTGTTTTTGAAAGGAAAAAATATGGAAAGGATACCTATCGATCATACTATATTGTCTTTTACGCAGATACGCTGGTTATACTTGCTTTTTTGGCTTGATGTTTTT
The DNA here is from genome assembly GCA_014898425.1 of Botryotinia globosa. Lineage (NCBI taxonomy): Eukaryota > Fungi > Ascomycota > Leotiomycetes > Helotiales > Sclerotiniaceae > Botryotinia > Botryotinia globosa. Next base: position 980,691 of record RCSZ01000002.1, read on the forward strand.
GAGGTTTTGCCATGTTTTACTACGTATGGTGCAAGCTTAATACATTCGCTTGCTTGCTTGCTTGTTTGGCAGCAGAAGGGGAAAATATACCTACTTTATATATTTTTATTATATTATTTTACGAATGTATCAGTGGGCACTAGGCATCTGGGATTAGGAGGTGAGCATACGGATTGTTTGGCTGATTATACAAATGGTGATTGGAACAAATCTTTTTATGTGGTAGGCGAGAACGGAATGGAATGGGTTGGATAGGGTACCTAGTAGGGTAGGATATAAATAGACGGGGAAAATCACATGTATGTCAAAAAAATTAGGAAGGTATGTTGCGATTGATTGATGGACTTGAACTTATGGAAATTTAAATTTGGCTTGTTGGTTAATGATATTGTTGTTGGGGTGGATGGATGAGATAGGTGGGGGCCGGTGGGTTGGATAACGGAATGGCGTGTTCTCAAGCCTTATATAAATGATATCATATCTTTTTGGGAAGTTTTTTTTTCCTATTTTTGATTGATTAAAGTTGTGATGAGAGAACTCTGGATAGATGATATGAGATGAGGTGTGTGTGAATTGTATAATGGATATGACAAACAATGGCGATTAGAGGTGAGAATGTTTGGGGGAATATAGTATTTGGGTATTGAGAATATACAGAAAGATATGGCAATTTGGAAAGGAAGAGGGAAGAACTTGCATGATTTGATTTGATTTGGCTTGATTTGATTTAGTTTGTTTTGGAGAAATGGAATATGAATGTGTGAGAATGCAAGTGGATGGATATTACAAGCTGGATATTGAAAGCTTGGTGTTTCATTGTGATTTTGATGAATTGTGGAATCTTGTTTTTAAGGTGCAGAGATGGGTAAAGGCGGGATTTGTAGAGAATTGAAAGAATAGCCTGGGTTAAAGATGGGTAGAGGGGGGAGGAGGAGGAGGAGGAGGAGGAGGAGGAGGAGGAGGAGGAGGAGGAGGAGGAGGAGGAGGAGGAGGAGGAGGAGGAGGAGGAAAGGGGGGGTAGGGGTGGGGTGTTTGATTGTGTGATTTTGTGATTTTATTCTTGTGCTTGAAAATCTTTGGAAGAAGAGGATGAAGTTGTTGTTTTTGTGAATGTTTGGATTTGAATTTTGGGGGGTTTTGATTTGAGGTGGATGGGTGGATGGGGTTGAATGTGGAAATGACGAGAGAGGGGGGACTTGGGGGTATATATGATAGAGAGAGAGAGAGAGAGAGAGAGAGAGAGAGAGAGAGAGAGAGAGAGAGATGAAACTGGCAAGAGCTTCGAACAGATAGACAAATAGATAAATAAGTAAGTATCTAAGTTATCTTTGCTTTCCTTGCTTGAATAAAAAGCGCTAGTGTGTAGAGGATTAGATTAGATTATATGCATTTATATTCGTATTTGACTTTCTTTTGGTGGACTTGGAAGAGTGGATGTTTTCTGTATTTTGTGTTTTGAGTCTTGAGATATTGATTGATGATATGTGGTGTGTTGAATAATGTTTAATATTTTATGTTTTATATTTAATTGAATAGAATAGAATAGAATAGGAGTTTTGTATTTGAGTTGAGGTATAGGATGGAGATGGAGATATAAATGGAGATAGAGATAGAAATGGAGATGGAGATAGAAATGGAGATGAAAATAGAAATAAAAATAAAGATAGAAATAAAAATAAAAATAAAAATGGAAATAGAGATAAAGATAGAGATAGAGATAGAGATAGAGATAGAGATAGAGATAGAGATAGAGATAGAGATAGAGATAGAGATAGAGATAGAGATAGAGATAGAGATAGAGATAGAGATAAGATAGAGATAGAGATAGAGATAGAGATAGAGATAGAGATGGAGATAGAGATGGAGATAGGGATGAAGATGGGGAAGTAGGGAGGGGTAGATAAGAAAAAGGGGGATTGTATATATATGTATGTGGGATGAGATTTGTATTGAAAGGGATTTATTAATTCTGGTGGTATGGGATGGGAAAGGTGGGACAAGATAGGATTTTCGTTAGAGAGTTGAAGATATAGGAAACTAGGTGAGCTGTAGGGAATCGTTTGATGTTAATACAAATAATCGAGATTTGATGGCTGGAGAATGACATTGTGAATATCGTATTGTGGTATGATTGCTGTTTGCATGGAGAAGATGACTATAATGTGTGCTTGGTAGTGGAAAGAGGTGGAAATTGAAAAGCGGATTTGAGTAGTGATTTGCTGCTGCTGGCGGAGTAGATGGTTTGGGCTAGGTGGTAAGATATGAGTGAAGTGTGGTATTGAAAATTTGATGAGAGATTATGAGGAGATTGATGGATGGAGGGATATTTTATTTAAAGGGGGTAGAGGATCTCTTTAAAGAAATTAGACAACCGGAGGGGGGAGTTTGAGTACTTGTGCTCTTGCGGTTTCCCTATAAAAGAGAGAGAGAGAGAGAGAGAGAGTGTGTGTGTGTGTGATCAACCGTGCATGAAATGAATATTCATAACCTTTTACTTCACGGATCTTGATGCACTTCTCAGAGTATCATTCACAATTATGTTTATCATGGGAATAGTAAGATACCGTGGTATTGTTTGTCAACTCAGTCGCTTTTGTGATTGTATCTGTATCTGTATCTGTAACCTCATCTAACCTTTCCTCTTTTCATTCAAATCCTGAAGCTCCGTGTTCTACTGCTCATTAACTATATGATGACTTACTTTCCTGACTTTACACTTTCTCTTTCTTCGCTGATACTGTTCTCCCTGAAATCGAAGGACTCAACAAATTGAAGTTCCGCAATGGATGGATATGATGTTGAAATTAATATATTGCCGCGGTGTATTTTGTCAAGAATCCACAATCAAGCAAAAGTTGGTATTTCCAACTACTCCGCAGATACACGGGTAGATATGTCATGTATGTACATCTCTGCGCAGAGATAAATGTCAACATATATATGTAGGTAGGTTACTTGAGCGTAGAGTTATCGAGCTCATTGATTCTCGCTTATCCCTTGTAGATATTCACCTACTATAAATATTCACTTCCTTTACAAGCGAAACATACTAGCGAATCGCTTCCTATCAATACTTCTCTAAATTGTGTTGCATAGATATCTGTTGTAGGATATCAAGTCGGTAGATAGAGTTCTACAACCTTATTAGCACCTCTGAAATTCATCGGTATGTTTGACCCAGAGTATCTAAATGTACCAAAACCCAGAGTTTCTCCATTCAACTATTGCATAGATAACCTTGGAATCACTTAGAAGATATACTCAAACCCAGATTCTCATCTTCTCAATTCTAACATTAACATCTGATATCTCTCTGTAAGATCGAGCATCGATAACAACTTGGAACGTATGATATGAAAATTGCAAAGGGAAATGACAGGAAAAATACTAATACAAGGTAATACTCAAAAGAATAACCGAGTCGACTTCAACACAAACTTTCACAGAGCTGAACCACCAGACCCATATCCCCTCCACATCTCACATCCCACCGCGTGGTTACCCGCTCGAAAGACCCGAATACCATCAGATGATATCTCTGAATACTTGGATACCGGTTGCACATCCGGGTTCTTGACACACGGCCCACTTGGGATATCTCGGGTAATAATCCGGGGTGAGAGGAAGGTAGCTCGGGAGACTTTTCCGTGCCTATAGACCATTTATTCGGTGGTATCCAGCAGTAGAGATCATTCCGAGCGAGAGCTCGGTATTCGAGCCGGTTATGTAGTCCTTTGGATATCGGGAGAGAAACGTAGATAGATCCTGCTCACGGATAAATGTTCCTTGGGATTTGGGATGAGAGTGATTGTAGGGCTATATTCAATCGTGCAGCATCTACATAGGTATAGGAACTCATCTATCTTCTTGCAAAAGAGATACATTCCCGTGGTATGATTTACTCTTACTCGATATTCGAAGAAAGGGTAAAATCACACGTGCCAAACTATTCCAAAGCACACCTTTAAACTACTCATCATCCATGGAATCAGTTCCCCAAAAAGCTGAACCCGAGATAGAATTCCAAGGACTACCTGTATTCCATGTCCAAAACAGAAACCACGATATCGATATACCCATATTGACTACTATACCCATCACGCCTTCCACAAATAAACTCCATCTGAAAATCCTAAGCTTGTCTTTCCGGAACTCGATATTTCGTTAAGTGATAATCATCCCATCCCTTCTCTATCAACATCACAAGCTTTTCCTCGCCATCGTTTCAGAGATTATCTTGGTGTACCTTCTATTCCCTTTCCTTTTTCGTCCTTCGCGGAATGTATCCACGACAAGTACGATAGCTATGATAGCCATGATTGATGTAATAATACTTAATACTTACTAACTATCAAACCCAATCCAATTCGCAATCTATATCTCCCAAATGAGAATCTCTCTCTCCCCCCCCAAATATCCACAAAACCTCACCACCTACCAAAAACCCACCATACACATTCCAACGCCAGATCCCAAATCCCACATCCTATCTCCCCACTCCCATCCCATCCTCCCAGAATATACTTCCCTAGCCGATTAATCCCCACCCCAACTCCAACCTCTTCTTCCCATCCCTTACTATCCACACCCCCAGTGCAATACCATCATCCACGTACTATGTAGCATTTAACTTTCCCCACAACCACACTACGCTACTCACCCAAAGTATCCGAAATCCACTATCATATTCCCTCGGGTAATATGGAATATTAGTACGTATATCGGTATCCTGGTACCAAGAAACTAGTTCGTATGGATCTACTAAGTTTAAGTTACTCGTGCGGCCAGAAAGTATGCAACTCCGACGCTAGATGCTCATACCACAAGATGGTAAACTACAAGAGGACTAACCTGGTTTTCATAGCGCCGGGGTTGCATACTTTCTGGCCGCACGAGTAGTATGATGAATGGTATGATGGTATGATAGTATGAACTAGCGAGGATAGATAGATATTCTCTAGTTGGACTATTGAAATAATGAAAATGTTAAAAATGATGAAGAAAGTAAAAATAATAATAGTAATGATAATAATATTTGATATTCAAACTAGTGAATGAAAATAATAAAACCCTATCGAATCTCAAAGTAGTCAAATCCAATTCCCTAGCTCAAATCATTCCATCCCAATCCATCCCATTATTTCTCACTCCCAAGCTCCCAAGCTCCCAAGCTCCCAACCCCCCTCTTCCGCTAACATTTAAACTCTAAACTAAACTAACCCATCCATTCCAAGACCTTCACTCTCCAAACCTTGATTTCCCCCGATCAATCAACTAATGCACATCATTCTGCACATCATCTACCACCTCACCTCGAAAGAAAGTTTCTCGTCGAGATTCTAAGCCTTGACATCTGTCATTGATAAGTTGATAACGCTATCTAGTATCAACACATACCTACATAAAAATTAGGTATTCTAGGCGACCGAGTGAGTAGAAAGAAACTTTCTGAAGATCTATTGAGCGCCAAGAGATGAAATGGGAATGGCAATGGAGATATGATGTGATGATATAATATGCAGATCGGAGAATTCCATTTGCAGACGACGTTTTGGGTTTCGGGTTACTGGAGAGGGAGAGGGAGAGTAGAGTTTATTTTATGGATGTATCTCGTATAGAGATTTAGGTTTCGTTGCTAGAGAAGAGATGGATAGATGGATGAACGAATACGAAAGCCGCAGAGTAAATCTCAAGAGAAAAAATGAAAATACGCCAAGGGTTTCCCTCTCAACGATATCTAGAATTACTAGCTGCGAACCACGAACCGCGAATGTGAATGTGGATATCGTGGTAGGTTGAGGGGCATGACATGTTCGTGACGGATATGTGATGAATGGCACAGTGTGGATATTACATTGTGCTAGCAGGTTGACGTAAAAAGAGTCATGAATACATTTCTCGAAATGGATAATCACATTATAGCAATTTTTCCCGAGGGAGTGAGGGAGGGATGGAGGGAGTGAATGATGCAGATTCTAGAATTGTATCGATTCGCAACTCACCAAAGTATAATCGTGGAATTCCTCATGTTCATAGAAACTTTCCCAAGTTCTTCCCACTGACGTGTGTAGAATCCAGAACCGTATCCATTCGCATCTTTTCGCAACTCAACTCACTCAACTCATCATCGAAGCACAAGCAAAAGCAAAAGCACAAGCATCAGGAACTTCCCACAATCACATCATCACATCAACCCATCAACCCATCTCATCATTGCCCTTCTCACAATCCCACAATCCTACAATCCCATCCCGCTCTCCCATTCCCATTCCCATTCCTCATGCACGTGCATCATAACCATAATCCCCATCATTCTCTGCCACCCCATCCCTCCCCCCTTAGAACCAGAGAGGAAAGATTACACTCCCATCTACAATTCCACTTCACTACTACGATTTCCTTCTGCGATTTCCTTTCACCGAGAAAAGAAAGAAAGAAAGAAAGAGAGTGCGTATCCATCACATCCAGCAACACACCACACCATACACACCATACACACCATACACACCATACACACCATACACACCATACACACCATACACACCATACACACCATACACACCATACACACCATACACACCATACACACCATACACACCATACACACCATACACACCATACACACCATACACACCATACACACCATACACACCATACACACCATCAACAACAACAAAACTCGCCTCGCCATCTACCTTATCCAACAAGTACCTTATCCAACAAGTACCTTATCCAACAAGTACCCCAGTAATAAGAAGCACGAGAAGCACGAGATGAATAAATAAACAAATAAACAAACAAACAACAAAAGGGAAAAGAAGCATGAAGCGATGAAAGAAAAGTAAACTCAAGTAAAGTCAAGTAATTTGAATTGAATAACATGTCATGACATGACGAGGACCAACTAACCACCCGATGAACCACCCGATGAACCAACCTGTCGCTCTCGCTGTAACATCTTACAATGTATGATTGATTACATGGGAGAAGATATCTACCTCTTAGCCCCTTATCTCTCTCACATCTCTCACATCTCTACCCCCTATCCCCTATTTATTCCCTTTCTCTTCCGCTTCCGCTTCCCCTCCCCCCACAACCAAGTTTGCAACAAATATATCCCCCAATCTCCAATAATCTTGTTCTACTCCCTTCTCTTCCCCTTCCCCTCTCCCTCTTCCTCTCCCTCTTCCTCTCCCTCTTCCTCTCCCTCTTCCTCTCCCCTCTCCCCATGCACCATCATCTCCTAGTGAGAGTAGAATAAAACTACAACCCCAACCCCAACACTATCAACACTACTATCAACACTACCACCAACAGCATACATGTATATATATACACATAAATTAAACAATCAACAAGTCAAAAATCTAAACACTTTTATATCTCTATAGCTCGACAAGTTTCTTCGATTATCGTACTAACTAACAATTACCAACAATGACATATCATCATTGGTTGCTTTGTAGTACATAAACTTTTGCCCAAGTTTGTCCCAGTAACCCTCCAAAAAAATATGATATGCAGACTCAATAAAACAATTTTGCGGAAATGCTGTCAAACTATTGGTTTATTCATTAAAACTAATAGAATAACGCAGACCGCAAACATAAAGTTGTTAGACTTTCAAACCCGGCAAAATAATCTGAATGCCCCATCTCCCTTCTTTGCCCGTTTACGAAAGAAAATCCTTTTGCTTTCACGCACCGTGAAGCCTAACAGCCACACCCGGATCAAACCCCTCATGCGTGTATGACAACTCCCCAACCCCGTTCCGTTTGCGTGCAGAGTAATGAAAAATAAAGTGGCGTGTATTCAATCCCTCAACGAGGTAGTAACAGCCATAACCAAATGCGAGAGAATACAACCATCCACCACCCCCATGTACCGTGTTTTCCACATAGAACTACGTGATCATCAAATATTTGCATCATGTACGGCAGCGAACCGAATAGAAAAGGTCCTTCTAAAAACTTTGAAAAGGAAAACTTGCAAGACCAAACAACCTCAAACGCGAACCCAGATATGATACACATGATACAACTTAATGCTCATACTTGGTTTGAGCTGGATTAGCTACAGCGAATGTTAGCGCCGGGTCAATCAATGGGGAGAAGTGAGGGGATAATGACATTGGTGGCTATACATATGGTTTGAAGACCCGTAAGGCGAAGCTGGGTACCCGGTGTAGTGATCCATGTTTGGCTGAGCATTGCCGTAGCCTTGCAAATGTTGGACGGAAGAAGCTGGTGCTTGGCTTTGCTGGTATTGGTTTGGAACCTGTGCACCAGGTTGGTACCCAATAGGGGTGGAAATGGGTGGAAGTTGAACATTCGACCGCGAATAGGCCGCAGAGCCGGCCTCGGGATGGGCTTCCGGAACAGCGGGAGCACCACCGGCACGGGCGACTTCTTGCTCCTTGCGTTGCTGCTCCTCCTCCTTCTTGCGAGCTTTCCACTCTTTTCGAATTTCTTTGAATTCTGCGCGCACCAGACGTTAGCTTGCCAATGTTTCACGACGTATTTTTGATCCATGCTAGCGAGCAAGGTTATCGCCAATCGATGTCAGACCTAGTCCCACGCCTCTTGTAACCACCCGTAAATGGCACTGGGCCCGGTCAAATGATCCGTCGAGGCAGGGTGAAACCCCCCCAAGGGCTCATGTAGAATGGCGAATAATTCTCCGACGGTCCAACGAAGGAATGGAGAATCACATGTGAGAAATCAACATACCTTCTGGTGTACGTTTGTTTCCATGGGATTGCATGGTTACGTGAGCATTAAGATGGTTCAATGTACCATACGCTTTCTCACATCCTTGATGTCCACACTTATACATACGTTCAATTTCTTCAAATCGTCTTCTAGGTCGCTTCTGTTGACTAGATCCCGGGATGGGAACAAATGAGTAAATCTGGGGCAAGCGCGCGTCCTGTTAATTCTTAGTTGTTCTGCAAAGTGACATGGAAAGAAAGATAGACCGGGGTGCAAATCACGCGTCGATTCTCGCGCCGCGTTCTGCACATCAAAACAATGCGACGCGCGCTTCAGATCTCACGCGGGGAATGCGCGCACCGTGCACGGGATAGAAGATGTCACTTACTTGGCTGGGTCGTCCCGCGGAAGCTGGGAGCGACTGGGCTTGAGGACTGGCAGAAGTATAAGGCGTCTGGACCATTCCGGCTGGGTGGTTTGCGACACTTGGGTGGTTTGGGTGGTTTGCGACGTTGGGATTGGGGGCAGAAGGGTCGGCGTAACCGTGCCAATTGGGTCTTGGTTGCGAGTACATCGAGCCGCCGGAGTGTGTCGGTGGGTATTGGTGATGCATCTGTTCTTGTGCGGAGTATGTGGTGTGTTGTGGGTTGTACGGAGGGTAAGTTGGGCTGGAGGCCGCAATTGATGGATCTATAGGAACATCCTGGTCAGACTTGATTTGCGAAGATTGATGGGTTGAACGGCCATCTTGCAAAGGTATTGACGGACTTGTTGGTTGAGCCATTCCTCCACTGCTATTGCTACTATTGCCCGAATAATGTGCTCTGTGTAAGTGATCAAAGTTGGCCGAACGCGCCGACGATGGGGGGTACGCAGCACCGTACTCGGAGGTTGGCGTAGCTGTTGTTGAGTATTGGTTCGAACGAACGTCTTGATGTTGTGGTGGATACTGCGCAGCAGATGTATTATCTGCAGGGGAATCTTCAGATTGAGCGTCTGTGAAGGCGTGTGGATAGGGCGTTTGCAAACCTGACTGCGTGTATGCGGTAGACCCTCGTTCCATAGAGGTGTGTTTCTGACCGTTTGTATATGCCCCAATAATTGTACTTATGTTTGCTTCTGTCTCGTCAGGGGGATTCTTACGCTCAATGTCGTGGGTGGATGTTGAAGGTAAAGTATTATTGAAGGGATGCTGTGTGGAGGCCAGGGACATATCACACTTGGAAAGATTTCTTCAAGTATAGACTTGACGTTGCCTAGTGTATACTTCAAGGAGAAACTTATAAGTCCGTCGAAAGTAAGAAGGAAGAAGGTATGATGTATTTTTAGAATCGAGGGCAACGATGTTCTTTAAGTAGTAGGCGCCTCGAGGGTGATGCGAAGAGAAGTTGATGGGAAGAGACAATTGATTGGTCGAGAAGCCAAGGAGACTACCTTTGAGGAGAGAGCAAAGTTATGATGCTTGGACTGAGATGGAATATGGGTCTTTATGGGATTTAAAGTTTAGTAAATAGTTGAAGATCGAAACTCTGATGATCAAGTTTGGTAGTGAGAAGGTAGTGGGTGGAGTGTTCCCAGAATGGACAAGACTCGAGGAGGGAGGACTAGAGACTGGAGTTGGAGTTGGCGAAAAGTTTCCGAAGACCGGTGTCTTGGGAAACCGAGTCAAGTTCGAGTCAAGTTCGACTCAAGTGTCCAAAGGTTCGCGGTGGGTTTTGGGAATATTTTGACGACGATATGGTGATCTAGAGATTGATTTTTTGACTTTTTTTTTTTTTTGATTTTTTTTAATTTTTTTTTAATAAAAAAATAAGAGGTTGACGCTAGTGTGTAGCGTGTGGGTGTGTGGGTGTGTAATAAAAATCACCGTAACCTTTTTCAAGAGATTGTTTGGGGAATTGGGAAATCAAGAAGTGTATGTAACAAGGTAAGAAGGAGGGCGAGCGTATAATAAAATGGATGAATGTGGTTTGGATTGATTATTGGGATTGCCAATTCGAGGTAAGTGTGAGTGGTAGTGTGAGTGGTAGTGTGAGTGGTAGTGTGAGTGGTAGTGTGAGTGGTAGTGTGAGTGGTAGTGTGAGTGGTAGTGTGAGTGGTAGTGTGAGTGGTAGTGTGAGAAGTGGTGGTGGTGGTGGTCGTCGTAGTAGTAGTAGTAGTAGTGTGGTAGTAGTGTGGTGGTAGCTGTAGTAGGTGAATTGATGAATTGAATTGAATAGAATAGAATTGATTTAATGGTGGGTGATTGATGAATTGATTGATAGATTGAAGGTGGTGGTGGGTGGGTGGCTTCTTCAATGATCAAAAGGTAATTAAAACAAAAACAAAAAAAAAAGGTATCTCAATCAACTCTTCCTTCTTATTAATAATCAAAGAAAGAGAAGAGAAGGAAAAAAAAGAAGAGAAAAAAAAGATCAGAGTTTTGTGGAGTACCTTACTGTACCGTACTGTACCGTACTGTACTGTACTGTACTGTACCGTACCGTACCGTATGTGCCTAGGTTGGTAAGAGTGAAGGAAGAGTCAAGGAAGAGTCAAGGAAGAGTCAAGGAAGAGTCAAGGAAGAGTCAAGAGTGAAGAGTGAAGAGTGAAATAAAAGTAAAAGTAAAAAAGGCAAGAAAGAGTAAGAGTGGCTGATGCTGATGCTGATGCTGATGCTGATACTGAGTGACTCCAGCGACTGATGATTGATTGACTGATTGACTGATTGATGGATGGATGGGTTGACTGATTGATACCGATTTGATACGATCCTTGCTTGAGAGGATACCCAACACCCAAGTTCCAAGTTCTAACCTAGGACAGGACAGGACAAGACAAGACAGGTAGGTACGGAGCAATGATGAAAGTGCCTCGGAATGATCAGAGCAATCAAGGATCATCAATTAATAAAATTGAATCGAGAAGAATTGTTTTGATTCTCTCTTTCCTTGTAATAATAATAATAATAATAATTCAATTCAACCCAATCGAAAATTAAAAATTAAAGTTGAATTGAGTTGAATTAAATTGAATTAAATCGAATTAAATTCAATTGGACGAATCAAATCAATCAAATCAATCAAATCAATTCTTCACCCGCAAAATTCGATAAAAGCGGGAAAGTGGCAAAATCTTTCTTACCGATTTCCGAGTATGCGATATCCTTGCAAGGTACCTACGTAGGTCGGAGGGACAGTGCTAGGAAGGTAGTAGACTGTAGAGTAGGTACCTAGGTATTGATTGTATTGTATTGCTTGGTGACCCACTTTTCGCTTGGAGATGTGATTCGATTCGAGTAAAGTCTTGGGTGTCAATCTATGGAATTAATGCGTGCCTGTGGTTCTGGGAATTCGGCTTCTTCTGCTCTTCTGCTTCGAGGTCTGTTTCTGTATCTTGAGTCTGTGCTTTTTAAAGTTTCGCGTTATTGTAGTGGTGTCGTGGTATCTTAGGATCTTAGTATCTTAGGATCTTAGGATCTCAGTATCTTAGTATCTTAGTATCTTAGTATCTTAGTGTCGTGGGAATGGTCGCTCGTACTCGGGGTGTATCTAGAACTCAGATAGTCTGCAGGTTGAGAAGCTATACTCTTATCCCCTCTTGACTCAACTAGGGAATAAATTCGTTAGATCCGATGCAATTTAGGTCCCAAGAGCTTGCGCTATCAGAATTGTTCACTTGCAGATGGTATTGTGAACAATTGGCAATGGGAAAGAAAATGATTTCTCGGTATGCTTGGTTTGGGATAGTGGCTGTGGGGTTCTTCGGAAAACTTTCTTTCTCTCTTCTTTCGCTTCAGTCAGTTCAAAGAAAGAAAGAAGAGAAAAGAAAGAATAAAGGTATCATTGACCGAGTGCTCTGAATGGCTTGTTCGAGATTCCACATATGATGAATGAGTAAGCAACGATGATGATTCCTTGGCTTATTAGTGTCCAAGATGTTGTGTTGCGTTGGGGTTGGGGAGACGACGGAAGAGTGAGGAGCTAGACCAGTTGGCGCGTGGCCGGAGTAGATATGGGTGACTTATACCTGTATTTGCTAGTTGAAGTTGACACCAAAACTTTATCGGCTGAAGAAAACGATCGTTCTTTAGAATTGACCGTAAGCCCTAGGTAGTAGGACTGTAGGATACGCCGTTGAGTTTGAGTTTGGGTGTGATAGTCTGGCAGTGGGAGTCCGGCAAGAATGGTATTATGGTAGTAATAATCGTTGCACGCCCGTTTCGCAATGGATGGCCAACCTGGTAAACTTGGAAATCGCTGGGACTGAATCGTGTATGCGCTATGCCTGTCTGAGAAAGCCTCCGTCAGCTGATAATCGCGAGCATACAGTTGAAATGCGTCAAAATTACCTTTGGTCTCAAGTCTAAGAAGTCTTGGGCCCAAGAGCGTTGTAGATCTCTTTGCAATCCTTCTTCTCACTGCCAAAAACTCCGGGCGAAAGTGTCTATGTGACAATGACACGATGTGAAGATGTCTCGTCAGTGGTCACGGCAATTAATGTTTAATTCCTATGATTGAGAGTTTGAGAGTTGCTGCTAAACCTTAATTTCGATGACTTCTACTGAGCGAGAATCTGGGTCTGTTCACAAACCCACTTCTCTTCACAATATTATCCTGGTCACAGTGGAGTAGGGGCGCGTTTCAATCTTTCGATATGATGATGCAGAGGAAAGTCCAGAACACTTTTTGCCGTTTGGCTGAGAGGGGAAAGTCGATGTCGTAGTAGTATTACAAATCCTTATGACGACGGTTTGAATTGAATTCGGAATCTCACGGATGTCTGCGGAGGGAATACGAACTGCCGTCACGTCTCGATGTCTGGAGGAAGAATCTGAGAGTCTGCTCGTCTGCTTGACAATACAGACAGTCCTTTTTTGTTTTTTTCTTCTTCTTTGGAATTCACCAAAGGCACGAAGATGTACTTAAAAAAGTGCCCGCCCTTAGGTTGAATAAACGGATATGATTAATCTTCTTCGACTTGATGCCCCTATTATCACTATATTGGCGTGTCGTGTAATGGTTCTGTTCGTCCGATCTTGTCACCAAAGTGGTGGTGGATACAGGACAAGTAATGCCAGGAGACTTGTACTGTAGCTCTTCCAAATGGAGAATCGTTTCTGTTGATACTGGCGTTTGTAGTGTACGGGTTTGGGCCGTGATTGGTATGGTATGTATCGAGGGAAGTTATAGCGTATGCCCGTCCACAAATACCCAGAAGGATCTTGGTGTGGGTGGTTAGTTGGATGATCTGAAGAAATTCGTACGATTATGCTTATTTGGTCCAGTTGATATCCCCTAAATGTCTGGGCTAGCAAATGGCAGAAACTACCCACGACGCGTCGTGCCCTCTTTTGTGTTAATAAACAATTCTCGGAAGTGAGTCGAGGGATAGAAGTACGATGGATGTTTCGCGTCGTCGTAGATGTCTAATTTGTATCTTTGTAAATAAAGGATTGAAATTGCGTCTATTCACAATGCTTTGGTAGATTTGTTGTAATGTATATTTGTTGCTTGGTGGCAGAGGGAGGTGAAGACTGGATAAATCCCGTCTGTTGGGTCCGCAAAAATGATTACTGTTGGACAACTTATATCTGTCAGTATGAATCAATTAAAATTGGGTGAAGCAGATGCGCATAAGGCGCAAATGCACTCTTTACGAAAGAGATCAGAAATCTTCTCCTGACACAGAGATTGGAAGTTTCAAAGCTTCAATCAAAAAGTCTTTGATATTGATTGATAGCGATGTCATTGTTGATTTTCGCATGGGAATATTGTCTAATGATGGAAGCTAACTTACAGTGACTAGCGCAGAGAGAGAGAGATGGATGTCAAAGCCTCGGATGAATCCTTTGGCAAGCCCCTGCACCAATGCGAAGCGTTGATGGGGAATGATAAGTAATAAGTCGTCTTTTAATTAATCTTTGTACACGTGATATCAATTGACAGTTCGATAGAAAGCTTCGATATAGCTTAAATCGATTTAGGAATAGATGAGTACAATGTTAACAATCTCGAAGATTTAGTATGGATGCCGCACTGCGTATGCCGATGGTGTGGCGGTAGTGTTGACGGAGGGAATGGTTGAATAACGCTTGTGTAGGCGACCCAGACGTGCGGGAAGCGACTATGATTTGGGGTCCTCTGAGAGGGGGGGGGGTTAGTCTAGGCAATAATGCCAGAACTAAGTCCAGTGCTTACTTGGATTAGGCGTTTGTTTCTACCGAACGACAATCGCGCGCTTCGTTTCATCTATTAGCAAATCTTGCTACCCTAATCCACGTCTAGTAGATGCTTTAGTTAGTTTGATAAATTCGTCTATCGTGATAACAGGGCTCAAGCAATACAGTACAGTAGTGCTAGACAATCCATGGATGGAGAGAGTGGAGTGGGGTGGGAGACTACTGACGCGCGTAATGGCCCTGGTTTGTGTTCAACAATTTTATTTTTTCTTGACTGTCGGCTGCCCCCGAGTTGTTGTCTCTCGGTATATGCTAATGGTAAAACTAGGAAGAAGGGGGTCTAGGGAGGTAAATAAGGGTCTGGAGTAAGAGGGAACCCAAAAAGGTCGGGAAAGGGTTAGCTGATGTTTGATCTACTTCGAGTCGGTCAAAAAGATTACTCGCACGAATGCTTAGAAGGAAATTGGTGTTCTAGTGAGAATGTTTTGGAAGGCCTGGGCTGAGAGATGCGTGTCAACCCTGAACATGCGTGCTCTTAGCGTCAGAAAATAGGATGGGGTGTGTGCCAAGGATGAAAATGTAACGAATAGAACGAATTATACAGGTCAATCAGTGTAACCAGCGGTCGGCCAGATTTCACGGGAAAGGTGAACTAGGAAGAGACTAGGATCAAAGACTCCTGGACGTCAGTCGGTGTCATGTTCATTTTAACCACTCGCTCAAAGTTCAACCAGGGGGTCCACGTTTATCGAAGAAAGGATGGGGAATCTTTTGAATGAAAACTCCGTAGCTTTCAAATTGCCAATATTGGCAAGCTAAGCCTTGAGGTGAAGGAAGTATTGAATGGGATCATGCGCTATAGGTCTCAAACGAGAGAATGGTAGCCATTTCTAAAATTTGATCATGTACGATTGAGCATGTTGTGACGATGTGATAATGGGATGATGGCAAGTGAG
Source organism: Botryotinia globosa (assembly GCA_014898425.1). NCBI lineage: Eukaryota > Fungi > Ascomycota > Leotiomycetes > Helotiales > Sclerotiniaceae > Botryotinia > Botryotinia globosa. The sequence goes on from RCSZ01000002.1 coordinate 996,518, forward strand.
AGAGTTTACAAAGAATGCCTACATGCAGGTGGTGAGAGTCGCTGATACTGTACATGATCGATTGGAATCATCTAGGAATGGTTAAAAGAAGGCATAATATATCTGATATATAGTCGCATTTGATATGTGTACTTCTCAGGCTCTCTTGGCACCAGAATGGCCTCACTATCATATCAATCTTCCGTTTCTCGTTTCTCGTTTCTCGTTTCTCGTTTGGACAATACAATGAAGGGGGGAAGGGTCGGGGTTGGGGTTTGTGGATGAGTTGTCAACTTGTCATCCAACTCCATGATCCATCATAAAAAAAACTTTAAAAGATTGATGTATAATTATCCATAGCTGATTGCGGATTGATGATCATCTGGGTACCGCATACATAGCCTACATACTCGTTGGAGGATGTCGCTGCACTGAAACGAAACGAACCGAACCGAAGCTTCCTTTTCTCTCCATCCCCATCCCCATCCCCAATTGGCATGTGATATATGATTGTGTTCGGTTTCGTTTGTCTACGTAACCAACGTGCAGGAGTTGAGTGGTGGCAAGCCTCATAATTTGACAGATATCTATCTACATTTACTCCTTCTTGCCGCCGCTGGCTATTGTCTAATCTGGCTGCATTCATTACTTTATTGATGATTCGTGCTCGTTTTCTGTCATATCAGATATTTCGGGGATTTATTGGATTTGTCGGAATAACAGTTTGTCCTCCTTCCCTTGACAAATTAATGAAGACTTTCATTGGTTGACACGGGTGAGTTCACGATGAATCACTTTGCATTTTGATGCTGATTTGGGATGACGACTTCAGCTTGCCGAGATTGAAGTTATCATCGGATTTAAATGCTGTGAAGAGAAGAGAAATCGATGCGGATTACGATTTTGCGAACGTTGTGTTGTAACTTGCAAAATAATAATGTCACTCCATATCACTTTTTTCTATTTTACATCTTTCTCAGCTGACCAACAAATAACATACATGGCACCATGGCACCATGGCACCCAGGGGGGGAATCTGTCCACTTTCAAGCTCTCTGTCCGCACATTCCCCTCTTTCTGATTTTTCATCTCCACTCTTGTCCCATAATTCGTCTTCTAAGATGATTCAAAGATGATCAATTCGGACGCGCCCAGCCAAACAATTGAATAAAATGTCCGTGGCTTCCGCCGACAGGATCCAGATTCCAGAGACGAAGTGCGCAGCGTGGAGCGTGGAGCGTGGATTATCAAGGATGAATGAGAAATCCTTCGATATCGAAAAGGCAACAAGTGATCGCAAACGAGAAATATCTTTACCCTTCGGTTCCACTATCTTGTGGTACCTACTCTTACCTATGTAGAGATACTCGCGAGTCGCGACATCCGACCGAAAGAGGAGAAACAGGATGTGCTGCACATCCCACCCATCATGCATGATCCATCGTCGAATGTATTTCTCGGAAGAGCGGACATTGAATACCACCAGGTCACAATTTCACAAAGTTACAGATGCAAAGCAACACCTATCTCACATCTGCCGTTACTTTGGCAAGGGTTCGTTAGGATAGAATATGTGATATGCGGTTCTGCGCCTGCAGCTTTCCTCACTCGGTGAGATGTGTGTGGCTGAAAGGGCGCAGTACGCAAAAGTGGGAGAGTACTTTGTAAAGAGTGGTGCGAAGGGGAATTCCTAGTCATTGCTAACTTCCGGGACTGAGTCGAAAAAGGTCATGAAGTTTTGAGCAGAGCATATACTGTACATACATATACATAACATTGAAGTGGTTCTGAAGACATGTCGTCCAGATTGAACCTTGAGATATTCCAGATCTTAGTTCTCAGATAAGCATTTTATGGTACTGAAATCATAGTGTTGTGCACTTAAGTCGTGGCTTTGTGTTAACTAAAATCGTTCACCCGCAGTAGCAGCTCCCGACATAACGGTCATGGGAATCCATTAGCAGGCCTTTGGTTTGGTCATCTACTACGCGCGTCTGTGAGTGGTGGAAGCGACTTAGTAAGAGATAAAAATGGGATTCTGGCAATTATGGGAAAGCATCATTTCTCAAGGGCGACGCCTATTTTACCCAAAGAACCAGGGGAAGATGAGACTAGATAGATCGCCATTTAGGGGCGATCTAGTAGCAACTTGTTTTGATATCAGGACAATTAGCATCAAACTTAATAGATGTCAAATTGTTCATGAAGTCTCTTGAAGAACAACTACCTTGATCATACAACAACCACAACCACAACCACAACCACAACAACAACAGCACCAGCACCAGCACCAGCAGCGACAATGAAAGACACTCAACGCCCCCCAAGACTGGGATGAGTTATGAAAATATGATAGATCATATTTCTCCAATTTTCACTGCATATTGGGATAACAGGAGTTGTATTCAGTAATCCATCATCCATCCATCATCCATCCATCCCTCTATGAATAAATGATATGTGGCACCATCATCGATCCATGATTAACCTTTCTACTGTTATTTCAAGCAGGTATGTGCGACACGGCAATCCACTCCCACCCATCTTTTACATTTGATTTCCTGTCCCCTTTGAGATCCTCGTATATGTCGACGAAACAAATTGATATGAGCATCACAAGAATCCCTGGGAGGTGGAAGGAAGGCTTGAAGCACGCACATACATACAATCTCCATTTCTCGGACTACGAGCACTGTATGGGGGATCACGAAAAGCATCTGACCCAATCATTTAGCCCCCAAATGTTGATTCTTGTTTTTGACGAAGAATGGAGCAAATGGATCCAGAATTTGGAAATGAAAACGCATGAGTTCAGTGTTCAGTGTTCAGTGTTCAGTCTGCTCAATTCCCACATGGAGGCTGGGGGGGGAGGGGGAGCTCGGTGTCAAGACTCAAGAGTCAAGACAAGTCTACGCTTTGTGCCAATACCATACCATACCATGCCATGCCATGCCATGCCTCTCCCAAATTGTCTCAATGCCTGAATTGGTTTGATATTGAATATTAAACATTAAACATTAAACATTGACCGGACTTGATTGATCAGTGATCTGACCAAGTCCTCTCCCCCATGTAAGATGCAACAAATTCTTCTTCGGCGAAAATGATGATACAGTACGTAAAACGACCGGGAAATCTTCTCCCTATGTTCCATACAAATCCCTATCTCGGTTTGTGTTACATGATTGTAACTTCAATTGCCAATCAAAGCATTCCAACATCCAAAAACATCTCCATGGAGGTGAACCTAGGAAGAGAAAGCCATAGCGTTGTCTAGAACTGCTTGCTTGCTTCAAAGTACATACATACACTCTTGATGCTCATATATTACTCATCGGACGTGGAGGGGGAAGTGCTTACTTACTTGCTTACTTACTTACATGCATCTCTATCTACTGGAGTCGCCAATATGGAACTGGAGATAATCCGCCTCGAGCCCGTCTGTGAGTCTGTGAGTGTGTGAGTCTGTGAGTCTGTGAGTGTGTGAGTCTGTGAGTCTGTGAGTGTGTGAGTCTGTAGTCTGTGAGTATGTGACTTTCCTTTCTTCGTATACGCTCGTAATTAAAGTTTAGCCCGTTACTCGATTCATGTTTAGGTGGCAACATGAGGAGCAAGGTATACTGCATCACAAGGTTTAGTGTCGATGCTACCTTGTACATCGTCTTGCAATGTGCATACTTCGTACATATGATACATGAGAAAGGACTCGAATAGTTTCCCCTGTCATGTCGTAGCTGCCGCTTTCCAGACTCAGTTCCAAGTTCCAAGTTCCAACTTCCAATCCCTCCCTTCACTCCGCTGACTGCGGGACCATTCATTCACAAAGTGGATTTCTTAATACGGGTACGACAAGGTTTACATTCTCTCATGATGACTAACACAATGGGATGGTTTGAGGATCAAATCAAATGAAATCATTCCGTTCCCTTCTTCTTTCGTACATGGTCATCCAAATGTAGACTCTCATCCGAAGATTATATCTACATATATAGGATTCTCCTTTAGCTACCTAGTCATGCGAGGTCGACACGCTCTCAACAATCATGCAAAATACCGCAATGGGATTAAGCCACCCGTGATGATTCGCCATGATTCCTCGTCGGTTTAAGCCCCTCAAACTGTTTTTGCAAAGCCTTCCCGAGGTGTTTGTCGACAATACCACACGATACGTCTATATCCGCGTGCAGCCGGCAACACTACCCGCCATTCCCTCAATATTTGACTCTCACGAGTCACGACTCACAACCAACTCTAGGCAACGGCATTTGTCCATGGAAAGGTTAGATTTTGAAATCGCCAGTCAATTTTCTACATATTGAAAATGCAACATAGATTCACACAATTTACCCACCCATGCTGAAGCGGAACTGCGTAACATATTTCGCCCAAATTCACCAGTGTTTTTAGTCAGGAACTATAAAGCCAACTCCCCTCTAGTCGTCTCCAATCATCACATCACCACCGAAGACTCTAATTCAAGTCGAGTCTAGGTCTTGTATGATCAAGGCTTTAATCGAATAGTTCCCGTGTCTTCCCCCACTCCATTTCTTTGAGAGTCTTAAACTGGACCCCTCATTCGTTATATTGACCACGCAGTATCAGACGCGGCACAGAAGCAAAAGGAGTGTATGCTTTTTGTAAAATCTCCCATCGGTTTCTATCTGTGTGGACGCACCTACTTCCCAATTCTGTTATGGGTCGCTTCTTCCACTTTATTCTATACGCTCAACGTTCTCTGATTGCCTCAAACTTGATTGTTATCCTAGTTGGATAACCAGCCACCGACATGGGTTACACAAAGATAATCTGTGCGAAAAATCCAATATCGCATTACTTCATTCACACCTCATCAAGTGATCAGACGACTCCTGACTATTACCCCATGCTACTACTACATCCATGAATTCAATCTATACCTCACGCAAAAGTACGAACGCCGACCGTGCACTGCAAAGAATCTTGGTGCTTTCCTCGCTTTCTTAAAGAGTACCAGACTATTTCGAGTAAATAGTGGAGTGGTCCTATTCTGCAACTTACGACAAGACTTTCTGTATACATATAATAACATGTAGAGTATTATAGATCTACCGAACGGAGCCATCTCCGTCCGGTCCTTGGCAGAAGTTCTAGTCCTCGCACTATGAGATCTGCATCATTCCCGCTCGCGGCAATATTAGTCGTAGAGGCCAAAAGAGACGCAGGCTTGAGCACTACGAAAAGCAGGGTCTGGCAGCCATCACCGGTTCCGAAATGAATGCAGATGGATATTTTGAAAAAAAAAAATGGATATTCTGAAAACCTCCATCTTTCGCAAATTGACCCCAATAGAGTCTCTTGTGCAGATACTAACCATCACAACATGCAATCTCATATGTATAGCTACGGGGCAATAGTTTGTCCACACGTAGACGTGTTCGATTGATCTTCTTCCCGATGACCTAAGACTGCAAGATGAATCACAAAGCCTTTCGAAAAATCAACGTCATCAGCCTGGATGTACGAATTACCTTACGTTTTAGCATCAATTCAAGATCGATGTGCATCTGCTATGCTATTCGGTCTGATCTAAAGGGCAGGTCTGAGCTCCTCTATGAAATCGCTAGTCGTCACCAACAATCCGCAATTGCCTGTGCATCGAACAACACATAGTTCAGCTCAATACCCTTAAATTATTGAAAGAGATTGAAACACGGGGTATGCACGTGCCATAAACTTTCACTAATTCGAAGGCTTCGAGGACTAGATTGGAATTCAGGCGCGAAGACCGAAATGACAGTTTCCATTTGCATTGGGTCAAGAGGGCTAAGAATTAAGCTGTTCAAGGTTTTGAAATTGCATCGAATTTGAATTTTGATATATTGGTTTGAAGCGATTTCGACTTCTTATCACATCAGCTCCTTATGACACTTCCTGTCTCATCAGAAACTCTTCACGATGATGCTGAGACAGGGATGGACAGAAGGAAAAGGAAGTGCGAGCGGCCAATTTCTTTCGCAAATGCGTTGTGTGTGTGAATGTGAAAGATACTGAATATGCAGCACATGTCAGGGATGAACATGTGATCGTCGGCATAAAAGTACGAGTCAGGAATCCTTACATGTTGGGCATTCCTGCACCCTCGCCACGGATGATTTGCATCCAGATTCCATATGGAACTGCAGAGATCCATACAAGTGGAGCGGGAGCCAATTCTTCTGCTATCTCCCCCCTGATTCTCGAATCATTATAATATTGGCGAAATACTTTTATTGGAAACGACCTTCTTCCAGTCGAGAGATCAAATGTTGGGCTCGGGCAAATGATTTTTTGCATCGATGCTTGAGAGGGGTCGAGTCATACATTCATACGTACTCATTGCTCGTTTGATTGTTTGCATTGAAATTTGAACCCTTGCTTGCCGCATTTCCTACTCTCTGGATGCAGACATAGCTACTTGCTCGCTTGCAGCTTGCTCGGTTACTTATCAGATGACAATAAGAGACAACAAAAAGCAAATATGTCGGCTCCACATATGCAAAGTACGAGGTCATTCAGGAGTTAGGAGAATGCCTTTTGCACGAGTGTGCGGTGCGACGTTTCTTGTCGTCGCGAGAATATAATGGGGTTCATACAAGGACCAAAGGTGAGTCGCGAGTCGCGAGTCAATACCCTTGAGCATTTTGTTGATTTGCTTGACCGCTGTTGTTTCGAGAGATGTTGGAAAAGAGTAGCTTCGTTGCCGCCGTACCCTTTGGTGTTGATGTTAAGAGAAAGCTTCTCTGTTGAAGTGCATACATAGCAAGTAAGGCATCGTATGGATACACTATTGGCCTAGACCACCTCAATTTTCACCCCTGGATGTATCTTCAAATATGCGAGCAAACCTTCAATGTCATCAACCCTTAACGGTGGAGCTGTGCAATCGTGCTCGCTTTCGTACTTAACATTGTCGGAGCTTTCAGCACACTGGTGGTGTTGATCATGATGACCGTCTACTATAGTATACACATTTAGGCGGGTAATAAGTCGCATCTAGAGTTTCTCCATTGTGGATGATGTTTGAAAGGGGTTCGTCTACGAGGATATGGGATGGGAGTACGTACCACATCTATTTGCCACCTCTTATCTCTCTGTATTGCACATCTCCGGGAGATCGATTCGTATGCATTGATATATTCGCCACATGATAGTGGACGAGAAGGAAGAGAGACCGTGCAAGAAAAGGGTTTGTCCATATCAGTCTGGCACACTTAAGTATTAGATGGCGGAGCATTAGATACACATTTGCAGTACAGTACACATATCTGTCTTTAGTAGACCTCTACTCAATCCAGAAATCTATCAATCCTTCAAAATTCTATCATTCCTCAAAAAAGACCCCCCGAACTGAGACTTGACCTTAGTGAACTGATCTTATGTACGGTACCTAGGTATATAGTGACATGTGGTGTGACTGAGATAATGAGGGTTACGTATCTGGCAATGTATCCAGACTACCTCGAGGCTTGTGAGATGTGAGGGGATGGAGGCACGAGACTCCTGTTTTGAGGATTAGGGCGGTGATGTAGGGTATGCGGTAAGATGAGGTGTGATATAATATGATACAAATAGGAAATTCTATAGAATTGGGCCGATGAATCTGCAGTGATAAACACATGTAGAGTGTCGTATGTGAAGCACGGAGAGGAAAGGGGAGGCGGAGGGGGAGTTTACGTATGAAAATAGACATGCTGCATCGGATCTCTGATGTTTTGCATCTGCTCTCCTTTGGGAATCTCAATAATCTTTGATATAGGGACGGAGATGCGAAGTTTGATGTGGATCCTGGGTTGTTGCTCGGGGGAGGAAGGAGGGGGGAAGGGGGAGGGTGGTTGTAATGTACACTTCTTCACCACTCTTCTCAAATGTCAGATGTCCAAAGTATCTATTTTTTATCCTACATCCGTGCAACGATTTTCCCCTCCTAATCCAGCAAAGGTTTCTGGATCCACTCGATCTCCTTCCATGCGTATCTTCATCCAATTCAAGACGTCTCTTCATCGTCGCCGCCCTGGTGTCGGATTCGCTATCTCATCATCTTGGGTCTTGGTTGGTACATCCTATATCTAATTTTCGCCTAGTCTTTGATTTCCTTGTCTGTTTCCTGAATTACCTTTTCTTCCGATATTTTTGACTCTAGCATTCTCCTTTGTCTGCTCGAGAGGGAGGGTGTTGATGTCCCCGTTCTCCGTTCTCCTAAAGAAAGAAGGGATAAGAAAGAAGTCGGTCGGTTTGAAGTAATGGCGCATATATATTGAACGGTCCGGATTTTTGGAGCTGAGATCTAAAGCATAATTTTGGAACTTTGTTATCTGGAACTGGATTGGATGTTTGGATCGAGCATGCAGGTGTTTGAGAAGATTAGGTGATTAAAGGGAAATAGATAATTGAAAGGAGTTGAATATCTGGATTGAGTTCAATGTATCTTCTCTTTGAAGTACATTCTGGAATATTGAATGTACTGAGCTCGCTGAGAAGGTTTTTCTTCAAAATCCTCAGTTTCAATCATCCGCTTCGTGAAAACGAGGTGTTATTGCTATTGGCATGCAACGAACACCATTTCCAGTTGAGACTCCAACGTTGGGTTGTTCCTTGACGAATACAGTTCATGGTGAGCATCTTATTGTTTCAAACTGACAGCCATTCAGTGCGCAGCGAGACACGTTGCTTTAAAAGACTTCAAGTATGAGAAACAAAGCACCATCAATACATCTCCATACCGACCTCGTCCTAAGCCACAGCATTCCATCAACTGACCTCTGGATATTGTGTGTTGTGCACTTGTAGTTTTCCGTTCACCAGATCCAGATTTCTCATATGTCGGCGTGATGGTTCTCTCCTCGGTAGAGAAGACTAGCAGAATCATATCAAAGATATCTTCTCGCCTTCATTCTAATACCCTTCAAGAGCGTTGCGTAAAGGGGAGCATCTTGTCCAATGATTTGCTCCTTCTCGTTCATCTTCTTTAAACACAATCTTATGGACTGGGAATATGTAAAACAATCGATGTTCTCACAGAATTGACTCTTCTCTTCTATGCGACTGCTTTTGTTTTCGTGATATTTCGACAATTTGTAAAGCTCGATATATCAAATTCTGTGGTTGGATTTGCTGGGGAAGATGATGAATACAGTCTTCCTGACTCGAGCTCCAAAATCGAGAATCAGCAGACACTAACCCACACCAGTAATAGCGAATGCTTTGTTGATTCAATCTATCTATAGCTAATGCTTCGCCGTCAATGCTATGCGCCTATGTAAGTCTAATTGAATAAGATTATAGGAAGAAAGTCATAGAAATTACCTAGTTCCCCCGGATACCCTCTGAATCGCCCGTGACAAAGTCCCGCAGTGTCCAACACTTGTAGCCTGTGATACCTATACTTTCAATGAAACCAACACTAATTACACCAAATCAACATGCAAGCTATGAATGTTTGAACATTCAACATTTTAAAATATCTGAATCTTCTAGCCAGATCGAGAAGGAATTGAACGCTTCTGATTGTCGGATTGCAGCCTGGATTTCTGGTGACCCTGGGTACACTGAGAAGTCGAATGAGTAAAGCCCGTTTGCCCTAAAGCCCAATAACTAAACCAGATGCACATTATCTCAGAGGCACAAACTAAGTACAATCTCCTGGCCAAGCAAAATTTGAGTTGCGTTGGTTGAGCTCTGATATTGGTCTATCAGAGCTTGTCTTCGGTGAATACTTAGCGCGTACTTAAACCAAGAAAGGGCTAACAACAGACCAGAACGCATGACCAGGTTTGAGAGTTAAATGTTCAGAGAAACTTTGGACATCCAAAAAAGAACCACAGGGCTTTAACAGCTAACAGTAGAGAGATGAATCTTTGACCTGCAGACAAGAGAAACACCTGCTTGCTGTTGAAAGCTTAGTGTGGTTTGCAAACTGCTGTTTATTAAGTAGTTACTAGTATATCGAATAAATCGGATTATAGCATTGGCGCAGCAATACGTTAGCTCGGATCTACATTGATTCCTGACAATCTTCTACACATGGACATCATGGAAAGACATGAGACACGAGCGGGCAATCGCACATAGTGAATAGATTTTAATGGAAGAAAGGGCAATGGAAAGATATTGTTTGCTACGGCTTGTCTCTATGGCCCCCAGGTAGCTATTCTTGGGTGCAGTCTCCGGGTTACTAGCCAATACTGACGAAAGGTCCATTGTCACAAAAGCCAATTAATCAATACGGCAGCGTTGTCCCTGGGACAAACAAGTTACCATATACAAATTTGGGGCCGTCTACCAATTGTATATAAATGATGAGATTGAAAACTGCATATTTAACAACCCAACATTCAAGAATTCAAGACTAAAAGCACTTTGGAGACACCCTGTTTTGCCCAAGGAAATCGAGAACTTTAAGCCCCTTACCTCAACGTGATGCAGAATAACCACGTTATCGGAGTTATAGTCATTGCCCTCATGGCCTTTATGATTTTATTCGGTATGGGCATTTACTACTCTGTTCAAGCCATACAGAGACGTCGCTCCCGGGGCGCCCAGCTTTTGGCAGAAACAACAATGAGTGGAACACAAGGGACTCGATCGCTATTTTCCTCTTTAGAATCATCGCATCAATGGAGTCAAGAATCGCGATCGTCGAGTTCGAAGCAATCACATTCGACTCGGGCCTCGTCTCAACGGAATGATAGAAGACATCGCCCCACCGAAGCAAGGCCTGAAAGATCTCGTAGACTCCCGGACATTGTGGAAGAATGGCCAAATGAGCGGTTTCGAGAGCTTTCACCAGAAGATACCTCCCAAGGAACAGCGGGGTCTCTTTCACAGCTAGAACAAGAAATGCCAGGTTCTTACAATCGGTCCATCAGACCCGGTAAACGTCAATCCGGGCTTGGTATTGCTCATGGAAAGGAACGTCTTGTACATTCATAGAAAGTGTAGATCGATATTGATCACTTTCTCTGACGCATAGAAGGCAGTCCATTTATACAAGCACATTTGTGCTATCATAATGATCCAGATCAGGTGGCCAATTTGCAGTATAGAGTACCGTCGTTCTATATGTAAACGTCCCACTGCCCGCAGCTTTCATTACTTTGCGGTTTTATTGATGCTGAGATTCCGTGTTTCGTTGTTACATGGTATTTTTTAAGCTTGCCTTCGTCATCCAGCATTTCCACTTTCGTCCACTTCCAGCATAAATCCAGGGCTCCAATACTCCCACTCTTCGCTTTGTTTGTCGACCCATAACATACTTTCTGAGACTAAATCTTCAATAGCTGTCTTGGCTCTTGCTCTTGGCCATCGAAGATTTAGCATGAGCATTCCGACACTAACGTATCCAAGTAGCTGCGCAGCTTCCAGAACTGCACTCTGATCTGTATTAAGTTCTTTGGGTATCGAACGGATATATATTTTATGGCCAACGGTTATAGTGGAGTAGGAAGAACCCAGGGGTTTTAGGGTAGTCACGGCACGAAGGATATCATCACTAGGATACGATTAGCATTTGCTATAGTCATAAGAGTGGCATAAGGTGATCAATACTCAGATATTTCAGCCCCACCTTCCATTCGTGTGCTCATAATTCTATCTTTGACTTCTTTAACACCAATGAGCCCACCATTTTCTTCCCGAGTAGCGCCGCAGACTTCCACAACTCTTACTGCCAACTCAAAATAGAAATCATTCACACTTGTACCAAGCATTTGAGCCCAAAAACTTCCACTCCCATCTTTACCTCCAGCATTATTACTACTGGCTAAAGGGTCCACTCCAATAGCTGAACACATACGTGCAAACTCGGCGCGGAAAGTGGGATTCGAACGTATATCTTTGGCATGAGTTTGAGCAAATTGCTGAAGTAAAGAACGGAAGACTGATAACTGAGTAGCTATAGATGTAGAGTGAGAGCTGCGAAGAGTATTTCCGTGAGACGCATATTGAGCAGAAGTGATTCGAGATCTATCGAAAGCTGCTAGACCAACACCTTTGCGAGACATCGTAGCACCTATTTTACGAAATGGAGGAAGTCTTATAATGCAGTTGACATTGAATGCTTTGCGATAACGATAAGACATCGGTGAGTGATCTGGGGCGATGAACGGAGCTAACCTTTTTTGGCGTTAGCCCATTTCGCTAATTGAATGGCTCGCACTTTTTGCAAATCGAAAATTACACTCAGAAAGAGAACGTTCCGCGACAACGACGACAACACTTTACAACCACCTCGACAATCCACGCCAAGGTGAGCTCACATTCCGACCTGATTTGATTTGCGATTGTTCTGGAGTTTGGGGGTATGGGAGGATTTGTGCGTTATTTGGAGGTTCTCGAACTCGACCATTTTTTTTTTCGACAATCGACAAATGCGTTACCAATTATTTTCTACGATACGGAATAGCAAATTTGGAGGAATAAGAAGCTAACATCTACTCGATTTTAAAGGAAAATAATCCAAGATGGCTTCCAACCAGTCTGTTCAGTGTTTCGGAAAGAAGAAGACCGGTAAGAATTTCAATCCGAGTCTCGCTCTTTGGAATTGAATCAAGACTGACATTTTTCCCATTAGCCACCGCAGTTGCCCACTGCAAGGTACGAACCCCGTCGACAGGAATCTTACAAATTCATAGCAAACCCCCCGAGAACTCAAATACTGATTAGAAGGATAGGCCGGAAAGGGACTTGTTAAGGTCAACGGAAAGCCTTTGAACTTGGTTCAACCAGAAGTCTTGAGATTCAAGGTCTACGAGCCCCTCTTGATCGTCGGTCTCGACAGATTCGCCGGTGTTGACATCCGTGTCCGTGTTACCGGTGGTGGTCAAACCTCCCAAATCTATGCTATCCGTCAAGCTATCTCCAAGGCCATCGTTGCCTACTACCAAAAGTTCGTCGATGAGCACTCAAAGAACCAATTGAAGCAAGCCCTCGTTACCTACGACAGAACCCTATTGGTTGCCGATAACAGACGTTGCGAGCCAAAGAAGTTCGGAGGTCAGTTATTCTCTATGGCAGGTACAATTGAAATTTTGGCTAATATTTTCAATAGGTCCCGGTGCCAGAGCCAGATACCAAAAATCTTACCGTTAAATTTGTGGTTTTATGGGGTTGGATTTGGGGGAGTGGTCATGCTGCATTTGCATTGGGCTGGCTTTTTACGCCGGTTTATAGAATTTTAAGCAAGTAAATGCAAGATTCTTCCGAAATGTTCATAATATGAGGAGCATATGGCAATGGAAATGTTGAACAATGCTACGACAACGTGCCGAGGATTCGCAAGAGTTCTGTTCTGTGATTATCTGGTGATCAGGGGTTCGCTTCAATCGACCGAAAGCACGAGGTAGAATGGCCATAACTACAAATACACTTCCCATTCCCAGCAATCGTCTACTTCTTGACCATGTGTGACGGATTACTGCACAATGAAAGCATCATACACGAGTTTCCCGTATGTTTCATTCAATGACGTCAAACTTTGTGATTTGAGTCCCTTTTAAGTTTGAATAGAATATCATTCAGAATTGCAGTGGTGCATGAAGTATATCCTCTATAAAGTCCCAATTCATGTTGAATGTCAGCCAGCCAGCGAAAACTCCACAGTAAAGTTGAACCATACGCCCGTACCCATACCGCCCAAACTATGCCTCTAATCCTTAATGTTTGCCAGAATTGTCTTCATCATCTCATTACCTACTCTAGTTGCTTCTGGAAATCTTGGAGCGAAAAACGTTTGCGTCTTCTCGAATCTGTCTTTCCAACTCTCGAAATCTCCAAACTCCACACACTCGCTCCATCCTCTAGCTGCAAATGTGAATTCCAAATCGTCGGAACGGAATGTATTGTCTTCAATAGCAGTATTGATAACTTCGTCTAACAATTTATCATTTCTGAATAGGTATTCTGAGACACCGAGCCAGAGACGAAAGAGAGGTGTGCTACAGATCATATGATCATATGGACTAATGTTGAGACGAGCCCAACAATCAACGATAGCGAGGAGAGAGAGATGATTGTTTGGTGTTGGCTTTTCAGGCTTTTTACCTAGGGAGAAACGATCAAGTACTTCATCGCGCAAGAGTAATTCATCGGACTTCTTTCGTCCAGCAAAGACGAATCGTCCTGCGCTCTTGATTCGCTCCTCTAACTCTCTTCTGTGCCCTCCGAGCATTAATTTGTATAGATCTGTGACACTTGACGCGTACTCTCTGATTTGTTCTTTGGCATAAGGGTTTAGGATGGCGAGACCAGCATAAACGTGCCATTTCTGAGAGTAGATGCGAAGGGTAAGATTGATTTTGACATTTTCAATACCACCAACATATCGGGCTATTTCCCAAGGGAATTGGAGATTGGCGTGCCAGGCTTTGCCCATGGATAGGAAGGCTGCATGGGTCACGGCTTGGGTATCTGCTGTTATGCGGTCGTGTTGAGAAGCTGAGAGAACATGTTGTTTGGAGCCGAGGCATGAGAGAACATACTCAACCTTTTCGAAGTTCTCTTGGGATGCACGATGTTTGATCAAAACCTATGATTTTCTTAAGCACGTGAGGTCGTGATATGACTGTGATACTCACGAGTGGTTGACCTCGAGGATCCACATTGGGACCATGAAGAGAATGGCAAGACACAATATCAACGTCGGCAGGAAGATACTTCTCAAAGGCAGCTATCTCAGGAGCTTTGCAAGAAGTTTGTCCTCCGACTATGGCACCTTGCTTGGTGGCTACACAGGGCATTAGAAAATGAAGGTGACGGGATCATGTAACTCATACAGGGACCATATTCAGCAACAACCTTGCCGATTGCGGCAGCTTCGACATTATAGATGGTGTAATCACTTGCTCTGGAAACGAGGTGGCCATTGGGAAGAATTGTAATTTGTTTCTATGGACGTCTCAGCACAAGCTGCAGGACAAGAACTATCTAAACGCTGGGTATTTACTCTATCTGCAAACTCTTCACACAAAGCTTCATATTTGTCCTCCCTATCGCAGGCGCTTACTCTGCCCAAGAATATCAGTAGTGGTCGGAGATTAAACATTATAACTATAGATTTATTGTTAGCTTCTGCGATTCCAAAAGGTAACAAAAACTGCAGAAGTAATTTGATTGATTCAGACAAAATAAAATAAGGTAGCTGAGATTTTTCATCATTGAAAGCCAGCTTCCGACCTGGTACCAGAATGGTAGTCAGGTCATCTGAAGGCGATACTCGAGCCAAATGCACTCAGGTCATCATTATAAGAGGAATGAGGGTGAGAAAAAAGAGGGTGCTTACCATTGCAGAAGCGGGCTCAACGAAAACTCAATTGAAAGAATTTACCTCCATCCAGCATCGCTGAGCCTGCGGGCATACATCTTGCCCATATCACCCATACCAATGATACCGATAACAAAATTGTCCATCTTTCCCTCCAGATTGGACTTGGTCGAAGTCGCCATTGTGCGTGATACTGAACCAGCAGCTCTGGCAAACTGTGTATTTTAAGTACCCTTCGTAAGTTCTAAAACCGAGGCAAATGATCTGAATTCTACACGATATGAAAATCAGAGAATCTCAGTGCATGTAAAATATTGTTGTTGTGATTGTGTATGAAAGAAAAGTTCTAGTTGCGCGACGGAAACTTTATGCCTTTTTTTGAAGCCCCGTAACGCTAAGGAAAGCTGGCCACCATTCCTAATTCAGATTAGCGCGCACAATTCGCCAAATTTTGGAATTCGAATCTCTACCCATCCATTTTGAAAACCTCTGATATTTTCGAAAACTTCGTCGATCAATCCTTCAGCAACTAACCGTCAACATGCCACCAAAGAAAGCAGCACGCCCAGCGCAAGAGAACATCAACCTTGGTCCTTCGATCAGGGAAGGTAAGCAATTTTTAGTTCCTGAAGGAATTTTGCCCGGATTGCTAACCCCGCTGTGTAGGTGAACTCGTTTTCGGTGTCGCCCGTATTTTCGCATCTTTCAACGATACCTTCGTTCACGTCACTGATCTTTCGTACGTACCCCCAAGCAAAATTTCATGATAGGGAATTTGGTGTTTTGATTTCATATATTGCACATTTTTGGAACGAAAAGGTTCATAGGCTGACTTTCTGGGTGATTCCAGTGGCCGCGAAACCATCTGCCGTGTTACTGGTGGAATGAAGGTCAAGGCCGATCGTGACGAGTCTTCCCCATACGCTGCTATGTTGGCTGCTCAAGATGTTGCTACCCGCTGCAAGGAATTGGGCATCACTGCTCTCCACGTCAAGATCCGTGCTACCGGAGGTAAGAACACACTCGAGAATTCTTCAAATTCCGGCATAAATTCTAATATCAATTCTTTACAGGTAACGGAACCAAGACCCCAGGTCCAGGTGCTCAATCCGCTCTCCGTGCCCTTGCCCGTACCGGCATGAAGATTGGCCGTATCGAGGATGTCACCCCAACTCCATCCGACAGCACTCGTCGCAAGGGAGGTCGCCGTGGTCGTCGTTTGTAGACGTGTCAATTCTTTGGCTACACGCATGGAGCAGAATATGGGTTTTATTGTGCAATTGATGACAACTACGCGGGGAACGGCATTTACTGCCTGGTCTCCATATCTGAAATCTGAAATCTGGGCTTGGATCGACCTTGTCTCATTTGTCACATAAGCGCTTTAGCAAAGTGCAGCCATGAATATCACGAACTTTCAAATGACTTCAATCAAATCGCACCTGCCCATTATATGTGACAATTGTGTTTGTATATTTCCTCAATCGCAAATATGTACAAAAGTGCCCTTGAATTTCAATCCTAATATAGAGTACACCGCTGAATTATCCATGCTGAAATGACCCCTTTGTAATACCAAGTCATCCTCCGTTGCAGAAATTCTTAAACCATGCCACATCCATTAATGTGAGCCTCCTTAGAACGCCACCTCCCATTGCACCTCTTAGATACAGCCTCCATGCCAGCCTTGTATAATACAACCCAAAACCAAGCCATTTATTTCATCCATTCGTAACGGGTATCCAGTGATCGTAATGTCTAAGAAGAAAGCCATTAAATCGTAAGATTGTAAGTATAAGCTCTTGGAGAAAGTAGAACTCAAGAAGTCGTAATTAAAAAGGTTGTGGTGATACACGTGCTTCATCCTGTTTCCCATGGAAAAATCAGGTGAGCTGAGAATTGAAAGTTCGAAGGAAAGCTGAGGAAGGAGAAGTTGGAAAAAAGTCGGGAAAGGAAAACCGAATACAAGGAGAGTCGAAGATTAGGATATGTTTAAAAGAGCCCACGAGAAACCAGAGCGGCTGATGCGATTGGTCTTGGACTTCTTGGGTTTCTCAGATTTGCGACCTAAAGACGCAACACGAAGACTTGGTTAGAGTATTGGCGGGAACGAAAGAAATGATGGGGAAGCAGAGAGGAGGCCGCAAATGCAGGAAATGGTATTGGAGACAAATGGTGTTGAACAAGAACTATGTAATAAGTAATGTGAAGTACAACCAGTGTGTGACATGATTTGAATTGCTACAAAATTATTCGATCCTTTTCGAGTCCTTCTTCATCGAGATCTACTATCATTGGCGCGTACTCACCTCGTTCATCCTCGTCTTCGAAATCCTTGAGCTCTGCATCAATCACCTCTCCGTCCTCCAGCTGAAATTTCCCAGACCTAAGATAGCTTCCTCGTAGATCCCAGCGCCACTTCCACAGCCACGACTCAAAGGCTTCGAATGCCTTACCTACTTCCTCTTGCTCGACTGTAATGTTAGAACCATAGGAGAGGAGTTGTTCGTTCAAGCGGGACTTAAACTTGGTAAGAATGATCTTCAAATCGTCGCTAAGGTGAGAATCATGATCGAAGATACTAGTGTCGAATCCCTCTCCATCATACATGAACTGGGCATGAACGGCGGTGATGACCTTACGGAAGAAACCCGGCTGATCCATTGAAAGACGATAGGCTCCGAAGAGCTTCCTGACGATAATAGCCCACTGTTCCATACACGCAAGGTTGCCGAGGATCATTCCAGTGATGTAACAGAATTGTAACTCCCCAATAATCTCATCAGAGTCCTCATATGTGCAACGTCCGATAGCATCAACAATATAAGACGAACTGTCGATTGCTTGCTCGGTGCGCTCGCGACCTGAAGAAGATTCTGAGAAGGTACGGGCACTTCTTGGGAAAACGAAGTCTAGAAATTCGTCTCCGTCGAAATTCGTAATACCACCCTTAACGTCACGAGGTGCGCTTGAAGCCTGTAGTTCTGTGGTCTTGATATCATGACTAGACGAGACTTTCCAGCTATTCCAATTGCCACCTGTGACTCTCTTGAGGTAGGGGTGCTTGATGCAGAAGGTTAAGCGACGCCACTTGTCAGTGTCATCGATACTATGGGCAGTGATTGGAGAACTTGGAGAGCCAATGGGAGTCGACGACGTAGAAATAGATGGGACGGGACCTGGAGTCGACGGAGCACTCAAGTATGGCTCGAGCTTGTCAACAATTTCGGGGACGCTTGCTTTCTGAATGCGCTTTTCGGCTTCGCTAAGCTCCTCCTCCACAGACTCATGGTAATTATCCCATCTTAAGACATGAATGTCACCAAATTCATCCGAGGCCAACTTCATTGTCATCAGCCAAAACCCGGTTCGTGAAGATCCATTGCCGGACCCACCCCAAAAAAAGTGAGCACCCGCCGGGATCTGCTTGACGCCTTCGAGTATTCCCTCAGTCTTGATGGTATAGGCCTTCGTATCATACCCAAAAATTGTACCGACTGGAAGGTTTCGAATGATGACCACATCACCATGCTCCAAAATTTTGTGATGCTCCACACCACGCTCTCTGGGTAGCGATGGAGAGTGGACTCTTAACGTACCAAGTGGATGGCTTCCAACCACATTGACAGAATGAACCGACTTTTCTGACTGTAGTGACAAACCAGAAGAAACCGAGTTTGATTTCAGTAGGGTAGATTTGCCAACTTCTTCAGCAATACTTCCGTTAGAATCACCACGCGATCTTCTCTGTCCATCATCGCCATGGGTGATATTGAGTGACGAAAACCCCAGTCTTGGACTGCTTCCATTGGATTTAGTTGATAATTGGCGGGAAAGAACGGATACATGCGATTTCGCGGTTGAAGGGCTCCTTTGAAGGGAAATCTGATGTTGAATGAAAGAAGGGTCAGATTTTGTTGTTAATTCTTCGATCTTGGTTGTTTCAGATATCAACTCTCCCATAGTAATTGGAGAGGAATTATCCAAAACTGTTTCATTAACAAGAGGGTCTTCACCGACGTTTGCCATTGTGAAGGTTCTTGCGATAAAGCAACCTGTAAATTGTGGTATTTGTGAATAAACAATTTTGGAAATTATATGTGGGTGGTGGACAGTCTCGACGTCACAAAAAAAATAATTACCGAAGTAACCAAAAATAACAGATAAACAATAATAAGACTGATAAACAATAATAAGCCTTCGGCCGCTTTTCTCCGAACTTGGCCGATTGGATCTTCGAACTCAAAATGTGTTTGTTGGTGTTGAGTTTATTATTCTGAGGAGGTAAAATCCAAACTTGGGGGATTTATCAAATTTTGAGAAGAATCAACTCAATTTTTTTCTGAGATTGAAGTCCACTAGGACTTTTCATCTAAAAGCCTTTCAGATGAGATATATCTGCAGATGGTAGCATTGTAATCCTTATGAAGTCTGTTCCAATATGTTCCCATCTAGAAACTTTTTTGATATTGGTCTGTTCCGGAATAATAGAAAGGCCGATTCTCCTGAAGTTGCCAGACCTTGAATTCCCACATGTAGTAACTTTTTTTGAAAGATTTGAGGCAAAAGGCTATTCTGAATGATGGTATCCATTCAAGTTTAGATTCTAGATTTAATGGACTGAAAGAAGGGATAAGTTTATTATTGATATGTTTATTATATTGTCTTTCTAACAAATATCGAACATGATCACCCTTTTCGCTTATGTAACCTTGAGTTAATGCAGCAAGGGTCCCACAGGGCGGAGAAGCCCCACCATTTTGACATCAGTTTAAAGCTTCCCAATTCCATCGAAATCGGTATCCATACAAAGTACGCCAAAAATAGAGCACTGCATGGAATTGCTATTGCTCCAGCCTTGAAAGAATGAGTTCAGGTCAATCAACTGCGCCGATTGCTTCTAGTCAGTTTGGATCAAATGTAGGTGGAAATGCTCAACAGACTGCGGGTTCTGAGCCTGAAGAAGTATGGGATGAAGCAAAACTCGAGCAGGCGATGAAAACTTTAAAGGAAATGCATATTCAAGTCAGCCCCTTCCTTCCCCTCAGAATATTACAATGAGTATTGACTAACACGGTATTTAGTGTCGCAATCTACGATCTACAATTCCAAGACTCCTTACGCCTTTGGCAACCAAGCAGCAATCACGTACGTTCCAATTCTACGACTTCAATTCCCAGCTTCTGATATCTGTTGCTGACCAATACAAAAAGCTGAGCAGCTCTTTTCTTCCTTTCAGCAAGCCGCAACAACTTCAAATAAGGAAGTACGAGATTTCACACGATTGATGAAGGATGAAGAGGGTGTGAAGCTCTTTGAGCATGCAAAAAAGAGTCGAGCTGAGAACCCACATGGAATAAAGCCATGGAGAGTTACAGAACATCCTGATTGGCTTGATAGAGATACATGATCTTCTCACCATGAAAATACGTTTCGACATGTCCAGACCGGAAAATGTGCTATATCATCTCGGCGTTCTTGCGGACTTTTGGGTAGAAGGGCAGGTCTTGGGATATCCGGTACTGGGCGTTGGGCAGTTTTGATAGCATACGGCGGGAAAGACATATTTCGATATCCTAACAATCTAGAGCGCAATGCTCCTTCCTACTAAAAGTAATGGTACTCTTTCTACATTTTACGATTAATTATAAATCTATACATACATTTTTCCATAGAATTTATTTAGAGAAACTATGAACATCTGAAATACCCAATAGCGGCTGAATACCTTTGAAGATTACTCGTGTTCCTGAGCTCAGGCCTCATCAACATTATCGTAGAGTACCATAACATACACCGAGAAATGTCACATTTATTAATGATTTATTAAACACATAGTTGTTATGTCTCTCATAGAATATAGTAAACTTTGAAATAATTGTATGAATGCAGATATGTAACCAGTGGATGATCCATTATAGGAATGAAATTGACAATGCATCGACTTCTTTCAAGGTTCAGAACAATGTGCTAACTAATCGGATGCCGATTTCTTATTGGCTCATGATAATTTTTCCGACCTTGAAGCTGTGTCCTCAACCAACCCCAAAATTGAGTAGATAGTATAGAATTGAATTTACGAAATCGTCAGTAATCTTCATTCCTTATTACTTTGGTAATTTATTTCTTCAATTCAAGTTGATGCGTACTTGCCACTATTCAACTTATTGATCTTTTTGTTAGGGCACGAAGCCATTTTGGTGCCAAAAAGGTCGCTTAATTTTTTTCTGCCCCGCGCATCAACAATCCTACGGGCAACCTTTTCGACACCTCTAGGCTTACCAAATCTCAACACCATCAACATGTCTAGATTTTTCCGCGGTGATAGCTCCAGCGACAGCTCCTCCGACGAGGAGGAGGATCTCTATTCCGATGACGAAGAAGTTCAAGAACAGCCCGAAGAAGAATCTTCTGAAGATGACTCTGAGGAGGACGATGATGATGATGATGACTCCGATTCCAGCAGCGATGATGGAGTTGGCAAAAAGACCGGAGCGAACGCTTTCTTGAAGGACGATTCCGATTCCGAGAGTGAGAGTAGTGGAGATGAGGGCGTGAAGGTCGTCAAGTCTGCGAAAAACAAGCGATTCGAAGAACTCGAGGCAACCGCAAAAGCTATTGAAAATGGCGAGAAGATTAACGATTGGGGATCGATCTCAGCAGGTCAGTAAATTTTGTCCAAAAATTGCCTGGAAATATAGCTAATTAATTCGTTGTAGAGTTCGACAAATTGAACCGCCAAGTCGCCAAACTTCTACAATCAGGCACAATCCCAAAGGTCTACATCAAAGCTATTGCCGATTTGGAGGATTTCATGAATGAGACCTTGGCAAAGCAGAAGGTGACACCAAAGAAAATGAATGCAACAAATTCTCGCGGTTTGAACGCTGTTAAGCAAAAGATCAAGAAGGCCAGCAAGGAGCACCAGAAGGACCTAGACTCATTCAGAGCTGATAAGGACGCGTACATGGAATCAGAAGATGAGGAAGTTGTGGCGCCCAAGCAAAAGAAACCAAGGTCCTCTGCTGCAGCACAGGATGTCGCCGCCGATGATGATGATGATGAAGGATGGGGAACTGTTGGTAAGGGTGGACGAACTCTTCAATTCACACCAGAGAGCATTCTCAAGCATTTGAGAACCATTCTCGAATCCAGAGGAAAGAAGAACACCGACCGCAATGAACAAATTAAGATCATGGAGAAATTGTACGAAGTAGCGGCCACTCCATACCAACGCATCAGAGTCCTTTTAACCCTCATTTCAACAAGATTCGACATGACTACTGGTACTCAAACTTTCATGTCCCAAGAACAATGGAAGGCAGCAGAGAAGGAATTTGGAACCCTCCTGAGTGTGCTCGAGACAAGTCGAGAATATGTAGTTGTGGAGACTGCTGAACCTTGGGAGGATGACGAAAAGCTTCCTACAGTTGCCGAAGGCACAAAGTTCGCGATTCCAGGAAGCGTCGTCTCCTATGTCGAAAGACTTGATGATGAACTTACAAGATCGCTTCAACACATTGATCCCCACACTGCTGAATACATCGAACGTCTCTCTGACGAGAGTGATCTTTACAACAACATTGTTAGAACTATGTTGTACCAGGAGGAGATCAGCAAGGACGCCAGCTTGAACGAGCCCCAACGTAGCTTGAACAGAGTCGTCATGAGAAGATTGGAGCACGTATACTTCAAGGTTTGTAAAATCCTATCTCCCATATCACAATTTTTACTTATTCGTCTATAGCCATCCGCAGTTATCAAGATCCTCGACGAGAACTGCTGGAAAGCAGTTCCTGCAGAGCTCGATTCCACCATCACACCACGCGGCTCCGTTGAAGATGCCAAGACCTTGGTCAACGTTCTCTGCAACTACCTGTACATCAACACTGAGGGCGAAGGACTTACTAAAGCAAGAGCCATGCTTTGCCAAATCTATTTCGAAGCTTTACACGACAACTACTACAAGGCTCGTGATATGATGCTTATGTCTCATTTGCAAGAGACAATCAATTCGTTCGATGTTCACAGTCAAATTTTGTTCAACCGTACTCTTGTTCAAGTTGGTCTCTGTGCTTTCCGAGCTGGTTTGGTCTATGAGGCTCAAACCACCCTCCAAGAAATCTGTGGTAGCGGCCGTCAAAAGGAATTGCTTGCCCAAGGTGTCATGATTCAAAGATATAACCAAGTCACACCAGATCAAGAACGTCTCGAAAAACAACGTCAACTTCCATTCCACATGCACATTAACCTCGAGCTTCTTGAATGTGTTTACCTCACCTGCAGTATGCTTCTCGAAATTCCTCTATTCGCCCAAACTGGCTCATCCCCCGATATCAAGAAGAGAGTTATCAGCAAGACATACAGACGTATGCTCGAATACCATGAGCGTCAAATCTTTACTGGACCTCCAGAAAACACCAGAGATCATGTCATGCAAGCATCAAAGGCTTTGGCCCAAGGTGAATGGAAGAGAGCAACCGAATTTATCCACTCTATTAAGATTTGGGAGCTTATGTCCAAGCCTGAGGAGATCAAGGCAATGCTCTCAGCCCAAATCCAAGAAGAAGGTCTCCGAACCTATCTCTTTACATACGCTCCTTATTACGATACTCTATCCGTCAACAGACTCTCATCAATGTTTGACCTCTCTGACCGAAAGGTTGCTGCCATCGTTAGCAAGATGATCAGTCACGAGGAACTTGCAGCCGCATTAGACCAAGTCAACTCCTCGATCATCTTCAGAAAGGGTGTTGAGCTAAGCAGACTCCAAAGCTTGGCATTGAGCCTCAGCGACAAAGCTAGTGGCTTGATTGAAAGCAACGAGCGTACACTCGAGACAAGAACACAAGGCACAGCCAATGCTTTCGAAAGACAAGGCGGCCGAGGTGGACGTGGTGGTAACAGAGGAGGTCGCGGTGGTAACCGTGGTGGACGTGGTGGTATCTCCAATGCTCCAAGGCAAGCTGGTGGAACACAATTTACCGGCGGTGCTTTAGGAGCTGCTGTAGGTAGCAGAGCTTAAATACGGATGGATAGATGTGTTAATGCATTGGGAATGGGTTGCTTACAGCGCTGTAATTGGCCCAAAGGCGTTTTAATGTAGGGCTTAGGAAAAGCTAGGTTCATGCTCCACGAAGACAAAAGAATGAAATTTTTTGATCATATATTTGGTGTTACATTTAAGGCTCCTAGACCTGAATTCCTAAACCTTTATCACCTATTTTAATGTCTCATCTTGCGAGGTAGAAGATGTATCACATATTGAAACAAACTCTTTTCGGATTATAGGCAATCACGCACATCATAGTCGAAGAGACAATAAAATACGTTACCAGTCAATCCGGAGAAATATTTTACTGCCAATCTCCATTAGTATATCGAACAATGTTACCAACACTAGAAGCTTCCACATGTGGCGCTTTAGTTTGTGCATCTCATTTCATCTCATTTCATCAAAAATCATGTTACATGTGTACTCGAGACCACCGATTGATGGGACGTAGTTCATTTTTTTTCCAAAAATTTTTTATGATAAATCCAGCCTTGAATCGATCTAGCTCCGAATATACAATCACGTTATTCCATTCGAAATGTATCATTTGTTTGGATCTCCAAGTAGGTATATAGATGAACATTCTCAAAATCATCTCCAAAATCAGTCGTCTCAGTGTCCCGCCACTCTGTACAACCACCGATGAATGTTTACCCCAGATCTCACCTCGCACAATGCGGGCTTCAGACTTCGGGTATGACCCCCCACAACGGTGTTGCACAATGTAAAGTGATAGAAGGACTGACTGAAACATGTATGAATGTATCTATGTCAGACCGTTGGTGATTAGTGAGGAGGAGGTACGAAGTAGGTATGGTGGGTGGAACGGATAGCAGAATGGGTGATACGGATACGGATACAGGTACAGGTACGGTTCTGGGAAGAGTTGAGTTTGTGGAGAAATGCGGAGAATCTGGTGGGTGTGTTGTGTGGTTGGACTTTTGGGAGGTGCGATTTGTCCCGAGG
Organism: Botryotinia globosa; assembly: GCA_014898425.1. Classification (NCBI taxonomy): domain Eukaryota; kingdom Fungi; phylum Ascomycota; class Leotiomycetes; order Helotiales; family Sclerotiniaceae; genus Botryotinia; species Botryotinia globosa. The sequence continues at coordinate 1,021,792 of RCSZ01000002.1, forward strand.
TGGGAGATGGATAGATGGATAGATGGATGGATGGATGGATTTGTATGTATATTATGTGCATATCAGTCCATACCTCCGCAGGATAAAGATCTGATATACTATACTATACAATCTACACTACACCCTTCCATCGAATCGAGCTATCCTTTTCGAAATCCTATGCCGATAAGTTTCAAACATCATGACTAGATCCCCAAACACGAGCACATGAGATGAGGGGTTACATGCACACCTCGTATCGAAACTTGATTACAGAATTTCTTGTGCAGGGCGAGTATTGCGAATGTTGCAGTTGTGACTTGTGAGGTCATTGTAGACTCGAGAGTTACAGTAGAACTGTAGGAGAAGATCGAAAGATGTAAGATTATAGTCGTATTGTACTATACTGATCTGATGGAGAAAGGTATTGCGGGGTACAGATACAGGGGATACAATGAACGAAATACGAGATGTGTGTCTGATGATTGATTTGTTAGGTGGATGATAGATGAGTCGATGGAGATTTCATTTCCAGACGTCTATCGTATTGTAATCTATGACATCCTCATATATTCTCATGGATATGTGCTACCACCCCTAAATCTCTATAAAAACCAGAGCTCCTCCCCCTCTTTCCCCATGTCTTCACTTCTTCTTCTTTTTCTTCATCCTGGAGTAGTAGCTTCTCTCTTTGCTATATCTTTAATAACTTAATCCAAAACAAAGGAACAAGAAAACAAAAATGCACACCAACCTCCTCCTCGTCACCGCATTGGCAACATCAGCTCTCGCGGTCTCGATCCCGCGCGCAGCGACTTCTTCAAGTTTGATCCCGGATGTGCAGTGGAAGGTTTCGGGGTTTACGAGACGTGAGTTTTGATTTTGATTTTGTGTTTTGTGTTTTGATGGTTTGGGTTTGGATGGTCTGATGAGAGTGTAAGTTTTATCATTTGGAAAGGAGAGGGGGATGGGTTTGAAAGTATGAGGATGTGAAAAAGTGGCAGGAGACAAAATGCCATAAAGCGTGACGATACCAACCAAAAAACATGCTAACCCATATCCAGCATGTACCGCCACAATCTGCACATACAACTTCACTATTAGTGTCATCCCCAGCAGTGGTCCTATAGTCAACAGTACGTTTCCCCCTGCCCTCCCATCCTCATTCTCACCTCTCTAACTCTCTGACCCCCCACCCTCACAGTCCCCTGTCTCTACAACGATTCCTCCTCCACCCCACCCACATCCTCCACCCCCCAAACGCACTCCTACTCCGCCCTCTCCTGCAGCAGCACCCTCGTCAATGGCAAACCCGTCCCCAGCGCTTGGCAGGTAAATTGGGGTTATAATCCCAATGGAGATTTTGCCGTCATGACGATTGTGGATACGCTGGGGGGAAATGATGCGTTTTTGTGAGTTTTGCTTTCTTTACTTTACTTTGGGGAGGCTTTTTTAGAGGCCGTTTGGGGACTGTTGGGGTTTCTGCGACCTGGAGAGATGATGGGGAGAAGTGGATTGATGTGTGATTTCAATCCCCCCTTCCCTCATCACTCTTCCCCTCCCCCTCACCCCTCCCTAAAACCCCCCCCCAAAAAAACCAAACTAACACACCCCTCCCCCAAACCAGCGGCTGGAACCAAATCACCAGCACCACCTCCTTCGAAGACAAAGGACCCAACACCGTCTACAAACTCGGTACTTTTACTTAAGTCATCGTCCTAGGCAGATTTTCAATACCAAGTTTCGATTCCAGGATTCTTTCTTTTTCTTCTTTGGCGGAGAAAGTTTTGGTTTTGGTTTTGTTTTTCTTTTCTTTTCTTTATGATTCTAGTTTTTGGCTTGATTTCGACTATGTTGTTTCTTGGATTGGGGAGGGGAGGTGGCAACAGGGATGGATGAATGGATGAAGGAATGGATCTGCGTATCAAAAAAAAAAAAAGGAATGATTCAGAAAAATGGATAATATCAATGCGAAAGTCTACCCACTTGATATTCGGAGCTTCATCAGAGATGAGATTGACATGTCAATAAATCCCGTTTGCCCAAGAGAATAGGCTACCAATATCAACATTGATGCAAGAAGCCTGATTTGAGTAATTTTGGTATTCTTGATTCATCTATGATGAAAACCCCATGTATCCGACTATTGCACCGACTCCGCCGTGCTGTCCCAACCGAAGCACTAAAGGATATCTTCCAACGCCCATCGCCAATGCATGCATATAAGTGCTATGGTACAAAAGTTTATCAAATCTTCCACCCATTCCCATCTACCACACATCCATATATTTTCCCACCCTTTCCTGAACGCCTTGATAACATCTTATAAATTGTTCCATCGTATCAACTATTTGAATTCATCTTTCAGAACCCACTTAGCCCTCATCCTACTATTCGTGCCATGTTCACATATTGCAACTTCCGTTAGAGTATGCTTGAATTCAGCCGTCAATCGATCAGAAATGCAGTATCGATCAAAATGGTTAACTACCGCCTGACTTGGAACTGAACCGCCCATTCTCTTGATGAAATCAACAATCATCTTAGCAAAATCATGACGTTGACGCCCAGCTGGACGATTTGGAGTTGCAGCGCGTGAGCTACTCGAGCTAGAAGGCTGCGTGATACCTTGTCTGTTCGAAAGACTTGATAAAACACTTGATGAACTTGGACCTGCACCTCGTCGTACATTGGTCGGTCTACCGGCGGATCCATATTCTCCAGTCCAAGTGACAGTTCCAGGGGCAATGCTTCTTGCCGCTTCTCCAGCACGTCTCAGAGCTATAGCGGATTCTGTTGCAATTCTCTTGGCTTCACGCTCAATCATGCCACGGTCTGCCGCAACTTTCATCTTCCCATTAATGATTTGATCGTGTTCAAGAGCACTATGGACTCCAGAACGAGCAAAAATACCTTCCATCAATCTAGACTCTTCATTGTTGTCTTTGTCTTTCTCCTCAGAAGGATCATTGAATTGCTCGAGTTCAGCAACACCTGCGAGATTACGAAGATCGGATTCTGAATCACCTTGACCAGGATCTGCAGATAAACTACGAGACGACGAAGGACTGGAAGTCTTGTTGAATTGAACCTCTGTGCCTTTGAACATTTCACCAGTCTCCGTGCTCCCACCATCTTGGTCACCAAGAGTGAAAAGGTCATATAGGTCCTTCATAGCAAATGTTTGTCGCTGCTTCGGATCCTTGAGAATTTTGTTGGTAAGAAACTGTTTGAAAATTTGTCGATGGTAGATCTTCTCTTCTATAGTACCAGCAGTCATAAGTCGGTAAATGGTGACCTCCTTCTTTTGACCAAGACGCCATGCACGTTCTCGAGCTTGTACGTCGGTGGATGGATTCCAATCGGGATCAAATATGATTACCCGGTTTGCACCTGTGAGATTAACCCCGAGACCTCCAACTTTGGTGGTGAGGAGGAATACATGCATGTCAGGATCATTGTTGAACTGATCAACGAGAGTTTGCCTATCCTTGACTGCTGTACCACCATCCATACGAAGATAGTTGAATCCCCCAAGTTTCTTGACGAACTCTTCAAGAATGTCAAGCATTTGAACACCTTGACTGAAGAGTAAAGTCTTGTGTCCATAGCCCTTCCACATTTGCAACAGTGCCTTCACAACTTGCATTTTCCCAGATTTGTTTCCATTGCCCCATTTGTAATCGGGCTTGGTTTTCAATCGTTTATCTAAAAGATCTGGATGATTGCAGATCTTGCGCAGTATGTCAATGCCATAAAGCGATTGGCGACTGCGATTTAGAATTGATTTCATGTCATCAGATGCAAGAAACATTTCATATGCATCTCTTTGAGGTCTCGTAAGCTTGCAGAACAAGACCTGCTCACTCTTCTTCGGCAAATCTGCCGCAACATCAACCTTTAATCGTTGAAGTAGATATGGACTGATAGCATCCTTTAAAGTTTCAGCACATTTAGTAGCCGTGAGGACTTGTAGATTGGTGGCGTTCGCGTAACCTCCAATCTTGATAGGGACTTCGAATGATTGTCGAAAATTGACCAAAGTCCCTAAGCGCATGGGAAAGACGAAATCAAACAGTGACCACAATTCTATCAACCCATTCTGCATGGGAGTACCCGAGAGAATCACACGATTGGGTGTTCGTAGTTCTTTGCAGTAGATAGTGACAGCAGTGTTAGGGTTTCGAATCTTATGTCCCTCGTCCAGTACAGCGTAATCCCAGTCAACATTAATGAGAGTATCACTATAGGTCTGAAGTCCAGCATATGTGGTGACCAAGACATGACCATGCTTGACAACACGATCCACAATTTTCTGAGCAAGCTTTTGCGACTTTGGAGTTTTCTTGGTTGTTTGACCGTAAAGAATCTCATCCTCTTCGTCTTCCAATCTGCCTTCATTTCCAACATTGAGCATGCCGGTACCTGAACTATGCAGAATAGAAACTCTCAAGGCTGGCCACCATCGATGAAACTCATTAACCCATTGTCGAAGGACAGTCGCAGGAGCAACTACAATGACAGGCTTTGTAAGCTTTTTACTGTAATGTAAACCAGCTAAAAAGGATATCATCTGAATGGTCTTGCCGAGACCCATTTCATCTCCAATGATACCTCCAACTTGTTGATTGTAAAGTTCCGACAACCATTGAACACCAGTCTTTTGATAGTCAAAGAGCGCAGGGAAGATATCACCAGGTAACTTCAGACCGTTTTCAAACTCATGATCAGCTTGTCCTGGGCATGGCTTGAACCATTCTTCTTCCAAAGATCTTTCTGCAGCTGCATCCTCCTCATTTTGAGGATTATTTTCTAGATGCTGTCGTCGTGCAGCGCTTCGTTTCTCCACCCATTTTGCAAGGCGTGCCTGGTACATATTCTCGTTTCCGTCATCAATCCCGACCAAGCTCTGTGTCTCGTCTGTTCGAGTTTTGCTCGGCTTAGACCTCTTCTTCGTTGCAGTACGAGCTGTCATCAAGGCATCATCTTCATCATCTTCATTACCCAATTCCTCTTCATCGTCTAAATTTTCAGGGGTAAAAGCATCATCATCTGCTGGAGGTGAACGAGCGGGAGATACATCTGCGAAGGTGCCATTGGGGAGCCTTCTCTTCTTTCGAGGACGAAGGCCAAATTCACTCTCAGTTGTACTCAATTTAGTATCTGCGACATCTGCGAACCCTGGGAGACGAAGATTCTGGTGTGATCTAGGCTCCGCTTGAGCATTTCCTAATTCGTTGTCATCCTTCTCTTCTGCGTCCCTCAGTGCATCAGTAAGTGCCGATTGAACATGATCGATGGCTGCATCCGAAGTTTGTTGAAATGGTGTAATTTTGCCCGTGCGAATCAGGAATTCCCTTTGGCTTTCATTGGGCATTCGTCTGCTTCCACCGGCAGTATCGGCTCCGGCATGGTCAACATTGTGCTGATGTCTTTCATCGATTCGCTTTTGTATGTCGGTAATGTCATTCTTAAAAGCAAGAATGTCGGCTTCGATTTTCGAGATCTCCTCTATGCACCTTTGGCGCATCAATGGATTGTTCGAGAGATTGTTGAGACGGCGTTCTTGGGTATGTTTCTGGTTCTCGAGTTTCTCGATACCATTTCGAACTTTTTCAATGCGCTTCTCATCCCGCTGATCTTCTTGCTCGATCATCACCAGGTTGGCTTGGCTCGTGATATCTCTCTCGAGGTCATCCTGATTGCGAACCGTTTCAGTCAAACCTGCTAGAGCACTGGCTTCATCTTGAGGTTGCTGCTGGCCAGTCTATTTGGAGATTCTGTTAGTGTACTTGAATAAGATGTTAGAACAGGGGAGAGCCTGGGGATCTAGAGCCCTTTGAATGTCTGTGATAGCCTTAAACACTGTGAAGTAGGATTCGTGGAAGGGGGAGTTTCCAACATACCAATCTCTCCGATCCAAGACTATGGTCTTTTGTATCTACATCGCTATCGCTGAGAAGTGCTTCGTCGGCAACAACGGCCGCTGCTTCTTGGATAGTATCAGTGTGTTCTCGGTGAAGTCTTACATTGTGATGAGGTGGAGACATGCTTTCGGATTTGATATGAGTGGAATTATCACGATGATTGTGAGGCTCGGTAGATGAACTCATTTTGGACACCCATCAACTGAGTATATGTTGATGGATTCAGGAGAAATGGATGATAGTTGTGGAAGAGAAGCAGTACCGTATAAAAGGGAGTGTGTATATTAATTTGTGGGCAGGTAGAAAGTTTGAAGAGGTCGAAGGTGAGCACTACTAGGTACCGTAGGCAGTGAGGAGAGGCGACTACGGCACCGGGTGAAGTGAATTAATTAATAGAGATACGGAAATCAAACCTTGGATTTTGTTGGGAATAGCAAAAGGTTTACGGATAGTATATAAGTTAATGAAGTCGTCCTTCAATGAAGAGAACAAGATGTGAAAATCCGCGGTCTCTCTTCACCATGGATAAGCTCGATCACTTGTCATGATAGGAAGAGGGAAAAAAGGATTGATATCGGATGCTTCTTCGCCGTATGCGTCATTGGATTGATGTAGGGATTTGATTGCTTGTGGCTTGTGAAGATTAGGTAGTGGAGGTGCTAGCTAGGTGGAGGCGCGAAGTAGTCGCGAAGTAGTCGCGAGGCTAGCCTTACTGGCCCGGGGAGTTGGGATACTGAGATACTGAGATACTGAGGCAACAGAGGCACGTGTGAGGAGATCATACTAGGTAGGTAGGTAGATGCAAGACCATACAAGATCAACAGCCTTATTAATAATCTATTAATAATCCAATCCTATTACACGTCCACTCTTTGTATGTCGCAAATCTAGACCTGATCTTTTGAACGGTTTCTATTACCTCTTTCATCTATTTATCTATTTTACTCTTAAATCGTGGTTGAGTCTCTATGTACGGAAAGTGGCTCAGTCAATTAATTTCACCACCTGGGCAGTCCACGTGAACCAAACGTTGGATTTGGATTTCACATGGCTGGTGCTGGCGGTGCTGGCGGTGCTGGCTGGCTTGCTCACTGGTCCATACTGGGATAACTTCGATGGATACTCCAATTTGCTTTTACTTATCTTTGAAACTTGGGGGGTAATTCTTGGGATGTGAATGATCAGATCAATAAGAATTCAATGCATTTGGTTAACAGACAACGTCATTCGATAGATGGATTACTTTTCCTGCAAAACATTTACCAGATATTAAAATGGATGGATGGATGGATGGATGGAGACATGGATGAAGATATGGATGGAAAACCATAGTTCGACTATTGAGTATGTATTGAGGATTGAGCTACAAGTTATCGGAGTTTGGAATATGCTACAGCCATTTGACCATTCGATATTTGGGCTTCAAAAGAACAAAGACGATCCGGCCCTTCCTTCCTTCCTTCCTTTCTTTCACGAAAATGGGTTGGCATCTCTTTTCCTTTGCTTCGAGATTAGACTTCGTCTTTGGCTACTAGGGATTCTGGTGCATGCTCTCAAGGGGTAGTAGGTATGGCTGGACGGTGATTTGCTTGACATGCATGGATATTAATAATAAACCACGAAAGGCATCTTATGATCTCCTTGAAACGCTTTCCAACCGTGAGGTGAAGTGGTCCACATAGATAGACATGAACGTTACCATGTTATAATAATACCTGTAGAGAGATTGATGCCATGAAACTCTTCCAAGGTTGTTAGTAGCATACAAAGTATAATCAGAGGTAATGCGTAGATTGTCTGCGTAGATTGTCTGCGTAGATTGTCTGCGTAAGCCAATGTCATCCTTCCAAACCATTGGGCATCCATATGGGCAACGTGCATCGATACAAATCCCAATCACATGTACATATAAACAAATCATAAATATATACCTAGTAGATAGGTGTACCTACCTATGTTGCACATGTGTTGAATTCCTATCTAGGTGAATGCGATACGATACCATACCATACCATACCATACCATACCATACCATACCATACCATACCATACCATACCATACCATACCATACCATACCATACCATACCATACCATACCCTACCCTACCTTACCATACCATCTATCCCATCCATACCTACTACCTACATCGTAAACACTTTCTCTTTATTCCATCCATCCATTGTTTTGATGCCCAGGAATCTTGCTTTAAGAAATAATAGTAATAACAGCTTCATGCTTCGATTGGGCAACTCGTTAATAAAACCGTTCCCAGGTTCGCTACTCTTTTTTAGTTCCCAAATTTCCCCCCAGCTACGGCTACGAAAGCAACGAGGATCCTATCCTATGTGGTGTGTGTGAATCCATCCATTAGTTCTGGGACACTTGCTTGCTACATCATTCCTCCCCCCCCCCCCAGTCACCAAGTGAATTTATCAACTACTCTCCACTATCTCCAACTTCCTTTTTATTCACTCACCATGATATATTGAGCAGTATTTGGTACTCCATAGGCTATTTTTGCCTCTGTATAGAGGTTTAATTGGTTTTATTATTGCGACGCGTTTCTCTCTACCGTCTGCTTTCTGGTGGCAGACCTTTCGACAACATTGTGCGACATATCATATCTGCGTCCTTAATTATTCCTTCACAAAGGCGACAATTGTGCCCAATACCTTCAGAATTCCCCCACTCAAAATCTCGACCATCTCCACAGTATCGCCAAAATGGACCAGTGGCAGAATTATTCTGAATCATCAGGTTCAAGAAGGTACAACGGAAACCCCCCACCAGCCCATCCCCAAATGGCTAGAGATTATAACGGGAACCCCCAAACCCAACCTCCAGCAGGTTTTACATACGACCAATATCAAGGAGGTTTAGGATCACATTCTCTGGCAACTTCTCCTGCTATTCCTCAGATGACGGATGGAAACGGAGATGTGGCCATGCAAGACTCTGGAGATCAATACAATATGAAATATCCTATGCGCCCTCATCAACAACAACATCTTTCAGGCAACCAAAGGTTATCTCACCAGTCGCCGCAGGAACCATCTGCGGCGGCTCAACGTTATTCTCCAATGGAGACTTTATCGCCAACATCCCCGTACGGCGCAACGCAACAGCAAAATTCAAATCAATACATGTCACCACCGGGGGCTGGCAGCAGACAATCTCCTTCGAAGAATGCCTCGTATTCTTCACCAAACGCGTACTATCCTAATCGTCAACAATTACCTCCAATTCAGCCGTATGCTTCTAATTCTAACAATGAATCATACCCAACTTCCGCGACGCAACAGCTAAATGCCATGTTTGGCAACGATCAAAAGTCTCCACGGCGGCCAGTACCCCAGTCGGCGCAAGGTCCGCCTGGCAGAGGACCAGTTCCTGAATTCACAAAGATTCGTTCTACTTCTGATTTGCAACCAAAGGTTAATGCGCAGCCGGCGTTTCGCAGGGCTAATCCAGAGGGAGGGTTCATAAGTGTAAGCTTCATTATTATGCGCAGTACGGTTGAAAATTGTGCTAAACAGTCCCATTACAGCCCCTTCAAGCTCTTACGAGCCACCTCCCTTCTACCTATCGGATATGCAATCCCAGCTTCAAGTACGAATCCTCGCGGAATCCCCGCAGAGTGCTCACGAAACCAAGCAAAGGTGTCAAGAATGATGGATTCGATAACGAAGATAGCGACTATATACTCTATGTGAATGACATTCTCGGGTCTGAGGAAACTACTCATAAGTATGTTTCGAGGTTGATATATTCTAGATTCCGAGGAATCCTCCTGCTAACACATTTCGCAGAAACCGCTATCTCATCCTTGATGTTCTTGGTCAAGGAACCTTTGGACAAGTTGTCAAGTGTCAGAATCTGAAGACTCAGGAAGTTGTTGCTGTAAAGGTAGTGAAGAATAGAACTGCCTACTTTAACCAAAGTATGATGGAGGTTTCCGTTCTAGACTTGGTAAGTTCTTGTCATGAAACTGTATTCCTCATTCACTGACTGGAATCTTTTTATTCTAGCTCAACACGAAGCTTGATAAGAACGATGATCACCATTTACTGCGACTCAAAGACACATTTATTCATCGTCAACATCTCTGTCTTGTTTTCGAGTTGCTCAGTGTGAATTTGTATGAATTGATCAAGCAGAATCAGTTCCGAGGCTTGAGCACCACACTTGTGCGGGTTTTTGCCCAACAGCTTTTGAACGGTTTGAGCTTGCTGAACAAAGCGCGACTCATTCATTGCGATTTGAAGCCGGAAAACATTTTACTCAAGAACCTCGAAAGTCCCATCATCAAGATCATCGATTTTGGATCAGCCTGTGATGAACGTCAAACAGTATACACATACATCCAGTCAAGGTTTTACCGATCCCCCGAGGTATTACTTGGTTTGCCATATTCATCAGCTATCGATATGTGGTCATTGGGCTGTATTGTTGTTGAACTGTTCTTGGGTCTCCCTCTGTTTCCAGGATCCTCTGAATACAACCAAGTTTCCCGAATAGTGGAGATGCTGGGCAATCCGCCAAACTGGATGCTTGAGATGGGAAAGCAATCTGGAGACTTCTTCGAGAAGAGGCACGATGTAGATGATTATGGCAGAAGAACATACCATCTCAAATCTATGGAGCAGTATTCTCGCGAGCATGGATCAAAGGAGCAACCAAGTAAAAAATACTTCCAAGCTACCACCCTTCCGGAGATCATTCGTTCTTATGCGATGCCACGGAAGAACATGAAGCCAAACGAAATAGAGCGAGGTAAGATTAAGCCCTGTACTTCTTGCGAGCCTTTGACTAACAACTGTATCGTAGAAATGAACAACAGAGTTGCTTTCATCGATTTCGTTCGTGGTTTACTCAACATCAATCCTTTGGAGCGCTGGTCTCCACAACAGGCCAAGCTACATCCATTCATCACCCAACAAAAGTTCACCGGTCCATTCGTTCCACCAATGAATCTCAAGTCAAGTGCTATCAATAGATCTCCTGCTCCCGGAACGACACAGCAGCAGCAGGCTGAAGCATTGAGTAAGCAGCGAGCCCAGGCAGCTCAAGCTCAAGCTCATTCACAGGCTCAGTCTGCAGCTCATGCTTCATACAATGCCGGTGTCCCGGTCAATTCATATGGCCAAGTGCCACCAAACCAACAGCACCCGCCGATGTACAACAACAACAATATGTACACTCCAAACTCCAATCATCAGCCTCCTCACCAGGCTCCTCACCAGGCTGCTCATCAGGCACCTCACCAACCCGCCCCACCTCCGTACCCCACACAACAAGGGTACAACCAAATGGGAATGATGGGGCAACCACCAACACAGATGCCACCAGCGCAATATGGAGCCGGTCCTTCACAGCAACAGCCAAGTCTCTATCAGCAGGCTACTGTGAGGTCTGGAAGGCAGCGTGCTTCGACAATGGAAGTTCAACAGGGAGGTATTCCTGTGACGATACAAAGAGTTGCTAGTCATCTCGACCCTAGTCAACCTATTCGTCTACAGCCAAGTCCTGCATATTATCCACCTCCACCCGATGGAGTCCCTGATGGGAACCCTGGTAGTGCGCGAAGAAGGGGGAGCAGAGCTGCTCAGGGTGGACAAGCACCTACCAGAAATCGAGATTTTATTCGAAATCTAGAAGATCGAACATTGGAGGAGGGATTTATGGGGCAGAGCCAATGGCACTGAGCTCCACGACCTTAAATTTGTAGGACGAGTAGAATGATCGAGGACCAGCGACAGCGAATCACGCTAAACTTATAATCTAGAAATGCCAACTGCAGCTTGGAAGCTAGTGTTCATATTATTCTTCGCGCATTATATGATAGGCGTGTGTTGTCATAGGGATCGGGAAAAATTTGAATCATGATACCCAACGGCGGGGCCTTTCTACGAACATCACTCTAGGGCAGAGACTATAGGTTTCTACGTAGTGACGCGTTCTGCAACGAGATGGGAAGGGCATAATTGGAATGAAGGGATGAAATTATTGGGAAATGAACTAGCGAGGATGCTTTAAAACGTCTTCGAGAATTATTAGGGGAGGGCGAAATGTGCGCGGTCCTTTGCTAGTATGAGAGTTGCACTTCAAAATTCAATTCATGTAAGTTATTAGTTATTGCATGGATGGATGGATTCAAGCAGTTAAAGATGACAGAGAACTAGGTGAAAATGCAATGGGGAGAATATAAAAGAGCGCAGTACGCCGGGTTTTCTCAGTTTGATGGCTTCAGAAATGTGCTTGTGATGGATGCGATCTCTTCTGGATGTGCTCACGGGTGCTAACGATGAACGACTGGACACTAGTGTGTTTTGGTCTTTGACCAATGGCTGGATTGAATCTACACTCATACTCCCGCAAGATGGGGGGGTAATCACAACTCAAACTTCAATTCATCAGTCATTTATTAAGCCTTGAACAGTGTCGCTGAGATATGTTCTGATTGAGCTCTAGACACGTGGGTGCTAGTTACGCTGTGTGTGTACAAAATATACAAATTCTATCCTTTCACCGACTCCCCTTTAAATCCTCAATCTATCGCTCAACCCAACACCAACATCAAACATCATTTGTGATTTACATACCCCGAACCCCTCAATCCCAATCCCTAAATTCATACATAACTCACAACCGCCTAATCCACCAATTCCCCCACCAACTTCAAAATTTCCATCTCTCCCGCTTCCTTGCGTTCCTCCTCCCACTTTCCATAAGCATCCCACCACCACCCATGCGTTACCCCATCATTCCCTTTATACCCCGCTACCCCATCTGCACCCACGCGTTTTGACCACGGCTTATCGACTATATAATGCAAGCACCGCACCTCCTCATCCCGCCACATCTCCGGATGCCAATACCGCCATGTTTTCAGCGCATTCCATTTCCACCCAATGCTCACCCATCGATCGCGCCACCACTCGGTAATGAAGTCTTGATCAGGAAACTGATAGCTCGAAATCTCAGTTTGATGCGTCTCGATGAATTTCCACATGTCATCCCAGGTTTCCTTGCTGGGCGCAAATACAAATACTCCTGAATTGAGAAGCGTATGTGTTTGCGGCCCGCTGGATCCAGATGGCACGGGTGGGTTGTGTTCGACGGGGTTGGGGCTGGGGGTTACATAGGCGCAGTTCTCGCGCTTCCAGGACTCCGGGGCCCACGTGTCGTTTTCGAGATTGCACACGCAGACGTGGTTGGCGGCGAGGAGTTTACCCGCTTCACCGGGAATGGGGGGATTGGTTAGTGCGTGTTTGAAGACCAGTTCGTCCATGGGACCAAAGATCAGGATGTCGGCGTCCAGGAAACAGATTCGCTCGTAGGGATACGTGTACAGCGAGAAGACTTGCAGTTTGGTCCAGGTGGAGGCAAAGCGGGCGGCGACGCCGGAGTTGGCGCTGAGGTTTAGGAGGGGGGTGGGGTGCAGGATTATGTTGGAGCGGAGGGCTTCGCGTTCGAGGGCTGGGAGGTAGTTCTCCGGGAGGTTGGCGTACATGAGGATGAGCGGGAATTGAGAACCGTGTTTTTTGAGAGTGTGAGCTAGGAGGATGGCGCCGGGGAGGTAGGAGGGCGAGGTGATGAGGGTGGCGTAGGCGGCGGTGGGGTCGGAGGGAGGTGTAGTGGTGGTGGAGGGGAAGTGTGCGGAGGTGGGGGATGGGGTGGCGGTGCTGGGAGCGGACATTTTGGGGATTGGCTGGATTTAGATAGAAGGCGGGTGTGGATGGGTAGGTAGGTGAATGAAAATTAAATCTACTCTTTGCCAAAATAAAAAGGTTTTGTGTAGCAATACTGAGTAGGTACCGAGGGATAGGTAGGTAGGTAGATACGTAGATATCAAAATCAAACGGCACACATGAAGAAATCTCCGTAGGAATCTCAGGAGACAAAACAAGAAACGTACTAAAGTGAATTAATTACCTAGGAACTTCTTATACTCGAATTTCAAGGAGAAGCAGGCAGGTAGTCCCTGCCGCGTTTTTCTCATCGCCACTCCACGCCACGCCACGCCACGCCACAACACTACAGAACACGGCAGGAATAACCCAATGTTCACGTTCATGTTAACGGTGACTGGGAGTTGTTTGTTAATGTGTGGAGGTAAGGCACTACCTAGGTACTTACTTGTATCTCACTAGTAGGTAGGGGATCTAGGTAGGTAGGGAGGTGAGAAAAATCTAGACGTCATGGAATTGGATGAAAGACGTAGGGTAGGGTGGGTAGCGAGGTGAATGAATGAATGGATAATTGATAAATGTCTCTATGGGTAGGTAGGTAGATAGGTAGATGCTTAGGTGATGTGATATAAAAGGAAAGGAAAGGAAAAAGGAAATCTTTTTGTTCGCAGCACTTATCTGCTTAGTAGAGAATATATATACTAAACAATCCTCACTTCATTACGAGTACCGGTATTACCAAAAATCTCAATAATACTCGAGTAGGCGTATCGCGTAGATACAAATTCCAATTCCAAATAACTGAAAAAAGCCAAGTCCCATTGCCCGCCTCCGTATTGCAATCGAAGTGGCCAATTCCGGTCTGGATTTCTCTAGGGATTTTTTATCTCTTTTTATGTACGAGTATGTATAGCGTAGCACTAATAAGGCTTTGCGAGCCAGTCATGGTAAGGCTGATTCCTCGGCTAGATCGTTCCTGGATCTTATCTTATCTTGGGTGTGCGTCTGGGTGTGTAGGTAGGTACCTCGACTTCGTATCTAGGTGTGCCACACCAAACCCGCGAAAATTGATTAATTATTGACATGCAGGATTCCATAGAGGAATATCGGTTTCTTGGGTATTCTTCTGCGATTGGATTTTCATTCAAGTATTAAACTTAAGTTATGGGACTTTACTGGCCGGCTTTTTCTCCGGGTCGCGACGTCTATACGATTATCAAAATTATCTTCGGCATTCGAGTGGTCAGCAAGAAATGGTCAGCAATATAATTGGATACAGTGGAATGGTCAGCAATTGGAAATCACACCTCCCCTCCACTGCGCATCCTGGGGTAGGGGAAAAATTATCGCGATTCGAATATTTTCCTGCTCTGGGAAATTTTCTTGTTCTCTGTCTTCATAATGTAAAACCCCCCAGATTGCAAAAGTGAAGAGTGTAAATGCGTCGTGTGTTTCCTGTTCCTTTTCGCTCCTTGCTCCTCTTTACTACCCTGAGATTGGACGCTGTGGTACCGGTTTCGAGTACCATTTCTGCGTGTGCTAGTTCGGTCAGATCTTTATCTACATCTTTATCCCCAGGTTTTGGTCTTGGTCCCGCCTCGAGAAATTTAAATTGGACGGCGCTTGTGAAGGGAAATTACATCGCGTGGAATTCTCATAACCGTATACCCATTCCTCAATTTTCGCAAGCTCGAAGCGCAAAGATGTCGACTTCGAATGCGGAAGTAAAAGAGGTGGTTGATAAGGCGGGGGAGCCGGCAAGTAAGCAAGCGGAGATATTGGGAGAGAATGAGGGGAGGGAAGAAGCATTGAAGGAGATAGAGAAGGAAGAAGAGAAAATAGAAAAGAAAGAACGGAAGAAAGAAGAAGCGCTCCCGAAATTAAGCACTGCAGATTTCAAAATCTATAATTCCATGGCGGAACGTATGAATTACTTTGTACGTTTACTGCTTCCTCTCTCATCCAATTCAACTCAACTCAGTTCTCCACTAACCCACCCCCCTAGCACAACCACTTCCGCCAAACATGGACGCTCCTCAAAACCGCCACGATCAATAACCAACGACCGCGCAATCTCTCTCTCCGCCAATTCCTCCAAACCGGACTTTCCTTTCTCTCTCAGCTTGAAGCCCACCACGGCATCGAAGAACAGCACATCTTTCCCGTTCTGGCGCGCAAGATGCCGGAATTCGCAAATGGGAAAAATGCGGCTGAGTTGTTGCGACAGCATAGGGAAATTCACAAGGGGATGGATGTTATGCAGGAGTATTTGGAGAAGTGTAGAGATGGAGAGACGGAATTGAGTTTGAGGGTTTTGGGGGAGAAGATGGATGGATTTGGGGAGGTGTTGTGGAAGCATTTGGATCAGGAGGTGGAGACTTTGGGGGCGGAGAATATGAGGAGGTATTGGTCGAAGGAGGAGATGAGGAGGTTGCCGATGTAAGGGGAGGGGTGGGAGGTATAAGGCCTTTTTTTTAGAGGGGTCAGGGGAGGGGTAGGAAAATATAGGGGAGCAGATGTTTAGCGAGGCTGGGGAAGCGGAAGCGGGGAGGGAGGTGCTGTTAGGGGTAGTATATTGAAGCTAATAGGAGGGATGAGAGAATATGTGAATTTCTTGAAATTAGCCAGCCTGAAGATTTATATTATACAGAGAAAAAAGAAAAGAGAAGAAAAACATTGAATATCTAATCTTCATAGAATACAAGAGCAGCGTGATTCACACACTCTCCAACAATCAAAATACATTCATCCTATAATATTACCGTAATTAAAGACGTACATACATGTACGTAGGTCGCTCAAGCGAATATACAAGAACTTCACAAAGGGTTATATCCTCAACTATAACTTATGTAATATCTATATAGCATTATTGTATATTCAATTTCTTCTATATATCTACAGTGTTGGATGGAATGACTACGCTTTTCTTTTCGTTATGAATTTGAATACCGTGATAAGTTATAATTGGAAAGAGAAGTGGTTTATGGTAATTGACGTCTTGATTTCTTGATTTCTTGATTCATGTAAATGAAAATGTATAGAAATTAGAGTCTATGATGTGGTATTCGGGGTCGACGGGTGCGGTTTCTAGAATACGGATTATGGATGGGATTGGGATGTTGAGATTCGAAGACGATGAGATAATGAGATGCAGAGGTGATGTTGATTTACTGAAAGAAATGTGAATAGAGATGAAGATTGAATAGTCTTGAGTGAGTGATGGAATGAATGAACTAGAATAGCATTTGTGTAGAGATTATAAGTTAGAATAGTATATATACATCACTTCCAGGACTGAATTACTCGGTAGTATTACAACGAATTCCAAGATCAGACTATCGAATCTCCAATATAAAGCAGATTGAAATTAGAATGATTACATATACCTAGATATATGAGAATCTAGACTGAAGTATCAAATATGTAAGTTTGGATTTGAATATATAGGTTACATGTTAATCGAGATACTGGTGTTAGTAGGTGTATAAAATGTTGCTATTCGAGGTTATCACCGTATCTCAAAAGTAACCTCTATATAAGCGAAAACCCAGATGGAATTCGAGAACCCTTCAAAAGGACTCTAATCGACTTATAAATTCATTTCAAATAGAATGTTAACTAACATCTGAGGAGTTCAAACCAAATCCAAATCTTGTTTACATTAAGAATCAGGATTATTTGTGTTTGATATATCATTAAAGAGAGATCCAAATTATTGAAGTCCTCTTAAATGGTAGGTACTCAATTTCCGCCCTTTTTTGGATTATGTAGTAACCCATTGGGTCTGCTTACCGAAATGTAGGATTATACCGCATGATTACATATCCCCTAGATAGAGGGTGTTCTTGCAAACCTACAGCTTTTGCGCTGTCAGATATGTACATGTTGTTCAGAAATCTTTACAGCCTCGAGACAACTCATTCGAGGCTTGAGGATCGAGTGATCCTAGCCCTGCAGAACCCTGAAGTGAGGCGTGCGATATGTATGCACGACAAGGTTGCATTGGGCTGCAACACGCAAGCCAAATCTCAAGAACGGGGCGCCACTGAGCCTAGGGCATTACGCCTTAGTTTTCCGGGCATGGAAATGAGGCTGGATGCTGTATTGTTTATCTTTATAAACGCTCCTATATTTGTAACATTTTCAGTCTTTCTTCTTCTTTTGTTTTTCTATTAGATTAAGATCTATATCGGCAATTTTCGTTTAATAGTGTCTTTTAAAAAGTACAAGTATAACAACAATGGAGGGTATCATATCGTATGTATTAAGGAGCTTTGTGGTATTTTGTTTTGCTTTGGAAAGAATGCGATTTTTTTTGGCTCTGGAAAGGATGCTGTTTTGTTTTGCTCTGGAAAGGATGCTGTTTTTCTGCTTTTTTCGCGTTGAAGACTAGACCCTGGACTGCAGACCTATCTGGATTATGGATCCAGGCCAATTGACAATACCCGGACGGATCATGCACAGCCAAAATATGCTGGGTTTTATAAACTGGATTTACACCAGCCGATACCCGAAACCTGTTAAGCGAAAGTATACCGAAATGAAAAATTGGACCAATAAAATCCGGTACAAGGAGGGTTCTGCGATAAAAAAATTGTGGCTTAAGCGTTCTGGGCAAAATTCATGTTCGATTCCAGCTCCAAACCCCTATATTTTCGGAATTCCCCCAAAAAGCTTATTCAACTAAATATATTACCAAATCTTATATCATATTACCAAAGAATATGTCCGGTATTCTAATTCTGTCCAAAAATTCGGTATAAAGGTACCGCCTTTTACACGTGGACAAATCAGGAAACCATTCTGGTATATTCAAGACTCCGATATTCTGATTCTGTCCAAAGATTCGGTTTAACATATCGCTTTCATATGTGGTCAAATTAGGAAATTATCCTGGTATATTCAAGACTCCCGTATATCCCAGTGGGGGATAGCCAAGTTCTACCGTAGGACTTTGTGAATGGCCAGACCTGAATCTACCTAAAAGGTATACCATACATTCTTTCCAATTATAATATCCTCTTATTGTGCTGGCCTGGATCCCAGGATATATGTTCTTGGGGTTATTTCTCTGCTTCGGTGATCAAGACAGTGCTTTTCAGAATAATCTTCTGGATGCCCCTCGTCTAGTGACCAGGAGTTCAAGACCAAAAAATGGCTTCCTTTACTTTATCGCATCGCCTAATTGACCACAGGCTAAATATTCCCTTTCTTATAGATCCCTCTTCTGGAACCTTCCGAGCGGGTTTGATGGTGCGTACTTGAATATTGGTACATTACCATGACAAAAATGCTAATGTAATATCATTGGGTAGTTCCCTCGATTTTTGATGAGCAGCTACAAACACTTGCGGGACTGAACAACACGGAACTTTTTCCAATTTTCAGCCTGAAGTTCCCTGGGATCACGGCCAGTATAGCGAGCACCATACCTCGGCGCAGCAGAGTGCTGTGGACCCATGTTCTACAGAGTACGGCCTCTCCTCGTGTATCGGCTCCATCGACAAACAAGCTGTTCCAATTCTGATAGCGAAATATGTAAACTGTTTTTGGTGTGATCGACTCTAACATTTGACAAAATCGATAGTATTCAAGATCCACAAACAGATCTCCCGTCTCTTCCGCGAACAAGCATATCTCACCAAGCAGACAAGCAACAAACTGCGTCCAAGTACGCTATGCCATTTTGATCCTTGTTAATCAACTACTGACTCCCACGCTGTCAATCTATGGATGAAAATCAACGCGTCCATAAATGTACAACACTGGGCTGCAAAACACCCGGCTTCAAAAGGCTATCAGATCTTCGACGTCACCAGCGGTCTCACGAGGCGCCTCGATTCTTCTGTCACATAAGAACCTGTAAAGCTCACACTAGGGGTTTCAAACGCAAAGATAATCTCACAGAGCATCGAAAATGAGTCCACGAGGCAAATGCACGAGCTTCGGTGGTTGTGTCTCACGATTCGAAACCCAGCGCTCGAGTCGAACCAATTGAAGATGAAGAAATGAGAAACGCGAGTCCACCTCCGGCTCTAGTGGCAATCAAGGGTAGCTTTGATAGTAATTTGTTGCCAAAGGAGTTTCTTTTGGCAAAGCTCGCGGAGTTACAAGCCATGAGGATGAAATTGATAGAGGAAAAAGATGAGGAAATTAGAGCGGTGGAAAAGACACTGTCTTTGATGTGACTTTCAGGATTGATGGTAGTAGAAATGAGGGGGATCGGTTTGTGATCTGGATGCGCATTGGAGTCACGGGATCGTGTTAAACATGTTTGGTGGATAGAACTTGGGTTCTTATATTCAGGAAACTATTCCATTGGAAGCGCTGGCTCCGAAAATTTGGCGGGAATGATGTTCAATTCAAGGACACGATGATTCAAGTATCGACTGCAATATGGAAAACGATGTAGTATTTACACGATGACTCATTTCGGTGCCAACTCCTTTTGGTTCTTTATCCTGAGATATGTAATGAATATCAATCTTCACATATTTCTCTTTCTCTGACACTCAAGCCCTCAAGGAATACTGCATTCGAATATTCAAGTCTGGATGAAGCACTGGGATTTGAATTGCTCTAACAAGATGCTGAAGACTCGCATTTTGTGTGTTCATGATCCTTTCTTTCACTTGAATTTTAAAGATAATTGTCCCTCTGCTCTCTTGATCGTTATGTAGCCACTGGGCAACCCGGGCTTAGAATGGACCATAAACATCATATTCATAATCATCGACATAAATACCGATATGCAGAGTGCCGCGTCTTAACTTCATAATGTGATTTACCTGATATACAGTGTCCTTATACACTTTCCCATGCACCCAATGCATATTATACACACTCTATTTCCGATTCAATAGTGCTCTTCTCCTCCCTTTCTAATCATCATATATCCATTTCCTCTACAGGTCCTCAAATCTTAGCCTCTTCAACCTTCTTCTTCGTCCATCCTTCATCCGGCATCAGGTCCCTCCTTACTCCCTCAAACCTAACCAGATTTTCCTTATACGGATGCGCCGCGCCCTCAAACGCCTTCAATCGTCCCAGTCTCCCATCTCGCAACCGATTCTTCGGTAACATTCCACTGACCGCCTTCCTCAGAACTTCTGCGCCTCCAAATTTATCCATCAACCCCTCCATACTGATTTCCTTCAAACTACCAGGTCGTGTGTTGTGACGATAATATTTCTTCTGATACATTTTTTTGCCCGTAGTGTGGAGATTCGCGCAATTGGTAACAACAACATAGTCACCGCAATCTGTGGAGGGATCCCAGATTGGCTTGTGTTTTCCCATGAGGAGAATTGCGATGCGGGAAGCGAGACGCCCGAGGGGTGGTGGTGTGATGCGGGCTGTGACAGAGGGGGGTGAGGAGGGGTTTGGACGAGGTCGAAGGGTGGAGAGAGGAATGTGCGGGGCACTGGCAGAGATGTGATGCCAGGTGCGGGAGTAGGCTAGTTTTGTCTGAGAGAGTGTTAATTTATGTGTGCAGTTTGTTCGGGCGCTTGTTCGTATATACTGACGACTTCGATGGTGCATGCTAGAAGAGTAGTAAAGGAAGAGGTTGAGAACTTACAAATCCATTTGTTTGCGACATCGTGGGATATGCTTGGCACAATAACCAATGCTAAATACGATGCGCGGGGGAGAAAGTAATCGGTAGCTGAATGATTCCCTGGTTGTCGTCGTCAAATTCAAGCCTTGAAGTCAATCGTGATTCTAGATGCCAAGACATTTTTTCTCGAATGGCTTTATGGGACCGTGATTGGCTGGATCTTTTGGCGAGGCTTCCGAGGCTGGATTTCAAAGCATTCATTGTTGCCCCACGTATGATGGAGATGTTGTATTCTGAACTTCATTCATATTGAATCTTCTCTTTATTTATTATTCTATCACATACAAGAGGTCTGGGTAAGAGTTTTCAAAAAAAGAAACTCCTCAAAATGGCCATTACAACTCCCTTCCAGGTAGTTCCCCTCGATTGCGATCACGTGCATTGACCAAATCGAAATATCACTAATGGAGAATAGACACAATTTGCAGTACCTATGACATGTGAAGCATGTATCAAAGATATCGAAGGATCTTTATTTAAACTAGTTGGAATACAGAAGGTTGAAGCAAATCTGAAGGATCAGCTTGTTACTATCGAAGGAACAAGTAAGTTTGTAACTTTACCCCGCCAAGAAAATGGGGAGAGTTTGGGAGATGGGGCTCGTTACTAACGTGAAAATAGCTGCGCCTTCGGAGATTGTTAAGGCGATCGAGGAGACGGGGCGAGATGCAATTTTGAGGGGCTCCGGGGGAAGTGATGGTATGTTTGTTTTTTACGTTGTGTTTGAGTGGGAGTTTGGGTTCAATTTCATTTCATGGTTGATGGCTTGAGGTCTTGTCTGAGATTTGTATAGGTGCGGCTGTCTGCATTCTTGAGACACATGATACTACTGTATCGGACAAAGTACGAGGATTAGTGAGGATGGTGCAGGTATCTCCTACATTAACGTTGGTGGATTTGACGATTCGAGGATTGCAAGAGGGAACATATTGGGCCACTGTTAGAGAAGCGGGGGATATTTCCAACGGAGCAATCTCTACGGCAGGTCTATGGAAGGGAGGTAGTGAAGATACACCGAGAGGTGCGTTTGGTACCGTGAGTGTGGGGAAGAATGGAATGGGAAGTGTGTTTTTGGACAAGCCAATCCAGATATGGGAAATGATTGGGAGAGGAATGGTAGTATCGAAACAACATGAGGGAGACAGAAAGTTTGAGAAGAATGATGAGAATACTCTCGTGGGGGTAATTGCACGGAGTGCTGGTGTATGGGATAATGATAAGACAGTCTGTTCTTGCTCGGGCAAGACATTGTGGGAGGAAAGGAAGGATGAGGTCAGTAAAGGTATGCTCTGATCATATATCAGATGATCGCACAAGAAATGGAACGATAGCATGATACGATACGTACGCCCAAGAAGTTTATTCTCTGCCACCCGCGCTTTTTACATACCTATACGTACTTTCCGTCTGAGAACGGCCCGTGGATTGATAAAAAAATTGCAAAGAAGCGATTCAGAGGAAGAAAGCAGGGAATGTTCAAGTGTTTGATCAGGCTACCATGGACTACATCAAACCTTAAGGATGAGTATTATGAAGAGTAAGCTTCTCTTGTCAAACGTTAAATCCGAATGCGTTTCAAATCTGTCATATACCGGGCAATGATTCCACTTTTGAATACCGTCAAGATTGCTTGTCTTTGGTAACCCTAATCAGCGAGATCTAATCTCTCAATCGTAGCCCTACCCTAGGCCATCATGTATATTGATCTCATTATTCTTCACGGACCAAAAGGCTGGATGCGACGGAGAAAGCTGCACGCAACCTTAATCTTACATCTGTGTTTGAACTATTGTAGAATGTGCAGTACTTATTCATAGTGTCGGCTATTGCATATACTCTCGGGTGATGTTCGTTCTGCTTGATTTGTCCACCTACTAGACTGCCGTTAAAGTTGAGACGAAAGGAAAAATGTTTTCTTCTGTCAAGCTGGGCAGCATCATGCAAACGGATACAATCACGATGATGACCAGTTTTTGTGATCTGGCATCTTTATTTCGAGTTTGTTCTTCTCCCGCGTGGCCGTTTAGAACTTTGAATTTGCCCTAAATTCTCAAACAAGGTGAGAAAGGTGAGGTGGAAGCGAGTTTCGTCCAATCGAGGTGTCTTCCCCTGAGACGTCAAGCTTCCTGCGCTTCAATTCAATGCTTATCCGATATCCGATAAGGTGCGGGCTAGGATATTCGGCGGTTATATTTTGAGGAATCGCCCTACGGTTATGTGCGTGGCCGTTTGTGATCTGTTCGGAGGTTACTTTCGGGGTCAGTTGCTGAATTGGTCTGGGCCCAGCAGGCGAGGTACTTCTTTTGTCTTTTAGATGTTGGTATGAATTGCATGGCATGGATGAGTATATGTATAGCATACGTTCGCATTGCCAAATCGATAGTTTGCAATGGCAAGTTGTCGGTCAAAGACAAAAATAACTTGGCATATCGAACTCTTCCAATTGCATGACATAACAAGCCCGTGGATCTGAAGTTATTCATAGATACAAGATATCACAAGACCTTAACCTATAAATAATGTCGAATGAAATTTATACTCAGGTACCAACAACATAAACTATTGAATCAATCCCGCTGCAAGCAAAACTATCACAGTCACCGATGATATTCTATTTTATGTGAGTTCATGACCTTCAACACAATTCTACCAAGTCAAGAAACTCGACTAATCCAGACTTTATTAACCTACATAGTGAATCATTAAAAAGAAAGAGAGATATGGTGGACCTTTGAAAAGGCAGAAGAAATGTACGGACAAGAAGATACGTTGGATTACGCGCTGATGGAACAAAAAGTGACAGAAAGTGTAACTCTTGACCATCCAATCGGCATGGGATAGGGGATCTTGGAACACTTGCTGCTTTGAACCAGCCTTAAGCGAACAGAATCCAAGTTTCGCAAACTCCAAATGTGTGGCTACCAACTTTTCATATTTACCAATCATTTTCATAATTTTTGGAGAATAAAAGCAATTTTGCTGGTGGCTTGAGCAATTAATCATGATGCTTTTGTATGAAAAGCGTCTCATTTGTGGTTTACACTTTCATTTCATTTCCAATATCGAGTGCGGCTTTTCGAATTAGATAGCTAGTTGGAGTAGGTATACATTCGTCGCAACAATATATCACAACACCGGAACACGTAAGGGCAAGACAAAGCGACGTTACTACTGTTGCAAAGTATTCCGATGGTAAGATAGCTACTCGAGTAGATGTTGAAGCAGCGATTGACAAGGGGGATTCAAGAAATGGTTTGGAATTTGTAACTCATTGCCCATGGGCTAAGACCGAAGCAAGGATGTAACGAAAATGGCAAGAACACTTTCGCAGAATAGAAGAATCTATTTCCAAAATTCATGTACTGCCCTGTGTTCCATATATGAATAGAGGTTTGTATGTATGTATGTATGTATGTATGTATGTATGTATGTATGTATGTATGTATGTATGTATGTATGTATGTATGTATGTATGTATGTATGTATGTATGTATGTATGTATGTATGTATGTATGTATGTATGTATATCATATCAACGCCCCTTGAGCCACTGCTATATTTGAACCTCAATCTTTGTATATAATATGGATAATATAACCATCCGCATGCATGAAACTCCCATGTTCGATCTACTTAGGTAGTCAATACTTCTTCCTACACATCTCCTCCGTACTAGTCGTAGCCCCGTTCGACACGAGACGTCGATTAGTTGCCGTGGATCGTGTCGGGGTTAGCAAGGACCATTTTTCGACCAGGGAACCCCTCTAAATCCACATTTTAGTATCACTGCACCATCGACTTGCATCAAGAGATCAAGAGACTAATCAATCCACGTACCAAGCAATTCAAACCTCGTCTCCTCGTCTAACTCTCCATTTTCAATCTTCCATATCCAAAAGAACTTCTAGGGCGCTACTCGTACGTTGAACTTCTTCTATAATCCACTCATCCTCCTCCGTTCGTTGTAAGAGCGCTGCTAGCCAGCCATCGTACCTTACATTTCCAACCCAATTCGTTCTGCTTCGTGCATACACCCACACTCCCTTGTCTTTGAACTTTTCCACTTTATCCGTATCTTTATTCTGTTCTATTTTCGAGTATTCACATTTGAACATCAAGCTGTCAATCTTTCCATCTTTCTACAATCCATTCATCACGAGAACGGGAAATATCGAAGCCAAATCAAATCAAGTCTCCACGTTCCTTCGTGGTGCCGAATCGTTGTTCCCCACCAGCCCACCACTACTTTACGATCAGCAATCAACACTAATTAATAGCGACGGGAGGAGCCCGCAAGTCAAATCCTACGAAAAGTACAAGGGCTCGCATATGATCCTTTGAATTTATATACTTTAGAACATACGAAATCTCAACCAAAATACAATTATTCGACAATAAGACATTCCCATCGCTGGACGGATCCGAGAATATTTAATACACACTAGTTGCATCAAAGAGAAGGGACGTACGCAAGAAAAGATACCGACATTTCGAGATAGCTTCGCACAACATACGAGTATTGCAACACGACATAGAATTTCCTTACACCGCTTGATAGCTGGTCGCTCACGAAGGCGACCAGCCAGCTGCGAAAGAACATTTCACGAATACATAATCTTTGAGGGAGAAAAGGCATCATGTCTTTGAAACAGGTTAGTGGGTTGAAGGAAGAAAGATGAGGATTAGAGAAGGATGCTTCAGTACTGACTACTTGCGCAGGAAATAGAGACGTGGGTTTCTGCCCTTGGTCGCTACGATAATAATGAATTCGATGAAGCGTTGAAGGAGTTTGATGGCATTGCAGATACTTCAAAGATTCTCTTCAATTGTGGTGTTATTCATGCGACATTAGGGGAACATGAAAAAGCGGTTAGTACTTCTCATTCCTGGTGACGAACTCAATTATACTGGCAAAATCTAATTCACTATAGGTCGAATGTTACCAAAAAGCCGTTCGTCTGGATCAATACCTAGCCGTAGCATATTTTCAACAAGGTGTCTCGAATTTCTTGGTTGGCGATTTCGAGGAGGCTTTGGCAAACTTCAATGATACTTTATTATACTTGAGGGGAAACAACATGATCGACTATGCTCAACTTGGTCTTCTTTTCAAACTATATTCGTGCGAAGTGTTATTTAATCGGGGGTTGTGCTACATATATCTACAGCAGAAGGAAGCAGGACTGCAGGATCTCTCCTTCGCTGTGAAAGAGAAGGTTGTTGAGGATCACAATGTCATTGATGAGGCAATTCGCGACGAAGCCGAGGTATATTTGTCATTCGGAATTTCCTGTTGAGAATCTACTAATACTCTCATAGGGTTATACCGTTTTCTCGATTCCCGTAGGGGTTGTTTACAGGCCCAATCAAGCGAAGGTCAAAAACTTGAAGACAAAAGATTATCTAGGCAAAGCACGTTTAGTTGCAGCTTCAGACCGTGCAAATGCTTTTACTGGATTTGCCGGTTCAGAGATTAAGAATGTAAGTAATACTAACTGTATACTCCGAACCTGTGACACTAACTGTTTCAGGCTGGTATAATTCAACCCAAGGATGACCGTCCGACGGAGAATCTTTCATACGCAGCAGCGAACCTTGTAAAGCCCGGTTTGGCTAGCAAAAGACAACAATCAGAGCCACCTCTAAACCGAAACGTTTTCCCACCTACACCACCTCCTGAGGCAGAGAAAATTTCTGGACCTCCACCCATGAGTCGCGGGGCTTCTGTTCGGAACGGACCTAAACCCATGCTAGCTAAACTCAACATCGAAAAAGCACGCCCTACTGAAAGTTATGAGATTCGTGAACGTGACGATGCAAGAAGTCCTCCAGATGCAAGAAGTCCTCCAGATGCGCGACCCACCAGACGCGGGACTCAAAGAACAGCATCAGAACCAAGGGGGCCATCGCAAATGCAATACTCCAATAAGCGATCCGAATCACGTTCGAGACAACCACCAAGACGAATGCAATCAACGCAAGAAGAAGAAGATGACTACCCAGAGGATCTCTATGATATGTATAGCTCCCCAGGTCGGAGATCGAATAATTCTAGACGCAATACCCGGAATAGATATATCGAAGAAGAAAGTGAATACGCAAGCGACTACGATGAAGGTTCTTTTGACGAAGATGAGTTCGAAATGGTCTCTAGCCGTCCGCCTCCTAGATCCCGCACAACGTCTTCGATTAATGGTGGTAATGGTCGAGCTGGCTCTCGTCAACCTGATGTTCGCAAAGTTCGTGTGAAGGTCCATGCCGAGGATGTACGATATGTTATGATAGGCTCGGCTATCGAGTTCCGCGATTTCCAAGACAAGATAAAGGAAAAGTTTGGACTGCGTGATCGATTTAAGATCAAAGTTCGTGACGAGGATGTTCCTAATGGCGATATGATTACAATGGGTGATCAGGATGATTTGGATATGGTTTTGATGAGTGTAAAAGAAAATGCAAAGAGAGAAAGATTGGATATGGGAAAGATGGAAGTGAGTTTATCTTACCGTCCTCTTTTTTCCACTAATATCGCTTACTGACATACAAACTAGATTTGGGTAGTAAAAGCGTGATGTGAGGACAAGGAAGATAATGATGAATGTTGACGATTATGTCTTTCCTTTTTATTTTATTTTCCCATGTACCAAAATTTCCTCTTTATTTTTGGAAGAAGTTTTTGGGAAGAGAAGCGAGATTTTGGTCTACTTAATTTGTTCGCCGAGGCAGAAAAATACTTCTTTGATAAGATACCAGCAAATATCCACAATGGCGAATATAAATGTATTGTTTGCTTTCTTATATCCTTCTGAACATTGGTATTTGAGTTTATAGCGCTTAGAATTATATAAGCGAGCGCCGAATCCGATTCGAAAAACAGGAATGTATGTACTAGGTATGTGGATGAACGAGTACATTGTAATTATGGGAGACGAGAGAAAAGGAAGGGAAACCATCATTAATACATGTCTGGGACACAATTGATATATCTTTCCTTTTCCTTTTCCTTTTCCTTTTCCTTTTCCTTTTCCTTTTCCTTTTTGTGAGTTTGAGTTTGGGGGGTTTTGTGGATTTGAATTTGGATTTGGATTTGGATTTGGATTTGGATTTGGATTTGGATTTGGATTTGGATTTGGATTTGGATTTGGATTTCGGCTTTCTCTCCTTTTTGTGTTGTTTGCTTTTTATTCTTGGGAAAAGGGTTTAGGGGAGGGTGGGAGAGATGAGATCAGATGAGATGAAATCAAGTAGGTAGTTAATGTAAAATGGATGCATGTATGTACGGATAGGGGAGAACTCGGGTATCGAGATTTGGATATCCAGAATGCAGATGGATGATGGGTGTGAGAATGAGGATCGCATAGGATGATAGGACTGGGGAAATTGGAATGGTTTATATGTACTATGGATATTAATTAGTATGGATCATGGATATATATATGCACCTGAATGAAGAAATATGTATATATGTGTGTGCGTGTGCGTGTATGTGTGTATATTGGACGATATGATGATTTTCTATTGATTGATTGATTGATTGAGAATGGAGACTTGACTTAAAGTGAGAATGGGAAATGGAAATTATGCATGGATAGACGAATAGGTAAATAAATAGGTAACTTGTGATTGAATGAACATCAGTATTTACATGCTATATCTATTATATCTACACCTAGGTAGGTATCTACTAAACCCATTCAGAAAAGATTCAAAAATCCCCCTTTAAAAACTCACAGGAAAGGAATCCATTAAATCTCTAATCCCCCCTGCCTCTCCCTCATTCCCTCCCTTTATGGAATAAATCTATCTCACACTCGGTAGTAAGAAAGACAATATCAAATGCAAAACAGAAGCGAAGAAATCCCGAAAGTTTGGGCTTGTCAAATTTGCTTCGAGGTGGAATTTGTATGTATTTTAATGATTCTCAATTTCATTGACAGAAAAAGAAAAGGAGAAGCGAAGGGGCCTTGCATTTCGTATCTGTGTGGAGCGGGGTCTTGTGAGTTGGCTGATGGATAGAAATCTAAGTAAGGCTGCTACGGGGGGACGGGGTTGGACATGTAGTGGAATATGAGAAAATCGAGCCATGCTAATTACTCCCAAAACATGGATAGACTCTTGTTTCGGTGTGAGATTAAATCGAGTTGAATTCCATGCTTAAATGGTATCTGCCATTATCTATATACATGGTCCTGAAAATGCGCCTAACGCTCTATACCCGAGATGCCAAAACGCCTTTCCAATATAAAGCAATGGTGAGTGGCGCCATGCAAATTATGCTATCATAAAATCATGATGTACGTCAAATCTATAGCTTCGGTGTGACTGGAGTTCTAGTGACGGTGACATTGATGAGACCGTTTGGTCCAGATTGAGGAGCATAAACTTCTGCGTCCTTTCCGGTGTTCTTAAGACCCTTGTGCCAGCTGAGATCTGTAGAAATGTTAGAACTTTCCGCGTATGTTGAATGCCTCGTTCACTTACCAACTTCGAAATAATGCTTATTGGGCAAGGAATAATCCACAGCCTCGACTTCTGGGACGGCTTCCAAAATGGAGCCGCACATCTTGTACATGGTGTTTTGTACAGATGGGCTATTCTCTTCAGCGAACGTCTTCATGGTGATATTTCTGGCATCGTCAAATGCTTTATCGAATTTGGGGATGGCCTCTTTCACAGCGTCCAATCCGGCAAATGTTTTCCATGACCAGCCACAATCAACATCAGTTGACAAAATTCTGTCCCAGACCTCAGGGAGTGTAGTGTACTCGTCTCGGACAAAGCCGTGGAATTGCGAGCCGGTGCTCTTCAAAACCAAGAGCCCAACAATTCCGCTGCGGATATCGATGCCCTTTCCTCTCTTGATAACGGCTTCAACATTTCGTGTTTCGCTTCCGTCTCTGTAGAATGAGTGAGGGTGGGGTTTGCCATCGATAGTCATTCGTGTCCATCTGTGAGTAATGATTTTGATGTTGGCTGCGGTGAGATGGGGGTAGGTCTCGATAAAGTGAGTTCCGAGAATACTAGCAAAGAGCTCGGGTGGAGTAACTGGATGTTCTTTGGCTTTGATGTAAACTGTATTCTTCATGGAATCGGTTGCAACCACAACACTGTTATCGGCCTTGGTATATCTAGAGATTGGTTAGCCCTCGATTTCAGGGGTATTCAGTAGAAGAAGCAACATACGAGACGTCGATAGCACCCTCCAGTAATACACAAACGGTCATTTCAGTGACGGTTTGAGTTCCGGTCTGCTCATCTCTCTCTACTTTATAGACGCGGACATTGTCCTTGCCATATTTTGCTGAAGCTATCGATGCCATGATAAATGTTTAAATTCGTGTTGATGTCTAAAAAGTAAGAAGTTGCAATAGAACGTATCTGAAAGACTTGATGGGTATTAGTATGATGTGAGTGACAACAAGAATGAGGATAGCAGATGAATGAATCGAATGAAGTCAAGGGGACTTTGATCTCTTTATGGAATTCTGAGTATAGTCGCTAAAGAGTCTTAGCGGCCATGAAGTTGAATATTGTTTCGAGGAGAACGGAGAAGCTCAAGCTACCTGCAGGAGTCCACCGAATAAGATAGCTACGGGATGTTGTATCTTGGCTCCATATGCGAGAAGTCGATTCCATCATCTATCGGAAGGCGCCGAACGCACGAGGCCGACTTGTAGCCTTGTAATGAAACTTTGATAATTGGTCTTACTTTTTTTACCTAACAACCATAATTTGTGAATGAAAAAGTCTTTTCACATTGCGGGTCTTGGGGAGAAAGGCATTTGAAACTTCGGGATTCGAGAAATTAAAGCGATATCGATAAACATTCCTTTCGCATGATTTTGTTCTGTCATTACATGAATGAAGTATTGAGGAATGGAAATGCAAGGCTGACCATCACCTGACCAGAACCAACGGGGTCGTCCGCCATACCTATTCTATTCCTATTATCTACTAAAAGCACGAGTCTGACAGGTCTGTTCTCTCGTACGATGGATGATTCTTATGTCTGTCTCATTGGACCCCACTATGAAATCGAATCTGATGCCGCTTCAATAGTTGAAGAAGACTATGAAGGTCATCTCGAGGTCGACATACAGAGAGATCATTCAACTCCTTAAAAGGAGCGACAAGGCGGTCTCTCTTCTTGGAACCATCATGATGAACTGAAGATCTGATAGACAACGGGAACGGGGCTACCAACTTACCATGAGATCCTCTTATCAGACTATTGCCGTTCTTAATGTAGCGTTACTTGATTATCTTCGTACATTATCTTGAAGCGTGAAGCACCATTCCGTACAGTTCATCCAGTTTGTACACCTAGCGACCAAGCGTTCCTGATGTATGTTGCAACATTTCGATGTATCTTCATTTCTAGAGCTGGATCATAACCATATAGAGTAGGAACGCATCTGGACATTATATAAGAAGAAGAAATAGACACAAATATCCACAAGAGTTTGAAATGTAATGAATGTATTTGTCCATGAAAGATTTCCCCATAGAATGAACACCAAAGGCAATTTGTTAGCGATGTCTTCATGGTCTTTTGGTCGTATTGGTCTGTGTTGTGACTTTTACCCCCATCATCTACATATCTATCTGCGGGAATGGGAGCGTTAAAGAACGAATTGATTGATGAAATATTTTAAATCTTCTATAAACTTTTTGTCGCTATACAATCCAGCAATTTAATTTCAGAATTTCCAAACAAGCTGTTTGATACCTCCATTTCCCCACAATCTTTAGTCATTTTCTAGTACAGCAACACCTCAAACTTCACTATCTACAAGCTTGGTGCCCACATCGACTGCGGAACCTCCACACATATCACGACAAGCACATATTGTATTGCCTACGAATACCGTTTAGCTGGACCGAAATCCATTGCACTACAACCTTATCTCCCATTCTCGCATAGATATCTGGATGACTTTTGTGTCGGTCCCTTAACTGCACCACCTATGTCACCCCCGCACGAAGAACGTTGACCCCGACCTCTCGAATGGGCAGATGGTTGGACCATCGAGCATTCTGGGTTCGTCTGTGACGACTGCCCAGAAAAACACGTACGCACAACAGTATGCCGGGAGGACGAGTTTAGATCAACCTGGGGGGTTGCAACCACCGGGCCAAAATGGCTCGCGAATGGCCTCAAGCTCGACAGCCGCATTTGCGCCTCGTGGTTCCTCTCTCGCGCCATCTCCCGCCCCGGGAAGCTTCAGCTCGACAATGCGTAGCCAAATGCCACGGCAAGCTTCGGCTCTCGATACAAATGTTTCCATGGTAAACTTGGAGCGATTGGACGAAGATGATAGTACGACGCCGGTCAAGATATTGTCGAATCTACGCGAAATGTTGAGTAGGGAAATGAAAATAAAAGAGGGCAGTGAGAATATGTTGGAGGCGCTGAATACGAAGAAAGCAAAGCAGACGAAAGAGCAAAGGCAAAGGGTGGAAGCGGAACTGAATATATCCAACCAGAAGATCAGAGATTTGAGACTGAAAATTACGGAAATGCAAAAGCCTAAACCACCCACCACTCCTACGCGCAGTCGAATGGATGCTCTCTTCCAAAGTAACGGTGTGAGGTCACCTCCAAGCGCTTCTAAAAGTATGGGAGGCTCAGAAGCAGCAGATGAGCTTACAGAGTCGCCAACGTATGTCTTGGCTGAAATATTACAAGCTCTAGAGGTGGAAGGTCTCACTCCGGATTATTACGTTGGTCATGCAAACGATCTGGTTGAGCTCTTCAAGCGTCACCCCACTTTGAAGTATGATCTAGTCTGGTCAGTATTTGGCTTGAGAATGCAAGTTATGCTTTTGAGTGGGAGTCGAGAGGTTGTAGCTGCAGGATATCGCATGACAAGATATGCAATTTCGGATGTCAGCTCTTTACAAAAGATTCGCAGCCTAAACACTGATAATCTTGTCGTCGTGTAAGTACCGGATCTGGTAAATATTCATGCCCAATACTAAAGAGTTCTTAGATCACTCATCAAGAAGGGAACTTCTGACGTGGAAAGAGAGCAGGCCTTGAAGTTCATCCGAGCATTTCTAGATGTAAAAGACGGCATAAAAGAAGTCTCTAGGGCTGTGGTAAGAACTATAGCTTCAGTTGCAGATCATGAGGAGGATCGACTCAAAGCTATCTGCATAGAGACACTTGCGGAGATCATGGTCCGCGATCCAGGCCTTGTCGTTGCCTCTGGTGGTCTCAGACCTCTTGCCGATGCTCTAGGCGAGGGTACTTACGACGCCTCGGAAAGTTTAACAGCAGCTTTTTTGTTCTTGCTTGATTCTCCTCATAGACGCCAGTATTTGCGATCGGGTTATGAGCTAGAAATCCTCTTCACTTCTTTCACCGACTCACTATTTGTGAAAGAAGAGATTTTGAAGCAAAACTCGAAGGCTATTTCATATGCTATGAATTCATGGCCTGGTCTGATGACATTGTCTATGTACGACTTCAGAGCTATCAAATCACTAATATCATGCTTAATCCTCCCCAATCCCATTGTACGCGAGACTGTCATAGATATGCTTTATGGAATCTTGCGCATCAAGTCTCCTTTTTGGGCAACCTCTTTCCTCGCTGGCAGGCGTCTCACTACATATGGAAGAGTTGCAAACCTCAAAACAGCACCGGCAAAGGCATCTGCGCAGTCAGCGACCGATGATGAATCGGGCGATAAAAGTTTCGTCGATCATTACACAGCGCTTCTACTAGCAGTGCTAATAAATGCTGGCATGATTGAAGGATTGTTGCAGGTGACTTCAGATACTGACAATGCGATGTTAAAGCGAAAAACTACTCTGCTCATTGGAGAAACCTTGAAGCTTGCGAGTCAACTACTACCATCAAGTTGGAGTGCCGAGCTTCAGTTACTCCCCGGATTGTTTGCTGCTGCATCTCAGTTCGGGAGCGATGGTCGACTTGTGGCCACGAGCACGGTATATCAGATTAGCAGTGTGAGTCGGACATTGTATAGATCAGCTCCATCCATCTCGACAACTCTTTCGATAAATAACAGTCACGATCACTTGTCTAGCTTGGGAGACCAGCCTAAAAGTAATCCTAACGTCTCTTTTGACGAGACAACGTTCAGACAGCTATTGGTTGAATCTCAAGT
The DNA here is from genome assembly GCA_014898425.1 of Botryotinia globosa. Classification (NCBI taxonomy): domain Eukaryota; kingdom Fungi; phylum Ascomycota; class Leotiomycetes; order Helotiales; family Sclerotiniaceae; genus Botryotinia; species Botryotinia globosa. The sequence continues at coordinate 1,056,144 of RCSZ01000002.1, forward strand.
TTTGGCCAGCACAAATCCTATCAAGTGGAAGTGGGATATTATCTTGCGAATTATCGAGGGCCCGCTCACAAACGGCAAGCGGCTAGATGAAGCTGTGAAAGCCTCAAAGTTCATCAAAAGAATAATGAGTTTCTATCGGCCGTTTAAGTACAAGTTTTCTGAAGTTAGAAACACAAGGATAAATCAAAAATATATCAAGGTCGGTTGTGCACTCATGCACACTCTCCTTCAGACCGTGGAAGGAGTCAAATACTTGGCGGACAACAAGCTACTCAGACAAATTGCAGAATGTCTTGCTCAATGTGACCCGGTAACAATACCCCCCTGATTATGATGACTATCTTGTATACTAACACCTAGCAGACGAGTGGCCTCACTGCTTCTCAACCAACATTCTCAAAAGAAAGACTTTCAGAAACTCTTGCATGTGGTTATTTTGCTATGCTTGGAACTCTGACTGGCGATCCAAAAGGGTTGCAAATGCTCGATCGTTGGCGAATGATCAATATGATGTATCACATAATCGATTTGAAGCAACGTCCCGACTTGATTAGGCTACTGTTATCAAACTTTGACTATAATTTACCGGGACACCCAAGAGTCCTCTTATCTAAGGCCCTGACTGCAGGATCCAAGGAGATTCGTATACATGCGACGAACGTTCTACGGAAATATTCAAGTCGAGCCACAGGGACCACCGACTATAAATGGGCAATCGAGCTTTTAGTCACCCAACTTTACGATCCAGAGGTTGAAGTCTGCGCAACTGCTATCAAGATTCTTGAGGAAGCTTGTAATAGGAAGAGCTACCTCGAATTTATTGTGGAGTGTCGTCCAGCTCTAGACCATTTGGGAGAAATCGGTGCTCCTTTACTACTACGTTTCCTTTCCACGTCAATTGGATATCATTATTTGGATGGACTGGATTATATCAGCAATGAAATGGACGATTGGTTCCTAGGACGAAATGATAGTTATGTAGGAGTTATCGAGGCAAGCTTGGCAAAATCCTTTGTAGAAATGCCCGAAGAATCTTCAAATAGGATGAGTATGGACGAAGATAGCTTTGATCTCGAGGGCGAAAACGATGCACAAGTTCCTCCTCACTTCTACAGAGAACTCACCCGTACAAAAGAAGGCTGCAAACTTCTTCAAGATAAAGGACATTTTGAAGAATTTGCTTGCACTATCCGTGAATATGGTATGCTAGCCGATGATCCAGAACTCATTCTCAAAATCAAAGGATGTCTTTGGGCAGTCGGAAACGTAGGATCTATGGAGCTAGGTGCACCCTTCCTAGAAGAATCAGATGTCGTCGAACAAATCGTCAAGATTGCTGAAGAACACCAAATCATGAGTCTACGCGGTACCGCATTTTTTGTTTTGGGGCTCATTTCGCGCAGTCGACATGGGCTTGAGATTCTCTCTGAACATGGGTGGGATTCAAATACCACCTCTCTAGGTGTCTCACTCGGCCTCTGCATTCCTCAGAACCTGAACAAATTTTTCTCCTACCAACCTTGGGAACACAAAACCATCTCCGACATAGTAATCACAGATGAAGAGAAAATCGAAATCGATAAAGCGAGAGTAGATGATCGGGACATAAATCAACGTATCCTAGAATTGGTGGAAAATCTAGGAAATATGATATTGCATAAAAAGGCAATTGGGGAGCTGATACAAATCAAGGAGAATCAAGGGGATGCATTCAAACAGGTGGGACTCTTCAAGAAAGTCATGGTACTGTTAGAATACCATCATTTCAGATTGCCGATGAGGAGGTTCGTTATTGAACTTTTCGAGAAGAGGGTTCTTAGACGCATTGTGCTGGACGAGGATAGTGATGATGAGGTAGAGATGGGAGTGGGTATGGGAGGGAGGGATATGGGGGGAAGAGATATGGAGAGAGTACAAAGAGGTCCAAGACACGAAGAAGATAGTGGGAGCGAAGGCGTAAGAACAGAACGTCAGAGAAGTGTTACGGATATTAGAGTGGTGGGAAATGAAGCGAATAATGCTTCAATATGAGTTGATGTGGTTCAAAACAGTGGATGGATGGCTGCATGGATATATGCATGGATATGTACGATTACAAGAGATCGACAGACACACAGAGAGAGGGGGAGAAACAGAGAGATGATGAGTGAGATGTGGTGATGCATCCGTCATTCACTCTAAATCAATTGGCATAATCCAAGTAGCAAAGATCAAATTTTCTTCACGGCGCTCGTTTTCTCTCTCCTCTTTTCTCTTTCCCTTTTCTCCCTCGCCTAAAAAGGAGCAATATCGCGCAAAGCGCAAAGCGAAACCCCTACCCGCTTCTCTTTCCGCATTTCCGCTTCCGATTCTGTATTTTCAAAATTTATCTCGCATAGACATAAGCTTGTTGAGGCTACCTACCTACCTACCTACCTACCATAGGCAGTTGTTTAGGGTGGTACGTACGTACCTACCGACGGGCGGGCGTGAATTCATCGATCTATCTGGTTGGTTGGGTGGCAGGCGTGGTCGGCGTGGTTTGGTGTATGGAGTGCGTGGATCGATTTTGATTAGGTGTTTTTTTATAGTTTTTTTAGGCATGGTTGGGTTGGTTTGCATTTAGGAAGATCGGGAGATGGAGGTTGAGGGAATGGATTAAGGGTCGAAAGGTTGAGGGATTGATGGATTGAGGCATTGAGGCATTGAGGGATTGAGGCATTGAGGCATGGGTGAATGGGTGACATCGAAATTTGAATTGTAAGAACGTAAAAGCAGAAGTAGAAGCGGGATATAGAAGATGAAGATCAGATGTTGGGATTTTGAAAATAAATGAAATGGATTTTTACTTATTTTATATGCTGGACTTGAGAGAGGGTGTGTGTGTGTGTGACTAATTAGTGAGTATCTTTGCCTTCTGTAACATGCAGTGAGGAGGAATAAATAGATGCAAGACATGTATGATATAATTTCAACCAAGCCTCATGCACATTAAAATAGGGAGAGCCCAGAACCACATCAAGGACATGACTTGCAATTACAGCCAAACGACCACAACAACCAATGACGTTCAATTCACCCAAGATCACAGTTCACGTCAAAGGAGTATAGATAAATTTCATAAATTTCATAAATTTCATTCGTTCTTACTAATTGCAGCTGGCTGGTGTGATGAAGAAGAAAAGAAAATAGTTAAAAAAAACCACTGATGAAGAAAAAAGAGATTATAATTGTACAAAAGGTTTTCCGAGCATCCATCCTGCGTTCCTCCCCACAAGCAGGGACCTCCAACACCCCCTTGACACAAATCCATAGCTTTCACAATAGATTCATCCCCCAGCTCCAGAACAAGACAAGCCCTTCCATGTTCTTTTGCTCCGTATTTCACTCAAGACCAACCGCCACCAGCCAGCCAGGCTATCAGAGAAAAACCTCATAATCACTGCGCAACAACCTTGAAGCCCCATGCCTTACTTTGCGGAGATGACATTAGGGTATCAAGTCGTGACAGCGCCAATGCAGATAAAACAAAAAACGCAAAAGCTGGAGCGTAACAGTCGTAGACCATCATATGGGGATGCATTGCAGCAATCCGGGTCATCGATCATTAGAGCCACGTAAAGACGGAAAAAAATATGGACAAAAGAAGAAAAAGCTTTTAGAGGTCGTGATCGGCTACCAACCATATCGCCGTCCAAATCCAGCCCCTGCCAGCCAAAGAAATTTGCAGATGGAAAGCATCCCATTTTGTCCCACGCACCAAATACCGGATAATGCATTAGAAAGATGACCGAAAACAAGATCTGATGATAACGGAATTTAGTCTAATGTGTGAAATCTGAGGTATCACAGTGAACAGAATGCGGAACTTTTAAGACACCCTTTGAAAATAGGCCCCGCCGTAAATGCAAGATTAGCCCGCCGTCTATGCACAGAAATTGGAATGATCCGTTTTATTAAACACTTTTGTCAATGCTCAATGATCAAGCATCACCCTCCTTCTTGTCAGAAGCTGCTGTGGACTTCGACAATACTGGAGAGGTGTGAGTAGAGGGAGGAGATGCTGGATTTTCGGTCTCGCCAGATCCTAATCCTGCCAGTAGACTACGGAAAAGTTAGTTAAGCGTCAATGGATTGTCAAGAATAGAATGTGCGAACCTGAACGCATTTGCGGAAGTAGCTGATTTCCTATCCTTGTCTTGTGGGGGTGTGCCTGTTCTTGAAGAAGCTCCAGAGTCTTCACCTGTTCTGCCCAAGGAACCTCCTGGTCCCATCTTTCGGCCACTGTTGCTTCTTGAATTGAACATAGATGATGGTCCGAATGAGAGCTGCGCATTGGTGTTTCGGCTTGCACCACCCTTGTTTGTGAGGCGACGAAGGTCATCCATACCAACAGTGTTCTTCTGGTAATCAGGAGGAGGTTGGTTACCATATCCACCAGAGAAGTTTCTTCCGTCGCCACGACCCATTGGCATGCGTCCTCCACCACCACCTCTTTGACTCCTCGCGTTCTCGGCAGCCTTTGCAGCAGCAGCAGCCTCGGCCTATAATTAATTAGTACATTTTCACTTGTCAAAGTTCGTGAGGAAACTCTTACCGCAGCTCTGACTTCGTCAAGTGTCTGAGGACCCTTGTTTGCTTCCTTTGAAGCCCATCCCTTCTTTCGAAGATCGACAATGTCCATAAGCATGAACTTGAGACGACTTGGCAACTCAGGTTGCTCCATCATGGCGTTGATACGGGCGAAGTATACATCCATCAATGGTCTACCCTTCTCGGTGCTGTCAAGGTTAAAACCGATGGTCTTGAGGAGTTTGGTCAAAGACTCAATCTCAGCTTCGTCAGGAAGACCATTGTAGTCCACGAGTTTCTTGACACACTCGTGCATGATACGCTCCGTAAGCATACTAAGCTTATACAACTCACCAATGAATTGAACAAGACCAAGACCACGTCTCTTGGCAGCAGCAGCGATATAATACTCGTCTGAGAGCATAGCAGCTTCTTCAGTCTTGGCATCCTCGCGTTCACCCTCAGGCTTCTCTGGCAAGTCAATCTTCCAACCCCTCTCGAATTCTTCTTGACATCTATTGAGCAAGTACTTTCGGAAAAGGTTACCACCAGAGACGATGTTTCCATTCTTGTCTACGATGCTCTCATCCTTGATGTCAGGGCTCATGGTCTCCAACATGCGCTTGCAGAACTTGGCATACATGGAAGCCCAGTGGGCTTCGTCAGTGGCCTTCTCGAAAGTAAGTTGGATGACCTGTCTCAATGTGCGGCCATCTGCTTCGTCCCTAGACTGTGCAGCAATGGCCAAGATTTGGTCGGCGATCTTGTCGAACTTCTCAGGGGTCATCTTGTTCAAAGCGGCCTTGACCTTTCTTTGAACCATGTCAGGGTCCATGTGGCCAGCGCCAGGAGTGGCACCAGGTGTAGGTCCAGCAGCACCAGTAGCTGTTTGAGTTTGACCGACACTGCGTGGTTTCCAACCCGTGGAAGAAATTTGAATGGGCTTGATCTCCATACCGCTGGTAAGAGGCATCTTTGCTGCGGCTTGGGCCTCTTGCTTAGCGTTACTGCCTTGGTAACCGCCTTCACGCTTGCTACCCCCACGCGTGGATCTGCTTGCTTGGCGTGGGGAGTGTGGCATAGAGTTGGTAGAGTTGGTTCGTTGCATAGAGCCACCGGGGAAAGCTCCACCGGGGCGTTGGAATGAAGCCATGGGGTTGTTGATAGCTGGTCGTGCCATATTGCCTTGAGACATAGCAAAACGCATCTCGCTGGTAGTGCCAGGTGGAAGGGTCTTTCCACCTTGAGCACCAAACTGACCCATAGTGAATTGACCAACGGCATTTCCGCCACCACGGTTTGATCCTCGAGGACCCATGCCACCGGGTGTCCTCTGTGATCCACCAGGTCTAGCAGAGCTTGGATCATCTCCGATGAGAGCCTTGATTTGCGACTCGAATTCCATGGATGGCTTCTCGGTGAATACCTTTTGGAATTGGAGCAAAAATTCCTTGTCGTATTTGAAAGTCTTGCCCTTGGCATTAGCGGCAGAGTTCAAAGCAGGGTTTGGCGAATTGATGTTGGCTGGATAGATGGAGGAGTCAAGGACAGTCAAGAAACGAGCAGACTTGAGCGACTGGAGAGCTGCGCTAGGTTGAGGTGGCTCAACAGGCTTAGTGTTGAGGGGTGCAAGGTTAAGCGCCGCAGGCTTGCCTCGCTTCTCGGCAGCAAGTGTCTTGGGAGGTGGGCCCATGGAATCATCAGAAGTAGGAGTTGATGCACCGCTGTCGGTTTCGAGGGTAGCCTTTGAAAGCTTTGTAGCGAGAGTATCTGGGGTCTCTTCATCCTTCTTAGCATCGCCACCTTTGGCCTTGGCTTCGGCCTCGGCTCTCTTCTTCTCCTTTTCATCTTCGAGGCGTTCCATCTCGCGCTCCTGCTCCTTGAGTTTGCGGTCATTTTCTGCTGCATTGGCCTTGTCGGCTTCAGCCGTCTCGGCGGCAAGTCTTGCTTTTTCAGCGTTACGCTTGGCGAGGAGTTCCACTTCTTTCTTCTCTCGTTCCACTTCAGCTGCCTCCATCTCGGCAATTTGTTTCTCAAACTCCTCTTCAGCCTCCTTTTGGGCCTTCTCGGCAGCAGCTTTCGCGTCTGCCTCTTCCTTGACCTTGGCTTCTTCGGCGGCCTTGGCTTCTTCCTTGGCCTTCTCTTCTTCCTTGGCCTTGGCTTCAGCGGCGGCGGCGGCTTCAGCAGCCTTAGCAGCCTCCTCATTCTTGGCCTCGTCGACCTTGTCACCTCCTGCTGCCATCTTCTTGACCTTTTCTTGCATCTCTTGACGGATCTCTTCAGCAGACTTGGTAGCCAAGCTATCAGTGCGAGCATGTTGAGGAGTAGCGGACTTTGGTGGAGGTGTTGGTGTAGACGAAGCAATGACAGGTGGTGTTCTAGTCCTGTTGCTAGGAGCGGGAGAAGCAGGTGCCTTGATTGCGTCAACATTCAAGACATCACCGTCAGGTCTCTTGATGACAATAGCAGCGCTCTTGCGAGTTGGTCTAGAGAACGCGCTTTGAGCGACAGGCTTTGGCTGAGGTGTATGCGAAGTGGTCGGTGTGATCATAGGAACTTGGGCTTGGCCCATGCTAGAAGCTGGTCGATGTTCAGACATTTGAGACGAATTGCGGGACATGGGTTGTGGTGCCTGTTGTGTATACTGACCAGCGATATATGTTTGGCTGTAACCTGGTTGTGGCGATTGGGGTGGAACAGGGTGCATATAACCAGCTTGAGGATATTGGAAAGTTGGAGGGCCACCCATCAAAGGCATGCCGGGGTAAGGACCGTAGGGATGAGTCTGTGTACCTGTTAGAAATTTGTCAAAGTTGCCAGAAGCTGGCGAGAAATCAATGTTTGAAACATCAGAAGAAACGTTGAAATAGGGAGTAGCAGAAGGGAGAGGGGGGAGGCTTGGGTCCGTAGAACTTGGATCTGCAGGTTTCTTCGGGATAACTGAATCCTTGGCTTGAGGTGAGGGCAAATTCAACTGTTGGTTGGAAACAGGAAAGCCATTCTCCTGGTGCTCCGACTGCATGGATCCTCTTCTATTTCTGGCAATACCTTGACCGTTACTTCCACGGGGGAACGCCTGTTCATGGTGGGTAGTGAAGCTGTGACCAAAAAGTTCTGTTGAAGGCTTTCGGTAATGTTGGGTTGAAGACTTATCAAACCACTTCTTGCCTCTACTACCACCACCACCGCCTCGATTGAACGTTGGACAAGAGAAAGAATCGTTGGAATAAGAGGGGCATTGGTTTACCGGGTATTGATAGCCTTGTTGCACTTGAGGAGCTCCCATGTGAGATGGCTGATAGTAAGCAGCATGGGCGTTGAATGGTTGTGGGCTCTGCATGGGCATCGCTTGGTTCATGTTAGGAGTACCGGGGATTGAGTTCGAAAGAGCTGGGCTTCGAGCGGCTTGGTGTGGGGAATGCTGGTACTGTGGGCGACCTTGGTTTTGGAAAGGAGGCACGCCACCACGTCCGCCATTTTGGTTGTTTCTAAACTGTGGTGGGTTTGGTGGAGGGAAGCCAGTATGACCTGTGTATTGTTGGTTGAATCCACCACGTCCACGACCACCACCTTGTTGGTAGCCACCACGTCCAGCTCCTGGACCTTGATTGTTGTCACTTTGTGCCGAATGCGACGATTCACGACGAAGGTGACCGCCTGCTTGACTGTTAGGTGCCAAAGGTCCTTGGGAGGCTGCTTGTCGCATGTGTCGCTATAGAGAAAGCAAGTCAGCAAATGTGCCATGAGTCTGTGAGGAATGATACTTACATCACCGTCGTTGCCCAAACTACCAAAAGTCATGTTTCCTTGTTGAGAAATTCCAGATGGGGGTCTTCCACCACTTGCAGTTGGTTGAGGAATAGGAGATGGCGAGGTTGCTGGCGAAACTACTCGTGGATTGTTTCCTGGAATTGGAATTGGCTCCGAGGCGGGTTGAGAGATTTGGGGGATGCTGTGAGAAGCGGCAGGAGAATCCATCAAAGCTCCAAACCGAATACCACCTCTTGAACCACCGACTGGACCTCCATTGGGAACGTAACCTGCGGGACCGTTTGCGCTAATTGTCACCGAGCTCTTACGGCTGTGGTCAGTCGAACCACCATTAGCTGCAGCATTGCTATGGGCGATAGCAGGTGCAGAAACTGCCGGTACAGCTGGAGGAATCGAAGCTCTACCGTTTACCGGCGAGATAGAGGATGATTTTCCATGTTGCTGTACCGGCGCAGAACCTCCGACAGCCACGGCGGGTGATGGAGTCGAGGAGCTCGTCGCAATAGGTGGCGACGAGACTGCCTTCTTTGCGGTAGAAGCGTACGACTGGGTCGACTGCGACGTGCTAGTGGTGTTTGAGGCCTGGCTTTGGTTTTGAGATTGTTGAGGAACGGAAGTCATAGGGTGAACTGTTTGTCGAAGGTGACCTCGTATCTTTTCGGAAGAAGGGATTTGAATTAAATTGTATGACGTTATCGCGATAGGTGTGGGTGACGGGTAGTATGCCTTCGCAGATGGTCGAGATTGAATTAGAATCAATACCTATAAACAAGAAAAAGAATCTTCTTGAATTAATTTGATAGAAAAAGGTTGAGTGGAGAGAGGATTTGTGGTTATGTTTCTTCCTGAGTGGGCAGAAATTAATCGCTCTCAAAAAAAAGTGCGAATATCTGGAGATTCGCCCTCTCTTTTCGTGTGGGTGAATGGATGGGAGAATTTGTATTCGTTACAGTTTGAATAACTATAACTGTACAATTCTGGTGAAAGGTCGATACTTTGTGGAAAAGGTATCGAGGACTATTCCTGCGGCAGTCGTTCTTCTACAGAATAGAAGATGTGCTGCTGGGATAGTTTTAATTTTTTATTGTGGGAGGTATTTTCAAGTTGTCTTGAAATTGTTGGTGGGTGGGTAGAAAAATTGAAATGAGAGAAATCCTGATAAATTGCTATCTTCGATGGTGGCTCGGCTAGTTTGGAAATGCTTAACTTTTTTTTTTTTTTTTTTTCTATGTCTGGGGGGGGGGGGGGACACTAGGGAAAATGTGATTTGGTGAATGTGTGTGTGTATTGACTGACACCTTGGATATAAGGCCTGTTGTAAGGCTGGCCAGGTATCTATAAAGTATAGTATACATTATGATTGTACTGATCTCGACAATGGGGAAGACAATGTGAAGTGGAAATATGTCCCTTTATTTCAATTGGCTCTCTGATTTAAACCATATCTTTATGGAAGGAACCTAATCATTAGAACCTTTTTCGACTGAAGATCTCGGACATATATCAACGATTCTATCTATTTGAAAGCTATATCTGCAATAGCTACCTGGTACTTTGACATAATACCCTGACCGTTATATTATACTATTCTTTCATCGATGCCTCTGGTATCTTTGCTTGAAGAATCAGTTGAATGACGCTCCGCTGGCCCTCCGGGGGCCACTGCCGTGGGGGCAGACCAGCTAGATCTAGATACGTGGAGAGGAAATACTTTTATATCTTCAACATTTCGAGCGCAGCGAGCTATGGGGGTTTGGGGGCTTGCCCCCATAATAATACAATTATAATTCAGACGATGAGTATGATAATATCCTTCTCTATTGCTAATATCAAAAAAAGGAACAAATCAAATCTAACCTTGTCATATCACATTCTTCTTCTTTATTTTTCAATCCATAACTAAAAGAAAAGTTGAGACTTGCTATGTATGACTCGACCGACGCCAAATGCCTCGAGGAGTCAAGAAAGACCTTTACGAACGGCACAATCATTACATCGAATCACACAAGTTATCATCTCAAACACGCTAGGTATAATAGTCATGGATAACCAAGCCCCTGGGTAAGAACTTGGAAGACATTTCTTCTTGGACTTTTGTGACATGGCAAGTTGGCAACATATCACCACAGCATCTTTTGGGGATCTCTATCCTTGGTCTGATCTGACTTGCATCCATCACCAGTCATAGTTTACGTACCGGTGAGAAACTCTCTACCGCAAGCAAGTCCATAGTATTTCTCTCTTCTTCATCTCCAATACTTGTGCAGAAATGAAACGGCGATTTTATCTTCCAGCTGAACATTTCACATCATCGACAAATCACCAACTCATCAGCTCTGATACCGGTACTCCACTCTTCAGCTCCAGCTCAAAACATCATAATGGAACTTATAAGTTGATAACTACAACTACTACACAGTGCCACGATTCTGCACCTCGATAACCAATAGATCCGTGACCTCAAAGTCTACCGCCATTGGGATTTGGAACAGCCTTGAAGAAATACAACAGGGCGTGGTATTGCCCGGTTCCTCAGAATCATCACGTATTATTGAATCTGTTTCGCTATCAAATTCTTGCTTCAATGGTGCAGCACAAAAGAATATCTATTCATCAGACGATGCAACATGATGGAATTCTCCCTAACCACCTCGAGACTATCTCCTCCACTCAAGATATCATGGCTAACCTCCGAAATTTGTACACATATCTCAGCCCATCGAATTGGACTTCTTCGAGAATACATAATGGACTGTGTTTGCATTTATGATTCCAGCTGAATACTGTATCTAAAATCAAATTTGGAATTGGTTTCTCTAACCTCCCTACTAGGTCGTGTACCTAGTAACTTAGTAAGTCGTTACTTGGTCGAGAAAGCAAGCAACATCGATATGAATATTCCATTCAAGAACCATTATCCCATTTTCATCTTCCCTTTCCTGGCCTTTTCTTGATGGATACCTAAATACCTAATACCTAAATACCAACATGCGTGTCATCCATTTCATCATTCTATTCTATTTCTCCAACAACCACAACCAATCCTATCACCCACCTTCAAATATACATTGCTCTTCAATCCCTCCCTCCAATCACCACAACCCACAAACATAACCGACCAGTCACCAACCACCAACCACCAACCACTCACCACCAACTCACTACAGAATATATTATATACAGCCATTATCATATCTATCATATCTATCATATGAGTATATGAGGAAAGCATAGTAAATAAGTGACTCATTCTGACATGTATCATCTATCAATATTCACGTATCACCTCTCTAGTACCCCAACTCACAGATTATAGATGTAGATACCTAGGTATAGATATCTCTCAGATAGTCTAGCGATGAACCAACGATGGTGATCGTAACGCTTGGATCGTTAGGAGGTAGTTACTGTCGGGTTGGTTGGTTGGCTCAAGGTTGGACTTGGGACTTTCAACTAGACTGGATTGACTGGACTGACTGGACTGACTGGACTGACTGGACTGACTGGACTGGACTTTGGCTCGATTGGTTCGTCGTATCTAAAAGCTATGTACCTAGGTAGGTATAGAGAGTAGGAGAATAGAATAATAGAATAATAGGATAATAACTACCTAATAAATAATCCATAATTTTACGGTATATAGTTATTAACCAAACCAAACCACTCCAATCCAATCAATCGAATAAAATCAACAAAAAATTACATACTCGTAGAGATATGTAAGATAATATTTGACATGTGATTCTGATCGACCATTTGACATATAACATGATGTCTTACAAATTAGGTATAATGTGGAAGATTTTCTTTGTCTGTGTATGTTATTCATATACTATATCTAAATAGATATCTAGTAAAATTATATAAATATAGATACCTATTAGATAGATAGGTAATATATTATAAATATATCAGTAGAGAAAAAAGAAATCAAAAGAAATCTCGAATTTCAAATATAATTCTTCCTTTCTTTCTATTTATAAAGTATTGAGTAGGTAGGTAGGTAGATATCTATGATTGTGATTATAATTATGATTATGATTGTAATTATGATGCATACTTAGTATACAAAGTACTTATATTGATATGAGACCGGTATAATCGTTCATCTACCTCGGTACCTATGCTCTCCAGGGCTATCATAGCGATGTATATTCAATCCATCCCAACCTACCCCGCCACATTGACATCAAAATCAAAATCAAAATCAAGCAATCAAATCCTGGATAGATATCTAGCTCCACTCCACTCAAGCTCCCCCAATCTAATCTGTTATCGTCTATTCGTTAGATAGTATGGGATGGGAATCATGGATGGTAGGTGGGACGCACCAAACCCAAGGAAAAGAAAAGAAAATACCAAAAGTACCTAGGCAGAGTTAAGAAAGTTTAATCCCAGATTTAGTTAGATTTTGATTTTTCCGACGAGTACTGTGCTCTCTCTGGGTTACTATTATGGGGTGGGTTGCTGGGAAATTTATTGGTCATGGTATACCGTATATGTTTGGTGGGTTAGGTTACGGGTATGCTGTTTTGTGCTTGTAGGGAAGAGTTGGTGAAGATAGGGTATTGGGTAGGTGGTTTTGGAAATGGATGTACAGCAGATTGAAATTTGGGGATGGAGGGGAATGCGATGGAGGGGACATGGGAAATAAGGGTTCTTGCCCTCATCTCGTGATCTTTGGGAGGGGATTGATGTGATATCGTTTTACTATCGTGAGGTATGGGTAAAACACCATCAAATCATCCAATAGTGGAAGAGGAAGAGAAAGAGAATAGATATGTGTGTACGTAGTAAGTGACTTGTAGATTGGTGAGGTGGCATTTTTGAGTGTGGGGAATGGAGGGGTTAACGGTTAGTGATGGGGAGGGGGAGGGAGAGGGAGAGGGAGAGGGAGAAGGAGAGGATATCTATGGTTACTATGGTATGATTGATACTCGAGAATGATATGATTGTTGGAAATTGGAATTAGGGATTGAGATTAGGACTGGCAAAAGAAGGTGGGGGTAGGCTTGGTGCGGCCCGAATGTGGATGAGGGATGGATGGTTGAGTTGAGCATGCCATGAGATTGGGTAGGGAGAGAGATGGAGAGAGGATGGTTGAGTGGAGTAAATGAGTGGAAGGGCAAGTGCCCTAATTTGGTTTTGGTTTGTTGAGGGGTTGGTTTGGATTGGTTTGGATTGGGTTGGATTGGATTGGATTGGATTGATCAGAATCGAATCGCGGTTGGTGATTGAGGATTGAGGATTGGTTTGAATACTTAGGTATTGCCATGGAGGTTTTGTTGTGGAGTAAGTGCAAGTGATGGTGGGGTGTGGTGGGAAATGAGATTACTCCCGGTGAGTACCGGTATCTTGATATGGTTGAGGAATTGTTTCATGGCATGTCGGCTAAGTTTGATATATCAGGTAGGTTCGAAAATCTTATATCTTTGATTTCTTTATGATATGCGGATGGATGTTGGTTGGAGGCCTATGAGTATAAAGTCATCTTCATTTCGCTATGTGTAGTAAAGTTACGAAGTTCTAGTGGACTCCTAACATCAAGAATTTATTGTTAATCATTCACGAGTTTCCTTCTACTCGTTTCTCTAAAGTCATTTGTCTCTGCTGCTTTCTGTTTACGGTCTCTCTCTTCCTGCTTGCCCAGAAATAATGATTCTTACACACTGGTTATTCATCCCCCAAATCGTATCACTACTACCTACTTGATATCACAAAATGGTCAAGGAAATTCTGAATACTCCTGATTCGTATTGTTGGCATGGAGTCATATAGTATCGGGATGATATGATATCCCTAATTCATAGATACATTCAACCCGAATATCTAAACATCGCCTCGAGTAGGATGGTGTGCTCATTATTTACCCACCTACTTTCTGTCATTTGACTCCTCTTCTAGAGAAGATATTTTGTGGGTGACTATGTATGTATGTATGTATGTATGTATGTATGTATGTATGTATGTATGTATGTATGTATGTATGTATGTATGTATATATATATGTATGTATGTATGTATGTATGTATGTATGTATGTATGTATGTATGTATGTATGTATGTATGTATGTATGTATGTATGTATGTATATATGTATTTATGTATGCATGGAACTCTACAGGTTATAAAGACCATGAAGGACTTATATAGAATCTCATCGGTTCTTGGGATTGACTCATTCGCTGAGCTTGGTGTTACATATTACATGGTATATATTACATACCATGTATCGCATTGAAAACTCGGGACTCATTCACAAAAACGAAGGTTGGTGATTAGTGTAGATTCATGAAGTGATCTGTTCAGGATTATTGCAAATCAGTTCGTGCGGCGGCATTTTGGATAGGGTTTAGAAGATGAGGTAGGTTTCTTGAGTTGTGGGGGCTTGGTTGTTGTTTTGTAGTGATTATATAATTATATTACTCTGGAAAGAGAATCATTTGATATAAGGTTTGATATCTCGGTGTGGTGAATAGCAAGTCTGATGAGCTTCTGGGAATAGAGGAATGACTAGAAAACGTCAGCTCGCTTGCTACTGTAACGAAAAGATATTCAAGGTGTTTACAAATCTACCCCATATTGTTTTGAGTGGAAAGCTCGGGGTAGAACTTGTGGGCTTCTTGTTCATGAAAGAGATTATCTTGTTTTGGGAAGATGGTCTTTGAGTATTGAGATGGGATTCGAGGAATGCTGATGGATCTTAATGGGTTGGTGATTGGGAACTCGAGGCTATGTATTAGAGGAGAGTAAGTTTATCTAACTTTTAATGCCCCAATACACCCTCAACACAATATCACGGCGCGCCTTCAGACTCCAGCACGTTTGAGTACCTGGACTTCAAATCATTGATAAAAAGTATTAATCTGGCGGCAGAGCATGTCTTTGTGATTGACAAGCAGCAGGAAGAGAGATGAATGAACAATGGACCTGGATATTTTGACAAGAACGAAAAGAGGGGAAAGTAGGAGATGAAGACCCCAAGAGACGAAGATCATAAGAAGGAATTGACCTTTGAAGAAATAAAAGAGGGCGAAAAGGGAAGAAAAACGGGGAGAAAAATAGAAAAACGGGAGAAGAACATCTGACTGCAAGCGCAGACGCGAGCTCGCGCTCACAGAAATAGGGAGCAAGGCTCTGAAAACGAAAGTCATCGCAGGACTACGAATAATCGGGTAATCGCTGGAAACAGCAAAGGTCGACCCCTCGAAGAGCGACAGGCTGCCAGCGAATATGTCTGGTTCTAGACTGAGAAAGAACGAGGGAAATGATTGTATAGAGATAGAGAATGGATGGGTCAGTTACTAAATAGGGATTTTCGTTATAACTTAGATGAGACTGCAGATACTCGGAGGAGATACATCTCCTGGTATATAGTCATGAAATAGTTGCGTGGTATACCCCATGGGTGTTTCGTTAGTTTTCTTCTTTTCGCGATTAGAATGAGGGCACATGTGTATTTCTATCTTCTGAATGCATCCTATCAATGACTGTAAACTGATGATTCATAAATAGGATATAATTGATTCATACGAGATTCTCTTCCGAGTCACTGGTATTTTGATAGGAATAAAAAGATCGAGATTCGCAGGTTTGAAAAGGCTTTTGGTGACATTTTGTTTTCTCTTCTCTATCGTTAGCATCACACATATTTCCACAGACCTCTACATTATACAAATTCTTCTCAGAGATATCTATATCTACAAGCATCATTAACATTAAGCAGCTATGCCACCCCTAACTCGAAATTTCTGGAACCAACCTTGGGCCAGCTACAACACGGCATTGAAAGAGTGCAATCACTGTCAACTAACATTTACACTCTACAACTGCGGCTGTGTCAGAATGACTCTCCCACACTTCGACAATGATCCCCTCAGCAAATCATGCAGAATTTATCCTCCTTCCGACTGCTCCTCCAAACCCAAACCGACCACAAGACCCAAGATTTCCTACAAGCGAAAAAAATCCGGTTGTGGAAGAGTCAATGAAAAGGATTGCAAATGGAATGCAAAAAGAGAAGAACAATGTTCATATGATCCCGAAACCCGTCGAGATTGCGAAAGCTATGTTGATATCTACATGAAATGTACCCATGTAGAAAAAGGCGTTGTGCGAAATTGTCAAAATGAAGAAGATCGATCTAATCGAGGAGAACCGCTGAAACATATGCCACATATTGTTGGTGGTACTGTGGACAAATTCTGCAGTCAAAAATGTGCAAATGAACAAACAGTTCTTGATGAGGAACAACGAATTCTGGAAGAGGAAAAGGCTCAAAGGAGAATTGAGAACAAGGCCCAGGAAAGGAATGAAGAGGAAAGATATTCTAGGTTTGAAATGCAATACGAACGAAACCGGGGTACCCAAAGACCTCGCAGCGATAGACCAAGAATTGATGATATTGCTTCGACGTCGTCGACTTCCTCGGGATGGTCAAATTATCAGTATCACCAGTATACTGATGCTCAGCTTGAGGAAATCGCGCGAGATGCCGCTCGGAAACACAGACATTAGCGCGGGGACAAGACGATGGGTTTAGTTGGATGCTTCGGTATGAGAGTTGTCGATGGTTGTTACCTTGTAGGCTTGGCGAGTATAAGTCTGTCACTTAGATGTCTTGTGAATGAGATGAGTATGGATGGATTGCTAGTATTATCTGATTCTGGGATACTCCGTGGTGTTGGTAGTATCAAGGAATGAGGGAGTTGGATGCGGAGTATAGATAGGGCTTTTGGGAGTTATTCTTTATTTGTCATTCAGGGAGTTTGAGGAAAGGTTCGATATGGAACTTATAGTAACCATACATAGCTATTCATCGAACATCAAAATCACAACAAAAATAATCATTTTACTCTATTTATAATAATAAAAAAGAAATATTAAAAATCATTATATTAAATCAAAACTTCTTAAATATTTTTATTATATATTAAAGAATTTAATTTTAATATTTATTATAATTTAAAGATATAAGAATATTATTATTTATAAATTTAAATTAATATCAAAAAAAAGTTCTTGATTTTCGCTTATTTTATTAAAAAATTTTAATATTTTAAATTTATATTAACTTTTTATATAAATTTTATAATCAATAAAAATTCTAAAAATAAATAATCTTATTTTTATTAGAATATAATTGAAATTAAAAATGTCAATATAAGATTCATTATATATAAATTATAATCTTATAGAAAAATATATTGATAATTTATATGAGTTTGGTGCGATTTTGGTATTCGACGAACAGCTGTACCCTAGTACTGTAGAGAGAAATTTTCGAGGAGTTCTCTAGTCATTTTGTGGGAACGGGGTTTTATGAATTGAAGAAAGACATGACTCTGTATGTTCAGGTTACATGAGTGTTTGCCGAGCAGACTCATAAGTTGAATCGTTATGGAACATGTATTCTTCGTTCACCTGGGAGTCACTTGGGAGAGGCTGAGGAGAATGTATTCAAAAGGATTCACATTTTCAATTTGGAGATTCTTTCTCATTTCCTCTTTACATTATCAATGCGAGAGCTTTTACAACCATTTACAACCATTTACATCATATTTTGATCTTTTGGACCAAATTACCAACACTTCAAGTATTTCTATTTCGAAATGCCCCGTTACTCCGAAAGCACCCGTGATTCACAATACGATAATCCGCAGCAACAACGACAACGTCAAGGCACAGTTAACGAAGGACAAAGAGAAGCTATCCGTAAAGAGAACGAGAAAAGAGAGCGAGAGAAATATGAACAGCGGAAAAAAGAGGAACGTCAATATGGACAAACTCGAGCTGATGGAAGGGTCGATGGTGGAAAAGATCGTTCCCGAGGCGAGAAAGTCAGTGAACGCCGTTATGGAAAAACTTCTTCTGGAGAAATGAGCGGGAAGAAAGGTGTTCGTTGGAAATAGATGTCTTGGGGGGATTTAGGCGCAAGGAGGTTGTTCTGATATACGGCGTTTGATGACGCAAGTTGAAGGTTTCTTTGGTTTCTTTAGTCATATGTTTTACGCTTTTGATGAGAATGGGGAATCTGGCATGAGGAATACCATATCAATGACTGCAAAGTAAAGATGTATCTGTTGACTCAAAATGGGATAGGTTATCAGATTCATATTCATAGACAAGGGTCTCTTGAGTCTTGAGTCTCAGTTGGGAATCATTCTAGGGGGCTCAAATAGATATACTTCAAAGGATTCAGATTTCCAAATGGGAGATTCTTTCTTACTTCTTATTTACATTACCAATACGAGATTCTTTTGAGGACACTTCATATTCTTAAATCTTTAAACTAAGTAAACAACAATAAACATACTTCCATTCAAACAAAATGGTCTACTATTCCTCACGCTCCATCGCCCAGAACGAATACTACAATGACTACCGACCGCAGACTCCCCGAAGATCTGCTTGATCTGCATCATATCTATCTCCCCCACGGAATCGCAACACCCCCTCCCGCGATCCGCAAAACGATAGCCGTAGAACTTACCCTTCCCAGCCCCAGAAGCCGATCCAGCGCTCCTACTCGCCTCTCCCAAAACCACCTATAGGACCAATCCCAACCTCACGTGCGCCTTCACTAACACCTCCAAGACCACCTCCTCGTGCTCAAACATATCCATCTGCTCATCTGTATGCTAGTAGAAACAGCACCCCTCGCCATCCAGAAAGCAGAAAATCACAAGGGAACTACGAACAAGAAAAACGGGAAAGATTGGTCAGAAAGGGAGTTCAATATGAAGAGCTGAAGAGAGATAAGGAGCGGATCAAGAAGGCAGATAAGAGATGGGGGAAGATGAGGTAAAGACTCAACGTGAATACAACTCCGAGGGAGAAAAATTGGATTATCGAAGACGAGTGGAGCGAGATTGTAATCGATCGGTTGATAGATCAGAGGTGAGGTCTAGTGGTGCTGTTGATAGAGGCTTTCGCAGAGATGGGGAACAAGGGTATTTAGTGAAGACAGTCGGCTGGAGGGACAGATTTTTCGAGAAGAGCGGCGTGGTTAGTTGATTGTGGGACATCCATAGCTTGATAAGTTTTTCTACACTGCAAGCGTTCATTGCACATATCACCTAAGTGAGTTGCTAAATTTCTACTTTTTCTAGGGACTAAGGTTATCTTCAGGATATAGATAATCGAGGTATGTCTTGATATGCGGTATAAATGACGCGGTTTGGGGATCTATTTTGTTTCTTTAGTCGTTCTCTGTTTTCGAAGTTGGAATGAAACATTCGGGCATTAGAATCATCTTCAAGCGATATCATATGAATGCCTGCAAAATACATACTCGTGTTCAAAATCACACGCTCAATATGTAAAATATTCATGATTAGGAGTCATTTTGGTGTCTGTATTGGGATTCGCTGGTTCGAGGGGTCTTTTTCTTACTTCCTTTTTGTTTACAATGCAACTTTACTTGCGGTGCTTTACCGTATCATATCTTTTTGAAACTTAACACTTTAATCTTCTATCGTCTAACAACGTTAGGATTTTGTGGCGAATATTTAAGATGTCTTATACAGTAAATCGCCTACCAGGTATCGCACATGTGTGATTACCTTCCGTGCCGCAGTTGTGAATATATCACAATTGAAGTATCAGAAATTCCAAATAATATGCCTTAAATAAAGACCACTGATGTACAATCACCCTTGAAGTTTTGTTCGGAGTGGAGATAACTCCATCTCTGAGTTGAGCTCTTACTATGGCATGACTGTCAAATGCAAAGTCTTATTAGGCTTGACTGATTTGTTCTGGATTATTTCTATGTGAGTGTCATTCTTATTAGATCACTGGAGTGTTTATTACTATCCAGCAGTCATTTGTAGTCTTGGAGCGGGTTATAAGGATTCAGGAACGCTGGTTTGGGACCTTTTCTTTCTTTTCCTTTACACCAACAATTCAAGTCTATCTAGATACTTGATCTGAAAATTTACGCGTGTTAAATACCAGAGAATAATCAAGAAACACATCTCTATTCAAAAAATGGCGTACAACAGCGCCAGAAACCGATCCATCCGCTACCAGTCTAGAGAGTTCGCTCCCCAGGCATCACAAACAACTCCAAGTTCCTATCATTCTCCTTCATATAAGCAGCACACAAACCAATACTTCAACCCAGCATCGCAGAGTGACGCAAATTCTCAATTTTCTGATACAAATTCTACCACGAACTTGTCTGAAACAACATCTCTACCAAGATCAGAGAAAGAGAGGCTGATTCGTGAAGAAACAGAAGGGGATCACCGACGTTATGACCAATGGAAGCAATGGGCCCGTAAACGGGAAGAAGCCAAATTAGCATTTGCAGCTGAGAATGCTCGTAGATAGATGTAGACTCGAGGCACTGGATAGACAGACGCGGGAACATGAGAAACTAAAAGCGGAGGCTCATAGGGATCTGAGGGTTTGGTTACAGAGATTGGAAGCTGATGAGCTGTCGGAAGCTGATAGACAAAGAAGAGAAGCTGACAGACGGGCGAGATTGCGCACAAGTTCCTCAAGTAACAATCACTCGAGAAGGGAGCAAGCCACTGGATACGCGTCGGGAACATCAGGTCGACTTCCCTACAAGCTTTTGTCGGATGAAGCCCTCATTGGTATTGCAAAGAAAAGTGAGAAGACAAGTAAGCGCAGATACTAGATATTGCAGTTAGAGTTTTGAGTCAAGAAAGGTATGTGGTTATTCACTCTTACTAGATGAATAGTGCTGACAGTGATTGGCATAATTCGGCCAGTCAGGGCTTTTGAACGGTGGTGGTTGGTTGGGGATGATGTCAATATTTTTTGGATTTGGGAGTAGATTTGAGAAGGTTTACAGGTATTGAAGAGGAACTTTCATGTACATTACGAGAAATAAACTACGTTCAAATACACCACGTTTTACCAAAGTGAATGAACACACACCATACAATTAAACGGCGATGGCAATTCAAGCAGAGGACGATTAAGATCTTGACAGATAGTGAATATGAAAGTAGAGAATATTTGATAGACTGAACGATTACTTGCTATCCTTCAATCTATTGATCTCAAGAAAATTTGAGTTTAGGCATGCTGAACACCTTTCCTCGGTAAAGATAGGAGAGACCCTACATCTCATTCGACGCAACCATCAATTTTCAATACTACGTCGACTTCCTTTCGAGCATGTTTCAAATCATGGTCACAATATCACTAATGGTTGCGTAGTTGATTCAGTTACTCATGTAATAATTACGGAGTCATTATGGATTGTGCTTTCGATTCATAAAGAGACTTTTGACATTCTTTCGGAGTTAATATGGTGGATACTGAATCCTTATAAAGGGTTCAGCTCACCCTAGACTCTGTTTTTTTTTCTTTAAATTCTCTTCATACTGACAACACACTTCTGTCTATCAAAGTTCGAATCGTTTACATTACATATTTCTTGATAATACACCACCACTCAATATCAAATGGTCATGTCTCCTAAGAATTGGCCCGACGAAACGTATCCTGGCTGCGATAAGAATCTGCCAAAATGCAAAACATGTATATTACAGTACTGGATCTATGTTTGTGGGTGTATCGAGTTTACCTGCCCTGATGTTCCTGATATTAGTGTAAGGGGTAGCTGCATGACATGCTATCAGTACCTGCCCATTGACAGACAACCGGAGCCAACTACAATACCAAAGATCAGAAGCGATATAATATTCAAGACTTGTGGAAAAGAGAAATGTGTAGAGAAGTCTCAGCTTCCAGCGTGCCGAGAATGCACAACTGAGATCATCATCTACAAATGTGCACACTTGAAGGTCAATAAATCACCCCGGTGCAATGGATGCCGTTCTAGCAGGAGCAAATATCCCAGCAGTCGACCAGAGCTACTATATACACCTCACAATGAGAACCCAGAGGGCGGCATGGTCTGTGATAATTACTCGGACCACGAGGAACGCCGAAAAAAGCGAAAAGAGTTATTTTCACAGGAAAGAGTACCAGTGTTTTCTAACTCTCGCCCCTTTCAGCCAAAGAGCCACAGCCAACTAGCTCCTGACTATCCCAGAATTCCGGACGCTACTTTCCGGAGACCAACGGTAATAATGCAGCAAGAACCAACGCCACCGCCATATCATGGCCATCAATATACACATCCACGAGAACGTGAGTCGGTGCCCCGATACACTTATAAACCGGCGATGATATCGAATCATGAGCCTACACCATCATCCTATGGACGTTATGGATATACGCCGGAATATTCGCATGGGTAGCCAAATTCCCAGTACATTCCTATCCCTGGTTCTGCAATACCGCCAGCTTCTGAAGAGTCACTACAACCATTGATAATAGACGAAGATCCACAAAGATACGCAGAATGGCAGAACAAGTAGGAACGAGAAGAAGCCCGTTTCAGTAGGGCGGCCGACATAAAAAGTACCAAGGACGCTGCCCCTTATGAATCAATCTTACCCCCAAAAATACACGTCCAAGGGAGCACAAAAAAGAAGCAATGATCAAGCTACCGTGGCGAATGGTCGTCGAGCGATAAAACGTACTTAGACGAGTAGCCACTTTGAGCAGAGTTCATATTACTGCTTGTGGAATACATTTCTTCGTGAGTTCCTTGATAATTCCATAAGCCCTAGAAAACATTACTAATTTACAGTCACCGTTAGAGTTTTGCTTAAGGGGAGATGACTGCACCTTGGAGGAAGTTGTATCATAGTATGAGTCTGCACTACACAGTCATGATATGGTATTAACTGAATCATCATGGAATATGTTTCTGTTATCTGCGAGTCACTTGGAGCCTGGAAGGAGGTTATATGGGTTGAGACCTGCTGGTTTTGGGATTTCTTTTTTTTCTGTTTTCTATCAACAATACAAATTTACTTTCGTTGCTTTCAAGTATCACATATCTTTTGAAACATACATATCTTGAAGTACCCCTTGTGTCAAACCTTGTCATGTCAGAAGGACCTCCAGGCACGTTCGCTAACCGTGGCTCTATCGAAGAGAGAGAAGCCTGTGCCTCCGTTCCACGGAATGTGCAGCTACCAACATGCCAAACTTGCCACATACACTACGAGTTCTATACTTGCCAATGCTACGGAGTATATCGTCCTGTATGGGCAGCGAACGAAACGAGCTGCACAACATGTATTCCATCGGAATATAGATATGGACAACTAGAGCCAACTACCATACCCAGAATCACTGCAAATCTAGGAGCGCAACCTTGTTCAAAATCCTATTGTGTCAGGTATTGTGAGAAGGAAGTGTGTCAAAATGACAGGGCTGGTGGACAGTGCAAGACTACGATCTCTGTTTACGCGTGCGGGGATATTAAAATATATACTCCTAACTTATTATGTATATGGTGCAACCTTACTTATGATACTCGGCCGAAAATCGAGTTGCAGATTCATACTGGGATTAATGGGTCTGTAACGAATATTCTCAACACGAACACGAGCGAAGAGAACGGGAGCGAGAGTGGGTCGCCCGAATAGAGGCTTCGAATAATAGAGTTCTAGAATGGAGACGTGAAGAAAAAAGACGGCAGAGACATGCCCATGGAATTCAAAGGCAAGATCCACATTCCAAAAATGAAAATGGCGAAAAGCTAATAGTATTGAGTGGCTTGAATAGACGTAGAAGACCTCAAGCATCTACATCTGCATCAAAATCATCTAGAAATCACCATTCCCGACGTGGAGATGGAGGATCGGTTTTACCACGAGACTCCGGTTTTAGTCGCAGCCATACTTTGCAAGTGCGAGAGTCGAATTTACCAGTATCGCATGACATCGATAGCCACGAATGACAGAACTTGGCGTGTACATATGGGCTATATTTGGGGTATCTATATTGATGCTTGCCGAGAAATTCTACTTGGTAAGTAGCGCTATCTCATATAATTGATGTAACATATATTGCTAGATACTGACTTGCAGATACCCACAGATATCCCCATCTCCGAACTCGAGATCGTCTGTCTGGTCGTGCAGTCAAGTCATATTGTATTGCTTTTTATTGATATGGCTTGATACCCATTTCCCCAGCACCTTTCCTTGCCAGCAAAATTCATCAAGTTCTGAGTCGGAGCGGGCTCCTGATTCACATCAATATCATCTTCTCATTCATGTCCATCTCTTTGGAAGGAACTTTCTTACTATTTCGCTTCTCTATGAAAGATCAAATTTTCTTTACCATTTCTTTGGGAGGAGTTCCGATCATATTGTCTTTCAGAATGGAGGTTGCACTTCACTTGTCCTTGGCGTCATTCGCTCAGAGATGGTTCGAATAGCAGGCTATTTTAGAGTGTTGTTCAAATCATATCGTTGTTTCTCTCTATCCATGAGTCTTTATATTTTTGCGTGATACTAATTGTGCATCTTCGAACGGTGAACTTCTTGTTACGATGAAACATACAGATGTGAAATACAGATGTAAAATTCATGTCTGAAGAACTGCTACCATCCTACTAACCAATAAAAGAAAATCCCATGATGCAAACCGATATGTATACATTCCCTAGCCCATCTCATCACCACTCAAAAATACCCCTGAATCTTGAACTTACTATCCTTTCCCTCATTATGATACTTTTCATAGAGAAAATTTGCACCCACAACCGTCAAATTTTCCCTCCCAGCCCATTCTCTAATCCCACTCCCCGGTTTTTCGAACCCCCAATGTTTCCTCTCCTTCGGTTCCTCCAAATCCACATTGTTTCCTTCTAGCAATACAAATACATATCTATGTTTTCCTGTTCCTTTTGGTGGTGCTGGTGCTTTATCTATTTCTTCTGGTCAGCATGCCCTATCCCTCTTCACCAATGCTCCCTCACACTCCCCGTTCGGATAATAAGCAAAATAAAACTAACGAAAAGAAACTCACAATCAATAATCCCCACCTCCTCCAACTCACTCCCACTCCACTCTCCACTAATTCCTTCCCTTCCAACTACAGCCTCAGGAATCCTCGCAATCCAATGACACATCTCAGACATGCTATCATCATCCCTCGAAGGTGCATCTGGATCTGTAAGGATAACCGTTAAACCACCCTTAACATGATATTTTCCAGGACAGAAGACTTGGATCGAGGGCGCGGATTGAGTCTGCGAGGGGCGGAGTTCATTGCCTAATTTTACTTTCTTTGAGGAAGACGAGGAAGAAGAGAGGTTATAAGAGGGAAGAACATAACAAGTGGGAATAAAGGGATCGAGGACATCGGGAATGATGGATGATTTTTTGAGACTGGCGATCAAAGTATTAGTTAGCATGATGCTGATTTTAACATCAAGTTGAGGGCAGAGGTACGGACGTTTTCTTGATTCCTTTCAAGGGCTTAAGTTTCTCAGTATATAGTCCATTAGATCCAGAAATATCGTAGTCATATGATTCTGGGGATAAAACAAGTGCGGAGCTGAGCTCAACGAAAGCTGGTAAGAGAAGCGTGAGGGACGTAAGTAATTGCATTTTAGCTATATGAATTGGATTATTTGGGATTGGTTTTCTGATTGCAGTGCAAGATATTTTTGATAAATGAACAGAAAGAAATTGACGTTGAAATCATACTACTTTATATAGACATTCCATATTGTAGCACCCGTTTGGCTGGGCAGACGTTGCCGATGACGTCGACCTGCTCGAAAACGAGGGGTAATCACGTGAAATATCTCTAAATGGCGATCACGACGGCGACGCAAGAATTGTTCTCAATAGTAGGGAGCTCTTCAACATGTATACGAGAAGTATACATGGACCTCTGAATTGAGGAGCGTCGGGAGGAAAATATGAAAAAATGGAATTCCTCTATTTTAGTTCTTGCTCGTGGTGGATCTTGTCCATGACCAGGAAAACTCCAGATCCCAATTAAATCGCCACTTTGAGTTTCCAACACTGGATTGTCTGGCATATTGTCGGATGTAGAGATCTTTTGATATCAGTGTAATGGATTTTTTTTCTCACGTCAAAGATATGTAATGAAAGATACCTAACTCATATATGTGGGAGAAAAATAAAATTGTCATGAATTATTTACTTGATCAAAGCCGCTGTAAAGAAACAGCTTCGATACCTCTAAGTTTTAAATGATCTTTCGAAGTCGATCCCCGTATTACGCCAATCATCCATGAATCATACATATCTCGAGGCTCATTACATGATCATCTATGAGATTTCCTTGACACGGCATTTCCATCCGGAGCCAGCCTCAAGTAACGGAAGACTATTAATTGTTAGATATGGCATTGAAGGGAGAGAGAAAGAGGAATAAACATACCTAGCACCGAGACACCATCCAAGTTCATTACCCTTGAGCTTCTTTGCAATCTTGACCTCTCTGTCAATTGGCATTTCATAACCAGTGTGCAACAAAGCCATCATGAAGTTCAAATCAAGACACCATTCGGGTCTATCTCTCAACTCCTTTATGGCATCAGGGATACTAGTAAACATATCCCAGTGAGATTCGCCGCCACAAACTTGGCTGGTAAGATCATGCATCTCTCGTAGAGTGAAGGATTCTGGCATTCCGAGAGGATCGGTACGGTCGAAGAAGTATGAGAAGGTGTAGACATCCTCATGTTGGAAAGTCTTTTCCAGAGAAGGTTGATGAACACCATTGAAAGAGCAAGGTGCAACTTTACATTCGGCTTCTTTATACAACATCTTCTCTGCGAGTTTGCGGCATTGAGCTGGTGATGGGGAAGAAGGACCCTTCATGACGAATTCGTTCTTCTCACCCAACTTAGCACGAAGAGGATGCTTCTCGTCGAATGCAATACCAACTGAACGGTTCATGCCTGGTGCAATACAAGGATTGATGATTGGCGATGCGGTCCAGGAGAGGTCTGAAGGATTAGCTGCGTGAATATCATCGATGAGAGTCTTGTGAATTGTTTCACGGGCTGCCATTAGACCATATCCCAAATGAGAATGCTGGTATAGCTCAAAATCTCTTCCGCCAAATGTAAGCTTGTATTTATGGTCACCTTCCGCCATCTTCTCGGGTAGTTTGAACTTTGGTTCAAAGACAACTTGGGTCGAACCTCCACCAAGATCGAAAACTGCTGCAGTATCTCCAGGAGCTGGGCCTCCAATGTTACCGAGTAAGAAGTTGGTTGTGATCCAAGCGTAGACGCCCTCATCAGTACCATCCATAACTTGGACTCCACCCTTTTCGTCGGATACAACCGCGAAAGGATAGACAGTCTCCAATCTCGTACGAACAGCCTTGAGAATATTGTTACTCAATTCCGGACCAAGTTTTCTTAAACCAGCAGTAGCTTTGACAGCCACAGGAGTACAAGACTTAAGTGCATCAGGGACAGTTTTCACTGCAACATCCATAAGCATATCGAGACTCTTTGCAGCACCTTCAGCATCAGATCCATAAGAGCTCAATCCGGAGCCGCCCTCTTTCTTTTCAGTCATTTTGAACTCCTCAGATTCCAACTCTGGTGTAGGGCCGCAGTTATTGAATTTGTATACGTGAACTCGAGATCCGGTACTTCCAGCATCAATCATGATGGCATATTGAACAATTGGCTTCGACTTGCTGTAGGATTTCGAGCACTTCGTTGTCCCATAAGTCGAATCAGATGGAGATTGTCCGTCATTGTCACCACTCTTAACTGTATCGACAGCACCTTGGACAGCACCTTCGACAGCACCGCCAACTGTTTATGTTAGAAGATGATATATAAGGGTCATTCTATTGTGACATACCAGTGCTTGGTACCTGCGTACCGCTTGGAGACAGATAATAGAACAGGAAGACTACGAAGAGCAGGATTCCTCCTGTCTTCAAGTATCTGGACCGCTGACTTTGGGTCATTCTAGCGTTCTTTGATTTCTCCAGTTTGGAAGCGGCGCTTTCGTTTGCGCCCGAATTACTATATCTTGCAAGCTTCTCGTGAGGGTCGTGTGATGCACTCTTCGATGGGAGAGAGACAGAAGTACGTCGCATCTGCGAAAGAGCGACTATGAATGATAAGTAGAACTAACCACCTAGACTAATTACCAACTCAAGCCAAGTAAATATAAACCGAGTGAAAAGTCTGGTAAGAGAAAGGATTGGTGAAGTTCCAGATCCTACAACTTAGGTATACTTTTAGGGAATGAGAAAAGAACAAAGCTGTTCCCTTTTTAATTTCATAAGAATAAATTTAAGTAAGGGCAGAAAATGGAAATGAGAAATAGGGGACGTTTTGCCTTCTATCCTTGCATTGGATTTGAGTGCTGTGGCTAAAGTTGGGATTGCGGCGATGAGTGATTGGTTGACGTCGGGTGTTGTTAATTAGGTAGGTAGGTAGAGTGAAGGGGGGCTTGTGGAGGTGTGGAGATATCAACGCCTTAATGATAAAGATTTTTATTTAAGTTTGAAGCTTATCGAGAAAAGCATGATGGAGAAATTGCTTAGTCACAATCGAGACACTCGAGGCACTCCCCTCAGCCGCGGGGTTTCTTTATCAATATATTAATGACACCCCCTGACCGTGTTTCCGAAACATCGTCAGCTCGAAGTTGCCTTCAGTGATAAATCTTATGTCTTTCATTCATAGAATGATATAGAACAATTACTGTACCCTACATGAGATCGTTAATGATGCTACCTCAACAAAAACCCTAAGTTTGGTTTCTCTTATTTTGCTTTTCTCTTTCCTACCTCTTTCCTCTCTGTCTCTCTCTTCTACTAACCTGTGTCTCCCCTTTCTACCCAACACACTCAAAAAATCACAGCAACAGAATAATGATCGTTCAGCTGTATGTCTATGATCTGTCGAAGGGCCTAGCGCGCAATCTGTCAGGAGCTTTATTGGGAGTCCAGATTGACGCTATCTACCACACCTCTGTTGTTTTTGAGGGCATTGAATATACTTACGATGGAGGGATCAAAACTGTTAAGCCTGGCGAAACTCATCTGGGTAAACCATTGCAGATTATAGAGTTAGGGAAGACAGATCTGCCTATGGATGTGATTCTGGAATATCTGGACTCTTTGAAAGAAATCTACACCTTTGAGGTAAATTCTCCTACGACTTCAAACCTCTTGTCATTAGCTAATTGCATGTAGGCGTATGATCTCTGGAAACATAATTGTAATAACTTTTCGAACGATTTTGCTACATTTCTGGTTGGTCAGGGAATCCCCGAGCATATTACGAACCTCCCGGAAACTGTTCTCAACACTCCCTTTGGCAGAATGATCCAACCGCATTTCGACGATTATGTTACTTTGAATAATATGAACA
The DNA here is from genome assembly GCA_014898425.1 of Botryotinia globosa. Lineage (NCBI taxonomy): Eukaryota > Fungi > Ascomycota > Leotiomycetes > Helotiales > Sclerotiniaceae > Botryotinia > Botryotinia globosa. The sequence continues at coordinate 1,085,707 of RCSZ01000002.1, forward strand.
ATGGCGGCCTGTTGGGCATCCAAAATACAGAGGATCCACAGAAGCAAGCATCAATGTCACAGGTTCGACATGCTCAAACTTCTGCTGAATTGAACAACCTCTTGAACTTAGCCAGTAAGAAATGCGCAATCATTTTCTTTACTTCCCATAGTTGCGCTCCATGCAAACCTCTATATCCTGTCTTTGAGCAGCTCGCAAAGGATGCAGGACGCAAAGCCGTTTTCATAATAGTTGATATTGCCCGGTCATATGAGATTGCCACAAGATACAGTGTTACCGCGACGCCATCCTTTGCAACCTACTTACAAGGTGAGGAGGAAAAACGCTGGGCGGGAGCGGATGTAGCAACTCTACAAAGAAATGTAGGGCTTCTGGTACAAATGGCGTTCCCGCCACATGCACATGAGTCTTTACGTTTACCAGCACTTCGTGCACCAAATACGTTGCCAGTTATTTTTACTAAAGTTCCGCCACTTGAAAAACTCAAAGCAAAGATGGGACCTGCTGCTGATGTTCCAGCAGTCAAAGGGGTTCTTCACTTTGTATCAGAGGGACAATCAAAGCCCGCAGCACAGACTCATCTCCCGGATCTGGATGCTTTCAGTTGGTTTTTACGAGAAGCTCCTTCTAAAGTACCCACTGAAGTCTTGTTTACAATCGTTGACGTCCTTCGATGTGCTCTTGTGGACCCAAGACTAAGTGGTTACTATGCCGAGGAAAAGAACCATAAAACTATTGCTCCACTATTCTCACATATCAATAGTCTTAAGGACTGCCCCTATTCACTCCGTTTAGTCGCACTTCAAGCAGGTTGTAATCTATTCACAAGTCCCTTATACCCTCAACACATTCTCGGCTGTCCGGCCCTAACCAACCCACTCGTTCAACTAATCACAACCTCGCTGCTTGATGATGCACATCATAACGTTCGTGTTGCAGCCGCAAGTCTTGCCTTCAATATGGCATTTGCCAATTCTAGTCTCCGTATAGAAGATCACAAAGAAGTATTACCAGAAAGCGAACAAATAGAACTTGCTGCATCTTTACTAGAAGCTATACAAGAAGAAAAAGAATCACCAGAAGCATTGAAGGGATTCCTATTGGCGTTTGGACATTTAGTGTTTGGAACCCCGAAAGATGGAGAGTTGGTGGATCTATTGAAGAGTATGGACGCCCAAACAACCATCTTGGGTAAAGCGAAGGCTTTTCCTAAGGAAAGTTTGATTAAGGAGATTGGACAGGAGTTACTTGGGAAGGGCTTGGAATAGGTGTGCTTGTGTAGATATGTGGTGTTAACAGGGAATAGACTGAACAATATGCCATTTTTTCTAAAATCGCAAGCCACAACTTACCTGTTCATTCGTTTGTGATACTCTGCTTCGGCATTAGTAAGGAAATCGACAACTTGGAAGTTTAGCTCGAGCATGGACACGATGTTCCGTAGACATAGGTCATAGCCTTTTGCCGAGCATAGTCTGCAATGTAGAATTCCGAGCACAAGAATCAATAGATACCCAAAAGATATTATTGATATGCCAGATTAGATTGCATTTCGATTTCCTTACCATGAAAGCCTTATCTAAAGATCATCCTCCACAATCGTGTCTTCCCGTTGTTTTCTTTTCCTATCCCAACTTCAAATTTACATTATTCCGAGGTATAGTTTTGACACGGATCTCTTGACCATTTGTTCTTGCCTACCGATTGGATGGTATTATCTTTGATTTCTCTGTTTGTTCTCTGTTCTCACTTCACTTCTCATATTTCTACTCACTTTATGACTATGCCAGATATCGGATATCAAGTACTACTCATCTTATTACTCACTTTATAGAACACAACACAATGTCGCTCTCCTTCCATTCCTACCCTCACTTCATTTCACTCCACTTCGCTTTTCACTCCCCATCTATAGAATCCATAGAACTAACATTAATCCTTCACCTTACGATGGGAAAACTCGTCGTTCACATCTTAGTAAAATTAGCTTCAACTTTGAGTCATTTCTCACTTTCTTCATAAGTCTGTGCTTGCTTGTTTACCTTTTCAGTTTATGGATTTGGTTTGTTTACATTGTAGTAGGTATGATTTGCTTTATTTTGCGAAAATGAGAATTGGAAAATTTAGGGTTGATTAGGAGGTGCTGGAACTCGAACAAGGCTGAGGGGTTTGAGATGAGGTTGATTTTGAGGTTAGAGTTGGAGTAGTGAAGTGTGGGATTGAGGGAGGCTTAGGAGTGGGAGATGGAGTATATGGGTATGAGAGTGAAGAGAGAATGAAAGAGAGGATTAGATTTGATTTGAACATACCCAAGTGAAGTACAAATATTGTATAATGGATGAGAGGGGACGAATGGGCTTGCAACATTGCGCTTTACAGTGTCTGAAGCTTAACATGCCGATTCCTCTTCAAACTTTCCTTCAAGCTATTTTTGGGAGATGTAGAGGTGGAAGAAATCGCTCTCATTCGGGGTCGTATAGTATAAATACCAATCTTCAGAAACTATTCAAACACATGTGAAGATACTAATAAAACACATTGAAGTGTAAAACACAATGAGCGAGATTAGTAATGTTCATCGCTTATGGTGGCCGAATTTCGCTTACAATTTTGGTGCACGGAGGGGTGGGGAGAAGAATTGCGCATTTGGTATGGGATTCATGGTGAGTGAATAGTTGTATGAGATGATATGCAGATACGGGTAGGTTCTGAGGGAGAGCCTGGAGTGAATCGGAATGTTCAAGAAATTTTGCACATGTAATATTATCAAATTGTAACTTCCATCGACATGCTGAAAGATTGGGTATGGAGCCCTGCGTTTAATTTATTCTTGCGGTGTAATCTTGATTGCTCTAGAGTTATTAATAAGATTCTGACTCTCTTGAACGAGAGTCAATTGAGTAAAGTCTATTATCCGCTTTCTAATGCCCGACATTGAGAATCCTGCATATAGCTGATCCGGTGTCTGCAGACGAGGCTAGAGAGAAAGAAGGGGAGATTTGGCTATATTGTAGATATTCAGAGGGAATGTACAGTAGTTGGAAAAGGTAGGTGTGTATATTTTTTTCGGGCCGCGGAGTCTCGAGCGTGATTCCAAACCAGAGGATTTGCTTGTATCACCACTTCATAGTGGCTGCAAGGACGCCGATTACCGTCCCCTCGTATATCTGACTAAAACATCCGAATTGGCAATGGGCCCTTGATGCTCCCCAAGTACTCACCTCGCCCCGTCTTTCTACTCCAAATCCCCACACCTACCCCACAGTTCATCTCCTTCCGAAACCGCACTTATTCTCCGTATTCGGAATGCACAATACCAAGGGCTCAGGAAGCTATAAGAAGAGAGGCTTGTATCTCCAAATTCTTCCAAAGACAACAAGCTCTCTGAGGCCGGGACAGATCTATATGGCTTCCGTCTTCCTGGTATGATTCCACGCCCTTACTTTGCCACCTTATTATACTTTATAACGAAAACCAACAGACGCTCTATCGACTGTCATAATTCATCGGCATAGCATGGCTTGACGACGGGCTGCTGTCCCTTCCAGAGAATATCCAAGAGGCGTCGAGAGCGGAGCGGGCCTGTCACAAATATTTGACTCTGCTAACTTTCACAGTGTAGCTCCAACATGGAACAAGATAGAAGTAGGCTGACAGCTTGCAAGAAGGTACCCTTGCGTGAAGCTAATACTGCATACAAGGTGCTGAATTGCGACCAGAGCAAGCTCTGATAAAGCTTGAGGCTCCTTCCGAATCTCGTCCAGATATCAACAAGTTGGGCTATCTCTTCTCTACACCCTTGCTTTTACCCTCATTTTATTTGATCCAGCCACTCATGCCAAGCTCACAGTATTTGTGTCCTGGGTCACGCCTTTCCGTGGTATATTTTTGGTTCCTTAAACTGCACTGTATGATATGGTCAGCCTATGAGAACAAATGCCATGAGCGTTACTTGAGAGGCTTACCACAACACTTTCTTTCGAGTTTTATCTCATGATTTAAAGACACATGTCAACCGAGACTTACAGTGGTGCAGCTTTAAAGTTACTGTAGGATCTGAAAAGCGCAAGCAGGTTTTGGATTGCACTGTCTTTTCCATGACTAATATTCAGTATCTTGGACTCAACCGTAATTTCCTGAAGTACTGGGATACTTCAGACATGGGAGTTATTGTAGTTGATGTAGGGCACATAGAGTTTGGAGTATTTGTCAATGAAGAAATTCCAAATTAACGGAGCAAACAGATTGAGAGACGTGTGAGAATATCTAGGTAAGATATTGGCTCAAAGTTCGAAGAGGATAAGTGAATTGAAGAAGAAACCAGCTGATATGCTAAGGTATAGTTGAAAATCTATGAAGCGCATTTTACTAATTTTTGATTCATTAACATTTTCCAGTCTATACCATTACTTGCTGCTACCACAAACATTATAACATCAAGGCACTTTCCATGTCCTCATAACAGGCAGAACAAGGCTACAAGAAAATCTGACGTTGAAAGCCCTGACTTTCTCGAACAGCTATTCGCTCGGTTAAGGTTGTGGTTGTCAAGGTTGTGGTGGTCGGGCCTTGTTGCTGTCTAGCAACCTGATTATAAGATTGCAAGCTTATTGTTCTTTCGCACAATAACCACTTTCGACCACAATACCAACTTTTGAGAAGAACTTGCACAATACACTTTCAGGAACGACAATACCAATCACCCTCTTTTTTGATACTTGTCGCTTTGCGAGAAAATTAATCTGCTTTTGATTCTATTGTGAGTGCTCCAAAGCCCTCATATAAAAGAATACACTTGCATCTTCCTCATTCTTCCTCAATTTCCATTGAAATCAAAGTCCCTCGATATTCCATCTCACCACAGAAAGCAAACTTCGGTCTATCAAAACTCACGATTTCCATAGGCCTTTCAAACAGACAATTCCAAGTGTCAATCATCCAAAGTAAGTTATCCTCAGCATTTCCGTCATTTTCATGGTCAACACCGCGACCTTTCCATCCTATAATTCCAGCGAAGAGCCTGCTTTACAAACCTTGAGACTAGCAATTCTAACTTGCGTCCCAACAGGATTTTCTCATACGCCATTCTTGTTGATCAAGATCGTGTATTTACCATTGAGTAAGTCAACCCTTTGAGCTGATATAAGGGTCGCTTGCTTCCATATTCTCCATCACTCCCACTTTCCTCAACTTTTTTATTCCCACCACCATTGCACTCTCAAGATGCTCCACAACGAAGAATGGCCTCGATCTTGTCTTCAAAGACAGATCTTCACATTTGCTGCCACCATGTCTTGTACCATCCCTCCTCCGATATCGCACAATCTGATTCTCTCATGGATTTCACCTACATGGTGTCTTGCTACTTGTGTTTCCCTTCTTCGTCTTTCCTCAGCTTGAAACAAATGCCTCTATCACTTGTCCTTCTTCATCTAAGTCCTATCTTTCTCATTCAACATTAATGTATAGCGTACCAAGATCGCAGGTCGCATATCTAACTTTCAGAGTAGTTCTTGAATTTCTGCTTACCTATTCTCTTCTAATACACCCAATTTGTAAGTACCGCTGTATTCCTCTTCCATTTCGTTCTTGAAGACTTGTACGTATGCTTACTCCATAACAGTTTGAAATTAATACATTTGACACTCTCTGTCGTCTTTTGTTGATTGAAGGCTACTTCAGCGTTTGTATCTCGCCGATAACAAATTTCCGCGGCCATTTCCTGCCGCCAGGACCAACCTAACAAGTTTTCTCGATATACGATCAGTAAGTGTTTGCTGCTGCCTCCGCTTTCTCGAATGCCTCTTGGAATCGAATATTTACTGACTTTGAAGCAGAATTTCGCCGGTCTTCGTCTCTGTGTCCTTTCCTTGGCACCAGAAGCAAACTTACAAACATCTTCTGAATTTTGACCCGTAAGTAATCATCTCTATCCTCCGCTCGGCGAGAATCTCCGGACTGGACAACTGCTCACACAACAACAGTATACCAAATCCGAAGCCCCTCGGTCGTTGCTATCGGCCCTCGGAACTCAGTATAATCAACTCTCAATACCAAGTTCCAGTGTCGTTTCTATCGACACCGAAGATACAACATCAGAACCTTCTCCTCCATACCACTGTCTAAAAAACGTCATGTCTTCTACTCAGTAAGTACTTTCAATTTGAAGCGGTGCCGATCTCGGCATTGCATTTGATAGATTGCGCTAACTTGCTGAGTAGCAATAACATGAGCCGGTTTGCCAACATGCCACTCGCAAGTCTCGCCGATTTTGAAAACGCTGCGTGGCTTGATCTTGCGCTTACAAGAAAGTTCGTCGGCGAAAAGCCATCGATGCGACTTAATTGGCTCAATCTTGAAGTGAAGTCCGTTAGATATAAGCCATTGGGCCAAAATATCGCGGTAGTTCAAGTAGTAGCTCGCAAGAAGGTCGCCGCCACAAACTTTTCAATGTTTCCCGAACTTCCTACCGAGTTGCAAAACAAAATTTGGGTTATGGCATCGCTGAAATTTTCTCGTTTTGTCTCAATCATCGAGGAAAATGTGGATATTGCCACACAGCCTGATGCAGACCAGTACAGAGTCATCGGAGCCACGCGCCCAAGACTCTTATACACTTGCAAGGGCGCTGTTTCTGCTATGGTTGGCATCTACAGACCGATGTTCCAGCTTGATGCGAGCAAGTACCATGGCACCAAGAAGGGCATTATGGTCAATCCTGACATTGACATCGTCGATTTTGTATCTCTTCTCAACTTTCAGACACCACCACTTGATTTTGGTGGGGCTCTCTTGAATCCTGGAGACCTCTCTATGATTCGTAATATTTGTTTTCCCATACAAGAGTTCCATGACAATTTCGAAGCCGTTACCCGATTCATTCGCAACCTACCTTTACTTGAAACTATGGTCGTTGAGACTAATCAAGTCGATCCAACGCTTTCCAGCACTCTCAACATTGAATTTGTGTTCGCAGACATCCATTACGCTAGACCTGGCCGATCACCACGCACTGAGATGACCATAATGGTCATGCGTGGCGGTTTCCATTTCATCGGTGCACAGGCCATTGCAATACTATTCAATGACGTTACCAACCCAACTCATCAAGCTGGCATCCTTGAGTCGTTGGCGAAGGTAAATATGATGATGCGAAAGGAGGCGAACTTTCCTAACAAGATCCTTGCCTCTTTCGTCTATCGTAACCATTGATGAATTATCTCGAGTTCTTTCCGTTCTTTTCCAAGGTATGTGATTCACTCTCTTGCTAAATATCTCGTGTCTTCATTAACATCTTGCAGATTTGAGATTTATTCGACATATTTGTGATTTTCCAAATACAATGGCTAGGGTTTTGCTTTGTTAATTTAATGACTAATGACTTGTATCACCGTTTGTGGTGGTAGAATGTTTTGATATTGGTGCGTTGGATGCGATCGGTTTTTGCATTTTCTCTAAGACTTTTTTTGGTCAATGAGCTAGCAATACTATTAGCTGAAGACCTAAAGAACCAATACATACTTGATTTCGAATATACAAATTCTTTCCCTACGACAGCATTGTGATGATTGTATGATGGTGATCCTATAAATTTGAAGCAAATGCTCCCATGCTACCCCAAAGTCATGGCAGACTTGGAAAGGAAAATTTGACAATTTCTTACATGAAGGTAGGGCGGCATTTGTATTTAACCTCAGCCTCATCAAAATAAACAAAAAGAAGCCTAGCGCCTCTTCAAGGGAGCACTCCAAGTACTTGATCAGACTTAGACCAGTGCTGATTGAGATGCTGAGCAAAATTCATGGCATCATGCCTATTTGCAATGAAAGATACTTTCCCAAGGACCGCAATTCAGCAAGGGCTCTTAGAAAGTCTCAATGATCGTTGTGAAGGAAAGGCAACATAGCGCAATCCTAAATTCCGAAGGGAGCTCGCCAATCAAGGTGGCCACTGGGTGTTTTGAGTGTTTTGAGTGTTGCGACTTGGAACTAAGAGTGGTGCTGGCTAAGTCGAACAGAAGATAGTTAGTTGAGATTTATCAATGCTAATAGAAGTTCAGGGAAGAGAAGTTGTGTACCTTAATTGTGTGTCAATTCTGATGGATGGTACGTTGACATTCTCACATTAGTAATGTCCAAAGTCAGAGTTTCAGTTTAAGAAGTTTGCAAAAGTTCTGCAAGAATCTGACCTCAAGGTAGAATCAGATTGTTGTTAAGAATGTTAAGAAATTATTGTTGAGATAAAGTCATCAAAGATGATGTATTCGAGTTATACCTGATAGAAGGTCGGCAAGACGACCATAGACGGGGATGGCTGGCTTGGCCTTTGAACATTGGATCCCAAACAACAAGGAACAGTAAAATACTGCCTATCCCATGATTTTATCCTTGACTTTGACAGTCCATTCATTATATTGAATCCTTTCTTGCTGTCAACTGTAAGGAAATAGGAAATTTAAAGTTACCAAGGGACAACTTCAAGATTTGGACCCAACAAAATTGCACAGGTCTAGCAACTGGATTCTATCCTGTGCTCTGCGTTATTGTACCTAATATCTTGGTACTTGTACTTAGACTGAATGAAGCTGGGGGTGATTGTAATGAGAAACTTGGTGGGAAATCATGAAGAGAATTAGTCTACTCTCCTCTTGGAAGCACTTTCGGAACTTTGCATCGCAATTGCGGCTCTAGTCCCGGAAAAATTAGCAGTGGCTTGAGACTGAAAGAAGTGTGAATCGAGCGGAAAAGGAGAAAGAGTCCTCGTAATCGATTATGGTAGCAACCATAGTGTATGGAGGAGTAGTGGCACTTCATTGGCTGGCATAGAAACATGGTTCGAAGAAGATGTTAGGAAGTTATTCCATGGGATATATAGGCAATCCTGGGAGTCGTGGCATCAACGGTTGGATGTACTCGATAGTTTCCCTTTTGTCCCGAGGTCATCATTCTGCCTGGGTAGGTCGACGTTCAATTTGATCACAAAAGACGACCCTAAACGCTTGTGGAATAAAGACTAGAATGGCTCCGTACTATATATATATATATAGCTGCTGTGGTAGTACGTCCAGTAGTATGCCGGGCTTTTGGAATCTGGTAGTGTGCGATGATCACGATGACTGGATCTATGAGGTTGAAGTCTGTTTGATCTTATACCGCCTTTTTCTGCCGACTCCATGCTGATTATGTAAGTCCAATGCGTTCACAGTTGCAGACGAGACTGGATTTCACCGAAAGACAACGATGGTAAAAATCACAAACTGGCATGAATTTGAAGATATTTTAAAGGATGGTGAGATTCTTATTACGACGAATCTTTTCAAGACCATCTCACTAACTAATATATGAGGCCCAAGCACCATTCTGATCACCTCAACAGTTCACATTATCGCAAGGTCATCAGTCTGCAGTTCAATCCGTTGTAGAATTCTACCTTTGCCTTTACGGCTTTGTGTTGCAATTTTAGTTCGTTTTCCCGCTCACCCTGAACAGCTTATTCCTACTTATATGAAAGCAATCTTGGCGCCATTCATGCTCTCAACGCCCATCTTGATCAATTGCAGGAACTCCAACTCCGGATCTCGATTTTCAATCACCTCAAACTTCTGTGTCAGTCTTACCAAGACATAAGCAGCCTGGGTCATTGCTTGTTGTTGCGCAGGGCATACTCTTGGACCTCCATAGAATGGAAGGAATTCTCAATTCATTTTATGCCCAACAAAGCGATCAGGCCTAAAACTCTCCACATCATCACCCCAAATGTCACTGTCGTGGTTCATGCACCATGTGCCAAGCACTACTGGTGATCCTTTGGGAACAAACACCGGTTTTGTTTGATCCTCGCCACCTCCTCTTGGTAAAGTAGTGTCGCGCACGGCAGCTCGCCATATTCTAGCTGCTGGACCAACAGTCCTAACGGTCTCTTGCAACACGCACCTGAAGTCTGCTAATTGTTTTAGCTTTTCAAATGACAACGGAGCATCGCCTAACTCAAGCGAAATGCGACGAAGCTTGCTCCATTCGTTCGGATGACGAGCAAGCTGAAAAGGGGCATTTGCTACTAGCCTGGACGTCACATCCCGTACTGGCGCAAAGAAACCTAATACGTGATACCGAAGCGCAATAGGACCTCGGATCTGCTTAGCCATTTCGTGCAACAGGACATAGCGCTTTCTCTCAGAGGGTGCGCTATCAGTATCCGTTTTCGCAGTGTCTTAAGAGCCAACTTTACTTGTTCATCTACAAATCGATGGACTGTGTTGTATGACTTCTTCCAATTCGGATCCTCAACAAGTCGTTGGTAGTGGAACTGGAACCATGGTGCGTCGCGCCGAGCACTGACCCCTTTTAACCCCTCAGTGAACGCTTCAGTGAACTCAATGCTCTCAGGTGAGCCTTGCAGACCATTCAAAGAGCGTCCAAAGATAAAATCCATAGAGGTGTCTAGGAACTACGCCACGAAAATGTCAGCGCTTGATTACACACTAATCTTGCGAGCCACATACTAGTCTATGCAGCAATGGTTGAATATCAAATGTCTGTCTCTTTTCCGGAATCAACTCCAAAAACTTGTCTACACAAGAAGCAAAAAAGTCGAGATCTGATAGTTCTGCCCTTGCGAAAATAGGTTTCGCTAAATCCCTCGACAGGCTCCAAGCAGGTCTATCTGAGAAAATACTAGGTCCCAAAAGTGGCCATTGAGCTGTCTCTCTGTCTGCATCCTTTCCAAAGTCTTCCGCAGCTAGTGCTGCTACATGTTGAACGTTCGTCGGATCACAAGTATTGAAAAGTATGGTACCACGCCAAACTTCCGAGAAAGTCTTCCCGTAAGTGTCAAATTGCGACTTATATAATCTGAAAAGGTGGCCCTCTTGAACTGCCTGAGCTCGCAGACGGGCTAAATCAGTTCCTAGGACATCCTGATGAGGATACTTGTTTGGCTCTGCGCAATTGTGTTGGCGCTTCAGATTCCGAATGTTCCTCGATCTTTCCAATTTTGGCCATAAAAAACTCAGGGCGATGACTACTATCACGATTATGTATCGTGTAAGTGGTTGTTGTCCACTATAAAATGACACATCCATAGCGCCCTATTTGAACGGGGATTTGGGGGGATTTTCACTTCTCATGCAGACTTACGATCTCTATATATTGGAGACCATTGCCATCCTTGAATATGAGAATGCTCACAGACACAATGCATATCCAGCGCGCCGAAAATGGAAACCCAGCTAGGGATGATTTTGGCCCTCTACAATGTGCAAGTTAGAATCAACAGTGAGCATAGTGAGAGTCTCATAATTGGTGGAAACTTTATAAAATATGTCATACCTAATGTGCATGGAATGAAGCGGCATTGAGGAAACCCACTTCCCCCGAGTTAAATATCGCGATAGTCTACCTTCACTTTTATGTAGATGAGAACTTGCTTCATGCCTGCTGTTACGTTTAATGCGGACCAACTAGGGTAGTACAAGGGTCCAGAGATAAGCTCATGTTGGCCGAAGACCGAAATATTAACGCTAATTCTAATGTATCGCTGCTTGTTTGTGGTAATCAGGCTTATTTGCTGATCTTATACTTGAGATAACGTTGTAATCTACATGCTCGGATTCGTTTATTTTGTCATTACCAGGGTGTTATATAGACCCACAATCTATCTGAGTGGCTAGCACCAGCCGTTTATTCCAGTAGATCCTAGTCACTACGCATCCTTGAAATTTATCCGGGTCATTCCTCCCCTCCTCGTTTACTAGTGACTACGAGGCAAAAAGCTTCTTGTTCTATTCTTCGTCTATCTACTTGTGTAGAACTTGGCATAGAGATTAGCGTTTCGTTTGTCTACATCATTTCCATGAGAACAGGAGAAACTGGATGCCATTTTTATGTTCGTGCGGTTTTATTGTATCATGTAGGTCACAAGTCAGCCCTTCGTTTCTACTGGCTCAATGTAATAATCCGGACCTTCAGCTGCTACATATATTTCATGCCCTTTCAGTGCCTCAGTAAATAATGTTACCAATGCTAGGCGACGACAAGACTCGGTATTTCGGCGATTCTGCAGTCAATGCGTTTCCCGCAGATGCAAACTGCCAAGAAGCAACGTTTAAAGGCGGCCATTCACCTCGATCGTCCTCGGATAGCACCCCTGATAGTTCTATAAGTGACAGTGACAATGAGCAAGTCCAGCTTATCGAGTCTGATACTACTCACACCCGTGAAGGAGGGGTTGCCTCACGTGAGACAGCAGAGGAGCCTCTCAAAAATGAAAAGGAGAAGCCCGCATCATGGTTTTCCCTGCCCAGGAAAGATCAGCTTTTGATCTTAGCCCTCGCACGTATGGCCGAGCCTATAGTACAATCCAGCATCAACTCATACATGTTCTTCATGCTGCGCTTTTTGACCCATCACTTTCTGATTCGACTATTTCTTCACAGGCAGGTTACCTCGCTGGGGGGTTCACGGCCGCACAGTGCCTCACAGCTATGGTATGGGGTCGTGTGGCTGATAGGGCTTCGGTGGGCAGAAAGAATGTGCTTATCATTGGTTTGTTAGGCACTTTTACATCCACCATCGGCGTTGGATTTTCTCGATCGTTTGCGCCTGCGTTATTTTTTCGTTGTCTTGGAGGAGCTTTGAACGGAAATGTTAGTATCATGCGAACTATGACTTCTGAAATCATCCGCGAAAAGAAGTACCAGACAAAAGCATTCTTGTTAATGCCAATTATGTTCAATGTTGGTATTCTTTTCGGCCCTTTAATTGGAGGTTGGCTGCAGGATCCAGTTCATACTTTTCCCAGTGCGTTTGGATCTGGAAGCAAGCTTGGTGGCAAAGATGGCGTGGGATGGATGATGAAATACCCATACGCGTTACCAAATTTATTCAATGCCTTCCTTTTGTTGCTTTCGCTGTTCCTTGTAATTCTAGGTCTCGAAGAGGTATGTAATAGCCCACAAGGTCTAACTTGATTCCACTGACACACTCTCAAGACACACATCAATCGTCAGCATCTCTCTGATCCAGGCCTCAAGGTCGGTCGTTCTGTGGCTCGAATTGTTTGCTGCAAATCGCGGCAAACTAAATATGCTCGCTTAGGAGTGGAAGAAAACACGAACGATGTTGAAATGACAACACCTTCCGAACACAATACAGAACCCAAGAGCTCATACAAACCACGTGCAAAGCTGCCTCTCCGACACCTACTTCGCCGCAATGTTATAGCTACTATGGTTGCTCACGGACTTATACAGGGCCACACAAGCGCCTTCCAAAATCTTTAGTTCTTGTTTCTGTCTACACCTCGCTTTAATCCTGCCAGTTCAGAACCGCCTTATACACCACACCCTTATCTTTTCTTCACAGGAGGCCTGGGTCTTCCACCGGCTACTATTGGAACTGCAATCGGTATCATTGGCGCAATGGGTTTGATGTTGCAATTTGGTGTCTATTCATGGGTAACGCACCGTTTGGGTGTATTGTATGCATACCGCTACTCTCTAGTAACATTTCCGCTCGCGTACGCTCTTGCACCATTTCTAGCACTGCTTCCCACAGAATCAGCATCGCCACACGCAGCAGACGGACCATTTATTTGGATAGGAATATGCAGTCTACTATTCGTAATAGTCATAGGTCGTACCTTTGCACTCCCCAGCTCACTCATTCTTATCAATAATTGTACACCACATCCGAGTGTTCTCAGTACTATTCATGGTATTGCGCAGAGTGTGAGTGCTGGGTCAAGAACATTGGGCCCGCTTGTTTATAGTGCGGTGTATGGACAAGGATTGAAGAAAGGGATGGTGGGGATGGCGTGGTGGATTTTGATGATTGAGGCTTGCGTTGCTTTTGGGGCGAGCTGGGTGGTTTATGAAGGTAATGGACATGAAGTGAAAATGGAAGGAGAATCTTAAGCATGATTCAGTTTGATACATATGGATGGTATTACGGGGTGTATAAGTCACACTAGAAATGATAGACAATCTTGGGTGTCGAAAATTGTAGTATTGATGGAATGACTTACTAGTATACTCAATCTTTCAATTCCATTGCTGCACACAAAAAAATAGTAACGTGAATAATCCCTTAAACGAGGAGAGACCCACAAGATAATACAAGTTCTAGGCAAGCCTAAGCTTACCCTACATTCCACAATTTTTGTTTCACAGGGCTACAATGCCAAGGCACCCCTCCAGGAACCAAGCAAATTCTCCACTTTGCGGGGTGTCAGACCACTACCTACATGTGTTTTGACAACAGAACCTCGAGTTAGTCTGTGATAAGAAGATGGCGGAATCATGATTTTGCTAGTTTTTGTGTTTACATAGTGAGTGTTGATGGTCGATTTCGCTGGGTTGTGTAAATTGCCAGATCTCTCTTGGTATCCCCTAGAGTGCGAACTCTGGGCGCCCTCGCTTAATAAGGAGTTATTGACTAATTAGATCATTAGGATTCCTTAAATCTAATCCAATATTCACAAGCATTCTCTAATATAAAATTCAATCAATATAATTTCTATATCAAAAGTTTGAATATAATAATATATACTAATTTTTAATCTTCAATCTTTTCTTAAATTTAAAAAACTCGAAATTTGAAATCAATATTCTAATTTATAGATAATATAATTGAAACCCATTAAAATAACTATTCTATCCAATAAGGCTTTATCATTCAAGGTCTATCACACGAACCACATGTGCGCCCTGAGTTCGCACTCTAGGGGATATCACATTCATCGAAATTTGTGAATCAACACTTTGATCAATATTTGTGATATTTAAATGGTAGGTAAAAACTCTTGATCTTTCTGGTGTCTAAAATGTCTAAAGCTCTAATGGCTTGAAAAGAATAGGCGTATAGAACAATATAGATGCCCAGAGTAGCTAACAAAGTAACAACTAAGATTTATCAAAGAAAGCTCTTCAATCTCTGTACCAATCGACGAAACAATGCCAATTTTCACCCCCTGCCCCCATATTTCTCACTTTGGTTTGCAATTCAATCTCTAAAAGGTCAATCTCCTGATATATCACTTGTACCAAATACTAGATTTAGATGTTGTATGATGCGCTGGAACCTTCCAAATGTGCCATATCGGCATTAGCGCGTTCCGCGTCAGCAATAACAATCTTTCTATGTCTCTCGCTACGGGGTACGAGTTGGAACTTCAAATTAGCTGGGTAGCTGACTAGCCCGTAAGTGAAATCGTTCTCGTCTGGAATGTATGGGTTGCCATTAACAGTAATGGGAAGAACATCGTATGCCCAGATCAATCTGAGTTGATGAATTAGTGCTGAACATTTGGGGTAAAGATTGTGATATTAATGGAAAGGCTGAGAGGGTGTGCTTACCGCGCAATAACGATATACATCGATTGAAGTGCGACGTGCATACCGGGACACATTCTTCGACCGAAGCCAAAACAACCAAAACGGTAGTTGAGGAGCCTGGGGTCATTTGTCTCCAAGAATCTTTCCGGTATGAATTTCTCGCCCTCGGGGAATACCGCCGGGTCTTTCATGATTTCGCTGATGCAAAGTATGTCAACGGATGAACTATCACTTTTGTCTTTTGTGAGAACTTACGCGGCGTTGGCATAGACAGAGGCGTCTTTCGGAATCAACATGCCCTTATAGGTATAGTCCTGGGTCGAAGAGTGAGCAATACCTGTTGGTGTTACGAGCCGCCATCTTAAATAATGATGTTAACAACTGATACTACATATAAGATTACAGATATGAACCTCAATGTTTCCCTAATAAAAGCGCCCAAGTAGGGTAGTGATTGCTGATCTTCAAAAGTTGGCATGCGATCCTTTCCAACAACTGCATCTATTTCGGGCTTTGCTTTCTGGAGACATTCTGGGTAGTGTAAAATAGCCACTAAAAATACGAGATATCATTAGACTATTCCATGCTAATTTATATGGAAGGACGTACGGATTGCTATTTCGAATGCGGTGGTAGTTTATGTCAATATTAGCTTGTTGTCCTATGAGAGAATGAGTTAAACTTACCGTTCCGATACCAGCAGCCCATGGAGCAGAAAGAGCATATGCTAGCTCGACGTCATCATTCATGCCTAACTCCTTTTGTTTTGTAAGACCATAAGTGGATGTGCATGGGACGGCGGTGCCATCTTGCATCTTTCTTTTGACCTCGCTCATAGTTGTTGTGTATAATTTTGTGTTGGTATCTCGATGCTTCTCAGGCTCATGTCGGAACCATTGCAAAGGACGCTTTGAAAAGTATTAGTGGTAATTTCTACACTTGAAAGGACAGCTAACTTACTGGGAGCCATAGCAATATGGGCCACTAATCAATTTTTCAGTTATTTGCGTCGACATTACATGCTGGGAAGTTAACTTACAGAATCTGATTGATCTTTATGGCACAGACACTTACTTTGTACTGGAAAAAAGTGTGAGTACTTGATCAACACACCTGTACACACCGTGGTACGGACGTAACTTACCTCTCAATGTCTGGGGAGAAGATTAGCAGAGATCTCAAAGATAAGAAGAGGTTTCTACTTACATTCTTCTTCCTGATCATTTGCTACGCAAAGAGGGTCATCAATAGATGTAACGCGACGCCCATATCCCATATAGAACATCAAAGATGCTGTGTAACTATCGAACTTGAGTTAGTTTCACGTATCTATTGTAGGAAATTCGAACGTACCTTTGGAGAATTTTGTGTTGCTTAGAGAGGTCCTCATTTGTCAAGTACTCATGCATCAATATTGCGGATTCATTGATTTGCATAGGCTTGACTTTAGGTGCTACTTGGGGACTGAAGTGCGAGTTTTGTAGCTTAAATGAAATTGTTAGTCAGATTCAGATTAGTGATAGTCTTGGAAAGGGGAGTCATACTGTTCGCCAGTTTCGCCATTTGGGCTCGTAGGTCATTGAGAAGCCACGCAGTCTTGAGAAGAGAAATTCTCTAACTTTGGTTAACATCCCAATCCGGATACTCTCTCTTTAAGTGGGAAACTTACCCCATTATAAAGTGTGGACGGCTGGAGAATGTTTCACCCGCTTTCTCGAGAATGTCTACAGCGGCCTCCATGGTCCCAAGCACTGGGGAATGTTAGCACAACAGGAAGCGCTTTCTCTAATGAGAATACATAGCATACCGATATTCAGTTGTTGTCCAGTATAGAAGGTTACTACATTGCCTATAAACTGTTGTCAACAAGGCAATCTTCAAGTCAAGAAAGAAAGAACGCCGAACCATATTGTTCGTTCCATAATTTGAACATGTTCCAGCGATCATTATCTAAGAGGTTCGCATGATCACGACCTGGAGGTCCAGGTGGTAGTTGAGCTGAATCATACTTTCTGTTCGATTTTATCAACTGAATAAATTTGACAACGGCTATGGCTAGAGCCAGAGGAATAGCGAAGAGTAATATGTTTCCCATGATTTGTAGTAGGAATGATGTTGTTGCTTGGATCAATAGAACTATTCGTATTGATAAAAGGAGTTCACAGTCTTCTTATACTATTTCAGATGAGCGTGAGAGTATAACAGTTATGATGTTGATGCAATTTTCTTGTTATCATGACAACCCTAGTCCTCTTGAAGTTCCACCCGTGAATTGAAACTAGCCATACTGGATCACTGTACATTTGACAAAAAGCTACACCTTTCGACTTCGCCGGCATAACATCTTGCGCGTATAATCGCTTCAACGTGGTTCTCTATACTATCAACAAAACAGAGATTGCTAGACAGAGTCTCCTGGTCGTCAAGATCTGCAACCGTCGTATGTGATGATTATGGTAGAGAAGCTGTGGTCGAATTAGACTACCTTACGATGACTTCATGGACGTGCTACAGTACATTCTACATTCCTTCTATGGATTTGAAGTCAAGGTAGGAAATCCTTTAGAAATAGGCCTCGTCGTTGTGTCACTCGGGCTTCGGGTTCCGGCTCTACTTGACCGACTCAGATCCACCAGACCCGCGTTGAGCGGTAATCTAGGTGGTCTTCCTCTGTTAATGACGAAAGATCTGTCGGATATGGAAATAATAAAGCAATTGAGGGAGGTGAGGAGAGACTGCATATGCTTGAATGCACTGGCTTATCATTTCCTAGTATAGTTAAGTGCTTATGGCATGTAGCCCTGAACAAAACATCTCGCCAGGCCTATCCGTAATCGAGCGAGCATGGGTTAACTAGCGCGCGAGACTTAGTATGAGGACTTGGAGACTAATGAATAGATGGATGTGCCATGATCTACACAGCGGTTGTAGTATTCCAAATTGCAATCGATGATAAAAGTTCTTGATTCCTGGATCTTTTTTCCCATGTTCGAAATCTTGAATCCACTCAGATTGTTGAGCTGCATTCAAAGTTTCAAAATAATTTGAAGCTTGGAATCTAGTTCGAAGTGTCGAATTTTTGCACCTTCAATATTTTTACTATTTTCAGTTTCCAGCCACAATTAATCTTTAAAGCTATTGAAGTATTATTTGCGTCTAAATGGTTTATCCTGGACTCACAGAGCAGAAAGCGACATTACAATGGAAGTGACATGGTGGGCTCACCCCCTTCCAAAAGAAACCTCTCTTATTGCCATAGACGTTTTCACTAGAACGCAAGATGATCAAGGGCTCCACGGCTTTCAACATAGTCAGATCGATGACTCTTCTGTGGCATCAAAGTTTCTTGTTCAACATCTTAAAGAAAGCGATTGCGTTATCCGACTGCTGTTCCCAACAGTCAGTGGATACCTGGTCCAATCTGACTTTCTAGACAGACGCCTGATCGATTGTAGCGACGTTGTCAAAATTCAGACATTTACATAACTTGATCAACATTTTGAGGGCATCAATATTAATGCCTGTAATGCGCTCGGCATTGCCGACATCTCAAAAATGCTATTGGAGCCATGGTCATGTCGTGTACAAGCAGAGCTTGGTCCGCGGCTGATGCAGTAGTGCTGGATGAAGAGCTGACGCGACGGTTTTCGTTCGCATGGCATTCGGCAAGACAGACCCCAAAGCGATGCTTGGCGGTGATCCGTCCCGGTCCCCCTTCACACCTACTCAGTCTCTCAAAGCTTGAGGATCTTGCAATAGCGGCTACGTCGCTCAATATTGTACTCATGTTCTTTGATGATTTGTGTCATGGGTTGGCAGGTGCTGAATGGGCACATTTGCGCGAGGACTTCGTCCCTCTGGATATGACACTGGACGAAGACATGCCTCACCGGATCGCTTCGGCAGTCTCTGCCTACCCAAAACAGATCGATGGAATTATTGGCAAGTACGAACCTCTCCTCACTATAGTTTCAGAAGCAGCTACTTTACTGGGGTTCTCTACCTCATCACCAAAATCCGTGTCGATGGCACGTGATAAGTATCAAACCCGCCAATTCAACCAAAGTCTCTTCTGTTACAGAATACAAAATATTCCAGATCTTGAAGACGTTATAGCTCGCTATAGAACTGTTGCACCCCTATCCCTCCCACTCATTGTAAAGCCAGCAAATGGGTGGGCTTCAGAGGGGGTTTGCAAAGTAACATGTGAGGACGAACTGAGAGACACAGTGCTTCGACTATGACAACCTCCCTTCTCGGAAAAGTACGGCCGCGATAGCCAAGGCTTAGTTTTAGTTGAGCCATACGTAGATGGTCCAGAAGTTGACGCTAATCTGGTTCTTGTCGATGGAGAGATTGTCTTCTTTGAAGTTAACGATGACTTCCCAAGCTCCGGTGATAGCGATGGACAAGGATTTGTCGAAACTTTAAATGCCATGCCTTCTGCATTGCCGGAGAGTGAGATTGATGCTCTCCGACTCAGATCGCATGCTACTGTATTAGCCATGGGTTTTAAAACAGGTATATTCCACGTGGAGGCCCGAGTTCATAATTCCACGTTCGCTTTTGCCACGGGAGACGATAACATCCTAGATCTTTCAGTGAGATCAGAGATCGCAGAGAGTGGGAATAGGACTCCTACAGTATTTATACTAGAGGTCAACCCGCGACCACCAGGAATGCGTACACACACAGCCATTGCACGAACGTATGGAGTGTCGTATCGAAGCAAAGCGCTTCTCACTGCTCTTGAAGACCATGAGCGGTTGCGGGCCTTGGCAGTCCCTTTCGTTGGTGGCGCACAATATGACATGCAAGTCTTGTTTATAGCAGCACAGAAAGGTGGAGTTTATCAATCCGGGTATGTTTGTTCAGCTATATTAGAGCGTGAGCCAGACTTAAGTAGCCACGTCAAGCAGTCTATGGGGTTCCTTCACAATGGACAAGAAGTTCCTGACCCAAGGGGTCGAACAAGCGGAATTGCTTGCTTTTGGATTGCTTCTCGACGGGGGAGACGAGAAGTTAGATTGATTAGTGAGAAAATCCAAGAATTAGTTTGGGAACTCACAGATGGGTTTTAAAATTACGATTACTGTATAGGGCTTGACTAACGATATGAACCCGGTGTGTGCTTTGAAATGTAAAGGAGAAGACGGGAATCCCGCCGCCACTCTTCTTTGTAGAGCTTTGTTAAATATAGATTACAACACGTAAATACTTCTCCTCAATATCGTCGAAACGAATATCAAAGTATTTTCTCTTTTTTCTAACTCTTGGCAGTCAGCCAATTCTCCCATCTCCGAATATAGTTTCTTTTTCCAACTCGGCAAAAGATTCAAAATTTCCATCACCATCCTTCGTGTGTGTTGCAAGAAAATTAAACCAAAGTGGTGAATTGTTGCTCGATAGTGATGTTCAATGAGTCAAGACCTTTCCACCCTCTTAGAGAAGACTATTGAGGCTCTGAGGGCCACAAAGCAATTCAACAAAGTTCTTCTTAGAATCCTGACAACTTTGATTTTCCTTTCCAGCACTTTTGATGCAATTGTCCCTTGTTAGCCACCCTTCTCCCCGTCTGGATTGCCCTTGTCACAACAGTATATCCCTCCAATACGCGACGCCAATGTTTCCAAGAGCTAGAGTTGACGGCCGAGATGACGAGAAGCTTTTCACTAATTTATCGAATCGAACAATACGAAAAGTTTGAAACACCTAATCCCATTTGGACAATGTACTGCGGTTATTTGTAAATTTTCCCTTGACATTGAAACGAGCAAAACAATAATTCCACCTTGCTTACCAGCTATGTTTCAACAGCTCTTCCCAACAATTCTGTCCTTGTCTTTAAGTGCGTCTGTTACCTTTCCATACGGAAAAGACACCCAACCTTCCATTGATGTCAGGTATGTAATACCAATGATAGAGGAAAATTCTGATAGTAGAGAAGGTTGTAAATAGTGATAGTTAAGAAACACCCCTGCCCTAAACTTCATGCTCCCATCGATCATTTTGGATCACGCCCATGTCCTTCGTCAAAGTCATTGCCTGAACCTACTCTCCACGTTTGATAGTCGTTGCTGGCTATCTGGAAGCAAAAGCCACCTCCTTTGAGAGACCATTATGCCTCAATTTGATATAAATCAATCAAGAAAGCGGGTTCTGGCTTGATGGATCAGCGATCGCACAATGACCCGCAGCTCTATTTACAATGACCGAAGTTAAATGGGAAATTGCCTCTGCCACAATACTTACTAAGCTTTCAATTGGGGTTTCGAGTATGACCCTTTGTATCTAAGTTTCCAAAGCTTGATATTGGAATTGTAACAGAACTTCAGTCTTTCTGAGCGAATTTGGGTCTAAAAGTTATTATTGTAATTCATAATTAGTAATAGTGCTTTTCTATGCAAACCAAATGTGCTTCTAGTGTACACCGCTCACGTGATATAATGACGGAAAAGTATTTCCATTAAGCGAAAAGAATTCAATATAATCTAAGAAATGGTCATCTTCCCACAACAAATCACACATCTTTGATGGTCTAACGGTCATGATTTCCGCTTGTCACCGCAATGACAAGTCGCGGGAGACCGGGGTTCGACTCCCCGTCAGAGAGTTCTGATCTCATGTATTGAGTCTTTTTGTTGCGTTTTTGGCTGATTTTGGCCGATCTTTTGGCAAAATCGCATGCAGCTGGTCAATAATGATGTGAGGGATTTGTCCGCTTGAAATGGAATCAGCTCATAGAATGATTTGTGAAAAGTTGCAATAGACCACTTGTTCCCCGCCGAGATAAGCCGTCAACATTGCTGCAAAGGCTTATCTTTTAGAGCCAATGTATCTCTATGCCTTGGCAGAAGTGCAAACCCTACAGGGTCCGCACGTACCCGTTGTGCTCAACAAATCATTACCTACTAGTTGATTGCCGCTATCTGTAAAACAGAGCTGAGTAGATATCGCAACCTTGAAGCATACAAACCAACATTCAATTTTATACGGCAGCAAATGTGCTTTGGAGTCGAAGTTAATATTGAATTCAATATATCTATCCCATACGATAATTCTATGTTTTTTTTGGCCATCATTGTTGAGTCTTCTTACTTGTATTATAGTCTTATATATCTGCCCCCCCCCACCTTTCGTTCTCACGGGAAAGCTACGAGTGTATCCTTCTCTTAATGCAAAACTACGCATTCTCGAGTATACAATTGTTGGAAGCAATTCTATGTTTGAGTTTACCATTGCTCCATCAATTCTGGTTTCCTTAGTATAACCATGATGAAAATCCCCAAAAACCTGCCTCTAGGGCAGATCCTGATCTTGTGTATGTTGCTTCAACCCAGCTCAAAACTACCTACCAGCATGACTCACGACTCATCATTCATACAGCACTCTCTAGATTTGCACATCCATTTGCGTACTCAGCGTCTCTACCTTATATCCCAATGCTCATGAGATATGTTGGTGTTCCTCCCGAGACGCTCGGCTTTTGGGTTGGTGCTGCTATTTCCTGTTTTTCCATCTGTCAAGTAGGAACTGCTATACTATGGGGCCATATCTCCGATCGCATTGGTCGAAAGCCCGTAATTATGATGTGTAGTATGATGATTATGGTTGGCGTCCTCATGTTCGGGTTCTCAACACAGTTATGGATGGTCTTGTTAAGTAGGGCAATCATGGGCTTCAGTAGTGGAGATTCTGGAGTTATCAAGACGAGTCTAGGAGAGACAATCAAAGACAAAGTTATTTCCCACGTTCCTCGTGTCTTTGTCTAAACGCTGATATTATTTGAAGAAACTCCAAACAGTCGCCTTTTCCATTCTTCCACTTGGACTTAACTCTGGGTGGGCCGTAGGTCCAATTCTGGGTGGTCTCGCGGCAAACCCGTATCATGTTGAGCCCGGAAAGCCACATGGTGATAAGTTTTTGGAGAGATACCCATATGCTCTTCCTAACCTCATTGCCACGGGGTTCTTTTTTGTTAGTTTGTTTATCGTATTCTTCGGATTCAAGGAATCACTAGAAAGTAAAAGGGGAAAGTCAGATTATGGGATTATGTTAAGAGAAAGATTTGTTGCAGTAACTAGTAGATTCTACAATAAATTAAAGGGCAAAAGTGATGAAGACGAAGACAAGGAAGAAGACGATTTGGAGACCGCTCCTCTTCTATCAGACGAGAACTCTTTACCAACATCTATACTCAACGTCGCGGAAGCCATCCCTCCAGTACCCGAAAATCCACCATCAGCAACATGGAAGCAAGTCTTGGATCGACAAACTGTCATGTGCATTGTTTCGTATGGCTTCTTATCCATGCACTCATCCTCATACGATTCGCTCATATCCGTGTTCATGCACCATGCAAAACAAGATCCTTCCTCGCCTCAAATGCATCTTCCCTTCAAATTTAATGGTGGATTTGGTTCCGGTACGTTTTCATCTTCTTGGCATAAAACTGCCCATTACTAAATCAACATGCAGATACCACAGAAATCGGTCTCATGTTCACCATCTTCGGATTTTTCTGCATGTTTATTCCCCTATTACTTGTCGGTATCCTCAACCGATACTTTCCCGTCCTGCGCGTCTTCCGTTACTCGTGCAGCATTGGGATTCTACCCATCTATCTCGCTACTCCTTTCACAACCCTTCTCCCCAAGCCCGCAAACTTCATCGTGCTTAGTATTCTCTTTGCTCTGAAGGGATGTATATGTGATTTTGGGTTTATTTCTGGGAGCATACTTGTTGCGAGATCATGCAAGATTGATAATGGGAGGGGGAGGATCAATGGTTTACAGACTATGGTAAGCGCGATGGCAAGAATTGTAGGACCGCTTTGGGCGGGGAGTATGTTGGATTTGGGAGCGAAGATGGGATATATAGGGATGGGGTTTTGGGCAGGTCCGGCGTTGGCTGTGGTGCTGGCTTTGTTGCCTCTTTCGTTGATGACGGATGATTGAATTGGAAAGGGAGAGGTCAGGCTGGAAAGAGATATACAGAGAGATTAGTATAGATGCTATGTAGAGACGTAGATTTAGGACGCAGTGTGTACATTTACTTCACACACATATTTTGAATACATATCGATGGAAGAAACCCACGGAACTGAATACAAGAACTACCACTCCACAAAGAACTCCGAATAGCTTCGAAACCCATCTTTACATATAGCAAAACAACTCATCCATACAACAAGCATCCAAAAAGCTTCAACCGAAATCTCGAGGGACGAATAGTTCGAACAAAAAGTATCGCGATATAGGTGATGAATTCTGACTACCGACCTTTTAGGCTAAAGATAACTACAAGGAGCTGCATTTCCCCTTCAAGTTATTTCGACGTTCAACCACTCTTACTCAATTTAAGAAATTGATATTTCTTCTATTAAAGAAACCATCTCATTCAATCCTCTCCACCTACTTAATTCCTTGAAACATCAAAACAATTGAGTTTCAATCTCCCATAAAATTGATACCAACGCATCCTGGGGCGAAAGCGGGATATCTTCAACACGTGCTTATTCTGTACTCCACCATCCCCTCCCTCACCACGTTCCCAATTCAACTCGACGCGAAATTTCCAACTCCATCTCTATCTCCCCGTCACCCCTTTATATAATCATAATCCTCCAGATTTTCTCCAGCCGTAATACTTACATAGCATTCTGACCTTGCAATCGTGTCGCTCCATTTGGGAGCGATGGAAGAAAGCGCCAAAACGCGTCTTCTAGAACTCGCCCCAAAAACCGAGAAAGAATTCAGTGAATCATTGCAGTTGGGGATACTTCCTGGATTGATGCATCGTACTGATCACAGGATATTCTTTACGCACGCGGATTTGAATATGAGAAACATCTTGGTCCAGGATGGAAACATCTCCGGAATTGTAGACTGGGAGAATTCCGGATGGTATCCTGAATATTGGGAATACATCAAGTGCCGTTTTTCGGTCAAAATACACAAGCGATGGGTGAAGATGATAGATGAGACATTTGAGAATAAGTATGAGGGAGAGTTGACGATTGATAGGCAATATTGGGATTACCAAAGCGCTTGGTAGATTGGATAAAGCTTGGAATGTATAGAGCAGAGAATTGATGGGGATGCAATGGATTATGGAGTTGACGGGGAAGAAGAAGATCTGCTAGCGCTGTTTGACTAGGGTAGGTAGGTAGTTACTGCATCAGGCTTCCACGTGATCTACCGACTTTTCTACTGAGGAATGGGTTTATGAACATCACCGAGTCGGCTATTAGTACTCATCAGTAGGTTCGTAAGAAATCTAAAAACAAGATCTACAAATCAGTCTTCCTCATGATGTTGAAGTGGTTCTATTGAAGGGGATACACGTGTTAACCTATCGTAATTCACCTCTATCTAACGAGTGACATGGCCACCAATGCCTCTCTATCCTTCCTTCTCAGTAATCCAAATCAAATCCTCCTCGAAAATCATAATTTCGTATAATTTCGTATCAGCTCGTATGAACCCCTGTTTCTCTGCTGACTCATCTTTCATCTATCCTCCAGACGGGTGTCCTAGAGGGAGATCAAGCAAGTTGAAGCAACGGGAAGAACGGGCTTGGCTCCTTGGCTTCAAACTGAGACACCCAAGGGATTTCCAAGCCGGGAGTTTCGCTTTATGACGTTTTTTCTTTCTTTGGAGGAGAGCCAAGATATAAAAAATTGAGGATTGAATATCGGTATTGGGTGGAGACTAATCGATTGCTTGATGGGAATAACTTCACATAGCTACGATAGCGTAATACATCTATCTGCCGGAATGTCAAGTATACCTAGCTGGAGGTATTTATTACTATCGAGGTCGCTCGAACTAAAGTGGCTGAAGAGATCCATTGACACGGCGCACGAAAGACCCGTGGAGTCGTGGACGTGACATGCATTCAGGATAAGCCTGTTAGCCTCCCCTGCTCACAAGCTGGAATGCCGAAACCCCGGAAACACCAAGCTCGACTCGCAGACTCGCACGAATGGCCTTTGAATCATTGAATGAAAGGTGGAAAGTTACGTCCGGGTCCACGTATCTGATGAATTTACCCTGGGGCTTTGTGACTTTGAATCTCTCTACGATACGATACGATACGCGTATTCCGTTTCTAGAAGTCTGATACGATTTCCCTTGAGGGATCTTGAAGGACGTGCGGAACTCCGGAGGGAGAAGCAAACACAGCCTTCAAGTACGAGTGAGCGACATACCTAGGTAGGTAGGTAAGGTTTGATTGTGGCGGATGGATGGAGTGAGTGGGTGAGTGAGTGGGTGAGTGGAGGCGGATAGGTGAGGCAGGTGGGTGAGTGTGAGTGGCTGAGTGAGTGAGTGAGTGAGTGAGTGAGTGAGTGAGTGGGTGAGTGGAGTGGCTGAGTGGGTGAGTGGAGGCGGGTAGGTGAGGCAGGTGGGTGAGTGTGAGTGGCTGAGCGGCTGAGTGGATGAGTAGCTACGCAGTCATGAATAATAAAAATTGGGTTCAAGATTGGGTCAACAAGGAATATCAGGGGGTCCCGGTCATCCCATATATGATATGGATATGATATGACACTCCAGCCCTGTACTTACTGAATGGGGAAATGGTCTCTAGGTGGGCAATGTGCACGCATGGAACTTACGAGTACTCCGTAGATACTAGGTAGGTGGTAGGGTGCAGGTGTGTAAAAATAACCTTGGAAATCTATGAATAAAGTGCAATTTAGTGAATGACCGACCCAATGTATGTATTACCTATGTATGTGCTTGTTTTACCTTTTAAACCCCTTCCTTTCTTCTTTCTGTTTTATATCTCTCACTTCTTATCAACAATCTCTACCTCTGATATATAATCACTCCACATAACCACTTTCCAAGAACCAATTCAACTCAATCCATCTCAACCACTAATTACCAATCTACCATCTACCATCTACCATCTACCATCTATTCAAAATGCCTTTCGAAGCTCAACAACCACAAGCTCAACAAATGGAAATGTCCACTACCAATGGTCCCATCACCGAACAACCTGTTTGTCTCCCTTCTCAATCATACCCCAATCTCCCATTTTCAATCCCGACGTCTATCTTGCAAACACCAGTCTCAATCAAATAAAACAAATCAATGTATCATCACAAAACACCCACTAACATTTTCACAGCGTCAAAATGAGGGAATGAGCGCCGATGTATCGATGCGTGGTGGTGGAGGATGCTGGTACGTTTTCTCTCCTCTCCTCTCCCACAATCACATTCTTCCACTCTGTCAAAAAAACATCAAACTAACCATGTTCCCCAAACAGCGAAGCATGTCTCGCCTGCTGTCTCCTCGAGGAAATCTGCGCTTGTTTGATTTGCGAGGAGTGCTGTTGTTAAACGCGTTTCTGAGCATATACACAGAGAGATGCATACATACGTATCTAGAATATAGATCGCACACCTACGGCGATGGAGAGATGATTGATACCCGGTGTTTTGGGCATGTGGATGTATATTGCGATGGAGTTATAGATATGAAGCGAAAGTAGAGGAGGTGGGATGGGGAAACGATGAATTTCAATGTCTTTACGCGGATGATGAATTGGGGTCGATGGATGGATGGATGGATGAATGGATGAATCGATTTTTCTACCTAGCTATCTATGCTAGATGAGGAACAAGCGGAAATGTATTTTGCGAATATCCCAATATTATATCTGATTTTTTATCTTTATGATTTCTGCATTTTTACTTGATCATTTCATTTCATGCATATATAGTATTATTGTCTTATATTCTCATTCCCATTCTTATTCTCATTCTACTTTCTTTTTCTACGATAGTCCATAATATGAGCGATTTTTCACTTCATTCCATTCGATTTCGCATTCTTTTATTTATTTGTTCGTTTTATTTCATTTCGTTTTATTTCATTTCGTTTTATTTCATTTCAATCTCACCGCTTATATTCAATCAGAGGAAGTACCTAGGTATCTATCTATCTATCTATCTATCTAGTGAGAAATAAGATTGCAAAAATTAAAGTTAAAGTTGCGAATAAGTTGGAGTATGGAAGGGTATATATAGACTTTATATAATGTCTGTGTGTGTGTGTTGGGTTAGCTTGGGAGTGAGGGTTAGAGTTTTGTGGATGGGATGGGATTGGGTAGGTGTGGTGTGGTGTGGTGTAATTGAAGGAGGTTGGGAAGATATAGGGTTAAAGAATAATGATGATGATGATGGTGGTGGTGGTGGTGGTGGAGATAATGAATGTTCTAAAAAGGAGAGGGGAATGGGGATTTGGATTTGGATTTGGATTTGAACTTGGGAGGTGGGTGAGCTGTGATTGAACAAGATGGGTGTAGGAATGCGATAATTTGATGGTAGTTTCTTGATCATCGATTATTGGTTGTGGGATGGGATGGGTGTACTATTTGAGATGAAATTTTGAGGTAGGTAGATAGATAGTGTTTGAGGAGGGGAGGGAGAGGATAGGGAGTTGAATTGTATTGAATTATATTATATTACTTTACATATTCTTGATTCAATAGGGAATGAAGGAATGAATAGACGAAAATTATCTTCTTTGCAGAAGTGTGCTGCTGTTGGTTGAGGGGCTTGTTGATTGTTTATATATATGTAATAGAGAGGAGGTTGACTGTTAATGTATCTGCGATTGAGTATGAGTGAGTATTGAGATTTGAAACTGGGAGAATCTATTGTTTTCCCCTTTTTGGTTTTCTACAGAGTAGGGAGTGCATCAAGGATACACATACCTAGGTATATGTGCGATGTTTCGAATATCATTTGGAGAGTACTCGGAAGTAGGGAGGGAGGTAAGTGTGCGTACGCGCGTGATTTGATTTTCTAATTGAAACTTTGAGGTTTGATAATCAATATATATATATATGTATCTATTTTTCTCGCTCCGATGTTTTGTATGTTGTGGACTTATTAATTTGCCATGTGAGTGAGGTTGATGATCAGAGTTCTGGGTGTTATTTTGTTGTACTTTTTTCGTTTCGTGGGTGTGGGAGATGTATATTTTTTGGATGGGATTACCTACTCGGTAGTCAACCCTCGCGATTCTGCTTTATAACACTTGTCGGTTGAGGGATTCCGCTTTATGGATTTCGGAGTCTGGGAGAATGGCTGTGTGACCATGTATGAGTGATATCAGGGACGTGAATTTTCTTGCTTTTGTGAGTTGAGGCTAGAGAGCTGTGGGTACAGAAGTGTCGATGTGGAAAACGATGAATACGAGTAAGAGAATTGATAAATCATGCAGTCAACGGTCGGGGGTGATGCGTTCTATTGAATGATATGAAACTGTCAGGTATCTCATTTATGGTTGAGGCTCTTCTGGTGCTCCTCTTCTCCCATCCCTTCTCAAGAATTAAGACTTGAACGAAGATGGAAACGGTAACGATGGCTTCGCGATTTTTTAATCCCGAGGCAAAGCATGTCGAACTGAGGAACATGTTTAGTGTCTTTACTGCTTAAAACAGTAATGGATGTCCAAACGTTCAAGATCGTATTTCGAGTTGAGAGATGGCAGTTGATTTATATGATGGATAGGCTGTGTCGGGGTATGATGGATATATCCATTGGCTCGTGGGTAAAGTTTCGGATGAGACTTAATCGAGTGCAACGAGTATAGTTACAGATAGAATGGAGGTATGGATAGGTGACGGAGATGAAGGAGATGGGGGAGATGAGGTGTAGTGCAATTACGCGAGTAGCTCGAGGTGAGAGTTCTGAGAGCTTTGGGAAGTTGGTTTGTGGTATGCAGAAAGAAATCATCTTGCTATTGCGCTTGATGGACTCATTTTCTTTTGTCGATATTGTGGTTCGGGGTGAGATGTGAAGATTGGTTGAGCTCGTGGAGGATTTGGCTGCTGATATGAAAGATCGGTCCACCCGCATGCTGCCAACGGATACTTAGCATCGTAGTGAAACATTTGGGTAGATGTGAGAGACTGATGTGGATGTTCACGATGAGAGACCACTACGCACTATCACAGAAATCATAGCATTTCACGAGACACTGACGAAATCATGTACCAGCGAAGTCACAATACAAGTCATTAAAATTACTTCCATTTGATATTTCCTTGCTGCAACTGCTATTCGGGGATATCCAATAGAACGCTGTATCTAAGAAAAGACGTGATATGAACCGTTATGACACCTCGCTATCAGGCCTCGAGCTTCGGGATGCATTTATCGGCTCGTGCACGTGAGATTTAGTTGATGATCGGAGGTTCAGTGCTGTGAGTGTGATGTGAGATGAGATTGGTTGTACAGGCTACGAATCATCTCGTTGGAAATGATCGACGCGCATATACAGTAAAGACAAATGGTAACACTTGAATGTATTGACCCTGTTACTACCCTACCGCCCAACTTTGGATCGTTTCTGTACTCGTTGTATATTCTCCAGCTATATCCATCGGCCGTCCGAAGCTTTTCGTCGTTCAGCCGTAGCAGACTTGATTGCTATAAAGGTAACTTCGTAGGATACTCGACTGGGAACAGACTCTCTTCTGGTCAAGTGCTGTTGTTTGATCCTTCGCTCTTCTTGTCTTAGCAGTTGAAATACCTGCTCATGCAGCTGTGGTGTTGCTATGTTGTGTTCCTTCCGTTAGCGTAGTCCCTGGTTGGTATTTGCTTGTATGGTAGAGTTTAGATGTATCTTTTGAACGGTCAACTTGCATTCTATTGTTAACAGCGCACCATTTCTGCCATGCTTTTGATTCAACTTACTGGTAATAAAGTGTGTCAGTGGGTGTAAAACCCAGGCTTCCCCTGTAGACTGAAGATCAGAGTCTTTGATGCTTGGCCAACGCTTCTGCGCGAGATGACTAGCAGTTAATGTGAACATCAACGCTTGTATCAAAACATATGAAAGATGGCGGACTGCTCTGGGAGGGTGCACTACTTTTCGGTGGCGATGTGATATTCAGATTGATTGCTGTCTTCTCCCCGCATACATCAATGTATTAAACTAGGGATATTGTCGAAGGTGCAGAGTTGTGGAGTGCAAACTTGTGGACATCTAGCGCCACTGCTTGTATATAAGAGGTGTCAAGCAATAGCTTCAATATCTGCTGCAAAGCCATCATTCCTGACCTCGAAGCTATAAATTCTCTGAATTTCAAAGTGCCATTCTCTATTGCCTCACATCTAACAATATTCGAAGATGTGATCGGCATTGGGACCTCGCTTTCAGGTGAACCAACCGTGGATGGGAAAAATTCGTCTTTCTCTGGTGCATTGATTGACAGAGAATTTGGCAGGAAGACATCTGACTCTTTTGTAAGAATGCGCGGTGTTCGTAAGATCTGCTGAGGTTGCTATGACTTTTGTCAGCCGCGTGTCAACTACATCGTAATCCAGCTTCGTGAAATCCGATTTTCGATCCATTTGAGCCTGCTGGCATGGTAGATACCAGAATTCCGTTCGCTGTTCATCAAAGATCTACCAATTTATCTGGCTCTCTATTTATTCATTCTACCTTCTAATAGAACAGCAGAGGCTAGGTGGGAACTTCGATGGGTCACTAGGACAGGTGGTCGAGCTGCAGGTACGATGATTCCCTTTTCAAGGGTTTGTGTCTTGTCAAGACCAAAAAGATCACCGATTCGAGCCTCTCAAAGACTTCAGGTCTAGGTGACTGCTGTTTTGAAGCGACGACTTTGTAGTGATTCGGTATATGAGAAGTAGATGGCGTGGGCTGTTTGCTTGTTATTCCGATGTCGGACAAAGTTTCGATATCAGAAGGTCTATAATTTCGGAGATTGAGACTTAAATACAGGATTTCTGTTATTGATGCTTATTATTAGTGCCTCTAGATGCTTGGTGTTTATTGCTGCTACGAAAAAAGTCTCTGCAAATAGCACGGAGTGCGATTTACTGCTCATTTCATGGGATTGAATTTGTCGGCGCTCGAAGATTTCAGAATCAAGAGCATATCTTCTACTTGCGCTAGAATAGTGGTCAGTAGAAAGTAGTAAAGAACTGATGATAGGCACAAAGAGGGATCTGCCCCAGGACCAATGGCTATTTTCAACAGGGATGAAGACAATTCTAGACAGTCAACAACAAGCCAGATTGCAGAGATGACAGTATTTAGAGCAATAAAAGAGAAGAGGAATGTCAGCCAACCGACAGAAGCAAGTTACCAGGAATAAAATACATGCCAGAAGGGAGTGATGAGAAACTGCTGTAGAATGACGGTAGGAATGACTAGCTTGCACCAAAGAAGTGCTGGCAAGGTGTTTGCAATGAATTTAGATTTGCTGTAGAAGAGGCCAGATTCAAGTCAAAAGAGTATTTTGACATTCTGTTGCAGAATGATTAAGACAAAGTTAAGTCTTGTTGTGATAAGTCAATGGCAAAATTAAGCTCTATGTGGAAGTATTATAGACAAGTGATATTAGCAATGACAAAACCATAGCATCTGTGTACGCAAAATACAAAGAATCATGGTAGCTTTGGAGATATGTTAGTAGATTCAGGGTTAGATAGAGTTACATTTGCACAAAGGCAAACCATCAAACGTCTGATAAGTAATAGCAAGATAGTGATGTGATGAAGTAAGATGTGAGATTCATGTCTACAAATGTCCTGGAGATTATATCCTTTTGGTGGCCATTGAGCTTGTGTACAGATACCAAAGCTGTCATTGAAGATTATCAAAATTGGACCAATATTCACTTCATGACTCTGAACACTCCCAGAGCTTTATGACTACCCACCTAGGTACTTTGCTGCCTCACGCCACGTTTAATCACAAGTACCTAAGCTCAATTGATAATTGGGTAGCTACCTAACCCCAATCTTACTAGGGTGAATTGAACGCAATGCCTGATTCTACTACCCCTCACCTTTTGATCTTTATCTTTCCTCCTTCTTCCCACAACACTTTCCATTCTTTATTATTTCTTCCTCTTCAGCAACTCTACCACCACCTCAATCTTTCTACACATCTCCAGTCAATACTACTTACTTGATTTTCTCTTCAATAACCAAATCACAAACAAATACTTTACAAGATGGTCAGTAAATAATTATTCCACAAGTCAATCCCAACGTAGAGCTCAACTTGCGACCTTCCCTTACTACTGCGCACAATGCTAACGTATTTAACAAACAGTACCAAATCCCAGAACCAGGACCTCCCTCTCCACTCTATGATACCCCTCAGACTAGAGCTAGCTTGAGGTATGATGAGCCCCAATACTTATACATACTGGCGCACCTTCTTACAATACTAGGATCAAGTCGCATTCTTTTGATGATAGCCTGATTACGTATGGCAACGAGGATAGGTATGTACTTTGAATCTTTCAAAAGCATTTTTCTTTTCTCAAACAACTTCTTTTGAAGACAATAGCTGGACATTGTTGAAAGCTCCTGTGGTTTCTCAAACCCCTTTTGCCTTCCAATTCATCATTCAAACCATTGATTGGTCCATAGCCGAACTCGACGCGAGTTTTTTCATTAGTGTCAATTTTTCAACTATTTCCTTTGTAGACCGCCTTGGTTTATTATTCTGCCTTCTATTCGTCCCAACTTCATTTCATTCAACGTCAAATGTACTAGTTCTACTTTGATGATATATGGTACTCCAAGATTTTTGTCACACAGGAGTAGCTTCCTTGATATGCTCATCGCTGCGCCATCAATGAGGCCATTTTGAGCAACACTCGTCTCATCTCGTCAACAGCATTGATTGAGAAGGCTTCTTTCTACAGATACATATCATTTATTTACATACATTGGAAATAGTATCCAAATATTCCCATAAAACACCCATGCTTCCATAGACATATAACACTTGTTCATATGAGAATGATATCCCAAATGCCCAGTGAGCATTCCGTAGCCGTCGTAGAAATACCAATACTTGTTGATGAACATAAATCGAGCAACACATAAAGCTGCAGTCGCATGTTTTTGATTTGTTGCTTTGTCATGGCGATGAATGTTCCCCCGCACTTCATCTCCCGATATCATTGTTATTCGTTGTCGTGAATTCACTGATTCCCTTGGAGACCAAGAGAATCCTAGCATTGGTAGGGTGGCTTCTCCCTTTAAATTTCAGTCCTGGATTCGTGGTTCGATTTTTCTTCACTTTCAAAATTCATATTCTTTCTTCCACTTCAAAGAAAAACTTTTCAGCTAGTGGGACTCCTACAAACAATATCCCCACCAACCTCGATTACTTTTTTTTATCATCCTCCGTTCCGCGCACCCAAATTCTTCTACCTTCCTTTTTCCTACAGCAGTAGAGACAAGTCAAATCTCTTTGCGCCTCACACTTTCTCAATTCTTCTAGGGCTCACGCTCTGTTCCTTTAAACTATACATTCAACTACTATTACTATTATTCATAATCGATAACTACTATCACTAATGATGTCGCTCGTACCTGCTAGATCGCGACCTTCTCGCAAGTCGGGTGAAGCAGACCTTCGGGCCTCGATGAACCGCTCCGAGTCTATGGATCCCACTACTTCGCAGTTCGTTTCTTCTCAGCCTGTCAATCATAACAAGAGAGGAAGTATCTCGGGCAGCTCAGTCTCCCTTACCAGCCCACCGCCAGCCCGAGGCCATAGAGCAGAGGTCTTTGATAACCGTAATCGATCGCAAAGTCTTCAGGACTGGATGGAATCCCGAATCACACAGATCATCCGAACCGTTCGCGATACCACCTCAATCCCGCAATCAGTACAAGACAACATCGGTGCTGAGCTTCAAAAGTTTCTCGTCGATTTCGCGGCCCAACAAGTTTTCGTCACTCAAAGCGTCGAATTTTACCAGACCAAGCTCCGAGACCTCGAGTCCCAGCTTCAGGAAGCTTACAGTGAGTCCGGTGATGAATCTGGCGAGCCAAGCAAACGCGAATTACTTGCCATCATTGCCTCCCAACGCGAGGAGTTACAGTTGAAAGAGAACCAATTGAACGGCAAGAGAATTCTCTGGCTTGCTTCCCACCCACCTGCGTCTCAGCAAAGAGGTGACCCAAATCCACTCGGCCTCCCAAGCCTCAACGGACGATCACAATCGCAACTCCGATTGGAAGCCCCATCGTCCTACAGCAACTCACGCTCCGGCTACCGTGGTAATGGTTCAACATCGATGGCACGCCTATCAAGAGCTTCGCTTGCCGCTATGGAAAGCGCCGCTGTCGGAGGTCAAGCTTCCCCGACTCAGGAAGAATATAACAGAGTAAAGGCATCCGTGTCCGTTGCAGTTCCTGATAGTGCGTTGGAGAACGTCCAGTCCATCTCAAACTTGAGAAACAATCTTAACAGTGAGACCGAGACCGTTATCAATCACCATCGCTCACAACTTCCACTCGTTCCATACAGAGAACCAGTTGCGCACGTTCCGAGTGTTCACGAGATCAGTGTCGCCTTTACAAAAGATTTCAGTGACATTTTTGCACTGGCCGAAGGATGGGCTCGCACATATTGTTGCATTCCTAACATTCAAGAAGATCGCGCAATTGCCAGCTCCAATCAAGCTCTGTGGAATTACATGACCAAGCTTACGTATAATGATCCTCAGAGTGCGCATAGCCATGTCATGGCTCTTTTGAGCAGCGAGAGCACTCGATTCTGGTTTGTCATGAGAATGGCCATGAGTTACTGTTTCGACAATATCATGAGCCTCAAGACCTTCGAGCAATACAACAATAGTGTCGCTACACATCTTGCAAGCATCCGAGAGCAAATTTCAGCTAGACCATGTGAGTACTATCGATTTCATGCTGCAGTGTTACAAATGCTAATACATAACTACCAGTGGCTTCTGCAGAGAAGCGTCAAAAGCTTGTCGCCGAGCAATCTGCCGTTGTCAAGTCCGTCATCAACGCTCCCGATTTCGCGAAATTTCGAAACGATGCGCTCACCAATCACACGAAGCATCTTCGAGACATTCTTGGACCTCTCATGAATGAGGGAACCTCCAAGTCAAAGGCCGGTACCGATCTTGGTGCCATCATCATTGCTTCCATGGATCTTTCCTGCAGAATGTGGACCGCAAAGTTGAGCTTCCAGGTCATCTTTCCCGAGCTTCTGGGCAACAAGTTCACAGCTGGCACCATGATCGCCAAGGACCATCCAAGAGATAATCCATACCAGCTGCAAACGAAGCAGAAGCGCCTCAAGCTTGTCATGACCCCATCTATTACAATGCGCGATGACAATTCGATCACCATCATCGCAAAGAGCTTGCACAAGGCAAGTGTTCTTCTTATGACCTAAATAGTCTTCGTACAGTCCCACGCACAAATTTCTCGCAAATAGATCGTCATCATTTTCAACTTCCGTCATTTTGGTCCAAACTGATGAGCCACTGTCAACATCATCTATTCAGAGTATTTCAATAGCGTACGATACTACCCCCCATCATCATCGGCTTGTTCTTTCCCACGAAACTTTATCTTTCCTGCTTTTCTCTTGTCATCTCTTAGGATTTGCTTGACTCTTGTGGGAAACCCATCTTACTACACTCTCGACTCTCACCTTCCCAAGGTATCTCGGGAGATCCTTCGGTTTACGACCACCTTACTCTTCCCGTTTTCGATCCCAAATATCCACTCACCTACGTCCCTCACCCAAAAGTTTTCATCCCGTCTTTTATTTTCCTAGGACACGCAGTTATTCAACCTTCAATTCTTTCATCCGGCGTCCAACATATCTACCCCCTTTTCATCGAAGCACCCACGTCTCTTCTCCCACCCGACAGACAATCCCGCAACCTTCGATCTGTACAACAGTTTCCTACAACGCCTTCACATTACCAATTTCTCGCGCGCGCATTCTCGATTGGGAAATCCAAACTTGGCGGCTCGATGGTTCACTTTTCCTCTGGATCTGATATTTTCCTCTTCATCTCGATGGGCGTTTTGATTTCCACAGGATTAGAATTTGCTGATTCATTGATTGGTCTCTACTCTCGACACTTCAATCTTCAATCTTCAAACTCCTATTCTCATCAACAGCAATAATCTGGAAATCAAACACACATCCGGATCCCAACGACGATATTCATGCCTACTTCTCCATCGCCACATATTTCTCTCTCCTGGGAATGAAGCACCAAACAACCCTCCTCTTTCGAATCTCCTGTTTTCCAATCTGATGACCTCTCCTCGTACTCTACTCTACAGACGCGGAAAGCATTTCAGATGCGGTGATGGAAAACATGAATTCTCGAACAACCAGGTAGTTTCCATTCATCCATTCATTCCTCCCGTAATCTACTTGAGTATATTACCGGAAAGGAGCAGCAGGAAATATCTCGA
This sequence comes from Botryotinia globosa, assembly GCA_014898425.1. NCBI lineage: Eukaryota > Fungi > Ascomycota > Leotiomycetes > Helotiales > Sclerotiniaceae > Botryotinia > Botryotinia globosa. Next base: position 1,123,311 of record RCSZ01000002.1, read on the forward strand.
TCTTTTAGTATTCCACGAAAATTCTCTCTTTCTTTCTTTCTTTTCATATTTTCTCATTTTTCCTTTTCTCTAATGAATGAATGAAGCAAGCAAGCAAGCAAGCCAATTACGAAGATCAATGAATGAATGAACCATAGCGCGAATCATTCAGACCACATACGCATCTCCAACTCCTTGCACGAAAATCCCCCTCGAAAAAGTTTCACGAATTTCTCTTCTTCTCTTCTTTTCTTCTGCTGCGAATTCTGGGTGCTGGTTTGTCTTTTCTTCCGCATCGCGTTTCTTCCGCGTCGACAAAGTTTGGAGCTCGTTTGGATGCATTTCTGAATAGGCTTGGGTTAGCCGAGACTGCGGAGTATGGAATGGATGGAATGGATGGAATGGATGGATATCATGGCTTAGATAGATAGGAAGCAGATTTGCAGAAATTCAGGGAACTTTTTATTTTATTTTATTTCATGGTGTTATGTATGTGATGTACTGTCATATAATGTCCTGTGATATAATGTCCTGTGATATAATGTCCTGTGATATAATGTACCGTGATATAATATACCGTGCTATAATATACCGTGCTATAATATGTAATACCGTGCATCCTCAGATATCTCCATGATTTTGTGTGAAATCACCTGCGATATGGATGATACTCTCTCTCTCTGACATGATAAAGAATCATCAAGCATAGCTACCTAGGTAACCAACACACACCGATATATCTCCAGAGCTCTCTTAATAATTTTATTCATTCATCTTATACTTTTATCACCACTAATTACTAAATAACTCCATCTCAAATACTGTAGACAGTGAGTCAACAACCATAACCACAATCACTATTATAATAAAAGCCCTACACATTTCTCCTCTTCCCTCTTTTTCCCTCCGCCGTTACTCATTCCATCTCCGCTCCCCCGTATCAAATCCTAGTACGCATACTATTCCCCTTCTATATTTTCCTCTCTTTCTATCCCCTACCACCTACCATCTACTACAACCCAAAAGCACGTGCGAAACATCCCCCGCTATCTTGAATCTTAGGTCCAGAATTATCCACTCATATATCATATATCACATATCACATGCCACAAAAGCTCGCAAGTCGGTAAGCAAGTAAGTGAATAAATACACACATATACACACACGTATACACACAAAAGAATAAATACACAATAAATGTAAAGATGACTCATTAAGGATTAAAAAATACCCATATCGACCTCTCTAATGAGAAACGAGGTGAAGATTTATCAGCCCCAGATGACGAAGCATACCACTACGAGTTTTCCTTTACCATAGTGCCCTTAAGCCGCGCCCAATATCATAAAAAAGACACACCGTGTGTATGCTAACCCATTCCATGCGCGCAAGAAAGTGAAGCTATGTGAGGAAATAGATAGAATGTACAGAGAAGCGAAGAAAAGAAAAGAAAAGAAAAGAAAACCATTAGTTCCTAGGGATTTCTCCACTCGCAGGTTTATGATCAAGTCTCTTGATAATCGCACCCAACACCGCTTTGACGATTCCATCTCCCGTCAATCCCGCTTCGGTATCTCTTCCATTCCACGTAACAGTATCGACCATATCTCTAATCTTGTATCGATGCTCCAACGCATCATCCAGATCCTCCAGGGCTTTTTTGGCCTCTGCCACTTTTCCGACCTGGAAAAATTGAATACCCACTTGCGTGAGCGGCGCATCGAGATCATCGAGCTCGCGGGCTACTTTGACGATTTCCGATTCCGGGTCGTCGGAAGCAGCGCCGTCGGTGATGACAATGAGATTTAATGGTTTGACTTCTCGTCCTGCTTTGAGATCCTTCTTGGCGCGCTTCATGTAGGGGGAGAGGATGTCTCGGATGCGTTTGCCGGTGGGGGTTATGCCTTGGGGTTCGTCTACTATCGACCATACTTCTGTTACTGATGCTGCGTTTTGGATGTTGTAGTATCCGGTGCCAGCGACACCTTCACTTTCATTACCCTTGTGTTTACTTTTGTGGTTCATGAAGTAAACGTCGATTCCATCAGCATCGTAGGAAGTAATGATTGGTGCTATATTTTGAAGGGCGAAGAAAACTTGTTCCCAAGCGGTAGGGTGAGTGTACCATCCCATACTAGTAGAATCATCGATGAGAAGGACTGTATCGAATGTAGATAGGAGAGCATACGGTGACCCATCGAGATCATGTTGCGGGATAGTTCTCGCAGTATTTGGAACTGCAGAGGAGTGGCGTGATGCGAAAGTGTTGCTGCTATAGAATGTAGGAGAGTTATTATTCTGAGATGTAGAAGCATTTGTGTATGCCGTGGAAGCGTTCTTGTGAGGCGCAGGAGCATGATTGTACGACGGAGATGTCTGGTTGTACGAAGTGGGTGATATTGGAGATGTAGAAGTATAAGCTGGTGGGGGAGCAGTATCTGGAATTCCTCTTGGGAAGGATAATGGACTTTTGGATGGTGCGGTACTCTTTGAACGACCTAGCTTATCGCGGATACTACCCAACAAACCGCTCTTACGTTTGAGGTCACTGCCATGGTTTTGAGAATTAAAAGACATGATGAAGTTGTTGAGTGTATCAAAGTTGTGTACCAGAATAGGAAGGTGGGGTGTAAGGTGTAAGGTGTAAGGTGTAAGGTGTAAGGTGTAAGATGTCGTAGATGGGAAGATGGTAAGGCTGAAGAAGATATAAAACGCGTGTTTGGGTGTAACGTGATGATGACTTGTAACTGCTCTCCCTGTCCTATCCTGTCCTGTACTATGAGTGATGAATATTTTGAATTGGTGCTCAGATTGGCTTGACTCGTGAATGTTGTGAATGTTATGGTTATGAATTTATGAAAATGAAGTCAAAATTTCCAACTGGCCAGTAAGTACTTATTATATTCACAGTCACATTCCTCAATCATTATTAGCGCTTTGTGTCCAAGTAATATTAGGGATTAGACTTCGAATCTGCCCATGGCGAAGTAAAGTCTCTAATCAGTTCTGATACATTAATGAGATTAAAATTTTGAGTAATACCGTACTGTTGTTACTTACCCGATATCCGAACATCAATGTAATATATTTTTGATGACATTGTTTGATATACATGTGAGGAGAAATAAGATTGGTTTGAAATGAAAGTCGTCAGTATGTTTGAGCTTCGAGTGATGTCATTGGTTGGATTAGCATCTTGGCGTTTATAGAAGGGCGCAGTTTGACTTCGCCCAACCACAGTCCCAACCACAAGATTTCAACTCTTGTCACCATTTCTCAATAAGGCAACGTTGGTACAACCTTGGAAGGCTGTGTACGCCTCTTGAATACGACCGAAGAATGTTTGTGCCGATGAATCGGTCCCAAGAACCCCATCACTCACCTCCATATATTTCCCAAGCCGCCGGGGATATACCTATTCGCACGTTTTCCCCATGATACTGTATTGAACCATGAGGTAAAGCAACCCAGATGATAACTACCGGGTGGCTTGGCATCAAAAGTAGTGCAAAATAATGCAGGAACGTTGCAATATCTTTGATTTCAAGATGACAGCAAGGCGTCAATGGCTAAGTTGGTTTGTTACTGGATGACTCGTCAATTTTTTTGTCAAAATACAGAGAGACTGACCTAAGTTATTATAGAGGCTCATCAATGTCTTTCGGTAAGACTCCAGCTGTTTGAATACATGTGGCTAGAGTGGCAGATGGTTCATGGATGTGGCACAACATGTCAGACCAGTGTCAGACTTCGATGAGTCAAATTGATGAGGCTCAATTTCTTTGAAGCTTGAAAGACTTGATAGGAATATCAGGTCTCTGGAATATCAGGTCTCTGGAATATCAGGTCTCTGGAATATCAGGTCTCTGGAATATCAGGTCTCTGGAATATCAGGTCTCTGGAATATCAGGTCTCTGGAGTCGCAGCGATTTAGATGATGTACGAAGTAGGGGAACAAGAGGGGTAGAGGGGTAGAGGGGTAGGGGTAGAGGGGTAAAGGGGTAAAGGGGTAAAGATCCGGCGGCTATTGCAACATCAATTCTAAAGCGTTCTCCACTGCCAGGGGATTTTGCCGCCGAAGCAATGGATTGGGGGTGGCAAAATGCTGGCGGCAATTTTGTGATACGTTTTTAAGCTGGTGTGAGTGATCAGATCAGAGAATGGTCTTGGTCTTGATCCATTGGGTAATGCAAGTAAGTCATGTAGGGGTCGGAAGTTTTTTTGTTTGTTTCCAATTCTGCAAAGTACCTTGATGAATGGTGCGGTTTCAAGGTAAGGAAGGGTACCTACGAACATAGTATATTGTACAATACTAGGCATACATGTATACATAGCATAGGAATATCTTTAATATCAGGAAGGAATTAGGGGAGAGGCGTATTGAAAGGAGGGGATTTACTGAACGAAGCCGGGACATTGCATGAGGATAGGGTATTGCACGGAAAAGGTAGATTGATGGAATGCAAGACGTGATAGATTGAATAGAAATGATTCATCGTCTGAATATTCAACTTCTGACATACTGTATGCAGCTACAACTCAATCCATAGCCTGCCTCTTCACGTACATAGTTCTCCAGAGTTCAGAGTTCAACCATCCATGGTGAGAAGGAAGCACTCCGTATACACATAGAGTGAAGCAATAATGAATGCGAACGATACGATGCACCTATCAAGTGTCGAGTTATAAAGTTGACTATCAAGTCGAAAGTCGGTCCCAGTATCAAGATTTCCATTGTTTCGTGAACATTCTTTCTGTCAAATGTGAGTGGAGATGGTTTAATCCATCAATTATCATTAGTAAATCTGGGCAAAGGGGAAAAAAGTTAGACTGGGCGACGTCATTGGGCGGGAAGGCGGTAGAAGACGGTAGAATAAGAGTGAGGGCAGAAAAAGGTAGTTCTAATTATGAGGCTATGGATTATGGATTATGGATTATGGATTATGGTCTACACTACCTAGGTAGGTATCATGTGACATAACCTACCTTACCTAATCCATCCATCCATCTATCTATTGAGGGGCAATTGGGCCAAAGGAAAAAAAGAAAAAGAAAAAGGAAAAAAAAGATGGAATCGTGAAAGAGATGGAATGTTTGTATGGTATGTACTGTACGAGGTATCTATCAACCATATAAACTTCAATATTCAAGTATAATATATCTATCCCATGTAATCAATAAATGATATCATCCTATATTCCATCGATAACTGTGTCTTTATTAAATATTACATATTACATATCAATTATTAATTATCGTAATCATTCAAATCCTTCACATCTAGAGGTTTCTTTCCATCTCCATTACAAAGTGCGAAGAAGCTGATGGTGAATTCTAGAGCTTTCCACCGCCTTCTCTTTTCGTCCATATCCACCGGTTTGAGGCAAAGAAGATTCCAGAATCGAAGCTGCTGGAATCGAACTTTTCGCTTTAAAAGTCTCACAGTCAACCCAACTTTTTCACTCTGCATATTTCTCAAACAACCCTTTTTAAGATACCACTTTTGCAAACCACTCTTCTTCTCTTTTCTCACATACAAAAGCGATCAAAGAAGTTACGATACTTCGACTATCATATTCACGAAAACACACACACAACTAGATTAATACAACATGGCTCCAGCGTAAGTTACTCCATGTCCAGTCCATCAACCCCTCCTTCAGCCTTACTCGTCTAGTTTCTAGCTGGAAGCTTGGAGGTCAACGACACCAACCACCACAAACACATTTACTAACATGTCTCATAGTATTGGTATCGATTTGGGAACTACCTACTCTTGTGTAGGTATCTTCCGTGATGACAGAATCGAAATTATTGCAAACGACCAAGGAAACCGTACCACTCCTTCCTTCGTTGCTTTCACAGATACCGAGCGTCTGATCGGAGATGCCGCCAAGAACCAAGTCGCCATGAACCCAATCAACACTGTCTTCGATGCTAAGCGTTTGATTGGCCGTAAGTTCGCAGACTCTGAGGTTCAAGCCGACATGAAGCACTTCCCATTCAAGGTCATTGACCGTGCCGGAAAGCCAGTTATCGAGGTTGAGTTCAAGGGGGAGAACAAGCAATTCACACCAGAAGAAATCTCTTCTATGATCTTGGTCAAGATGAGAGAGACTGCTGAGGCTTACCTCGGAGGAACTGTCAACAACGCTGTCGTCACTGTTCCAGCTTACTTCACCGATTCTCAACGTCAAGCTACCAAGGACGCTGGTCTCATTGCTGGTCTTAACGTTCTCCGTATCATCAACGAACCTACCGCTGCTGCCATCGCTTACGGTTTGGACAAGAAGATTGAGGGTGAACGTAACGTTCTCATCTTCGATCTTGGTGGAGGAACCTTCGATGTTTCTCTTTTGACCATTGAGGAGGGCATCTTTGAGGTCAAGTCCACCGCTGGTGACACTCACTTGGGTGGTGAGGACTTCGATAACCGTCTTGTTAACCACTTCGTTAATGAATTCAAACGCAAACATCGAAGTAAGTTTTTCCCCTTTCTTTTATTTTCTTGCCCATCCCCCCCTTCAATCCCCCCTAACCAGTACTTTCAATTGTCGAAAATAGTTGAGACATTGAGTAGTATGCTGAGGCGGCAACTTTTTACATTAATATTTCATCCATCTCAACTCGTTCCCCTGTCTTGCATCGTCTAGACATTGGAAATGCCTGAGAAGACTGTATTACTATGAAAATTTGCTTCTACCTCGGGACTACTTTCAATTATCAACAATTGTTGAGACATTGAGAAGTATGCTCAGGCATCACTCACATTGTCATGTTTTCAAGTGTCAAGATTTATTGAGACATTGGAATACTGGATATCACCAAGTCACTTTTTTCCATATTCTTCATTTACAATATGCTAACATACTATCTTACAGAGGATCTTTCTTCCAACGCTCGTGCCCTCCGCCGTCTCCGAACTGCTTGCGAACGTGCCAAGCGTACTCTTTCTTCATCCGCACAAACCTCCATCGAAATCGACTCTCTCTTCGAGGGTATCGATTTCTACACCTCCATCACCCGTGCTCGTTTCGAGGAACTCTGCCAGGACCTCTTCCGTTCCACTACCACCCCAGTCGACCGTGTCCTCGCTGATGCCAAGATCGACAAATCCAGAGTCCACGAGATTGTCCTTGTCGGTGGTTCTACCCGTATCCCACGTATCCAAAAGCTCATCACCGATTACTTCAACGGTAAGGAGCCAAACAAGTCCATCAACCCTGATGAGGCTGTTGCATACGGTGCTGCTGTTCAAGCTGCCATTCTCTCTGGTGACACTTCTTCCAAGTCCACCAACGAGATTCTCCTTCTCGATGTCGCGCCATTGTCTCTCGGTATTGAGACTGCTGGTGGACAAATGACCAAGCTCATTCCAAGAAACACCACCATCCCAACCAAGAAGTCTGAGGTCTTCTCTACCTTCTCTGACAATCAACCTGGTGTCCTCATTCAAGTCTTCGAGGGTGAGCGTCAACGCACCAAGGACAACAACCTTTTGGGTAAATTCGAGCTCACTGGTATCCCACCTGCACCACGTGGTGTTCCTCAGATTGAGGTCACCTTCGATCTCGATGCCAACGGAATCATGAATGTCTCTGCTCTCGAGAAGGGAACCGGAAAGTCCAACAAGATTGTTATCACCAACGACAAGGGTCGCTTGTCCAAGGAGGATATCGAGCGCATGTTGGCTGAGGCTGAGAAGTACAAGGCTGAGGATGAGGCCGAAGCTGAACGCGTTGCTGCAAAGAACGCTCTTGAGGGCAAGGCTTACCAAATCAGAAGCTCCTTGTCTGAGGCTGACCACGAGCTCTCCAAATCTATCTCAGACCCAGCTGCCAAGGCTGAGTTGCAAGCCAGCGTTGACAAGATCGTTGCCTGGGTTGACGAGAACCAACAAGCCACCAAGGAGGAGTACGCACAACAAGAGGCTGATCTCGAGGCAGCCATCAAGAAGGCAACTGCTGCTGGGGCTGGAGGAGCTGGTGGTGAACCAGCTCAAGATGCCGAGATCGAGGAGGTCGACTAAATGTTTTCTTTTTTATCCTGACGAATTTCCTTTACTCTGCATATGATAATACCTTCACACACGATGGTTATTGGGTGTTTACTGGTTTTTTTCTATTGTGGTTAGATTTGCGGTTGTTTTCTACATCGGAAAAGCCGGTGTTCTCAATGTATTAAAGCTTTAAATAGGAGCATAAAATATAACATGATTAAATAATACTTGACTTGTCCCAAAATGAATATGATGTGTGATGTGAGGATTAAAGATACCTTGAGGATGAGTATTGCCTGGGATTTTGTATATGCTTATGGTTGTCGCATGCCCTCTCAAACAATAGATTGTCCATTCCTAGGCCCGTTTCCTTTTGTGTATTTATTTTCTTTCAAATTTTTGCACTGAAGATCTTTGTGGCAGTCAACACATCCAACTTTCAATTGTCGCACAGCTTTTCAAACAATGAATTTGTTGTCTCTAGCTTCTTGCGTGTACCTCGAAGTCAAAGAATTGATTGAGCTGTGCTTGGTTACTCGACTTGATTGTGAGTTTTTGAGTCCTTGAGTTTTTGGGTGAGAAGGAGATTATCCATGTCTCTGCTGTTTTTTTTACATATATCTAATTCCTCTTTTGGAATCGTTTGCTACTGAGCGAGATTCTTGAAAGTTGGCGCAGTTGAGAAATCTAATTTGTGATTTTTGGATTGTTGTTACTTGTGAAGCTTTTGAGATGATGGGTTGAGGGGTTGGTTGAGGGGTTGGTTGAGGGGTTTTGGTGTTTTGTGTGTGTGAACTCTGGCTTGTGGAGGTGGGAAGGAGGAGTGGAAGGGGGAGTGAAGTTTTTAGGCTTTTGATGGATGGATGGATCTTTTTAGAGCTAGTTGGAGAACTGGATTTTATGCGTTTTCTTCTTCTCCTCTTCTTTTGCCTCCTCGCTTACTCTCCATTTTCTACCCCCTCTTCTTCCTCTCTTCTTCCCCTCTCTTATATCTTTTCTTTCGCTTCCTCACTTCGTCTCCTCGCCTACTCCTTCTTTATATCCCCTCTCACATCTACTCCTCTTACTATCCCCACCAGCCCTCCACTCCTCTCATTCCCTTTTTTAAATACTCCCTCCCTGCCCCCTTTCCTTCCTCTCTTGTTTTCCTATTTCTCCCTCTCTTGTTTTCCTATTTCTCCCTCTCTTGTTTTCCTATTTCTCCCCCTCTTCTCTCCCTCCTTCTCCTATCACTCTCTTCCCTCTCTCCTATCCTTCTATCATATTCCCCTTCTATTCTACGATGACTTATCCTCCTGCCCCTCCTACCCCTCCTTCTCCACATCTCCTCTTACCACTTCCCTTTTAATTTCTTTTCTTTCATTACCCCTCCTTTCTTACTTTCCCCTTTCTTCTACCCTTCTATCACATTCCCCTCCTACCCCTCATCTCCTTTCCCATATCCCCTCTCACTACTCCTCTTTTTAAACCCCCCTTTTTTAATGTCTCCTTCATCTCTTCCTTCCCCTTTTACTTCTTCTCTTTTCTACCACTCTTCCTCTTCCTCTCTCTTCCCTTATTTCACTATGCCTTATTCTATAACCCCTCTCTCCTACACCATTTTCCATTTCCCCTCCTTCTCAACCCAATTTTCAATCCCTCCTCTCCAATACCCCTTTCCCCCCTATACATACAACTTTCCTCTCTCAAATACCCATCCCTCAACTATCCATTCTCCTTCAACCCCTCAACCCCTCAATCCCATATTTCCAAATCCCCTATCTCTCATCTCGCATCTCTCACCTCCCTTTCCCCTCACCCACCTTCCACCTCACTACCTCACCCACCCACCCAACAAACCCAAAGTTACACCTCTTCTCAAACATACACTCTTTCACTCATCCATTCCCCTACCTTTATTCCTCTCCTATTACACCCCCTTTACTAAAACTCACATCCCCTCTTCTCCTCCTTCTCCTCCTTCTCCCTACGCCCTTTTCATAATCATCAAATCCTGATTTCAAAGTTTCATCCTCCGATTCCCTATCCTCATATTCCCCTATTATCCATTGAACAATATTCAAATAAACTCAAATCATCTCATTACATTTCTTATTTCCCATTATTAGTCCCCCATCTTCCTTCCACACCCTCTTCCTTTCCCTCTTTCTCATCCCAAAACTCTTCTATACATACAACATCCCAGCCCCTGATTTGCATCTCCTCAAAAATCCAGCTCATATACATACACACACCCAACACATACCCAAAGCATCTCACCACTACCACCTATCCATCCAGCCCAGATATATTCGCAGAAGCAGACATAGATATAAAAGATATAAAAGATATAAAAGATATAAAAGATATAAAAGATATAAAAGATATAAAAGATATAAAAGATATAAAAGATATAAAAGATATAAAAGATATAAAAGATATAAAAGATATAAAAGATATTTATATATATATCTATTCTTTATATATCTCCTTACTTTTTTTCTCTTCTTTTTTCCTTTTCCTTTCCTTCTTCAATCTAATCTCCTTTCCCTCTTTAATCTAATCTCCTCCCCCCCCCTCCTTCCCATCCCCCATCCCCCTATCCCCTCATCTCTTTATCTCTCTATCTCCCCATCTTCTCCATCTTCATCTCCTTCTCACAAAATCCAATCTCATACTCCCACCCACCTACTCACCCATCCACCCACCTACTCACCCATCCACCCAGTCAACAAACAAACAAACAATCAAATAAACAAATCAACCAATCCCAATCCCAATCCCAATATTCAATATTCAATATTCAACATCTAAAATTTCCTTACTCAATAAAATAATTAAAAATACATAATATATATTAAAATCATTCACAACTTCTACAACCCCTAATAAAACTATACATAATTCAAACCCAAAATTTATAAATACAATTTATACATATTGAAAAAATGATAAATAATTTAAATAATTAATCAAAGAGAAATGTAATATTATATCAAAGTTAATAAATTAATAAAAATAAATATAATTGAATAAAATTTCTTGAATTCTTTACATCTCCTTTAACTTCTGAATTTATAAAAAAAGAGATTTAAATCTTTCAATTTTTCTATTTGAAATGCTGAAAATAAATTCATTTACTTTTTCACAAATCGTAATTTTTGTGAATTTTTTCACTTGAAACTTTAATAACTTTCTCATTTGCTTATAGAAATTAATAAAACTAATGTTATTTAAAAAAAAATCTTTTATTTAATTATATTTCAACGAAATTTCAACGAAATTCTATGAATTCATTTAACTATTAAAGATTAAATAAATAAATAAAAAATAAGCAAAATAAGGACTTAATAATTTCGATGGCTTTTTTATTTTATTTTATTTTATTCAATCTAATTTCAAATCTTTTAAATTTTTAATATAATATAAATAATATAGCAATTTATAATAGGTTTTGATTATATTTAATTCGATTAAGATTTGTGGAAGTGATAAGTGATTTTACTATATACTATGCATCTTCAATTATTTCGCCGAGTAGAAGGGCTAGGGAAGTGGATAATGTAATTGATTTTTTTCAACATTTGAAGTGATGGTTGCAGTCTATTACAGATAGATAGATAGATGTATCCTTCTACCTATATAGTTTGAACTTTCCGAATTCGATATGTATCCTCAGCGGATTGCTTTACTCCTCCTCCTCCTCTTCTCTCTTCTCTTGTAGTCTCCTCTCCTCTCTCCTCTCTAAGGTATACATACCACTTTCACGGATCAACTCACTATATATACTACCTGCCCCACACCCGAACACTCTGTAAATGACGGAACCTTCTCTTTGCACACTCCTGTGATTTTAGCGGGTGGAGAAGTGGAGGGGGGGAATTGTGTTTACTATGTTATGTGATTTAGGCTTTGGGCTGGGTTTGATCTGTGGGTGTGTATGAATATGATATAAGTATGATATGGTATTAAGCTAACAAAAAGTACATTTCAACAAGAGAGAAGACTTATACAGGATTTAAGATATTGTAGTCTAAGTTTGAATGCGGAATAGGTGAGTGGAAAGAGATGGCACTGTATGAAGTGAATGATGAAGATGGGAGGGAATTGATATTGTTAGTAGGTATGTAAGATGTTCTGAGTGTTTAGTATCTTGGTGTTTTGGTGTTACCTGGGCAATGGATTCGATTGTCTTTTGGTGGATTTGATACTTATTTGCCTTTTGGTTGTTGTAGAGGAATGATGAGAAGGGAGGAGAGGGGAAGAGAGTGGATCTATGAAGTGATAACCAACGTGGTGATTTCATTTCTCATGTTAAAGTGGAATAATGGAAAGCAATAAAGAAAAAGCCTTCTGAATAGAAAATGTCATGCAAATATTATATACTCATCTCCAAGAAGAATCCTGACACCTAGTATCCGAAATAAGTATTTCATTCTTCTTAGTCAAAGTAGACATTGAGAGATGATGGATACAATTTTTTGCCCGCTTTTCGCAATTAATACCAGGGGGAATAAAGACTAATATCATCTTTACATTCTCTTGATACAATGGTACTCCAAAGACGAAGGCAAAGGTATGTATATCCTTGATGAGTCGAAAGATTCAGAGATATTGATATGTTCCCAACAACCCTTCGATGGAACCACGTGTGAAATAGATGAATTTCTTTTGAATAAAATGAGGTACTCGGAAACTTTTCTTTTCCCGTTAAATTTGGCTACTGAAACTGGAGGAACTATAGATGAACTGTTGATGCAGCACGCTTAATATGTTTTCTGGCAAAGCATACGATATTATAGTAGAGGGAAAGGTGTAAAGAAGGAAATCCTTACACTGGAGGATATCTCTTTTCAAAAGAAAATAAACAGGTGTTGGTTGGGGACTTGTGTGCTTTGTTTTTCTGAATGAAAATGAGGTAGGAAGTTGGGTGCTGGGACTTCGATGAATGACGCCATGATCTCTGTGTACTTGTTGATAAGAAAATCAATAGTTTTGATATCTTTTTGGGTGGTAAAGGGAAGGAAGGTGGTAAAGGGAAGGAAGGTAGGATGGGATATCTGAGAGCCCTTGGATTTCTTGGTAGATCAGGACAGGAATGATTTGAGTTCAAGAAAGATGATGAGATTAATGTGCTCTCCCTCACCACCTGTCCAATGGTACAAGAGAAGAAGATTTTATCCATGTTTCGATCTTGGATATAGATTGGGATATGGATATTATGGATTAGCATTTGAAAATCCCTCAGGTAGTTTGGGCTTCACCGGCTTCAGTAGTTGAATTGGATTTTCGACGAGGGAAAAGTGGACGATGTTGATATGTCACTCTTGTATCGATCGAGCCCACGTGCTCTGAGCTGAGTTGCTTTGAATAAGGTATCGCCAGCTTTGTACCCAGTAGAGAAAAGGATGGTTAATAATGCTCTTTCTTTCGCCAAGTCGGATTTTGGATGTTGGGAACTTGGGATAGGATGGATGAAAAAACGTGATTTGGATTCTATCAAATCTCAGCTCCAGAGTAATAAAACTCCACTTCTGTGCGTTGGACGGTATGAATCGCACACCATGGCAAAGAAATGGGAAGGATCGAAGCCTCTGAGACCATAATCAATTTCCTGAGGTACATAAATATTACCTAATGATACTCTTAATATGCATTGAGACTAGGTGGTTTGGTTGGTGGTAGATAATAGATAGTAGATACGAGTAGGTCGTAGATTGTCCGTTGTTTGTGCTACCTGTGCCTGTGCAGACGGTCTTGCATTGATGTTGCTAATCCAAGTCCAAGTGAGTAGCTAGGTAGGTGTAGCGATGACATGGTTTTGTATGGAAAAGAGTGAGAGACATGGGATTGGAAAGAAAGCTTGTATCCGACTGGTTTTGTGTGGAGGATATACAGTACTTCTGTAATGCGCTTGAAGCGAGAATCGAGGAGAGGGTTGTGATGTTATTATTAGCTGCAATGTACTCGGATTGATTGGTAGAGGATGGGTAGAGGATGGGTAGAGGATGGGTAGAGGATTGGTAGAGAAAGGGTAGAGTAGAGAAAAGGGAGAGAAAAATGAATAAACCCCTAATTTGGTGGTGGTATTGTCGTGGTTGTTGTCGTTGTCGTGTGTATCGTGGTTGTTATTCGACAGTGAAGTTATTGATCCTAAATTATGCCCAATTTGGATCAAAAGATGGAGGATGGATGGATCATGGATGGCTCGTGAGTCGTGGCTCAATGGCTGATGGTCAAGTGGTCCTTAAAGTTTACTGTAGTGAGGGTGAAGTAAGACATACGGTAGGTAGGTAGATAGCAAAAGCTTATTAATACCACGGATTGGGCTGTGATGACTAATCCTACTGCTAGTACGGTACTCAATGTATGCTAGACGGTCCCGAATGATTGGATTCTCGTATCCTCTCTCTCTCTCCCTACACCTAAAACCGTCTAGAAGACTAGGACAAGCGACGACAAGGTGACAAGCTGACAAGGTGACAAGCTGACAAGGTGACAAGGTTATGATTCTAGAACTCATTCCACCTTCCATCTTCCAACTTCCCACAATCATATTTCACTCGAGGTCGTAAAAGGAAAGAGGAAAGAGGAAAGAGGCAAAAGGCAAAAGGCAAAAGGAAAAAGGCAAAAGGCAAACTCGACATTAATAGCCCAAGGTTGGAATGAAGAAAGTCCTTCTTAACACGCGCGCCATGATTCTTACCAATTGAATTCTCTATCTTTAAAAACCCCAGCCAGCGAACCCAGCCCAAAGGAAATTCCCCAACTCCCCCAATCCCCCCCCAAAAACAACAACATCAACAACATCAACAACATCAACAACATCAACAACATCAACAACATCAACAACATCAACAACATCAACAACATCAACAACATCATCAAAAGTCCCCTCTCTAACTTCCAGCGCCCGCCAGATCATCCATTCATCCATTCATTTTCCCACTCACCAAAATTTCTCAAAATCATCCAAGCTAAACGCATTGCATGCGCTCTTCCACCAATCATTCTTGCAATCGAATTGGAGATCCAATCCCCTCTTCCATAGAGCCAAGGTATCTGCCCCCGCTATCAGAACCTAGCTTGTCATTCTAGGAAAAAGCGTGGAAGGGTCCAACTCCATTTTTCCCACTCCTCTTACCGTTCCGTGGCGATTACTGCGACTGTGGTCTCACGCTTGTAGCACTTCTATCCATTCACATTCTGATATCCATTTCCCCTGCTTCTTACACAAATAACCTCTCCGTACCAGTCAACTACCTACCGGTTGCATTCAAACTTCTGCTGCTTTCCGACCCACACCTTCTGAAAGACCCTATCATACCAAAAGCGGATACAAGATCTCTTCCGGTAGGCAGTTCGACAATAATGTCAATCAAGTAAGTGAATAGTCGTCTCTTATGGTTTCTGTAGTGTATGTAGTATTTCATTGCCGTCACTTTCTTCTTTCCTCTCTTCATTCTCAATTCTATCTTCTCTTTCTCTTTCTTGTCTGTTTTGCTTTCATTTATTTCCAATCATGTATGCTTTTCACCAAGAACAGCATCTTTATGCCTTGCATATGGCACAAGAAGAAATGCTAAAATCTACCCGTGAAAAAAGTTGGGTAATGACCTCTAATGAGGCTGGATTCGTCAAACTTCCCAATGAACGAATTCTTTACACTTCACCCCCTCGAACGGCGTTACAAATTTCTACGACGATTACACCTCCTGGCGCAGAGCCATATTCAGCCAAAAGTGACGCTGGGGTTGTTTATATCAGTAACCAACGAGTAGGTGCATCCATTCTGCTTTTCGCATGTTTAGGACTATTTACTGATTCCCATGAAGATAATTTATCTTCCAAGTACACCTACCCCCGAACTTCAATCATTTTCTTCGCCAATTCTCAACTTGCAAGATAGTTATGTTCGTGCGCCATTCTTCGGCGCCAATTACTGGACTGCTCTCTGCAAGCCGGTTTCGGGAGGTGGAATCCCTCCAGACTATCCATCGGTTGAGCTTAAGATGACATTCAGAGAAGGCGGGGCTTTCGATTTTCATTCTTGCTTGGAGCAAATAAAGGAGCGTCTATACCAAGTTTATAGTGTCGCACGCGAACATGGGGGAAGGGGAACGAGTGGAGTAGATTTGGCGAACATGGATTTAGAGCAATTGCCTGCTTATGAAGCTGCGACAGAGGTTACAGATGAAGCACCTGAGGTAGCTCGAGATAGCGGGGTAGCAAACACAACTGGAAGTTCACGGCCCGAGACCTTCACCGCGCCAGCTGAGCCCCCTCCAGATTATGAAGAAGCACAAGCACAAGCCGTTTCGGT
The DNA here is from genome assembly GCA_014898425.1 of Botryotinia globosa. Classification (NCBI taxonomy): domain Eukaryota; kingdom Fungi; phylum Ascomycota; class Leotiomycetes; order Helotiales; family Sclerotiniaceae; genus Botryotinia; species Botryotinia globosa. The sequence continues at coordinate 1,139,591 of RCSZ01000002.1, forward strand.
GGACCTGGATCAGCGATTACGAGAGCAAGCCGAGAGACAATGAGAGAGGGTAAGCAACATATACAGAACGCTGTGTTACATAGGTTTTGTTGCATTGGGTATTACGAAGTCATGAATAAATGAATACTGGAAAGGTAGGACATCTATGGGGGGGGGGAGGCGTTCTTCTATCACAAATTTGCACATAAGATTTGGCACGGTCTATGATCAGAAATGGGGCTATAAAGCAGCACTGCAATGGCGTTTTGAGAGGTTGACGATAAATTGCTTCAAGATGGAATTGATGTCTAAAGTAGTCTGAAATAGCTAGTACATCATGAATAAAAAAATAAATAAAAATAAAAATGATACCAATGAGCAATTATGTCGTATATTTTGTAACTTATTCAACTACCTATGTACCTACTTCACACTACTTAAATCAATCAATGATGTGAGATTTTGCACTGATAATGAATTTCGAGTTGATGTCGGAAAAACCAGGAACCAAATTTCATCGACCAATCAAATCCGACCAATTGTAACTGAGGCCTCAATTTTGGCGAGGATCATTTCTCATCCGACACGCTGGATTTTGACCCGAGTCAGATAGTATTCTACCACCAAGACCACAACACACTCAACGTTCTACAATTGGTTTGAATCCCCGAAATCGATTGTAAAGATGGGTTTCTTCGACAGCTGGAGCGATCTTGTATCGGCTGCTACACCATGGAGTCAGGCAGAGGCTGAGGCCGTTTCCGGAGGTTCGAGTACGGAGAAGACTCCTGCGCAGAAGGATGACGGTGGAGAGGGCGAGGCAAAGGTACGTTTGGTCTTGGCCTTTGATTTTGAGTCTGCTGGAGAATTTGAATGAGATTCGGATGTGGAGTTGGAAATGAGGCGGGATACAGGAAAAGGCAAATGGAAGGAGGGGGACAACAATACTTTTTTGATGTGTGCGGCGGCTTCGGATTTTATTGTTTGGATGTGGAGGGCCTGGAAGTTATCATCTATACTTGGACCGGACATGTGCTGACTCAAGATTGTGTACAGGATCCATCCGGAGCCACTCCAGACAAGAGAGCAGCCAAGGACGCTGAAGAGGAAGAGTCAAAGGACGAGGAGCCTGAAGAGGAAGAGGAAGAGGAAGAAGAGGAAGAAGAAGAGATGGTTGATCCAAAAGATAAGATTGAAGAGGGTAGGTTTCTATATTATATGCTGGTCTAGATTTCGGGCAGAGAGGGGAAATTTCAACAACTGCATGTCATGCGGAGAGCTTAGGATTTCCTGAAGCTGCTTCAGGTCTACAGTCACTTTATTGTATGAATAGAGGCTAATTTTGAACAGAATGTAAGGAATCTGCAGCTTGTGCTCCTTCTAAGCATCACTATGATGAGTGTGTTGAGCGAGTTACAAGCGGCAAGGAACAAACCCCAGGCGAGGATTGTGTTGAAGAGTGTATGCACTTTCTACTCCCATCCACCCCAGGTTACTAACGCACAAACTACAGTCTTCCATCTCGCACACTGCGCCACTGCCTGCGCTGCCCCGAAGCTCTGGAACACCCTCAAGTAAATCCAAGCTCGACTATCTAGTACATCACGGAATTACGCACAAAACATGAATCGACTTTTTAGATGAACGGAGAGGGAAGAAGGGAAGAAGTTAGAGGACGGCGGAATTGTACAAATATGAAACCAAAATCCGTTCTTGAGCACTGCATTGCATATCAGATCAGATCTCCATTTTTCACCGAACGCATTGCATGTAGTATAGAAAAGGAATCATTATAGAACTGAATTCGGTTCTCTTTATGTTTTATCTTTGGTTTCAGGAATTTGTGCTTGATTTTGTACCCCCAAATCATGTTTGGATTTGGAATTCTTATCATTTCGGATCTTTTTCCTGGGTGACAAAGTAATCTTACAATCACAAGCAAAACTCATCGACAAAAATACCTGTATACATATACATACTCAAATGCCTAGGGTACTCTCTTCAAACCTCTATCTCTCACGTGGGTTTTCCCTAAATTTGGAAAACAGATAGATACTCATACTTCGGGGCTTTGTGTATATTCGGATAATGGATAATTGCATCCTGGTCTCGTCCCTGTTTTTGAATGTACCGTACCACGAGACCTTATCTCTTGGTCCATTCAGAGGGGGTGGAATGCTATGTGTACACTGTTTCTTACGTGCGAGCATGTGAGCTTGAACTGTACGGCCAATGACAATTGAATGTGACATGATGTATCAATATGGGTGATATGGATGTACACCATGTACGAGACGATACACCTGAGTGAGGGGATGGAGGGTCGCATCCCCTCTTTAGCTATCTAGTTTGTGGGATAAGTAGCTAGGATACCAGGATTTCTAAACTTCCTTGATATGAAGCTTGTATACTGCTGCACGGCATACTTGTACTTGATACTTCTTGCTCACAAAGTAGAATAGAAGAGGGAAATACTTCATTCATTGACCTTATTGATCGGCATCCCCTCTGTCTTGAAGTCCTACTCGTGCACCTGATACATCTCCACACCAGCGAAAGTCAAACACTCGGAAGATTGACTTAGATAACCGCATTCTAGCGGGCCCCGCCAAGCTTATCGTTGCGCGTAAGCTGGGTTGATTGGAAAGAAGAATGATGGAGGTGTCGACGCAATTGAATTCGAATGGATTGGAAAGAAGTGTAGATGAGAAAACGGAGAGGGTTAGCAATCGCGATACGGATAGAGACGAGAAAATCCACAGCGACGAGGAAAAAGATCGGGAGATTGGATACAAAGAAAATAGAGGAGATAGCGCGGATAGTATCGAGGAATATACAGAGGATTTAGAGGAGGGGGGAGAGAAAGAGAAAGGTAGAGCGCCGGGACAAAATAAAGAGGAGGATCTGGGAATTGGAGAAATTGTAATAATTGAGAAGGAGGATAACGAGAGGAATATCGAGAAGGAGACGCCTCACTACCACGGTATGCCGAAAGGCTGGACGGCAATGAAAGATCTACGCGGGAAACCGAAACCGAAGTCTAAATATACGGCGGGGGAGAGAACGAATGGGACGAGTACGCAGAGGGGTATGTCAAATACGGAGATAGCGAAAGGACAGGAGAATGGGGGTGAGGGGAGAGGAGTAGAAGAAGAAGTTGAGGATATAGATGATTTGGATTTGACGGAATTGAATAGCGGGGATGATCTATTGCCGGATGAGGAAGAAGGGGGAGTAAGGAGGGCTGGAACCGGTGCGGATGGAGCTGCAGATGAGGAATTGCGGAGAAGAAGTTCGGAGCGTCATGCTGTGGGTTCGAACGCGGGGGACTTTAGGGTGTATAAGAGGAGGTGGTTTGGATTGGTACAATTGGTTCTTTTGAACATTATTGTTAGTTGGGATGTAAGTGATGCTAGCGAATTTCATATCGTTTCAACTACATTTGATCACGTTCTGGGGAGATTCATGATGCTGTGTCTTGTGGTGTGGTTGAAGATGTGCTAATGTGCTATCGTACAGTGGTTAACCTTCTCTGCGAGCTCGACGACGGTTTCGCAATATTACGATGTCTCCGAGTCCGCGATTAATTGGCTCAGTATCGCTTTTCTCTTTGCATTTGTGCTGGCTAGTCCGTTTGTTATCTATGTGCTTCATCACGGAGGACCCAAACCTGCTATTGTCATTTCATCTGTCCTTTTGTTGCTGGGGAATTGGGTACGCTATGGGGCTACACGATCGGGTCCGCATGGAAATTTTGGAGGAGTTATGTTTGGACAAATCTTGACGGGAATCGCTCAACCATTTGTGTTGGCAGCGCCGACGAGATATTCAGATTTGTGGTTTACGAATCAAGGAAGAGTGGCTGCGACAGCGGTGATGAGTTTGGCTAATCCTTTTGGAGGCGCGTTGGCGCAATTAATTGATCCATTCTGGGCGGGAAGTGTGGGGAGTATCCCGAATATGGTTCTTTACATTTCCATTATTGTAAGTTTGAGACATTACCGTTGCTTCTACCATGCTAATTATCATATAGTCCACCATAGCGACCATCCCATCCTTCTTCATCCCCAAAGAACCACCCACGCCCTGTTCCGCATCCTCAGAAGAACCAAAACATGCCCTGGGCGCCTCCCTTCGCTTCCTCCTCCGCTCCCCTGAATTCTACATGATGATGTTCCCCTTCTGGTTCTACGTCGGCATCTTCAACAGTATCTCCTCCCTCATCAACCAAATGCTCTCACCATATTCCTTCTCCGAAACCGACGCCGGCATTGCAGGCGCCCTTCTTATCGTCGTCGGTCTGGTCACTGCCGCCGTCACCTCCCCCCTCATCGACCGCACCAAATCCTACCTCCTCGCCATCAAAATCCAAATCCCCATTCTGGGAATCTGCTACCTGGCTTTTACCTGGGCGCCCCAGACTCGCAGTCTCGCGGCCATCTACACCATTTTGTCGCTTCTGGGCGCGGCGAGTTTCAGTTTGGTGCCTGTGGCCCTGGAGTATTTAATCGAGATCACGCATCCCGTTTCGCCCGAGGTGACGAGCACGATTGGTTGGTCCGGGGGGCAGTTGCTGGGAGGCATCTTTATCATTGTGAGTGATAAATTGAGGGCAGGTGGCGTTTCGGATGGGTCCCAGGATGATGGGAGTGTGCGGCCGCCCGGGAATATGTATAATGCGTTGGTCTTGCAGGCGGTGTTGGCGTTGGTGGTAGTGCCATTGCCGTTGGCGCTGGGATGTTGTGGGAGGGGAAGGGGGGTGCGAATGAGGAGGGTAGAGGCGGATAAGGTGGCTAGTGGCAGGAGAAGGGGAGATGCGGATGCAGATGCAGATGCAGGGGCAGAGGGTGCGCAAGGTATACTTACGTAGGGGTTTACCGTATTCTATATGCTGGTTCATATTGTATTTTTCTTTCGAAAGGGAACAGAGGGGCTGGGAATAATATTCGGATACCAGTTCCAGATCCCAGCTTTGGTGTTTTTGGTCTCTGGATACATGGAAACACATCTATCTATCTTTGTATAGCGAAGCAATAGATCAGAATCTCTGGATTTGGATTTGGATTTGAATATCCCACACGCAGTAATCGAAATGAGAACATCAAATTTACATTTTTTATTTATTTATTCCCAAAAAAAAAGATCGATAAATGATAGTATATCTTGAAGTGAGTGTTGGTTGATATTAAGATTGATATAAATCTACAATCCTCTTTCCCTATTCGTGATACCGATTCCAGAGATAAATACAAACACGTGGATGGATGAATAAATCTCCTTTTTCAACTCCTCCATATTGATTCGATTTCCATCTCGGAGTCTGGTGGAAGGTTGTTGTATTTGCATGTATGTAGGTATGTATGTATGTAAGATTACATGGATCTATAAATTTCACGCCTCGAACCCACCGCCTCCGAAAGACAGCATACTTCGCTTCGCTTCGTCTAGAATATATATCTATCTATCTAGGTATCTATCTATCTATCCACGAGCATCTAAATCTCTTTCCACTTCCACTTCCATTTCCGCATCTACTTACAAGCAACTCCACAACTCCATGGATTCATCACAGTACCACACTGAAGTCGTGAAATCACGAAATTCATACCTCCATAAATGCATACCTCTATCCCGCACGCGTTGAAATCCACAGGAGACTCAGTAGGGAATTACGAATGCGTAGGTATGGACTCATGGAGTGGAATGTGTGTGTGATATATCTAGCTATTTTGCTATACTTGTGACTTGTGATGATGATTGGATGGTAGGTGGGTGGGGTATGTAATCGTTTGTTCATCGGAGGGGAGGATATATATATGATTTGAGGGAGACCAAAAAAGAGATTGATTAACTTTGCTCTACGATCAAAAAGGAGAAAGAGGAGGAAGAAGAAGAAGAATATGTGGAGAGTGTTGAAAGGAGGGTTGAGAATAGGATATTCCGATGCAATGCAATCCTTGTGACTTTAGCAGCTCATCGCATATCCATGATGTACCGGTATCCATTTGGTTCCCAAGCGATGTTGAAACCACTAGGTATCGATTAAGAAAATCCCAAACTGTTGAGAATGTTTAAGAAAAACATAAGCGTAGAAAATTGGAAAGGGGGATAGGGAATGAGACCAGTCAGAAGATGACGACAATTGCAACAAAAAAGGAGATACTAAAGACATCAAAAAGCAAATAAAAACACATTTTTAACGGGTATCTAACTTGAATCTCTCAAATGAAGACATAAGCAATATATGGAAATTTCCAACTCTCTTTTTTGTCATTTCTTGCTACCAATATGCTCCCTGTGCAACATGATCGACGAACATCTCGTCTTTGTACTCCTTTAAATCAATTATTTTCCTTAGCAAAAGCTCCCATCAACCTTTCATTAGCCTAGCGCTTTACTTCTTCTATTTCCTCCCTAAGCTTGAACCCTCTCTTGATATGCCTCCCAAGCCTTCCTCCTGTATCTCTCCGCCTCCCACTTTGGATCTCCAGCGCGGATAATACCTCTTCCTACAATGACAATATCACAACCTAACCCTACCAATTTCGATGGAGTATTATACTGTTGCCCCTTTCCATCACCCTCCAATTCTGCATCCTCATCATTCTCAGGCGGTAGCTGACATCCGGGAGTCATACTAATAAAATCGTCATCGGGATCCGTATTTAATGTTTCCTGAGAGATGAATCCCATGACATAATCTTTATGTTCCCTCGCACTCTCCACACATGCATTCGTATAATCTCTCGTCATGAAATTTCCTGCACTACTCATTTGTGCTAATATCAAAAGCCCTCTCTCCAAAGGCGCCTCATCGATTCCCGGGTATGATTCTTCCTCAATATCGAAATCGATGCGCGAGCGTGGCGAGTTGGCTGGTTCAAAATGTTGCGACACGGTGGTAATAGAAACGATACTAGCTTTTCGTCCAATATTCGCCTCATCGTGTGCTTCTAATCCATGCGAACCATCTGTGACTTCATTGGAATTGCTATTCAGGTTTATAGGAGTGGTGATTTGATCTTCATCGCTTTCAATGCTTTCGGGTCGAGGGGTTCCAACAGATATATTCGTCTTGACTTCATAACGTTTGCGCTCTCTCCATCGTGCTGCTGCTTCGGCCAAAGAATCGACGCTGGCTTTCCCAGGTATCATGTTGACATTTGTGATATGCGACCACTCGATGATCTTGGCAGTACCTTCGGTATATTGTAATTGCACGGTATTTCCAATGTCACCGAATTTTCGGTCTTCAAATATGAGGAATCCGTGACGACGTGCGAGTCGGTTGAGGCGCGCTCCTGTGCCTGTTGTTGGGTTATAGTCCCAGTTGTTGATGAGATCATAATGGGTTTTCAAGACGACGATGGACGGACCAACGGAATCTGCCAATCGGAGAAGTTCGCCGGCGGTAGAAACATCGGCACTGACACAGAGATTTGATTGCTTGAGGGTCATGAGACGGAGGAGGTAGGCTGTTAAGGGGTGTTGTGTCTTCGAACCTCGATCCTCGAATGAGGTTTTCGCAATAGGATTGAGGGCGGCTGGAGACATAATGAGAAGATGTTCTGTGAGATCTTTCTTTCTTGACTGTTACTGCTTCATTCAAAGATTGAAAACAGAAAAGAGAATAAGGAGAGAGAGCGTGGGAGAGAGAGAAGGGGGAATGGAATTTATGTCGGTATTTTGTGGCCTGTACTTTTGTGTCGAAGTCTTAAAGATTTAAAATTAAATTTAGCGATAATTCATGTGCATCAAAAGGAAAGTACCTGAACATCGTACACAGGACCATTTATCCTGCTACTACCCAGTCAAAACGGTATTGACCCCTTGCCACAATGAATAATAAATAGATCGATAAATAGATAGTGATTCCTTAGTACTTGCATTCATCAACGAAAGGGGGAAAAAGGAAAAGACATCAGGTCAAAGGAAGTTAGTCGAGAGTCTTCTCCTTCTTCCACATCTTCCAAAACCTGGCCGGGCTGAAGTCATTGAATCATGAAATGTATACATTAGTAGATATTTACCTAGGGAGGATTAGATTTGTATCTAGGTAGGATTGGATATCTATCTAGATAGGATTGGATATGGTATGGCACGGTATGATATATGGCAGAGTGTATATCTCTCTCTGTATAACAATCAGTATATGTATATCAACCATCTATCTTTGAAGGCATTTTGTTTTCTTGGTTCCTTTTACAGTAATCTTAACTGAGTTTGGAACATCCAAAGAATGTTTAATTATACAGTTGATGGTAACAATTGTGTACAACAGAATGCCCAAGTAGGTAGGTATATTCTCTTCCCTCTAGACAGTACTAGACTTGTATAAGAGATCCTTCAAACACTTCAGACGCTTCCAATCCTTCCAATCCTTCATCTTCGTCCTACCTAGTCATACAGTTATAGTTTGGTCCATATCTGTGTCATTCTTGTCTAGAATCTAAGAGCTACAGAGATCTGAGACCTGTTAAACTTTGTGCTGACTATTTACCCGTTGTCAGTGCACAATCGAAAGGTTTTGTGAGAATAATTGGAGAAACTACTTTCGGAACCATGGGAATGGGTTCCTGTTGATGTTCCGTTTGGATAGTCTGACTTTGGGAGTTTCTTGGCTGAAATTTTCTGGTGTGATGGTATCATGGTATCATTTGATCATTTGCAACTGACTTGGGTTCACTGGTGGTTCGGATCACAAGTACAAACAAAGTATGGAAGTATTAGACATAGAAGAGCGGCACTCGGAATATATCTAAGCCGGAATATATCTAAGCCGGAATATATCTAAGCCGGAATATATCTAAGCCGGAATATATCTAAGCCGGAATATATCTAAGCCGGAATAAGTTATCAAAAACACATGATTACATCTATCATCTATCTTACAACTATCCCATCTTACTTACTTGCAGATCATCGTTTGGTGAATACCTAGACATTCAATCCCATTCTCATGTCTATCTACAGAAATCAGTTCTCGTCAAAGTCAAGGAAGCATATTCTCTATCCCTTTTCCTCTTCGGAAACTTCTCTCTTCTCACTCTCCCATCATCAAATTGTCAATCAGTGCACCAACAATGTCCACTTCCAATCAAGCAATAGCCCTCAAAAAGCAAATTGAACTTCTCCAAAAGAAATACACCGCATGTGATATTGCAGATGCTCTTGTCAAGCTCAAAGTACCTGGTGCTGGTTTCCTTCCCGACCTCAAACCTGCCTTTACTTCAACATCTGAATCTTTCAACGCCATTACTATTGCTCCTGTTTCAACTGTTATTTTTGCCGCAAAAAATAGCACAGATCTCTCCAATTACCCCACCGCAAACATTCCCACTGATAAGCATTGGGTCGATCTCACCGTGTCTGACTCGATCGTGATTATCAGTCAACCCGAGGGACAAAAGAATGCCGTGCTAGGTGGAATCATGGCGATGAGGGCTCAGGTTCTTGGCGCAAAAGGTGTGGTTGTTAGTGGAAGGGTCAGAGATCTTCAAGAGTTAGAGGCTACTGGAATACCTGTCAGTTTTTGAGCCATTTTTCTCCCATCTAAGCTTTAAGGGTCCTCGTGGAACCCCGCATGCTCCCCTTTACTCTTCGCCAAGATCACCTAAGCCCAACTATCAAGTTGTCAAAGATGCTTCCCTCGATTTCCAAATTTTGCTAATGAGTCCCGTAGGTATGGTCCCGTGGCACATCAATTGTTGGGGCTGGTGCTGAATCCAAGCCCCACGCTGTTCAAGTGGCATTGAAGATTGACGGCACAGACATTCACCCTGGAGATTTAGCATTTTGCGATCCCGATAATGGCGTTGTTATCATTCCACAAGGAAAGATAGCCGATGTTATCTCTATTTTGCCAGACCTTGTTGCAGCGGATGATCGTGTAAAAGAAGAAGTCATGAAAGGGATGTCGGTCCAAGAAGCATTCAAAAAGCATCGAGGATGATAGTTTGTTGAAGTTTCATGCCTAAGAGACTGTGGTTGCTATGTTTTATGATACGTTGTTATCTTTGGTTGCCATGATGCCATGCCGTGCCATGCAAATAGAAAGGAAACTTGGGCTGCATTCTTAGACAACCTCGCGGCTGTTGGTCTGGCTACTTTCACGATAGTATCTTAGAAGTATAGAACACATGTGACGACCTCATCTAAACATGGTAGTTGAGGGGAATACAGTTCTTCGCAGAAACTACAATCGTTCAAACACGTGTACTGAGTAAGCTCCTGCACAGAGTCATCCCTGATCAAGCTGGTCATTTGCCCACTTCCGTTTCAACCCTTCAATGCTCCCAGGTCTGTGTCATACCATTGAATCCCGGTAGTGGAAAGAGATGAGAATATACAATAGAGCTCTGCTCGATTAGTAGAACATCAAAAGTTTTGAGCAGGAGAAGACCTTCGCGAATTTAAAGACCTGGCTGGAGGAAAATAGCTGATGTGCTTGGCTCGCTTCATCGGTAGACCGTTAGAATCCAGAGGGGTGTACGAAGCAAGCAGACTACTCGACATACACCTGAATATTCATGAAGATTAGGAGCTTGGTAAATGAGAATTGAAACCATTTACTATTCCTTGCGGTCAGTAGCGAAATGGCCATTACAGGTTTGGGTATATCTCCTACGGACTCATAATAATTTACCAGCATGAGGCACGGATAAGATATACCGAAAACGCAGGGTACTGACCGCAGGCTCTCCTTTTCGAGTGTACCGAAGACGCATGCTTGCACGATCCAGGCATTGAAACGGTACAAAGCAAGGAAAGCGTAGAGAGCATCTGTTTCTTTCTTTCAAGGCAATCTCAACCTTTTTCTCTCATTCATCGCGTTTCCCATCATCCAAAGTATCATAAATATGGCCGCATATTTCTACCTTTTTCTTCTCTTGCTGTGTGCAACAGGCTGCCATCACTTCCACATTGCACACATTATGCATCTGGTATGCGTGTTACTGCCGTTAGATGTAGGAAGACCGTCATGACTTCTGTTCCATGAGCAGGATTCTCGCTTCCAGTATCCATACCGGCAGTTGAAACGAGAGAGGCCGGAAAGTAAAAGGGTTGATAATGTACGGGTCAGACCTAGGGGCAGGGAGAAAGGTTAAGGGGTCCCATTGGTGAAGTTGTTGCAAATGTTGCAAGTGCAAGTGCAAGTGCAAGTGCAAGACAATATACTGTTCTTGGACACTTACAGGTGGCTTCATAATCAATGTCTCATCATCAGAGACCATCCTCTGGCAGCCATCACCTCCTGTCGGTCACTATGCCTTACTGCTCCAATTCTGATCTACATCTCTCCAGAACTCTTCTTACTAGGCTTGCTGCCACTAGCAATATGCCCATCTTCCACTTGCAAAAGTAAATTTCTGCAAACGGAGCATGCTGCAAGAAAAACGACAGGCATCTCTTGCTTTTGGACGTAGATGTCACAGGAGACATACGAGATCAAGGTTCCGCTCTTGCCGAACCATTCAAAGCTGGGATTCTTCTTTCTGCCATGAAGGAACCTGGTTCCGCTAGCTGGGATGAATAATCGTTGACGATACTAATCGGATCTGTCATGATTTTGCTCCTTGAGAAAATTCAGTTTCGCTTGACAATAGAAATATGGTGGTTAATGTCTTGGATTTGCCATCATTGGTGTGTGCTCTTAAGTAACAAGACTTCTTGAGGCAATCTCTATATTGTATCTTTGCTCATTATTCCTTCAAGTGAAGAGACTCTGGTCTGTGGACGATATGATGGTATAAAGTTTTCCTATGCTTTAGCCATTTACAAGGATACACATTTGCAGTAGATTCTGTGTGGGTTGCGGAAGGCAAATCGAGTTCAATTATCCGCAGCATCTCATCTCCTCCATCTATCCCATTCCCCCAGAGTCAGAGCATAAATACAGCAACTTCTCGAATGCAAAGCAACACGCCGGACGTACAAAAACTAAGGAGTTCCTGCTAGTAGAAGAGATATTAGCCCACACTCCCCAAACTTGCAATCCGATATCTCAATCTCAGACAAGCAATACAAGATAGAATAGAGTATTAAAGAGACAGTACTCACAAATATCACCACTAGTAAAAAACCAATTTCCAAGCTTCCTGCTCGAGAACCGAGTCTGCTACATCGGGATGTTCGATCTATTTTTGTAATATGTTAGATTTCTCATCTCATTTCCTTCCCCTTCCCCTTCCCCTTCCCCTTCCCCTTCCCCTTCCCCTTCCACGCAAAAACAAAATAAAAATACACACCTTCAACTCACTCCGCACCCTCATCACTTCCGCCATCGTCCCTCCAAATAATCTCTTTCCCTCTTCTATTTCTCTCTCCTTTTTTCTCTCTTCTTCTCTCGCTGCTTTGAGATCTTTCTTCGCTTTCTTGCGGAGGGCGTGGAAGAGAAATGGAGACGGTGTTGTGGATTCTGCGTGGGCGGCTTGGGGGTTAGGGTTGTTTTTGTGGGTTTTTGGTTTGCTGGGTTGGATGGGGGTGGTGCTGGAGATGGGGTGTTGGGGTTGAGAGGTGGGAGGTGAGAGGAGTTTGGGGGAGGGGGAGGATGGTTGGAGGGGTTGGTGGGTCATTGTTGTGGTTGAAAGGGAGGAGAAGGATGGGGTTGTTAGGATGCTCGAAGTGGTGATGGGGGTTTTTTTTGGAAAAGTGTAGTTGGACTTCGGAGGATAGTGCGATTATTTAGATTTAGTGTGGAGGATGAGGATATTTGGAATGTATGAGTGTAGGTGAGAACTCGAAAATGGAGTTTTAATTAGACCGGTCGAAGGTTTCAGGATATCAGAAATTTGATGAGGATTGGATGTGCAAGAAGTCACTTTTACGATTCAGACTTCACTTCAAGCAGAATAGTGTTCATGTTCATGATACAGACGATAATGATTCTTGGGTATCTTGTGGCATTTCTCTATAATATATGATATATGTAATCTATCCAGCCGCGAGAGCCAACCCCTCCATCCTCCTTCTCAAAGTCGAACTCTCTTCTTCATCTTCTACATCTACCTCTATCTCCATTTTCGGTCGATTCTTATTCAATCCCTCTAGTAAAACGCATGCCTTGCATATCTCTTGACTGGACATATATCCACATTTCTTACAGGTTCCCAGTGTTTGTTTTGTGAGTTTTCGACCATCCTTCTTGCCACCTTTTTGTGTTTGGGATTTGTCTATTCTATCGTGACGTTGACCGTTGGTGGTATTTAATGCGATGGATGTTACATCGATTTCTCTTCCCGAGGCTTCTTCGTCTGCTTGAAGTTTCTTTTCCATATCCGCCATTTCACCCCCACTTGATCGACCATTAGTTCCGCAACCTCCATTGCCTTCCTCCTCCTCATTGGTAGTTGCTAATGAGACTTTTTGACTCTTGCAGTGACTTATTCCGGTAACTTCTGCTGGTACTAACTTCGCCATGTCTTCTCCGCTGCGCACAACATCCAAGATGGCACTAGGTCGTACTCTCTCTAGATTCTTGATCAAACTTCGCGCGCTGCCTCTGAAAGCCTCGGGACTGTATAAACATTCCGTCGTGAAATAATCCAACTTCTTGTGATGCGCATAGAGCACAATCTCCTTCTCATACGCATATTTCAGAGGTTTGCTTCTACGCACCTCGCTCGATTCGTCACCGGTGACGATGCTAGTACTCCTCGCCAGCCTAGGCAAATCTCCGCGCAGCAGATTCATCAAAATAGTTTCTGCGACATCATCTGCATTATGTCCAGTAACCACATGGTTGATGCCCAGCATTTTTGCCCCTCGATCTAAAGCCTGTCTGCGAAAGACGCCACAATATGTACAATTCCCCTTCTTGCCTATTGTTTCGACTACTTGATCCATGGTCCATCCATATAGTTCATCATATCCTACAATCTTAAGAGCCATATCGTATTGGACCGCATTGCGCTTGACAGTTTCGAGGGAGTCATCGCGATAGCCTTTGATTCCTTCGTCGATACTTAGTAGAACGAGTTCGAGTCCGTAATTATGTCTTTCATTCAGAGTCTTGAGAACTGAAGCCAATACTGTTGAGTCTTTTCCTCCGGATGCTCCTATTGCGATTTTGTCGCCTGGTGAGAAGAGTGATGTAGAAGTAATTGTATGATGAATTTCTGCTTCAAAGATACTGATAAAACAGGCTTTACACAGTTTTTGATGATTCTTTGGTCGAATAATTAATGCTCTTGCAGTCTTGCAAATGGCACAAGGTGTTGGTGCCATCGTTATTCAAAATCAACTGTTGAAAGGCAAATATTGTCATAGAACTTCTTATCCACAAATCATCGCGGGGAATTAATAAAAATGTCGATAGTGAAGTTTATCAAACGGACAATCTGCCCGCTTCTCACGTGAGCAAAAGTCCAGAATCGCTTAGCGCGCCAAGATTTTCAAATCTCTAGCGCGCACATTGAATAATTCTCAAAATCGAGAAAATCTTTTCTTGTTGATATTATTCCTCTCGACGACAACTACGAATCGACAACTTCTCGCCGCTTCGAAATCGATCAATATGGTAAGCTATCAATGTTTTTGACTGTCTTTTTAATGAAATAATACGACTCGCCATCAGCTCTCGTACCTCTACGAGCAATCGCACGTCGAGATGCAATTTTCAATCAAATTACCTTTCGAGGTTTTTGATTTTGATTTGGCTTGAGCTATGTTCTGTGTAGCAATACCAGATGTAGTCTCTTTAGAGTTCAAAGAAGACACTTGGTGAACACTCGCTGATGTCTACTTTTCTCAATGACAGCCTCCAAAGTCCGGAAAGAAGGCGGCGCCAGCCCCATTCCCCCAGTCCAAAGCTGGTGCGGGATCAAAGAAGGCAGCCAAGGTACGTGAATTCCATCCTCGTTCTGACGTCCATCCAAATACTAATGCGAACAAGAACCCTCTCATCGAGAAGCGTACCCGTAACTTCGGTATCGGTCAAGACATCCAGCCCAGAAGAAATCTTTCCCGTATGGTGAAGTGGCCCGAGTATGTCCGTCTTCAACGCCAAAAGAAGATCTTGAACATGAGATTGAAGGTCCCACCTGCGATCGCTCAATTCCAACACGTTCTCGACCGCAACACCGCCGCCCAAGCCCTCAAGCTCCTCAACAAGTACCGCCCAGAGACCAAGCCTGAGAAGAAGGAGCGTCTCTTGAAGGAGGCCACCGCCATCAAGGAGGGAAAGAAGAAGGAAGACGTCAGCAAGAAGCCATACGCCGTCAAGTACGGTCTTAACCACGTTGTTGGTTTGATCGAAGCTAAGAAGGCCTCTTTGGTCCTCATCCCTAACGATGTTGACCCAATTGAGTTGGTTATCTTCCTTCCAGCTTTGTGCAAGAAGATGGGTGTCCCATACGCCATCATCAAGGGTAAGGCCAGACTCGGCACGGTCGTTCACAAGAAGACCGCTGCTGTTCTCGCTCTTACTGAGGTTCGCTCCGAGGACAAGTCCGAGTTGTCGAAATTGGTTCAAGCCATCAAGGAGGGACATGATGAGTCCGCTACCAGACACTGGGGAGGTGGAATCATGGGTGCCAAGGCTAACGCCCGCACTGAGAAGAAGCGCAAGGCCCTTGAGAGCGCTATCAAGATCTAAATATGATCATATAGTGACTTTTACATCCGGCGTTCTTTTATGATATTATGGCATGGCAGGGACACTTAGCTAGGCAAGCAGCTTAAGAAATCAAAATATCAAGGCTGTATGATACCATAATTTATTTGACTTTTTGATTTTGTTCAAACAGTACGTGTGTGTGCCCTTTGCAAATCTTTGTGATCTCTTTTTCATTTCCTTGTGTTACATCGGAATCTCTTCCCTTTCCCCGTCTCCCAAGAAAATTTAGTCAATTCTATCAAAATTTGATTCATCAAACTTCCACAAAGCAACTGGGATAATCCCATAATGGTTAGGTAAGGTTACATTACATTGCAATTTTGCCCAACTTCCAGCCAAGTCTATGTTTATGAAGAGAAAAATAGGAAAAAGGACGGAAGAATTTTTAGAATTTTCTTGGAAAGGGCTTGGGGAAACACCACCAAGAGTTGATAGCCACGGCAAAGCATGGGAAACCAAGGCAAGCTCCGGCACTCGGACGGACTGTCGGGATAATCGGTATTTTGGAGGTGTGGAATGAATCTTGGTATACCTTCATGTACGAAATGGATGGATCATGGATACGATGGATGAAATGGATCCGATGAATCATGGGTATGGAAATCGAGAAGTTCTCAGGGGAAGCTGTTCAAGAATGAAGATATATGGTTTTGTATGGAGAGATTAAATCTGGACCTGAGTAAATGGGATCAATGGCATTGTAATATCTCGGGAGTACGGCTTTATACTGGGGATTAATGTATGGAATTTGAGGGATATAGATACGATAGATATGAAGTTATATCGGAATGGAAGACGGAAGAGAGGGCGGAAGAGAAGGGGAGGGGAGAGAACGAGGGATGTACAGTATCATGTAACATGGCAATGAAGCCGACAAGCAAAGGTTGAAGGGAAGCAGCGAGAAAGGCAGAGGACGTAGGAAATGGTAAGAGATGAATGATACTTTGACACTGTCTGGACTCTGGACTCTGGACTCTGGTATGATACACTTGGATGGATCCGATGCGTCACAAGTGATTGTTTGATACTCTGTGGCTTTTTCCCCTTCCGGAGATCTTGGGAATGATCAGACAGACATGGATTGTTTGTGAGTCGTGACAAACTTTGTGTGTGGTGTTTGTTGTCTTTACATTGGGTGGAATCGTGGATGGATGATGGATTTACCTAATCATTGCATATACCTAGTATATATAATATAATAAATACCATGAAGAAAAATAATCATCATATATATTATACATGTATACATATATACATATATACATATATACATATATCATCCAGCTTTCAAATTTCCACACTACACCACACCACACCACATCACATACATCACGATTCACATCACATCACTTCCCTCCCATCCCATCACTTCCCATCCCTTCCCTTCCCACGAATTGAATTGAGTAATTCCAATTGGCCAACTCTTATCGAGAAAAAATAAAATAGATTCTCTCTTATCGTACCAGTTGAAAACCCCCGGCTCCTTGGTTTCTTGGTATGTATGTATGTATGTACATATGTATGACTGACTGGTCACTGGCTGGCTGGATGGATGGATCACTTGGTTCGCGTTCTTTGAATTCGAATCTTATTATATTTTATTATTATTATTATTATTATTATTAGTTATTAGTCTTCTCTCTAATTCCACTAGCTCCACCAAGTTTGTTTCTGAGTTTGAACTTTGAACGTGCTGAAGTCTCCATTTCACTCAATTCGGTCCCCTCAACACTTTTGAAGAAAACTAAATGTGCTAAGATCGGCACCGTTCAAAACTTATTACTCATATATTCTGCTCCCCATATTTCAATCTATCTCGTCGTAAAATCAATCCTACGCAATACTCCGTACAATCGCATCGAGTTCCTAAATACCTCCCTCCTATTCTGGATACCTACCATATTGAAATACGATACTTGACGATTACGAAGATTAGGAGATTCTCTATAAAAGAAGCGGAGAGAGTCTTTGTGAAATTAAGAAGAAGGAAGAATTTCAATTGATAAGAAAGAAGTTTGAGAAATTGTTACAAGAATTATAATGGGCTCTGGTAATTATCCCCCTCTTACAATTGTTCAACCATCTCTTGTATACTCTCTTGTTACATCTAGGACTGTATACAGAGACAAGACAAAAGAAGGCTCATGACGCTCATCCTAACAATCCCATAGAAACTCCCTTCGATTATGCCTTGAGCTCCAACGCCGCATGGGCAGGCTATAAGAGCCATCAAAACCCCAAATTCTTCCCTACTATGGCCCAAGGCCAAACTCCCAGCATCCGTAAGTCCTCCCACCTACGCTTCACAGACCCCGCTCTCTTTACCCCCTTCCCCGCGGGTAAACAACAGTCCTAACGCCCCCCAGTCTGGCTCGGCTGCTCTGACTCCCGTGTGCCCGAAACCACCGTTCTCGGTCTCCAACCCGGTGATGTCTTCGTCCATCGTAATATCGCCAATATCGTCTCGCCTACCGATATCAATTCCTCGGCCGTCATCGAATATGCCGTTGCGCATCTGAAGGTATCGCATATTGTTTTGTGCGGGCACACTTGCTGCGGTGGTGCTGCTGCTGCGTTGGGTGGTGCAAGGGTAGGCGGAGTTTTGGATACTTGGCTTGCGCCGCTCAAGGCATTGAGTAAATTGCACGAGAAAGAATTGAAGGGAATCAAGGAAGATTCCGCAAGGGCAGTCCGTCTAGCCGAGTTGAATGTTGCGAAAGGAGTGGAGGTGCTTATGGGAAATGTGGTTGTGGAAGAGGCGGTCCGTGAGAGGGGATTGAAGGTTCATGGTGTTGTGTATGATATTGGCTGTGGAAAGATTCGGGATCTGGGTGTAGGAAATTGCAATGATGAGGAGGAGGAAGAAGAAGTTGCCGGGACAGATGGAGCCACGGAGTCGAAAGGAGCAAAGGAGTTGGTCCAAGGTGCGCATGGAATCCTGGTTTTTGGAAAGGGGGGAGCAACGCTCAGTACCGCATAATGGGGATGAAATGTATGGATAGATGAGTTTTGGATACGCACACATACATGTTATGCTGTGTAGAATGAGTGTGAAGGGAAAGGAAGACGGCAATGGGAGTTTGAGGCAAGGCGGGTTTTTGTTTAAATCGAGCAAAGATGAAAGGAGAGCTGTTTGGGAATTAGATCGATTAGAAAGTCGAAAACAATGAATGTCATTTAATAAATCATCAAAAAATCACAATCATATGATATGGTCATCGCATAGTCTACCTAGGTATGCATTGGATAATTATCCCTGTACAAAATTGTGGAAGATGCAAACAGGAACTTTAGAAGTACCATTGATATCAGATATCAGAGCAATCAGAGCAATGAAGTATCAGATCAATATCTGCATTTTTCTACCTTTCCTCGTCGGGTTTTGGAGTCATCTAGGTAGGGTGAATGCTTGAAGAAGCACCGTTGTTAGTATAGCAAAGTCTGTAATGCTTCCTTTTCTTTCTTTTACAAGGACTAGATGAAATTGAATCGGATCACTGGATTAAATTGGACGGGATTATAATAGAACAAACCATCTACTAAGTACCTAAGTACCTAGGTAGCATTCTCATATCGAATTGGAAGTTGGAAGTTGGAAGTAGGAAGTAGGAAGTAGGAATGCCATGCTATGTTATACCATATAGATTCATTATATTCATTATATTCATCCCATCATCACATCTTCACATTTCCATACTCCTTCCTCTCATATCCTCCTATATCTCTTCTTGAAGTCTCGATGTTTCTAGAGTTTTGAAGGATTTCAAGGTTCCTAGGGGTTTCAAGGTTTCAAGGTTTCAAGGTTTCAAGATTTCAAGGTTTCAAGGTTGATTGATGGATGGCCTTTATTCTCTCGAGTTTTGAAGCTCGGAGCTCGGAGCTCGGAACTCGGAACTCGGAACTTGGGATTTGTCGATTTCCAGATCGATGTAAGATACCACCAGGTGTACTAGATACCCATATTCTTCACTCCCTACTCCCTACTCCCTACTCTTCACTCCCACCAATCCAAACATCAGATTTGAGATTATAACAAAGTGATGCTTGAAGTCTTGAACCCTGGAAAGGGGGAACAGAGCGAGATCGCTCAGTAATAAAACTTCTTAGTTCCTAGATATTTGAGTTTGGATTTGCATTTTGTTTTGTTTTTGTTGGTTCGGGTATGAAGGAGTGTGGGCAGTCTTTGATCTTGCTTGGAAAGGGTTGTATTAAACCACTTGACTTCTCGATGCCGCGAGAGATATACATATTTGGAAGACCGAAGGATGGAAGATGGTAGAAGTGAAGAATTGGATGTAGATACATTCGGAAAGTGAAAATGAGGATTCCATATTGGAGTCTTCCTTTAGAATAGTTTCTCGCATAGGGTGTAAGTATGATAAGTATGTTGAATATGATATCCTCTTATTTTGAATTGTTCTCTTCTTTCAAAACTCATGTGGTATCTATTGTAACGCATTAACATGGTTTCTCGTTCCGAATCTATTTTTTTGTAACTTCAGTATTTCCCTGTCTCATATGCATCTCGTTATCTCAAAAGCCTTCTACAGAAACACCCACCCCCTTTTCCCTCGCTAACTTAATTAACTCCGCCCCAACCACCAAATCCATAAGACCCATCCCCACACTCTTATATATCACATTCCCGTTCCTCAACCATCGACTCATTGAATCTTCCTTTTCTGTCTGTACCCCCTTTCCTAACATTCCTAATGTACCACTTGAATTAGTAGTATTTGTGCTTGTAGATCCTGTTCTGGGTTTGCGGAACGAGAAAGAAGATGTACGAGAAGGACTGCGAGAGGATGAAGGAGATGTGGAATTTTCGGAGTGAAACATGCTGGCTATGCTGCGAGCCAGAGGCGGAGAGGTGGGAGAGAGTGGTGAGCCTGGGGTTGGTGTTGCGTCACCGTTGCCAGTTGCGTCAATGTGTAAATTATGGAGGTCGAGTGAGCTACGTGGAGATTCATCTGAATCATCAATGGCAGATGAACAATTGAGAGAATCAATTCCATGGGACAGCATGACCAATTCGCCCAATTCAACCAAATTCTTTGCCGAAACATTGCCTTGAATTATTTCACCTGCTTCTTGTTTGCATCCGTCTATCGTATCAACTACGATTACCCCGCCTTCTTCGGCATGCCTATGAAAATGATGGCCACTTCCATGAACTTTAACTGCTTGCGCCACAACCTCAAGAGGTATTTCGATCATATGAGGTTTATAACTACCTATGGCGACAATAAGCCGCCCCTTCTTCCTACCTTCTGTATTTGTTAAAATAGAATGAGGGAATAAAGGCGAGGTTGATGGAGTTGTGCAAAAGATAACATCCGAAGCTCGAATGTATTCTTTCTCGAGACGAGCAAATTCTCCATAGGCGGGGCTAAGAACAGAGAACTTTACATTGCTCCAACCTTCAAGTTCCTTCGTAGCAGTAGGTACTTCGAGAAATGCTTTCATTAGATTGCGCACCCGGTCCGTAAAGGCGCGAGATATGATATTTACTTGTTTTATAGTCGGGCCGCGGAGAATGAGAGCGAGACGAACGTGCCAAAACGCTTGCTTTCCAGCACCAAATACTGTTATAGTTTTGACCTTGGTACGGGGTGTAATGAGAAGGGAGGAAGCTAGAGCTGTGCGAAAAGCAGTGGTCTCTGATGCATTGAGAAAGCCGAACGGCAACCCTGTTTTATCCATGAGTGTAAGAGAACCTTGAGGAGTGCTTGGAGTTTTAGTCGATGAAGAGGTGGATATGGAGTCCGAGTCCGAAGATTCATTGGAAGAACCTGGCTGAGGAAGAGTAACAACTGTGATTGTTAAAACCTGCTGTTACAATGTAACCAAGAAAGGGGGTTTACCTTTGATTCCAATACCCGCACATGCAGTAGAGGGCATGAATAGTGTTGTCCTTTTATGCTTTGACTCAAGAACTGTTCTTCTAGGCTGATGCAAACTGCAGCAGTCATCATCCTGAGTTCCTGTAGAATACTCATGAAGAGCTCTTCTCATCTGACCCTGAAACTTTTCCAGATCTTTCAGAGTGAGGTCTTGGAGAAGGTTTTTGATATCCGAGTCTGTTAACACGGTGAGAGACATTTTAGAAGCTATGTATGATCTGTTTCCACCGTTGAGTTTCTACCGTATGGCGTACTTGGAATTGTTGTAGTTTTCCTCGAGCAAATACATGAATGGATCAACGAAAGAGAAGTTTGTTTAGAAGCCAAGACTTGAATTACTTAAGCTTCAAGCAAGTTGATTACAATGTACGAAGTAGGTATGTAAAGTACAAAGCAAGGGTTCATTCTCACGGAATTACGAAGGTGGGATGGGATGAGGATGCTTATCAGGGCCCTTTATCTTAGCTCGAGCGGGGTTAGTCGGATATAAAATCCGTCAAAATTCATATTGACCCGTTCATCAAAAAGTACCAGACATATCATATCTATTTACTATGCAGTAGTACACATAGCTTTTCTACACACATTCTTGAAACCATTCTACTGAAAGTCTTACAATACTTTCAAAACTTCACAGTATATCAACCTTGATTATCATTCTCAACCCTCTTGACAACAAGCCAGGTGAGCTGAAAAGGGACAATGTGAAATGCTCGGGTTATAGATCCATCTTCCATAATTCCCCAGGTCAATTTCAAATGCACCAGCGAATGTCACGATGAGAAAAGAGAATGGACGACAAAGGAGAAGGTGCTATGGGAATCACAGGCCCAGATTACATCACCACCATATGGAATATCGGATCTGGAAAGCGGCAGCAGCTCAATTGTGGTTCAATGAGGGGTAGCTCCACATGGATTGACAAATAAATCTCATCTGCAGATATCTAGATTATTAATTCATCGAGTCATTCCAAAGGTCCAGGAAGTATTGTCTCTCCGTCTCACAGTTTTTTTTCTTCCGGAACTTCATATTCGTGGTCAAAGGCTTTCGCAGAAAATCATAGTTGGTACGACATGTCGGCCCCCAAAGAACTCAAGATGGAATACACAAGACTCGGTAATTCGGGATTAAAGATATCCAAGGTTATCTTTGGTGCCATGTCTTTTGGATCATCTGAATGGCAAGACTGGGTAGCTATTCCTCAATTTGATTTGTTACCAAGTATCATGCTAACATCGTAAGGTACTTAACGAGGACGAAGCTCTTCCACTATTGAAACACGCATACGATCTCGGGCTGAATACATGGGACACTGCAGATACTTACTCAACGGAAGATCCGAGGAAATCATCGGAAAAACATTGAAGCAATACTCAATTCCAAGAAACAAGGTTGTTATTCTTAGTAAATGCTATTTCGGTGTTGCAGAAGATGGAACACAACCACACATTTCGACGCTTCGCACAAATGATGGAGAGATGGTCAACCGGGCTGGCTTGAGCAGAAAGCATATTCTCGATGCTGTGGACAACAGCGTTGCTCGATTGGGAACACATATCGATGTCCTGCAGATTCACAGACTCGATCGCGATACTCCCAGGGAGGAAATTATGAGAGCCTTGAATGATGTTGTGGAAAGTGGCAAAGTTCGGTATATTGGTGCAAGCAGTGTAAGTTGGATGAATGCATCATAAGATTAACAGTGGAGACTTACATATGGTAGATGGCTGCATGGGAATTCCAAACACTACAAAATATCGCAGAGAAGAAAGGCTGGCACAAATTTATCTCCATGCAAAACTATTACAACTTGCTTTACCGTGAAGAAGGTATGTTTCTCACTCATCCCTATACGCTTTCAAGATACTTATACAATTTGCAATTAGAACGAGAAATGATTCCATACTGTAGAGACGTTGGTGTTGGACTTATTCCATGGAGCCCAATTGCCCGAGGGGCACTTGCTCGTCCTTTCAATGATCGAGGCACGAAGCGTGAAAATAGTGATATGATGCTCAAGGCTTTGATCCGTAGCAAAGAGACTGAAATCGATAAAATCGTCATTAATCGTGCTGAGGAGATTGCAAAGAAGAATGGAGTTAGCATGGCAACTATAGCTATTGCTTGGTGTCTTAGCAAGGACAGTGTCAATCCAATTATTGGTTTGAGTAGCAAAGAGAGAATTGAGCAAGCAGTAGAGGCCGTCAAATTCGCCAGCTCTGGGAAATTGACTGCAGAGGACATTACATATCTTGAGGAAGGCTACGCACCTAAGGTTGTACAAGGTTATTAAAATATATTGAATGGCATCCATGTGGCTTGCAAGGACAGGAATCACAACCGGGTCCATGTACTTACGTTGTCATACCTTTCTTTTGGTCCAACAAAGAATGCCATTCATATCACAAACAGGTGATTCATGCTTTGTCGTTTATCATTTCTATATTGGATTTCTTTTCATTGTCCATTCAAATTTCATGAATCGATTCTCCGACTTGATGTATGTCAGATATCAGAAACGATGAAGGTTACAAAACTATCGCTGTCATGGTGAATCAAAATTTCTCAACTATTGATTACCGTCAGTCATCTTGCTCCCACACTACTAGGAACTACATTCTTGCAAAGTAATGATCAACATGATTATTAATTTCTCGGAAGACGCCCTTATTTATATATACAATCCTTGCGTTTCACCACATCATATTAGAGTGACTTGAAGTCCATACAAGGTTCTTATAGTATCATAGTAAGCCTCGCTCGATTACAATTCATCTGCTTTCGGTCCCAAACTCACGAGTCGGCTCGGGATTCTAGTCTGGGCAAGCTTTCCCCTGATCTCACTAGTTCTTGTTCGCCTCCTAGTGGGGTAAAAAGTGGCATCGTCAGAACTGATAAGAGAGGGGTCGGAAAGTATGACCAATATAGGACTCATCAAAGGAAGCAGCGTTGCTGTGCAACCACATCTCCCAAATTAATTACATATCGTATACTGTATGCGACAACAACATTCAGCCAATATATCGTACATTCACTTGCCAAGAGGCGAAAGAATCATTCCGAGGCCTCCAATAAGCTGTTGAGAGTCCTCAGATGTGGATCAGCAGATAACCGTCCCCCACTTTATCTTGATTATATTCTTCTTCTGTTTGATAGGATTTAGATCTTTCCTATACACTGCTTGAGTACAGTTACAAAGCTTTTTGGTTGAGGTCCAAGGCAAGAAGTACTTCTAGAAACCCATCATCATGGTTGCCATCTCTAGTTTGGGATTTGCAGGTCTCTTGATTGGTCTCATATGGAGGTTCATCATCTATCCTGCATTTATCTCACCTTTGGCAAAGGTTCCAAATGCACACTGGTCTTCTCCATTTTCTCCTACCTGGATTCTCTTTCAGCGATTTCGATGTCGGGAAAATAGGACGGTTCATGCGCTACACAGACAACTGGGTCCCTTAATTCGACTAGGTCCGAATGAGCTCTCTACTAATGATGTAGAGGGCATTCGAACTGTATATGGAGGTGGGTTTGAAAAGGGGAAGTGGTATTCTTTCTTTGATAATTTTGGGTAATTCATTTCCCTGCAAAAAATTTGCGTGAAATTCTCTAACCACGTGGTAGTATCCCATGTATGTTTTCAACGCTCCCCTCGAAGAATCATTCTTCTCGAAAGAGAATGATTTCGAATACCTACTCAAAGTCTACATTATTATCGTCATCTGCCTTGGCTGAACAAGCGAGAGTCATTCTTTATGAACGTCTTCTACCTGCTATCTCAAACTTGGCCTCGTCTTCAAGTCCTCACGGAGTTGACGTTTACGATTTATTTAATGGCACTACTATGGACTTCGTCTCTTCATACCTATTTGGACTCAAGAATAGTGCCAACTTTATTAAAGATGTCTCATATAGAAGGCATTGGATGAGACTTTACCAAGGCCGCCATCGTTATACTTTCTATTCTCAAGAACTTCCCCGCCTCACTCGTTTCATCAATGCTTACATATATCGCATCGTCCCCACATTTGTCGATTCCGCCAATGATGAATTGGAAGAATGGTGTCAACATCGCTGTGAAGCTACTGCCAAATTTCTCAAGGAGGGCGGAACATGGGACATGGAACCTGGCAATGAACCGGTAGTCTACAACGCGATGGTATCTGGCATTGAGAAAGAAAGTAAAATGCGTGGTGCGGACTCCGTTCTCAAGGAGGAAACACTCAGGTTTCCAGATCGTAGTATATACAGTGAGATGATCGATCATCTTGCTGCTGGCCACGAAACCGCAGGCATAACGGTTACATATTTGGCATGGCACTTATCTATCGATCCCATGCTTCAAAAATCTTTAAGAGAGGAACTTCTGACTCTTTCACCCAATATGCTTTTCTCGCCCACATCTACATCCTCTAAACCTCCAACAATCCCCGATCGTAAAGAACTCGATGCTCTTCCCATCCTCCACGCAGTCCTAATGGAAACTCTTCGTCTCCGCGCTGCTATTCCAGGTGGTCTTCCCCGAATGACTCCATATCCTAGTTGCGATATTGGCGCCTACAAGAATATTCCTGGTGGTGTTAGAATCGGTGCGCAAGCTCACAGTGTCCATCGAAACGAACAGGTTTTCCCAGAGCCCGAGAGATTCGACTACATGCGATGGATGGAGGGAAATTGTATGACGGAGGAGCAGAAACGTGAGAGGGATAGGACGTTTTGGGCTTTTAGTAGTGGGGGAAGGATGTGTATTGGGAGCAATTTTGCTATGCTTGGTTAGTTTCTCCAGCTCTTTTATCTTTGGTTCTTGCCTCGTTCTGTATCTTTCATTTTCGTGCCAACTGCTTTTTCTCCTCTTCGAGCGAAGGAATAAAAAGAGCTAACCATCATTCTAGAAATCAAACTCATAGTAGCGGCCATCTACACCAGTTTCAGCACTTTGGTCATAAATGACGATGGTGTCGATCAGATGGATGGATACACCTGCGGTCCATCTGCTGGCAAACTCCATCTTCGATTCGAGCATGCTCCTGCTCCATCGGTCGTTGAGAATTGATATTTCAAAGACAATATATACCCATACACGGATGGTGGATATAACTTTATTTTTAGGCGTTGTATTTTGTTGATGCAGTTGAATCGCGGTGGTCTGCCATTTTGAAAACCCCAGTTCTTTAAGATCTCTTTTAACGATATTTATTCGATGAACTTAGATATATATCTCGCATCATTGATCGTGTTACTTCGGGTGATATTCCAGTGGGAGCGGTGAAACTTCTATATACACACAAGATTACCAGACTTCACCACCATCACTTCTTTTCTCAGCCAAACGTCCTCTAGGTTTGTCAATTCATAATCTATAAGCATATATGACTCTATCTCCTCTCGAAATTCAAAATACACTCCTGACCTCTCGGTCTACTAGATATAATCTGATCTTCCATCTCCATATCTGCTTCGTATCCTTCTTTTATCCTCGTTCTATACTGCGTATAGATTCTCTGTATGAGATGACGCATTTCTGCTAGTGCTAGACTGTGTGGGAAATGGGTATTAGTTTTGTATTACCATATATCGCACATTATTTATGTCCCCTCTCGGTCTCGATGGAAAGAAAAATTCAAAAAATAGGAAAGAAAATAGTAGAAAAGAAGAAAAAGTAAACATACTCTCTCCCCGTACACGCTCTTCCTCCTTTCCCAAAAGCCAAAAAACCCCTCTCCATCTCTCTCACTCTATCTTCATCCACAAGCCATCGTTCTGGAGAGAATAACTCGGCGTCATCGCCGAATATCGCGGTGTTCCGATGGAGACTCCATGCTTGGACACTTACGGTTGAGTTTGGGGGGATGAGATATTGATCGATGATTCTAGGCTTGGATGATGGTGTGAGACGGGGCTGGGACATGGGGATTGGGGGGTAGAGACGGAGGGTTTCGGTGATGATGGCGTCGAGGTAGCGGGTGGATGGTTCTTTGGATTTCGGGGTGTTCTGGAGATGAGAGGTAAGGGAACCGTGGAGTTTTTCTTGGATGGATAGGTGGAAGGGAAGGGAGAGGGTGTGTAGGAGGTAGGTGAGAGATGCGCCCGTGGTGTCGATACCAGCAGCTAGATGGTCTAGTATCTCGGCTGCGTTTTGGGTTTCTGAAAGGGGGGGCGAAGCGTGTTGGAGGGCGTGGAGGAGATTGTGTGGTTGTTGGGCTGGGTGGAGGCATGAGGAGAGGATGTATGTATTGGTCAAAGGAGTGGAGCGTTGGGGAAAGAGGGGGAGAAAGAAGGTGGAGAGGGGTTGGAGGTAAAGGGTTAGAAGTTGGTCTGTGAGGGTGTGAGATTGGAAAGCCGAGAGAGTATTTTGAGGGGATTATAGAGGGGAGTGTTCAGTAGAAGTAGAGGCAAAAAAACTTACTCTTGAGACTTGAGTGATACGTCATCTCTTCCATTATCTCCATACCAGCTTTCTCTTCGATAGATTTGATCCCCATTTTTCCGAGTAAAAAGTGGCTGGCACAATCTAGTGCAAAACAATGTGCATATCTCTGTTATTTTGTTAACGGTCATCTTCCACACTCGGAAAAAGTACACAGATTTTTAGAGAAAATTATAACTCACATAAACATCAATGAATCCATTCTCTGAGTCCTCAACTTTTCGAAGGAATGCTTGACTTCTTTCTTCAATATCATCCATGATAGCAGATTTGAGGACCTCGGAATTTCGGTATGGCTTTGCGATATTCTTCTTCTTTTCTCTATGCTTCGAGTTGGTTGAAAGTAATTAGTACCGTTACTGTCCTATTTCTCTGTTTCATTTTTGGCTGAAAAGATTCTAGACCTGTGAGATCAAATATGATGATAGTAATTTTGCAATCCGTTCCCTCCTTTCCAGCCCAACTTTCCAAAACATCCACAACACAAATGTTCCAACAGGGGAAGAAAAAAAAAGAGAAACGTACCTCCAACCTATTTTCTGTGGAAAAAGTAGTTCTAACACTTAATTGTCTGAAAAGTCTATAAAATCCTGTTTTATCTAACTCTCCTCCCTCGTTTCCATAGACACCTTTCACCCCTTCGCTCCCGCAAAAAGCGAATTCTTTTACACCGATTCGAACGCTATCTCCGTATTTCTTGTGGAGATTATGGATATATATTCGTCGATTACCATTCCATTCATGGTATTTTAGGACTAAGTTTGTGAGATGTGTGTACCATGGGCCCGGGGGAAGGTTTGAGTTTTGGGTATTGAGAAGGATGGGGAGGAGGATGATGGCTAGGTAGATGAAGGGAGTATAGATGAGGAGGAGAACGAAGAGGCTTGTCAGGTTTAGAGGCATGAAGAGTAATGAAAAAGTTGGGCTGTGAGAGGGAATTTCTAGCATGGTTTTTGTAATTATGGGCTGGGTACTGTACAACATGGACAAACAGACAGGGGAACGATCAAATATCAGGAACAGGAGCTTCGTCGGAGCTATACATGAGCCATATGCAATCAGAACTCTTTGATATAGGTATTTCGAGGTGAATTCACAAAGAGAAAGTATGGATTTCGTAGTTTCCTTGCATATCAGTGTGGGGAAAGGTCCCTGGTGGTCGGATAATCGACTTACATAAGCAAGCAGATTCTTGTTTCTATTGAAAAAGAAGACTTCGGAAGAGAGTGTTGAATACAAAGATCTAACACCCG
Organism: Botryotinia globosa; assembly: GCA_014898425.1. NCBI lineage: Eukaryota > Fungi > Ascomycota > Leotiomycetes > Helotiales > Sclerotiniaceae > Botryotinia > Botryotinia globosa. The sequence continues at coordinate 1,168,769 of RCSZ01000002.1, forward strand.
AATATTCAAAGAATAGAAGAAGATCCTCATGCTTCAACCTGGCTGTCATAAATCCCGAAACGCCATTCTAGAGAAAACGAAGGGCACTTGAGTTTGTAAAAATACTACAATTCGCTACTGTAGCACATAGTTCACGCAACCCCTTGTTCGTCCACCCTCACACCATCCATGTAAACGGATAATGACTAGATGGGAACGACGCCGGATCAAATGCAACTGCGACCGAAGACAAGATATCTTCAAGGTTATGGCAGACGTGGGTCAACGGAGGATGTTTAGAGCGGCAAGTCTGTGTACTGAATCTGGACATTCAAAGTCTTTGCCCCTACAGTAAGTACCTCGTTTGTGCAGAGAGTGTTCGCCTCTTTGTCCAAAATTTTCAAGGTTCCAGAAGTATGTGATTCCAATGTGGTTTTTAGACACAATCGACATTCAAAAAATCTCCTGGCTATAAATCAAGTGAATTTCTGCTTTGTATTTCGATCTGATTCTGAAATCACTCACTACTCTATTTTCAATTCTATAGCTGCTACTTTACTGTTTCCCTTATCTCTTTACTACCTGGACAATATTCAATATCCTCAAGCTATGGATATCTCCAACTTGAACACCAAGGCTCAGATCCTCGTTCAAACCCTTACCAACCAAGTATGTCAACAGCATGGCAGTAGCAGCATGTCTACTGCCATCTACGAGACGGCCTGGTTGTTGATGATAACTTGTCGTACAGATCTAGGGGTGCTCTTCCTGTTCCCGGAATTTTTTTCAGTATATTTTGGAATCACAAGCCCAAGACGGCGGCTGGGAAACTTATGCATTTACTTTAGATGGCATACTGAACACTGCTGCTGCATTGCTCTCAATCATCAGGTTTTCGACTACTCAGAACTCCAATTTTAGTGGTCTGGATTTGGGTCCCCGCTTTACTTCGGCTACCAATCGCCTTATGATCCAGCTGCAGACATGGGACGTTGAAACCATGTGGGATTTGAGATACTCGTACCAGCTCTTCTCGACATGTTAGAAGAGTACAATATCTAAATTGAGTTCACTAGAAGATCCGCCTTGCAATCGCTGAGGGATATCAAAATGGCGAAGTTCCACCCTGAGGTTCTTTATAGACCTACCAAAACCACCCTTTTGCATTCCTTGGAGGCCTTCATTGGCAAAATTGATTTCGATCGCATAGTTCATCACAAGATACACGGTCATTTCATGGCTTCTCCGTCTTCCACGGCGGCCTACCTAATGAATTGTTCGGTTTGGGACCAGGAAACAGAAGTATACCTGAGAAGCGCTATCACCAACAGTATAGAAGAGGCACTGGAAGTGTGCCATGCGCATTCCCAATCACAATCTTCGAAACGACTTGGGCAAGAGTCCTGCGAATTATGGAGAATTGAGGAATTCACATGTTGACTGTTGCCTGCATAGATTCTCTCAACCTTGTTGAAATCTCATTTCTCAAATAGCGTGCTGCGCCCGTATAACTTGAATATCCTATCAGAGTTCCTGAAGAAGGAATTCCAGGTACAAGAGGGTATTGTTGGATTCGGTGAATATTACTAGCAAACATGATACCATTGGTAAATGAAGCCAGCTAATTCAATCAGCTCCGTTGGTTCTCGCTGATGCCAATGACACTGCCAAGACAATCGACACGTTGAATCTACTTGGAGATCTCGTAAGGCCGGATAAAATGATATCAACTTACGAGACCGCAACCCATTTCCAAACATATGGATCCGAACGAACCGCTAGCTTCAGTGCGAACTGTAACGTTCTCAGTGCTTTACTCAATGTAAGAGACCCATCTTGTTACATAAAGCAGATAGGGAAAGCAGCCTCTTTCCTATACAAAGCATGGTCTCTTGGGAAAGTTCAAGACAAATGGGTATGCATAATTCCGGTCCGTCTTCCCGAATCTTTCATGTCGACCATCTTAGAATTTGTCTGTTCATTACTCGATGATGCTCTTAACTCAACCACTTCGCAGGCTTCTTCAATTGTGGAGTCATGGAAAGCTATCTTCTCTGCTAGTAGACCTGGTAAGAGAAGTTCCTCTTATGCTAATGCAAGTGTTTATTCGAACGTTATACTCACAAAATAAAGATGGCTCATGGGGACAGTCATGCGAGACTAGTTCACATGCCTTACTTACATTGACCAATTCTTCCCCCTTCCCTTGGTCTCAAAATATGGCCCCCAAAGTCATAGAATCGATCCAAAAATGTCGAGAATATCTCGCCAGCAACAGTAAGCATTGGGGCGACAAGAATTATATTTGGGTTAGGTGACTTATGGCTCTGGGCTTTTGTCTCAGGCGTACTGCATCGCTGCATATAACGAGGCTCTAGACTTTTCTAATGGCTCTCATTCATGGTCGAGGGACCTTATCGAACTCACGAACGTCGATCAAAGCGCAGTGAAAAGGTTCACAAGATTCTTCTCGAAGCTTCCAATCTTTAGTCAAGTCCCTGAATGGGCAATACAAGCATCCATCATCGAAGGATACCGGTTTCTTCTAAGACTCAACGAAGCCAGACATATGGTTTTTCCACGCGAGAATATGACGAAGGATTCGTATTTAGAATATATCCCCATTACTTGGACCATCTGCAACATTTATTCTGGCGCACTTTTGTCGAATGAACTCTTGTGGGATATGATGACAGTACCCATGCTAAATTACCAGGTTGATGAATTCATGGAAACCGCCGTCCATGATACATTCAAGAACGACCTCGAATCCGCCAAGTGTATGATTCGTCGAATTACTATTCAATCAGAGAAGAAAGCTCACGGAAATATCAACGGCAAACCTCAGTCAGATCAAAGCGACGCTGTTACAATTGCAGAAAAGCTGGAGACTATCGAAATCAATGGTATCAACGCCAACCACGATGTGGAAAAGACCCTCCAGGATTTTGTATCTAATATCCTCAGTAATCCCAAGGTCAATCCTCAACAGGATGGCCTTGCCCGAGAGTTGGAGTCTTTTATCATGGCACACTTGGACCAGATTCACGACAATAGGGTGCTTGGTGAGCACAATCCGCCCGACAGCCAGCTAGTAGAAGTTATCAACTTCGCCAAATCTGGGCAGACGTATTTTGACTGGGTCCATACCACTTCCGCTGCGCACACATCATGCCTATATTCATTTTCTTACTTTTCATGCCTTATTTTTGCCAAACCAAGCCGCCACGGATTTTCTCAGCCATACAACAGAAATATCTTGCCCCGGATTTTCGCGGTCACTTGGCTACTACGTGCCGCCAATACAATGACCTTGGATCGGTTAGTCGAGATAGGCTAAAGCAAAATCTCGACAGTATTAACTTCCATGAATTCAACTTTTGTGGGGGCACACGTGCGGAATTTTTTTCAACTGGTAGTATCCATGCAGATGAGACCCAGAGGAAAGCTGCGTTATACAAGATGGTAGAATATGAAAGGGCGTGTATGAGTACAGCTGTCAAGGAGCTCAGCAAGACGCTTGATGGATATACAAAGACCGCATTCCAGGGGTTTGTGTATGTTACAGATCTATATGGGCAAATCTATGTTACTCGAGACATTACGAGTAGAATACACTGAACACAGTCTTTCACTTATTCACATGATAGATGCGTTTTCTCTGCGAATGGCTATTTATTAGTTGCTGGTCTAGGTACCTAATTTACCATATAGCTCTGTTGAACCACAAATCTACCTTTGCTTTCACTTCTTTCAAAGACTCAACTCTTGCGTGTCGGCTCTGGCAACTGAAATTAGGTATTTCGTTAAGTTTCGGAAGGCCAAATGACGACATATTTCCTTCATTCATCGTGTCTATATATGTCCCTGGGACTACCGTTGCACCACCGTTGGACCGATGCCTGTTTCTAGTCACCCAAAGATACTAAGACAAGCCAACTTTAAGCAGATAACTATACCTATCTAAAGTACGGGGCTGTTACATATATTTCACAGTTTTACTATAAGAATAGGTGCTGGGATTCTTCTTTGTTTTGCGGTGTTACCCGCTTTGTGATCAATATGCGCGGCTAATTCGAATGGATAGTTTCTAGGAATAATCTACACTATTGATGACTTTACTCAATATGCAACTTTTACACCCTAAGTTACACGGCTTATTTAGTCAGATGAATCTGGCATCGGGCGAGCTTCTTTTGTTAGCAGGTTCATTCTTCTGATGTTCCATCATGGAAGATCTCGTTCATCTTGCTAAGCAACCGGTGTTCAGAGCTCTGAGCGTCGGCTGGGATGTTTCTGATCTGACCTTTATTGTTTTAGGCATGTGCTTCATTCTGTTGGCGCTTCTGGAGTTCGGTGAGACTTTACAAATGCGGTTCCCGGTAAGCACCGAAACAGTGAACGCAATCCAGACTGCAGACTCCTCTTATAATAAAATGAAATTTGAGGCCTTTTTTAATTTTATTCATAAATATCTATTAGAAAGAAGTTGTAGAATTCATTAATCAAGTGCTAAAGGAGCTAATAGACCGCCATATAATCGGATGTATCAGTATGCGGATCCCAATCTTTCCAATGACTGACCATGCTAATGTTCTTTACAATGGTTGATGTATATGGCATTGGCCGTCACATATGGGACTTCGTACCCACGTATATCGGGCGCACAATGTAGGGTCTTCGTTATTTTCTCCAGATCAAGCTAATCAAGAGAAAGCTTCAATTCATCGGAAACATGATCTACTTGCTGGGAATCATGTGGGCCAAGCTATCCGTTTTGATCTTCTACCACAAGATGTTATATGTCAAACAAAAGTTTCGCTACTTCTGTTATGCCATGATGGCCAGTACTTTCATATACTGTCTGATAGTTTTTTTCCTTATCGCATTCGATTGTAAGAAGATCTCTGATGGGTACTAGATTAATACTGCGATTGTACTAATATTCGATGTGTATCCAATGTGTGCGCCTCGACGCTAGTACGAGAAATCATCATTGTCAAAACCGATAAAGAGGTTGATCAGTCTTGGGCAACGGTCGGGGAAATCACTTGGATGTGAGTTCCCCCTAATCCAGCTTTCCAAATGATATCAACTAACATATTCCTACAGGACTGTGGAGCTCAATGCCGCCATCATATGTATCTCTTTACCAATACTTTCGCCTGTCTACACCCGCATCGTGGCTCCAAAACTTAACATGACCTCTTTGTGAAACCTCTTCTCACTTTCTGGAAGGTCCCGATCTACACTAAATTCTAACAAGAGTAAAAGCCTAGACAGCTCGAACAAAGACACGTCACCTTACAATGATAGTGTCAATCTCGTTGAGATATCATCAAAGCCATACAATACAAAGCACAGCGTCAGATCGATGGAAGCCAGTAACAAATCTGGGTTTCATGGACAGAGTATGCTGCGTGAAGACGTTTAGGAGGCTTGATTGAATATTTTTAAAAAGAAGTACAGCTCTGATGGTAACGACAATAGCTTGCAGATAGCTTTCAGGGGTGCAAGCACTCGATATCCTTATAACTATGCGAAATATAAACTTAGCTATGCCGGCTTCATATCCAGAATGAGGAATTCGATCCGGCACTACTTATTTTTGCTTGATATGGTGCTTACATGACATTGTCTCCAGTATTTAGCGTTGCATAGAAGATAAATGAGTTTGCTGACTGTTGGTTAGTTTAGCTCTTACATAAAGAGGGCCGTTTCTTTCCATATCCTCAAGCCTTGATCCTCAGAATTCTTAGCCTATTCTAGCTCATTATGTTCTTACCTTTCCTGATCACAATCCAACTGCTTGGTCTTTGTTAGTGTGTATCAACCTTCCATTCGTTGCGGAAAAACATACTCGCAGCAAAGCAATCTGGGCTGAAATATGTGATAATGCCGTTAGTAGAACCTATGAAACAAACTCAGTAGTCACACTAATAAATGTTAGTTTCCATATATCACACAAAGGTTGGCTTGCGACACAAACGTTGATATTACCGTTACTTCGCAAATTGCCGGAGTCGATGACTTCTTCTTGGTTACCGGAAGTTTTTTCACGTAAATGAGACAGAGTTTTGTGCGTTGAGCTAGGTATCATGATTTCGGTATAGGCTGCTCATCTTCGATCGTGTGTGGCATGCTGGTTATGAGCCGTTTGCGCTGATGGGATGTGACACATTCTTGGCCGTCTCTCCATCGCGAATCGTAATGTGGACGTGCGATTCCGATGCTATAGATCAGCTGTTTGAGCGTCGAAGCGATTTTGAAAAACCCGTGGAAGATATGCAGATGCTCAATATCCACGGACCGACTGTGACTGGTACCAACGGCGCTGAGTCCAGACGATACAGACGCGTTACAGCTGGAGCATTTGGGTCGCAAACTTATCATAAAGTCTGGAGGGAAAGCATCATTGCAACCGAAAAAATTCTTTCGAATCTGAACCTCGAAGATAACAGTGGAATTTGTCTAACCTCCCCATTGGAAGAAACTACTCTAGACATTGTCAGCAGGGAATTTTTTGGACAAGACGAGTCTTTAAAGCGAGACAAAAATGTTGAGAGTGACGAACACCAAGATGTCAAGACACCAAATAAGTCTCAAAAACATCAGCTTTCGTATAAAGAAGCTTTTAGTACATCTGCGAGCCATATTGGTTCCATATATCTTGTCCCACGGCTACTATTGAGTGTGTCATTCCACAGTCTCCCACAAACTCACCTGTCTAATCAGATCAACAGAGTTTTCACCTTTTAACATTCACAAGCGTGCTTGGAAATCATTTAAGGAGTGGCAATGGTACATGGAAGAGATGGTGGCCGCTCGGAAACAAAATAGGTCTACGCAAAAAGTGACTTCAGACCTGCTTGGTATGTGGTTTCCCACTGCTGAGAGACATCAATCAAGCAAGATTAACCAAATTAATAGATGCGTTAATAGCCGCCGGTGAACGGAATGGGGGCCGCATTTCTCACCAAGCAATCTTGGGCAATATCTGGGTTTTTATTCTTGGAGCCTTTCACACAAGCAGCAACACACTGCATTTTATCTTGATTCTTCTTGCCATTTTTCCAGACATACAGGAGGCCTTTCAAAGTTCGTTAGATGCGTCACTTGGAGATCGTTCTCCGTCAAAATGGACTCATGCTACAGATTTCCCCAAGCTTATCGAATCCCATCTTGGTGCCGTGATTGCAGAGACGATCCGTGTGTTTTGAGCTTTACCATTTATTCCAAAAGCAACCGGTTCTGTCGCATAAGCACTTATTTTACACAAGCGAACATTCACAGTTCCAGCAAATACACTGATTCTAATCAACACCAGTGCCACTCATCGCAACCCTAAGTATTGGCCTAGTTCGAGTTCAGTGCCTAGTGGCGATAAAACAAAGCAAAGAACGGAAAACCCTCTACACCCAGTCGAAATCTGGAAACCATGGAATAACTAGCTTGATGAGGCAAGCCCGAAGCTTAAACGCCCGGACCCTGGAACCTACATAAGTTTCAGTTCTGGAGCAAGAGAATGCATAGGTAAACGTTTTGCTCAGGTTGAAATAAGTGCAATCCTGGCGAGGTTGTTAAAGACTCACAGTGTCGAACTTGCGACTGATGGGGCTGATAACTGGCAAAATGCAAGATCTCGGGCTATTGATCAGTTGTACGACGGAGTAGGGTTCAAAATGGCTCTCGAGCTTACGAAAAGTGTCAATGTGCTGTTGGTGCCAAGGAGTGCAAAGAAAGATAGATGATTCCGGTCATTATAAGTTATTAGCGCCAACTGAAGAGAGTGATTAATCCGAGGCAATGAAGTGTCATAGAATGCTAGTCGGCCAGTTGACTGAATTGAAGAGTCGCCTAAGTTGTGTCAGTCGCACTTGCTTCGTTCTTCATCCAGGCCTCAAAGACAAGCTATGATGAGGACGAAAGAAGGACCTGGGACTGCGCACCATATCTTTTATTATCAAAATCATTGTTAATTGGTCTTAAGAATGGTCGTGTTCCACAATCCAAGCATGCTCTTCAATATCTATACGCGAATCTCTTTGGCAGCTGTACCATTTGCTTCAATATATGTACTCTTGTATTTGATATGAACTCCATTCCATATCTCGAAGTGAATGTTAACTAAGTTATATGCTACACTCGTACAAATAACTTGGCCGCCAACCATCATCAACGAACCTGCTAGTACCTACCTAGAGGCCATGTCAATCATTTCATCATACAACTCGATTCAATCTAATCCAAGACAATTCCAACTTCACTCCCCAACCTCCACCTCCACAAGCCCTTCTGAAACTCCATCCGGCGCCAGATAGAACCCCAAAACTTTCAACCCCGATCAAGAAAGCACATCCACAAAACACACAATCTCGCGTTCTCTCCACCGCTCCCAAAAGCGTCATCATATTGAAATCCTGCGTCACTGCCCACACCGATGCTCCCGATCTCGGAATCATCTGTTCATGTATAAGGAGCTTGGAGTAACCCGGCTCCATAGCTTTGCGCAGTTGAGTGAGAATAACCACACATTTGTCGTCGGGAAAATCATGAAGAACCTGACGGATATAATATGCTCGAGCTCCTATTTTACAAACACTTAGTAGATGTCGATACGAACTCCGATTTTGGGGCTGAAATCAAGAAATTTACCTTTAACAGGCTGTTCAGTAAAAAATATCATGAACCAAATACTCAATCCTCTCATTCCTACCCGCACCACTGACGATATGATGCAAATCCTGCACCACAAACTGGCCTTCCAGCTCCGGGAACGCAGATCTCGGCGCGAAAGTCTTTTGCCCATATCCGCCTCCCACATCCACCCACAAAGCCGCGATCGAACTATCGCCCTCAGCCAGAAACCGACCCATTGGGAAGAGATCCTGTACCAACGAGGTTCTCTTCGCCCAGGTACTCATCAGCGTTGCAAATGCTCGCGCAGTATCAGATTTCTCTCCAAGAATCCCAAATAAATCTTTACTTTGACAATGAAAAGCAGTCTGCACCGCAGTCTGCACCGCAGTCTTCTGCGGATCCGTTGGGTTCTTATACTTTGCATCCACGAGAAATCTAGGTAAGGCCAAGTACGCTGGACCCAGAAAATCGGCACTGCGAAAATTAGCTTTTGCGTCTAGTAGAGGTGCGTAGTGCTCAGAATCACCAAGTCACGACTTCCTTCGTGAAGGTCGAGTCTGCAAATAACGCATAGGAAGAAGACAGCGTATAGTACTGTCAATTCTCTTTAACTGCGCCAAAAGAAGCTAAACTGCGGAGTAGACGTGCTTTCAAGTCTCCATGTTAGTTTAAAACACAAATACAACCATCACGGTAGATCTTACCAAGCAAAACAACATCTGCTTCAGTAACCTGTGCTAGCTCCTCCAAAGTTTTTTCTCCGATGGATAAGAGATGAAATAGATCCAAATCCCACGCGATACGGATGCAAACACTTTCTCCGGGCTTGACATACCATGGATCTCAGCAAATGTTCGGAAACAATACCCATGTAGAGTATTTCACGAAATAAATATACCTGAGAAAGCAACACTCGCAAGAGCATCAGCGGGAGTTTCTAAAACAAGCGATAAATCTCGAGCTGCAAGACGTAATTTTGTTTTCAGGACGTGGTTTTCCAGGAGTGAAGTGGGCGGATTAGATGCGAGGGTTTCGAGTGCGGAGAGGAGGCTCTCGGGGGATAGAGAAGTCGTGGTGTGTGGAAATTATATTGAACAATTGAAAATAGTAGGATGTGTAAAGTAGTGGAATAGGTATGGAATAATCAAATTTTATATGCAACTCAATGGGAATGGATATAGTGCAGCACAAGCAAACACACTGTTGGAAAACAGCCTAAGCGAATGATGAGATTACTTTCCCATGCATTTCGCTCTTTTAGAAGAACATTACTATGTTAAAAAGAGGCAGATACACGATACAGTACTGAACAAACACTTTCCACGGAAACTCTATCCGAAAACTAGCCCAGCAGAGATCACAGGAAGCCACTAATAATGTATCCAAGCTGGTCCCAACAATCCACAAATCAATTGTTGTGATTACCGACTCCTGAGACGTGCCGCGAAGAACATGTATGTCTCATCGAAATTATGTTTACCAAAGCAGATACCTGGCGACAATAGTAATAATAATAATGATGTGAATTTTTATTTCCGTATGTTAGCTGGCTGATAAAAAGCTCAAGGCGCAATGCAGTGTAAAGGGTAAGATAGAGCAAGTATAAACAACGAATAACCGGACTAAAGTTCCTACCCATTCACTTACAAGATAATCCATAGTAGATTCCTTTCCCTCTTCAAATATACTACCCCCTATATTTTTTTCCGACAAACCCCGTTCAACGTCCCAGTCCCCACCCTCCCTCTCCCCTATTCACCCCAACTTACTTCCTGACCCCACTCACCCTTTGCCACCTCCTCTCCACCCCCCAAGACCTCCTCCAACTCCCCATCCAAACACTCACACAGTTCCCTCCCACACCCTTCCTCAACCTCCTGTCCATCCTTCCCAATCAGCACGGGTAAATTCTCATTCAATCCATTTCTCAAATGTCCTATCTTCCCAAACCTCACATTACAAATGACTAGCCATCGTACTCGAAATGCTCCGGCGCTCTCCCAATTAATCGAGTTTTGCCAGGAAGGGACTTTGATTGCGCCGGGGAGGGTTTCCATTCTCGCCTATTGGTTTACCATGATGAGTTTGGGGAATTTGGGAAGAAACACTGGAGAGGGAATACACACATAACCTTGAAAAGCTCGACTTTTATTGATTGAGAATATCAGAATAACGTTTTTGCAGGTCTCGAAGGCTTCCTTGAAGATCGGTCCATTTTGTGCTTGGGTGGTCCATATACCCTTTTAGATATTAGCTGAATCAGTCTTGCTTGCTTGATTCTAGCCCACTTACATCTTCTATACATTTAATAACATTTTCATCGTTGAAGGATTTTACTATGAAATATCTTGTATCTGATAGCGTCAGTATGTGAATGACTCAACTCTCCTCAGGAATATTCTAAAACTATTGGCAGACACTCGTCACTCAACTTCACAGCAAACAAGACAGTGATTCTGATAGAATACTTTTTAACTAATTGCATGGGTATCAAGAAAACGCTACTAAAGCAATCTCTATTGACTTGAAATATGATAAATAGAAGTGTCGGACAAGATGGGTGATTTTCACTGACCACCTTTACCGCCTCGATCAAAACCTCTTGAATCTTTGTAAGGCTTGCCAAGAGCATTTCGCGATCCAAACCCAGCCTCACTCCTTGACTCATGCGACTCCCAATTACCACGGCCTCTTCCCCGACCTCCTCGACCTCGATAATTTGGATCAAAGGCCTTTCCCCTGTAACCTCCATGTACTTCAAAAGATCTTTCGCGTGCAGTCCGTGCAGGGGGTCTGCTCTCAAAGGTCCTTAGACCGGGTGACACTTCACGATCATTACTGCGGCTTCGACCACGATTACGAGACTCTTCAAAATAAGAACGACCTCCACGGTCACCGTTGGCGCGGCGAGAGGAATCATAGTCTACCGAACTTTGCCGACGGCGATTTTCATGTTCTCGATCATCAAGGCGTGCCACTTTTCCATAGTTCGCTTCCCCTTGAGAATCTTGGACTTCACTGTAGTTGCGCTTGTTAGATGTCAAACGATCATGAAGATCTGTAGGCTCCGCTACCGCTGGGGTATTCTGAGGCTGCATTAAGCTGTTCATCAAGTTCCCTACGTTAAAATTCACAAGACTTTGACCGTCTTGTATACCTGCTAAGAGCTTGGCTTTTTGTTCTTCCAATTCCTTCAGAGCTCGTGCAGTTTTCAAGAATTTGTTTCTGTGTACTACATCATGATACTGAGTCATATCCAGCCATTCCCTCAAATCAGTGTCATGGGGTAAAACTTGTGCCAATGTTGGTGGTTTAGACTCTCGTGGAGATTTGATTTCTTCCTTCGCAGCCTCGGGACGGCGATAATCATCATTATTATCACGAGAAAATCTGCGTGGGTGATGTTTTTTGTCAGTGTCTTGATGCGACTTCTTCTCATATCTATGATCGGAGGCTGGATTTCTCTCTAGTCGATAATTGCCCTCTTCTCTGCGTTCATCTCGAAAACGAGGAGGTTCAGGTTTTGATGGCTGTGCTTGTGCTGGACGTCGAGTCAAGGGGCCAGGTTCTTCAGCCTTTACACGAATATAAGCTGGTCGAATTATACGCTCATCTTCCGGTTTAAGAGACTTATCATTAACGTTAGCCGATTTTATATTGATCTGATTTCCTTTTGGCTCCGTGGGCGGAAGCTTCTTAGGGCTAGGCTCATCTAGTATCTCTCCTTCCGACATCGACCCATTTCTAACATTCCTGACTTCGCCCTCTGCTAGAAAAGTATTGCCAGATCGATCACTGCTAGATTTCTTGATTTTTGTAGGAGTTCCTGAAATTTGGGGGTTCGCAGATACCATGTTTGTATTGATAGGAGGTGTAGTTTTGGCAGTACCATTTCCTGCCACAGGGTTCATTTTTGGTCCTGTTCTTGGTTTGGTTTCAGAATAATCGGAAATGAGATCATTTATCTCTTTTTCCCGGCGTAAGTGTTCGTCGGTATTTACCCCTTGAGCAGGACTCTTAGGGGATGGTTGTAATGAGCTCGACGATTCTATCACAGTTGTTTGTTTTGCTGGCGCAAGAACTGGTGGGGTAGCTGAGTTGGCTCGGCCTTCTTTTCCCTTCATCAGTCTCGCCCTTAATTCGGCAGTTTTGGCAGCAAGCTGTTCTTTCGTCGGCGTAGGAGTAGGAGGAGCCACACTATTATTAGTTGAGTTCAATTGAGGGGAGTACTGGGCAGGTAGGAAGAGGTTAGCTGTATGCGCTTGCTCCCTAAAGTCCAAAGTAAAGGTTAGGTCGTCTGTCCCAAGCACTTACTGGTGGTCGATTGGGAGATATAAATTGATTTTGTGCGAAAGCTGCCTGATTGTACATAGGGATCTCGGGAGAGAAGCCATTGTAACCATCAATACTCATTTCATCATATTGTAATATGTTTGGTTGTTGAAAGAAATTTGGGCCTGGTCCACCGCCAGAGAAAGGAGACTGTAGTGGTGTATTTCCAGATAGATCATCTTGATTGAAATTGTTTGGTTGATATTGTCCATTGTTTGGAAAGCCGTTATTTGTTGGCCACATGGCTGTAACAAGAATTTGTTAAGTTGACTGAGTCTTTTGTTGAGTCCAAGGTTCGACGACTTGTTCCAAATTGGATATTTTATATTTCTGAAAGTAATCCGTACAATGATTTTTTTTCTCGCAAACTATATCGAAAGACTTGTAAGAGTGAATATTCTCAATGAATGAATAAATGAATGAGTGATAGATTGGTTAACTGTATTGTGGTACAATCGAATTAGATATTTGAAGTACTTGAACTTTGCAAAACCATATTATGACGAAGTAGCTTGAAGGGCTTCTGCTTCTTATCCTTCTTCTTATCCCTTGAACTTTGGTGTATGTGAAAGACCTTTTTCCGCAGTCTTCTATAAATTATAAGAGAAAGATCTGCTGAAAGACCAGTAAAAAGAAAAGAGTGGAAGAAGAAATGTAATAGTAGTAGTAAGTTGTATTAATGCAATGATATTTTTTGCTTGTAAGGTTGAAATAAAGTGCAAGCTTGGTTAAGTGGCAGATGTGAAGTGTGAACACTTTTCGAGATATGCAGCTAGCTCCTAAACCGAGCTAGTGGAATGCCTTAGGCGGTAAACGACATGAAGATAAACCATGTGAAAAGATACCTATCTAATGATTGATGCAGCTTTCCGATTGATTGGAATGGGATAATTCTACTTTATTTTGGTGATGCAACTTTCCAATTGGGGATAATTTACTGGTTATTGGTCGATTTTGAAAAGAATGCAGTTTTCCGATTGGATACTATTGAATACCTACCTATGTATTTGACGGAAAGAGAAAGCTCACAAGTAGCCTACCAGAGTTAACTCTCACTTGTGATGTTCTAATAAAATACCAATATCATCCCAGCATTTACAAATCCCCAACTGTTGTTTCCATGTCATGCAGGAGGTAAGAATGATGAGAACAAACCACTCTGGATGCCGGCATATATTATCATGAACCTTCCAACCATTGTGGCTGTTGGACCCTTTCCTCTCCCAACCAAAGCCGCCATATACCATAAATATACAGGAGAAGATGATGAGATCCTTGTAATAATCTGAACATGACCGCTTATGAACGTGTATACTGTGAGAATCAACTGCGAGAGCGCTAGATTCCGGATGATCTGGACTTTATCGGCTTGTCGGACCCCGTTGATTGGCGGTTTGATTTCTTTCTGCGAGGTGACTGGGGTTTGTTGGAAGTGAGAGTCCCGTAATACCTCATTGCCAGATACTCCCAAGATTACGAGCATAGGCATTGCAAGTAGAAACAGAGGTATGTTTGAGATTGTCCAATATTTGAACGGTCCGTTATTCCTAGTGAATGTTAGATACGATCCGCTTTCCATCAATCCATCGACATACCAATAAAAAGCCTGCACAAAAGCATATATACTTGGCAAGGTATTCGAACACCATACTCTTGGATTCGTGATGACCGTTGCCCCACAGTACTCTTGATATGCGATGTACTGTGGTGTGAGAAAACCAATCCCAACACACACGCCTCCCAAACCAGTGATGATGAGGCGACGAATGGTGGGCATATTGAACCCATTACTCAGACTCAAGAGAATTCTGAATGCTTCCTCAAGCAGGAGAAGCCCATTGAGCAATGCATTGCTTCTGAAAGTAGTAGCAAGTCCGAATAGCACGCCAGAAATAAGAACAAGAAGGTCGTGGCCTAAAGTTCTGTTGCTCACTCCAGACCCAAAACTTTTCGTAAAAAGGAGTGCTCCCAAAAATGTCAATAGCGCAGTCGAACTCTCAGCATATGGAGCCGACAGGAATATTCCAGCTGGTGATATGATGTGCAGAAGAGCAGTAACCAAAGCAAATCTCTTTGATGGGTAGAGTGCTAAGGTCAGGCTATGCAGGGCAAGAGTCGAAAACAAATGGGAGATGTGAGCAATCAAGACCCCCACAAACCCCTCCAGCCCATCATAGTGGGGTACCCCAAGGTATTCAAGTCCTACCTTGGTCAACGACGTGTACAGACAGGCAGTTATTTCCGTACTTACCCATCGTGCTGAATTTTATGATGCGGGTGAAGCCCCACCCGAACGCCCATTCTTGCTCAAAGACATATCCGCGATTTGACGCGTGTACGAAGTAAATTGCATCCCATCTTACCAACTTGCCGATGAGGTACTGCACTACCGATGGTAACTTCTTTTTTCCAATCGAATGCAGACTCGATAGTAACAAACTGGTAGATGTGTCATAGCCTGGACCTGGACTACAAGCTGCAATGAGCAGAAGCGAGATCTTCCAGAGTATAAAACATAGTATCAAGGTACGAAGTGGTGCTCCAAGTGGATGAAGATATATCGAAGCCATAATAACGAAATGAGGTTTCGGCAGTTAGTTAGGTTCAGCCCTTTAGAGAGAATGGACACTTCACATCATATTCCTTGTGTGTTCCTCGACAGGGGTTGCGATAAGATTAGGAAGCGGTGAAATGACATTCACATCTCGCTAAGCAGCGGTTACCCGAGGGATTCGATGCCAAGAGATTTGAATCTGTAATGGAGATATAAGAATTTCCGTACCTTGCGAATTTATGGATCTTGTACGATTCAAAACTTCAATGGATATATTAAGGACCCAGGATTTTGAAGGTCTTGTTGTGCGAAGTTCTACCATCGTAAGAGTAAGAGTAAACAGAAACAAGCTAAAGAGGATCAATCATAATCCAAAGCTAATCAGGCTTATTCTTATTAACAGTGGGTACCAAGGTCCTCGATGGCTTGCAGGAAGAATTATATTTCGTTGTTCTATGAACTGATGGATATAATAAGTATCTAGGTAGCAGATACTCATAAGTGTACGTACGAAGTACGCCTTTCCTGATGCGGTTTTTGATCAAATTTTGGTTGATTGGAAGTTAATTTTTCTTCTTTTGAAACTAGCCTATTTTTATCCTAATCTCATTAGAATGATTAGACAGATTTCATGACTAGCTTCAGTCAAGGCCCTAATTAACTACCCAGTATCATCTCTTGCCCCAAACTCCTTTCGAAGAATATCATTAGCTAGATCCTGATACCAAGAGAGAGAAAAGTATAGAGGAAGAGCCCTGTCGTGTAGCACGGCGCAACAGTTGAAGTATCTACTGTACTGTATTGATCATCTGGTAATCGAGATCGAGTCATTGGGACCCCTGCGATCAAAAGCAACTAATGAGAATTGCAGCAATACAATACCTTTAGCACAGTACGAACGAAGTGTGAAAATTCAAGATTTTCGAATCAGGGCTGCATCGGAAAATGTAAATGTTTCCATAAGTCCGTAAGGATTATACGCCGTAGACCACTTGCTGGTAATACAACAAAACGTGTATTTCCAAGGCTGTCTTGAGGAAAGGATATTCAGAATGAGCGTAATGAATGAATGACTTCATCTAGATACTGCCTAGTAGATAGGTGTAAATTTTCTAGATTATTTTCTATAACAACAATCACTCTTGTATTAAGCGTCGTTTGATAGTTGTCCGATCTTCCGCCGATATAGATTACTACCTACCCTTGAGCTACCTATCTCCTATGATTCGATGAAACAGAAATTTCGGATCTCGGACCCAATCCGAGGAACCCGAAAACATTCCCTGCACCGACCTCACCGACCTCACCGACCTCACCGACCTCTCTTTTCTGCCATGACATGAACCCCATCCATCCCTCACCTGCAATGACAAACTCTTTCTTCTTATCGAGGTCAATCGTGCATGCCCTTATGAAAATTCTATGCAGTCGTGTGGAGAGGGCTCGGAGGGTTAAAAAAACAAACGCATGGTTTGATATATACAGAGTACATTATACGTTAGGTGGGGCTTTTGCTGAGCCTTGGAGACCAAATTCGCATGGCAGGTAGGGTTACAGCCTACAGGTGTTTGTTTATATGCAGCATCGGCTGATCATTGTAAGGGATGTTCAAGTACCTGATCAAGGATTACCTACCTACTTCAAATTACTGACGTCTATTTGTTGCTTCCAGAAACATACAAAAGAGGTATGTATTGCCAGACCCGGTCTTTCCGTCTGGAACTCCACTCGGATTTAGTTTATTTGATCCAAGGGATTGAACCTTCTTTTGTTTGTCAACACTTCAAGGTTACCAGATTAGTTCCCAGCCAACTCATACATACTTAGGTTAGACGTTACTGCTGACATTCAACTCTTTCATTCGAATGCTGTCTGCTTCTCTATTCTATCTCCTTCAATTTTTACGTCGCTGTGCGGGATTTGCTGACCATATCGAACAATGATGACTGTGTGAATAGATCTCTGGTGTTGTAAGACCTATCTTGAGCCTCCCCGCGAATGTCTGACCACAAGCACACTCAATATAAAGTCTATTCCACAAGCTCTTACGTCTGTGTGAATTTGAAAACAAGCAGTATCGTTATAGTCTGATTTCAGCCATTAGATCAATCCACCTTCTTGGCTTTATACATACATTTTTCCTAGCCTACTCTCTACCAGCCCTCCGAACATATCTCCTTCCATGCATACGGAGAACATCGAGACTAGTAGCGACCCCAAAGCCTCGAAACTTTTCAGATCCTCCAAAAAGGCAACTTCGCAGTCGCGGATACCTTCTCCCACGAGGACGTCCCTTTACTGGGACGTCCCTTCTCACCAATATGCTTCTGCATTCAGCAGCCGGCATGCACAACCATGAGTACTCACATTCTACCCTTCCTGCTCGTCCTCGCAGCGATTTCATGCCTAAAAGATCACCTTTGAATCGATCATCTTTTTCGAATCCTGGCCCAGAATTATCCACAACTAATGAAGATTCAATACCGGCCTTATCAACTCGACGCTCAAGAGCATTATCCGAATATATACCTCGCAAATCAGAACATCAACAGCTGCATACTGTTCGATTCCAAGAGACTGAACCGGAGAGAATGAGCGAAGATGGCAGATCAATTGCGAACTCGGAAGGAAGTCGGTCGACAATTGGAGGTCGACGGCGCAGGAGATCATCCAAAGCTAGCACAGCATACAGCTTGGCACATCCAGCTCCGACTTTGACACACAAGCAGCGGTTATTGAATATTCGCCCAAAATTGCTAATGCAATTGCAATTATTGTCAGTCGATAAAAGGCCCAAACCTACATTAGATGTCCTTCCTTCGACCGTTGTCGTCTCCAGATTGGACAAGAGATTTCCTCGGATGTTCAGAGGAAAAGGTGAATTGGGTGCAAATGACATAATGATTGTAAAGAGCGAAGACTACGATACACCGGATCACTCCATTGATGATACAGATTCTGATGAGGAGGCGTTCTCGCATAGAGATCTTGTTGCAGTTATTTGCCAGATGCCCAAAGATGAAGGGGGCTCTCAAGGAAAAGCCGAGATAGTTTTAGGCGATGGTTCTGTGTGGTTAGCATGCCCACTGCCAACAGGTTCTTATGAAATGACGAAGTTTGACGAATCAGGAGCAAAGGTGACCACTATTCGATGGGTTAAAAGAGCATATCATCACAATATTTCTGATTTGCCCAACAACGATGTCAAATTCAATTTCAGTATCATAGATCCAAATTCACGCCGCCACGCAATTATGGCGACTATAACTCAAACAAAATTGGACATCCCGGATTATTATACCTCATTATCTCCTCCGCCTGGAACGGAAACCACAACGACACCGGTGAGTGAGGTATCTGGTGAGCTCGAAGATGAGGATGTCGAGATGGACACGATCATCGAGCGAATGCCTCAACTTATGGACGAGACTACGAGGACTTTGATTCAAGTCACGGGAATATGGGTTTCTTTACGCCAAGGCTGGTCTCCTTATTTCAAATACAATGATGCTATGGCTACCTTCAGCCAAAATAAAGGCTCAAGAGACTCTATGAACGGGAGAACTAGAACATCTTCAGTGACACCAGATCAAATGCGATCAACGTCTTTTACTGCTCTGACTTCTACTCGCTCAAGCACACCTGAATCTGCATTTGGGGTCATTGGTGAAAAGATTCTCAGATGCAATATTGGTAAAGCAAATTCCGTCGCAGCGTCTTCGTCACAGGATACGATTACATCACCAAGGCGAGCGAGAGCCACATCTACTGGTGCTGCGTTCATGCAAAGGGCTGCAAGCCGCAGAATAAACACAATTGCCAGCGATAGTGAAGGAGAAAGCATATCTCAAATTCCGGAGAAGAGCCAAAGTCAAAATGACAAGGCAAATGTCTCGAACCGCGTTTCTTGTCCTCCTGGGCTAGGTACCGCTGCGTCACCAGCGCAGACTCCTCATCGAAGAGTGCAGTCTGCTCATATGATTCCGAGCACAAATACACAAAACGCTGGCAACAAAATTATGGATGGGCAGAGCGAAGATGGCCATGGCAAACCTCATCCAGTGAAACGGAAGAACAGCCGATGGAAATCGTTTATTAACTGTATTCGCCGTCGACCTTCTTCTCGTTCCCCCCTGTCGTAACATTAACAGGAAATACTATTGTATCAATACTGGCGTTATTATCATAAAAGGCATTGGGTTTAGGCATATATAAATTTTGGAATATGAGGCACATTGGATGTGTGTTTGGCTTGGCGTTGGTAGATATCACTCCGGCATATTCTTTTTTTCTTGGGAACACAACATGATACTCCGTCAACTCTTGCTTGTATTTTTTATATATAGTATAGCCCGTCGGCTCTATGGATTAAGTAGATTTTTGTCCAAATAATGAAAAAGCATACTTCTTCTCACGACCTTTGGAATACAATGTTATTTATCATCTCGTGTTTAGTCAGCATGCTTGCTTGCTTGCTTGCTTTTGGAATTCCTTCAAGACAGTAACACAACCCAGCTAGCAGGTACCTATCTAGATATATATTCAATGTGAACCTTACGTACGGCTAATTGCCTAACAAGAATTCCCTCTTTTGCATAAACAGCCTCTGATATTCACTTCCATTGATTCTCGTGAATGGATTGATTGATGAGTGACTGACTGATTAACTGACTGATTGATTGACTAACTTATAACTGATCCATCTGCATCTGGTTGATTAGGTAGGCACTTGTAGATTTCTCTCTTTGTCTGGAGTTGATATAAGAATCATTGAAGTTTGGCTCTGGATTCACATCCATATTCTAGAAAAATGTAAGATTACCTGAAGACCAAATCATTTAGAGCTTCCTTTCGCCCCGTACCGGTAACCTTTTACCTTTAGTACCTACCCGCCGCCTTGATCATTCGAAAGCACTTACAAAATACACCAAACACCACTCTTTTCACTTCCTACGGGACATTTCAATAATCCCTGTCTACAGCTTCTGGTACCCGCACGGATCTCGAGGCACAAGGCTGGTGTGTTCCCTCTCTTGTTCAACATCATACCTAAAAATATCAAGACTTCTATGCTGTGAGACACTCTTTCAAATTCAATTTTTGCACCTCTTCATCAATTACAGATTTATTAATGACAATAGAGCTTCTTTGGGGCCTATCATTTTCTGGGTAACTTTCAGGAACTTCAACACTGCGGCTTTGGGGTTTATCTGGAAGCTGGTTCAGTCGTGTGTGAGAGAGAGATCGCCTTCCCATCAACGAAGCTACTTGCCTGCTTTGTACAGGTACTTGTGCGATGCTCTTCCATTCAAGTCATTCATGATTACTGACAACAAATAGTTAATAGATTCTCTCTATCATACCCAATTCACTCAGTTTTAGCCCTCGTTCCCAGATATAACGATTTGCAAGATGGACGAAGGGTTCACAAATGGCAAAAGCCATTCGCAGTACCTACAGAATATGCTCCAAGGCGGTTCGAGCGATACGATTTCGCGTGCAACTTCACCAGGTCTCGGGTTTGGGGCCAACGGAATCGATACCGACAGGGAGAAACGATACAGGCCCAGAACATTTCCCTACTTCAAACTATTACCATATAAAGTCGAGGAGGAGACCGAACGTAGTGTGGCGCTGGCTGAAATTATCAAGCAGCTTTATATCGCTCTCAAGGCCGAAGATATTGCACCTGGTGCTGTACACTGGACAAGAGAGCTAAGAGCATGGCTGAGTCTGAAATTCGACATTACTCGTGCGCTGCGTGTGAAGCTTGTAAAGCTCTATTACATGCTGTCATTGGCCCCAGGCTTGGACTTGAGCAATGGAGAAAGATTTGAGAGCATGTTTAGATTCCTTTTGACTAGGTATGTAGCATCGTCTTCATTGTTCTGCATAACTAATGGTCAATTAGAAAAAAGCATCACCTCAAACCCGGAGCAGATCTTATTCTCGATTGGAGACCGCTTTGGAGAGAAATCAAAGGTCTCGTTCTTCCCCATGAAATGGCGGCACATCAGGGTAGCCGAAAGCGAAGCCACAAGAATGTTGCAAGCCTTGCAGCTTATGCATCGCAATTTTTTGATCCTGGTGAAAGAAAGGCTATGTTCGAGGAGATTTTACCATATTTCAGTACCTCGGATTGTTCATACGCATTTATTACCCTTGGAGCTCTGAACATGATGATGCCAACTCAGCCATCATTAAATGAATCGGGCTTACTTCAACAACCACAAGATTACCTGCCTACTCTTTTTCATCTTTGGTCACTTGTCAACCGTTCTAAGATCTTTGACGTAACGTTTTTAGACATGTTTTCGAGGCTTGCCCGAGATTCTGTAGCAAACGAACACGTTGGCTTCTCTGAACATGGTATATTCACAAAGGAACAATCCGACCTTATATTTACGGCAATTTTGAGGTTGACTGAGATACCTGTTGGACAAGCTACCACTCCATATAGTCCAATGGTCGATATGGCTTCCGGCCTTGGCGTATATCTTGAAACAGACAAGAAGCGAACCCCCGTTGGATATACAATTGCACGATGGATAGTCATGTCTCTTTCGCCATTGTCTCTGAACAGCGAAAATTCTATTTTGTCAAATCTTGAGGGTTTGATACAATCCATTGATACCTTTTTCCATCCGTCAAACAATGGAAACTGGGCGGACATATTATCACAAACCGTTTTTCATCTTGTAGATTTCTTCCTCTTGCGTTGGAATCGGGAACAGAGTGGCGAAATGGACACACCACCCGCGCGACGCATTACTCCTGAGTTGAAGAAGAGATTCGTCCTCATCCTTAAAGACGTAGTTTTCATGGGAATCTTCTCCAAAAGATCAAAGATTCTCAATTACTATTTTGTTGCACTTCAAGGTCTAGCAAATCTTGAACCAAACTTAATCTTGCCAGGAGCAATGCAAAGATTTTACCCTTCCCTTCAAGGTTTGGTTGAGGTCCATCGAACTTCTTCATCTCTATGCAGTCTTCAAATGCTCGCGAATGTTATGTCAAAGCATAAGGGATATCGTTGTCATATTACAGCGTTGCTAGCTCTAGCTTTGCCTGGTATCGATGCCAACGATTTATCCAAAACTCAATATACTTTGAATTTTATACAGGCTGTGGCATTTAGTATACCATTTACAGATCTCACAAAGAATCACGATGGTATCCATGACACATCCCTTGCCATTCAATGGGTACAGGGCGAGATGGAACGACTGGAACGAGATGGCCCAAACGTGGAGATCGACTATAACACGGAGCTTAGTGATGAGGACGAAGCCAATATCTTGCGCTCTTCCACCGCGGGCTTTGGCGAGTTCGTCTTAGCCCTGCTCGGGAAAGTATTTACCTTATTAGAGAATTTACCTGAACAAAATCGGCTGCGAACCGGAGCTCCGGAAGAGAACGTGGTCAATGTTCTACCTAGCGCTCTCACACCATTGTTTTGTTCTTTGTCACCTGATCTCTTCGACATGGCATTGGAGAAGATGGCAGCTTTCATTAATAGCCATGTTGTCCACCAGGCTAGAGATGCAATGGCATTCATCGTCAATTCGATGTGCAAGGCTAATCCAGAGAGGACAATAAAGCTGCTTTTGCCGATGCTTGTCGTTGGAATCCGAAACGAGATTGATTTCAATGATGCTGCATCTAACAGGAGTGGTGGTTCTGACGTATTGCCTCGTGATCGAGCCTTAGTTTGGCATTTGAGTATGCTTAGCATGATTGTTGTTCATGTCGGAGATGCAGTCATGCCATACAAGAAAGAACTTTTTGATATAGCTCTTTATATGCAGGAAAAATGCTACGGCCTCGCCACAACTCATGTCTCTAATTTTATTCATCATCTTTTGCTCAACCTCACCACAATTTATCCTGTTGATACTGCCCTATATGAACCAGAAGTCTTTGAGAGGGGCCTTGATGTCGGCGATTGGGGTCGCAACACTAAACCATCCGAATTAACGATTAAATGGCATGTGCCTTCCTCCGATGAGATCAATCTTGCCGTCGAAATATTCGAGTCTCAAGTGAAGACCTCAATCGAGAAGCTTGACAATTTAACCAGCGATTCTCCAGCCATTTCACGAAAGGGTAAGAACAAAGAGTGGTCAGATGAAGTTGAAAGAGCTCTCACACATATTCGGTTGATGATGTCCGGTGTTTCTGTCCTATTCGACCCCAAAGCAGCTTCCGGGAATGTACATGGGGAATTCGATTCAGATAACGACATTGCTATGAATGGAGATAACCCCATGGAAGGTGATGATGATCCTTTAGCGGAAGCTTCCGAAGATGAGGAAACCAGACCTCAATTCCATTATCGTGCGGGATACCTTTTGGAGAAAGACAGCCCAGCGTATGTTCGTATACACAAACTCCGCGAAGATGTCGGCCACCTATATTGCAAGATGCACAACTTCCTGATGACGTATCAAGAAGATGATGTTCCGTGTTTCACTGCGCTTTATTTGGCATACAAATCATGGATCACAGATGTGGGCAATGAGAAGTCTGCTCATACCTTGGAACGAATGAACAAAATATACCTCTCAGAGATTCGGTCTTTCAAAGTTACTGGGCTTAGGAAGGTATATCCAAGACCTTTGTTGATAAAGCGCGCTGGAAGCTATCACCTACAGCGTTCCAAACACAACGCATCGGCACGACAGAAGTCGGATCTTGATAAGGAACTTCTTTTGAATCTAGCAACATCAGCCATCTCCCAATATGCCGAAGTTCGAGTCACGGCTCAGCAAGCTATGGAGTCAGCTTTAAAAAGCGTCATTGGCGGCCGACCCCTAGTTGTACCCCAGTTACTAAGTGCCTTTAGGACAGCTTTGGAAACAAATGATTTTGACCGGATCAAGGGGTGTCTTTATACGTTATTATTTGGCAGCCTTACGAAAACAATCTCCAAAGATTGGCGGTTTGCGCCAGAGCTGATTGATCTATATATTAATTCTGGATCTGTCGATAAACCCTCCATTCAAAAGGTAGGTAATACTGCCATGTACGGAGGATTAATTGAATTCGGCAGAAGAATGGAGACCCTTGTTGTCCTCGACCAAGCTCTTATTCAAGAAATAGAACCACAAGAAGATTGTCACTCCACTATCAAGACCAGGAACGACTTCATTGTTGGGCGACGTGTTAGAGTGGAAGAAAAGAAGTGGAAGTTAGCAGTGGAGCTTACAGAATTTGCAAAAACTGCTCACTGGAAGCTTGCCGGGCGTTGTACTCTATTCATCAACAATTTGGGTCTTAGAGTGCAAACACTTGCACCACCTGAAATGATTGAGCTCGCTACGCTAGGAGCCGTCACTGAGCATCCCGGGCTTCGAGCAGCTCATACTGAATTCATGACTCGCATCCTGAATCACATTGAAACTCGGGCTATTTATGGCCATAGCTTCGAGAAGTATATTCGCGAAGAGGAACTCCAGCCTAACAAGCTCGAGATTTCCGTAGATAATAAAGACCCCGAGTGGACCAAGAAGTTCTTGGACTCCTTCGCCGAGCCTGGACAGCCAGAATATTATTTGGATCGCGATTGGCCCGGATGGCTTGTCTGGGGTAAGAGCTTTTATGCCATGCGAGCAGATCCTATAGAATTCACGGATTTCGATGAGCTAGAGACTTCGGCGAGAAAGCAGATTGGATCTCTGTTGACATTAGACTGGTATCAAAAATTCTTCATGTACATGAAGCAAGAACCAAGAGACACCTCTGCAGATCGATTCCGAGTGCAGAATACAACTTTACTAGTTCAAACTTTCGAGTTGATGCATTCCGGGCTCACTTCTGCTAACTTTGATGATATCAAAGAAGAGGTCAAAAAAGTATACGAAGATGGTAGTGACAAACATCAGCATCGTGCAACAGCAGAGATCGTGGCTGGGCTTATGCTTTCCACATATGACTTCCCGAACAAGAAACGTGATGAGGTTTGGGCTTTCTGTTTACCTATCATGTTAAATGTCTTCTCGGAAGGGTTGACACCAGAAAATTTGACTTACTGGGTCACCGGTCTTCACATGGTTATTGGTGGAAGAGACCCCAGGTCATCGAGAGAACTTTTTGATTTCCTTGTTTCATTCCGGTTAGATATTACCTCCAATGCAGCCTTTAAGGATAGTTCCAAGATTCAGCTCTTGGATGTTGCTATCTCTGACGCCGGTTGGCATTTCCGCAACGACGAGCCCATCCTACGAGATTTTCTTGACCACATCGACCACCCGTATAAAGCTGTGAGAGAAGCAATTGGCCGCGCAACCGCTACCATATATCGTATGAGATACTTCGAGGCATTCAGAGATGTGGATACTCTTCTAGAGGCGAACAAGTCGGCTTCTTCAATTGGTATCAAACCTTACGAACCCACGGAAGAATTCTCTTCAACCATCCGAGATGTCTTTAAGCGACTAGAAGCTTGGCGTGGTCAACGAAATCCGGGTGAGCAGACACCAACCTCATATACCAATGGTAGCAAAACTGTACTGTTATGGCTTGATTCCACTCTGCAATCTTACGAATGTACCCAACTTATTAATTTCTTCCCGAATGTATTTATGGAGCAACTGTTACATATGATGGATGTCAAAGAAGATCCAGAACTTCAACGTCTTGCTTATCACGTATATCGCCACCTTCCCAATATCCCATTCCGTGCTGGTGAAGATGGTGAGTTTATCTCGGCCCTGATCCGTATCGGCAAGGTATCCGCATCATGGCATCAACGTTTACGAACCTTAATCAACATGCAAGTAATCTATTTCCGTCGCATCTTCCTCATCCGGCCCGCCGAGCAACAAGCTCTCTTCACGGCCGTTGCCGAGATGCTTGAGGATCCACAACTCGAGGTCCGCCTTGGTGCATCTACTACTCTTGCTGGCATGATTCGATGTTCACCCATCGTTCTTCGCAACAATATTTTATCTACTTTGCGTATCAAATTTACACAAGCTCTCAAGAAGAATCCTATGCCCAAGAAAGTACAGGGTGTAAGCACACCAGTAAACTCAAATGCTCAGATTATTAAAAGACATGCTGCTGTTCTCGGATTAGGTGCTTTGGTCAACGCATTCCCATATGCAACACCACCACCCGAATGGATGCCAGAGGTATTGGCTACTTTAGCAAGTAGAGCTGCAAATGATGCTGGTGCAATTGGAAAGACCGTGAAGAGCGTGTTGGCAGATTTTAAGAAAACTCGGCAGGACACTTGGGTAACGGATCAGAAGGTATGTTCTTGTCACTCTTTTGTCTTCTGCATTACATTTTTCTCTTTTTCTTAAAAAAGAAGCATATAACTAATCATTCACAACAGTATTTCACACCCGAACAGTTGGAGGATTTAGAAGGCGTGCTCTGGAAATCTTATTTTGCATAAGGCACAATACTTGAGGTAGAGCTTATGATGGTAATCGGGACTTATGTCACATGGTTTTGGAGAGCTTGATGATAACATGAACGGGAGTTCTCTTTTTACTCGATTAAACTACTACTATACCCCTCAAAGTATGTTCTCGACCCGAGCTATGATATGAACAAGAAGATACACATGGTATTGGTTGACTCTTCTCGCTTGTCTGGGTGGGCTAGGACCAAAATCACGAATACAAAATGGGATATTGGGAGGTCAAAACGTTAGAGAATGGGACGTAAAGGGAGGGATACAATGGGTTATGGCATGAAATATGATGAACAAATGCGAGTCGTTGATACCATTGATGATTTTGTGGTTAGAGGCATCTGTCTGTGTTGAGCTTTGATATCGCATTGCATTTGGTAGCATAGATTTCAGGGAATACAACTTAGTTTGTATGCATTGTTTGACATCAATATGAAGATTGTGACAGTTGGGGATGAATGATGGGTTTAGTGTTGGGTTTGTTCTATTCATGTTGCTTGAGGGGGTAGAGTGTGGAAGTATGATAAAGTATGGTGGTACGTTGGATATCTCTGAGAATCTGCCATACGAGTTGGGCTGGACATTTGCAACGTGGAACTGAAATCCCTAAGGATGGGATAGATAGAGTAGATATAAGATGGGTTTATAGGCTTTAGTGGAGGTGGGATGGATCGCGAGTTTGTGGAAGGTAGGTTGGGTTGTCATTCGGAGTGCAAGGGATTTTGGGTGTTTGTTTTGATTTGTTGTGTTGCTTTAGGTGAGGAATGGTTGTGTTTCTGCTATGTTGCATATATAATTTAAGTATTGTTAAGAAGGAATACCGAAAGGATGTTGGAGAATCTGTATATACAAGTATGTATTTCGACTCGACCTCGGAGCAGATGCTAACGATTCAGACACCGAAGGAAGAAAGGAGTATTGGGATTGAATTCGGAATATCCGGATGAATACAGATGGATGTATCAGACTATTGGTATCTCTTTGAGAAGATATTCGGTTGAGGAGAAGAGAATTTGTGACGTTTGGAATTTTCTAGCTTTTGCGAATCTCTTCGTCTTTGCATGCTTTCTTACTATATGTAGGTATCTATTTGCAGCCGTTGTATGCATCTTCTATATTGAAGGATATGTCTTTTCTTTCTCTCAAAACTTCTATTCTGTCTCCCTACTATATTCGAGTACATAAAAAAGATCAAAGTGTCACCCTTTGCCCTCCTTCCTATCTGATCAAGCTACCTTACAAAATCACAAGATCGAGAACATCCCAATAGCATTCTTCACATTTTTTCTGTTCTAACCACTGTCATATATTGAAATACTGTATCCTATCTATCTACATACATACACCTTCCAACCCAATCAACGATTCCATCTCTCCTCCCCTTCCTTCTTCAACCTCACACTCAATTCCTCGCTCCAAAAACGGCATCCTCTCACATCCCAATTCCCACGCCCCCACGTCCCATCCCCGCTCTAATATCACAGGTCCCACACTCGTTATCCATGGCCCAGCCCAGCCCATCCCATCCAAACCCAACTCAAATCCGCAAATCCGCAAATCCGCAAATCCACGCCCAAAGAAGCTCATCTTCTTTTTCCTCGCCACCCCAAATATTCACCTTCCATTCCCTTCCATCCACCTCTCTAATCTAATCTCCCCCTCTCCGATGCCCCTAACCCAAAAAAAGAAGAAAAAAGAATACCAACTGTGGATCCCCCAAAACCGCTGGGTACCCAAAAACCCACCCTTTCTGGTACCGAGGAACATGGGTTCACCCGACCCAGCATTCTGCATCCACTTCCGCGTCTTCGAGAACCTCATCCCCCGGTGGATCGTATGGGTCCTCGGGGGATTAACTTATCTCGCTGCATAATCTTTGGCCCCTCTTGTCTTTTCTCGTAAAGGATGTACGTACGAGAGGAGGGAGTGGTCGTGCGATGCTTGGAGACGGAGGGTATCCGTCGGTATGTTCCTTTTTTTCTTCTCCTTTTCCTTCTTCTTCTGCTTCTTCTTCTACTTCTCTCACTTCAATGATTGGGGAATTTGGAACGGGAAACCAAGCAAGTAAGTAATCAAGCAAACGGGGTTGTGTTGGTAATCTACGGAGGGAATGGATGGATGGGGCTGTGCGTGCGGAGTTTAGGGACGAGGAGGTTATTTTTTTTTTGATTTCGGGATTGGGATTGGGATTGGATTTGGTATTGGTATTGGTATTGATGCAGATCAATGATCATCCGCGAGGACGTTGGAAATATAATAAATATTGGATTTGATGGAGATGGCTAGGGAGCGAGGGAGGGGGTGGAGACAATTCTTCTTGTTTTCTATACCTAGGTACCTACTTTCATACATAACAATACACAACACTCATTCATCTCATACAATAATGATTCATGTACACATTACATACTTCGGTACAAATATACATATACACTTCCACAAAATTAAACATCGATTCAATTCCCCATACCTGGTGCGGTCCGGTATTAGAAATCCCGTACAGTATCGGTGCCGAGTATATGAATCATGAATCATGAATCACAATTGTGAATTCGAGGTGGGAATTTCTATTTCAATCTCAATATATTTTTTCCCCTTCGGTTTTCCGGTATTTAGTCATCTGGCGTGAATCATCGTACGATAAATGTCTAACCTGTCTTGCTTTTACCAAATCGTGAAATCGGCATTGGAAAGCAACGATGGATTGTCTGAGTCGGACGTCGAAAGTGTGTTGGTTTTCTGGCATGGG
The DNA here is from genome assembly GCA_014898425.1 of Botryotinia globosa. Taxonomy (NCBI): domain Eukaryota; kingdom Fungi; phylum Ascomycota; class Leotiomycetes; order Helotiales; family Sclerotiniaceae; genus Botryotinia; species Botryotinia globosa. Next base: position 1,198,448 of record RCSZ01000002.1, read on the forward strand.
GGGACGTCACTTTCTGGTTTCTGGGTTTCTGGGTTTCTGGAATTCTTGTTTCTATTCTGGGCCTTATTTCTGGATGGGGCTTATTGACCTTTGGGAATTGGTTTTGGTATGGTACCTAAACTCTGGTATTTTGACTTTGATTTTGAGTTTGGTGGCGCAGGTTTTATTTTGGAAAGAAACTCAGGGGGGCTTCGAATCGTCGGAACGAATCTGCATCGGCCCAACGTATCATATTTTGTAATGTTCTTTCGTACATTTGGGAACTATAGGCAACCATCACTACATGTTGAGCTAGGGATCCAAATGTGCACTTAGAGTTTGGATTTGCATAATTTGCAAGAATTGAGTACATTAAGAGTTCAGAAAGATACCCAACTCGGACTAGCTATTTACGTTGAAGATATTGAGACCGGAACAGCTGAAGACATCCATAAGAGAAATATCATAGGGACGTTCCGGCATGAGCCGGTCTGTCAAGAAAAAGGCTGCCATGCACTACGCATACATTCTCAGACACTGTAGATTCATGCAAACTGCTTGGGGGATGTCGTGGCGGCATCCATTTGGTTGGAGAAAGACGAATCGGAAAAGGTGTTAGCCATCCATTGATAGATATGTTTGAGTAATGGGTGCAAGAAAACCCCCACAGTAATAACATTTACATTAGCTCTTCTATGCATGTGAGTCATTATGTGCTTCTGCGCTGACGATGCTGATTTCCTGGGTCTCGGCAGAACGATCAAGATAAATTCAGGGGGTTTTTATTCCATGCAGATCATATAGACGATGATATTGCATTGCTCACACTGATGATTGTTGACATATACATTGTGTGTCATCAAATAGCAATTTAGAATATCATATTCTCAAGTATGTCTGATCAATATTTAATGTAGTGTATCAGAAGGCATGAATCATCAATCCAATAGTAGATGCAAGGCGAGCGTTCTTGTCGTGCTATCATTAATACTTTGTAACACATCGCAGCTTTGCTTTGACGCTACTCGAGAAGATGATACTGGCAAGTCAGCAAAGTTCGTATAAGCTTGGAAAAGTAGCATTCAGAAACAGGGCGACGAATGATCCTCCTATCATTGATCAGGTGTACCTAGACGCTTTCAATAAATCATATGTGGAACGAGATGCATTATCTAGCATGGTGTTCTTCGAGATATTGATTAATAGCTGATGCTCGATAAAACAAGACAAGAAGGAGCTCGAGAAAGACATACATTGGCAATTATTGTAGCCTTAAAGAAGTAATCCGAGACTGATCTCGATCAGTATCATGAGACGTCAGTATATCATGTGGCTCCAACTACTCGGGTATATCCGGAAGTTGAACACTATGGCTCTCAGATTCAGATAATGAAATTTGTCTGCAGAATCTGCAACTGTGCAGACATTGTATAATTTTGAGGTTGCACGAAAAAAAATAAGTAACGCTTCGAATAATTGTTGGGAAGTACAGGTTTTGACCCCCAATAACTATCGTGAAGCCTTGCTTCGCTCTTTCAAGTTCACGTTTTATCTCCTAGCTGCTAATGATTGTCATGAAATATTTCGTGAAGACAAGGAGAAGGAGGTTCAAATGACTATTTCCTGCTGGTGAAACAGATCCTCGTTCATTACCGGGCGAGATATAGTTATGGAGTCTATTAATGGTGATTAATGGTGATAGTTAGTAATTGACAGAAAGGATAATCATGATGACTGAAAATGGATTGGTTTCACGAATGAAAACACGAATTGGGACACTGACATTACAAGTGTCGAAACTTGAGATGATATTTGCTTCATCAACCTTAAGAGCACGTTCGTTGCCAAGGTCTTCCCGAAAGAACGATCTCTGCAGACAATGTACCTATAGACTAGGAAGAAACTATTAGCCACGCAACACGATAACAGCATTTCCCTATTTTGATGACTGCACGCTGCATGCAACTGATTCTGAACTCTGAGAGTTGTTGCGAGCGAAAATCGTATGAGATCCATATACCCGTAAGTTTTTCGAACGAACACTCAATCAAATCCATCTTCTGTTGAGGCCCTCAACTTCGCATATCTCCTTCCAATCGCTCCAATAATAAGATCAGATGACTGCCACAGTATGCGCACTAGCGAAACATATAAAAATGTACATGGGGTGGAGCTACTTGTACCTGTGTGATGTAGAATTGGATGGTACATTCATATAAATCCCTGCACAAACTTCTTCAAACTCGTGCCCAAATGTGCTTGATTGTGACGCAGAAGCATAATTAAATGATCTGGAGTTGTGTAAGAAAGCCGAACGAAGACATGTGAAAGGTAAGTCAGCCCACTTTGCTCTTATAGACTTGAATATTTCGAGTGGGAGGTAAAGAAAATTATGTGGGCAACCATATGAACTATCTATGATGTTCTTAATCATTCAAGTCAAAAGTAAGTCGTTACTTTGAAGCAGCTATGTTGAGTAGTGAGTGGGTTGAGAGCTACCGGATCGTCATGTAAGCCCCGGCGCTGATAGTGCTTGCTGCGCCACTGCTTTGATATCCCGGGGGATTGTGATACCAACCTTGGAATGGACGGGATGCTTAATAAATTGAATTCGAACATTAAGATTATTCGAGAACATCAACTGCTCCCAACCATGATGCATTGTGTGCTCTGAAGCCAATATGTGGTCGGCGTTTGAGTCTGAGCTACAATCGATTTGCCTATATTGAAGACGTCAGACCATGTATATAGATTCCATCGACTCTGCTATGATGCATGCTATTGTTGTTAGCTTTTGCCAAAGGGTGAAAAAATCTTAGGGTTCATGCTGTCATATGGTTTCATTTGTTAATAGAAACGTCTAGCGATTAGTGGGACCAAAGAAGAATTGCAGGTGAACTAGAAGTTGGATGATGTCTAGGACACTTTCGTTCCGGAAGAGACTTTGTTCTTGACAGTGACAATTCGAGAAATGAGATAAGGACGAGGGGGTATCGATCCTAGTTCGTACTTCAAAGACCGCGGTAAGGATTCCTAACGGCTGAACCGTGCAAACGGCTTTCGGCAAGGACCCTTGATAATTATCCGAGTTTTGAATTTAATGAGCGATCCGGTAGCGATTTAGAGTTTCAACAACTGCAAGGACTCTTGATCGGCGGCAATTTGGTCGGCTATGATGCATATACTGTACATTACAATGATTTCTCAAGCAGATATACAGTACTGCCTTGTTCGAAACTCTCGAGCTTTTCCTTCCAAGGTGACCTATCTACAGCAATTTCGTAATCATTAGAACAATGAAATTACGAACTGATAGTAGGTAGCCAATGATTGACGTAGAAGCGAAATTCTATTGAAAATCCTTGTCCTTGTTTGGCCGGGGATTGAGGTCAACCTCATTAGACGTGTAAGATAATATCGAATTTCATCCTTGATTCACTACCTAATCCATCCGGTCCTATTCTTGAAGACCTGTAAGATGGAGCCCTGGCTTTAGGATACGAATTCCCTTCACTCCTGAATCTCAAATCTTGATATGTATCCCAGCCGAGATTTCAATGGTGTGGAGATTGTTAGAATGAACATTTGCTGTCCTGGTTTCGACTCGAATTGTGCACTAATCAGATTGATTTGTTGATATATTTGACTTTTCCGCACCCCCGAATCATTTCTGGTTCGGGAATATAACCCGAGACATGAAGACGACACTCTCCGTATTGGGCTTTCCCATTGATTCGTCGTTTTATCTTCTAGACATGTTCTACCACATTTAGGGCCACCGCCAACCAAGTGATACATTGACGCTCAATTTAATAAAAAAACAGAGGTCTACTGAAAGTACCGATACCATATTTTGTTCCGCAATCCGTCGCCTTAAAGGAGCTTGATCTGTGCAGATTGTCTCGGGAAGGTTGATAGAGCTGCTGCTCCATACTTTGCAGAAGTTGTGTAGAGACCACATTCTGCTACCAAACAACCTATGAATCCTGATTTGATGTGGAGTAGCCGGCACAGGGTTGACAGCTTCCCCGATGTTAGAACTTGGGAAAACCTTCATGGAGTTCTATTGTGGATATCAATGGATGGGTTTCAGCGCGGCCAGTTTGAGTACCGGCATCTACCTTGCAGGGCTCGCACTTCTTGATTCCCATTACCCAAATGTAATTTCGATTTATCGTAGTCTTGGCGTTCTATGAGCACCTACCATCTGTTTGTCTTCTTGTAAATCTCGGTTATTGGCTGTTAAAACCGTCAGAACCTTCCATGTAAATCATGACACTGGCCGTTGGGCGGTGGCAGATGTCAAATATAATAAGAGTCAAGTTACGGACTAGCATGCAGGATCGTCAGTAAAACGGTTGATAAATAAGGTGCATGATAGTTGGGTAGCAATATGAAGTTCTCGGTATCGAAGATCCGCGCCACTTCGTCACAAAAGGCTTGGGAGCACGTTTTGAGAAGCGCCAGACATATGATTGTAGCTCGAAGCACATCCAGCATAATTTAACCCCTGGACAATATCCCTATATGACATCTCATATGAGATGATACTGTCGCGTCCGTAAGTAGGCCTGCAAGATTTGAACCAACCAACCAAGCACCAGAATCCCGTAATCTCAGGAAAAGATCTGAGCCGAGGCCCAGCTGAAGTCTGCAACGCAATGACAAAGATGATGAGTGGATTTAGTGTTCAGATGCAATAATTGTCAAGGCAGAGACAAAATTAGGCCCGTAGTAATTTGCCCAAGCTGCTATCGTAAGAGCTGATTATTTGGTGTAACTTGACATGCAGGGAAGATCGCCGGCAAGAGGGTCCAGATCTCGCTTTCTGACATGTCGTTAAGGAAATGAAAATTGCCATGTGTCTCCCCCGCCCGAAAAGGAAGCGGGATGCTTCATGTAACATCCCGTATGTCCATCAGATCACACAGATGAAGGCCAATATTCATGTGGCGAAGAATAGTAGAGAAAAAAATCAAAGCAGAAGAGATTTCTGATAGAGGAAAGGTCAACATTGTATGCTGTGTGGCCTGTGGCGTGCATGATGATGGCCCTGTTCTGCATGAGCCCGCGTTGCAAGACTGGCTTATTGTGCATCTGGGTGCAGCTGTAGATTTCGACCCAAGAGTGATCTGTGCAGCGGAAGAACGACCGACAATAGTTCCATATCCCATGTCCAATGGTGTGAAAACGCCGGACGGTGGCTCCAATGCCAGATGAGATTTTATCAAATACCCTGAGTCTGATAGGGCCTTAAGGCTTGAGCCCTGTATAAATTTCTGAGTTTGTCCTTCTAGCGTTCCGACGTACCCTGTAGATGAGGAGTATTCGCCGCACACAGGCTAATTTGACATTAATAAGTGCCGTTTCCCGATCAGTTCCGGGAATTTCCAAAATAGAATCTTCGACCGAAAGTGATAGACTCGGATCAAGAAGTTAGTGGAGTAGAAGAAGATTTGGACATCAAAGTCGTGGAGGGTTTCATAAGCATCGTTAAGAAACCGGTATCTGGAACTTCTGGGAGAACATTCGAAGGTTTCAATGCTATGCCGTCAGTCATGATTTGATCAGGTATATAAAATATCGGTCGATATATAGTACATAGGAGGATGGTTGTACCTCCATATCCATCAATTCATGCAATTATCTCTTGGCACGACTACGGCTCCCAAAGCACATAATTTCCATTTTGAGATATCGACTATGGGTATTTTCTCTGGAATTTATTAGACAATCGGATTCTGAATATATCTCTCCATACTCATTTCACTATGCTGTTTTTCAATCTCTGGAGTCGGACTCGGACTTGAGACTGCTTTGCTCGGAATCGATTAGCCCACCCATATTCTGGAGTAACATACCAATCCATGTCCCTGCCACTTCAACCTCCACGAAATGAGGTAGGTAGGAGGAAGGACATAACGTTGCATGAAGCCTTTCATATCCTGTTACCTGTAGCGGTTACAGGTTAACCTATGGGGAACAGATGAGGTTCCATATCGTCATATGATACGTCTCGCTGCGATGGCAATTTAAGCGTTTGACAGGTTCTAGCCTTTGGATTCCAAGTCAAGATTCGTTCCCTGAAAATCAAATGTCAGTCAGTGACCACCAATACAACAGTAGCATTACCAACGGGCAGACTATTCTCTGATGCGTCCATATCAGTGAACATCCAGCTGTAGTTTAAGACGATGATTTTGGATTCTTCCTACATATGATGATGCAGATTAACCGGTATTGGGTTTCTAGTAGTCAACACTTTTTGGTAACCGACATGCTTTGAAGAAATTGGAGAGTAAATTAGCAATGGTTCCAAGGGATCCGAAAGCAATGCGGATATGTATCAGAGGATATGGAAGCATATGAATACAAGTTTCGAGCTTGATATAGCATGACTGTATAAGTCACATAGTAGTTTGCGATATACTGGTACAATGACTTGTAGCTGTACTTAGGTCGATGTTGTAATGTAAGAATGATAAGAAAGATTGATACATTGGTTAAAATATAATAGGTATTTTGATCAATGTGCGTCGTGGGGGGCAGACAATAAGGTTGAATGTGAGTGAGTGAGTGAGTGAGTGTGAGTGAGTGTGTGCGAGTGAGTGTGAGTGTGTGTGTGTGGTGGTGGTGGTGGTGGTGGTGGTGGTGGTGGTGGTGATGAGCAGCAGCCACGAGCTACTGATGCATACATAGCATGGCCTTCCCCCTCCTCCTAGAATCCCTGCATCTATTGTATTAGTACCTTCCTGGGCAGAATGTATTTGTATAGCGTGCCTTTCTACGTTTATACGGATAAATTCCTCGCGTATAAAATCTACTTGTAGCTACCTAGGTGCTGTACTGGGTAATTACTGTAGATGTACGTGCATGCAATATTTCAGCCATCGAACAGCAAGGTGAACGCAAAAGGCAGCTCAGAAGAGATAATTTCCCAGTCGATGAATGATGTGAGTTATTAAGCATTCTATACACACACACACACACACACAATGTCCTGTTCTCGGTCAATTCTACTTGGGGGGGAGTACTTCCTCCTTATCCATATCAATCAGGTCGGCCAAGGTAAAGTACCTAGGCAAGGCAAGTAACATCTTTTCACAATTCTCTCTCGCGCCTATCATACATATCTCATTTTACGTCTGATATTCCATTCTTTTGGGTCTTCGTTTGGGTTGCCGACTGCTTCATTAAACGCTGTGCATGGTGCATCAAATGAAGATCCTACATGAATTGATGGAGCTCATGGGTAAGTTCCGCGTTTTATCGTGCCAATATACTATTTTCTTTTTGTGTTTCATTTAATATGAGTGCCCGTTTACTAAGCCCATTTGCGTGTCTATTTCCAATGCGACCTTTTGGCTGTGGTGTAGGTATGCATTGAGACTGCTACCTAGGTCTATACTACGCCTGTCTGATAAGATTCTTACATCGGGGTGAACGTCCTCCTCCAGCTCCCTCCGTACAGTCTTAAAATGCCTTTCGTCAACGTCATTTGCCCTTGGAAATTGGAAATTGGAAATTCGAATTCTGAATATGGAGTCGACCATAGAGTCCAGAACCTCAGGTACGCTCCGAACTGACAACAAGATACCCATGCTAGATGTCAAATCCTAAATTAATAGCCACGGAAGAGAGAAAGAGGCATCTCGACGGGAGGGATATGAGATCTCGATTGGTTCTTATATTGTGGCCATCATTTCTATCAATATATCTAATATCTCTACTCCATAGATAATGGACTGTGCGGCCCCATTCCCATCCATACCATGTCACTCTACTTTGTCGACAAGGAAGACTAAACGATATACCTATGTATGTATGTACCCACACTATCTATCAATTCACAAACGAAGAATCTTGGAAACGTTCACTACTCTAATCTAATCATTTCATAAGGGTGAGACGATCGATATGACTCGGGCTCTCACCACTCAACTCGACTCAACTCTGCTCTGCTCATACACCTGGCATATATGAAGTACCGTAGCGGGCGTCCCGGGAACGAGGAGCCTTCCTTCCTACCACAATATCGCTCATCTCAAATGTATCGGGGCTGCTAAACATGGGTCTGAGGAAGAACAAGCAGGCATGAAGCGCTTGTCCAATGTCCTTCTTTTAAAAATACACATTCTATTGAGGTTCTAGAGAGGACCTGGGGCCCTGTCATCTTAACTGGCTATCAATGAACAAGGCGAGTGGAAATTCAAGTGCTTCATCGAATTAAAGCTTGACTTCGGCAACGGGCAACATAAACGCACATCTCGTCTCCAGAATCTTGCCCTTAATCACTTACACCATATTCTCATAAGCTAATTCGCCCCATTCCATATTTTCCTTCTCTTTCTTTGCTAGTCTATCGCCTTAGCCACATACCTATCCGTCTCTTTCTTCAACATCACACCTTTTCCATCATTTTGAACCAATAAAGATAACCCTCTAGCCGTTGCCCTATAGGTAGTCTTGAAACCCATAACGATACTTTGCGTTTCCAACCCGGCATTGATCAGACTCCTTCCATATCATCCTAGATTCCGGAAGTGCACCAGAAATTGCCCGTTTGGGTGGAAGTAGCCATAGAGATCATCAAGATCTCTCGAAGTTGGGGAAGAGCGATACAATTTTAGCCTGGGCTTGCAACTGCCTCTTCGGAACCCGTTACATCCATCGCTGCCATCGATACCACCACCTCACGGACTTCTTCCTCGAAAAAGTATTCTTGTACCTTGTCTCCAAAGATAAATTCTAATTAGACTTCATCACTTGTATTTTGTTTGTTCTTATACAAACAACTTAGAGGAAATACATTACATCGATACATCTTTTGCCTGCTCGACAACGAGAACTTGGATGTATCATTTGCATCACAAGCTCATAGCCTCATATAAAGTCTTCACATCACCTCATTCTAAAGACAGTAAGGTATAGTGCTTACTTGAGAGAGAGCTTCAAGACGTTACTCAGTTTAATCACTCAATCACTTTGGTTGGTCAGAGAGCATCAGAGAGAAAATCCCTTCTGTCCCTGCATTTCTTATCCACGCCTTCATTTTGTTCAAGTCGAGTACCGAGTATCACTTCTCGTGAAGCACCAATCAGAACTGCTTAAAGTCTTACTCACCCAGTCCTTTACATCAGTCGCATATTGTCAGTTTTCATTTCTTCAATACACGACCGTTGAATCTTTACCTTGTGTACCTACAAGTTCATCTGAATCGAAGACTCGAGGATCTTGGACAACTCTACATTCACGGCATTGATATCGTCGCCAAGAGTTCCTCGATTATCATAATCATCATCAAAGTGGAGAATTCTGTCCATTGGTTTCGCATCTGATATTTCAAGAATCTCCTCGATATCAAGTTCAGTCTCAAAACAACAAGATACCAAACCCAGAGCCTCCACATTCTCTGGAACGTAAGAGGCGGCCCCCTTTCATTCTTTGCCAGCGTTTCTTCGCATCCACATACACACCTTGACAGAAAGTACAGTTCTCTGGCGTACATCATAAGATCGAAAGGAGGACACACTCCAGCTGCGGACTGTCTTGGGCGGCACTACCTCGAAGAGACCTCGACTCTGTCAAAGATTATCCAGGCCTATAACCACCAGTAAGGTTATAAATCATTTAAAACGCCATCAGGAATCTAGAACATATGCTTCCCGATCTTCTCTTGTCCAACGCCAGTACTTTCTGGTTGTCCTCAATTCTACCTACACCCTTCCACTCACTCTCAAAAATCGACTACTCTCGCCTTCATCGCAGCCACAAGACGCCAAACAACAACAAGACGAAGCGAAGAAATTTCACCTTCCTATCTATCAGTACAAAGTCTCTTCGCAGTTGTTTGTTTCCTTGTTAGTATTTAGGAGTCGGGCTCAAACTCAAACTTGGACTCGGACTTGGACTCGCGAACACCAGCCAAACTTGCCTGTATCGCAAGTACCATTCATCAGAAAATAACGAGATCTCGGATATAGAAGATCTTGCCTCCCATCTACCTCCTCTATTCCTGAACCCATTTTTGTTATTTTTTAGTCACACAATACTCGAATTGTCGATTTATACATCTGTGGCGCAAGCACAGCACAAAAGTATACGACCAATCCGAGGAATAAAGAGATCTCGAATCTAGATAAAATAATTTATAATAATAAGTATGAATTCTCAACCTTCGCACGACTTCGCGCAGGCGCAATCTCTTCAGATTCCTGGATTACAAAGGTATGCCCCTCATTAGTCCAGCCATACTTTCAAATTCGCCTTTGCTCGAACAACTACTAATGTATGATAATGAAGCCAAGACTGCAAGCTCATCATAAGACAACAACCTCGCTACGCGAGAGTTAACATGGGCAAAGAGAAAGGTAAATTGGCCTACAATCTTCTGCACTGGCATAAATCTAATTCGTTTCCAGACCGTCGAGCAGTCGACCCTCCGCCCGTTGTTCAGCTCTTAATATCCCACGCAGTCGACCCCGGTGAACGTTATATTATAAGTATGAAGGTAACCTCTGTGGCTTTCTTTCAATTGCTAACTCTTGCAGACCCACATTTTTTCATGAAGAGTAGTCTTACGCCAGTCACAGATATGCAAGCTGGAACATCCCATGGAGCTTTACTAGCAGGAACCACTGTTTCATCTTGTCATCGCCTGAAGGACCCGGAAACTGACGAGTGGGGCGCGTATTTTGTATTTGGCGATTTGTCGGCCAAGATAGAAGGTACCTATATATTGGAGTTCAATCTCTTCGAGAGCCGCGAAGACGAAGTGGTGTGGATGGGATGCATTTCGTCAGATCAATTTAATGTGTATTCGTCGAAAGCTTTTCCTGGAATGATGGAGTCGACCACTATGACCAAAAAGTTCCAGGAGCAGGGGCTCAAGTTGAGGGTTCGTAAGGAGCTCCGGTCGTCGCTCAGAAAGCGCGGTCCTGCGTTTGATGATTACGAGCCCAAGAAGTATCGTGCCAGAATTCAAGATCCGGACGAAGAGTCGGGTTCTCCCGAGGCGAGTAAATACAGCGAGCAACAACAAGCTCCCCACCAGACTACACGTATGCAAGATAGATACTCGGTCTATTCTCAGGAATCCTCATCGCCGGAAGAACGCCGGCTGAAGCGTGTAAGGGCCGATACCCTTTCAAGCCAATCGCAAAGCCCAAATTTCAATCAACAAGCTTCTGCCGATTCACTTCAATGGCATAGAGGGTACGCTAATGTACAGCAGCATCAGCAACAGCAACAGCAATCTTCTTTTGCTAGCCATCATGTTCCAAGCCAACACCCTTTGCAGAGTTACAACGACTATAACTCCTCGAATTATGCACATTCTCCCCAGGAAATGACTACACCGGTTCGAGATCAGTTCTTTTCGAATCAACTCTCGAATACCCACATCCATGACTCACCTCAACCCAGATCTTTACAATTCGATATGAGTAACCAGCGTCCATCTCCCACGTACTATCATGCACATTCGCAAGGGCCACTGCATTCGACCGTCCCTATATTGTCAGAGCCCAATCCATTGAATCACAGGCAGCCAACCGATTATCCAGCCATGGGATATCCACCAAGATCACATATTTCACACAGTGGCCTCACCGGAATGCTACCGCCATCAAATCTGGGGAGAAATCCCATCGCGCCTGGATTTCCCGGCTATCGGAGAGACACTGCATATGAACCACTAACGGGAGACAGTCTTAACATAGGGCAATATTCAGAGCAGGGTCATTTCGGCCTTCCTCTGAGAGATCCTTACGAAGGCCGACCCCCCGCACATATTGTGACAACATCACAACCAGAATATTATCAATAAGGTTACAGAGAGTTACCATTCATTACACTAAACAAGTGCTGTATTGGCCTTCATCTTAAAAGGGCGTCTCATCGATAACAAAATACCCATTTCATTTATCCGTTTCATTGCATAAAACCATACTCAGTTTTAGTTTTTTTTGTCAATCGTCGCCAATTATGGCCGTGTGGCCTCTTTGGTTTTCATTTGTTGTTCCTCGGGTAGGGACTGGCTCTATAGGCACATCTTGAAGCCTCTCCTTTTCTTGCGTAACTGTGTGGTTTGGGGCTGGGTGCATATAGCAGGGCCTGGTATGGAAGTACCGGGCAGCTTCGAGGCGGCGCTGGGCATGCATGGAACTCGCACATACTCATCTGAATAGCGTTCTCTCCATATTTTCTCTTTGTCGATTACTTTCCCATCATTATCATTTCTTTATAAGCGTTCTTTTCCTTTTCTTTACTCGCAGGTTAGCGAATTGTTTCTTCGGGCCGGTATACCCAGGGTGATATTGGTACTCACGCGTAGGGCCGTGATGAAAAATTGGAAATAGGGCTTCGGTCAATTGGGCATTGGGCATTGGACATTGGACAGAGCTGGGCCGGGCAGCAATATGGAGGAATCGGGTGGATGGAAATTGTATTATAGGATGGATGGGTTGGCGAAAATTCGAAGAAGGATGCATCAGTTGCAACGACGGCGGCGGGAATTTCATATTGGATGCTGCAATCACTATAGTTGGCAGCTGGAAAGATTGGCTGGGACTGGGAGGATTGGGGTAGAGCAAGGAATGGGAAGGAAAGGAAAGGGCAATGGAAAAAGATGCCGGCGAGCTTGGGAGCGAAAGGGTACACATATATAGTAATAATTGGGAGGCTCAATGTAGCATAGCATACTAGCAATGTTTAGTATTCCGCAAAGTCGGATGGCGTTTATTCACATGTAAATACAAAACTACAAGGAATATTGCACGGGAATGCGCCCAAAAAAATAACAACAATAGGTTTCACATTTTGCAGGAGAGTTTTGTGCCGAAATCATTTTTTTGTAAACGAGGGGGGTTTCACGTGGGGTTTATGCGGAGCCGAGGGATAGGAGTGGGAATGGGAGTGAAAGTGATTGAGCGAATGCGGATGTCATTAAGAGGGACAGGATGAATATGTTTGTAGCTTTTTGATATTGATAGGGAGTATTCATATCAATATCAATATTAACATTAACATTAACATTAACGGCATCTCTTTAAATCCTCTACAAGTGATCATGAGTTGGATGTATAAAGAGAGAGGGAGTTGGAATTGGAATTTGAATTGGATGTATATTTGGGGATTATCACAATCCATTATCTCCAACTGATTTTTCAATTCGTAACGCTTCTATATAAGTTATATTGGTGTTGAATATTTTTATTTTTTTATTTTTTGTTGTGTTATGTTGTGTTGTGTTGTTCAACTCTGATCTGATGAGGAATAGTAGATGGATGGATGGATGGATGGGTGGATATAATTAGGTAGCTAGGTAGGCAGGTAGTTAATATTCTGAATATCTAGTTAATATATACAAACTAGCCATTCATCCATTCATTATACATCTATATATAACTCACAAGTAATCTATTACTCCATATACAATTCTCCATCTCGATCTCGATCACGATTCCGAATTACAATTTGATCTATCTACCTAGGTAGGTATGTATAGATAAGTAGATGGATGAATAAATAAACAGACCAATAGATTCTACAATTCCCCTACAAAATACAAATCCTGAAGTAAAAATAATCATCTGCCTACCTACCTACCTACCTACCTACCTACATAAAGAAACCCATCATCATCTTCATACCTATCGAACAGTAAACACAACATCCTCTTCCAAATCCTCACAATACACTTCATCGACCATTTCTCCATCCATGATACCTGCTACGTATGCTACTGTGACTGCTGCGAGGATCTCACTTTGTTCTTTTTCGTTTGCATCTTGGCGGCTTTCTCTTTCTTGTTTTGCGGTATCGGACTGCTTCTGGTCATCATCATGCGAAGGTTTTTGTCCCTTCGCATCCTGACTTCTCAAAACAAAAGGAGCAGCTGCCCCAAACCAAATCGCCAATTGATCTCCAATTTCTATCGACTTAGGAGCTACACCATAAAACCCCGTGGTAGTGATGAAGAAAGCGGAGTTGGGGAGGCGGTTTAGAAGAGAGAGTCTATAGTCTCTAATTTTCTCATTGTGGTTGTGCGAGCTGTCGTTGTTTTGACAAGAAATCTCGTGATTGGTGTTGTGGTCCTGCGAATTATTGTTTAGTAGAATATCGTACATCTCGCCATAAGCTTCAGGTGCAACTTCGCGGCCGGCCCCAGTGTAGAGTTTGTTCGTGATGAGGGTTCTCCATACTGGTTCTTTGGTTTTGAAGGTGTGGAGGTATGGGCGATGATGTGAGTGGAGGGTTGCGAGATTCTTTGCTTTGAGGACCATTTCTTCGATGTGGGAGAGTTGGGTGAGACATTCATTATCTGGGCCAAAGGTAAATTTCTCGGCAATGGTATCGACTGAAAGACCTCTTACGTAGAGAGTTTTGAGATCGGGAGATATGTGGCCATTGATGGCAGTGCTGCCTGCTCCCGAGACTCCTATACCTGGGGGGTGATAAAGAGTAGAATGAAGAAGAGATTCGCTGCCTAATCTCGGCACCCACGATGGAAAGGAAGAATACTGGAATGGGGGATTTGGACCAGCTAGTTCCAAACCAGCAAGAAAGGAAGGTCCTATTCCTTTATGAAAGATGTGGGATGTGGCGTCTGCATATATTGTTCCTAGAGATCGACTGTAATCTACTGTGATGGTCTTTCGGTCTGAGGAACCCATCATGCCTAGTAAACCATATATCCTATCTTTAGGTTCTGTTGCTTTAGATGTAACGGTGTTGAGTAACAGATCCCGAAGATCTTCACCTTTTTTATCAGTAACTGCCCTGCGTAAATTATTGAGAAGATCAATTTTGATAGTACTGGTGCGTACACTCTGCAGAACAGCAGTCTTGTTGGTATCCTCATTCTCATCGCCACGTTCCATCATGACCATTCCCATTTTTGTGAATTCAATCATTGCAACTTTTTGCCACACTTTTGACAGTACACTCCAGGTAGTCCAGGTAGATCCACAACCAAGTAGAGGTTCCTGATCCGCTAGTGCCAATTCTTGTATGGTCCATAGACGAGTAAACCATTCTTTCTCAACAAGCTCTATATAAAAGGAAAACATGGTTTGAGACTCCTCTTCCATGATTTCATCTTCAATCGCGACAGAGATTTTAGACATCTGATCAAAAGCTTCCTCACACCCCTCAAAGGTCTCACCTAACCAAACCAAAACTGGTTTCGCCAGAGAATAAATTTCACCCATCAGCGTGACCTGTTCATTGCGTTCTTTAACATCGGATTGATTGATACAGATGGCATCAACCCAAAGTCTTCGCGATTTAAGAGGTAGTCTGAGATGATGTAGTGCAGTAGCCAGATTTTGAGTAACGGAGAAGGGAGTGTCATTGAATGTGATGGTTTGTCGTATAGAGGCGTCGCCCCAAACATAGGATAATGCTTCGTATGAAGGATGGGAGAGGAGAGAGATGGTTTCGACGGTGCATTGGATTGGGGTGCCTTTGCTTAGGGGTTGAAGGATGAGGATGCGGATTTCGCGATTGGAAAGGGAAAGGGGTTGGGTATAGGGAGTCATTTTTTGAGGGAATCTCGCAGAGTGTAGATAGATTGTGTGGCTTTTTCAGGATGACTGTTTCATTGCATGTTCGGGGCTGCTCATGCTATTCATGAGATTGGTGATAGCGAGCTCGGATCAAATATTGATGGATGGATTACCAACTATGGTAACCCGAACCATTTGCGAAAACTCTTGTTCCAACAAACAGTGATGAAGCTCGAGTGAAAAGCTAGAATATGGAGATTGTCATATATTATCGTGCAAACAAGAATCGCAAGATCCGTCTCTCTTTATTGGCATTTGTGCTGAGTGACAACAATACTCGAGTATTGACGACAAGCGTCAGCATCAAGACGATGTAATTGATGTTTGATCGGCTACCAACTCGCAAAACCGCCGAGGGATGTGGCGTGTTGGATACATAGTGTGAAGCCCTTTCCAAGGTTTCCAGGTTAGATTTCATGCACTGCCACATTATCCTTTTTTTTTTCACATCTCGTGATGCTTTCTGATACGAAAGGACAACGATAGTTTGGATCGGCGACTTCCACCACCTCGTATGAAGGGGGGGAAAGCATGTATCAGTACATCTTACGACTTTTATGCCATTGAAGAACACGCGAGGATGACTATGTAGGTTTTGACACGATTCTTGCTGCTTGAATTCCGATGGGGAAGTTTGTCGTGGGGTGTGTAGATATTTCGTTGTGCTGTGTTGAGTTGTATGGGTGGTAGTGGTGATGGTGATGGTATATTGGGGGGATTCAGTCATGATATGTAAGATGGATGGAAAAGGGATACGATATAGGGACTCGGGAGACACACATCGACATGGCAATGATGGCATCGATGATGCATCATCTTCAATCTTTTTGAGTTTGCGAATAGGGGGATGAAGGGATGAAGGGATGAAGGGATGAAGGGATGAAGGGATGAAGGTGGTTGGTTGTTTGTAAGATGAATCTTGACGGGGTTCCCTTACAGGCCAAGACTCATTAACCTTGGGTAGATAGACAGACAGCTAAGGTAGACTGTCGTTCTGACTTCCAAGTTCCATGATCCATCATCACTACTACCGAGCCAGGAAAGCTCATCAATTTCAATCATTCGATTAGAGTCATTAGACCCTTCAATTTTAAATACATACACACGAGCAGGAGAAGTTAGAGTCGACAATATAAAAGTCGAGAACGTGTTCTTTGGATGGAATTCATTGGATTGATTATATAACTTTGAACCCATTGAATTGAGTGAATGAATGAATGAATGAATAAATGAATAAATGAATAAATAAATAAATAAATAAATAAATAAATAAATAAATAAATAAATAAATAAATAAATAAATAAATAAATAAATAAATAAATAAATAAATAAATAAATAAATAAATAAATAAATAAATAAATAAATGAAAGCATCCTTTTTTAATCTTCAATCTTAATTCAGAGCCATTGAGGGCCATTGAGAGCCACTTATTATTATTATTTTATTGTATTCCTTCTACGGCTTACCTACCATACTAGGTAAGTTGTAACCCCTTTCCCCAGTATGATAAAACGTACGTTCACTTCACAGTAGAATTTATGACTGAGGTAGAGAGAGGTAGAGGTAGTAGAGGTAGAGGTAGAGGTAGTAATTACCTAGTACTAGTATACTCCCCCCCAACCCCTCATTACTACTTTGTACCCACACTTATTACTATACTCACACTCACACTTATTACACTCACACTTATTACATCTACACATCATCTCAACATAATTTCTTTCCAACTTCAACAACGACAACATAAGAAGATTGTTTTGAACCCTTTTATAATTCAATTCAATCTTCTCTTTGCTAAATACTTTAATAGCAACACTTACATTCGTTGATCTCTATTTCGAATCAATTTTAATTGTACCATCTACATCTTCCTTTCTCCTTTACAATTCCAATCGTGCTTGAGCATATCCAATTCACAAGGACACCTCGACATTCACCATCTTCCCTTACGTAGACGTGGTGATCAACATCCAACTCAATTTAGACCTTCTCGACACTTGTTCTTACCCTCTTAAACCGTGGGGTAAAACGAGAAATACATACATACAACCTTTCTACACATTTCACTTCTCACAAACCATCAAAATGAAGGGTAAGCTGTTTCCGCATTGCATTAGCAGACCTTTTGGCAATGTATCGCTAACATGTTCACACAGCTCTCATTCTTGTCGGTGGCTTTGGCACCCGTCTTCGCCCACTCGTACGTTCTCCCAATGCCATGATACGATATTCGAAATCTCCATGGCGCCCTTTGCACAACCTACAAAGCTTTCAAAAGACACCCGTCAACTGACTGTTACCCATAGACTCTTACCCTCCCAAAACCTTTAGTCGAATTCGGTAACAAGCGCATGATTTTGCATCAAGTTGAAGCCTTGGCAGAAGCTGGAGTCACAGATATTGTGTTGGCCGTAAATTATCGTCCAGAGGTTATGGAAAAGTATTTGGCTGAGGTATGATTCACTCCTACCGCCCGGAAAAAAAAATTCATGGGTTACACCGCAGAAGTTAATGCAGGCACATATAGTACGAAGAAAGATTCAACGTCAAGATCACATTCTCCATCGAATCCGAACCATTAGGTACAGCCGGTCCACTTAAGCTCGCAGAGGAAATTCTCGGAAAGGATGATGCTCCTTTCTTCGTTCTTAACTCGGATGTCATTTGCGAATACCCTTTCGCAGATTTGGCTGCTTTTCACAAGAAGCACGGTGATGAAGGTACCATTGTCGTAACCAAGGTTGAAGAACCATCCAAATATGGTGTCGTTGTTCACAAGCCAAACCACGCATCCAGAATCGATCGATTCGTAGAGAAGCCCGTCGAATTCGTTGGAAACCGCATCAACGCGGGTATCTACATCTTGAACCCAAGTGTCCTCAAGCGCATCGACCTCCGCCCAACCTCCATCGAGCAAGAGACTTTCCCTGCCATTTGCGCCGATGGTCAATTGCACTCTTTCGACTTGGAAGGATTCTGGATGGATGTTGGGCAACCCAAGGACTTCCTCTCTGGAACTTGTCTTTACCTCTCCTCCCTTACCAAGAAGGGCTCCAAGCTCCTTACTCCACCAAACACCCCATACGTACACGGCGGCAATGTCTTGATCGATCCTTCTGCCAAGATTGGCAAGAACTGCCGCATTGGTCCTAACGTAACAATTGGTCCCAATGTTGTTATCGGTGACGGTGTTCGTTTACAACGTTGTGTTCTCCTCGAGGGCTCCAAAGTCAAGGATCACGCTTGGGTCAAGAGCACCATCGTAGGCTGGAACTCGACTATCGGTAAATGGGCACGTTTGGAAAATGTCAGTGTACTGGGTGATGACGTTACGATTGGTGATGAGATTTATGTAAACGGAGGTAGCATTCTCCCACATAAGAGCATCAAGGCTAATGTTGACGTTCCGGCCATTATTATGTAAGGAGGGAAAGGATCGCTGGACGAGTAACAGATGTGAGGTAGAGGAAAGATGGTCAGAGATACCTTTTTTTTTTGGATGAAAAGTTATGGAGAGAAGAAATGAGGGTACGAGGAAGGGAAGGAGTAAAGTATAATTCATGGATGGACTTCATTACCTGGCCGTTTTTTTGCCGTTTTTTTGCCATTTCTCTATCGTATCTTATTGAATTCGGGCTTTGGCTTTGGGGGTTAAAAGGGTCACGCATTACATGTTTTTATGGATGCATGCAATTTTTTCTTTTCTTTTTGGGGGCCAAAGAAATTCTAGAGATGAACATGTGCATTTTTTTCCCAAGACTGTTTCCAAATTTCAATGGTACTTGTTTTGCTCTGTTCTGCTTTGTGGCTCTTGGCGAGAGGGGTATGGTGTATGTGTATGTGTAGGGATGTTTGTATGGATGCTTGTTTGTTATATTGGGTTTGCAATGTGGCATGCATATCTATATATGATTGATATCTCCTCTCATCGAAATAAAAAGTTGATTGAAATGAAGCAAATTACCCGTTAGCAAGGTGTGGTGCAGAGGTGCGGTGCAGAGTTGTGAATTGTGAGGTTTGAATTGTACTGTGTGTTGTGTGTTGCGAGTTGCGAGCTGTGGGTTGTGAGTTGTGAGTTGCGAGTGATGTGTATCGTGTATCGTGTATTGTGTGATTTATATTGTGTGTTGTGGGGAGGGAGGGAGGGAGAGACATTGGGGAAATGGATAGATAGTCGATGAGAGAGAATAAATAACATCTCGACGGACTCTTCATGACTTTTTGGATGGATAGAAGTGATATACTAGGTAGATATACACGATGTGATGTATGTGTTTTCTCTTGATGTGCCTATAGACCTGACTGTACCTGACTGCTCGTAGAGATGCATTGTATAGATTCATTCATTCGTGCAATCATTGTATCCCATGTATCGAGCAAGAAGTGCAATGCAATACCTACCACCTCATTTCCTTTCCTTTCGTTTCCCAATTGCGCCAACCCTAAAAATCCCAGTCGCCAAACCATGATATGTTACGCCAAAATAGAATCTTTTCTTTTCATCAACACGTCTGCACCCGCATCCGCATATCTATTTCCTGCCCTTTCCCTTCCCCCTCTTCCTCTTCTCTCCCTCCTTCTCCCTCTCCCCCACACTAACCCCCGCCTCCTCCGCCTCGCCCTCATCCAACTCCCCCGCCTCCTCCATCTCCCTAATCTTCTCCCTCCCGCTAATCATAACCATCAAATCCCGATTCGCCTCCCTCAACTCCTCACACTCCTCCCTCACCCCTCTCATCTCCTCCTCCTTCTTCCTAGCCCCCTCATTCACAAACCCAATCCTCTCCATCAACCCCTCCGAAACCTTCTTCTCCTCCCTCAAACTCTTCCCCATCGCCCTCGCAATCTCCTGCGCCTTCTCCGCCTTCCTCTTCTCCCTCTCCAACTCCTTCTCCAAGCTCGGCAGCGTATCCACACTCAACTTCCGATACTTCTCCTCCAACTCCCTCAACCTCCCCAACGCTACTTCCGCATCGCGACTCGCAAGACTAGCTTTCTCACTCGCCGCGCTCGCCTTCGCAACCGCTTTGCCAACCAACTCCTCGAAATAAACCCTCTGACTCTCCAACTGCGATGTCAAGAGATGCGTGAATTCCAATCCTGCGTTTTCGAGTTTTTCCCGCGGAACCATATCCACATCTTCCGCGGGCGCCAATGCACCCCTGGAACGTGACGAGGGAAGTTCGATGACTTTACTATTGTCACCTTTATCGCGAATGAGTCGATGAACCCAGATATCTCCCGCGTAATCCCATACATGTTGGGTTTCGATTTCCAGGGCAAAGTTATGCGCCGAGTCTTTCCAGTGTTCTTTGGCGTGTCCGCCTTTGTAGCGTCCGCATCCGACGTTTCCGCATATCAGACAGATCCAGAGATCATCTGTGCAATCGCAAATACTACATAGTGATGCTTCACCACTTCCAAACGGTGGATTGTCGGGGTCGTAAGGTCCAGTAGACTGTTGAGAAGCGATTGCTAGCGAGGGATTGGTGTGTCGACAAACGGGACAGCCTGTACCACGCCACTTTTCAAGACATGCACAGTGAAAGACATGCTGACAGAGAATCGTAAAGAGGCCCGTTGTATCGTCCATTCTTTCGAGGCAGACAGGACAGGTAGGAAGTTCGACGAGATTTGGAGTTGGGGGAGGGAAAGGTTTAAGGTTATTTTGCATTGGAGCTGGTGTAAAAGGATCGTGGGATAGTTCTGGAAAACTTGTATTTGATTTGGAGGAGGTGGGAGTTTGGAAAGTGATTGACTTTATAAACATGACATGGCAGGTTTCTGGCTATATTGAATATCGTCAGTTCTAAACAAAGATATCTTCTACTAAAGTGAAAACATACCTCCATACTGTTAAAGACTTTGCCATCCCATTCCGCCTTCCATTTCTTTGCCACATTGCCATCTCTAAACTTCATAAGTACCATATACCTGTTCATCCGCCCCGTCATAACCATTCTAAAATGGCTAACCTCATACATTGTCTTCTCTCCCACAAATCCCAGGAAATCTCTCGGCGTAAGATAACTCGGCACAGCAGGTATGCATAGTAAAGTACAATCCTCTGCACTATCTTTTCCATCGGACTCACTCGACCCGTTACTTTGTGCATCATTTGTGGGATTCGCCGCAGTATCTGCGTTATAAACTTCCACCCCCATCAACCCAGGTGTTTCCTCCCCCTCCCTATACAGATGCACCACTCCCCATCCCACCTCTGTATTCTTCAACTCTAACCCGCTCTCCCCTATGGTATGTAATTCCTCGAATCTCGCCTTTGTAACTCGACCACCCGGTTCTAGTCCAGCATTCATGACAATATCACCCTGACTACCATCACCTCTACGATGATATCCCCTCGCGCCATCCATATCCAATGCTTCAACCCTAACCCTCCCAAACCTCCAATCCCGTTTCGAAGTTCGCAGATCTCCTTTCTTATCCACCAAACTCGCGCTCGGAGGTGCGATATCTAATTGCGAATTTTTCGTCGTGCTCAATACTATCAGATTTTTCGACTCTTCAGGTCGTGTCTGCCGTGAGGGTCCGCAATCAATGACCCCTCCTTTTGCTACTCCCGAACCTGAATCTCCGTTCTGGACACCCTGCAAACTGCCCGCCTGTATTTGATTCTCAGTTCCCTTTATAATGTTTCTCGAGTTTTCTTCCAGCACAGATTCTGCCGAGCTCCCAGTGCCTCCCTTTCTCCTCCTACCTTGTTCCCAAATAACAGGTTTATGTTTCGGCCAGGTGCAAGCTCCGCCTGTGGATGATGGAGTACAGCCAAAAATATTCGTTCCCTCACCTGGAACCCACACTTCCCTCTCCCTTTCTCTCTTACTCACTTTCTCTGGGTCCGAATCTGGTAAAGGATACAATTCGAATTTGAGATGATAAAAGTATGATGGCATACTTCTTCATTCACTCATTCATAATTTCATTCACGAATGCATGAATTGAATGTCATGCGAGAGCTTCGTGGTGGGGGCTTGCGGGAACCGTGGCGCGGGTTGCTCGTTGGAAAAACCTCGTCTGGCAATTGGAAGCCCGAAGAGTAGATATGGACTGTTGATAGTTTATCGCGTCAGCGTTGCATCCGTATCAAAAAGTAGTTTTTGCAGGTGTTGTAGCACACAAGGTTTTGTGGATGTGAAAGGTTCTGGGGTATAAATTTCATTGTGCGGCTGCAGCCTCGCATCACTTTAGCTTCATGGGTGGATGTGGTGGAGCATCACACCGTCATTATCTCCAACTCCATCTTATGCACGATAAGGAAGTGAAGCCTTGATTTCTACTGTTTGCATACTAATTAAATCACAGTCACAGTCGTTTATTCAACATCACATTCATAAAAGTGTACAGTTAAATGTCAAAAATATAGTTTTGACTATTGAATACTATCAATAATGTGGCACATGCCAGTGCACTATGATGAGAACCTGCTAACCCAGCCCCCATAACACCATTGGATCAGGTCATCGTTAAACGCCTAAAATTATATGTGCAGATCGAATCAAAAACATTTATTGACCACCACGAAGACGGAGCACCAAGTGCAATGTGGATTCCTTTTGAATGTTGTAATCCGAAAGGGTTCTGCCGTCCTCCAACTGCTTTCCAGCAAAGATCAATCGTTGTTGGTCGGGTGGGATACCCTCCTTATCTTGGATCTTAGCCTTGACGTTATCAATAGTATCGGACGATTCTACTTCTAATGTAATGGTCTTTCCCGTCAAGGTCTTGACGAAAATCTGCATTCCACCACGAAGACGAAGGACCAAATGCAAGGTCGATTCCTTTTGGATGTTGTAATCGGAAAGAGTGCGGCCATCTTCAAGTTGCTTACCAGCAAAGATAAGACGTTGTTGATCAGGTGGAATACCCTCCTTGTCTTGAATCTTGGCCTTCACATTGTCGATAGTGTCCGATGACTCAACCTCCAAGGTGATTGTCTTTCCAGTAAGAGTCTTGACGAAGATTTGCATACCACCACGAAGTCTGAGGACTAAGTGAAGGGTAGATTCCTTTTGGATGTTGTAGTCTGAGAGTGTACGGCCGTCCTCGAGTTGTTTACCGGCAAAAATCAAACGCTGTTGATCGGGAGGAATGCCTTCCTTGTCTTGGATCTTGGCCTTGACATTGTCGATGGTATCGGAAGACTCAACCTCAAGGGTGATGGTCTTACCAGTAAGGGTCTTGACGACTGTGATGATGTTAGTAAACTGTGGCGTAATTCGATGGCAATGGTGATCAACTTACAGATTTGCATACCACCACGAAGGCGGAGAACAAGATGGAGAGTGGACTCCTTTTGGATGTTGTAATCACTCAAAGTGCGGCCATCCTCAAGTTGCTTTCCGGCGAAAATCAAACGCTGTTGGTCAGGTGGGATTCCCTCCTTATCCTGGATCTTGGCCTTGACGTTGTCGATGGTATCGGAAGATTCAACCTCAAGGGTGATGGTCTTTCCGGTGACTATAGCAGAGGCATGTTAGCAGATATTTTTGATAGAACTATTGATGGATTGTTGATGGAAGCTGTTTCCGGGAGTGAAGTGGCGATGCCACTCGAAGGCGGCAAACGGGAAAGGTGGTAACTTACGAGTCTTGACGAAGATCTGCATGATGATGTTTTTGTAGTATTAATCTTTTGATGAAGTAGATGATATTGTAGATGAAGATTTGTTGAGAATCAAAAGAAGTTATGGTGGAGAGAGAGTTGATGAAGTTGTATGATGGAAGAAAGAGGGAGATGATTGAGGGTGAGATGGAGTGTTTAAGTAGTGGAGGTACTCAAAGGGAGGAATGGAAGCGCATTGAACTTGCCTTATCGCTTAGCGCCACGCCACGCCACCTTTTAGAGTTTATAGTAAGAATGAGTGAGTGAATGAATTATGTACAGGTCCGTGGATAGCTGGAGGTATGTAGCTGGAGGCGGAGGTACTGGACTGGCCGATCAAGGTGTGTACTGCTGCGCCTTCGCCTTCTCCTTCCGGACTCCTTCGTTACTCACCGTTGACTCGTTCCTTCTAGGGGTTTCCATTCAATACGTACCCGACCTTGTTAGGTAGGTACACTACAATCTTCCGAGGCTGCACAGATTTGGAATGGAGAATGGAAATGGAATCTTCTCGGAATCTGGACCTGAGTGAATAGTAGTACTGTAGTAATAGGTGTGTATGAGTACGGAGTCGATGAATGATTACAAATCAATACAAGACGGTGTACATTATACGGAATACCGGTACATTATTGTTATTAGTCATCGTACGTACGTCAACACCATCAACACCATCAACACCATCAACACCATCAATACTCTGTACTTCGTCAACCATCAACCATCTATCCAACCATCTTTCCAACCTCTCTCTTTTCTTCCTTCCTTCCTTCCTTTACCTTTCATCGTCTCCCATCGCCTCCGTACTCGGACCCATCCATCAGATGTCTCTAATTCAGTTCCAGTAATGGCCTTTTCTACTCATCGTCTCTCAGTCTTGATCTTAGTCTGAGTCTGAGTCTTAGTCTCAGTCGCAGTCTCAGTCTCAATGCTTCATGCTCAACTTAAATCTGCACCTTTGAGCCCAAAACTGCCAGTTGTACAGAATCCGATGCACTTTCCGTTTCAAACTCCTGCATGGAATATCTCGCAATGCACTAGCAAGTACTCCGTAGCAGGCTAGCAGCACAAGTAGCAGCAAGTTATCGCATAGTCCAAACTTTACTTTCCTCTCCCAATCATCAAAATCTATCAAAAGGGTTTCCTCTCATGATACATCATTTCCATGCTCAATATTGCAATCACAATCCCAATCACGATAATAGATAAAGGATCAACTTAATGCATCAGTCGGTCAGTCAACCATCAATGTCGGCCTGTCCATGACATGACTGACCAATCCAGGATCCAAATGCAGGTGCATAAATTGAACAACGCAAGACAGAAGCAGAGAAACTGTGTGCACCATGCACTATGCACTGTGCATGCCTACTCCTACATAGATAAATCCTTTTTCTTGGTACACTTGGTACACTTGGTCAGCAGCTGACCCATTTCCAAGGTTCAAAGAGGGAAAGAGCGTATGATTCCTTTCATATGTGTATGACACTATGTATCTGGTACCACTGTACCAGAAACCCCGATGAGGTCTCGGAGATGCAAACTCTTTTCGAAGAGAATCCCTTGGGACACCAGTCAAACACTCCGAATCCGTCTGGCAAGTCGGCACTGGATGGATGCCACACCTTTGAGAAGAGAGAGGTAAGGACGAAGAATCTCTACATCTTTTGTAGGTGGTATTATTGAAGATGCGAGTAAGTTTACCGTTATTCCACTCACGTCTACATAGGTACATACATACATCGATAAGTCTCAAACATGTGACCTCTTTTTGAAAGGATTGGGTTACCCGACGACGCATACAAAATTTCCTTCCCGTCGTCTCGTGAATTCTAAATGTGGCTTTCTTTGCCTCTCGATTCCATCATTCTGGGCAACGCCTTCCCGAGTCATCCATCCCTAAGATTGTAAATGTAAATGATTTCTCAAGAAACAAGCCATCAAATCTTCTCATCCGATCAATCCCAGAGTTTAATTCATTCCATCTTTTCGATTCCCTGGTCGGTGATAGCCGCGTGCATATAAAAGAGTGCAACATTCAGCATCTTGCACCCGAGAGATCACCGAAGATAATAAACCCAACTAAGTTCTCGTTATACAAAGTGAGAGAGGGTATTTTACAAGTATACGAACAAGTACAGTACCAATCAACCTACACAAACATGTATCTATCCAAAATTCGAATTTCAAAACGCACAACATCTTCGGTATACATCTAAATATTCAGAAGAAACATACAGCAAGCACATCAAAGTATCAGTATCTTCAAAAAATTTAAATATTCATCAAGTGAAAAGGCTTGAAATTTTGGTGTTTTTATCTACGACCCTTCCCTCCCCGAAGATTTTCCCCATGTATAAAATATGCCTTTCTTGCGTCCAGCAACCAATAACTTCGTATACACATCCTCCTCCTCCTCCTTCTCCATACTCTCTCTCTCTCCCTCGCAGCTTAAAAAAACACCCCTCGCTCGCGCTATTGCTCTTCGCCCATCTTTCATCCCATCCCATCCCATCCCATCCCATCGCAAGCCGCATTGATTTCCCCCTTTCCATAAACAAATCAAGAGAGAAACCCCAATCGAGAGAGAAATAAGTTCAATGCACGCCATGGCATAATAATAATCGTTTCATAGGGTTGGTTCATCTTTCGGCAGTTACTTGGATCATTTCTTCTGCCTTCTTTTAAATCAACGCTCGAGAGAAAACATGACCATGAGATCAGATGAGAGTAAATGAAAAATGAAAAATAAAACCTGAAAAAGGAAAAATAAACACTTCTCCATCCATTTATTCCGTGAGAGGTTGGGAAATGAAAACGCACGGAGATGGATGGATAAATAGATAATGAGTAATGAGTAATGAATAATGAATAATGATGAATAATAAAATAAACATGCGGGGTCCGTAGAAACATAAAAACATTGACATGTAAACGTTAAGCGTTCTTGAAATTCCATGATCTTCGTTAAATGGGGGGGATGATTTTGTTGTGATGTTTCTATGTATGTATGTATGTATGTATGTGTGTGTGTGTGTGTTGGTCATGATGAGATGTAGATTTAGAGAGAAATTCTGGAAAATCTGATCCGACGTTGATACATTCATACATTCATACATCCATATATACATATATACATGGAACAACAAAAATCAACTTGTTTCGTTTGTTTCGTTAAGGGGGTCGTGGAGTTGGTTGGGGAGGGGAGGGGAGGAAACTTTTTGCTTGTTTGCTTCGGATGATGATGATGATGAGGATGATGATGATGTTGATGATGATGATGATGATGTTGATGATAAAAGATTGAAAAGAAAAGGAGAAGAAAAAGCCCCCAGGAAAGAAATAAAAAAAAAACACCCCAAAACGCTATGCCGTTGACAAAAACAGTAAAAGAAAAATAGGAAATTAACAAATTATTCTTTTCATTCGTTTCTTTTCTAGCATTCTCTGCGAGAGAGAGGAGAAAAGGTGGAAAAAACATATTCCTGCAATCGTTTTCTGTTTTCATATCATGTCATGGGTGGTCATGAAGAGCATTGAATTCGTTATCTTGGTACCGGAAACCGGAGATGGGTAACAGGTTTGTACAGGGAGGGGTTTATATAGCAGGCGGTAGGTAGGTAGGTAGGTTATATATTTGCAAAGGGGGATAGATGGATGAGGAGGAGGATTAATTTGCGCGAATGACGAGTTTGGAGAGGAATTTGTTGGAGAGACAGTCGAAGTCGCGACGGTCGAATTTGGCGTCAGGTCGGGTTTTGAGGTAGGATTCTAGATCGAGTGGGTTAGTTATATGATTTGGAGAGATGTGAGAAAGGGGAACCAACCATGCTTGGTTACGTGACCTCTCATCTCAGTCATGGCTTCGCAGACAGCTACGTTGTTGTTGAGGAGTTGACCATGTCTTCTCGTTTCCCAATCGGTAAACGCAGGGAGTTTCTGGGAAATAGCGTGGAATAGTCCGACGATGACGCCTACCGGGGTGGTTTCCATATCGTTGCAGAATTTGTTGACGGCTGCTTGGTCGGGAACCCGGTAATGACAGTCGAATTGCATTTCTTCCCATACGGCGAGGAGAATCGATGCAAGCATGAAGATTGTAGGCCAGTTCTTGAGTCGGTCGCCACTGTAAACGCTCGAGTAGAGCGAGGATAATTCCTCGAGAATCTCCTTTTGAAGTTCACGCCACATGTCGGCGAGGGCACATTTGATTTGGAAATTTATCATGACGGGAGCGACGACCTTTCCGTTGAATTTGGAGTCCTCGTCTTCGATGATTCCTTCCATTGGGTGCTCGTCTCCTCTTTGCTCGACCATGGTAACGTGCAAGGTGAGGTTGTAGGCAAGAACGAGTTTCAATGCCTTGCGGACGACGGAAACCTTCTCTTTCATGTAGTAGCGGTGAGCGGTCTTCAAGATCTCGGTAATGAATGGGGTACCCTCAAAGTACTCATCGATGAATTCTTCAAAAGGCCCATCGATGTGTTTATCGAGGTACTCAGATAGTGCTTCATTCGAGACACCTTCAGAACCAGCAGACATTCTCTCCGTGCGAGTTTCAAACTCGATGGGCTCTTCGTGATCACCCTCAACCCAGTCGACATTAAAGCAACTATCATCACTCACGTAGACCTCTCTCGCCATAATCGGCAGAGCAAATCCGTATCCATGAGTAATCCAAAGCAACTCCTCCTTTTGCGAGAATCCCTTGATATTATAAACAGACACACCTCTGCCCACGTGACGTTCATAATCCGCCTTCCAGTCCTTCATAAAGTAACCAATATCCTTGATATCGATACGCGTACACGGCACCTGCCACAAACGAGCGTGCGAAGGTTGACATCCCGCACAGGGCTCGCCCTTATCGCACGTCTTCTTCAAGAATTTACAGCGGAGACAGGCTCGCAATTTCCTGATTTCGCTAGCCTGTTTGCGCTGCTCTGGTAATAAGGGGCCGCGTCTTCGTCCCACGCGCTTCTCGGTTGGGGCGTCCTTCTTTCCGTTGGAGGTGCGGCGGATGACCGGTTTGGTGGCTTTGGCCGTGGGGCTCTTGCGGGGAGCCGAGTTTCTTCTCGCGGGAGGCGATGAGGTATTGGATGGGGAGGTACGGTTGGAGGTTGTGGAAGCCGCCGTGGATTTCGTAGATGGAGCTTGGATGGGTTGCGGGGGAACGGCCGCGGCGGGACTGATGATATCGTGGTTGTGGTGGTGTGCTTCGCCGTGGAAACAATTCCTGTGTCCGCCCGTCACATCCAAATAGCTATCCGAGCCCGGTGAGTACGGCGAATATGGGTATCCTGACAAATCCTCAAAACTGCCAAATGTATCTATCGATTGGTGACCATCAGATTGCGACGAATCCGAGTGACTTCGCAAATGTAATGTTTGTCCAGGGTTGAAAATTGCTTGGTTTTGCGCTTGCTGATAGGTGTTGAAATCCTGGTACGTATCGACTGTCGACCATCCGTGATCGCTACTCGAGCTGGGTAACGAGAGCACTTCCAAGTACGTACCCGTCGGTGAGTTGCTTCCCAGACTTTGTCGTCCTATACTTGGGATTCCATGGTTCGAGGTAAAATTCATCGCATACTCGAATTCATGCCAGTCCTGCCATTGATTCGCCTGTGCCTCAACCGTCTGTGTGAGTCCGTTGAATGGAGCTTCCATCTGGAGACTGGCTTCGAGAGCTGCTTGTGTGGTTGCAGGTAAGCCATAGTCGAGAGGTGAGGTTTGGTACGGGCTGCCAAATGTATATTGTGGTCCCATCAACGAGTTATCCGGGATGAATTGCGACAATTGGTGAGGGGAAAGTTGCTGAGGTGACAAATGCTGTGGTTGTTGTTGTTGTATCGGCCAATCTGTCAATAATGTGGGAGAATTATGATGATGTCCGGTTTGATACTGTTGGTGTCCACCATGTCCTGGCGAAGTTTCCCGTCGGTCGTCAGATCCTCCTGAGGCCATATCCAACGGCAGTGGCCAAGTCGAACGCGTAGTCATATTGGTAAATTGGTATCGTGGGTCACGTTGCTCGTACGAGAGGTCTAATAGACCTTCTGGCGAGAAGTCAAGATTTGAGCTCATTGTCGCGGATTACTTGTTGGAATGGTCAATAGTATTGTAAGAAAGAGGGTCGAAGACACCGCTCTTTGAAGAAGAGGAAAACCTCACGATGTTAGTCGGTGTGTGGCCTATTGGTAGTAGAAGTTCGTAGGGTGAGGGTAGGATCCACATAAGGAGCGGTGTGGGATTTCGGCAAACTTATACGACCCCAGCCATTTTGAGCCCACTGGCAAGCCTTCGCCGAATCAAGTGTGACGGCTGGAACCACAAGCGTCTTCTTACTGCATGGGGCAGCATGAGACTACTGCGAGCAGAGAAGTCATGTGTCCAATGGATTCGATTTCTATGGTAGATTTTGGAGAAGTCCCTGGAAGACAGAGTATTTTTCAGGGCTCACCCATGAAAATAACAAGCAATAGTGATTGGAAGGAGACTTAAAAGTTAAGACTCAGAGAGTCAGAGTAGCTTGATACCTAGTGGGCTCCCACTGTAAGTTAACCCTCTATTTTTCAAGAGGGGCTGGAAGTTAGGGAAGTGGAGAAATAGCCTGTGAGTACATATGGATAGTTACGATTGATGCTCGAATTAGCGGCGCAGTACCTAAAACAATGGCTATATAATAGCGGGTGCTAGGCTTTCCCTACCTACTTACAAGTTACCACTAATTTGAGTCAAGAACAACACCTGTCAATAAATAGTACATACTCCGTACAGTACATGAAAATCTACTGAACAACAAATCATGAAATGGATTCCCGAACGCTACATGGACGGAGTAGACGAGATCGAATGATTTCAGTGGCGATTGCTAGAAGAGGCTCTGGACATCCGACTAAAGACTTTTGAATCTCCAATTGAGATGGCTGAGGTCTCCATTTTGACTCAATGGTTGCTCTGCCAATCAATATCTTTCGGATCTATCCTACCATTAGAGTTTTATATACTTTTTTTGAGTCCTTTCCCACATCTACGACGCCAAAGACGATAAGATGGTCCCCTAGACCCTCTCTGCCTCTCCCTACGAAGTTTTTTTCTCAAATTTCTTCAAAATCCCCTCGTTTGTTGAGTGCACGTCTCTCTTTTTGGCTTCGGCATGTCAGATCTTTCGCCTAGACCCGAGAGGGCAGAGTGAGCTTAGCATCCGAGCTATCATAATCCAGAAAAATCCAATTCGGTCTAAACTTTGTTTCAAGCGTTGTCAAACCAAGAACTGACTCTGCAAGAACTTTTGAATGTGTGAACCGGTCAGTTATCCTGCGTATGGGTAATGGGACCTGGAAGAATATTGTAAGATGGTGACCACCATCTCATCTACTTACATGTACGGTAATCAAAGGAGGATTCTGACCGTACATCGACTGTAAGTTTCCATCTCATTTCCATACGTTCTAACTTCTACACGAAGGAGGCGTCAGAGATGCAACATTGAGGCAGCAGTGAACCAGGGAATCCCGTCCTGCAATAAACTCAATTCAAGCTCAACCACAATCAATTCTTATCGGAGTGATGATACTTCGTAGATGATCTTCATCAATGATTAACGCTATGCTGCTTACGTTCGTCTTGTACCACCCTCCCGTATCTAACTAGATATCTACCGGCATTTCACAAATGCCTTCTATCGAAACAAATTTGGATTGAGAATATCTGATTCTCATGTATCTACATTCGCACCACATAGATGAAATACTGGTGGACCTTGACAACGTGCCAACGAGATCTGAGACACCACCAGGTACGAAGATTGTATGATAAGATAAAAAAGCAATCAACGAACAGCCGCCATATGCCGCCGTATGCGATTAACACATTTATGCCCCTCATTTCCACCCCTCCTTCCCCTCATCGTTTCGCAATTTCATCATCAACTTGGCACCAATACCTACTTTCATGTACAAAATGTATTGATTGAGTAGGTGTTATCCAGGCAGTGTAACCCACGATGGCTTCTTGATTAAAAATTCCTCGTATCCTATCCTCTAATAGAACGGCCTATCCCTCCGATAGCTGCATATCGAAATTCATGCAAAAACGCCTCAACACCACTCGCCTGCAGCGGATGAATTTCCTTTCGGATCTCTTCATTGGTCAATCCGAAAACGTTCTGCGAATCAGCGCATGCCGACATACTCCTAGCATATCGCGCCCCATGTTAAGTAGTGAAACGTTTTGTTATGAAATTGGAGATTTGTCAGTGTTGGAAAAGAGTTGTCATGTCATGTTCCATGTGTGATAATCTCTTTTTCTCTTCCTTCAAAACTGGTGAACTTCCTTTGGGCCGTCAACGACTATTTGCCACTGTCCTCGAGTCCCATACATCCTTCACCATTGCGCTTTATGATGCGGATTTGATGTGCTACAAGTGAAAGAAGGCTCCCGACCGAATTAGAGCCCTGGCTGGCATTCAACATCTGCAGATACATGCTTTGGGCAAAATGATACTGTACCACCAATAATCATAGGTCGGCAATGGCCGAAGGATGACAGCCCAGTTATCAAAATAGAGAGATCTGACTTGCTTGCAGTCTCGCGTTGCGGCAACTTGCATTTCGTGAATGTAAATGCAACTGCCAATGCGAATGCAAATGTAAATCTTTGGAACAATCGTAGAAGACGTATGGAACGTTGCTTGCATTGCATCTTCAATTGAATTTTGAATATAAAGATTCTATATCGATAATGGTACAAATTCAACCAAATGCGGATTTTTGGTAAACATAAAGAGGACTTTCAGTCTTTGGTAGCCTTCTTTGGCTCCTGTGGTAAGAGTTTTTGTAAGCGAGCACTGACCTGGTCAACCTCGAAGCATCAATCAGTAAAACAATAGGAAAGACCAATAGCGAATCATAATGGAAGATCATTGTATTCCTTGAATCTTAGACAAAAAAACCATCCAACCCACATGACTTTCATCATCAAAGGAAAGAAGCCTCACCATAGTGTGAAGTTCAATCGACGTGCAATGGAAGAGAAGAAGGGCTCGAATAAAAAGTCTTCATCTCTATCTCCTTCACGCAAACTAGATCAGCTTTTATATGATGATTCACTAGAAAACCAAGCACAAGCACCTGGTTTTATTATTCAAGAATCTTCATCATCCCAAGCAGATATTGAGTCTGAAATTGACGAAGACATTGTTTACGGCTCAACCCGACCAATCACAGCAGAGGCTTTTATGAATATGATTCCCGATACCTTCACAGAGTACCCCCTACTCCACGATCAGTTGCAGACTCAGACATCTCATCTTCAAGATCAAACCATTCAAGAATGTCTTCCTTTTCTTTCGGGAAAAGAAGCTGGATTGACTTATAATCCATATGGGGTTCCACATCTGAATCGAAAAAAGCACATTCAATTCCTTCACAAGAATCTACAAAAGTTGCCCTCGGCATACGTCGCTGCTGATGCAAGCAGACCATGGATGTTCTACTGGGCATTAGCTGGTCTCTCGACCCTGGGAGAAGATGTATCATCATATCGACAGAAAATCATTTCAACATGTCGACCCATACAGAATGCGACTGGAGGGTTTGGTGGAGGAAATGGTCAGATGTCACATTTGGCCACTACCTATGCAAACATTCTATCAATTTCCATGGTAGGTGGGCAAGAAGCTTTGGATATCATCGATCGCAAAGCAATGTGGAAATGGCTAGGTAGCTTGAAAATGTCTACTGGGGGGTTTAGAATGGCTGTGGGTGGCGAGGAAGATATTCGGTAAGCTTTCCGGAAGTAGGACGATGGAGGACGGGTAACTGATATTTTTCAAAGTGGTGCATATTGTGCTCTGATTCTTATTACACTCCTGAGTTTACCTCTCGATCTTCCCCAAGATGCTCCCGCGAGATCATCAAACTATACTACTTTCATCGATGGACTTCCGGAATGGATCTCAAGATGTGTGTTCAAAACAAAGAAGAAATTAAAACTTGTGCTAATAGAATAGGTCAAACATTTGAGGGCGGTATAGGTGCTCGACCTAATGTCGAAGCCCATGGCGCGTATGCGTTCTTAGCATTAGGCTGTTTGTGCATTTTAGGTGAACCACACATCACGATACCTCAGTAGGTTAAAACTGCATATCTAATCATCCACGAATCACTATGATAACACATATCTAGGTATCTTGACGTACCCGGCTTTATTTCATGGTTATCAGCACGTCAATATGCGCCGGAAGGCGGCTTCTCAGGTCGCACGAATAAGTTAGTCGACGGGTGTTACTCCCATTGGGTTGGAGGATGCTGGCCTCTATTAGAAGCGTGCCTTGAAGCTCCAACGCAGCAAACTCAAACAGGGCCATCCTCGAATCCAGATTCGGTAAATCTCTACAGCCGCGACGGTTTGATCAGGTACATCCTCTGCTGTTGTCAGGATACAGGAAATCGGGGTGGATTGAGGGATAAGCCCAGCCAGTAAGCATGAGGAGCCGATCTCTTCTTTTCCGCTCCACATGAATGCTGATCTTCTATTATAGTCGCTCTGATTCGTATCACACATGCTATGTTTTGGCAGGTCTTAGTTCCGCACAGCATAAGTGGCATTTCAACACGTCTGCACAGAAAACGGAATCGAGTGGAACGCTCGTTTCACCGTATCAATGGACGGCCGAGCCTTATGTTGAGACAACACAGATATATGATGAAGAGGATAGGGTGGGGACTCTCCACCCGGTTTTCGTGATACCAGAAGGCGTTGCTGAGGAGACACGGGCATACTTCGCTTCAAAAGGGACCTTTTAAAACGTACCAACATTCTGAATATATGGGCTGAGTTTACATTGGCTCGGGACTGGTATTTATGGGATGAAAAGTCTGCACATATAGATGGCGCCAGTTTCACACTTCGTCGGCGACGGGGGTGGGCTTTACGTATCACGTGATGTACATAATCTATTTTCCCGCGAGACATATTCAACGATGCGTTATTAGTTAAGTCCAACCGACCAATTGGATCTTCCATTTTCCCGGTGGCTGAGCTTGACAATGGCCTGATCGTTGTCCTTCCTTCTTTGTTGCCAACAGGGTCAATATTTGAACGTGACTGGAAAAATTGCGTTGATTTAAAAGCAAGCGGCGTTTGTGAGATACATTAAGCCCAATGGCAATCTAGGTGGCAGTTGCGAGATACGACGTACTGAACTGCTCGTTCAGTTCCGGAAAAGAACGAAGGATTTGTTAATCTCTCTTCACGTCAAATCCATATGATAGATCATAAAGAGACTACATTGCTAGGTACTGTAGCTCCTTGGTAAGTTGCATGAGGTGCATGAAGGTCTCCCTTTGCGTTTTATACCGTTTTGATACCGAGTAGATTTTTACAAGACTGGTGGGAAAGTGGAGACCGAGAGTGGATGATTTGGGGAAGTTCTTTTCTCATGGTTCGCCAATTTATCGGGATAACAAGAAGATCGAATGGAAAACTGGTGGTCGAGGTCATCCCCCCCCACATTACCACATTGAAGATTGGTCGGTTCTCTCGGGTTCTACCAACTGTTTTCGGTCTCATTGGATCGTCATGAGCTCACCGCAAGGTACCACCAACTATTTTGTTATTCTTGTACAAGTGAGCACTGAGGAGTGGATATGGCAACACGATACATATTGGGTCGACCATGTGAAGTGTGTGTTGTGTGTGTTGTTGTGTTGGACTTTTGAGGACATGTCGTATCATGGTACCGGTATCAATGGATCCAGGATCCGAGAGGGTTCCCGACTTTGGGGGAGCTTCGGAGATAGATACTATTGTTGATCTGTACTTTAGATACTGTATGTAGAAGTTCCAGCTCCAGTAATTGTTGTCCGCACATGCGTTTTGATTCCACTTCGTTGCTTAAAGTACCTAGGTACAGGAA
Organism: Botryotinia globosa; assembly: GCA_014898425.1. NCBI lineage: Eukaryota > Fungi > Ascomycota > Leotiomycetes > Helotiales > Sclerotiniaceae > Botryotinia > Botryotinia globosa. The sequence continues at coordinate 1,234,543 of RCSZ01000002.1, forward strand.
TCAGGATGGTTTCAACTTTCCCCTCTCCATCGCAAGAGGAGGAGAGAGCCCCTTCACTTACTCGCTAGTTGCATAGAACTGCTACAGCTGCAACATGCAGGCCATTTCCACTGTCTTGTACTTTTTTTGTATCATATACCCACATCGCGTATTTACGAATCAATTACTTCCCTCGACTCCGTAGCTCCGTAGAGCAATTCCTTCCGACTCGCCACCTATCTTGGTCAATATGTACAGTAGAACGGAAGCTAGGTCTGGGTTAAACGAGAGGAAGTTGAACTTGTAGATGATGCAAATTGAAAGAAGATGCATCGAGATTTCAATCGTTCCATGTCAGATCAGCTTGTCACGGCCGTATTCTAATTTCTAATGTCCCCGAGCTTGCATTCGTACCAAACGGTAGGATTCTCGGTATGATCAATGGCGATTGGAAATCTGCAGGATTCTTCCTTGGTACATATGCTCGCTCGATTGCAATGGGAAGTCTGCCAATGGCTCAATTGTGAAAAATGTCCCCCCAAGTACCTGGTCAATGTAACGGTCGAATCTTCAGAACGGGACGGTGCGACGGTCCTTCCCATAATCTTGCTAAATAAATGAAAACAGTGAGCCAAAGAGGCAGCTGGTAATTCTGGATATGTCGAAAGATAGTACGATTAACGATTAACCAGATTGTTTATCGTACTTTGTGCTGCATAAGGTTGTTTGTGTAGTTTGACATTCTCGGTGTTTGATTGTTCCATCGAGGGATCAAGGGGAAAAGCTTTTATGTATTTCCACGAACCATCAACGAACAATGTCCCCAAACTGATTCCTTCCAAGTTCCAACCTCAAACTCTAGAGTCGTCTACACACTTCATACATGTAAGTCTTACATCTAGAGTACATCCGACCAGCGACTCGTTGACTTCCAGATCTACGGTATCTTCACGCTTTGCTTAATATACTTTACCGTTATACCATTTTCAATTTCAACGGCATATAATCATTCCTATCGAGGATTCGAGATGTCAAGCGCACTGCCAACTCATCAAGCATACGCACCACAACCTTGTTTACGGTTAGTAGTAGACCTGGCTGATTATTGCCTCGCATCTTTTTTTGACCCCTTCGCGAATCAACTATCACAAATATTGAAGCACAATACTCGATGATGAAGGCCGGTCAATTCCAGCCACTGTTCATGCACTGAACGCTCACCTCACCGACTTCGTGTCAAGCCGTACTCCAGTCATTCCGCGTCAATCGCGCTGCTTGTTGCGATCTCCTTCTCTCTTTCTCTCGTCTCTCCTTTACGACCCCAAATGTACCGTGGTAGTGCGGGGCAATAGAGACATATCTCGAGAACAGGAAACGCCTTCACTCTTTCCACATGTGTTATTAACAAGCACTCAATGGCACCATTTCAAGGAAAGCACAAGCCATTTTGGGGTCAAAGGATTTCATATCAATGTATCGGTAGATGGTAGATGGTAGATGGTAGATGGTAGGTACAATTAGATGAATTTCTGGAGGATTATGTCCCTGACCTAGCGAGCAATATTGACGTTTCTCTTGCATCTGGACCCATGGTACTTTTGTAATGCCATCGATTTCTGTGCATTAGTGGCCAACCCAGCGGATCTCTCTGGGAAAAAGTCCGTAATTGCTGAAGATTTACTCATCTTTTTTGCCATCCATCCATGATGCTACAGACTACAGTATCCGTTGAGTCTTGGCTCTTTCTCTCTGCTCGCGGTCCGCAAACTTTTTACTCACCCCCATGGTAATGGCATGTTCCCATATTTTGTCCGGATCAGTGGGACAAGGTATCTCGCGAGCTCTTTTTGCCACCCCGCTGCATCGACAATTTCAGATATCTGCAGACGTTTCTCAGAACGGAGATTTGGTACGTTCAAGCTACCCAAGATCATCGCTTCTATGCGTTCCCATGCTGTGGTGGAGTTTGCCTAATTATGTTGATATATTATCACTGGCAACGGCACACGCCAACACATCGCTCGCCATCATATCTAAAGAGCCGCATTCATGACTTGCAGATGGTTCAAGCCATTGTCCTATCTAAACAGCTTCTCAATTCTGCTACGGGAAATCACTCCATGATCCTTGTTCAGCGCTAACCATTAGACTCTGCAATAAATCACACATGTCTCGCCATTAATGAAGGAAAGTCCTGCACAGAACCCCTAGAACATCCACTCAATCATAGTCAGCCTTATTCTTCAACACCACAACACTATCCATACATCATTGTATTCACATACACGGCACTGAGTGTGTGCATATTTCCCTGTATACCTTAAACATTGGGCTCAATTGCGTCCATATCGTCAGATCTGTAGCGTTCGGCACTTATCTGAACTCAAGGCATACTCACTGCCTGACATCGATCGAGGACGGGGTGTCTTACCACACTTCAGACGACGGGCCTACCTTCTATCTTGGGGATCCGATCACACTCTGACATCTTGAGAATACCAAAATGGGGTTTTACATGGCATATCTAGAGAGTACGTTGGTTCATCAGTTCGGAACTTCTTCTTCATCACCTCAGTGGGAATTTGTATTCGATTGGGCTTCTTGATACAACCCTCCCCTGGCCGGCGTTGCATCAAAAGAGGGCTGAGTTGGTCGCCTCACTATGTTCATCTGTTACCGTCCTCTTGTGATCCATAATCCCGCTGCGCTACCAAACACGCCCCAATGGATATGCTATTCCTGATGGGGTCAATATTATGAACGCCAGCGTCACATTCACTCTCAGAATTCAAACTGTGCAACAAAATCCCTAGTCTACCCGCTGACATGTAGACAGATTTGTGCCGTCGACGAGGCTGGCAAGGTCCCCAGTACAAGACGTACCGCGACGCACAAGGCTTCACTTGTCTCGTTCTCGTCAATGGACAGGAGTACCAAACAGATCTAGCATACCAAACCGATGCCTTGGCTCAAGAGAATGCCGCCACACAGGCCTTTATGGTTTGCCGTCAGTCGTCAGTGAATGGAGGGATGCTGGCTCGTAATGGTGTCATCCAAGGATTGCCTGCCAACGAGACGGCCAGCCGCAACAAGAAGAGAAATGATCGTCAGCGGCAACATTCCGTAACGCTCAGTAGCAGCTCCTCTAGCACATCTTCTGAATCGGAAAATAGAGACATCAGATACCCAATGACTGTCGGCAGCTAAGAAGTGACTGCCGGCAAATCCATGTTGGTGCAATGCCATGCACTACGTACTACCCACCTATTCATGAAACGATACAGCAGGGACCCCAAGGCAAATGAAAATTACGACTTACGACTATCCATGACAAAGACGGACCATTGCGGGCGGCATATTATCAAAAGGAAACAATATTCCACTGGCACGTTGCTATTAACGACCTCTTTGACGAATTTTTCCATATACTCATCTTTCATCCATTTCATTCATTCACATCATTATGAGATCAACGAACTGTACGAATTTCCTTTACTCTTCTATATTTCCTTCTTGCTTTCTTATGAACTCTTATTTTGTTTGGAGCGGAATGATCAAGAATCTACAATATCTACAAGATACAAATACTATTGCAAAATACTATTGTGTATGACCAATGGGGCCACGATTTTCTTGGGTATCACAGCACCGGAATCTCGTGGAGAAAATGAGGCGACTCGATATTCCTGTACACGGTCTTTACGGAGAGGCAACTTTCCTCTATGTTTTGCCTCTGGAGATTGGAAGATGGGTGGTTGCGTTGTGGGGATGAAGTGCTTGTCTGTAGTGAGCAAGTAAGCGAGTGGCGAGGAAAATGCGAGAGGAAGACAGTGGGTGGGGTTTTATGGTGTGGTTTTGCATGGTGCGATTGTTACAGGTGGTGAAGACGGAGGTTACACTCTTTGTTGAGGATAGCGATGCATTGCATGGAGGAAAACCTATTTGAGCGTTGGAGATGGTGGGCGGGTCATGAACATAAAAATGATGTTATGAGTGAGCGTTGCATTGGGGGCTCGCGCTTCTTCTGAGCGGCAATTGATTTTCTCGAAATTATGATTGATGACTTACGGATACATTTTCTTACATTTATGATGATGATGATGATGAAAAAAAACTAGGGCTACCTTACTTGACAAATTTACTAATTTATCTACCTTGGATTGGTTGAATGGTTGAAACTGTGCTGTTTTATGATGTGTCTGGAGTGCTCGTGAAATGACAAGACGGAATGGATTCATGTTGATGTGTGGAGGAAAGTGCGTCATGCAGATGGTTGCTGTATTTGGATGGATACATAGCACCAGTGAGAACGTAGGAAAAGAACGGGTGAAATGTTCGAACAAGAAGGCTCAGAATGTAGCATAGATAGATCAAGAAGGGGTCGAAGACCCAAGAGCTCTCGTCCACGTGTAGCAACCGAACATGGCGGGTGTCTCAGACGATGCAATGTTATGCATGCAATATGCACTTTCTGGATTGCCTTGTGTCTTTTGACTTGGTTAGAAGTACAGTCTAGAGTTATACATGATCAATGGTAAGGCAAGAGGGTACATTGCAACGCACTCAAACTTCAAGATGTTATTCCTCCTCAAGTATATCCAATCCACTTGCAATTCGTAGAGCACAAATAATCTGTCAATCTTCCAATGTTTTAATTCATTCGTCCACATATCATCTACACATGCCCCAAAGTTATCCCTCCAAATCTATTTATATACATTAAAAAAAGCATCTTCCATTCTCATGGAATAGGTATCTCTTGACATGCAGCTCCGGTATCTATTCCCATTTTCTACATGAACTCCACTATATAGCACCACTAAAGTCTAGTTCGAAGGCTCTTCCCAGCTATCAGCCGCAAATAGTCTACTAGCCCACTTCAAACTCGATCCTCTTGCCTTATTATTACTATTATTTCTTCCGCTTCCGTTGCCCTTCGCATTGGCATTTCCTTTGCCGTTTCCTTTAGCGGCAGTGGTTGCAGTTGCCTTTGCAGATGAGGTGGACGAGGTTGTAGTTGTAGATGCAACAGCTGCGTTGACGCCTACGTTTTCTACAGCGAGGGTCATGACAGGGGCTGCATTGGATGTTATGGAGGCGCTGAGAAAGGCTGTTGGTATTGTTAGTTGTGTGTTTTCATTATGAGATTGGACTAACATACCATTAGCACCATTGAAACCCTTTACGCCGTCAGCGGAACCAGCGGCTTGATTAGCGGCAACAGCGACGGGAAGATCAACGTTATTTTCTTGGACTTGTGCTTCAATTGCTTTGAGTGTTTGTGCGGTAGAGATAGTATTGGCGCTGTTATTGCTAGCAGCAATATCGGTTTGTTGAACAGCAAAACAACCACCAAAGGGACCGGCAACGGCATTGTTACGGCAACGGACGGTGCAGATATTTCCAGTGGAGGCACCAGTGCAGGCAAGGTTGTCGGGCATTTGAACAGTGATGTTGAAGTCTTGAGTTTTGGCTTGAGATAGTCCGTTCACTCCTGGTACGTTGTTGGTGACAGTTAAGTTTTGAGAAATGACACCAGCATTGCTAGTCTGGTCGAGATCACATGTGTAGGGGCCGGCTCCATCTGCGTTGACTTGATGGATGGTGACGGTCATCAGTGTACCGGCTTTAACTTTTGTGACCGCATTGGCGGAGAGGGCATTTTCGGTATTTTCTCCTACATCAATGTTGCCGCTCAATTCCGTACGGCCACATTCATTGACGATGTTGGCTGCGATTTCGGAATCACGAATAATGGTTGTGTCTTGTTGACAAGGACTGATGCCGGTACAATTTCTTGCGATAGCATCGTCGACTAAGCAAATTAAATTAGATTAATATCACGAAATATGGGGAAATTTAGATTGAAAGTTTACCTTTAAATCCAACACTTGCGGGGGATCCCGCAATACCTTGAGCAGCGAGGATAACACCGTGGGCTTGGGCAACGGACAATAATGCCGCTTGAAATAAAATAGAAGTATACATATTGACGATAAGGAAGGTGTCCTGCACTAAGAAATGAATGAATAAGAGTTAGATTATAGGAGAATCGCCCGGATCCTGTACAGAATTGAAAGAATCTAAAGTGTAATGAAAAAGAGAGAATTGTGAACACAGCGATGTAGATGTACAAACGGTAAAAAGGAAAATTATCCTGCCTTTTAAGAACTGTATACTAGCAAAACTTCACGATACAAGTTCGTCATGGGTAATAGCTCATATCGCCTCCTGAATAATAATGCAATTCTCCTACAAAATCTGTTGCAGGCAACGTGGATCTTGGGAATATTTTTGCCTGTCTGTCACTGAGGTCGGTACTTTCTCAGTACTGAGCAAGAACAGGGACTAATTCCCACCCATTGAAAACGATTTCAGAAACAACCCAAGGTCGTCATCCCATGCCTGTACGCTCATTGTATCATATTGTTCAGATGTTCGCCGTATCAGATTTTTCAGATGACAGATCTTGGAAGTCAAAGCAAGCTTAAGGTTACTTTGACTCCAAACTTAGATCCAGAAGACTCTTCGTTGCCTCGACAGAAGATTGTGATACAGGACGCAAGGGTACTACCTCGCATCTTCTGCCCAAAGTCTTAAGAATTGAAAGAATACTAAGATATCATCCTGATAAGTAAAGAACTCAAGACGTCTGACCCGCTGCCAAGGAGGGACTGTTAAGATGGGGCTTTGAGCGGCAATGAGCTTTGAATAGATTAACGGCAAATAATCAGACCAGACTTTGCAGTAAGATAGCAACGTTGAAACCAGTGCCAAGCTATTTTGGACGAAAGGGAGTAAAGAAATTGAAAATCTCGTGTTTGTTGTCTGAAGTTTTGACGATGTATGGTGTTTGAAGTGAGTGGGGTTCAGTCCCCAGGGAAATCCTCATTGGGAAATCCGTAGCCCTATCTTTGATCCGAAGTATCTCCGTCCATGGACAAATTATTCCGCTTCAAGAATTCGAAGTCGAAACAAATCTATTCGTAGCACATCTGGAAATCATCCGATACTTCTTCTTGAATATGGGAAATTATAACCGCGTATGAAGAAATGGTGTCGGCTATAGAAAGAAACACGTATCACGAAGACGGCCCAGTCAATTTTGATGATGACTGCTGCCGTTACGGGACCGAACGATAGGAAAGATCAGGATATACGGCAAATCAAACAAAGTCTGCTTGTCCGCCACTTGGTGAGATGATTGCCAAACGATCATGGAACTTAACGCCACAGATTCTTACATTGTGTGGCCTCAAGAATGTGAGCCATGCCGCGTCAAGTCTCCAGCAACAGGTCACCCTTAATAATAAGTAGAGACACGCAATTCCCCGTGCAAAGTCATGGCTCGGAGCAAAGCGACAGAACACCACGGAAAGACCTGATATCAAAACTCGCAGCTTATTGAAGACCTGTTATAAGAGGAATAGGATAGCGTTCTCGCGCACAGAAGATATTTGCGTAAGCAAACGTTGTTCAGAGCAGACACAATGCTATTTCTAGTGCGATCACTCGTTTCCTTGCTCTAATTGTCTTGTTCGAAACGAGCAATCGGCATGTCATTTTGGAAAAGAAATTACCAAAAAGTGGCGAATGTTGGGGAAAAGTATAAATGTCTCATTCGACGACGAAAAATCATCTGAAGTCATGGAGCTTGAGCCATGCCCCGTGTCTCAGGTCAGCGCATTTGAATTTGTGAAGCCTAGTGGGAATAACATCACAACGCTTGGTATCTTGAAATTGATATAGCGCCATGACACCGAGCCGATTCCCTCTTTACCAAAGCTTCCATTGATAGCGACAGACAAGAGTGGGCTACTAGAGAAGTACAAGAACTTGATGCGCCAGCTTCCTTCACAGTATTTATCGGAAGCTTCCTTGAGACTTTATTCCGAGAAGTTAGCCATCGACATTATCAATTGGATGAAGATATTTTCCCAGATAATCTCAAGAGTTGGAATAGTTCATCCCTTTCTATGCTTGAAACGGCTGCACTTGGATTATTGGAAGATATAAAGTTCTTTCCTGTGTTGTTCTTTCAATATTTCAGTATCACTCTCCAATTTTCACCACCCGAGTATAATCCTACCCTAGACTCCAAACATGCTATCGACATGTCATTTGATCGTGTTGTCGGCGACTACAGCCAGTCTGAATTCGCTCACGGCTCTACCAAACAAATAACATGCCACTTTGTTTACGGTTTGAGCAGGAATCATCTGCACGTCATCACTTAAAAGTTTCGAATATTACCTGAATCTGGCAGAGCTTTAGCGCTTAGAGCTACTCTTGAAGTTCTAGGCTATCAAAGTGCCTTGTTCGATATCCTCTTTCGTGGGATTTAATGTCTAAATCTACGCACTTTCGACGCTGCAATTCTTGTAGGTGCTAGATATGTCATGTATTCTTATGAGAATAGAAATTATCTAGTTGACACCCTTCAACAGTTTGAATGGGCAATGAAGCGGTTTGATCTACTGGGTAATCAGAATGTTATGGTCAAGGCTGCATCCCTGCCAAGCTAGATAGGTAAAGAAATAATCACGCGCTACTGGCTACGGTTGATGTGGCAGAGAGAAGCTTTTGTGAAGAATGTAGTCATCGGCACTTAAGGCTGCAATTGAAGGGTTAGAGTCTACACAGTTCATAATGACAGAACCCCACAATATCAGACAGCTCAAGTGTGGTAGGAGCACTCTTGAAAACATGATGTGCATCTTGAAACTGCTTCCTCTTGCGAATCCCTATGATATCTTTCTATCATAAAAGTTTTCATATTGAGCTCCGTGCTCAGTCAGCTCTTAGGATACTCGTACTTATTGCATGCGAGCTTGTTAAGCTTGCAATGCCTCCCAAACTTCAGCTCCATGCATGCAATAATGCTTTCGATTACATTTAACACCACCTGGGTAATACTACCTGCGAAATACTACAATGGGGCTTCCTCATACATGTTAATTGGATCACATGCATAGATTCACGTTCGAAGTGTCAGAATGGGCGTGTATACATCAGCTAACTCCAACTTCAGATCATTGAGAGCCAATTCTTGACGGGAGCTTGCACATGCCACTACGTGTCCGTCACACTGTGCGTCAGTAATGCTGTGCGCCAGTTATGCTGTGCGTCCGTTGCACCGACTCACTTTCCCCAGATCATCAATGTAAAATGTGGCGCGGAAGCTTGATTCCAGGAAGGTACAATAGATAGCAATTGAGAGATTACGAATGTCGCCGCCGCTACTGGTCAGAACGCGCATATCGTAGTGACGAGGAGACCTGCTGCTATCGATTTACAAAATGAGCCCTGAATCACACCTCGCTACGTTCGGACTAGTTTAACTGATAAGTAGATACAATAATGCTCATATGAGCAGTCATCAATCAGCCATCTCAACAGTATATCAGTCAAGATACACGACGTGATTGGGGAGGAAGTGTGGGGTATACGAACCCTCCATCGCCGAATTCCCAAAGCATCATCGGCAGGTCTACTCAACTATATTGAGATCCTCCGTATTGAATAGCCGTTCTAAGACTCCGATTCTACAGAGTGTTCTTTTCCAAAATATCATATTTTCGGCAGTTCGGAATTCCCACGTATACGCGGGGGTACCATCGCTTGTCTTGCCTCTTTTCGCTAAACCCGCCTTCGTGATGGAACAGTGGTCAGCTGAAAATTATGTGTGCTGCAACGGAACATAGCCATTGTGTCGGGTTTGGTTAGTTGTTGACTTGTCTCTTTTTCCACACCATTTGATGAAGAAGGGTACTAAGAGCCATGCTGTATTGAGAGCTGTCAAAAAAACTTGAGCTTTTTTACATCTGATGTTGTCGGCATTGTATCTGAAAGCAATTTCTTGGAATTTTAGGTCGATACTTATCTTTGGTGTCACAATTCAAACTATCAAAATATCTACATGGACTCCTCGTTGCCATTCGTATTGAAAATGGAAATTGCTACGGCAGAGGATGTGATTGCCATCGCCAAGTTGCCGACTACCACAATTACTACAATTGAGATGGAGTCACCAGATCAGGAACTTTACTTACTTAATAGAAGAGATGAGGAAGAGAGAGACAGGTGTGAATCTCAGGAGATATTTTGACTTGTCGTATGTACTAACATGTCCCAGGCTAGATCGACAGAGCAGCGCCATCAAGGTTATCAGAGACGGACACGTCCTTGACCCCCAAATCCCCAAGCAAAAAGTGTCCAGAGTAGCAGATATAGCTACAGGCACCGGGTATAATAGATTTGTTCCTTTAGATTACCAAATTCAATACTGACTCTTGCTCAGCATTTGGCTCAGGGAATTGGCTGAGGAATTTACAAACGGAGGATACAACCTTCAGGAGACAATAGGGTTTGACATTTCTCCTGACCAATTTCCCAAGAATCCTGCTCCGGAAAACAAGTTTGTACTATGGGATATGACAAAGGCTTTCCCTAAAGAATACCACGGCACTTTCGATGTCGTGCATATACGACTCGTCGTGCTCGCGCTGAAAGTCGAACAGATCAAAGGCGTTGTAGAGAATGTAGTCGCGTTACTCTGTAAGAAGAGGCATTCTCAATCTGCAAACCCAGACCAAAAAAACCATAACTAACCAACACAGAACCCGGTGCATATCTCCAATGGACCGACATATCCTACCGCAACGGTTTACAGATAACACACTCCGCTGATGAAAGCGAGCCCTTATGGAAAGCCGGGGTAGACAAGATGTTCAAATACTGGGGCGACCAAGGATTTTCCTACGATCCACCTGAGCACGTAGAAAAGATTCTCGAAGCTTTACCCGTAGAAGATGTGCATGTGACCGACCACACATTTGCACCCTATAAAAACCCAGAAATAAACGAAATGGTGGTTGAGTGGCAATCGCGCGCCAAAGCGCTGATCATAGAATTGCTATCGTCTCGGAATGGATTGAGTGACGAAGAAGCGAAGATGGCCGCGTATCTCTATCGGAAGAAGGCTGTCGAGATGGAAAAGCGGGGCGCAATATGGAGGTCACCAATGGCAACTTTGATCGCTCGAAAGAAGTAGAAGTTGTAAAGGATTAGGCACAAGAATTCCAACATTCGCCATGGGAGATTTGATGTTGATGCAATGCGAAAGATTCGCGGCTGTCTGGGAAGGCATTCACTCTGAATGAACCGATAGTTCAAGGAATATTAGTAAATTCATGTTGCTGCAAAATTTGCGGAGCGTTGCCGACACCGTTTTGCCAAGTAAAGACGTTTCTCTGAGAACAACAGTGAATTTCTTGACTCGTTGTTCTAGCCATAGGTTCGTAGTTAAAAACATCTCAAACTACACCACCAACAAATCCCACACATGACACCAAACCTGTGTATTTCTCCATGATCCCCCAACTTTCTTCCCTCTTTTTTCCACGTGTATATACATCACCACTATCCCACTCAAAATCATAACCATACCCGTTGCGACGACAGTCAAAATTATGCGAAGTTAAGTCAATTAAATGCACGGTGATGACAATTTCACTCAAAAATGAAAACAAAGCACATTTAAGATCAAACGAGGGAACTGAATCGACAGGTAGCAAAAATTTCTTCTATTTTATTGTCAAAAGCTAGTTGTACCTAGGCTCAAAACCGGGGCCATGAAGCCACCACAAATGTAACCGCCAAAGTAGTTTATTTAAGCAAAGAATTCTGGTGTCGCAAGAACAAGTTCATATGTAGCAATATGATAAACTTTTCCGGGTAAAGAAGAGAAATAGAAACAGTCAACTAGATGGTTCGTCCAATCTGCTTCAAAATGTAAACCATATGAGGCTTGTCGTGTGGCTGACCCAAATTTCCCCAAGTGAGTTAAAATTGGTGCAAATCAACAGACCAGAAAAAGATGGTATCGGACAAGAGTATAGCTAGCCGGCAGAAACCAAAGTGGGTAGCATGAAATTGACATCAGATCGTATGGATGACTTTCGAAGGGATGGTCAAAGCCCAGCTACTCAATCTAGGAAATGTTAGTAACGAAAACTCTAGGTAAACTACTTTGAATAGGGAACTGAAGGAAATTCTATCTTACAGTGTGGTGAAAAGCCTTGAGCACAAGGGCTGCGATGAAGATCATCCTCGTCGTCATCAAAGCCATACTCCTCACGTTCTGCAAGGCTTGTACCTCGGTCATACTGAGAGCGGCGGCGACGTTGCTCATCACGTAGATGTTGGCCAGCACTAGGCGCAAAAAGACCTCCAATGTCTTAGCAAAAGTGCTAGTTTGAAAGAAGATTGGATGATAACTTACCAACGTGTTCCGCATTCTCACAGCTTCGCTTGAGCTTGGAAGCATTGTCAGATGGAGGAAATTCATCTTCCAAACCGGCAACATTAGCTCCATCGGAGTGAGTTAGGAAGAGCTACATCCATTTGTCAGTTATGTGGGGAAAATCTCAATGATTGATATAAAACTACCTTTGGTCTGTAGTGGGGAGGCTCAAGCATAACAGAAGAGTTGCGAAACTTCTGGATCAAGCAGTCTCTGCCTTGAATAGTGGCATAGGAGACTTCTGCAACTTTATCACTCTTGAATCGATGCCACTTCTGGTTTGAGCGAGCGAGAACGAACTCGATGATGTCCATAGGATCAACAAAATTGATGAAAGCGTAGCCGACATTGCAGTCGTTCGAGAAGTCAATTCGGAGGTACATGAAATCATATCTTCCGAAGCTGGACTCATCGACGATGCTCTTTAACATGGCTTGGTCGACCTTGTTTGGGATATTTCTCAACATCACCTAAGACGAAGATTAGAAATGAGCAGGCTTCTAAGAGCGATCATACACTTACAGTAGTTCTGACATCAAGGCCAGCATTAATCTTGTTGATATCGACATGATTGTGATGACTGGCAGCAGGATTAGATGTTCCGCGTCCTCGAAGCTGTCCCTGGGGTGTACGAGCGATGGGAAGCTGGCGACGATTACCACTGCGAGCTACGTCACGAGAGTTGGGAGTCTGAGGACTCATGTAACCAAAGTTGCTACTATAAGCCTGTGGACTAGTTGGGTAGCGCTGGATACCTTGTTGAGCAAAGTGACTCGCGTACATGTGTGGCGAGTATGCCTGTGGAGCAAAAGATTCATAAGGCTCCATAACCTGCGAGGGTCTATTTGTTGCAAGTGCAGCAGGGAAACCTGTCTGAAAGGCTAGAGGTTGACTGGTGTACATGCCGCCCATACCACTCACAACGTATGGAACTGTGGTCGATGGTAGCATTCCATAATGATTTGTGGTCATATATTGAATACCTTGAGGATTTGGGCTACCAGAGTTGAACATTGCACCATTGTTAGGAAACCCAGGAGTTTGGGGGGCCTGAAGTGACATGTGTCCAAGTACATCACTAATGTCAGCTTGGGGAGCTGAGCGACGTGTGGGAGTTATAGCCTGTGCCAAATTGTTACGCGAGGTGCCACGATTCTTTGCAACATCAGGTGTGTGCATCTCGCACTTAACAAGAATATTCTGTGCAAAAGTCAGTGACGTCCAATCAGGTGAATAACGAGAGATGGTACATACACCAATGAGCTTGTTGTTGCAGCGTTCAATTGCACGAGCTACCATTGCGGAATCAACGAACTCTGCACAGAGTCGGAAGGTGCCTGCTTCTGTTGCAAGAAATTTTTGCCATGCATATAGTTCTCCTTCAACGGACAACAAGTCTCGGAGACTCTCCTCAAAGACTTTCTTATCAATGTTGGTGTGTGGCGGATATGTTGCTATTAGCATCACTTGACCCTCGTGAGCAGAGTACACGGTTCTTGATTGTGGACTGATAGCCTGGGGAGATGTTAGCTCCTGTTTACGTGAAGAGAGAAGGATTTCACGAACACCACCAAAGTCATTCGCCTGTCGGAATGTTAGTTTTTGTTGAATGGGAAGTGAAGATTTCGACGAACCTTGATGTACTCAACGGCGCAATCGACATGATCGACCTTGATTGCGGTATAAACTTTGGCTGCTTCATATATGTTGGACATCCTAATGTAGACGACATTGTTTTTTGTTACTTCGATTCTCTTGCCGCCAGTGATGATGACTCCAGCCTTGTTCAATTTCTATATAGAGATCTGTTAGAAAGAGACACGATGAACAAGCGAATGGTAAGGTAAAGACATACCTCGAAAGAGTATTGAACACAACTATTGACATCTACCTTTTGGTAGATATCCGTTACTCTGATGCAACGAGTGGCACCTGTATCCGTACTGAATTTCTGGGGAACTATTAGCAACTAATATCAGGGTGGGCAAAGAGAAATCAGAACTTACACCATAGCTGGTAACCTCAGGCTCACGAACTGGTGACTGAGAAGCTACCACGTTGTCCAAGTACTGAATTGTACCTGGAATAAGAGTAGTAGATCCAGATCCGTTGGCGATAAGATTTCCCGTAATTGGCGCCCCAACTGCAGGCCCGTAGAGGTGCAAAGGTTGAAACGCAGAAGCGGTCGCAGAAAGTTGAGCCGAAGCCCTGCTTGTGGTGGTCCCAGCCGTTACAAAAGGATCATGTTGATTAGCGGTTGTAGTAACAGAAGATGCACGAGAGTCTGTTGCCGACTGCTTGGGTACTCTGGCATCTTCTGGAGAGATGGCAGTGATGGCAGTGTTGGGAGTTCCTTGGATGGACTCAAAGGCGCCATTGGACACCGGGGAAGGTGGCGATTGACCATATGAACGATTGAATGACGACATGCTTAGGAGCAGAGTTATTGATTCCAGAGGCAAGAAGAAGAGGTGTCAAAAATGGATGCCCCAGGGACGTGAAAATTGTGTAAGTTATTGGAAAAGGCAGTCTATGAGCTCAAAATGATTGTAGGTCAGAGATTATTGCTCAACTGATGATATGACAATCACCAATTGATCACAATCGTTGAGATGGTTGAAGATTGAAGGATTATGGATTATAGATTGAACGAACAAACCAAGGATTTCGTGTACGTGTCAAAGAAGAAAAGTAGAGGAGATGGAAGAATATCAAAATATCCACAACAGTGCATTGAAGACTGCAAGCGGGAAGATTCGGGAGAACGGCAAAGAAAATTCAGTGAATCCCATCAAGGTTGGTCTGATATAAGAAAGAGTCTCCGAGAAGAAGGAGGATGTTGATAAAAAGGGGATTGCCTCCAGATGGATGGATGTGAGGGGCAGGTTTTAAATATTCACGTTGAGAAAGTTAGGAAAGTATGAGCATGAGAATGAGCATGAGAATGAGCATGAGAATGAGCATGAGCATGAGCAAGACGGGAAAGAACCATGAACCGATTTCGGGAGAGTAGCCGAGAAACACATGAGCATGAGCATGAGCGATTCTTGAAACGACAAGAGTCGAATTCCTCACTTTCTCCGTGCCCCTCCTTAATTGGCCGTAACACCGCCGAGGCAGCAATCAAGGCCACGACGGAAAGGAGACGGAAAGGAGACGGCAAGGCACCTACCTAGTACCATGTAGATATTTACCAGAATGACCAGGGAGACAATTGAAATCCCCTTGAAAATTGGGTGTGGCCGCAAATACTACATAGGTCACATGATGCCCCAGTACCTATGGTACTTGTATGCCGGATGCCGGGAATAAAGACGGGAAGGTTTCTCGGGATGCCAGTTAGAATTTTCTCTTCAGATTTAGAATTTATGTCGTGTGAATGACCAACCTCTCTTCGTTGCCGGTGGACTGGAGAGAACACTAACAAGTACGAGAGGTTATTCGGACTTTCACTTAGGTAACCTTGTTGGCTGCTCAACAGTCAAGTTGTTGAGTGGCTTAATCTCTCTCAACCCTCAATTGGCCTCGAATTCTTTCTGGATCTTGATTCTTATCCAGCAATACTCCTTCCATTCACTACAGCTGGTCGGCTGGAATACCTGGCTTTGAGTTGAGATACCAGTTTACTTTATTCTAGCTATAAGGTATCTCATAGATTGAGGCTAACAGAATGTAGAACTGGGATAATCTTTAGAGCTAGATCCAGCAGGATCATAGGAGTACAACAAAAGAGTGACCTGGCGGCCAAGTCTCTTGCTTCATCAACGATCGTCTCTCATGAAATTCCCTGCTTCGTTCTTTCCTCTTCGTCAAGAAGGTCCGGAGTCGCTGAGCAGTAGCGAATCTCGAGACAGTTTGGTGCTTCATCCAAGATCATCACTCTTAATAGATCCAAGACATAGCCGAAGAAGAAAACCATGATTGAAAAGCTCTAACCATTATTTCTGTACTCATAGATATATATAAAAGGCGTGAAAAGAAACAAAAGAAGAGCAACATAATCCTATCCGTCGGCTCTGATAATATGAAAATAGTTGAAGCCGGCACATCTTCGGTAATGGATTGAGTAATCATCAGAAAGACTCAGACTCTGATGTATACTTGGTGTGCACAAGTACATCATCGCAACTTGAGTAGGGTCTTTCAATTCCTTGTCTCTCTTTAACAGCTGTCTCGATCTCCCATTTCTCTGCCTAATAATACATCTGCACCTTTGATGTTCTTGAAGAGTCTCTTGGATTTATCATCATACCATACATACACTTTATGAGGGTTTATTGAGGGGCACAAGAGATCGTTTCCAACACCACAAAGACTCAGACAGCTGTTATTAAGAGCAGGCCTAGGTTTGCCATTTCATTCTATCAAAAGAGGTTGTATCTTAAACTTATACCTAACTACATACTAGGTACCTAGTGGGAGGTTGTGAGTCCGAGCTTGACCTAGGCCCAAGGTTAATCCGATCCGCCTTCAGCCTGGCCCTCGAACATCAACAGGAAACCACAAGGGAGGAGAATATTATAATACGGGTAGTTCTCCATTGATATTTCATGGTCCACACTGGAGCCTTTCATGGTCTAGATTGTCGTCATAAGCTTGAAACCTAAGTTCTTCAGTATGCCGCCTCGAAAAACTGTGCAATATGATGATTACAGGCAAGCTGTTCAACAGGTATGCCTTGTCACAATATCTATACTACTCCTATAGCTGACCCGCGGAAACAGATTATACTGTCTTCCTCTGATGCCGACTATTTGGATCAACTAATACCCGCCCTAAAGGACGCTACCCTATCCAACAGAACTTCTGGACTCATACGAAGCCTATCACAATATGCGGACGACCGCGAGGCTGACATCGAAAGGATTGGTTTGACAAAACATGAAGAATTCCTAGCATCCGTCAATCAGCTCCAACAAGTTCGAGAAGGAACCTCCCAACTTACATCCGAAATCCTAAAGCTCAATCAATCCATTCAAGCGAGCACAGAAAAACTAGCTGCGCAAAAGGAGGCATTGGTGGACACAAGATCTGTTCGCCAGAATATTGCGGAGGCTTCTGAGGCGTTAAAGGAATCCTTGAAAGTTTTGCATGCCGTCAACCAAGCACATGATTTGATACGGAAGAAGAAATACTACGCAGCTCTGAAAGCGCTGGACGATTTACAGAACGAGCATTTGATTCCAACAATTCAGAACAAATACGCTACCCAACATACCCTCGCAGAAATAATTCAAAAGTCGATTCCCTCCTCTCAGAAGGCTATCTCAGAAGCAGTAATGAGTGATTTGAATACCTGGCTTTATCGCATTCGTGAGACATCTCAGTTCTTAGGGGAAGTGGCATTCTATCATACAAATATTCGACGGAGCAGGCAGAAGGAGCGCATGGAAGCAAATCCGTATCTTCGAAACTTCAAACTAAATTCAGCCATCGAGCTGGTCTATGATGAAAGTGAGGAATTTGACGTGTTGAATAATGAGGAGCTCCAAGTTGATTTCGACCCCTTATTTGAATGTTTACATATTCACGAGGCACTCGGTCAGATTGAGAAATTCAAAAGCGAATATGCTGCCACAAGAAGGCAGCAGAAAGATTTATTGCTGCCCAGCTCCGTTAACTTAACCGATGAAGAGAGCGAACATTTCTTAAGTGCCTTGCTGGAAGGTATTGCTGGCTTCGCTATAATAGAAAAGGCTACCATGCGGAAAGTCCATAATTTGCGTTCCCCAGTTGATGTAGGCCGAAATTTGTTCGTGGATAAAGTGTAGATTGGCTAATATTCTCTAGGTCGATGAGTTGTGGGATTCGATGTGTCATGCCGCCATCAACGCAGTATCCAAAGCTTTGGATGAATTCGATAACCCGGATGTTATCCTGCAAACCAAAAATGTGATAGCATTGTTCATCCAGACAATGGAGGTAAGCTTGCAAAACACGATGTAAATTGTCAAGAATACTAACTTTAGGTCTTAGGGTTGGGGTTATTCAGTGGCCATATTAGATGCTTATGTGCTTAAGCTTTTCTACAGATATGCTGATTTGTTAAAACGGAAATTCAGTACAGACTTTCAACAGGCCAGTAGCTTTTCCAAAATTCTAGTGGATACGGGGCTGACTTTTACCAGATCGTGTCTACGGATGAATACATGCCTATGCCTGTCAATAGCGAAGAAGAGTTTGACAAAATCATTCAAGTCAGTTGGTATGTTCCAGACAAACCAAAAGAAGAGTACACGTAAGTCAAAAGGATTGTCATCTGCTTTTATCATTCTGACAATTGCTAGATTCCCTGGTGTATTGCCATTCTCCCAGATGTACCCGATGTGTTGTATAGATATCAGGAATTTCTTGAACCGATTTTACTTCATAATGGATGATCACTTTCAACAGCCAAATATTATTGATGAGACACTTAAGAAGGTATGCATGACTGGCTCTGCTTTGTTGCTCTCATACATACTGATTTCTTCCTTCTCCAGTCGATAGATGAGCTACTGTCCGAGGATATCTGTGACCCGCTCGTGGAAAAGCTGAGTACCCAATACCTGGGCCAGATTGTCCAGATTCTCATAAACCTAGAGTATTTCGAATCAGCGAGTCGAGAATTAGAACAACTTCTCTTGGCCGCACGATCATCCACATCAGCTGGCGGGCCAATTGTTCTTGCTGCTACAGAGAAGTTCTCGAGCAGTAAGAAGGACGCGGAAAAGCGTATTTTCGAAGTAGTCAACTCCAAGATAGACGATCTAGTCGAGACGGCAGATTATGATTGGTAAGAATTCTCGGTTCATTATCATCTCTCCCAGATTTGACTAACGATTCGCCCACTCTAGGATGGCACCTTCTCTAGTATCCGAGCCCAGTAACTACATGCAAACTCTTACAACCTATCTTTCCAACATCATGAGCTCCACTCTCCTTACCCTTCCCCGCGAGATCAAAGAACTCATTTACTTCGATGCTCTCTCGCACGCCGCAAATATGATCCTGGTAAGCTTGACCTTGACCATCTCCTGATTCACAACAACTAATCACTCATCAGGCTATTCCCCTTTCCCCCGAAGTCAAAAAAATCAATCCCCACGGCGTCGCCGCCCTCGCAAAAGATGTAGCCTATCTCTCCGAATTCGTCGATTCCCTTGACAACGCTCTTATTCTCAAGGAGAACCTGGATGAATTACAACAAACAGTTTATTTGATGCAGACAGACAATCCGGATGAGTTTTTCGACATCAGTACCAGGAACAAGAAGTTCGGAAGAGTGGATGCTTTGAACGGACCTAAGATTTTGGAAAAGTACGTCCGCTTGCTTGTGATATGATGTTTTCAGAAATATAGTGTTTCTGTATATGTTCTGACTTTTTTTTTACAGACTTACCCATACTATTACGAGTCCGGCGAAGCCCGATCGCCTTGCTGGGTTTTCATCAAGGTTTGGCATGAACAAGTCGTAGATATTTAGGCATTTCGATCGCCCCTTCTCTCTGTGGACAACAAGGACAATTTTTATGATCCAATGCACGTGTCCCTAAGGTATTCATCGAAAATCATACATCAATGCCAAATTCATCATCATTGTAGGTATTTGGGGGGAATTGTATGGAATTCGCATTCACATATCCTGCGCCTGTTCTTGCTGCAAAAAACCACACAGCTAGACTACCTGAAAGATCATATCATATCTCCTCCGAACGCCGTCCCATCACACTTGACCGCCAATCAACGACTAAAGTATGGACCTCCATCATCTTATCCTACCTCATAATCACGCTCGCCTTCAGCATCAGCATCGCCGTCACCACCTTCCTGGCGTGGGTAATGATGCGTAGCGTCGGTATTAACTGGATCTTGACGGGGTTGATGTGGGACTTGGTACATTTGCTAAGGCTTTGTTAGATGAGGGTTAGGGAGGGGTAAATTGCATTAGAGGGGTGATGGGGGACGAACTTGTTGAGGTGGAGGCATGGCTGGATATCCATATATCTCATTCATCTCGCCATACATTGGCTGTTGTGCGCCATACTGGCCAGGTTGACCGGGCGGAACTTGTGGTTGATACATGTTTGGTTGGTGACGATATGGGTCTTGTTCTGGAGCAATGCCATGACCACCGAGAGAATAATCTTGAGGCATGGATTGTGGGTGGGGAGCGTGACCAGGCTGTTGTGGAATATTGGATTGTTGGGGAGGAAGCTGTGCTGAACCGGGAGCAGCGCCGGGAATTTGTGGTGCAGCTTGTCCTGAACCAGAAGGTCTTTTTGCGTGAGCTGCGGCTTCTTCACGTGGAACAATATCAATCAGGAAATCAAACATGTCCGACTTGGCCAATGCAGAAGCAATATCCGAACGTTGCAAGGTGCGACGCTTATTTTCTTCGGCGTGGATCCATGCTCTCATAGTAAGTTCCGTGATAAAGATATCGCACCCCTTGGCGAATAGGATTGGAGCTTCGGCGGAAATCATCTTAACTTCGGGATCGGCCTTCATGACTTTCTTGATACGTGCAAGGGGGAGTTGATGAAGCTTGTAGTCATGTGTGTCACCCTCAAGATGATTAATGATTTGTTGCCAATAGGTCGTGAGAATATCCTTATATTGTCCATGCAGACCTTGGTTTACCTAGCCATCAAATTAGCTCTCGTCTTCCAAGTATCTAGATGATCAAAACTTACATTTGCCCACGCTCCTGTGTAGAATTCTGGAACGGGCGCAAAACCTTGTTGAGATAGCTACTATATCATTAGTGGGATTCGAAGCGCATATATCCAAGTTATTCATACCAAGGCACTGGCACCTATTGCGCGAAATCAATTAGTATTTGCTTGATGTAGATAGAGTAATCGAGAAACTAAGAAACGAATAGGTGGAAAGATTAAACATACCATAATGACCTCCTTGACTTGTATCATAAACAGGCTGTTGCGTCTGCGCCGGTCGTTGTTGTGAAGCGGATGGCTGCTGCTGTTGTCCATGGGACGAGCCGGGTGGTGGAGGATCCATATTTGTTTTTATGCTTGCTTCTCCCGATTCGTATTGAGGTTGTACGTAGGTAAAGATCTCGAAAGGTCGCGCTTCTGAGGTCTTCAAATATTTCCTCCAGTTGTCTTACTACGGCCGAGATTAATTGGCGCGAAGTGTATGAACAGAGATAGAAAGGTGAGCCAAATATTGTTGTGGGTACGGTCGACTTGACTTCGTCTTCGAGACCTAGACTCAAGATTCGTTACTCTGATGCTAGCTAACGGTGAGCGACGGCAGGCTAGCTGCAGATAGGCTGACTTGAATGATTTTGGAGAGGTTCAAAGTGACATTGAATGCCTCTTTAATTGAGGAGCTTTGGCTTGCGCGACGACCGCGATGGATGGAGTAGCTTGTTTATGGAGTTTGGGGGTTTGATTGGTCGGAAGTTGATAAGGTTGTGGGAGCTTGATTGATGGGAGCACCAATTATCTAGATTGGTGGACGGATAAATAAGCGGCGACGCGGGGATTGGATGAATCATTCGCCAGTGAACATGCCGAGGGGAAATTTCAGTGTTAGCTTGGCGGCTGGGGGTTGTTCTTCGGCTTGCTCTCAAGAATCTTATATGTACAATGGAATCTTCATTTATTGAATAATAAAATGTTCAATTGAATTTATTAGACATTTCTTATGATATATATTACCATGCTACTTCAATGATACAAGAACTATGTCATCTTTGCAGGGGTTTTTGACAGCTCTTTCTTTCTTTTGTGCGTTGGCTCACCTTATGAACAGGGCGAACAGTGAGGCAAGAGTGTAAGGCAAAATATGAGGCGAGGCAAGGCAAGGCAAGGCAAGGAAGGCAAGGCAAAGGTACGTGGAGATTGGCACGACTGATGGATAAAGTAACGTAGGATTCGATTTCTATATTTTACCGGCAGAAAAAGGAGAATGGAGAGTTCTAGTTCTAGTTCTAGTTCTAGTTCTAGTTCTAGTTCTAGTTCTAGTCCTAGAACTCCAAGAGTTTATACAGAGTAGACGCTTCCCAGTAGGATTTCTTCGTGTGTCTTGAGTTCTGCTTGTGCGACTTCATCTGAAAGACTCAAAGTCACGAGCACGGATATTTTGATCAGGTAAGCTCCGTGATAACTAAGCTAGGATTAGCTTAGTTTGCAGAAATAAATTTTAGGCGACCTTGATCCACCAGGAATATTTTATTTCTCTTAAAGCTCATCCAATCCTTCTCAACCTCATTCCTTTTAATATCACCATCATCATAATCATCATCATCATCAATAAAGATGGCCGACAATGATCTGTCTGATGTTCAAATTGAGCAATTGTTGAAGGATGCTGAGGAGCGGATGAGAAATGCAAAGCAAGTCATCGTGAGCGATGCTAGCTCTACCAAATTTTCTCTTCCAAAGTAAGTTTTACCCACGTTGCGACTTTCAATCTTGAGCTTGGCTAACATACATTCTCCTTCATAGCCTTGGTAAAACTTCAACGTCTGCAATCACTCCATACATCACATCGACAGGACACGTGGATGCTTCTCAACTCGTACCCGCCAAGGACAGAAAACTGGCCAATGGTGTGCGAACGGTAGAAGATCCAATTGTGACAAAAGCGAAAGTCGCAAAGGTAAGAAATCAATTTACTCCATCTCGCGCTGTGCCCTTCTGTGAGGAAAATTTATCCCATATAAACGGACGCAGGACCTGGCCCCGTCTTGGGCGTCAACCTGCACAAGCTGAAGACCTTACATTCATAGTTACTCTGAGAAGAAGCCACTATACTAGTCTTTTGATACCTGTTTTGGTTATGAACATCAAGCTAATGTTATTGTCAATAGGCAAAACAAGCTACTGCTGGAGCCAAGTGGTACAACATGCCTAAGACTGTGGTCACTCCTGAGCTCAAGCGCGACCTTCAACTCCTCCGTCTCAGAGGCGTGTTGGACCCCAAACGTTTTTACAAGAAGGATTCGGCGAGAGCGGAAGTTCCAGAGTATTCTCAAGTAGGCACAGTCATCGAAGGTCCTACCGAGTTCTTTTCGTCCCGCCTCACCAACAAGGAACGCAAACAGACCTTTGTCGAACAAGTTCTTGCAGGCGAGAAGGCAAACCACAAGTTCCGCAATAAGTACAATGATATCCAAGCTGCAAAGGCTAGTGGAAAAAAAGAGCACTACAAGAAGATGAAGGCATTAAGAAAGAGAAGATGAGCGCATTGAGAGGTCGGAAAACATCACGACAAGTCAACCTTCCAGACTTGATTACAAACCACAGGCACGCCTCTGACATGATCTTCATGTTGAACCTTGTATGCGCTACACATTCAAGAATGTCCCAACTTTGATCACAAACACATACCAAGCTATCTTGATGAATACCAGAGTCTTGGTCACGTCGCTACAGACGACTGTCTCTTGCAAGTTCTTTTTGCTATCATTTTATCGGTATGTTCAAACTTTTCTCATTATTTCCCCCCTCCCCAAATATGTTGTGATGAAAAACAAAGTCAACAGTTATCCCTGTCTTAAAGAATACATGTGGATTTTATAATTAGACTCTGAACATATTACCCTCCATATCCTTTGTTGTTTGATTTGGTTTCAAGAATTGTTACTAACAATTTCATCAGATATTCTCAGTAGGTACTGTACTAAGTGAGGTGGTTACAATCACACTTTTATTTGCCGCCGCATAGCTTCACACGCAGTATGCAGGTCAACACTCAATGTGGTCGATCCTTCAACAAATAGTATACCCCATGGGTTCTTTTCCTCTTTCATGGGCAGAGGAGTCGAGAATGCTCATGGCACTTCAAAAGCTAAGTCCGCTCTCATTTAATTTTTCGATAGATTTGGTCATCCATCTAGCCATCTTTACACTTTCAGAATAAAGATGCAGCAAAAGAGCATGATCCTTCATGTATTCTTCAGATACACTTCAGCACAAAAAGAAATGAATAAATAAAGCTCAATAATAACTATCTATCGTTACAAAATCCCATTGCTTGATGAATCTGTGACTGAGTGTGTCCTGACCCAGTGTTCTTAAAGTTGGGCCACCCTCCCATAAACTATAATTTAGTAAAGAATAGATCTCAAACATCCAGATGGAGCGTGTTGTTGAAACGCGAATCTCTCTTCCTTGGGGCGACGCGCTGCGAGACACGACTTAAGCCTTATAGTAGGACCCCGCGGTCCTGTGTCGAAAGTACTACAACATATCCACTGCACTTTGTTTATTTCAGGGGCTACCTGAATTTCCCAAGCTCAAGTCTATTGTGTATCATCAAATAGACCAACGTTGGGTTCCCCGAAACCAAACCCATGTCTTATTCCACCTTTCAAAATTAAGTGTCATCTCGTGTCCAATTCGTTCTATCACGATCATTCTTTCACTACACTCCCGTCGGCAATTTTCTTGCTGATGATATTACTGTTATTCTCTCTTCTGTTGAACTTTATGACACTGTTGTTGTTCACTCGCTTGGCTTGCTGGTATGTAGTGGAGGGGTTATAAGGGAGTTTGTATAGCTACTGCTGATTTATTTTTCTGTGGTTAAGAATTCCCCTTTTTTGACATTGGGCTTGGCGGGACACAGGCCTTCTTCGTTTTGTGAGGGAGTGTTAGGTCTCCCGCTGGCACTCATGGGTTGTGCATGTTAGGAGTGGAGGAAGGACTTGTGAATTTTGTTAGTAGATTTCTTGTCGAGTACGCAGTTTATGTCTTGATGATTCTGTAGAGAATGATATCATTTTCTTAGCGGTGTAAATTGCAGGAATGCTAATGCATTTTCTTTTAATGCTGCTCCGTAATGGAGCAATCGGCTTTGGATCTTTTACTGGGGAAGACGGAATACGGAGAGGGCGCTATAACTTTTGGGAATGGTGTCGAATAGTTTGAATAGAGAAGAGCAATATATGAGAACATTGAAAGAGGGTTTTGCTGGGGCATATTTTAAGGGGTCTTGAGCTATCATTGAGAAGGTTGGTGCCTCGAAGTAGACTGTACTCTATAACTATCCCTTTTCTAGAACGGATCGCGACGATAAGAATGAAGGAAGATCGCTACCCTTACATAAAGCGCAAGAAATACTCTACCCACTTAGCAAAACTGCGCAGGTATATCTAGAATGCGAAGATCACTAAGTTTTGGGCATTTTGGCATACATCTGGCGGTGAAAGTGTACGCAATCAAGTTCACACGTTACTCACAGTCCACCTAACGACTGCCACGTTCCCGCCTCTAGCTAGACGCTGTGGTGAGGCCTAGTAAGCTCTGTACGTGGAGGGAGCTTGACTCGCATGGAAGATATACATGTGAGAATTAGAGACGGCATGGGTACTGAGATCGGGATCTTTTTGTCTATAGTAGAGTCGATGAAGGTTCAAGCGGTAGCTCAAAGAACGATAACCCAGGCCCAGGAATCTTAATAGTGTGCGCAGTCACTCTCGAATCTCGATAGACTTTTAAGATTAGGTCCTCTCGGACGTCCATCATCCACATCCACCTACTTCAGATATCTGGAAATGAGGCTTGTTTGTCGGCGCCAACATCCTTATAATCTCAAACAAAAACTCGAGAGAAATTACAGTTCAATGAATCAGATATTGACAAAGATTCCTCGAAGGAAAAAAGAGGCATGTTAGTAGTAGTAAATGAAAGATAGTTAAGGAAAGTGTTGTGGGATGTTCCACGATAGAGGAATCTCTATCAAGTCCTTGCTTGATGCTCTACACCAGCCGGTGCAAATGCTGAAAATATCATTTAGAGATTTATGAAGAAGTGTGTCAACCACCTCGTGGGCTAGAATTGAGGTATCACCGCCAGCATTATGTCTGAGCAATTTCTTTCGATCCTTCCAACACCAGAGCAGCTGGTATAGGCTCCGTAAGCAGACTGACACTTTACTTTCCCAACTACTTGGACGCCATATTCTCATCGTCCAATCTGATCTATAAATCTCACATAGAACATATAATCAAATTGGGGACGTATTAAGAGATGCCCACTTGCTACTTAGCTCATGCGTTGATCTCAAGGTATGATGCAGAATCTCGAAATCAGCGTAACCTTAGCAAATGAGTCGAGCGGTGATTTCACCTGTAAACGTTGTGATGTGATGCTGGCGCCGGTGAGCTTGGAATTTGCTCCCGGTGAGCTCAATTGACAGGAGTAATGTTGGGACGTTGGCAATCTTGACTAGAAGATGCCTATAAATTTCCTCTAAAACAGATACTATTGGTAATATTTAGAATTGTATACAATTGCAAAGCCTATTGTATCTCATTCTCCAGGAGAGAACAATGCCTGAAAATAACGAATGAATATGAAGATGGTTGAACTTGAAGGTGCCTCTCGGATAAACATCGGCTTTAGATATCCGAACCTCAAATTATTTGATATCATAGAACTCTACCCAAAAAGTACAATTTAACATTTCTCATAACTTTGAGCCAGGCATGGCTACTCCAATTTTCACGCGCATACCATGGCGCACAGTCAGTAGGCTGGGAGTATCGGTATGTCAATGAAACACTTTACTGTGCAAGGAAGGAACACATTGACAATATTCGCAGGCAAAACCAGTCTTCTCGAATGCCTTCAAAACACCACAATGTGCGGTTGCACCATTCACATCACAGTCTGTTAGATATGCATCGAATGAACCGTACGCACTTTCAATTCAATTATTGGAGCTTGGTGACTAACGATCTCCCAGTGATGCACCAGAACCTGCTTCTGCAGGGACAGCCTCGATGTATTTACCTCGATGATCTCATAGATTGGCAATATCTAACCAGTCGACAGAACTCCACCCACAGCAGAGCCTGTCGTCGAGGAACCATCCGACGAAGATATCTTCAACGTCCGTTACCCCCGTAACGTTCAAGCAATCTACCTCAAGCCCCTCCGCCGCGAAGCCGAATATGGAGTCCCCTCATGCGATCTCCAACTCCGATCTTACAGTATTCGTAACCTAGAGTTCTTTTCCGATTTCGCTCTCCGCGCTGCATATTATCTCAAATTACCTGCATATGGACCTGTACCACTGCCTAGAATGATAGAGAGATGGACTGTACCGAGATCGCATTTCGTTCATAAGAAGAGTCAAGAGAATTTTGAGAGAAAGACGTTAAGGAGGTTGATTCAGATCAAGGATGGACATCCAGAGACCGTGAGCTTATGGTTAGCCTTTTTGAGAAAACATGCGTACTATGGGATAGGAATGAAGGCGAATGTTTGGGAGTATAATAAGATTGGTGAGCTTCTTCTTTGCTATGGGTGGGAATATCACTAACATGTGCATGAATAGGCGTGGGCAAAGCTATGGATGCTAGTATGGAGGATATGAAGGAAGTTATGGAGCCACAGTGGGAGTTGTTTGGTAGAGGACAGAGTACTGAGACTGCGGATAAGGTCATGGAGATTTTGAATAGAGAGAGCTTCAAAGCGGCTGCGGGGGGTAGCGCCCCGGGCATGAGGGTCGAGCCATGAAGCGCGCTTGCTTGAAATTTATGGAAACATCCAACAGGGGTTTGACGAATGAAAAATAGATATCAAGAGGGAACACACATGGCCACACATAGACTGTGGAGTTTGGGACAAGTCTTGATGTATGATATGTATATGTAAAAGTAAATGAATCAAGACACTAGCATCAATGGACTTTTACCGGGGAAGTGTCATTCTGCAGCAAAATTCACCCTGATATGAAAGTTTCTTCGTTCTATATTTTCATATTGAAATCGAGAATAGTCACGTGCCTCTGAAAATCAAATTTCAAGGCAGATCATCCCACTCGCATCTCGCGTGCAGCAACCCCTCCTTTTCCAATCGCCTCCCCAAAAAACCCCAAGCCCACCATGCTTAAAGGCTGCCCACCCCGGCGGATGCTTCAGAACGTGAAGTCACGAATCCTGCAAGTTACTACCCCTCTGAATCATGTATCCAAACGACACCTAAGCATCCAACCCTCCCCGCCCAGAATAATATTTTCTGGTATCCAGCCTACTGGAATACCGCATCTCGGAAATTACCTTGGGGCATTACAAAACTGGGTGCGGTTACAAGATACAGCGGAATCGAGTACGAAGTTATTTTACTCGATTGTGGATTATCATGCGATTACGATACCACAGAAAAGGGAAGAGCTGCAGCAGTGGAAGAAGGAGAGTTTGGCGACGCTCTTGGCAATCGGATTGGATCCAGAGAGGAGTACGGTGTTTTATCAAAGCTCTGTAGGTGCTGTGCTGTTTTTATTCAGTATTGTGGGAGCGACAACGTGGTGAGAGGTCAGGGTGTAACCGGGGATTTGGTTTGATTGGTAGTGAACGAAGCTGATTTTGTGTGAAGGTTGCAGCACATACGGAATTGATGTGGATATTGAGCTGCACGGCTTCGATGGGATATTTGTCTCGCATGACACAGTGGAAGGTTTGTCTCTATCTCTTTGCCGCCGTTTCTACATGCTTCACTTGGCCATTTCACTGACATGCATCAGAGTAAATTGTCTCTCGAAGATGATGCTTCACCATTAGATGGCGGCAATAAATCTAAGCTCAAGTTGGGCTTGTTTTCGTATCCAGTTCTGCAAGCTGCGGATATTTTGGTTCATAGGTATGTATAGTAGACATCTACTCACTTAATCACATTTTCTTCTACATTCGTCTCTTTTGGCCTGCCAACGAAGCTGATAATGTACGACGAAAGAGCAACCCACGTTCCCGTTGGCGAAGATCAATCCCAACATCTGGAATTCGCCCGTGAATGCGTTACAAATTTCAACCATGCATACGGGCCGCATCTCATTGCACCCCAGACCCTCCTTTGTAGGTGTCTATTTCTAACCCTCATACCATTACTCTTCATATAATCTCTATCTTCGGAAATTAGTTTTCTATCTATTGCTAACAGATCTCCAGCCCCAACAAAACGCATAATGTCTCTTCAATCCCCCATCCAAAAAATGTCCAAATCGCATCCCGCTATCTCCCGCATCCTTCTGACTGACTCGCCCGACACCATTACCAAAAAGATCTCGTCTGCCCTGACTGATTCCCAGAACGCGGTTTCTTGTTCACCCTCTGAGCGTCCTGGTGTTTCTAATCTTCTCACACTATGGTCATCATTTGATACCCAAAACCCAAAACGAACACCCGCGCAAATAGCCGAGGAATGCGAGACAAAGAAGTTTACTTTGGGAGACTTGAAGCGGGAGACTGCCAATGCGGTGAACGCGGGATTGGAGCCAATTAGAAAGAATTATGAGAGACTGTTGGGGGATGAAGGTTATGTGGAGGAAGTAGCGAGGAAGGGGGGTGTTAAGGCGAAGGAGAATGCGGAGAGGACTATGGTTGAAGTTAGAGAGGCCGTAGGATTCTAGATGGACTTGAAGTGAGCGAGCGCAAGTCTTTGTATGGTAAGGGGAAGGATGCAAAAGTTATTCCAGTGTAAGGACGAGACTCTCTTGGCATGAAAAAAAAGAGGACTCAAAATCACCTCTCTGTATCATATTAACGAATTAAGCAATAAATACACCAGCTATATACGTCACAGACTTCACTTTATATTTCCATTCCTCTACCCCTTCCTCTATCGACTCTCACAAATTCGTCTCTCCGTCCGTGCTTCATCAGGCTTTCCCGACTTTAATCGACCTCATCTTCACTCACTCCCACAACTCCCCTCGTCAACATCAGACGGCATTTCCCCAAAAATGCATTCACTTCCCACTCGCCACCACCCAACCAACCCACCCACTCACCATTCAAAAGCCAAACAAATCACCATAAAAACGACAAAACAAAATAGCAAAAAACCGGTCTAGGGGGAAAAACCCCTCTCTGAGGAGGGATTTTTATTTCGCAGCTATGCCCTTCGATATGGGGATAGTACAGTCGCTGCTCAAACACCAGCACCCACCCTTTCGGGTGGTTAAAGCGCAGTGGTCGACCAACTGCGCCAGGGCGACGCGATGTGGTGTTTGATGACCGAAAGTTAGTCGAGGTTTTTGGATATATATATCTTTCTATAGTGAACGTATTTGGGATATATTTAGTATGTAGGTACTTGGATACTAGATTAGTGGGTAGGTACATCGGATGCTACGTTCTTTTAGGGATGGATCTTCTCGTAGGAGATATTGATTCTTCGTTTTCAGCGTCTTGTCTTTGATGTTGCACAACTATTGCATTATCTGGACTTTCTAACCATGTGTCTAAGTATATATTACACTTCAAGATAGACACGCGCACTGTTATCATGGTCCAGATTCCGCGCTCGTTGTTCCTCCATCCACTATCCCAGAACATCTCACAAAAATGTATCCTCACTTGATTCCACTTCCATAACGTAAGAGACGCTATAATCGACTATCAAAGCAGTAGCGCCATGAGAAAGCGGCAGCGGCATACGACCACCTCATGGAACGCTACCCTCTAATTTGTACTTGACCTGCAAACCTTTACTTTATTTGTCCTCCTCAATCCGTTGTCCAGAGCTCAATCTATAGCGGTGGACAGCTCCGATCCCCAACATCTCAGCGCGTTCTATCAATGGGCGTGAGAATTTGCAGAACGCCCCAGGACTTGACGGGAAATTGTCAAGTAGTGCCTCGAGTACAAGAAAAGTCTACATTCTGAGAAATTTTTGAAAGACTAGTGACCAACAACGGTCAGGTGGTGAAAAATGTATTTGAGAGCTCGTCCTTCTTCAGAAGCTGTAACTGATTTCACGTGTACATCTCTCCTTAGTCTCATGATTTAAGTTTTGGTAGTCTTTCGTCGGAATTATTCTCATAGACGTCATCACAACGCACCGCACAACAGTTCATAGCCAAATTGGAAGCAAGTAAATCCCTGATTTTATATTTCATATCTATTGCCTGCTCCCCATTCATAAGATGCATCTTCTAGTCAACGCTCACAGATTGTACAACTTTTATGTTTATTGGAATTGCCTGTTCGGCTTTTCATTAATCCTCAGCGCTGGCATCTAATGTCTTTATTTCAGCCACTCATCCAATGCCGGAATCTATTTAGACTGACATATCCTTCAACTTCTCTGCCGCCTCAGCTGGAGTAGCACCAACGGGTGCGACCTTTGGTTTTGGTGCCTTCTCAACCTTACCCTTTGCTTTTTGGGATGTAGTATCTTTGGGCAATTCCTTGGAGAAAGGAATGAATTCAGGAGCGCCAGGGAGATATTTGCGGAGTGGCTCTGGAACGTTGAACCCCTGATTACAGTCAGCAAATAGAACCCTCCGGAAAGTTTCTTTCTACTTACTTCTTCGGTTTGGAAATTTTCCAAAAGACAGCACAACGCACGCTCAGTTGCACACAAAGTAGAGTTAAGTGCATGGACATAGTTCTTACGAATTCCAGTTTGTGTCTTGGGTCCATATCTGATCTCAAGAGCTCTGGATTGGTAATCTGTACAATTTGAGCAAGAAACAAGCTCCTTGTATTCTCCTTGGAAGGGGAACCAAGCCTCGAGATCATATTTCTTGGCAGCTGCGTTGTTGAGAGCACCCGAGACGATTGCGACAACTCTGTAAGGAACACCGAGGGATTTGTAGAACTCCTCTGAGAAGCTGATCATACGGTCAAACTCCTCCCATGACTTTTCTGGGTCGGTGAGAACGAATTGCTCGATCTGAAATGGTTAGAAAAAGCGGGTTGAACTGATGCTACAAAGAATATATACCTTCTCAAATTGATGGACTCTGAAAATTCCCCATGCATCCCTACCGTGAGAACCAGCCTCTCGTCTATAACATGAAGAGAAACCAGCATATCTTCAAGCTTAAGTCAGTTGAATATTTTTTCGCCCAGGTTTTCCTTACGTACCTAATAGGCATATCCTTAGCAGTCAACCACTCATCAGCATGGAAAGCTGAAATTGGCTGTTCAGAGGTAGCAATAAGATATTTATCGTTTTGGGCATCTCCATCAACAACCTTGTAAAGTTCCTCGTCGAATTGCTCCAATTGTGCGGTCTTCGCCATGTATTCCTTCAACATGAATTGAGGGGTTTGTAATGGTGTATATCCCTTGCTATCCAAGAACTCCAAGCCATAATTGATCAAAGCCTGATTCAAGAAGACACCCCACTTCTTCAGGAAATAACCTCTGTGTCCTACAACCTTGACACCGCGCTCTGGATCATAACCATCCAATCTTGTCAGAACTTCATGATGTGAAAGAACGTCCTTCTTCTCAACAGTGACACCTTCGGGGGCCCATTTACGCAGTTCTTCGTTGTGATCCTAGTACCCATTAGCCACACCGGACCTGAAGAACCTCGTATGCTGCCCATGTAAAAATACCTCGTCGTTGTTCACAGGCACAGATTCATGAACAAAGTTGCCAATTGTGCCAATCTTCTTGTTCAAAAGTACTTCTTTCTCTGCCGCGGCGTCATCCCAAGTCTTCTTCTCCTTCGTTAAATCGGCTTTCTTTTGCAATAATTCAGTAGCATCTTCCTTGGCCTTCTTTTTTGCGCCGATCTCCTTTTGAGTTTCGTTGATCTTGCTGTTGACCTGTGTAGCTGCGTACTGGGCTGCGATAGTTTGTGAGTACTTGTATACTTGGGCCTGTGTTTACTGGCTTACTTTTGCGGTGATCCTCATACATAGCAATCACTTCATCAACAACCTCTTCAGGAGCATATCTGCGGCGCTGAGAGTCCTTGATCTTTTGTGGGTTTCCACCCCTCTCAGTAATGAAATCGTTAACGTCAAGCATTTTGAAAATAGTTTAGCACACTCAAATATGTATGCGAGGAGGGATCCTGTGTGTTTGGGCCGGTCAACTTTTTGAGTCACTAGTAAATTGTTCAAAGTACGATTGGTGGGGTCGCGATTGCAAGACTCCGCTAAGATAACATTCTGGCTGATTGTGCTCCGCACGTGATTTGTGTTTTTGTTATTCTCTACCCCTTTTCGCACGACCTACCACTCCGGCGGGCCTTGTCGCCTGACATTTCTTTGCATGTTGAATCTGTGTTTCGTACCGGCTAATCATGGTGTTGTACAGATCTCTTCAATGCAACCTATACGAGACTAATGTGTTGGGACAGACAGTGAATACCGTTTCGCGTATATCATTGAACCGTTCGCAAACTACCTCCTTGTACTATCAACGACGACTGAAGACATAGCAGGACATATGCCGCTGTGACTAAATATCTAGAAAGATGCCTCTCCCAACTCCAAACTCCCATACTTAGCTAACCACATTCAAACATGAGACATCATATTCCAACGTATACTCCAATCCCTTTGTTCCTCACATGAGAATACATTTGGAATCTCCTGAAGGCTCATTAGGATTTTCACCTTTCTCGATTTGCTCAATCATGAGTTCAAATCCCTTGGTAACATTCTCGTTATAACGTGCACTTGCTTCAGTGAAAGCACACTTGATTTTCTCAGCCAATGCCTTGCCTTGCTCAGCAGTGACCTGGCGCTGCTCTGGTCGAAGATCACTCTTGTTACCAACAATTGTGATTGGAACCCATTCAGTACCCTATAAATTCCAAGGTTGTTAGAGATCTTGACCTTTTGAGGGAGGCTAGAGTAGAATTGGAATATATATCATACCAAGTGATTCAATATCTTATCCTTGATGACTTCTACCATTTCAAAGGATTGCATGGAAGCAACAGAATAGACAAGCACATAGCCATGAATACCAATGAAATGCTTTGAATTTAAGATACTGTATTCATCCTACAATGTGAAGTCTGTCAGTCCTTTGTTCAACTACGTAACGACATGTGATTTTGAATCAAATAGTACACAAGTAGATAGATATCTTACCTGACCAGCTGTGTCAACAATCTCAGTGGCGAACTCTTGCCCTTTGTACTTGATGACCTTGCTGAAAGTATTTTCGATAGTCGGATAATAACTTTCTACAAAGTGACCATCGACGAATTGTACAGTAAGTGAAGATTTGCCTGTAGAAGAGAAGGGTTACTTTGATGTGTTGTATTTTACGCCACACATTATAATGACATACCGACAGATCGACTGCCTACAATAGCAATCTTGCGTTGTTTAGGTGGTGCAGGCATAATGAAGAAGAAGTAACAAATTGGAATGGAATAGAATTGTAAGAAAGGGGGGGGGGGGGGGGGGGGGGTTCTCGTAATTGAATACAAGGAGAGCGAGATATGGAGGAGCTTTTGATGTTTTTGTTTTGTTGGTTCTTGTCTGATGAAACAGGACAAGGCTGAGGAGGTTATAATTAAGTTGAAAAGTAGGTACTTGGAGACAAGGTAGGAGGAACCTAGGTAGACCGACCAGTTTATTAGTGAATGCTTCAATGGCTTTTAAGTCCAAGGTTCTCACAGCACCTGAGCGCTAATGTCTAGGCTGAGCGGACCCAGATTAAGCTCGGCTCGGAAGACGACACCACCTCAAGCAAGTCAATACTGTAGATCAAAAGACTGGAAAGAGTGTGAGAGGAGCACCCGATGGCGAGTCAAACTTGGAAGTTTAATAAAAACGATTGAATCGATATGAATCCAGATTGGTACCATGTTTCAACAGAGGCTTGTTCCAAGAATTGGACGTTTGGGCAGAATGTCATTTCCTGGTGTGGATTTGATCTTCAAGGACAGTACAGTACAGTCAGTATATACGAGGTACTTTACATTCATTGCTACTTGCTGTCATGTCATTCCAGACCGGAGCCCATCGCCCGAGTTCGACCTCATCACACGTCAAACACGTTCAAACACATAGTAGGTGAGCCAAATGGATTACTCGTTCTGAATCTGCCACGACAACAAGGAGAATCAGATGAGCAGACTGCTAGGTGATAAAATGTTTTCATATCTTTAAATCTATAATAAATATGGTAATAGTAATGTGGTGCTTGGGTGGCCAGAGATTAATCGTGGAAACCAGCTATACCCTATGAATATTTTCGATCAAAGGAACCCCCGTGTCATAATTTCCTGAAACTTCCCCCTTTCTCCAATCCCACCCATTTCGAAAAAATTAAAAATTGCACCTAGGGTATATTGCAATTATTCTCTCCAATTTAAACGCCTAAAATATATCATCATGTATTAAGACATCTGTATCATATCCATTGTAACCCATTATACTCGTGACAATCGTCACCCCATCAAACGCCTTCCTCGACCGGTCTCTCCAAAGACCTTCCTATATTCCGTTTCAAGCCCCTTTGATCGTCAATAATTTTTGGACGAGATCTTCGAGTTGCTTCGTTACAGTGACGTGAGGACTGTGTCCATCTTCATTGGGAGCAATCTCATCGTCAGCTGCTTTATGATAGACGATAAATTCATTGATAGATGTAATGAGGGGCCGAAGTGTTTTTGTTGTCTGTCGCATCCGAATTCGTTTCTCGATGGCCGGCAATAAACAAAAATGTCCCAACAATACCGACAAGTATCCAAACGGAACGTTTTTGTGTGATTCGTGCTGAGAGTCCACCTATCAAAGTTAGTATGCCGGAATAGGAACTCTACACAAGAACTCACCTCAAAGGTTTTCTCTCTATTATCTACAAAAAGGCGGATCAATTCATCCAGAGGGTCCCTGTCTGCCCCAGCAAAATCATTGATATTTTGAAGCGCTTTTGTGCTCCACAAAGCAAAATTGATCATCGCTCCGATGAGAAGGATCAGGTTATCTACAGCCACGACGATTTCCTCTTCCGCCCATAAGCTTGACATGCTTTTGAATCTGGCAACGATGATGCGAAGAATGGTAAACATGAGATCCGAGTCCACAATTGCATCGCAAGCTTTCGGGTTGTGATTGGTGACATTCACTGTCAATTTCAATGCCAGAATTTGTTGCTCGCCGAACCTCTCAAGTGGCCGATTCAATGCGGTATTGAGGGTATTTCCTATGATAGGCAGCAATTGATGAATCCAGATTGTCTCATCTTGGGCGATTCTCGACACAAGAGAGTGGGATTCAAGAGTGGAAAGTGTCAAATAAAAGTCG
This sequence comes from Botryotinia globosa, assembly GCA_014898425.1. NCBI lineage: Eukaryota > Fungi > Ascomycota > Leotiomycetes > Helotiales > Sclerotiniaceae > Botryotinia > Botryotinia globosa. Next base: position 1,270,799 of record RCSZ01000002.1, read on the forward strand.
ACTGCTTCTGTTCCGTGGGGTAAATCCCACGCGGCATCCGAATCTGACAATTTTAAAATCTCAAACAAACTGGTATTCAGCTCTTCAGAAATCATGTCACTGGCATCTCCAGCTTCCCTACATTGCCTGACCATAAGCTCAAGGCATTTTAGTGCCAAGGTCCGAGGGGAAAGTTCACGTGGGCTAAGATCCTTCCATGCTGGAATTGCAAGCAGAGAATCATGATATGCTGCCATTGATTTCTGTGCCATCTTGGACATATTTGTCTTACGCTCCCTTATCACACTGACAAAGCTTTTCTCAACCGATATGAGACGACCTAGTAGCTTTGCAATACCTTGTTGCTGAAGTTGCGATACCACGAGAGGCGCGCTTCCCTCTGCCAAGATAGGCGTGATGAGCGATGCCATCAAAAATCCCGATACGATATCAGCTTCTTGACCTATGTCGATAAATAGTCGCTGTTCAGCACCATGAGCACGAAATTGCCGAACAAATCCTTTCTCCTTCATTTTTAAACCTAGGTCTAAAAGACCAGATCGTCGCATAGATGACAACTTTATGGAAGGCTTCCCAATACGATCGAGCAAATCTTCTACTTCGTCCGCAAAGCGACTATTCGCTCCCGCTTGCCTTAGTTCATGGATCGTGCGGATAGCGGTACTTGCGGCTTCGTCTTCTTGCTGCTCTTCCTCGCGAAAGCTTGATAATGGCTTTAGGCTGGGTATAGATCCGCGACGACGCTGTGAACTTTGTGGAGTTTCTAAAGGCATGTCAAAAGCCAGTTGCTCCATCATGTCTTCTTCAACAAGCATGGAACGCTGTCGACTATACGTAAACTTGGGCCCTGCGATTGGGGGGCCTTGACTAGCTTGTGCAGGTGCAGTAAAAGTAGGGACTTCTGGGGCAAGACTCTGGGCCCTTGAATTGTTCAGATGTTGGAAGTGATCCTCAAGCTGAGAATTATCATGTTCGTTCCCAGATTCATCATCATCATCGTCTTCATCATCCAAATCTTGGCGAGGTGTCTGCTCGACTAATGAATCGATTAGTCGTTTGCGAGGAGTTAGGTTGGCCGGTTTTGTAAAAGCCGCAGTTTTAGATAACTTTCTAACAATTGGGTATACTCGCTTCGGCGTGCTCACGACTAAAGAGAGCTCATCTGCACTACTCATCGTGGTTTCTTGAGTTTCGTTATCGAGGGCATCCCATAACTTCGTAGCCTTGGGAGAGATGTGTCGCCCAGGACTTGCAGCTAACCGTAAGCTCGCAGCGCTGCCGGTAGAGGTAGAGGATCTTGGCCGTTGCTGCACCGGCGTTTTGTTACTCTGCTTCTGTAGACCTCGATGCACTGCTGGTTTGGCCTGGATAGACTCCATAACAGGCTTAGCATGAACGACCTTTCGTTTTGGTGAAGTATCTGTAGTTGGCTTGCCTTGCCTAATTTTATGATGTGGTGGCACCTTGGGCAAAGTTGCTGCAGGTTTGGAAAGCTCCCGTCGCGGCTGTTCAGCTGGTGATAACTTCCTCTTCTTACGCTCAGGCATTTCCACCGACTTAACATTTGCGGATTCTGTTTTTATGAAGTGCTTCGAGTTTCCAATGGTCGATTGTTTTTGCGTAACCTTTGGTGGTAATTTGGAGAGTTTCGTCCTCGCCGAGGGAGGCTCATCATCCTCGCTGAGTGGCACATCATATATGGCAGAAGTTTGCGAAGCTTTCTGTTTTAGTTTGGGAACATTCTTCCGCCTCGTAGCTTCATCCTCTTTATTGCCCAGAGGTACGTCGTACATCGCAGGGTTTCCTTTAAGTTTCGGTGCAGATTTGGTAGCGTTCTTGCGCATTAAAGGAGGTTCCTCTTCATCGCTGAGGGGCACATCGTATAAATCGACAGTAGATTGCATTTTTAGGGCAGAAGAAGTGCTAGATGATGGCTTGTAGTTATCGCGAGGTCTTTCATGGTTCGACGCACTGGGCTCATTGTTTGTAATGAGACCTGTCTTTGTTAAATCGGAGGGTGTTGTGCGATGGACCAATTTTGTATAGCTATGACCTGCAAGATGTTTCCTCGCTGGCTTTCCATATGTAGTTATTGTTTTCCGAGGCCTCGCCATATTTTCATAGGCCGCCATGCTGCGCGGGACAAATGGGTAACTCGGAAAATGCAAAGGTGAATCTGCACATCGAGTGTTGGAAATGCCACTGTCGCAAATCAATCATTCAACAAAATGTCATTTATATAGGACGTTGAGTGGTACGACCTTGAAGATATTCAACTGTGGAAAGTGCCTTTGTGACAAAGCGGTGGTTGCTATACCCGTTGACGGAAACGTTTGTAGATTTGAATTGATCAATTGAATTATGCATGGAATGTTCAAAGCAATGATTACCAGAGTACTCGATGAAAGAGCACTAAGATTACCTAAGGATGGCACCGGGAAAACGTTATTCCCACCCCCACCCCACCCAGACGAATGTGAATGTTATTGGAAGGAAACTGACTGTCATTGTTCTCCAGCTGAGACTGTCTTCACGAATTGAAATTCTAAACATGCTTTATTAGTATGAGTAGATATACCTGAGTATAGAGTGGTATTTCTCTTGAGGAAAATGTTGGAATCTGTTCCAAAATGTACCATTTTCCTACAGCCATTGACAATCTTGTGAACCTTGTGTACAGTTACCTACCTAGCAGTACTAGGTAATTCTCCGCAAATTGACAACCGTATATTGTATATTGATTGAAGTTTAACGTCAACTACTGATTTCCATTTCCTGGCAACAACAAAAGCTGTTCTCTTCACCAGGTAATAAGCAACATTCGTTCTTGACCAATTCCAGTTGCGAAGAAGTCTAGAATATCTATTTGTATCGACTTTGAAAACAGTTTGTCATAGAATTGGAATAGCACCTACTCTTCACAGCCTGCCAAGACAGTCCCTGTTCTTATCGGCTATCAGTTTATCTACTCATCCGCACACTGCATTTCGCTTTGGACCGGCCCCACGAGAAATCATACGGAGGGCTCCGCAGAGTTGTGAACGAGATTCACTAGATTCTTGCAGCTCTGTGTTGTATGCATTTTGAGCAATAACCAGCAGAATTTCCTTGAGGTGAGTGAGTGAACAAGCTTCTCTAGCTACTACCTTTACAAGCTACAAATTTATCACTAAATTGACCACTGACTAAAATAGCGAGAAGAACCTCCGTCAATCTCAACTGTGTGCTCCATTGAAGCTTTACCCCTCAGGAAATTTGACAGCAAAATGTCTTCTGGATCTCTAGAAGGTGTTAAATCACCAGCACAAAGTGTTGGTCCTGATTACCGCCCCGAGAAACCTGTTGCAACTGTTTCTACTCCAGTCTCCTTCGAGAATGTTCACACATTACCTCAAACCCCGCAGCTTATTGCTCTTCTCACGTACGTCATGAAGTATTGCACGTACCCATACCACATGCTTACCTCGAGTGATATAGCATGATCCGAGACAAGAACACGCAGCGAGCCGATTTCATATTTTACTCGAACCGAATCATTCGTTTACTGGTTGAGGAAGGTCTCAATCACTTACCAGTGGTAGAGCACACGATCACTACCCCAGTTGGTCGAACATATGCAGGAGTCCAATTTCAAGGAAAAATATGCGGTGTTTCTATCATGAGAGCTGGTGAAGCTATGGAGCAGGGACTACGCGATTGCTGTCGTTCCGTGCGAATTGGTAAAATATTGATACAAAGAGATGAGGAAACTTCGTTGCCTAAGCTCTTCTATGACAAACTTCCAGAAGACATTGCACAACGTTGGGTCTTGCTTCTTGATCCAATGTTCGCTACAGGTAAGTCACAGCTCCAAAGACTTAAATGGTGCTATTCTGATGCTTGATTTAGGGGGATCTGCATCAATGGCAGTAGACGTTTTGATTTCTCGGGGAGTTCCAGCAGAAAGAATTCTGTTCTTGAATTTGATAGCAAGCCCAGAAGGCATCGAGTCCTTCGCTAAGAAGTACCAGAAGGTTAGAGTTGTGACGGCATTTATTGATCAGGTGGGTACTCACTTATTGCATTCTTCTCGATGTGCACAACTCAGCTAACATGATGATAGGGTCTCGACGAAAAGAAGTATGATCCTCAACGAATATTATTGAATTTTGCTAATGTCCATCTAGTTATATTGTGCCTGGTCTTGGTGATTTTGGCGATAGATTTTATACTATGTAGAAGGTCTGGGTTTCAATATCTTAGTATTTTAGCTATCTACCAAGAGCAGAAAAAAAATAACAATATCCGTTGGTGTATCCAAACAATCTGTCACTTGTACCAATATATTTTGCAACCAAAGAGGTGATGATTTTAAACCATTTATCAACCGCAGGGCAAAACCATGTGAAGAGCTTCGCCAACCGTGAGCCTCCCAAACTCCAAACAGTAAAAGTATCACAACCCAAGCCAAAAATTCCAAGCTCAATAATCCTCGTCGTCCGCAACTATTCCATCGCCACCGTAGCCACCCATCCCGTCCTCGTCTCCCATTATGTCGTCATCATTGTCATCGTCATCCGCATCGCCCTTTCCAGCAGATGAACGTCGAGCAGGCGCGCGTTCGGGGGCAAGATCTCCTCCATCGTCTCCTTCTTTTGCAACTGCATCGCAAGCATCAACCCAATCGGCATATACGTCCACGGAAGCCGACAGATCTGTATGCGGGCCAAAATTAGCTTTGCATGATCCTCTACCAGGCTTTCTTTGTTGCAGAAAACTTACAGTTGATGGCGCATTGGAATTTTTGGTCGCATACTTTGCAGGACAAATGACCAACACCAGCTTTCTTATCAATCTTCACGATGACGGAGTTTTCGTGATTGCAAAATAGACAGGGGAAAGTTGTACTAAGAACTTCTTTCTTTGCAAGTTGTCAGTATATGTCGCAACTCCCAAGAGAATCGGGAAAGTTGCGAAAAATGCTGTACCTTTTTAGGACCCTGGACCTTCTTGGCTGCCTTACGTTTACCCTAACGCATGGATTAGAAGCTTGTAACGCGAAAGATTGAAGATTGATATTTGCTTACCATTATGCTCTTTGAAGTTCTTTAAATATTGGCTAGGAGTAATGATAAGGTATGTTTAAGAAAATGCAGTGGGACTCAAGCGCGGCTCGGAAGATGTAAAGACGCGACTGCTAGCCTGTCTGTCCACGGGGTGCTGCTAGTTTCTAAGCGTCCGAGGCGTCACAAAGCTTTTTTGGGAGCTCGGGGGGATCTCTTTAGGCTCAGGCCGATTGCTGGGATTGTTGGGTTCCAAGGTTGGGCTGGTTCTTGGTAATTTGATACTTTATTTGTATGGGTCCGGGCTTATCGATAGCGATATCACTCCCTTGAAAGAAATTTAGGAAGCTGCCGATGATGTAGGTAGGTAGATGTTGCACTGGTAGGTAGGTAGATGTTGCACTGGTAGGTAGATGTTGCACTGGTAGGTAGGTAGGTATGGTGAGTGGGTGGGTATGATTTATTAGTTGTATTAATAAAGATGGGTTTTGATTTAGTAGGGGCTTGGGTTTGATTGAATAGGGGCTTGGGTTTGATACAGAGTTATTATTAATCCAGATTATAAATTTTGACTCAAAGTTGAGGAATCAATACTCCGTAGGTACTAGGTAGGTAGATATATATCAACCGTACGTTGGCTTAATTGAATCAATGGTATATACGTATGTATATATATGCTAGCGAGAATGGTTATATCGTAATCGTAAATCGTAAATCCTAAATCCTAAATCATAAATCGTAAATCGTAGCCACTGGTAGTACAACCTTGGAAGTCCTCCCCGCCCTTCCCGTCCTTCTTGATACTCCAGAGTGGGGCTGATAGACCTACCTACCCAGGAAACGTGCTGACAGTGGACATCAGCTTTATAAAGGAAGTGCATTCATTCATTATCAGATAGCAAAGCAATCATTATTACAATTTACCACAGACACCAACCAGCCAAATATGACCAACTAGCATACAACTCCCGTCAATCTGTTCCCACTTTCTCTCAATCTATCCATCGATCCGATCCGTCTATCTATCTCCTTCCTCTCCTTCCTCGTATCATCAATGAGAAAGGGGAAAGCCACTTTACCACTTTTGTTACTCACGTAATACGTGTTCTTGTGCCTTCCTTTGGAGAGCTATCTACGAGTAACTAACAACCTCCTACCTACCTACCTACCTACCTACCTACCTACCTACCTAGTAGCTATCTGACAAGCAAACAATACCAACGCGCCGATTCCCAATTACCCCTCATCTTCCACTTATAAGATCTGCTTTGCCCCTCTGCCAAATTATCTGAAATCATTTACTTTCCTCTCAAACCTGTTTTTTTTGAAATCCATCATATCCCAAACTTGCCTTCAAAGATGTCTTCTCCGCCTCCTGACCAGACCGCTTTAATGCAGGAGATCTTGAATTCCATCAAAAATCTACAACTCAACCAGGTCCAGCTGTCATCTAACGTCGACGCTATTGCCGGTCGTGTCAATGTCTTAGCTGGAATGAAGGAAGTCCGGGATGTTGCTTCTACCGATTCAGCAACTCTTTCCAAACCTTCTGAGCCTGTTGCAAGCAATGATGACAGTGCCTCCAAGGATGAGAACGAAGCGGAGGTGCCCAAGTCTCCAACAATCTCGGCGGCGAAGCCCGATGAAGCACCCATTCCTTCTTATACCCAAAAAGCAAGCACTGGTACTTCTCGAATCATTCTCACGTGAGTCCCTTAGAATGCATGTAAGGAATAGAAACATTTAAACTGAATTATGATATAAGTACATACCCTGGACAATCCGGTATCAATCCACTTCCTATGGAATGGGGTCATAGCGACCCGCAAATCAGAGGACCGGTAGTTGTTTCTAGAGCCACAGAAACCGCCCGAAGACGTAACGGTAAGTTTGTTCACCAGTTCACAGATTGTTCGTATACTAATAAACGTTTGTCTTAGCAATTGGAGGTATGTTTTGGTTGTCTGCTAATAACTCGTCATGTAATCTGATGTTAGACGTTCATAGCTCACGGTGGATCATATTCGATATACTATGCTTTGGCCGTTGCTAGCAAGGAAATCAAGGCAGACCATAAGTAGGCTTCAAGCAATCTGGATTTCATATGTAAACAAATTAACACATTCCAGGCCAGATTTCACAAACACAGAACCTGCCGCCAACATTGGACCCTTCCCTCAATGGGCCGACAAGAAAAAGATAGTATCGATGGATCCTCTGGGCCATCTCGCTCCATGGCTTTTCAAGGACACAATTGAAAAGGAGAATGGTAAGCAGCTCCTAAATGAGGGCATAAAGTAGCTTTGTGCTGACAATACTCAGTTGATATTAGACCTACTATTGGTATGTACTTTGGCAGCCTTCCGGAAGGTCGACGTCGCATTAGACAGCAGAACTAATTATATTGATAGCAATCACCCGAGCCCATATGAAGGTAATTTTCAACGTTAAACAGCAAGGTAGTGATACAAAATCTAATGAAAGTTATAGCTACCAGAATTAGAAGCTAGCGTGCGTGAAGGTCGGCTCAAGCCGGATGGCAAGATTTGCTTGAATGAGGCTGGTGAACTTGCAGTCACAAAATTTGCCGTGGAACCAGTATGTTAATCACCCGCTTGAAAGAGATGCGTCTAATAATATCATAGGTTTGGTATTTACCTGGCGTGGCTGAGCGATTTGGCATTTGTTCGTACTTCTATCACAATTTCGGGAGTCGTTCTGCTTACCCATAGTCTAGCCGAAGGGGTTCTGAGGAGAGCATTGTTCGAGCACACTGGTGGATCATACCCCGAATTGATTACCAGAGGAGATATCAAGCTCTTCATGCCACCAATTGGTATGGAATAGCAATCTTGATCTAGCGTGGAATTATCTAATTATCTATAGGTGGTTTGACCGTCTACTGCTTTGGAGACCCCGCGAAGATGTCAGATGAGAATAGTCGCCTAGCTTTACGAATTCATGACGAGGTAAAAATAAAATGCCGCAATTTTGAGGTATTACGATTAGGAGATCTTTCATGCTGATTTCTTGTGATAGTGTAACGGAAGTGACGTGTTCGGATCTGATATTTGTACATGCCGTCCTTACCTGATCTATGGTATCGAGGAGGCTGTTAAGGAGGCGCAAAAGGGTGGTAGTGGGGGTAAGTACAATTGGTTCCATTTCACAACTCTGATATTCAACTCTGTTTGCATATTCCGTAATTTATGTTCATTGATACATGAGCAACTATTTGGATCCCCAACTACGTTCGCTTCTTCATTCAATTTTTGTTCCTCGCTTCCTTTCAAATGTTTATAGGCAATTACTGACTCTTGTGTTTCTAGTCGGTGAGTTGTGTATTTGACAGTGCTTCAACACCATGACTAATTTCTTCCCGAGTGATTTACTTCAGAAAAGAAGGTAGAGCTCTTGGAGAGGTTACAAAGGTATTTGATTATTTCCGCGGCTGATAGGTTGTCTGCACTGCATTTATCCTTCTGTTGTGGAGCTCATCGAGGCTTATCGATTTGTTCCAATGCCCACTTCACCACACCATCTCCCCACTCCCTAATCATTTTCCGATGACATCCGCATTTTATCCCCTCAGATCTTCATGATTTATCACTTCTCTGGATCTTTAAGACAGCCATCTAACTCGGTCATGTAGTACCTCGTTTATAACGCTAGAAAGCGTGGACTTGATCGAGCTTCGGAATATTTCAAACGCACGGAAAATATTGCCGGTGTAAAGGATATGCGTTTCCAGGCATTGATGCCCGACATTCTTCATTGGTTGGGAATAAAGAAAATTGACAGAATGCTAAGTATGAGCAAGTAAGTTGCTTGAATCCACCGCACAAGACGCAGGAGTAACCGTATTTACAGCATGAAACACGATGCCATAGTCGGTCAAGGGTAAGAATCAAGCACGCGACGTTGGTTTCCATTACTAAACAAACGTCTAGAATCCCCATCCATGAGAGAGTTGAGCTTCCTGAATCATGGATCCCAGCGGATTCGAGGGTCGAGATTGATGCAAAGATTACAGCAGGTCAGTCCTGCACGCATTATTTACCGTCCATGACTTGTAATAGGGCTGAACAATTGCTACTAGGATACTTTACTACTGGTCACAGAATGACCGAGGAGGAACTTGCTGCTGTCAAGGGACGTAGTTGGGATGAGTATGTACCCCTTCAAGAAACTTTGCAGTAGTGAGACTTTATGAAACTGACCCAGAAATACAGTATTGATCATTGATCACGCGCGGAGAGAAACAGACATGACTCGGGCGCACAATATGTACCTGCATGCAGTATGAATGCCTAACGTACCAAACGTAGTCTAGTACATAGAACAACGATTTTATTTACCTTAGCAATGTTTTAACTTTTGGCTCGTCAGATCTCGGTTGAGCATGGTGACTTGTTTGACAAAAACATACGACATTACGACATTACCGTATTCTAACCACAGAAAGTAGGTACAGTAGTGGCTTCACAAGTATCGTATGCAGTCAAACCACCCAATATATAGATATCAATTCTCCCAAGTTCCAAGATTGTTAAGAATTGGGGGGGGGGGGGAACGCCAGATTATCGTAAAGTTTGAGTCGTATCCAGGCATTTATTGGGGGGCAACCAGTAAGGCGGGCCCGAGTGAGGGGTCAACATTGAGAGTGTATTTTGGATGGTAAGCTTGCCCACCTTTTTCCATGCACGTTTGATGCATGTGTACAACACCATAACCATTAACAACCCACCACATCATTATTGTTGGCGTGGACGCAACGATTGCGGCAATTAGCTCACCGTCTGACATGTGGCCAGACCGACCCTTTTCTTTTTTATCGGCTTTCTGGTAAGGATGTCCTAAACCGGCCTGAGTTGTTTATCTACGTAGTGTTTTGCATTTGCTTGACAGGCCTGCCATGCTTTGTGTGTGTGTTATTTAATATAGACAAGTGCATCGCCCGACTTGCTTTACTCCTCTTTCTTTCCTTCTAGAAAACCTTCCCCGGAATTAATACACTCTTGATCACTCACTTCTCTACGAAGAAATTAATATCGTCAAAAGCTTCAAATCTATCATCAATTTCACCCAATCTCACCCAATCTCATCAATCGGCCTGCTCCGGATTATCATTCGACCCAAGTGGAGAAAACGTAAGGTTGTATATTATCACAGGACGATCATTCCTTCGCCTCAACCGTACATCAAACGGGACTCAACCAATCACAATTCCCCTCTGTAGAAATTCACCATGTCCACCAAAACTCAATCTCGCGGATCCTCGCCCAGCATGTCTGCTCGACCCAAACTCATGAGAGCACATGCCACAGCGCCTTCCCTCGTCACCGGCAATGCCTCGCGTAAGGATCTCGCTACGCTCCATGCTTCGACCAAAGCGGCGTCGATTCTCACGAGGGTGGCTAGCTACTCGGCTCAGCAGGATCATATGAATGGCGGCGGCTCCAGGAGAGATAGCGGCAGTGCGTATTCGACGCCTGGGAATCGCAGTCCTCGGAGTCCAGAGAGCGGGAGCGGATTGGCCAGGAGCTGTAAGCAGGAATTGGGGATGAAGGGGTGTTCGGGTGGTTTTCAGTGTTAGTATTTTCTATTTCTCTCTCCTTTTTTTGCCTTCTTTCTCTCTGCACTTCCTTTTCTGGGATGCGAGCTTGAGGTTTCCTAAGAAGACAAATGGCTGATTAAAGTGATAGCAGCGGGCTACTTTAGCTTTCCCTCGTTTGAAGATTTTCAAGGATACCAAGAACCAAATGAGAGGATGGAACGAAAGAGCGTCTCATGAGCCGCTATTCACAAATCGCTTGTTTGGAGAGTCGGGATGGAGAAAAGAGATGGAGAAAAAAATAAAGTACATAAGTGGGACGAGACGATCGTTCATCATCATCATCATAGTAATAAGTTCTTGGGCTGGTTCTTGAGACGGACAGGTTTCGATATTCGGATATTCTTTGATACCTTTTTCCGTGCAGCACACGGATGGAATGGACACATACATGGACGGACGGACGGGACCAGTGTTCAGGGCGTCCGGAACACGGGACTGGTGGTAATTCTTTAGTAAAAAGTACAGGGTGGGTCGATTCTGCTCTATTCGATCATGAATCTGAGGATCTCTCTCGGTGAATCCGGGGGTGGGTGAGCCTCTGAGTTCTCATCTCGGATTTCTGACGAATGAGGGGTTGCTGTCGATCGGAATGGAATGAATGGGATGTTATCCCCCTGGGGTAAACAGTGCTCCGTATATATGGGTTAATATTTGATTCGGTGTACTTTGGGAATCTGGATTTATGGCTGGTATTCCTTCCTCACACTATATACCCTTTCATATATACATTGGTCTTGGGCGTTGGTATTTATTCCCCAAAAAATACCTGGTAGTTATTCAACAATCTAATCGAATTCTTTAAAAAGACTATTTCGTGCGTGTTTTCTTTTGTTATGAATGGATTGACTGATTGATTGATTGTTGTGCGATGGACAACAGAGGTCCGAATGGTGAAGAGAATGTAAATGATTGAGAGAAAACTTGCATTGATTTTTTTAACCTGATACGCAATGAACCTATCACAGCATTCCAAAGTCGAGCTCTTGTGTCTCATCACACTAAATTAGAAACAAAATAAAGATATTCATTCATATGGCCATAGAGGTGTGCTCAACGTAAGTTTAACCCAGTTTTGTATCTTTCAGTTCATCCATCATATGCAATACTCATGGCTCCTCCATGATATTCGGATCAGTGCCGCTTGGCGAATATTGCTCATTGAACAAATCAATGAAATTTTTCTAATTCCAATTCACTTTCGAGACAGACCCCATACGATTAATCCAATTGGTTCTTCAGAATGATGATTGGAGCCAGCAGGTGTTTCATTTCCAATAGAATAAATTTATTGGGCTATATCCTATGCCTAGGTAATATACAACTTTTTTGATCCGATTTTCCAATTCTCATGTGAACCTTTTTTGCGTCCCCCGCCCTGCCTATGTTGAAGGGATTGTTTAGATGCAACCCCAAGACCAAGCGCCGCCACTCCTGTTGAATGCCCTTTTAATTCAAAACTCCAAATGCAAATCTGTACATCCAATTCTATTTATCCATTGCTTAATAAAGCACACGGGTAAGAATACGTGCTGAATATGTTAGTTTTGTATAATTGTGTAAATGTGTAGAGGAACTTACAGCTCAAGCCTTCTAAGCTTTCAACAATATCCTTGAGATCGCTAGTTTGTACATTGCTGATATCAGCCATGAGGTAGGCAACCTGAAAGGTATTAGCACATGATTGCAACAGTTTGAACACCAAAAGTTACTTACATCGCCTTTGTTATCAGTAATTTGCTTGTCTACATTGTGGTCGCCGAGAATTTCGTTAACTTTTCTCAAAACACCAGGAATGTTGTGATGGATGTAGATGACCTGTTGAAATCAGTAAATCGATCGTATAACTACAGGAAATGGACTTACTCTAGCATGGTTGGACTCGTCCAGTGTAAGCGAACGAAGGTTGACCTCAGGCAAGTTTACAGCTCCGAGGGTAACACCCAAGTTCACGTATCTCACAAGAGCGTCACCAACTAAAAAATCATGTTAGCCGATGACATTTCCAATGCTGGAGAAGCACATACCTTCAACACCGATAGCACGTTGAGCCTCCTCGGTACTGCCACCAATGTGAGGGCTGAGAATGATGTTTTTAAGGTTACGGAGATCCTCCGCCCAAGTGTTCAACTCGTTTGTAAAGTAAGGTCCATTTCCACCTGGCTCACTTGGATATACATCCAAAGCTGCACCAGCAATCTTTCCACTTCTCGAGGCTTCAATGAGAGCTGGAATGTCAATCACACTACCACGGGAGGCATTGATGAGATAGCTTCCCTCCTTCATTTGATCGAATTGTGCTTTTCCGATAAGATTCTTAGTCTCTGGAAGTTCTGGAACGTGGCATGTGATGAAGTCCGCAGTGTTGAGCAATTCATTAAGAGTAGGAACCTGTCTGGCGGTACCCAAAGCCATGAGGTTGACAACATCGTAGTAGATCACTGACATGCCCATGGCTTCGGCAAGAACAGATAGTTGTGATCCAATGTGGCCATAACCAATTATACCTGAAATCGAGAATTAGCCCTATGCGAAAAGAAGGCATGAGTGCAATTACATACCAAGAGTCTTTCCACGAATTTCCCAGCATTTGTTGCTAACTTTGTTCCAAACTCCATTGTGTAATTCGTTTGATCGGTCGCCGAGCTGACGGGCAAGGACAATGATTTCCGCAATGACCAATTCTGCTACACTTCTAGAGTTGGCGAAGGGAGAATTGAAGACTGCGATTCCATGTGCGGCAGCGTAGTCAAGGTCGACTTGGTTTGTGCCAATACAGAAACATCCCACCACAATCAGGTTCTTGGCTTCACGAAGGACTTTCTCGCTGAGCTTGGTTTTCGATCTGATTCCAATAACGTGGACATCTCTGCACATTAGTTGTTAGCAAGGCTTGCTTCTTTGTTGGCTTCATTCATCATACCGAATCTTCTCGATCAATTCGGCCTCTGGTAAAGAACTCTTCAGTGATTCAACTTGGTATCCTTGTCCGGAAAGAATATCCTTTCCACTTTGGTTGACATTTTCCAAGAGCAAGATCTTAATGTTTTCTTTATCAAATGGCTTCAATTGCTTGGCCTGGGCTTGTGCATTTGCTCTCGACATCGAACCTCCATAGCTCGAGGGTGGAGAATGGAAACTCAATGTAGGGGAGCCGCTCAGGTTCATGCTATTGGAGACCATTCTTGAAAGGCCGCTTGCGCCAACGATATCTTGTGGTGTAGTCATTTTGAAGCAATTAATTGAGAAGTCTGAATATGAATAAGAAAAAGTATAAAGAACGATGAGTGATGAATGAAGAATATACGGAGTAGGAAATGAATCTTCAAAAAGTCAAGGGATTAATCAACAATTTAAGTTTTCTATGATCATGTATGGATGAGTCAAAACCTAGTAAAGTTGAGGGGCATGACAAGCACAAACTCGCAAAGTATTGCTCTCTCTGGTAGAATATCGCGTCATCGGCAAGGCTCGGCGAGGCTCCGGGAACAATGAACTTACATGAGAATTTTCATTACTGTATTTGCTTTCTCTCCCCAAAGTCACGTGGTAATGAAGTAACAGATCAAGTCAAGTGATACCGATGCTGGTACCAGTTACCAACCATCTTTTCACATGGACGGGATAAATAGCAACTTGTAAGGGGATGGAGAGGATAGGAAGTGCAGGGTGTGCAGTCGGGTGATGGCAAAAATCGATCATCCGCGAATGTTCTTTTCAATAGGGATTCGATGTTGAATCCAACTGGGAGAAGTTTGAATTGGGAGTTAGAACACCTACCTGCATATCTAATGAGCAGGCAGGTTGTAATTGATATTGATACTGGCACGTACTGGGAACTATGTAGGAGCATCTAAACTACTATTACGATGACTGTCATTATCCTATGTAATATCAAAGATTCAATTGCTTTTAATGCATGAGCCAGCGTATGAGCGATTGGTATGTCGCCTTTTCTGTCTACGGAGGCATACGGAGAGACCCTTACTTACCACTGGGAGAAGAAGCCAAACATCAGAAATCGAGATAGAACACAACGCTCTTCGACGTTCTCATAAATCCAAGTGAATTTGCCCCCTCCACCCTCATCTGAAATTGCTTTATTATTGTATCAAATTTGCAAAAGTTTTCCCATCTATTTTCAATGATTGGACATACCGCAATTTCTTAGTACAAAGTAACCGATATCCCTACATCTTGCACAACCCTGTATCTTGCACACTTTTATTTCTTCTAAAAATAATATTTCAAAAATAATATATAATCAACCAATCATCATATTCTATTGAAAATTATAATACAAATATTATAATATTATTTCTTTTATATAAAAAAATAAAATTATAATTATAATTATTAATGAAATAGAAATTCTGATATTGAGTTTATTAAGATAAGAATATTATATATTAATTTATTTAATAATAAAAATAATAAAAGTTTGTTTTTAGAATGTTTTTATATAAATTGAAAAATATTTTAATATAAAGAATCAAAAAAAGTTATATTTAATATTAAAAACTCGAAATTATATCAATATATAATAATATTTCTAATAATTAATTTTATTTTTAATAAGAATCTTTAATAAATTAAATATTTATAATATTTTAAAAAGAAATTAATTATAATATATTATTTATATATTAATATTAATATTGAAATAATAAAAAACTATATTTTATTATATATTTATATATTTATATATATAATTAATTATTAAAAAAATATCAATATTTAAATATTAGAATTATATAATTAATAATAAAGAATTTTTATTGAAATATATTTTGAAAAGAAATTTTGAAGATAATTTAAATTTTGAAATCAATAAATAATAATTAATATTATAAAATTAAAATTGAATTTAAATTTCAAAATTCTTAGAAATATTATATAATTTGAAGACTTTTTGATAAATAAAATTCTTTTAAAAAAGAAAATATAATATTTCTAATTGAAAAAAAGATATATAATAGATTTCTTAATTAAAATATTAAAATAATTTATTTTATTTATTATTATTTTCTTATATATATTTTTTTTATAATATAATTATTAAAATTTCTAAATAATATTTTATATTGATATTATTTATTATTATTATATTATATATTTTCTAATATATAAAAATATAACTTTATGAATTAAATTTAAATATTTAATTTTTAAAAAAAAAATTATAAATAAATATATTATAATATTTTAAAAACAATTATTTTTAAATCATTTTTCTTTTTCTTAAAGTTATATAAAATTTAAAGTTTTATATAAAACTTGATTATTTATATTTTTTGAAATTTTAAATTTTCAATTAATAATAATAATAAAAAAGAATATAAAAAACTCTTTTTTAATTATATAATTTATTTTAATATATGGTTTTTATTATATTATTAATATCTTAGAATAATGTTATTAAAAATCGATTAATATTTAATTCAATATTTCAAATCTTTTAAATTTTTAATATTTTTTTTTGAATAAATATAAAGTTTTATTAGTTTAATTTTAAAACTATTATAGTGATATTTGAATTTAAAATTGATTTTTGATTTAATAAGTCAAAATGTGCAAGATACAGGGATGTGCAAGATGTAGGGATATCGGTTACGTTGACCCTTCTTAGCGCTTGGACCATTTGAACTATCAAAAATAACTCGCTTAATTTTCATTTGCGCACAGAAATCAAAATTGTTTGAAGACCTCTTCTTGATTTCACCAGACCACCAACGCCCACTCAACAATTCAATCTCAGTCGGCGAAAAGGTAACTAATCGCAATCATGGCTGTCGGAAAGTGAGTACAAACCTCGCTATTATCTCCTGTTTCCTTGATACCGTGCTATTGCAAATCGATGAATCGCAATAAACACTGGTTCGATATGGCGGGTTCGCGACAATTGAAGGAGGACGAGGGGCAAAGCATCAAGAACTGGAATCTGACAGCACGACAGGAATAAGCGTCTCTCTAAGGGCAAGAAGGGTTTGAAGAAGAAGACCTTGGATCCCTTCACCCGCAAAGATTGGTACCAAATCAAGGTATGTTGAATTTTGACACGAACCTCATCCGCCGAGACTGACGAGATTTATCACAGGCACCATCTTCATTCCAAATCAGAGAGTACGACAACCCCATTACTTATTTTTCGAATTACATCTAATAATTTCTACAGTGTCGGAAAGACCCTTGTTAACAGAACCACCGGTCTCAAGAACGCCAACGACTCGTTGAAGGGAAGAATCGTCGAGGTTTCTTTGGCCGATTTGCAAAAGGATGAGGACCACGCTTTCCGCAAGGTTAAGCTCCGTGTCGATGAGGTTCAAGGAAAGAACTGCTTGACCAACTTCCACGGTCTCGACTTCACATCAGACAAGCTCAGATCTCTCGTCAGAAAGTGGCAATCCTTGATCGAGGCCAACATCACCGTCAAGACCACCGACGACTACCTCCTCCGTCTCTTCGCCATTGCTTTCACCAAGCGCAGACCTAACCAAATCAAGAAGACCACATACGCTGCTTCTTCCCAAATCAGAGCCATCCGCAAGAAGATGACCGAGATTATCCAACGTGAGGCCAGCACTTGCACCCTCACTCAACTCACCGCCAAGCTCATCCCAGAGGTTATCGGTCGTGAGATTGAGAAGGCAACCCAAGGCATCTACCCATTACAAAACGTACGTTCAATTATTTAGAGAGGTTGGGATTCTATATGCTAATTTTACGCTAGGTTCACATCAGAAAAGTCAAGCTTTTGAAGGCACCCAAGTTCGACCTTGGTGCTCTTCTTAACCTCCACGGCGAGTCAAGCACAGATGAGCAGGGTCAAAAGGTTGAGAGGGAATTCAAGGAGAAGGTGTTGGAGGAAGTATAAATTAAGGATGATGATGTTATGTGGTTTGGGTTTGATGGTGCATGATATGTAGTCAAGTCTGGGCTTTGGGCAATATAGGCGTGACTTTGCATCACATATAGCCTCGGGCTATCATTCAATTCCAAAAATGTCAAAAAAATGCAAAAACACAGTGTCCATGAGGACGATCCACGTGAATGCACTGGTGGCGTTGTTGATCTTGCATCAGCCTTGCTTTTAGCGAGTGACGTTGTGATTAACATGGCCCCAACATCTTTCCTTCCTTATATGCATACCACTCCCTTTTCCACACCTAGACCATCAACCTCACATCCACATATTACAGCTTTTTGTTTCTCTAACGACTCCTCAATATTCTCACTATGGCATCCGACGAATCCATACCAACTCTTAAAATTCTCTTGATAGGTCCGTCGGGAGCTGGTAAATCTGCATGTACGACCCCCGATTCCACCTTGGGCATTTATTTTATTGCGGTTGAGATAAAAGGCTAGGCTTTTGCTAATAGAGAATATTTTGTCTAGTGCTCATACGATATTGTGATGATCAGTTTGATTCAGAAAGTAGTACTGCTACAATTGGCGTCGATTTCAAGGTTTGTCTCTGATTCTCGTTCTTTTCTTTTCCTTTCTCTTTTATTTGTAAAGATGAAAGGGTAGATGATATATAATACGATACAGAACAATAGCGCATTTATTAATACCTCCCTTCCCTCTAGTTAAAAACTCTCTCTATCCACGGCTCTCCTTACCGGCTTAATCTGCTCGATACAGCAGGCCAAGAACGTTTTCGCACGCTCTCGAATTCTTACTATCGGGGCGCGCATGCGGTATTATTGGTGTATGATGTTACGAATCGCGAGTCGTTCAATAGTTTGAGTAGATGGATTGACGAGGCAGAGAATAATGCGGTAGATGGATGTGTATTCTGGATTGTGGGAACGAAATGTGATTTGGACGGTAAAGGGAAGCGGATGGTGAGCGAAGAAGAGGGAAGGAGGCTGGCGGAGGAATGGATAGAGAGGGGTGTGGCAGGATGGGGAGAATGTAGTAGTAAAACTAGGGAGGGTGTAAAGGGGGTTTTTGAGGGAGTGGTGAGGGAGGTCGTCAAGAGACCGGAGTTGTTGAAGGGAGGGCAAAGGAAGTCGGGTGGCGTAAGTTCTTCATGCGCTTGTGGTTGTGCAGCGGAAGGGTGTGCTAATGTATAAATTTACAGGTCACGATCGGAGGAACCAACGACAGCTCTACATCGGGATGCGCTTGCTAGACTTCATAGTCTTACAACAAGTAGGATCAAGTGGTACTGGCACACATTATAAGATATTAGGTAAACAGTACGTGGATTTGTGGGTACGAAGCATTTGTATACGGAGGCGTTACGTGGGTATTATTCTTTTGGATGACATGGACTTATGGCAGATACCCTTTTACATACACGCAATAGACTGTACATTTTTACCCTTTCTATTCCTTTGGCTTCAAGAATTCTACGACAACTAGTTCCACATCAGTCAGCAAAGGTTCTCACAATTCTGTTCACAATTGGAAAGACAAACCTTGTCTAAATTCCTCTGATTTCTCAGAAATTAACCAATGGCCAGCATCTATATCGGCCAACTCGAAGCGGGGGAAGAACTTTCCAATTATAGGAAGTGCTTCGTCTGGCACATAGTGGCTTTGAGTTCCACGGACAAACAATGTAGGTTTGTTGAAGCGTATCGAATCTGGATCCTTGAACGGAAAGTCGCCTAAGTTGTCCAAAGCAGCTCCGATAATCTTGAGAGGAATCTTGAATTTCTGCGTCTTATCTTCAGTGCGCACAAGGTTTCCGAGGAGAAATTGGCGGATGGGAAGCTCCTTTTCATAGTCCTGCAAGATTTTATCCGCTTCGGTTTGCTTAGAGACTCCCGCGTCTTCGATTTTCTTCATTCCCTGTATGTATTTTGCGAAGTTACTGAGGAGTGCCGCGTCGATGGGTGCATTATCCACGGATACTATATCTTCGACTATTTCTGGCGATTCAAGTGCTAAAGCCATTGCAGTCTTTGCTCCCATTGAGTGGCCTATCAGTGTAGGCCCGGTAAGTTTGTGCTCGTTTATGAATTCAGCTACATCGGCTGCCATGGCAGGATAATCGTGTTTAGGGTGATGCGGTGAGTCGCCATGATTTCGCAGATCCTATTTCCTGTCAACACATGCTCTTCGAAGCTCCTCGATGTGACTTACAACGGCATATACAGGCCTTCCTAGATCTCTTGCGAGAGCCCTGAAGTCGAGAATCAGTAAACCGTAACGACGGTAAGACGGGTGCGCAAGGAAAGCTCACTTACTAATGCTCCTGTTATTCTTCTTGGATCCGAATAAGCCATGCATGAAAATGATGGCTCGAGGAGCATTGGACGAGGCTTTGGCAGGTTCGTGCAAATCGAAAGCCAAAGAAACGGTGCTAGATGTAGAGTAATTCCTCCGACATGCTCGGAGGAGGGTAGGTGATAGCAAGCGAGGGGACATATTGCGCGTGGAATCAAATCTTGCTACCGTATGTGAAGAAAGAAAGGACAGTTAAGAATATGATAGCAGAGATGACAGAAAAATGTTTTGGGTCTAAACGGGGAATTTATACAATTGGTCAGCCTTGCGGTATCTCATGGCCGATAAGTGACCGCTCAGTGACCGATGATCCGCCGTTAACTTCGGCTTCAACCGTTGTTCAATTTTGAGTTTGACATTGTGCTGGAGTGTCATTTCGTGGTTGTGATGTGGAAGAGTCAAATGTTGTCGTCTCACGAGTTCCATGGAGGAAGAATATAGATTTGTACCCTTGAACTTGTTAATATATACATAAGGATATGTACGATACCGAAAACAGTTACTTTATGGCGTTGGAAGCTGCACTTCTCATGTGACAAATGTCTCTCTTTGCTTTGACATGATGTTGCATTGAAGAAAGATGAATGCTAATAAATGCTAATAAATGCTAATGAATGCTAATGAATGCTAATAAATGCTAATAAATGCTAATAAATGCTAATAAATGCTAATAGATGCTAATAAATGCTAATAAATGCTAATAAATGCCAATAAATGCTAATAACCAGCCAACTCATCAGTCTCTTGCTAGTTACGTATCTATATCTAATATTTATTCATCATCTACCCAGCAACTTTTGCTTACCTATACATGGATATCATCTGCTTCGTAGGTATCGTATACGTATGAGCGAGCCTAGTAATAAAAGATCACAAGTTGTAACAGCCTCGCTTTGATTTAACAAATCACAATACCGGTAGGTACCTACCTACCTACCTACCTACTCCTCCTACCTACCTACCTACCTACTCCTCCTACCTACTCCTCCTACCTACCCAGGTAAGCAATCAATCAATCAATCAATCTTTCATCTTCTTTCCTTCTTATTAAACCTTTCTTGTCTTTATTTCACTACCTACCTACCTACCTTACCGTCTCTTAAATTCATACAATTATTTGTTAATATTCTTCCGTTTCATATTTCCTGTAGCCGATTAAAGTTGCCGTGTATAAAACAACCTCTCCGACCCTTGTTCATACATTCGTTCATATACACTTTCGACGTTAACAGCCGTAACTACCACCCTTTGTAATCCTTTCATTATTCAATAACACTACAATCAACCGTATGGCCCAGGTCAAAATGCCAGAGGTACAAGAAATGCTTTGTCCCTTTTGTGGCTTCAAAACAGAAAGCGAATATCAAATAATGGTGTGTTCATTTTCCGAAATATTACTTTGGGTCAAAAAAGAGAATCCCGTGTGCTAATGAAAAAAAAGTTACATTTGGAAACATTACATGCGGAAGGACAGTCGCCATTCGTAGCAAAAGATAGTGCAAGTGTTGTTGCCATGGTAAATCAGGATGATGTTAACTATGCCGATTGTCCGATTGATGGATGTGGAGAAATGGTATTGTTTGATGAGCTTGATAGTCATATCGAGATGCACGGAGAAGAAGATGGCAATATGGATCTAGATACTCCCGCGTCGGGGTCTTCTAGACAGGAAGTCAAGAACGGTGCTGGTAAAGATGCTAGTTTTGGTACGAAACTCACACACGCACTGCGAAACATCGATGATGGGCATGGTTACGAAACCCGAGAGCCACCGCCAGCGCAAGCCGGGACAAAAGCATGGAGAGATATCTTGAAAATGCCTGATATCACTCTGAAATCACAGTCCAAGCCTCCTCCTGTCAAGGGTACTCGTCAGTTAGGTGTAGGTTCTGACTTTTTCAAATGTTAATTGTCACATGATATTGACCTCTTTCATGAACAGAAAGCAGAGCTTGGTCCCCATGCGCATGAGAAGCAAATGCCGTCATGGCTCGTGAAGCTGCTTCAAGCAGATGGCCAGTATAAGACGATCAACCGGATTAATGCAGATGGTCAATTGAGGAGGGTCAAATATTGCCCGAATCAAGCGGATGGTATTATTCCTGTACTATCCCAGCTTCTGGACCAAGATCGTTCAGTAAGCTATGCTTACCTGTGTGATCCGGCTGTTCTCCACGTTTCAAAACTCATGAGAGAGGGTATGAGGTTCACTTACTTACCGAGTTTCTCCTATTAACCATATATTTAGGGGGCTTTTGTGGCTACAGAAACATTCAAATGATGTGCTCGTACATAGTTAAATCCCAATTCCCTGGTCATAAGGTTCTCGGTGATGTTGTTCCAACCATTTTTGATATTCAAGAATACATTGAGAGCGCCTGGGACCAAGGAATAAACTCTCAAGGTCGAATAGAGACTGGTGGAATTCGTGGAACAAGGAAATACATTGGAACTCCTGACGTAAGTATACTCCTCTGCTTCTCCTTGGTACATTCAGTTATCATTCAATCGCTGACATGAACAATAGGCTCAAGCGATGTTTTGCTCTCTTGGAATCCCGTATGCTTGTAAGGCTCTCGTAATTTCTACATTGAACTGACAGCATTTTAGATGTGATACTGCGGCTATGAAGACAAGAAAGGATAGAGGAGACCCTCCAGCAGTCAATCTTCTGTATTCAAAGATTGAGTCTTACTTTTTCGATGGTGCTCTCGATTACAACTGCAAAGTTCGTGATACGTCTCTGCCTCCCATATACTTTCAACATCCAGGTAAATCCTCAAACTCTCGCTTTCACGTACCTATCTAACTGTTATGTCTCAGGTCACTCAATGACAATCATTGGATTCGAGAAACTAACTGACGGCACAAAAAATCTTCTCGTTTTTGATCCGATGTTCCATGATTCATCAAAAGTCGTCAAACTTGTTGGCGGGCCTGTTCGTACTAAACATCCCGGCGATCTATTGAAAGCTTATAGGCGCGGAAACAAGTATTTGAAGAGATACAATGAATTCGAGCTTCTCAAGTATGTAGCCCTTTTCAGCTCCAGTCAACGTAAACTTGAACTGACATCGTGGTAGACTCGCCCCACAACCGCAGAGCAAGCTGAATTGATGCTATCGAGTGTAATTTTACGAGCCGTTTCCCAATGGTTGATTCAACTGGCCGATTGCCGAGCACGGGATGGAGTTTGGGTGTATGAGAAAGGATATGTCGATTTTCTATCATGGCATCTGTAAAACTCACGAGGGAGACTGGCTCAATTTGTAATAGATGTCTCACTACAATCACGAAGAACGTACAGTATACATTTTTGCGAGTATAATTGCAAATCTGAAACTGAAGCTTCCAGATATAGAATATTAGGAAACCTCTAATATTTTGTTAATAGTGTCTACGATTTCTTTGCACTATCAATGTTGGACTTTGAATTCTGAAAATACTTTTGTAATTTATTCACTCAAGAGACGTTGTTCAAGATTGAAAAGGCTTCACGATACGGAATGAGGAAAGAAGAAGTTCGATAGTATAGAGCATACAAACCTTGTATCTTATAATTAACAATGCGACTAAGGGAAAATAAATTTTCGTATAAATCTATAAAATTCTTTAAATCCTATACAAAATATCAATTTAATAAATAAAATTGAATAAATAGAACTGAATAAATAAAACTGAATAAATAAAACTGAATAAATAAAACTGAATAAATAAAACTGAATAAATAAAATTTAAATATATAAAATTTAAATATAATTATATTATACAATCTCAGTCGCGGTGCTTGCCCCCCCGAGTTTAGCGGCCGCCGCATCAGGCAAGGTGCGTGCACGGGCCGGCCGCCGCTTTCAACAGCTATAAAAACTCGCGCTCCCCTCTCCTCAACCGTCATCTGCTTCAACCCTTTCCTAACACCTCTCTCTCTCGGCCGCTTAACCTCGTCATACGCCATCGACTCCTCTACTGAGATCCACTCAGTATGCCTCATCACAGCTGAAGAGCCTTGATAGTACGGCCGGTTTGAAGCCAAACCCCTCGACCTTCCTCGATCTGCTACTCTGGAATCGATGCTTGTGACTGTTGCGATGGCAATCATTCCTCTAGATGGCATCGCATTGCTCGAGATACGAGCATGAGCCCAAGTCGCTGCCTTCGCCTCATTGCTACATTATCCCAATCCCCAAGGCAATACCTGCTCGGTGACCGCGACAGGGGAGACTTGCACTTGGCATCATCTCTATACGAT
This sequence comes from Botryotinia globosa, assembly GCA_014898425.1. NCBI lineage: Eukaryota > Fungi > Ascomycota > Leotiomycetes > Helotiales > Sclerotiniaceae > Botryotinia > Botryotinia globosa. The sequence continues at coordinate 1,294,947 of RCSZ01000002.1, forward strand.
ATGACCTGGCCAATGGAAGAAATGCCTCACGACGACGTGGCCAGCTTCCGTCTGATTGCGATGTCACATTATGCATTGGGGTAAGGATTTCGGTGAGCCCCTCAGGTCGGTATGACGACGATATGCGCTGATACCTGCATCTAGGCTGATCTGTGACGAGAAGGACCGGTTCTGCCAGGTGTGGCTATGGCAGATGACGATCTGCATAAAAAAAGCAACATCGCAGGCTCTCCTGAGCATCCTACGGACCGAATACGAAACGCCGGCGTTGGCATAGATCACAAGCATGCAGGTTGACACGGAAGATTACAAGAAAATAGATCATACGACCTCGGAAGGAGCTCGATCCGCAGTCCTTGCATGTTGGAAGGATGGATATTGTGATGGAGGTTGTTCCGAGGACCAATTGGCCCAGGGTGCTGCCTACAGCAGGACTTTCGCGGCGCTAGAATGGGCGCAGCATGATCTACACTACGGGGTCTCATTTCTGTAAAGGGAAGGTTGTTCGGGTTCAGCTACACGGGAGATGGCCGTGTGCTGAGGTGTCCTCCTACACCGACCCACCTCCAATCTCCCCTTACATCGGTCTCGCCGTAGGATCACCAGCTCAATATCCTACTTTTGACAGGATGGTTTGTTGGCGCTGGAGTAGATACACGATCACCTGGAGCCGCACAGTTTCATATCTACAAAGGGAAGGTTCTTTTAGCACGCTGGATATGCGAGAAGGGGCTATTGGGAATATGCACGCTTTGTCACTGATGATCAGGAAATGACGTTAGGGAAATGTCTTGCGCGAGAAGGGCTGTGTCAGGACCAAGGTGTTTGCATCATGAGAGCACGCGGAAGCTTGTAGAGGATGGTATTTCTAGCGATCCAAGTCAAACTGCTACTGCGACTTCGACAATTTTGATCGCACGAGCCAAAGTACACGCTGAGGTCCACACCTCTATGCAATCCGCCTCTGTCCTCCTTGCCGTTGCACATCTCCAACCCCCTCGACTACGTGCTCGATAGCGCTGGTGACGAGGAGCTCGTTTCGGTCTTTCCTGGTCCCTCGCCAAGTATTGCCCAATCGCAGAAATGCCTCACGATAGTGATGTACCTGCCTGGTTGCTCAGCCGTGTCACGAATCGCTTCATTGTAAAGCAGAACCAATCGGACAACCTTTCCGCGTTCCAAGGCGAGTCAAAGGTGGTGTATGCCTTGAAATGGGCTGATTTATGATGAGACAGGGCGATCTCCACCAGAGATGCTTCAGTCTCCTATATGTTCTAAAGCAAACGGCCAAACACTGGCGGTTCAAGAATTTGAGGCGTATATGGATGGGACGTGGGTGGTCACAAGGGTCGCGGTAGGCTATAGAAGTGGGTTGGTGATGCGATATGCTTGATGTTTCTGCTGGGATGTAGTTCGCTTGGAGCTGTTTATTGCTGCAATGGGAGCGTCCGCCGGTTATGGCCTGCATGATGGAGAGCTGAGGAGAGTTTCAGGTTGGAATGGGCGAAAGCTTGAGGAGAGAACGCGGAAGGCTGCAGATAGTGCGTTTAATTAAGTAGCCCGAGAAATGTATTTAAACTTTTCATTTTCCCCGTTCTAATTTTTTTGTGTATCCCTCCTCCGAGTCATTTGACTTGACATCAGTAGCCACAGAGATCAGGCAGTTTCTTGAATATCGTCAATCACTTTCGCATCCCTCAAAATGACTTCTTTTCAACCTATTCCTTATACCTATGTCCCAACTGCCCCACGTTCCAAGAAGGCAACTGCTCAGAAGCAATGTATTCTTCCTACCAAGGAGCCACGTAATGAGTCAAGAAGGAGGAGAAATGGCGATGACGATTCAGGCTACAGTTCGGAAGATCGAGGTACGCTTGCTCTATTGTTGAGGCATTGATATACTCTCTTTCTAGCGATGGTAACTGAACATTTTGTACAGAGATCAACACCATTTGTAACAGCAACGACGATGAATTCAACTTCGATCTTTCTACACGATATAGCCCATTACAAGTGAATCTACGAGAGGTCTTGTGTTTGGGACAGGAGGTCCGGGATGATGAGATGGCTTTTCAGCACATCGACAACAACGGTCCTACCTCAACAGAGACAATCCTTGATCCTCAATTATACCTGGGAGCCTCGACAGGACTTCCCCAAAGTCAGGATATTCAAGGTATGCGTGTTAGCTCTTGATAACGATGATAAAACAACCTTCTGATCTTATATAATGTAGATATAGATTCGCCTAGTCATAGTGAAAGCAGGCAAGGCACACCCGAGATCTCCATACATCACGCTCTTCCTGTTGTATTGGATAGCAACAAGGCAGGAAGTGAGAGAAGACCATTTGGCTGCCAAGCAGGGTTATTTCCGGTATCCAACGAGCAAGAGAAGCTCTCAGCCGGCGGCTCCCCTTCTCTTCCTTCGAATCATCTAATCGAGCTATCATATCCTCAGAGTACTTGCGATCAAGACCAGAGTAGTCCCAGCTATCCTACATTCGAGGAGCTTGAATATACGCCTGAACCATATTTCCAAGAAAAGAATATGGAACGATGCCTCCAGCAGCACAGAGCTATAACTGTAGGATCCACGAAGGAGGGGGAAGATAATGAACAGCAGGAATACAGGAAACGGCGATATCTATCGGAAACCGAGATTGATAACGACGTACGACCTGCAAAGCAGCGAAGAACTCGGTCACTTTCTATCAACGACGAGCAAACCTCATCCCGACATAATAGTATAGAAAGTCGTCTCTGGCCGCGTCATATCGAAAGTCCATCCTTTACCGCTCCATCTTCTATGACCAACTCTTCTATATCAGACTTTGGTAGGCATTCACCAGCAGCCAGCAATGGCAGTCATTGCCATTCACTACGATCCGCACAAAGTCCCTCTCTTGTAGAGCCAGCACCAACCGCCGAATATCAGGAGTGGCCTTTCCAAGGATTTCTTAAACGTACTAAGATCGGAAATGATACGACCTATAATCTTGAGTTTCGGTTGCAAGATGTTCCAGAACAGCTTCATCTCCCTATTCTTTCTGAAGCATTGGGCATTAGCGAAGTTGCGCAAAGCGTGCCCCCTCACAGCATTCCACATTCCATGGTACAGCCAGCAAGATTGCGGGCTAAGGGAAAGCGTGGTCGTGGGAACCAGAAGAACACGAGACGATAGTGAGAATGAAGAAGGACGGCTGTTCCTGGGAGGAAATCCACGACGCTCTCCCGCACCGAACACAAGCAGCTATTCAGGTGCAGTATTCTACGCAACTCAAGCGGCGGTGAGTGCTTTCTTGAAGAGCAAAGTATTTCTAACATCAGTATCACTGGATGTACTTTTCGAATCGCTTTTCGATCTCTTTCATTCCAGTAGTCATATCCCCATAGCTATCTCAAAATCCAATACCTACTCATCTCTTCCAAATTCAATTGTTACGACGATCAAGAGGGAGGCTTCTCCCCGTATTTAGCCAACCACTCCTTGATCCTCTTGACCCCTTGCAAATCCCCCTCTTGGCTGTCCCTATTGGTCTCATCAACACAGCCAGGGGGATAACTGCCTTTTAAATCAATAACCCACAACCGTTCATCTTGATCAACCAGCACATTACTCGGCTTGACGTCTCCCCATACCAAACCTGCAGCATGGAGTTCCTCAACAAGATCTTCAAGCTCAGTACCCCAACGGCGCCTGTTCTCATCCAAGCAGTCAGACCAGGGTGATATCTCTTGGAGTGTGCCCTTATTCTCAATGTAATGAATCAGGATGCCCACCATACGCTTCATGCTAAAGTTTGGGTTGGCATATTGCTCAGGTGTCCAGTCATCTGAGCCATCATTTCTCCACTTGGCAAGTAGCTTTTCCTGTGTGGCACGGAACCAATGCTGCAGGACTTCGCGGTCATCATCAACAATAACACTATGCAAGCGACAGATTCGTATGTCAGGATGAAGCTTTTTTGCCTTAATAGCAGCCGGAATCTGCATATGTATCCACTGTTCTCCTTTCGTAACTTTTGACACAGCAGATGCCCATGGAGGTGAATCTTTGTAGTAGCATGTTGTACCGTCCGCAGCGATAACCTTGGTTGGACCTCGAATACATGGATGCTTTTCTGGATCTGATGAGGTAGATATAAGTTGTATTTGATCTGAGGTGAAGCATTTCGTTGATTTTAGCCAATCTCCCCAAGTAGATATATATCGACCTTCAGGCCATCTTATCTGCCGCGGCAATTCCCCTTTGAAATGTGGTTGGATGATATTACTATCCTGAGCCGGTGCTATTGCCTCAAGAATTAGAAGTGGTGGATAGAGATAATCGGATAATCGGTCGTATGAAGATGGTGAGTTGGGGGCTCATTCGGTCATAAGCTCCTCGAATGGTTTCTTAAGACGATGAATCTCTTGTCTGGCTTTTTCTGAGTCTCGATAGCCTCCTCCTACTTCGAATGCTCTTATGATAGCAAGAGAGTTATAATGTTGTTCCAAGAGATTTGGCGAAAGAGATAAATTCTGTGGTCGATATTGAATTTCGAAATAAACACCAAAAAAAACGCACTTGAAATTTGATAATTTCATCATCATCATGTGCTTCAATGGTGGACCACTGAAACTCCTCGAGAAAGAATCCTTGCATTGTAGTTATATCTTGTGGGATATGTTTAAGAAGGAAATTTTGATTTCTTTGACGGCCAAGGACTCAAACTATATAGAATACTAAAAAGCGAGTGTAGTAGTACAACTTATATGTCCTAGTGTTTTCAGACCAATTAAAAGTTTATCTCTCAATATAAAGTACCTGTGTAGCATATAGAATACCAAATTTATTACTATACTTTGTAGTATAACATATTCTGTACCAGTAAGATTTGAATATTATTTAATAAGATACTATCACTTGTATCACCTATACTAAGAGTTGAGGCCCCGGCTTATCGCACATTTAAGTGAGATTAGAATAATCATTTAATTTTATACATTTTATTTTAAAAATTCAATTATTATTCTAAAATTCATTATTTTCGATTCAAATTCAAAATGGATATTGAATATAATTATAAAGATAATAATTATACATTTTATTAAAATTAGTATATTTCTTAATACTTTAGAGTTATTCAAATTAAAATTAATAGAAAATCCTAGAGATAGATTGCTTCAAATTTAAATATATTATAATCTATTATAAGAAGTATATTTAAATTCAATTTGATTAAAAGAATTTGAAAAGGAAAGATTGGTTAAAATTTTATAATAATTATTAAAGAGATTTGTTGAATTATAAGAATAAATGTTAAAGATTGAAGCAAAAGGAGGATGATTTTTGAATAAATAAAAAATATATTTGATATTAAGATTTTAATATATATAATTTGAAAGGAATTATATCGATATAAATATAGAAAATATATAATATATTCTAGATCTTTTATTTCGAGAATACAAGTAAAAAAAAGACTAGATTTTGTTTATAAATATTACTAATAAGGAATTAATAATATTATTATTATTAAATTAAAAGGAAGAAATTAGAGATTAATTATAAAATCAAATGAAAACATTTTTAAATTAGAAAAAGTAGATAGAATATAGATTATTAAATAGATTAATAAAAAGAAATATATTAATTATATTAATTATATTAAATTAACATATCAATTAGAAAAAGTATTAATAATAATATAAAATATAATTAATTGAAATTATAAATCTTTATTAATCTTTTTGGAAAAGTTTGAGAACAATAAAAGTATTACTTCTAAAGTATATATACAACAAATCCTTGAGTTTATTATATTCCTATTATTCGATAAACTAAAATCTGAATATATATTTATAAAAAATGATTCTAAAATATATTCAGAATATATTTATAGAATTCGATTGAAATATAATATATGATATTTTGATTAATTATTTTCTTTTTCGGATTTTAATTCAATTGAGAAAATATAATAATGAATAAAAAAGAAATTAAAAAAGCTATTATTTATATTTACTTTTATAAAGGAATTAAGATATAAATGCCAAACTCTTTAGAATAGAGTAAATCCTTTAGATTTCAGACTATATATTGAGAAATTAACTTACAAGATTAAAGATGTAACTGAAATATAAGAATTAGCTATTATTCATTAATATTGTTGTTTTTAATAAATATTAATTAAACTACTTAATATTATTATAATATTAAGGGAACTAATTATAATAATAAAAATCCATTATTATAATAAAATAATAAAAATTCAATAATATAAGAAAAATTTCTTATATTCTTTATTCTCTTTATATAAGGAAGAATATTATTATAAATAAAATAAAGAATTCTTTATTAAAAAAGAAATCCTTTATTAATTCTTTATTCAAAATAATAATTCATTATTTTGAAAAAATTAAAATATGATGTAGGAGCTAGTCCGAATGCGGAATGACAGATACAATCTTATATAATATTATTTTTCCTTTTTCTTTATTATAAAAATTGATTGTAAATCAATGAAGAAAATTGATAAAATCGATTACAAAATTAGAATTTTCAAGTATATTATGTATATATTATAGGCTTACGCCACCTATATATAAGGGGTAGGAAAAAGCATAAATAAATAGCTTGGATTTCTATATTCAGATCTTTTTCTAGTATCCATTTATATATATATATATATGAATATATAATACAATTCAATAATAATAAATTCTATTTATTCTATTAGCTTAAGTTTTTAATATAGTATTATTTTAATATTATTTCTAATTCAATTTAGTTTATTTTATACTAAGCAAATAATCAACGATAGGTTATAAGCTTGGTATAGTTAAGAACTATATAATTTATTATTATTTATTCAATTATAATTCAAATCTTAAATAAAATTCAAGATTAGATTGTTTATTCTGGATCAAAAAATTATATTTTTTAATATAAAATATTCAAAAATTCAAAAATATTTCAAAAAATAATTATTTTATTCAAATTTATTATTTAAAAATCAATTCTTTTTATTTTTTTATTTAATATCTTTATTTATATAAAGAATATTGTAATATTCGAAAATTTTATATTCGAAAATAGTATAGAGAAATTTCAGAATCTTATTCTGAACAATGAAATCTCTAGTGCTTTTTAAATAACTTTCGAAATTAATAAAGAAATAAAAGAAAATTATCAAAATCTTATCTATTCTATTTATAAATATTACAAAAAAGGAATCACTTATCGATTCTATAGGCTGTTAGCTAAAGATTTCAAAAAAGAAAAAGATTTCGATTTCTTTTATTATTTATTCTATAGATTCGATATATATATAAACTATAAAGGAAATATCCCTAAACTATCTAATTTATCTAATTCGTTTAATTCGTTTAATTCGTTTAATTCCTCTCAAATTCCTATTCAAACTGAAGGAATATATATATCTTGGTATAATCCTTATTTTGAAAAACTAGAAAAACAAAAAAAACACAATCAAAACTTTCAAGATTGAATAAAAATCGAATTAGAATTCTATAAAACCCTAAAATTCGATTTTTTAATATATTTTACTGAATATATAGATAATTGGTAAGGAAAAATCAACCCTTTAATATTATAAAATATTATAAAATATTATAAAATATTATAAAATATTATAAAATATTATAAAATATTATAAAATATTATAAAATATTATAAAATATTATATATTTATAAAAGCTTATGATATAGTTATTATATACAAAATATTTTTAGAAATCTTTTTAAATAAATCAAAAAACTATGAAAATCTTATAGAATTTAAATTTTATTTTGAAATAAAATACAAAATTCATTATTTTAAACTTTGAGATACTCTAAATATACATCTTAAATTAAATTTCGATTAAAATATACTCGAAAAAAAGTAATTCGAAAATCTGGATCTCTTTTTTTGATAATCAATAAAATATAGGGATTGGAAAGCATACTTTGAAAAGATTTATTTAAAACTAAATAATAATTTAATTATTCAACAAAAACAAATAATTGTAATATCAACTAACAATATCAAAAGCATTATATATCGACTATAAAAAGCAATAAAACCCTATCCCCTATACCGCTGAGAATAGGCTCCAAAAGTAGTCCGTGCAATATACCTTGAATAATAAAGCCTTATTAAATAGAATGACTATTTTAGTGGATTTTCAGTTATATTTTTTATATTATTAAATCTTGATTTTAAATATTGATTTTTTATAATTTCAAAAAAAAGAAAAGATTGAGAATTAGTATATATTATTATATTAGAAGTTTTGATATAGAAAAAATATTGATCGAATTTTATATCAAAAAATAAATATAAATATTGGGTTAAATTCAAGGAATCTTAATAATCTAATTGGTCAGTAAGACCCTGTTAAGCGAGGGAGCCCATTCTCAGCGGTATAGGGGATATAAAAACTTTAAAAACTAAAAAATTAAAGCTAATTTATTAGCAATATTATAAAAAAAACTTTTAAAAAAGCATTTTCATTAATAAAATAAAAAGTTTCAAATCAACAAAAGATTGATAAAAATAAGATATAATATATTTTATTCTAAAAAATACAAAAATATATCAAAACCTAATTTAAAAATAATATAATTCGAATAAATCGAATCAAATATAATATCATCGGAAAGATAAAATTCAAAATATCAATAAAAAATTAAAATCATCGAGAACTAATAAAATCACTGGGAATTAAAAAGATTATTGGGGAAATAAAATTCGTATTTTCAACAAAAATCAAGATCACCGGGAAGAATCTAATATAAAAAGTATTAAAATTGAATTATTTATTTATAATAAAAAAGAATAATTTAATATTTATAATATTAGTTCTAAAAATATATTATTAAAAAACGTTTTAGAGATCTATTTTAAAGCTATTTATTAAATAAATTAATAAATAAAATATAAGTATATTATATTATTAATTTATTTATATTTTTAAATATATTCTTAAATAAATAGTTTTATTATAAAGATATATATTAAAAATGAATATAGGGATATATTTTAATAATAAATTATTAATAGAATGTTCTAATTATATAGAATAAATTTAAAAAGCTTATTTATATTTAGAAATTAATAATTATATACTATATATTATTAATAATTCTGAAGAAAAACCTTAAATATTAATATATTTAAAAAACATTCTATAGATTTTAAATCTATAGAAATTCAAATAAAATATAATGATAAATTGAAAGAATATAATCAATATTGTAATAAAGTATTAGCAGTTATTAGATTAATAATAAATATTAATTTAAATAAAAGATTTAAAAATATTAAATCTGTTATAAAGTTTTGGAATACAATTAATAATATATTTAAAAAGATTTCTTTAGATTTAATAAATTGATATTTTGCTAAAATCATTAATTCAAATTATAATGATTTTAATAATATTGATGAATATATAAATTATATTGAATTCGCTAATTGTTATTTAAAATTAATTAAAATTGATTTTTAAGATCAATTTTTAATTTGGATTATATTTGAAAATTTAAATAATTATTTCGATTCTTTTAAATCAAGAAAAATTAAAGAATTATCAAAAGAATTATTAAAAGAAATCTCTAAAATTAATTTAAATAAACTATATTTTAAACTAAATTTTGAAGAGGTTAGAATAAAAAACTCTTTAAAAATTATTAATATAAATAAAATTATAAAATCTTTAAATACTATTTCTAATTATACTTTTTGTAATAAAAAAGATTATTTAGAAAGTAAATGCTTTAAAAAGCATCCTGAATTATTCAATAAAAATTATTCTAAAAATAATAATAAAAGTAATCAATATAAAATTAATAAAAATATTAATAAAAATCAATTAAAAAGAATAAATTCAAGAAGTTATTCAATAAAAAGATAAAAAATAATAAAAATAATAATAAAAAGGATTATAATAATCAAAATCCTAAGGAATCTATTCTAAAATTCGATGAATTAAATAAAAATTATGATATAAATTATAATAATAATAATAATTCATCAAATTATAATATATTAGATGTTGTTAGCTCCCCCGAAAATAAATTAACTATTATGATATTATTATTAAATAATAATAAAAAACATAATATTGATCAAATTAATAATAAAATGAATAAAAGTATTAATAAAAATATTAATAAAAATAGTAATAAACTTAAGAAAAATATTGATAAAAATGTTAATATCAAAGATTAATATCAAAGATTATCAAAAAGATAATATTAAAAATAATAGTATTATTTTAGATTTAGGAGTAACAAAGTATTATAACTCTAATAAAAATTGGTTAATAAATTATAAAATATATAATTCATTTAAATTTGTTATTACAACCAATAATGAAACTATTCCAATTTATGAATACAGAGATATTCTATTAGTTATTAATAATAAATTATTATTAATAAAAAATATGAAATTTATTTTTAGTCTAAAGTCGATTTTAATAAATATTAAATTAGTTGCAAAAAGAGGTTGGATTAGTTATATAGAATCCCTTGGAGATAAATTTCATTTTAATTATAAAATATTAAATATGAAAATTACAGTAAAATGGATTAAAAATGCTATCTATTTAAATTATAATATAAATTATTATTTATTGATGAAATATAATTCTGAAAAAATTATTAATATTATTAATAATAAGAATAAATGTAATATTTATAAAATAAATCAAAAAGAAAATTCTGAAAAAGATTTAAATATTAATTCGAATATAAATTCGAATAATAAAGAAAAATCTAATGAATTAAATATTAGAAAAAATAATAATTTTAATATTTTAGATTTATAGTATAAATATCTAAGATATATATATAAAGAATATTTTACTAAAATTATTAAATTTAATGAAAAAGAATTAAATTTAAAAGTGTGTGAAAGCTATCTTTTTAGGAAAATATATCAGAATATCACTAAAAATTTATTAAAAATAAATTTAAATCTTTTTAATAAAATAAGTATTGATATTTTAGAATCTATAAAAAGTGGTTTTAAAGGAGAAAAATATATAATTATTTTTATTGAATAAACTATTAGATTTGTATAAGTATATTCAATTAAAAATAAATTTAATGTTTTTAAAATTTTAAAAGAATTTTATAATATGATATTAAATCAATTTAATATCAAAATAAAAATTATTAGAATTGATAATACTTTTGAATTTAAATCGAATAAATGGGAGCTTTTTATAAAGTCAAAAGGAATTTTAATGGAATATATAAGTCTATATATTTATTTATAAAATGGAATAGTCAAAAAATTAAATTTATATTTAATAAAAAGATTATTAATAATAATTCAAGAATTATTAATATCTATAAAATTATAGTTTTATTTAATTTAAGATATAATATATATTAAAAATAGAATATATAATCGAATTATTAAAACTCCTTTTTATAAAAAGCTATATAAAAAAATCCTGAATTAAATAATATAAAAACCTTAGATTCTCTTGCTTTTATATATAAATATAAAGAGTAAAAAGATAATAAACTGAATTTTAAAGTATAAAAAGGAATATTATTATTATATATATCACTTTATAATTTAATATTTTATATTTCTGATATAAATCGAATTATTAGCTTAAAAGATTTCATTATTTATGAGAATATTCAATATTATTAGAATAATAATGATAATAATAATAATATCAATAAAAATATTATTGATTTAAAACAAATAGAATTAAAAAATCTATTTAATAATAATTTTATTCCTTTTGAAATAGAAATTCAAGAAGATGATAGTTATTATAAAAATTATAAAAATGATAAAAATAATAATATTTATTATGAAAATTATAATAAAAATAATAAAAATAATATTCATTATAAAAATTATAATATAAATAATAAAAAGAATAATAATAATAATATAAATCAGAAGCTAAATATGAATAACAAGCGTTCTATAATTGAAATCCCTTATAATTTAAATTTGCTAATCTCATTAAAATAATCAAAAAGAATAAGAGATATAAAACCTCAATTAAATTATCATAATCTAGTTTATTTAGTATATATCAAATATCTAAATAATAATATTAAATGAAAAATAAATAATATTAATAAAAATCAATCATTATTATTAGGATTTAATATTAAAACAGACGAAAGTCAGAAAATTATTATTAAAATTAATAATAAAACTAATCTAAAAAGCCCTGAAACCTATATCAAAGCTATAAATTCAAATCAAAAAGAAAATTGAATAAAAGCTATGAATTATAAGATTAAAACTCTAGAAAATAATAATATATAGGATATTATCGATATTAATAATAATAATATTAATATTATCAAAGATAAAAATGATAATATTATCAATAAAAATATTAAAAAGAATAATATTACTAATTTTTTAAAAACTAGATAAATTTATAAAATTAAATATTTATCTAATAATTTTATTAAATTTAAAGCTAGATTTCTTATCAAAAGATTTGAAGAGTTATATAGAATAAATTATTTAAATATATTTGTTAGTGTAATAAAGAAAATAATTTGAAAATTAATATTTGTATTAATAATATCAAGATTTTGGCTTATATATAAAATTGATAGAATATTAGTTTTTGTATAGAGTAATATTAATATAAATTTATATATTAAATTCTTGGAAATTATTAATATAAATTATAATAAGAATAATATATTAAAATTAAACAAAACATTATATAGATTAAAATAATCTATTAGAATCTGATATAATATATTAAAAAATGTATTATATAAGTTAAATTTTAATTTGTTAATATTAAATGAATTTATTTTTATTAATAAGATATTAGAATAAATATTAAATATATATATAAATAATATTGTAATAATAAAACCTAATAAAAATCTCATTAAAAATTTCATTTAAAATATTAAAAAATATTTTGATTTAAAGGATTTAGACTTTATAAAAAACTATTTAGGTATTCAAGTTAAAATTAATAATAACTCTTTTGAATTAATTCAAAAAGATTATATTAATAAATATCTAATTAATTTAAAAATAGAAAATTATAATATTATTTCTATTTCAATAGACTTTAAAAATAAATTCTAAAAGAATCTTGAAATAGTTAATATTTTTGATATAAAATATACTCAAAAATCAATAGGAAGAGCTTTTTATATAATTTTAGGAATTAAATAGGATATATATTTTTCTATATTAATATTAATCAAATTCATTTCAAACCTTAATTCAAATTATATAATGAAAGCTAAATGAATTTTTAAATATTTAAAAATTCAAAAAATTTGGGAATTCGATATATAAAGAATATTAATGATAATATTAATATTAAAAATTATAATATTAATAATTATATTAAAAGATATTCAGATGTAGATTTTGTAAAGAATATTAATTTGATTAAATCAACTAATAGTTATATATTTATATATATTAATAGACCTATTAATTGAAAAACTAAACTTTAATTTATAATAACGTAAAATATAGCTAAAGCTGAATTAATAGTTATCAATTTAATCATAAAAGAAGTAATTTATATTCAAAAAATATTAAAAGATTTAAATGAATATAAATAGAATAAATTCGTTTTATATATAAATAATAAAGCAGTAATATGTATTTCAGAAAATCTTGTTTTTCATAAAAGAAGTAAATATATTGCTACAAAATATTATTTAATAAGAGAATTAATAAATAAAGGATTAATCAACTTAATTTGAATCCTGTCATGTGTATAGAAACAACTAGTAGAAGTCGTAAGCTTTACTACTAAGCCATATATACAATCTGATTAAAAGACATAGTATTAGGGATTGAAATCCTAACAGTTTACTATTATATATATATTCTAACAGAGCTCTCCTCTTTTATTCTTTTCATTCCAAAAAGGCTAATAATTATAGAGAATATTTATTTATATAGTTAATTATATAATATATAATACAACAATTATATTAGTTATATCCTTACTATTAATAATCAATTATTAATAAATTCAGAATACCTAATCATTAAGTAGTATATCCTCGCCTCTGATCTACTTCTTATTAAGAAAATCTATTCCCAATCAAGCAAACTCTAATCAGAGATCCCAGAACTATATCCACTTGATTCAATCCCTGATACTCTATTATATACACGAAAACAATCAGTAGAAGTCGTAAGCTTTATTATTAAGCCATATACGCAATCTGATCAAAAGGTACAGTATCAGGGATTGAAGTCCTAATAGCTTACTACTATATATATATCCTAACAAATCCCTACAAACAATAATTATTATTATTATTATTATTATTATTATTATTATTATTATTATTATTATTATTATTATTATTATTATTATTATTATTATTATTATTATTATTATTATTATTATTATTATTATTATTATTATTATTATTATTATTATTATTATTATTATTATTATTATTATTATTATTATTATTATTATTATTATTATTATTATTATTATTATTATTATTATTATTATTATTATTATTATTATTATTATTATTATTATTATTATTATTATTATTATACCCCACCTAGAACTATACACAGACTACTACCTCAAAAGCTTACAATCTCTGAATAGCTTCAAAATTCATATTTTAATAGAAAATATAAAAATATTAATCTTATTTATTCTTAGAATTCTAAAAGCTATATAATATAGATATAAATATAGGTCCTGAGGGGCGTGAAAAAAGCTCGTATATCACATGCATATACACTAAATTAGCTTAGCGTAGATTAGGTAAACAAGGACCATTATCTTGGCCCTTGCCACCTAATCCTAAATATTATCTCTTTTACTTCACACAACCCTTACACTCGGCCCTCTAGTTCCGACCTTTTCAATCTGCCATTATGGCTACAGCCTCCGAACTGGACAAAATCAGAAGTGAGCCGATCAAGGAAGGGTTAGGCACCTTCCGTCGTCGCTTTGAATCGTTCCGTTCCGATCTTGGTATCGCGTTGTCGTCCGATACAGTGCAAATCGTTTTTTCAACGGCTACCACTGCAGGTATACCTCAACTTCTTGGGATTACGTTTCTTACTAATTTACGTAGTTGTCAAAAGTCTTATGCTCGACCTTATTCATGCTTTGCAAAATCTACCAGCAAGCCGTATCCTTCACTCACGTATTGCTGATAGAACCCTCTCTAGTGACCTTGCTATTCTATACATTCGCGTGGATTCGAACCAGTTAGACAGTACATCAGTCATCCCTCTGGTGGAACAGATTTTGAGGAATGATCCTGATGCACCAACCTGGAACGATGCGGATATTTGGCTTGCTGTGTTTGGGTTGGTCGCGCGAACAAATCCCATCACGCCTCCGACTGCCTTCGAGAAAGCCGTCCTCGACACGCCGCTTCGATCCAGCTCGGCTTCTCAGATGGGGGTTGAACAAACACACGACGAAGTTGATCAGCGAATACTCGAGGAGCTTACCGGGCGAGTCTTCTATGATGTTGGAGCCTTCTACGAACGATACTTCGAGGGGAAGTCCTGGACAAATAACACGAAGGATATCTACGAAGAGTCGAGGGCCCAATATGCAGAAGGCCGTTGGAGCGGGTGGCCAGAGCCTTCACTTCAAGGTCCATTTTTTGAGTGGTTCACGAAATTCCAGGACACCATTCTCAGCGGATTGGGCCGTAGGTATTACACATCGACGAACAAAGCGTTGAGGGGCTCGGAGGCTGATCGCAAGCTTGACATTTTTCTTACCTCTACTGACGCTGTTCTACTGAGCGGTGAACACGACTGGTCAAATGTACTTGTCATTGGGGAACACAAACAGAATCCCGATGAGGATGGCTCTACAAAAACATTGGTACAGTTGGCAGGGTATGTGCGTGAGGTGTTCGGAAGTCAACCGGAGCGGCGATTCGTCCCTGGTTTTACGATCTGCGGAAGCATGATGCGACTCTGGGTGTTCGACAGATCTGGCTCGTACAACTCCGAGAAGTTCGATGTACATAAAGAGCCTAAGCGATTCATTAGGGTTATTGCTGGGTATGCATTGATGACGGATGCCGAGTTGGGGTTGAATACATTCGTTAAGCACGATGGAAACGGCAAGTACATCGTGGCACAAGATGTGAAAATTTCTTTGGAGGACAAGCCAATCGCCTCGACAAACGCGATAGTGTGCCGTGGAACGACATGTTATCGAGGAAGGAGGAGCGACTCCACGGAATGGGAGTATGTGGTCAAGTTTGCTTGGCCGTCTGATAAAAGGCAGCGGGAGGGAGAACTGTTGAAGTTGGCCAAAGAGAGGGGGGTCACAGGCATTGCTATGTGGTTCAATCATGAGCAGATTAATATTGACGGTGACCCGGACACTATTTCGCATTTCCGACGAGATATGAAGTTCGGAAGGCCACGAAAGCTATCGAGCAAAGCTTCTTGGGTCCACAACAGTCCGGAACCCAGCCGGGCGTACTCTAAATCAAGTCTCAGAGAAAGATTAGAGAGTAGTTCGAATCGCTTGAAGGGGCTAGGAACTGGTGTAAGTACATCTTCCTTTGGAAAGAAAAGAAAAAGAAATGAAAGACTTGAACCGGGGAGCAAACTGAAGAGATCTAAAACCGACGGTAGTCATGCCAGCGGGACGAATGCGCATACTAAAGAAGGCGAGCTAGATGTAATCGGTGCTCACAGTATTCAAGAATCGGTAGTCGATAGTTTAGCTGAGTCCCGGAATGAGTGGCAGCGGAATAATGTCGATAGTAGTCAAGAAGCCGGAGTCGACAGTTTCACGGATTACGAAAGTGAGACGTACGACAACCGAGTGCACTGCTGTTTGGTAACTTCACCGGCTGGACGACCTCTCCGCGAATATCATTCAGTTAGAGAGCTTTTAGAGGGGCTACGCGATGCTATCCGAGGCCATAGGTCGCTACTAGAGGATGGAAAGATTCTACATCGGGATATCTCCGAAAATAACATCATCATCACCGAGCTCCCTGCTGAAGGTGACCCGAAAGGAAGACTAATTGATTTGGACTTGGCAAAGGAGTTGGATAGTATGCCAAGTGGGGCTCGTCACCGGACTGGCACAATGCAGTTTATGGCGATCGGGGTTCTTGAAGGCAATGGTCATACATATCGGCACGACCTCGAGTCATTTTTTTACGTTTTCTTATGGATGTGCATTCGATATGGCTACGAAGATACAGGCAGGCAAAACCCCAGCAAGGTGATGAGAGCGAAGACAAATATACTGCGAGGTTGGTATACTGGGATGTACTGGGATATTGCTGCGAAAAAGATAGCGGCTATTATAGACAAACAAAGATTTGAGAAGATCATCGTGGAGTTTGCGCCGAAGTTCGAGAATCTCAAACCGTTGGCTCGCGAACTGCGAAATGTTCTTTTTCCATTCAGGGACGAAGCGATCTTTACCGGCACATTCCACGACCATAGTATAATGTACGATGGGATGATCATGGCGTTCGACACGGCAATCGACCGTCTGGGTAAGGAGGAACAGGTAAATGCATAAGGGAAGCAACCGGGTGTTAGCATTATGGGGCGTTTTTGGGGAGGTCTAGAGAAAACTGTACGATACAATGATACTAGAGATAATCTTATTGTATAATATACCAAGGATTCATACTACCACTATGTTGAAGATAAACTCTTGAATCGACGCCATGTAAGTATAGATCATTTCATACCAAGGAAGATATTAGAACTGTATCGTATATTGGAAGTTGGAAAAGTCAAGAAAAGACCAGTTCTCCAGGAAAGAATTGTCCCCTCAAGAAATATTATTCTTAAAAGAAAGAGTAGTTCTTGAAGAAAGATTAGTTCTCAGGGAAAGATTAGTTCTCAGGGAAAGATTAGTTCTCAGGGAAAGATTAGTTCTCAGGGAAAGATTAGTTCTCAGGGAAAGATTAGTTCTCAGGGAAAGACTAATCGAAACACGGAATTCCCAGGGGGGTTGAGCACGAGAGTTCTACTACTACTCCGTAGAACTCTTGTACAAGATTAACGCTGGAACGGTTTTCAGTATACCGATTTTGGCCTTAGATCTTTTTTTAGTTAATTCGATTTGCTGTACGTTATTTTCAAAGCATATCAAACTCCTTTACTATCGCTTTAATCATATCCTCTTCACCATGATCGACAAACCAAAGCGAAAATCCGAACGATTAAACCGGCGAAAAGTCACCCTGCTTAACAAAGCATATTCATAATGAGATATCAAGATTTTGCGAAGTGAATATGTATGAACAAGGGAATTCACTACAAGGGAATTCACTTTAAAGGAATGATTTTAATACAAAGGCAATTATATTAAAAGGATTAAGTAAATGCAAAAGAGATTAGTTTTTTCAATAGTGTTTATATAAGGTTTATTATTTTTCTATTTAGCTAGTTTTTTAAATAGAATATAATTAGATATATATAATTTATCTTATATAAGTATTATATTTTTTATATTCTTTTTGAATCAATATTAGTTAATAATATTATAAATTTAATTAATTATTCAAAAAACTTTTTCAAAACTTCTTATTCTTACTTTTTCATTTTTATTATAATAATCTAAATAGCTATATATAATATTAGCTTTAAACAAATTGATAAATAATTAGATCAATTTATTTCTAATATTATTAAAAGTTTTCAATAATATTACTAATATTAATTTATTTCAAAATAATAAATATAAAAATCTAGGAAATATAAAGTTCGAAAAGGAGTTTTGAAATTATTTATTTCTAAGTGTTGATATCACTAGGGGATAGTGAAAATAATATAGTACTATGGTTTATACTATTGTAATATTATTTGAGATTCTAAAAGCTAGGATTATGAAATATTTATATTATAATACTGAAATATTAATACAAATATTAATGTAATTATATAATCCTTATTCTGATATTAATAATTCTTTAAAATTATTAGATTATATTCTTTTGATTAATATCTCTTTATTTATATAATTACTTATTCTCTTAATCTCTTTTAATTTATTTTAGAATTTTAATCTTTATTATATTATTATAAATTAAATTCTTTAAAATTTAATATAATTCAGATTTAGTTATTATATTAATTGGATTAGATTTTTTATTAATTTATTTGATTTTTATAATTTCTTGATTTTTATATATCTTTTAAATAATTGTTATATTAATTATAAATCTTTTTTTGTTAATAATTTTGAGTTTTATAATATAATTATAAAATGATTTAGAATTGATATATATAATTAATAGAATTTTATAATTTGAGAAGATTTTGTTAATTATATTTTCAATTATTATATTAATATCAAATATTAAAATTTTATTATAAAGTTTTAATATTAATATGTTTCTAATAACTTTTTGGTATTTAATAAATAATTAGTAAATAATATTAGTTTTATTATATTTATTTATTAAAATAATAATATATTTAATTTAAAAGAATAAATCTTTATTATTAATAAAGAATATATTAATAAATATAATCAATTTGAAAGAATTTTTATTAAATAAAACAAATTGTAATTTTTTTTTTAATTATTAATTTACTATTGAATAGATTTGTTAAAAAAATTAATATTCTTTTTTTTTTCGAATTAATGATTTATATAATATAAGATAATGTGAGGACTGTGAACTAGAAAGAAGTTGTTTTAATGGTTTAGTTATTAATAAAGATTTAAGAGAAAGTTGAAAGCGAGGCTTCCAATTTATATTTGAAAGGATTAACTAAAATAGCTAATATAATCGATTATATATAAAAAGAGTTTATACACCCTCACAATTATTCCTATTTTATAAATAAATCCCTGATTATTTTATTAGTAATGAAAAACTAATACTAAAAAAAAAAAAAAAGAATTACAAAAAACCTTATTAATCAAATCCCAAATTGCCCTTATAGTTATAATATTTTATATCCTAAATTATTATTATAATTATAATACTTTATATTCCAAATTGTTTTTATTATTTATAATAATTATGAATTCGCTATTATTAATATTATTATATTAATAATCATTCAATGAAAATCAAGATTCGATTATAAATAAAACAAAAGAAATTTATTAATTAATTGGAAAAGAATTTTATATATCACTTAGATTTTTTCTAATTATTATTTAAAATCCATTTGATATTAGATTTTATATTATTGATTTTTAGTGATAGTAATAATAAAGTTTCTTTTTTATTAAATAATAGTTTTTATTTTTATTAATATTATTTAAGATTTAATCTTTTAATTGAATAGCTAATATATTAATATTATATTTATTATTTTGTAATAATAAATTGAATATTATAATACAAGTTTGGAAAGGTTTGATTAATTTGAAACTCTTTTTTTCTTTTAATAAATAATATATAATTTCCTTATTTAATTGAATTATATCCTATAATTGATATCAATTGTATAAACAATTCCAGATTAATCATATTATAATCTTTATATTGATTACTCTACAAGAATTTATATTCTTTATATTATAATTCATTAATACTTCCCATATATAGTTTCTATAAGTGAATAAATTATTTATAACTATCAGATTATCCTATACAAATTTCTGTAATTTATTGATAAAACTTATATACAAAGCCACTCTATTTAAACGAATCTTGATAAAGACCAAAGCTTCTTATTATAAGTCTTTATAATATAATTTAAAGTTTATAACTTTTAGGATTTTCTTTATTTGCTTTATTAATTTTCTTTCCTTTTATATATACAAATCTATCTACAAATATTCACAAATTATATTTATATTACTACTGATTTTTTTTAATTTGCTTGATTTTGAATTAAATCTATATACAATATTCTATTAATAAAAAATTTGTTATAGAAAATCTTACTCTATATTTTCACTACATTATTATACTAATTAATATAAATTATTAATTTTATTATAAAAATACTCAATATTGTTTTCAATTAATTCTTTTATAAATTTCAATATAAATTATTCAAATTTGTTATTTAAATATTAGTAATTTAGATTGTTTCTTTTTATAATTATATCTTAATTCTTTAATATAATATTATCTATTTCCTAATTTTCTATAATATTATAGATATAATTATTATTGATTTTGTAAGATAATTCTAGATTATTTTCGAGTTTTATCTTAACATTGCCTTTATTTGATGACTACTCTTATTATTATTTGATATAAACAATTCCTATGAATCCTTCTGATTTATTAAAAGCTAATAAAATAAATCCTTAATATTTAATATATTTCTTATATATTTTATAAATCATTATTCAATTATATTCTAAAAACATTTTTATTATTATATTTTGATCTTTCTAATTTTTTCAATTAAATTCTTTATATCCAAATCTAAACAAACTAAAGACTATTACCAATATTTATATTTGCCTATAGTTATTCAACCAAAAGTCTAATTGAAACCAAACCCATATTTTCCTATATATCTTAATAATTGCTTATTTTGTTTTTTTTCAATATTTCTTATTTTCTCTTTTGAAATTTATAATAAATAAATATTTGATTTCTTTCTTTTATACTTTGATTTGAGTTCAAAATATATATAATAGAGTTGAATTTACTTTTATTTTTAAAATAATATCAAATTTATTTAGATTAATTATATTTATTATTCTATCTTTATATTAATTTCTATTTTTAAATAAATAATAATAATAATTTGAATTATAATAAAAAAGCTATTTGATAATTTGTTCTTTTATTTGTAATTTATTATATTATAATATTAATTAGAAAATATGGTTTTTTTTTAATAAAATTTTAAATTTGTAAATTAATAATAATAATCAAGGGTTTATTTTTCCATTTCATTATATTAAAAAGAAAACTACAATTTTTTATTTTATTTTATTTGAAAATAAGATTTACTTTATATATTCTTATTTGTATTATAAATTTTACCCTAATATTTATTAATTATTTTATATCCCTTATTTTAGGATATATAATTGATATTTACTTTCGATTTAAACAAATTTGAAATTTTTTTTGATAAGTAATTATATTATCAAATCTGAATTATAGTTATTAATTAACAAATAATTATAATCTAATATTTATAATATATTTTATAAAATAAGGATTAATTATAATTCTTTCAAATCCTATCGAATTTTCTTTTTTTAAAAAAATAGAAATAAAATCAATATAATTATTCTTTTGTAATTTTATTTAAAGCAAAAGATTTTCTTTTATAGAATTCCGCAATTTTTCTTTTAAAGTTTTTTAGATTTTCTAATGATTACTAACTATCCTTATTTTAGAAATAGTTTTTCTAATATATTTAATATTATAGTTTTTTTTAATATTTATATATTCTTAAATCTAAGATTCTCTTTACTTTTTATTTTAATACTTTATTTCTATAAATTTTGTTTATAATTATTTCTATTATAAATAATTCTAATATATTTTCAAATTTATTTATTCTTTTTATTATTCTATATAATATTAATAAATTTATATAAAAAACATTATAGTATTTATAGAATATTGAAAATTTAATTCGATAATTTTATAAATCAATACTTTCGAATACTTTAAAAGATTCTAATTTTTTAGATTTTAACTTTTTATATTTTTAATTTATTATTAAATTTTTATAGAATAATTATATTTGATTTCTAGTATTGAATAATAATAAGCAATATTTTGTATTATAATATTTTACTTATATATTTTATATATATATCAAATCTTTTATCAATTATTAATATAATTCTTTCAATTTCTTTGCTAATTGTTTTATATCTTCTAACCTCTTATCCATAATTATAATAATCTAAAATAATAAGATATTTTTTCTATTTACCTCAAAAAATAATAATTTGATATTTAAAACAAAAATCGAATTATTTATATATTACACCAAATATAATAAATCTATCTAATTATTTTATTTATAATTGATATATATTCTAAAATATATTTCTATAATTTGATTTAATTTTTCAATTAAATTATCTATTTGTAAATAAAATACTATAAACAATTTTCGGATTATATCTAAATACTTTATAAATATTATTCAGAATACGCTTATAAATAAATCTATTTTATTTATAATAATGGAATTTGATATTCTATATTCTATGAATATCTTTTTTAAAAAAAAGTAAATAAATTGAATTGATATTATATTCTTTTTGTATAATAGAAACTTTGCCTTTTTTATTATTCTATAAATTATATTTAGTATAATATTATAAATAGAATATAATTACATATTTCCTTTTTCCTTATTATTGAAATCTATTTTGGATTTTGATATTAGTAAATCTATAATTAGATTTAATATTATATTTTCTTATAATCTGTTTAGAATAGATATTGAAGCTAGTTTTTCAATAATCATTATATATAATAGTTTGTTGCACTAACAAATCAGATATAAGTGTATATAATTTTCGATATTTGTATTTATTCCTTATTAATATAATATTCTTTTTATTGTTTTGATTATTCTATTTTTGTTGAAATATTCCATGATTGGAGAGTTATAGAATTCTTTTATTAAGTCTTTTTATAATATTTTATTTATTAAAATAAATAATCTTATTTTATTATAATATTATAATTTCTTTTTCAAATTGAATTGAATTTCTATTAGATTGGGGTATAACTATTAATAATATCGAATTGAATCAATAAAATCTAATTATTATTTTAGATTTTTCTAGGTATTACTTAGATTTTTCTTTAATGTTTTTCTAATTTAAAATGTAATAAGGATTTCAGCCCTCTCTATATCAATATAGTTCTTATTTATTTCTTATAATTCTTTAAATGTATATAATATATCTTCCTTAATTTCTCTTTTTATAATATCTTTAATTAAATATAATATATTAAATTAGTTGTTTGATAATAACAATAAATTTATAATTTATTCTTATAATTTTAAAAGAAATATTAATTCTATTATCTTATATTAATAATTTGTTTTTTTTAAAAGATCATCAATAGAATTTATTTTCTTTGATTTATATATAATAATATAATCAATTATTAATAATACTACTATTTATTTAACTTGTTTTCTTATAAAGGTTTTAAAAATTATAAAATACTTTAAATTGTTATAATCGGAGATAATAGTTATTTGATATTAAATTCTTTTCAAAAAATAATATTAATATTTGATGAATTCTATTATTACAAATAATTCTTAATCAAATATTATATAATTCATTTCTATTAGTATTAGTTTTCGGGAATAAAATGCAATCGGATATTTATATATATCTTTTTAGATTTATAATAATATTCTATATAATATTTTGATAAATATATTCATTTTCAAAAAACAGATTAATATTATAATAAAATAATATAATAATAAAGTTTTAATAAAAACAATTTTGAATATACTAAAAGTTTTTTTATAATCTTTAATCTATTTAAACTTTTTTTCTTCTTTTATATTATTTATTATTGATAATATAATATTATTATAGCTAAATATAAACCGTTTATAGAAATTATAAAACTTTAGAAATAATAATATTTTCTGTATTGATTTTGGTATTAATTATTCTATAATTAAGCTAATTTTAGTTTAATTTATAACGATTTCTTTATCTGAAATAATATAGCCTAGAAATTCCATTTTTTTATATTAAATTAGTATTTTTCGAATTTACAGAATAGTTTTCATTCTAATAGCTTTTTTAAGATTTATTTTATATGAGATTTATAATCTTTTTTATTTTTCGAATAAATTAAAATATTATTCAAATATATAATAATCGATTTATTAACAAATTCTCATAAATATTAATTGATATATATTTGAAAAATGATTAAAATATTATACAAATTAAATAATAATATTAGATATTCAAATAATTCAAAATATATATAAAAAATTATTTTCTATTTATTATTTAAATAAATTCTTATTAAATTGTAAGCCCTATATAAATCAAGTTTTATAAATACTTTTGTCTTTTCAAAATAATTCAATATCTTTGAAATAAATAAAATAAGATATTGATTTAATATCATATTATTAATTATATTTCTAAATTCTATATATAAATATAATTCCTTAGTGTTTTTTTAAATACAAATAAAAGTAGTATTTCTACTTTTAATTTTGATAATTTTATAAATTCTAATTTTGATAATTTTATAAATTCTAATATAAATATTTTTATAATATACTTTCTAAACATTTTAAATTTATATTCGAATAGATTATATAGCAATTCAAATTTTGATTAATAATCTTTTCGAAAAACAATTTTATAATCAATTCTAGATTTATAAAATAGTAATTTTTCTACTTTTTTTTTATTAAATAATAAAAAGTATTTCGAATATATATGTGGGATTTTTCTAAATACTTTTTGGATAATTATATAATTTATTTTATTATTATTTATAAGTATTAGGAATAATAATGCCATTATAATTATATCCTTTTCTAATATAATTTCTATTTTTTCAATTACATTATATATAAGATTCAAAAAATCAAATATATTTAATATAATCTATAATTCTAAATTATTATTATTAAATATTTTGTCTAATCTTCAATTTATTTTCGAATTATATTATTAAAATTATAAAAGTTCGAGTATAATATCGCTTATTTTTAATAATATAATTCTAAATTTTGATAATATATTATTTTTGATTAATAGATATTCGAAATTGATTTCCTTACAAACTAAAATAAATATTGATTTTAAAATATTTTTATTTATATCTCTGATTGATAAATAATATATATTTAATTCTTTATATTAAATTTGTTTTATTATCTTTAAAAAAATAAAATTCGTTATTATAGCAAAATCAATAATTATTTTAAATAATATCTTATCTTTGTTTTTGTTTAAATAAATAATAATTATTA
The DNA here is from genome assembly GCA_014898425.1 of Botryotinia globosa. NCBI lineage: Eukaryota > Fungi > Ascomycota > Leotiomycetes > Helotiales > Sclerotiniaceae > Botryotinia > Botryotinia globosa. Next base: position 1,320,844 of record RCSZ01000002.1, read on the forward strand.
TTTGAAAAAGATTTTTTATATTTAATAATTGAAGGAAATCTATAATATTCTTATAATTATAATATTAATATAATTGATTCTTTATTTCTATTAATAATCTTATATTATATAATCCTAATACTATTAATTACTATAATTCTTTTTCTTATATTAAAACTAATATTAATAATATCTTTTTAATTTAATTTGAGTATATTGATTATATAATATTGAATATTTAATATTGGATTATTATTTCTTATATTAAATTTAATAATCAATAATTGTATGAATTCTTATCCTCTTTTATAATAATAACCAAGGATTTTTCTAGATTTCTTTTTAATTTAATATAATTTTTTCTAAAATAATTATTCCCCTTTTGTTTTAACACTCCTATTATTAAAGAAAGCTATCGTTTCCTAATTATTTATTTTCTTTTTTATTAATTGATTGGTTTTTATAATTATTAATCTAATAATCTATTTCTCCATATTTGAAATATATTTTGTTTTTTTTATATTTTTTTCTTTATTTTATTAAAATTTCGAAAAATCTTATCTCTTTTCTCTTTTTTTTATACAAATTGTTACTAGATTTAATTGAATTAGGAATATTATATTATATATTCTTATTTAATTTTCTTTCTTTTTCAAATCTTATTTATTTATTATTGATTGGAAACAATTGCTTTTATATATATAAAAAATTCTCTATATTTTGTACTTATCAAGGTCACAAGATTATAAATCACGTGAAATCACGTGGCGAAAGACCCTCAAGCCCCTTTCGTATTATAGACTCCTTCGTTTTAGAATATTTCACGGATCTCTTTTTTTTTCGAGATATCCCAAAGATCTAATCTCTAATCTTGGGTTTTTATATCAAAATCAATTCATTAAATATAAAATTATATATTTTCAATAATTTTAAAAAAGTAATAAAAAGTTTTATTTCAAAAATATATCTAAAATTGATTCATTACTATTTTTTATTTTAACAATTCTTTTCATTCTCTTTTTAAAGCAATCTATTAATTTTAAAAACTTTATTTATCAATCAATTATCAATATTATTATAATTTCTATAAAAAGAATTTTTAATGATATTATAAATACAGAATTATATAATACAATTTTATTTCAATTAAATAAAGATACTAATCAATTTTTATAAGATATTAGTATCGATATATAAGCAATTCTATTATAATTAACTAATAAAAAGAATATAACTCTAGCCTAATAACTCCAAGAAATATAGGAAAATATGATAATTATAAGAGAGATCTATAAAATAGTTATAAATAATATTTTATATATATTAACTCTAATTATCCATAATAGTTTAGTATTTATATTGAATATAATTTACTAAGATTTCATTCTTTTTCTAAAAAAACCTTTGAAACTACAAAGATTAAAACAATATAAAGAAAAAGATATTAGAAATATAAAAAACTTTTTCTTTTAAATAAAGGTTATATTTCAATCCAATAAAGAATATCATTTTGCAATTAACAAAAAGAAAATATATTATATTATTCAATATTTCAAAAAACAATTTCTAGTAATATAATATCGATATAAAAACAAATTAATTAATGAATAAATAAACTGAAAAGATTTCAAAGAATATATATATAATATAATCATAAATAAAGAATTCCAATAATAATTATTAATTTAGAAAATAATATATACTAAACAAAAAAAGAATGAAATAATAAACACTTTTATTATTTATTTAAAAGAATTAAAAAAAGATATTGATTTAGAAACGAATAATATTTGAAAGAAGAAACTTTTATCAGAGTTTTTATTTAAAATAATTCGAAGAATAATCGAGTCCTTATAATAACTCAAAATATATAATAATTTTATAAAACAAGTTTGTAGATTAGAAAGTATAGATAAATTATATTAAAAATTCAAAGCAAGGAAATTATATTATAATCAAAAATATAATCAATTTTTAACTCGGAATAGAAACTTTTATAAATACTTTTATTAAAAAGCTAATAGATCTATAAATATAAAGAATAAAAACTAAGAATCAAATCAATCCTTAAAATATATTTTAGATAAAACTAATAGATCCTTTACTCATTTGTTATATATAAATTGTATACAAACAATCTAATATTATTGATATTAATAAAAAGGATATTATATTATTTATTACTAAAGATTCTGAGTATATAAATATTATAATAAAAGATATAATGAAACTAATTGTTTATAAAACAACGAATCTTTCAAATCTATTTATATAAAAAATGTTTAGATTTAATAATGATAATGAGTATTCCATTGATATTAGGTTTTCAAAAGGAAAAATAAATAATATTTATAATTATAGTGATTTTTAATATAGAAAACAAACTAATAGTACTCTAATGTTTTATTGATTTAGGAGTATAAACTAATATTATTCAATAAAGTAAATATATCGAATAAGATTAGAAACCCTTTTAAAAAGGAATCCTATTTATATCTACAAATAATATTATAATAATATTATATAGAAACTATATCTTTCTTATTAAAATAAAAAATATTTGAAGAAAATAAAGGATTTATATTTATAAATTTATATTAATAGTATTAGATTTATTTCAAATAAATATAATCCTAGGTTTCTTTTGATTATAAAAAATTAATTCTAATATCAATTAAAAATCGATATTATTTTGATATCAATCTCAAATTGATAATTTAGAGATAATCCTAATAAAAAAGTTTTATAAAGAAATAAAGAATAAAGCTCAAATTTTCGCAATATTTTCAAAAGATTAAATACTATCCTAAAAAAACAAAGATAATTGTTTGATATTTGCACTTTCTTTGTTTATTATTTTTGAAGAATTTAAAAAATATAAAAATGTTTTTTCAAAAAACAAGAATAATCTTTTATTCAATTATTACTTGATAAAATATTATATTAATTTCAAATTCGATTTAATACCTTTTTGAAATTCAATTTATATTCTATTAAAATAAGAATTTGTAATATTATAAGAATATCTAAATGAATATCAAAAAAAGGAATAGATAAGATAATCTATTAATTTTATAAAGATATCAATTATATTTATTTTTTTAAAAAAAAAAGATTATTAATTATATATCAATTATAAGAAATTAAATTGAATTACAAAAAAGGATAGAACTCTTTTGTTTTTTATTAATGAATCCTTAGATTGCTTTTGATAAAGTATTATATTTATTAAATTAAATCTAAGAGATATATATTATTATATTTGTATTTAAATAGAAAACAAATAGAAAACAATGTTTTATATATAATATAATTAATACAAATATAAAGTAATATTTTTCAATTTGATTAATATTTTAGCTATATTTCAAATATATATAAATCAAGTATTAATAGATTTAATAAACAATATCTATATAATATATCTTAATAATATTCTTATTTATTTCAAAAATCGAGTTATATATATAACAAATGTTCGAAGAATTTTTGTATAGCTTTTTGAATATAAACTTTATATCAAATTAAAAAAATATATCTTTTATATTAATAAAATTGAATTCTTAGGTTTTATTGTTTCGATTATAAATATAATTATAAAATCTAGCTGGATTTAGATTATTATTGAGTGGTTTATATCAGATAGTTTGAAAGATATATAAGTGTTTTTTAACTTTGTGAACTTCTATTATCAATTTATTAGAGTTTATTTAGCAATAGCTTATAGTATAATTATATTAATAAAAAACACCTATAAAAAGAAAATGGTAATAATATTCAAATAAATAAATAAAATTCAAAAAATATTCAAAATATTAAAAAAAGCTTTTACCTTAGTTTTTATTCTTCGATACTTTAATTTATTATTTTATATAATATTTAAAACCAATATATTAATATTTGTATTAGATTATATATTATCTCAATTATTTCTTAAAGAGATTTTAGAAATGCTGATTTAATAATAACATTCTATTATATTTTATTCAAAAAAATTAATTTCAATAAAACAATAATATTTTATTTACAATTAAGAGTTATTAATCATATATATTACTTTTATAAAATAATATTATTATATAATAGGCAGTTGATATATTATTATAATTATATTGAATTATAATATATTTTAATATTTTATAACAAAGAAAAGTCTAAATAATTAATAAATTAGATAAACTGAAGTTTTAGTAGTATATAATTTCGAAATAAAGTATAGAATAGGAAAGCTAAATCTTGCTAATAAATCATTATATTGTTTAAATTATGTAATGAATATGAAGGGTATCAATAATATATTGTCTATATTTCAAAATAAATTGAAAAACAGATTAATAATAATAGAATTGTTTTAAAATACTTCTATTGAAAAGATGGAGTTTTTATATAATATTATAGATCTTTTATAAAGGGAAGGGTATAATTTATTATTCTATGAATAGTTGTATTCACTAGTTGAAACTGATTATAAATAATTAATATTTTATTGAATAATTTATATTTTAGTAGAAAACAAAATAGTATTCGAATTAATATTTAAAATAATAAGATCTGTTTTATTATAGCTTTAGTAAAATAATAATTTTATGAAAAATAAAGAGTATTTGAATTAAAGATTGTATTCTATTGAAATCGTTTTATTTTGATAAATAGATATCAATAAACTTCTTATATATTATAGGAATATCTATATATTATTAAACTCCATTCTAAAAACAGAAATTCTGGAAGTTTATTATAATAATTCTATAAATAGATATTGGGGTATTACAAAGATATTTGAAGTCTTAAAATCAAAATACTTCTGGTCTTTAATAAAAAAAGATATTAAAAATTATATTTAGATATATATGATATATTAATAAATTATTATTAAAAGGTATAAATTATACAATAAATTATAAGCCTTTTTTATACTCTATAGTTTTTGAAAAGAAATAATTATAGATTTTATTATAGATTTATTTCTATTAAAATCAAGCAAATATATTTATAATATAATTCTAATAATTATAAATAGATTTATAAAATTTATTTAATATATCTTTATAATTAAATTGATTATATTATTAGAATTAATATAGATATTAATATAAAGTGTATTCAAAGATTTTAGAGTTTTAAAAAATATTATTTCAAATAGAGGATTATAATTCACAAGCAAATTTTGAAATAGTTTCCTATTTTATTTAAAAATATAATATAAGCTTTTAATAGTATTTTATTTATAAATCAATGATTAAACAGAAAAACAAAATTAAAATTTGATTTATTATATTAATTATTATATTAATTATTATCAAAACAATTGAATATTATTATTATTACTTATAGAATTCATATATAATATAATATAGTATAGTATTATAAATATTATTTTTTTTCAAGTAATATATAAGTTTCTATTTATTTTTAGTTATATCAATAAGAATATTGATATTATAGAGAGAGTTTTAGTTATATATAAACAAATCGTTTTATTTAATAAAGAAAAAGAGAAACTCAAAGAATTATAGTAAATAGTTATCAATTGTAAAACAAATAAAATAGAAAATATAATCTTATATCAATATAATATTAAAGATAAAGTAATATTGAATATTTAAAATATTAAATAATTTTGATTGAAAAAGAAATTTTCAGATAGATTTATAAGCCTTTTTTTAATAATAAATATAAAAACTAATAATTAAATATACAAATTTAAGTTATTATTAATCTATAGAATTCATAATATCTTTTATGTATTTCTATTAAAACTATAATATAAATAATTAGATGTTGTAAATCTATTATTATTGGAAGAAATAGATAATCATTTTAAATATAAAATAAAATGAATTATAATATATAAAAAAAGGGGAAGAGGTTTTCAATATTTAATTCAATAAAAGGATTATTAGTTAGTGGAAGATATATGAAAAGCTTTTTGCAATTTCAATAATATAAAAAAAGTATTAAAAGAATATAACAAAAAAGAAGAATTATTAATATAGAATTCAAAAAAAAAGAAAATTATAATATAATAGAATTCTATCTAATATCTAATGGCAAGCTATCTCTTTTTCAAAGTTGAATTTGCCTTTTTTTTCTTTATAATTGCTTACCTTAATAAAAACAGGGATACAATCTTTTAGATATTAATATATTATAAGTTATTATTAGGTGTACTAATTTCTATTATTGTTTTTTATATATCTTTAATATTAATTCATAAATCTCAGGATTAATATTAGTAGAATCCTTATTAAAATTAGATTTATAAGATTAATACTAAGCTTTTTATAATACTTTATCCTTTATAAAAGTTCTTTTTGAGTTAATATATAAATAATGCTAAGGAACTATTATTATATTAATACAACTAAAGAATTCTATAATAGAATTAGATCTTTAATATTATTACTTTAGAAAATTCAATAAAAAAAAAAGGATATTCAAAATCAATAGTATCTATTTTATTATTATTATATATTTCCTTTATAATTAACAAAATAATTTTATTTTTAATTATATTTATATTATTATTTTTGGAATTCTGAGAGTCTTTTTTTTTAATATCACTATTATACTAATTCAGCGATAATTGAGCGATTACAGTCTGCAGCCTTTTGAATTAATAACCAGAATTCTTATTAATCTAATAAAACTTCTTAAAAGAATTCATTTAATTATTAGATTTTTTTATATAAATCTTTCAATTGGAATGAGGAGTTTTCAAATCAAAAAACAAATCTTTTTTAAAGCTGGGAATATAATAGCTAGATATGAGTATATTATTGGAAATAAGTAATAGGGTTTTATATTGAATAGCCTAAGGAATCTTATAGATAAGAGGAGAAATAAAAAAAGTTGAATAATAAGATATAGTTAATAAATCAATAATAATCTTATAATATATTATATATAATATATTTCAAATATTACTTTTAAAACAAAATATAATAGTTATACACAAAAGGGCAATGGAAATTTAATAGAAAATCTAAGAGCTTTTATTATTTATCTTTTTATCTTTATTTTGATATTTGTTATCACTTAATTTGAAAGGGGAAAGAAATGTTTTAGGAGATTTGATTTTATATTTTTTATGTAATATATAATAAATACGAGAAAGAGAAATATCTAGTGTTTTATAAGCAACTTGAGAAAAAACAGAGCCTAGTGTTCCTATTATTATTAAAAGTATATTAGATTTTGTAGATACGGGTGTAGGAAATATAGGAACTGTAGGTATTATAAATACGAAAACCAGGGGTAATATAATTGAAATATTTATAAGGATTATATAAAAATATATTACAAAAGTAAGAAATTCATTTTTGTAATTTGAATTTATTAATGTAAAAGAGTAGAAGGTGGTAGGGTCATAGAGTAGTCCTTCGCATATACCACAGGAAAGTCACCGTAACGTGTCGCCTCAGACAGGGGAGAGGAGGGGGAGGCTCTACATAGCGCTTCACAAGACGTACTAGAAGTTTGGTGGGTGGGAACTGACTGCCCTTTCTAAACTACAAGGAAAAGGGCTATAAATACTAGCTACAGAAGTGGACCACGTGACCAGCACAAAGATTCGCTCACATTAAAAAGATAAGATTAGTGATAAATCCTAATATAATAGTATTCAAAGGAAGCAGAATATTCTATATTCCCAAAAAACGTTAACAAAATATATTCAAAATCTAAATAATGAGTAATTTATTATAGAATAATAAGAATCTATAAAGTGCTTTATTAAATTATTAAGTTAATTTAGTTTATTGATTATTAAAAGACTTAATTCCCCTATCAATTAAAACTTATAAATACTCCCTTGCTTAGCCTTCTTATACAAGAAAGCCTTTATACTCTTTATATATTGTTTCCTTTATTGAATTATAACATTATTATCTACTTTCTTTTCAACACTATTTTTAAGAATAGTATTGTAATATATATAGTTTTGATATATAAAATTAATATCAGGAATATATTAATCTGATATTAATATATAGAGCTTTTTTTGATAATAATAATAATTATAGAGAGTAAAAGAGTTATTTTCAAAATGACAAAATTCATTAATCAAAATATTAGCAATATGTTTAGAATAATATAAATAAATGGGAATAATTAAATCTAATAGATTGATAACAGAATGTAATGTAATAGATGGAATATTATCAGATAGGGGAGTAGTTATAATAAATTATATATTAATTAGAAAAGATATATTATCAAAATAATTATATTATTTAGAAAAAAGAGCTAGTTTTATAAAACATTTGATAATTTACTAATAAAATGGTAAGATATATAAAGAATATTATATTTATTATTTCAATTGTTTGTAGTGTAAAAGGTGTAGGAATTTCTTTTCTTTTATTTTTTGTAAAGGTATGGAAATACTTTTAATTTTATTTTTATAATAATCAGGATTTGTGGGCAATATGATAAAGAATCACCCCCTATTTTATGGAATATAAACAAATTATTTTTCGGGATACGAAATGTAAAGGGAGGAAGTTCTATCAAGATCATAAGATTATAAATTATATAAGATTATATGGTAAAAGATCTTCGAACTCTTTTCATATTATAAACTTCTTTATTTTAGAATATTTTATAAATCTTTTTCTTTTCCAAAATATTTCGAAGATCTAATCTCTAACTTCGAGCCCTTGTATTAAAGTCAATCTGTTGGATATAAAATTGTATACTTTCAATAGTTTTAGAGAAATAATGAAAAGTTTTATCCTAAAAATATATCTAAAGTTGATTTATTACTATTCTCTACTCTAATAGTATTACTATTTTCAATCCTTTAAATATTATAAATAATACTTCATTATAATCTATATAAATATATAAAAGAATAGATTTAATCAATTTTATAAAATAATATATAACTATTGTTTAATCCTTATATATTCACAAAATATTTTGAAGAATTGATTCGAAATAGTTATTAAAATCTTATATCATTTGTTTTTCGAATATAATAATTTTTGTTATTTAAAAATTAACTTTTAGATCTATATTAATAAAATTATATTAATTAAATAATCAATTTTTTAAAAGATTTCAATTCTCGAATTTTATAATAATTAAAGGATTACTATATAGTTGTACTAATATAATTTGCTTTTTAATATTTCCATCGATATAATTTCTTATTAATATTATTTATTATATAGCATTAAAAATATTTTTTAATACAAAATAGTTTTTTAATTTTATAATTTATAATCTAACATTAATCTTCCTTTTTTTAAAGAATAAAAATACTCTGATTCTAAATTTATTTTAAAAGGATTCTATAAATAATATAAATAGAATACTAATACTAATAATAATTAATATATTTCAAATATCTAATAATAATAATCTATTTAATCTAATATTCATAGAAATTCTTTTATTTATAAAGAATTATAGATTATTAAATTTTATAATATTATTAATCAAAACATTATATATAAATATTGCTAATTAATATTCTATTATTATTATTCTTGCTTTTTTTTCTTTATCTTTTTTAATCTATATCTTCAATTATCTTTTTTATTAGGTTATAATCTTTTATAATTCTTTCAATATATTTGAGTAAAGTAAGGAATCTCTTTGTTTTATAATAATTTGATTATTTATATTTTTTTATAAGTTAATTTAGTAATAATAATTAATAGTAATTAATAAATAAGAATATATTAAAATAAGAATTTCAAATTTGTTTATTTTGAATAATAAGAAACTTTTAATTTGATTTCTTTTTTGAAGATTTATATTAACTCTTTTCTTGAATTGAATTCGAAGATTCAAATAGTTTATTTTTTGAAAATTTATATTAACTATTTTCTTAAATCGAATTCAAAGGTTCGAATAATTTATTTCTTTCTTATTTTGGTTTATATTTACTTTTGATTATTTTTTTTGTTTAATAACTCCTTTTATATATACTTTTTTGATTATTATTTGTTTTGATTAAAAAGTTTTATTTCATTTAAAAAATAATAGATTGGATGATACCTTTGGTTTTATTAACTTTTATAATCTTATATTTCTAATAATTATTTTTTGTTAGCTTAATTTTATTATATAAAGTTTACAAATAGTTTAGGATTTGTTTAAATAATATTATAGATTATTATAATTTTTCTTTAAAAACAATTCCGATTTGTTTTGTAAATACTCTATATATAAACAACTTTTGTTTAATTCGAAAATAAATCAATAACTCTATAAGAATTACAAACTAGAAAGGAATTGTTTTAATAGTTTAATTATTGATAAAGATCTAAGAGGAAGTTGAAAGCAAGGCTTTCAACTTATACTTGAAAGGACTAGCTAAAATGGCTAGTATAGCCGGTCACGTGCAGAGAGGGTCTGTGCGCCCTCACAGATAAATCAAAAACTACTTTTAATTAATATATAATTATATTATATATTTCTTAAGTATATTATATAATATATTAGCTTTTTATTATTATTGATTTTCTAAGTTTATTATATATATTTTATATATCAAATGATTTTGATTTAATTAGATAAAGGTTTTCGTATTATTTCTTCTAATTAAAATAAATTATATTATTATATTATTAAATAATCAAACTATTATTGAATTTAAATAATATATTTAATATTAAAATTTATACTTTTTTATTATAAAACTTATATTTTTGAATTTAATTTATTTACAATCTACTAATACTTTATTAATTATAATAAGTGTATTATTTATTTATAATTCAATAATATTAAATACTATATTATTTTTAATTATATTTAAAAAATATAGATTATAGATTGATTATATTATTTTGAAAGTATTAATATAATACTTATAATAAATACTAAATCAATAATTACTTACTTTTAAAATATTATATAATAATTATATTATTTATAGAATAAAATCTTTTAGAATATTTATTTCTATTGGAAATTATATATAGAATTTTCGAATTAAATTCAATATTAATTATATATATATTTATATAATATTGCAAATATTTATAATTATTTTATTCTTAAAAAATATAATAATTATTATTAATATTATATATTGATTAATATATTATATAATAAATAATTATATTAAGATAATATTTCTTTTCTAATCTTTCAATATTTATATTATTAATCGAGATTTCGAAAATACTTTATCAATTCCTTTATTTTTAATTTTATTAATAAAATATAAATTGAAAATTCTAGTATTTATAAATATATTTTCAAGTTTTATAAATCAAAAGATATTATTTTCAATTAATTTATTAATTTCCTTTCATTTTGATTTGATAAATATTATTAATATTTGTATATTAATAAATACTATATAATATTTAATGTATTTATTATTATTTAGAAAATATATTATTAGTTGTTACAGGTCATTCGCTTAGCATGGGATGAGCTAAGCTGTATTAGGAATAGTATTAAAATAATATTATATTGGAAACTTGAGCTAATAAAATAAATAGAGTTATTATTATTAAATTGTATTATATATTCTTGTATATATATAAAAATAAGTACTAGAAAAAGATTTGAATATAGAGACTCAAGCTACTTATTTATACTTTTTCCTGCCCTTTATCCTCTAGACTTCGTAAAGAGGACACCTCGCTTATATAGAGATCATACTGACCAATCAAATTATCAGGATATTGAATATTCTTATCAATTTAGAGATCTATTCTATAATAATTAATAAAACACTTTCTATTATTATATAAAGAAATATTATATTTTTTAAATCTATATATATTTATATATCTAATCCCTTTTTATTAAAAATTTCCTAAAATTTCCTTTAAAATTACTCTTTTTGAATTCAAATATTGATTTTTGTATATACAATAATCTCTTTTATTTTCAATATATATTAATTAATAATTTATAAAATAATTAGAATCCTTAATTGAATCCTTTGAAGCTTGTTTTATATCTCTATAAAAACATTTAGGGTTAAATTCGTTAATTAATCCCTAATATATCGAGTTATATTATTGATGGTTGTACTTGTATACGAACTACTTAAGGTGTCCTATGCCCGCAGTCTAGGGGATATATAGATGGCGCAAGCCTATAATATATAAATGATATACTTGAAAATTCTGATTTTGTAATCGATTTTATTAATTGTCTTTATTGATTTGTAATCAATTTTTATAATAAAGAAAAAGAAAAAATAATATTATATAATATTACATCTGTTATTCCGTATTTGGACTAGTTTTTATATCATATTTTAATTTTTTCAAAATAATAAATTATTATTTTGAATAAAGAACTAATAAAGGATTTCTTTTTTAATAAAGAATTCTTTATTTTATTTTATAATAATATTCTTTTTTGTATAAAGAGAATAAAGAATATAAGAAACTTTTCTTATATTATTGAATTTTTCTTATATTATTAAATTTTTATTATTTTATTATAATAATCGAATTTTATTATTATAATTAGTTCCCTTAATATTATAATAATATTAAGTGATTTAATTAATATTTATTAAAAACAACAGTAATATCAATATTAATTAATAATATTACAAATCAGAAGTCTGATATTTAATTTCAAAAATAATGTAATTTTGAATTAAAATTAAAATTTCTTTAAAAAGGTATAAATTTTTATGTTAAAACAATATGATTTGATGTTTGTTTTTATATAAATAAAAATTATTAGTAATATAATAATAGTTTTTATTTATTAAGTATTGAAGCAATATAGTTTAATATTAATCAAAATCGAAAATAATTAGTAATATAATAATAACTTTTATATTCAATCTTAATCTATATATTATTCTTTAAGATAATATAATTTAAAATATAGAAATCTGTAATATTCATTCGAATTTAATAAAATCTTATATAACTATAATTTTATTAATTTTTAATAAAATTATATATATCAATTTATTTATTTAAATATTTATTTATTATTTATTGATATAATAAAACAAATTTTATAATCCCTTTGATTAGAAGAATACTTTGGAAATATAAGTGTAAATAAGTTAAATATATTATTAATTAATATAATTGATATATTTGATAAATTAATTAGATAATAGAAAGATTATTTTTTTAATATTAAAAAGAATGTAAATGCGAAAGAAATCAAAAAAATTTATAAATTCAAATTGTATAAATATTAATAATCTATATATTTTAATTAAAAGTTATAATTAGATTATTTTATAATATTTGAATACGTTATATAGAAGTATTTTCAAGCAATTAGTATATGTTTTTTATACAGATTTAAATATAAATTATATTTATATAGATTGTTTGTTATCAATTATATTATATATATAATTCAATTTGTATATATAGCTTTAATTAATATGATTTGATTAAGATATAGAGAGTAAATGAAATAGAAAATTATTGAGATATTTTTGAAAAAAGATTTTATATTTTAATTAAAGAATATACAATAAAGAATTGTAAATAAAAATCTATATATATTATTATAAGAATTTCAAATGTTTTATATTAATAATTGATTCAATTAATTCAAATCATTAGATTTTAATTAATATATTATATTGTAATAAATTATTTATTTATAGAGATTATTTTTCATCAATAAAGATAAAAGTATTGATATTAAATAAAAGATATTAAAATTAGAGGTATATTATTATTTTTTATATTCAAATAATTTTGAATCTAATATTTTATTAGAAATTAGTTTTACAAATTTAATTATATATAAGTTCTATAATTCAAAAAAACCTATATTTATTTAATTTGTTTAATTCAATTTTGATTTATAAAAAGGATTATTTGTTTGATAATTCGATTTTAATTAAGAACAATTTAGATTATCTTTTTAATAAATCAATCTATTATTATTATAAAAATAATATTATATTAAAAATAATAAAATCCTTACATAAAGAACAAAATAATTATATAGAAATCTATTTAATAATGATAATAATCTTAATAGAAATGAAAAAGAAAGAAAAGATAATAAAAATAAAAAAATAATTTTTTTTATAAAAAGATTATAATGGATATAATAAAGGTAAAGGAAAAAACAATAAAAAAGGAGGAGATAATAATAACTTGGAATATAATTATAGTATTTTAAAAGTTTTATTATAGAAAGTTATTAATATTACTTAATTATTAAAAAATCTTAAAATTTTTTATAAAAAAATTAATTCATATAATAAACAAAATAATAATTTTATTTACAAATACTTTATCTTTTTTAATAATTATTAATATGTCGATTTATCAAAAGGTTTATTATTTAAAATATTCTTTATTATATTTATTGAAATTATATTTGTTTTTTATTATACAAGTTTTAGAAATATATTAGATATAATATAGAAAATCTGATAATTAATAAAAATAATATTTAAAGATTTAAAATATAAATATAATTTTATATAATGATAAAAAAGTATTATATTAAAAAATGTAATAATAAAATTAGAAAATAATAGGAAATTAATATTTTATTATTTATAATCAATAATAATATAATTTTATTTTTTATATAAAGAATTCAGTTTAATAATGAAAACAAACGAATTGTTTTGTTAAAAGATTATCAATATATATATATTAATATAAATATATTTTCTAATTTGTTTTTGTTTTATTAGAAATATTTCAAATCTTTTTGAAGAATTTTGATTAATTATTATAATATAAAGATAAGTTTATTCTAATCAAATAATAATATTCTATATTAATTATAAATATTAATTGGAGGTTTACCTCCTTAATATTCTTATCGCCCGCGAGGTATTAGTACTGTATATATACGAAAAATTCGATTCGGAAACTATCGGTTTAAAATGAGTCGCAATCCTAGCCATTCGATTGGTTATAAATCTTTTATAATGTTCTTGGTAGTGGCTGATGGTTGCTATTGATTGTATATACAACTACAATTGTATTTCTATATATTAATCAATTTAAATTAGTTTATTTAAGTTAATATAAATTGAATAAATAAATAAAAGTAGTAATTATATATAAGAGATTAAAAGCTTTTAAATAATATATTTTTTATATTGCTAATTTCAAAATTAAGATTTTTATAAAAGATTGAAGTTAAAATAGTATAAATATAACTAAAGCTTATATAATCAATTAAAAGAGGTTTATATTAAATATAGCTAACCTAATATTAATAAAAATTATTTTAATATTATAGCTTTCATAATCCAATAGTATAATTAATGATCTAATGTAAAATGACTTATTAAAATCTAAATGAAATTAAAAAATCTGAATAAAAAAATCTGAATAAAATTAAAAAAAAAGTAATATAATAAGGTAAACCGACTTTGTTTGCAAACCTCAATAAAATTTCTTTTTTTAGATTTTTATAATTATAAATATAATTATATAATACTTTCTCAAAAAGCAAGGGGTTCGAGGGCTCGCAGGCCCCTGGTATTTACACTAATATCTTAGCATTATAGTATAGATATATTATAGCTCTAGCTTTTAGAATCTCAAGTAATATTATAATAGTGTAAATTATAATATTATATTATCTTTACTATCCTCATGGTGATACCAACACTTATATAAATACTATTGAAAGAACTAATCTCTTTTATATTTATTTAATCCTTTCAATAAAATTGTTTTTATATTAGAGTCATTCCTTTAAAGTGAATTCTCTTTGTTCATATAAAAACAAAAGCAAAAGCAAAAGCATATTTAGTATTTGTATTCTATCTAAAATATATATATAATCACTTCTCAAAAATCCTAATCAGTTCTACTAGTACTCTTTTATTTAATATTCATTTATTCTATTCTACTTTTCTTTTTAAAAAACAAACTAAATATTCAATCATTTCTTCTCCTTCTTTTTTATACTATATTCTTTTATATAGAATTTATTTAGAAATTAGCTCTGAATTCTATAGAATCCTGTTGTGACACTTTGCCTTAGAAGAACTGCGAGAACAGGGTACAATTTATCCTTAGAATCTATAACTATAAAATCGAGAGCAAAGCATTTATAAAATGCTTCTATATATTAACTATATATATATAATTGGGTGTATATACAAATATATATATAAACAATTGCAATTACAATTAAATACAATCTATAATATTACCCCCTCTTTTGAAAAAGCTTATCTTTAAGCTTTAAAATTACCTATTCTATATATATATATATTATTAATTTCAATAAGATATTATTAGTTATATTATAAAATAATATTATAAACAAATGTATATACAAATTTTTCTTTTTTATAATAAAAGGGTATATAAAAAATAAAAGAAATTATTCTATAATTTAATAACAATTGAATTCTTTATAGCATATAGATCTTTTCAATTCCCTTTTTTCTATTGAAACTTTTTTTAATTATTTACTCTTTTATTAATTTTTAATCAATATATTTATTATATCTTTAAAAAGATATAGTAATAAGAGCAAATTATTATGAATATAGATAAAATAATGAGAAATAATATATATAATAATAAATTGTTTACTACACTTTCTGTTTATTTTAACTAAATTTATAATCTATTTTTTCAATACTAATCGATTATTACTAAATACAACAATATAACAAAAATAAATTATATCTTTATCAGATTTTAATAAAATTAACCTTATTAAAATAACTTAATCTAAAAAAAGATTTAAAATATTACATTTCAAAAAAAAACTTTCAATCATTTTAACTCAAAAAAATATAAATCGTTGAATAAACAAAACAATAAAATAAAATAAAAATTGAAATAATAATATCAACTAACTTTAATTCAAATAAAAATTAATCTATCAACTATATAAATACAAAAAAAAAACTAAATACAAACTTATCTCCATTATTATTCAAACTATAATTAACCATCGTTTTATGTTATATTTTATTATTATCTTTTCTCTTTTTATTATCATTTTTAATTAAAGATTTGATTAATATTTTGATTTAAATTATCTAATTTTTATTATTATACTTTATTCGATTATAACTATTACTATTTACAAAAACTATTTTTCTAATCTTTTTTAAATTTATTAATTTAAAAAAACCTTTTTTATTATTTTTAATTTAGGAATGTAATAAAATTCGATTGCTTTTCAATTATTTATAAAATTATGATTTCTTTATTAATTCAATAAATAAAAAAAGTTTTTTTATTTTTTTTATTTATATATTGATTATTATTTATAAAATCATAATTATCCTTTCTATTCTTATAAAAGCAAATCTATTCAAGTAAATATATAGGGGGGTTTAATAGAAAAGGATTTCATAAATGAAAATTGTAAAGAAAATATAGAATAATTTTGAAATCAAAAATAAGATATTAAATAATATTATTATTAGTATTTAATTATAATACTTTGTATTTAAGCTATTAATATATTTTCTTAATAACTAAAATATACTCTATTTCCTATTTAATATCATTAATAATATTAATTAAAAATAATAGTTTGAATAATTTTTTGAAAAATGGATTGTTTATTATTTTATAGAATTTGCTAAATGAAAATATAAAATGAATTTTTATAATAAATAATAAATCTAATCAAAAGAAATCTTTGATCTAATTAATAATCTTGAATTGATTTTGAATAAAATAATTCAGTTTTTTAAAAAATTATTGTACTGGAAAATCTCTTATATTAAACTATATATAATCTCCTACATCGAAATCAATTAAATAATAATACAAATTAACCAATCAAAACATTTTCTCTTATATTTATAAAATATTTTCTTTTACTTAATCGAATATTAATTTATTATATTTAATATACTCTCTAATATCCATTATATTCAAATTATTAATAAATATAATATTATTAGATTTTCAATCTCAAAGATTACAGAGTAAATAATTGTATAAAGTTTTGTATAGAATTTAATTACCTAATGATTTATAAGAAAGTATAAATTAAGTGTAATTTATTATTGATAGAAATTCAAATTAATTATTTTAATAATAACTTATAAAGGGTTATAAATACTATTAAAAAATATTAATTATAAATCTTAATCTGATTATCAATTTATAAGTAATAAATGATAAACAGTTTAATTTATATTTCTAAAATATTATTGAATTCTTATTAAAACTTTGATATAAATTGAAAACTATAATTAGAGATTATAGATTTGAATAAACTATAGTATTTATATATATACAGTACTAGGGCACAGATAGTTGTCGGACGCTAAAATCACACCAAAAATAATCATTTTGTTCTATTTATATAAATAAAAAAGAAATATTTAAAATCATTAAAATTATTTAGAATTTGAAATATGTTTTTATTATATAATAAAAACTTAGAATTAATAATTTTTATAATTCTAAAATCTTAGGATATTATTATTTATAAGATTGAAATTGAATTCAAAAAAAGTTCTTAATTTTCGCTTATTTTACTAGTAAATTTCGATACCTTTAATTTATATCAACTTTCTATATAGATTTTATAATCAAAAAAAATCCTAAAAATAAATCATATTTTTATTATTAAATTTTAATTGAAAATAAATAGAAAAATAGAAAATATATTTAATTAAATCTATATTATTATCAAAAAATATATAGATAATCTATATAAGTTTTGGTGTGATTTTAGCATCCGACAACTATCTGTGCCCGGTTACTGTAATATAGATTCAAATAAATTTAATCTTTTAAATTAATTGATTTATAATAGGGTATTAAGATTGTTTGTTTAATTAATCAATCAATAATAACAAATATATTATTATAATTGTATTTATCTTTATTAAAATTATAATAATCTATAATAATATATTACTATATTTATATAGAAATAAAGAATAAATAAAACAGATTAGGAATATAATCTTTTAGAATAAAGCTATATTTATATTTATAATAGTTTTATATATATTGATTAATAGTTTCAATTATATTCTTCTAATAATATATTTTATCAAAAAAGAATAGATATTTTTTATATCAAAGTATATAATAGAAATTAAATTATAAATTTTGTAAATCAAATAGATTTATAAATTATTAATATTTAATATATATAAACAATTATTATAAAATAATAATCCTTTTTCAAAAATAAAATACTTATACAATCTAATTGCTTCATTATATAAAATTTCTAAACTCAAATAGAATCTATTTTCTTCAATAATATAATTGATTATATCAAAAAGTAGAAATATTATATTAATATTGTAACACTTTATCTTAAAAGAACTACGAGAATAGGGTACAATTTATTCTTAGAATCTATAATTATAAAATCAGAAGTAAAGTATTTATAGAGCATTTCTATATATTAATTATATATATATAATCGAATATATATATAAATGTATATATAAACAATTACAATTGCAATTGAGTATAATTTGTAATATTACTTTTCCTTTCGAAAAAGTTTATCTTCAAACTTCAAAATTATTTATTCTATATATATATTATCGATTCTAATCAGGTATTTATTATTTATATTATAGAATAACATTATAAACAAATATATATACAATTTTTTTTTTATAATAAAAAAGCATATAAAAAACAAAGAAAATTGTTTTATAGTTTAGTAATAATCAAATCCTTTGTAATATATAAAAAAAATTAATTTCCTTTTTTCTATTAAAACTTTTTTTAATTATTTATTTTTTTATTAGTTTTTAATTAATATATTTATTATACTTTCAAAAAGATGTGGTAACAAGAGCAAATGATTATTAATATAGGTAAAGCAATAGAAAGCGATATATATAGTAATGAATTATTTATTATTCTTTTTATTTGCTTTGATTAATATACTTTTTTTATAGCTTGTAGTAAAGAGAGTAACTACTTTCTTTATTATATAAAGCAAATATTCAATTAAAAAGGAATTGAAGAATAGTGAGTATAGTAGTAATATTGAAAAAAAGGATAGTTGTAGGGGTAATGATTTCAGTTGAAAAGAGGTATATAAGTAAATTTTTCTTTATTTATTTTTAATATATAATGGATTTGTAGAAGCAAGTCAAGTTTTTTTGTACTCATGTATTATGTAATCATATATTTCTATAATTATAGCAAATTTATCAATTGGTATATATAAGGTTCCCTCTGATTGGTTATAAATAATATACAAAACTTTCTATTGATTGAAATTTAATTTTTTTAATCAGGTTATTCGATTAGTTATTAATCTTTTGTAATATTCTTAGCATTATAACTGAATTAATAATAGAATCTTTTGAATCAATTTATTTAAATTAATATAAATTGAATAAAAAAGAAAAAAAGTGGTAACCATATATAAAAGATTAAAAGCTTTCAAATAATATATTTTTTATATTGTTAGCTTCAAAACTAAGGTTTTTAGAAAAGATTAAAGTTGAAATAGTATAAATATAATTAAAGTTTATATAATCAATTAAAAGAGGTTTATATTAAATGTAGCTGAATTAATATTAATAAAAATTATTTTAATATTAATAGTCGGCTCTTATAAGCGGCCTCCTAGTTCCTAGTCGGGGAAAGCGGTTGTCCCCGGAAAGCGATTGTCCCCGAAAAACTTCGAAAATATTATAATAATTGAATTATATCAACTACAACCTTTATAATTTGTATTATTATTAATGAAATATTGATTCTTATTATTTTTTCATTATACCTTCTATGCTAGATAATATTAAAATCAGATATGATGAAGCTATTCAATATTGTTTGGATTATTTATAAGAATTTATTTATATTGCTATACAAATTTAGAAGTTCTATAATTATTACAAACGATTTAAAAAAGCTATATAATATAATTACAATAAACTAATTAAAGGAATTCCTTTTTTTGCTAATAGAAATCAAAATAGAGTATTGATTGAAGTATAAGGAGTGTATATCAAGATTCTGATTTGTAATCTATTGAAATGCAATATTGCTTTTATTTATAAATTTGTTTTTAATACAATTATATATCTCAAATACACCAAAAATCTAAAAACAATAGATTCTATGAAATAATGATTTAAAAGTTATTAGAAAAAGATGAAGCTATATACTATTATTACAAATCCTTTTGTGAAATAATATATTTAAGTATAAAAAGAAAAAAACATTTTAGAATAATTTAAAAGCTATTAAGAATACCTCAAATTATTCAATATTATAAAAAAAACATAAATTATAAATTTCAATAAAATAGAATTTAGAACTGGATGTATATATAAATAGAAAATACTAGTTTTAGATAATATTCTTAAAATGAATATATTTTGAATATACATTTATATAAATAAATATTAATTAAATAGTTTTATTCTATTAATTCTGAAAATCGATATTCTATTATTATATTCGAAATTATTAATATTATTAGCAATCCTTCTCTACCTTCTTTGATTATAATAAAAAGGAAAGATTTAATATAGAATTAATTTCAAGTGTTTTTACAAAAAGATATACAAATTATTCTATTTATATTAGATTTTATTACAAATAAGATAGCTATTACCTTCTTAAAGTATTATATCAAGAACTCTGATTTTGGTTTTATAATAAAATGGAAAATCCTTTTTATAGATAATTATAGTTTATATCTTCAACCAGAATTTTTAAAATTAGCAAATAAAAATTATATTCGATTATTCTGTTTCCTTTTATATTTCATATATTATATATAGTTTTTTGATATAAATATATTCAGAATCTATAAATACTATTATTAGTTAATTATTTAGAAAATATTGATAAAATTTATTATTGAATATAATATAATATATTTCTTATAAGATTTAATAAATATTTATTATAAAACGTTTATCTCAAATAATATAAAATCGATATAAAAAAACTTTGAATTATACCCTATTAAATCAGAATTCTATATTACTAATATTAGAAAGTTTAATTATTTTTATAAATCTCTATTAATCATTGAAAATAAACTTGAATTCCCTCTTTATACTATACCAGTTCAATTGATGGAAATAGCTTTGAATTTAGATTACTAATATTAAAAGATTTAGAAAATCAGTCTATTATAGAATGATTTTATTCGAATAGATGAATTCGAAACTTTTATTAATAATATATAAAATATATAAATCGATATTATAATAATTGAAATAGAGATAGCTTTTTATTATAAGAAAAGATAACAAGATTTCGAAACTAGTTTAATATTTAAATAATGTTTTGTAGTTTCTATTGCAAATACCTCAAAAGGATTAATTACTGAAGATGCAAATAAACTTCAAAAGAAACAAGATAATAAATTAAATAATATTATTAATAGAAAATAGTATACTACATTTTTAGTTATATAAAGAATTGAATGTAATAAAGTATTAGAAAAAAATAAAAAGGTTAGAAAAGAAGAATAATTAAGAATAAAGGAATTAAAAGATTATTAAAAACAGAATACCCTAATACCTTACCATCTAATTATTCCAATAGTAGATTTAAAAATCAAATAGAAATATATAAATATTATATAAATAGAATTAAAAGAGGAAAAGAAATGAATAAAAGATTTGAAGGATTTAAAGAAAAAAAAAGCTTTTAGAACGAATAGGAATATTAATAATAATGATAATAATAAAAGTAATAAGATTATATTTATAATTGATATTAAAAATGATATAAAATTAGGATTATAATAAGATTATATTCCTTTTATATTTATAAAGGGTTCTTAAAAAAGAGGAAATGGAAATAATGAATTTACTTATTTCAATAATAATAATGATAGTAAAGTTAATCTATATTCTTTTGAATAAAATATTATTGAAAAAATATATATCCTATTTATAATAATCTTTAAAAAATATTAATAATAATATTCGATTAGAATTTGATTAATAAACTAATTTCTAAAAAGTATATATACTATATTTTCGAAGTTTTTCGAGGACAACCGCTTTCCGGGGACAACCGCTTTCCCCGACTAGGAACTAGGAGGCCGCTTATAAGAGCCGACTATTATATCTTTCGTAGTTCAATAATATAATTAATAATCTAATAGGAAGTAACCCACTAAAATCTGAATAAAATTAAAAAATCTAAATAAAATTAAAAATCTAAAAAAAAAAAAAAATCTAAAAAAAAAAGATAAACCGACTTTGCCTATAAGCTTTCAATAAAATATCTTTTTTAGATTTTTATAATTATAAATATAATTATATAATACTTTCTCAAAAAGCAAAGGGTTCGGAGACTCACAGACTTCTAATAATATAATAGATTGTATATAAAAAGAAAATTATTCAAAAAAGATTTTATATTAAAATTTGAATATTAATACACTTTTTTTCAAAAATCCTAAAATAAATTAAAAATTATAATAATATTAATAATAATAGATGCTTTCTAATGATATAATATCTTTTATAATAAAATTATAGTTTATATTGTTTTATATAATACAATTTTTCTTTTCAAAATTTCTATGAATATATTATACAAATTATAAAAAAAAAAGTTTGTTTCAAATAAAAATCTATTTTTAGGATTTATATTAAATATTCTTTATAAACCTTAATAAAATAACTACAATTCTTTATATAAATAAATCATTATTATTTATAATTAAATCTTGAGTGTAGCAAGGATTGGGAGTTTGAGGATTGACTTTTATAAAGATTAAAGAAATAAGAGAAAAAGCTTCTATGAATCCACAGTCTGAAAAATTCTTTTTCCCCGACGGCTAGTTAGTTTATTTAGTAAATACAATTATAATTATTAAGAATAATATATTTAGAAATAAAATCAATCTTCGATATATATAATAAATGTATTCATTTTATCGCTTTTCAAAATAAAATTTAAAAAATGAATATAATCTTTTAATCAATTATATAAACAATTATAAATAAAAATTTACTAATAAATTGATTTTAATAGTACAGCATTTTCGCAATATTGAAAATAATAGAGAAGAGATAACTAGGGAGGAAATTATAAAAGCTTTATGTTAAAATCAATCTAATTATATATTTGAATGTAAGCCTTATTATTAGAATATTAATATATTTGAATTATTTAATAAGAGGTTATCAAAGAAAATAATATTTCCGTGGGAATAATATATTCAGAAGAATGATTAGATTTATATCGATTATATTCACAATTATATATTTGGAAATAGCGATAGTATATACTATTATATCTCTAGTCAAATTTTTAATTAAATTTGTTATTTGCTTTATTTAACCATGAAATATAAATATAAATATTTATTTAAAGAACAAATTTATAATCTATTTCTTTAATATTAATCGATTATTATTAAATATAATTATATAATAAAGATAAATTATAATTTTGCCGGATTTTAATAAAATTAACCTTATTGAAATAATTTAATGTTTAAAAAAATCTAAAATATTATATTTCGAAAAAAATACTCCTAATTATTTTAGTTTAAAAGAATATAGATTATTAAATAAATGAAATAATAAAATGAGAAGAAAAATGAAAATAACAGTATTAATTGGTTTTGATTTAAATAAAAGCTGATTTATCAACTATATGGGCATAAATAAAGAAAATTGAATATAAATTTGTTTCTATTATTATTTAGGTTGCAGTTAATTATTGTTTTGGTTTTTGTTTTATTATTATTCATTTTCTTTTTTTTTAGAAGTTTTAATTAATACTTTGATTTAAACTATTTAATTTTTACTATCATACCTTATTTAATTATAATCATTATTATCTATAAAGATTATTTTTCTAATCTTTTTTAAATTTATTAGATTGGGGAAAAACTTTTTTATTTGTTTTTAACTTGAGAATATAGTTTTATTTGATTACTTTTTTAATTGTTTATAAGATTATAATTTCTTTATTAATTCAATAAATAAAAAAAGTTTTTTTATTTTTTTAATTTATATATTGATTATTATTTATAAAATTGTAATCATCTTTTTCACTCTTATAGAGGCGAATCCATTTAAATAAATATAAGAGTTTAGGCCCCGGCTTATCGCACACTAAGCGAAAACACACCAAAAAGCCTCATTTCTTCAACTTTTGAATTATATATTATTCCAATTAATCTTTAAATCAGATTTATAAAATTTATTCTGATAATAAATAATTAATGAAATTATATAAAAAAATGAGTGAATTATTTTTAATAATTTTCTTAATAAAATTGTGGGTATTTAAAGTTGGAATTCCTGAAATTTTCAAAAAAATCGATTTTTTTATATGGGAAAAACATTATATATTAAAAAATTTGAAAATTTCCAACTTTAAATACTTATAACTTTATTCAAAAAATTATTAAAAATATTTCACTCATTTTTTCAGAAATTAATTATAAATATTATTTAAATAATCAATTTTCAAATTATATCTTCCATTCATTAAAGAATTATAAAAATAATTGATTTATATAGGAAAACAACATTTTTGCAGGGATTTTGTCACGAAATAGGGTGGTGTGCGATAAGCCGAGGCCTAAACTCTTACAAAAGGGCTTAGTAGAAAGAGATTTCGCAGATAGAAGTTGTAAAGGAAATACGAAACAATTTTGAGATTAAAAGTGGAGTATTAGATAAGATTGTTATTAGTATTTAGTTATAATACTTTGTATTTAAATTATTAGCGTATTTTTTTGATAGTTAGGATACGATTTATTTTCTATTCAATATTACCAGTAATATTAATCGGAGATAATAGTTCGAATATTTATTTGAAAAGTGGATTGTTTGCTGTTTTGTAGAGTTTGCTGAATAAAAACACGGGGTGAATTTTTATTATAAATAATAAATTTAATTGAAAGAAATTTCTAATCCAATCAATAATCTAGAATCAGTTTTGAATAAAGTAATTTAATTTCTTGGAAAATTGTTATATTAGAAAATCTCTTATATTGAGTTATATATAATCTCATATATTGAAATCGATTGAATAATAATATAAATTCATTAATCGAAATATCTTTTCTTATATTTATAAAATATTTTCTTTTATTCAATCGAATATTAATTTATTATATTTAATATATTTTCTAATATTCGTTATATTTAGATTATTGATAAATATAATATTATTAGATTTCTAATTTTAGAAATTATAGAATAAATAGCTATATAAAGTTTTATATAGAATTTAATTATTTAATGATTTATAAAAAAATATAAATTGGATATAATCTATTATTCATAAGAATTCGAATTAATTATTTTAATAATAGTTTATAAAGAATTGCAAATATTATTAAAGATATTAATTATAAATCTTAATTTGATTATTAGTTTATAGATAATAAATGATAAATAGCTTAATTTGTATTTCTAAAATATTATTGAGTTCTTATTAAAATTTTGATATGAATTAGAGATTATAATTAGAGATTATAGATTCGAATAGATTGTAATATCTATATATATAATATAGGTATAATTAGATTTGATTTCTTGAATCGATTGACTTATAATAAAATATTGAAATTGTTTATTTAATCAATCAATTGATAATAATGAATATATTATTGTAATTGTATTTATTTTTATTGAAATTATAGTAATTTACAATAATATATTACTATATTTGTATAGAAATAAGAAGTAAATAGAAAAGATTGAGAATATAACTTTTTGGAATAAAGCTATACTTACATTTGTAATAGTTTTGTATATATTGATTGATAATTACAATTATATTTTTCTAATAATATTGTTTTACTAAAAGAAAATATGTCTTTTTTATATCAAGATATATAAT
Source organism: Botryotinia globosa (assembly GCA_014898425.1). Lineage (NCBI taxonomy): Eukaryota > Fungi > Ascomycota > Leotiomycetes > Helotiales > Sclerotiniaceae > Botryotinia > Botryotinia globosa. The sequence goes on from RCSZ01000002.1 coordinate 1,347,522, forward strand.
AAAAATTGAGTTATAAACTTTGCGAATTAAGTAAATTCGTAAATTATTAGTATTCGGTATATATAAATAATCATTATAAAGTAATAATCCTTTTTCAAGAATAAAATATTTATATGATTTGATTGTTTAATTATATAAAGTTTTTAAATTTGAATAGATTTTTTTTTTTAATAATATAATTAATTATATCAAAAAATAGAGATATTATATTGATATCAAAATTTGCGATTATATTTGGTTTTATTAGAGGGATTTGTATATAATTTTAGTATTAATCTAATTATTTTTTATAAATTGTTACAAGCGATTTTTTTTTAATATTATTTTATTAATTCAACTTATTAGTATAACATATCAATGTATTTGTAAATAAATTGATCTTTTTAGAATAATATATAATAATAAAATTATAATTGGTTAGTAATTTTGTTTAGCATATTTATTAAATATTTAATTATTTAATTGATATAAAGTACTCAAATGTTTTATAATCAGTATATACTTTAATTTGATATAATAATCCAACAAATTTGATTTTCTAATCATCTAAGGATTTGATAATTGCAAACATTTCTTTATTGTAAATTTTATAATTCAATTCAATAGTAATTATTGTTTTTGAAAAATAAATAATTAATAATTATTTATTGCTATATCTTTGAGAAAGTATATTAATGATTATATTATTAAATATATTGATTTCTAATATATAGAATAATATATAATTATAATATTATAGAAAAAGGATAGAGATAAATCTATTTTTAAATATTTTGAATATAATTTAATAGATTTCGTTGAAATGGAATTTGATATTTGTTTTTATAAATTTATAAAGAAGTTTTACTATTATACTATAATATTTAATAAACTAGTAATAAAAGTTATAAAATTGTAAAAACAATTAAATATTTTTTATAATAATAGGGTAAATCTAAATAGTAATTACTTTAATCTTTTCTGAATCGATTTATATGTTTTTTATAAAGATAATAAAATTTAAATATTTGATATATTTGATATTAAAGTCGTATTTTTTGAAATCTGTTTGAAGACTAACAGATTCAAATTGTTTAAAAATATATTTGATATATTCCTTGTATTTATCTTCGTTTTTAGAATATATAAAAATATTATTTAAATAAATTGTATAAAAGTTGTTTAAATAATCAAATAAAATATTGTTTATATATTATACGATATATTATTGATAAATTGCAAAGTTATTTATCAATTTAAAAGGTAGAACTTTGTATTTATAGAAATTATATTAAATATAGAAAATAATGTATTTTTTAAAAACAGGATTTATATAGATATAATAAAATATTTATCGAATATTCAATTTGATATATATTTTTGTATTAATAAATTATATAAGTATTTTATTAATAAGAAATAAAAAATACTTGTCTTTATATATTAAAGAATTGAATAATCGAAAGTGTATATAAAATTATAAGTTTTTATTCGGCTTTTTTATAAAGAGAATTAATACTATGAATGAGGCCTGGCTAGATTTTATAAATCCTTTAACAAAGTTTTCGATAATATATTTTTTAATAATTTTCAGTTATTTGAGTGATATTTTATATAAAAAGCTATATTTAAAAACTTTTTTACTTTTTTTTTCTAATATAATCTTATAATTATATAATCGAAAAGAAGGTAGAATATCGAATTCATATTTGAAAAACATTCAATAGTATTATTTGTATAATGGGAATATGAGTAGCTTGATTTCAATATTTAAAATGATGTAATTGAGTATAGTTATAGTTGCTAATTCGAAACTTTTTAGAGTGGTAATTATAATAGAAAGGTGATGTTTTTTTTTGATGGGAATAATGAAATGATATAATATAATTGATTTCTTTACAAGTTATTGTAAAAATCTTATAATTCTTATTCTTTTTATAAGTGAATTAGAATTGTATTGATTTGAGTATATAGATATCGAATATATTAAAGATATAGAAAGATAAAGATTTGTATATAGCTTGAATAGAGATTTTAAAGAGAACAAATTTCTTTTCTAGATTTATTGAAATTTGAATTTCAATAAACATCAAAAACATTTCTTTAATATCTTGAAAAAGAATAAAGAATAATAAAATCATTACTATACTTTATCAATCGTTATCTAGTTTATAATACATTTCATCTAATCAAGTATTTCAATCATTAATATTTTACTATCTCAAATAATTGATTCTAAAAGTTTATAGACTATTTCTAATTAATAATATATTTTTTAATAAAGAAATAATAGAAGAATATTTTATAAACTAATCGAAATATTAATTGAAACAATTTAGTTTAATTTAAGCCTCTACTATCTATATATAATCTAAAATTATATTATATAAATCTAATTTGATAATAAAAAATAATATATATAATTATTATTTAATATCGATTATAAAATTAAGAAATATATAATAAATAATAGTTTTGTTTTTTGTATTATTAAGTCAACCATCCTACTTTCGGGCCACCCCTGTTTCGGGCCACCCTTTTACACCAAAAATCACTTTTTTAATCTATTCATATCTCTATCAATATTGAATATAATTCAATAAAAATTTAAATATATATAATTCAAATCATTTTGAATCTGTTTTGAAATTTTTAGATTTTTAGAATATTTCTGGATCGATTTCTAAAGCTTCAAAATATCGATTTTTAATTACATATAAATTACATACAAATCTAAAATTTCATAAAATCTATAATAACTTTTAAGGAAAAATAGTTAAAAATAAATTATAAATTTTTATTATAAATTTATAAAAGATTTAATCTAAAAAGTCTTAAAAAATGAAAAATTTCTTATAAATAAATATTTAAAAGGGTACCCTTAAAATTGCAGGGATTATTTATACTACTCTTAACTCACTATATATTATATCTCTATATTTATTCATTTTTTTGAATTTTTTTTTGAATTTCTATATAGATTCAGATTTGAATTTTTCAAAAACATATATAATTTTCTTTTAATAATTATTGTTAAAAAGTTATTAAAGATTTTATAAAATTTTAAATTTGTATATGATTTATATGTAAATTAAAAATCGATATTTTGAAGCTCTAAAAATCGATCCAGAAAAATCCTAAAATTCTAAAAAATTTAATATAAGCTTAGAATAGCTTAAATTATATAAATCTAAATTTTTATCAAATTATATTGATTATTAATAGAGATATGAATAGGTCAAAAAAGTGATTTTTGGTGTAAAAGGGTGGCCCGAAAGAGGGGTGGCCCGAAAGTAGAGTGGTCGACTTATAACTTTTGACTTTAATAGTAATACTAAACAATAAAATACAAAGTTTAAATATAGGAAATAATAATAAAAAGAATATCTTATCGATAAAAGCATAATCATTTACTTCAAAATTAATAAAAAATCGAGTATTATAAAAATATTCATTCTTTGAGAGTAAATAAGATAAAATTATAAAATCATTTTCTATTAGTTTTATTAAATCAAGAAATCTTATATCCCGAATTACATTTAAATAGAAACTTTTATCTAAATATTTTGATTTAAATATTAATTTTCTATATTTATAATAAAATCAACAACTTTAATTTAAATCTCTAAATTTAAATTCTTTTTAATATCTTCCTCAATATTATTAAAATCTTTAATTTCTTTAATTTCCTAGATTTCTATTATAACATTAAAGTTGTTTATATAAGAAGTAATATTACAATTAGTTTTTATAATTAAGGATATAAAACTATAATTAAAACTATTTCCTAAAATTAGAATATTATTTAGTTTAAAGATTTCTATATAACCAATAGAAATATAAGAAATAAATTAGAAGCAAATCTGAGTAAATAAGGTTATATTAGTATATATTCAAATTATACTTCTGAATACATTTTAAATAAAAATAATAATATTAACTTTTTTAATTGATATTTTTTTATTTAATTAATAGCAATTACATTCTCGAATAGTAACCTTGAGTTTATCAATTTCTATAAATTTATCAACTAGTTTTTTAATAATATTATAATTCTTTATATATAAACTAATTGTTTATTAAAGAAAATCAAATATCTTTTTTTTCAATTTATAAAAAAGAATCTGATTATTTATAATTTCTATTTGTATAATAAGCAATTAGAATTTTTAATATTATACTACAAAATTACCTCTTTGAATATTATTAGATATAATCCAATATTCATATTCAATTTATATATAATCGATTTCTACAGAGTTTTTATATATTATTATAAATTTGTTAATTAATTAGAATCTTATTAAATAAAGGATTTGGATATATAAAGAATACAAATATTCTTAAATTTCCCCTTCCATTTAATCTACTATATAAAATCAATATTATAATTCTATAACAAATAATATTATATATAACTCGAATCACTCTATCACTAATAATTACTATAAATTTACTTTTAATTTTACATTATTTTTGAATTTGAATAAAAGATTAATAAATTTTGAAATATACAATCTTTCTATAAAGATAATATTAAAATAAAAATAGAATATTCAATAAAACAACAAATTATAATTAAATACAATTTCTAGCAAATAAAGATTACCCTCAAAAAAAAAGAGATTATTACAAAAATTAACTCTATAAACAAATCTTTTTCTTATTTTTCTTTTTTCCAAAAATAAAAGATATCCTTTCAATAAAAACAATAAAAATATTAGAAATCCAGATTTCGTAATTCTTAGAAAAATCTATATAATATTATTATCACTATATAAACAAATAAAACAAATAAACAATATTATAACTATATTATAATAATTTTGATTAAAACTTTACAATTTCGTTCTACAATACTTCTACTATTAATACTTACTCCTTATAACCTTAAAAAACTAACTCTAGATTACTACCTTTAATTGAAAAATTATTTCTGTACTTTTTACTCTTTTCATATCTATCTATATTTACACCAAAACTATAAAAAATATCATTATTATCCCTTTGAAATTGATTATCATTAAATATAGAAACTCAATCAACAAATAAACAATATAAACTTTTCAAAACAAATAATTCACAATTCAAATCAAATAATATAAAAAATATAATAGCAATACTTATAACTCTATATATTTGAAAAAATGTCTTCATCAAATCTTAATTGAAATAGATTTTTTTTTTCTATAAATAATATCAATATACAATTCATTCAAAAAGATATTATAAATATAAAATATTATTTGAATAACCACTCAATGACTATACAATTATATAAAAAGTTATAAATAATAAAACACTTTATCTTAAAAAAACTATAAAAACAAAATACAATTTATCCTTAGAATCTACAACTACAAAATCAAAAACAAAACATTTATAAAACATTTCTATATACTAACTATATATATATAATCAAGTATATATATAAATATACACATAAGCAATTGTAATTACGATTGAATGCGATCCGTAACAAATATTAAGATTTACAATTATATCTAATTCTTATTAAAAAAATTAAATATAATCCTAATATCGATCTGATTGTCTTTTATAAACTATTATAAACAATTCTTCTTTTTAATACTATTCTATTAATCTAATTTATTAATATAATATATCAATACATTTACAAATAAATTATTCTTTTCAAAATAATATATAATAATAAAATTATAATTAACTAATAATTCTATTCAATATACTTATTAAATATTCAATTATTTAATTGATATAAAATATTCAAATATTTTTTAATTAATATATACTTTAATTTGATATAATAATCTAATAAATTCGGTTTTTTCATAATCTAAAGATTTAATAATTACAAGTATTTTTTTATTATAAATTTTATAATTCAATTTAATAATTATTATTATTTTCGAAAAATAAATAATTAATAATTATTCATTATTATATTTTTGAAAAAATATATTAGCAATTATATTATCGAATATATCAGTTTCTAATATATAGAATAATATATAATTGTAATATTATTAAAAAAAGCAAAGATGAATTTATTTTTAAATATATTGAATACAATTTGATAGATTTCATTGAAATAGAATTTGATATTTGTTTTTTTAAATTTATAAAAAGGTTTTATTATTATATTATAATTCTTAATAAATTAATAATAAAAGTTATAAAAATCTAAAAACAATTAGATACCTTTTATAATAATAGAATAAATCTAAATCATAATTATTTCAATTTTCTTTAAATCAATTTATATACCTTTTATAAAAATAATTAAATCTAAATATTTCATATATTTGATATTAAATTTGTATTTTTTAAAATTTATTTAGAAATTAATAGATTCAAATTATTCAAGGATATATTTGATATATTCCTTATATTTATTTTCATTTTCAAAATATATAAGAATATTATTTAAATAGATTATATAAAAATCATTTAAATAATTAAATAGAATATTACTTATATATTATTAATAAATTACAAAACTATTTGTTAATTCAAAAGATAAAACTTTATATTTATAGAAATTATATTGAATATAGAAGATAATATATTCTTTAAAAACAAAATCTATACAAATATAATAAAATATTTATTAAATATTCAATCCGGTATATATCCCTATATTAATAAATCATATAAGTGTTTTATTAGTAAAAAATAAAGAGTATTTATCTTTATATATTAAAGAATTGAATAATCGAAAGTTTATATAGAACTATAAACTTTCATTTAATTTTTTTATAAAGAAAATCGATATTATAAATAAAGTTTAATTGAATTTTATAAATCCTTTGATTAAATTCTTAGTAATATATTCTTTAACGATTTTCAACTATTTGAATAATATTTTATATAAAAGATTATATTTGAGAGCTTTCTTATCTTTTCCTTTTAATATAATTTTATAATTATATAATCAGAAGGGAAATAGAATATTAAATTTATATTTGAAAAATATTTGATAATATAATTTGTATAATAAAAGTATAAATAATTTGGCTTTAATATTTATAATAATGTAATTGAATATAACTATAATTTCTAATTCAAAACTTTTTAGAATAATAATTGTAATAAAAAGATAATATTCTTTCTTTTAATAAAAACAATAAAATAATATAATATAATCGACTTTTTTATAAATTATTATAAAAATCTTATAATTCTTATTCTTTTTATAAATGAATTAGAATTATATTAATTTAAATATATAAATATCGAATATATTGAAGATATAAAAGGATAAAGATTTATATACAATTCGAATAGGGATTTTAGAGAGAATAGATTTTTTTTTTAGATTTATTAGAATTTGAGTTTCGATAAACATCGAAAATATCTTTTCAATATTTTGAAGAAAAAAAAAATTATATTTCTAATAGAATTGTTATTGCACTTTGTTAATTATTATCTAATTCATAATATATCTCATCTAATTAGATATTCCGATTATCAATATTTTGTTATTTCAAACAATTAATTCTAAAAGTTTATAAATTATTTCTAATTAAAGATATATTTTTTAATAAAAAGATAATAGAAGAATACTTTATAAATCAATTGAAATATCGATTAAAATAATCTAATTTAATTTGAATCTTTATTATTTACATACAATCTAAAATTATATTATATAAATCTAAATCAATAATAAAAAATAATATATATAACTATTATCAAATATCAATTATAAAATTAAGAAATATAAAATACATAATAGTTTTGTCTTTTATATTATTATAATTTTTGATTTTAATAATAATATTAAATAATAAAATATAAGATTTAAATATAAGAAATAATAATAAAAGAAGTATTTTATCAATAAAAATATAACCATTCACTTTGAAATCAATAAGAAATCAAATATTATAGAAATATTTATTCTTCAAAAATAAATAGAAAAGAATTATAGAATTATCTTTTATTAGTTTTATTAAATCAGGAAATCTTATATTTTAGATTATATTTAAATAGAAATGTCAATCTAAACATTTTGATTTAAATATTAGTTTTTTATATTTATAATAAAATCAATAACTTTCGCTTGAATCTTTAAATTTAGATTCTTCTTAATATTTTTTTTAGTATTATAGAAATCTTCAATTTTTTAATTTTTTAGATTTCTATTATAATATTAAAATTATTTGTATAAGAAATAATATTACAATTAATTTTTATAATAAAGAATATAAAGCTATAATTAAAGCTATTTTCTAGAATTAAGATATTATTTAATTTAAAGATTTCTATATAATTAATAGAAATATAAAAAATAAATTGAAAATAAATCTAAATAGATAAAATTATATCAATATATATTCGAATTATATTTCTAAATATATTTTGTATAAAAATTATAATATTAACTTTTTTAATTGATATTTTTTTATTTAATTGATAACGATTATATGCTTGAATAATAATCTCAGACTTATCAATTTTTATAAATTTATTAATCAATTCTTTAATAATATTATAATTCTTTATATATAAACTGATTATTTATTAAAGAAAATCGGATATCTTTTTTTTTAAATTACAAAAAAGAGTTTTATTATCTATAATTTCTATTTATATAATAAATAATCAAAACTTTTGATATTATATTATAAAATTAATTTTTTGAATATTATTAGATATAATCTAATATTCATATTCAATTTATATATAATTAATCTTTATAAAGTTTTTATATATTATTATAAATTTATTAATTAATTAGAGTTCTATTAAACAAAGAATTTGAATATATAAGAAATATAAGTGTTTTTGAATTTCTCTTTTTATTTGATTTATTATTATCGGGATAGGGATCATGTGACCGCACTAGCGCTTGCGCTAATGCCTCAGCACTACAAGTATAAATGTTTCGTAGCTTTAGCTTTCAAAACTTTAAGCAATATTATAATAATATAAACTATAGTATTATATTATCTTTACTATCCCTATAGTAATATCAATATTGATTAGTAATATCACAAATCAGAAGCCTAACATCTTATTTCAAAAATAATATAGTTTTGAACTAAAGTTAATATTTCTTTGAAGAAATATAAGCTTTTGTATTAAAACAATATAATTTGATATTTGTTTTTATATAAATAAAAATTGTTGATAATATAATAACAATTTTTATATATTAAGTATTAAAATAATATAATTTAATATTAATCAAAACAAAAGTAGTTAGTAATATAACAATAATCTTTAAATTCAATCTTAGCCTATATTTTATTCTTCAAAACAATATAGTTTGAAAAATGAAAATTTATAATACCAATTCGAATTTAACAAAACTTTATATAATTATAACTTTGCTAGTTTTTAATAAAGTTATATATATTGATTCATTTATTTAAATATCTATTTGCTATTTATTAATATAATAGAATAACTTATATATCTATAACTTCTATAATCCCCTCGATTAGAAGAATATAACAAAAATATAAATACAAATAAATCAAATATATTATTAATTATTATAATAAATATACTTGATAAATTAATTAAAAAATTAAAAAATTACTCCCTCAACATTAGAAAAAATCTGAATATAAAAGAAATTAGAAGTTTTTGTAAATTCGAATTATATAAATATCAATAATTTATATACTTTGATTAGAAACTATGATTAGATTATTTTATAATATTTGAATATTTTATATAAGAATATTTTCAAATAATTGATATATATCTTTTATATAAATTTAGATACAAATTATACTTATATAAATTATTTATTATTAAATATACTATATATATAATTCGATTTATATTTACAGTTTTAATTAATACAATTTAATTAAAATATAAAAAATAAATAGAATTAAAAATTATCAAAATATTTTCGAAAAAAAACTTCGTATTTCGATTAAAGAATATATAATAAAGAATTGTAAACAAAAGTCTGTATATATTATTATAAGAATCTAAAATAATTTATATTAATAATTGATCTAATTAATTTGAATCTTTGGATTTCAATTAATATATTATACAAAAACAAATTCTTTATCTATAAATATTACTTTTTATTAATAAGAGTAAAGATATTAATATTAAACAAAAGATATTAAAACTAGAGAATCTTAAATGTATTACTTTATCAAAAATCAACTCTATAAATTTAATTATATATAAGTTTTATAACTCAAAGAAATCTATATCTATTTTATCTATTCGATTCAATTTTAATCTATAAAGAGGATTATTTGATTAATAACTTGATTTTGATTAAAAACAATCCAAATTATTTTCTCAATATATTAATTTGTTATTGCTATAACTTCCATTATTATTATAAAAATAATAGTTTATAAAAAGTAACAAGATTTTTATATAAAAAATCAAACAATTATATAAAGATTCATTTGATAGTAACAATAATTTTAATAAAGATAAAAAGGAAAAAAGAGATAAAAAAAATAAAAAAAATAACTTTTTATAAAGAAATTATAATGAATACAAAGGAAATAAAGAAAGAAATAATATAAAAGAAAGAGGTGATAATAATTTATAATATAATCACAATACCTCAAAAGTTTTATTATAGAAAACCATCAATATTAATTAATTATTAGAAAACCTTATAAAAATTTATAAAAAAATTGATAAATACAATAGATAAAATAATAATTTCGTTTATAAATATTTCATTTTTCTTAATAACTATTAATATATCAACTTATTAAAAGATTTATTACTCAAAGCATTCCTTATTATGTTTATCGAAATCACACTTGATTTTTATTATACAAATCTTAGAAATATATTAAATATAATATAGGAAATCCATCAATTAATAAAAACAATATTCGAAGGTTTAGAGTATAAATATAACCTTATGTAATAATAGTAAAATATTATATTGAAGAATATAATAATAGGAAATCGATATCTTATTATTTATAATTAATAATAATACAATTTTATTATTTATATAAAGGATTTAGTTTAGTAATGAAAATAAACAAATTATTTTATTAAAAGATTGTTAATATATATATATTAATATTAATATACTTTTTAATTTGTTTTTGCTTTATTAAAAATATATCAAATCTTTTTAGAGAATTTTGATTAGTTATTATGATATAGGAATAAATTTATTCTAATGGAATAATAATATTTTATATCGATTGTAAATATTAATATAGTTGAGATGGATATGATAGAGATGTTGGATATAATGATTGATATCTATTTAAGTTCTGAATAAATAAGTAAAATTTTGTTTGTAAGATAGAAGATTGCTAATTAATTTAGTATAATAAAAAAGAATAGGATGAATTATAATGCAAATATAAAAAATAGTTTCAATAAAAGTTTTGTATAATTTTTAATCAAATACGAAGGATTTATTGAAGACTTCAATTCTAATATAAATAATGAAATTATAATCTATTTTGTATAATTCAAATTTTAGGATTTATTTAAATAAAATTTATATTTAAGTTTTCTTATTTAGAATAGATTTATTAATGGTAAAAAGATTGTAATCTATTTATTTAATAAGTTTTTTATATATATTTTAGTATATAAGATTTGTAATATAGTATATATTAGTAGATATAATGTGAAAGAATTTTAAGGAATTATTATTGATATAATTATAATATAATAATTTATAATAGATTATAAGTAATATATAATATACAAAATAATTATAAAAGATATTTTATTAAATATAAATTGAATAGAAATTACAAATGTAATATTTGGAATTAAAAAAACCGAGTTAATTTGATTAATTCAATTTAAATTATTATTAGGAATTATTGAATTTCATATTATAAATATAGAGATATTATTTCTATTATTATTAGAAGATATAAATAAATTTAGTATATATTATAATAATATAGTTGACGTAATTATTATATAAAATATAGGCGTAAGCTACTTATATATTTATTGAAATAAATATACAATATGTCACGACGCCAACTACATTACCTTCGTGCCTTAGATACGAACCCTTAGCGTGCTCTTAGCGTACTCTACTTCCTATAATAAGGCCTCAACCTTTCATAATATTTAGAACCCTTATAATATAATATAAATCTTTATCTGTACCCTAATAATTTATATTATTTATCTAGAAATTATTATAATTTTATTTTCAAAACACTTATTCAAATTATATTCTAATTGTTCCAACCACTTTAATCCCATTAAAATTATAATCCGATTATATTAATTAAACTCATTATTGATTTATTATAGATGATTTTATTATTTTAATAAAATTATTTGATTATATTAAAATATATTTATATTGACCTATTATTAAGAATTCTATAAGAATGTTTTATAATTACAAAAATATTCTAAAGATAATTAATTAAATAACTATATTTAATTTGCCTTTATAATTCCTTTTCTTGAATTATATTATCGATTTTATTAAAACTAATATTTCTTTATTTACAAATTTATTCGATAATTTAAATATTATATATTTTGTAATTATTTAAGCTATATTTACTTTAATCAAAATAATTATAATTTCATTATAAAATTAAATTATTACAATATATATTCAAATTAATAAAACTCAATTATAAATTATTAAATTACAAGATATAATTGAGATATTAAAGATTATCGTTCATAATAATCTAAAAATCTTATTTTATTGAAAATATTTCATTTTTTTTAAGAAGTTTAGTAGTAATAAATAAAATATTGTAAAATATTAGGATTAATATATAATATTTTGTAGTATAATTAATCATTATTTAATTATAGATTATAAAAATAAATTAGAATTCTAATAGATTATATTCTTTATTAATTTATTCTCTAACTTGATTTATAGAAATAATCAAATATACTTTGATACAATTATAGATAATCTGTATAACTCCAATCTTTGATTTCTTAGATAATATACTATAACAAATATTTGAAGTAAATTGAATAAATAATATCAAATCCTTAATCTTTTATAAAAAATCTCTATAGATTATAATAAATATAAAATAAGAAAAACTTTATTTGATAATTTTATTATTGAATTCAAACAATTTGTTATTAAATACAAGAAAATCATTAAATAATAAATTATTAATCTTAAACTCAAAGTTTTATAAAAATTGATTAATACTTTAATTACTTATTTTAATAAATTCTTTACTATCGATATTAATATATAGATAATTTAATAGCAAAATATTTATAATAATCTAAAAAAGAAAATTTATTTTAATAATTAATATAAAAACTAGAATACTAATTTTAATCATAATCAATCAAAATACCATAATAGAAAGTTAGCTTTAACTATAATTTTCCCTATATTAAAACTATCTAATAACTTTATACAATTAAACACCACTCAACAAAATTAACACCCCCTACCCCACTATATTCAAAAATAATATCTTGATTTTAGTCTTTATCTTTATTATAAGAAATCTAATTATATTAAGAATAATTATAATAAAAAACAAATTAATAATACAAAATATAATATCAATATTAATATAAAATATAACCCTTATACCAACCATTTCCCCACAACTAATTAATACCAAAGTTCTAGATATTATTGTAATACTATCAATTTTTTATATCAAAACCTATTCCCATTTACCAACCGTTTTTTAATTATACTATTACACTATACTTCACCAATTCTCTTTAGTTTTATTCAAAAGTTTAATTTAAAAAAGTATATTAAAGGATTTGTTTATTTAAAGAAAAGTAAAAACTCAATTCCTTAATTTAATATATTAAAAGATTAATCTCAATTTATAATTACAAATCGAGGTTTTTTATAAAAAATTTATTTTTGTAAATTAAAAGACTAATTATATTTAAAGATTCTTTATATTTTAAAATAATAAATAATAAAGTTTTTAAAAACTTAATAAAGATTTTCTTTGTATTTAATATAATTATTTCGTTTGTTAATTTTATAAATAATAAAATTATAAGCTATAGCTTTATTAATAAAGAAATTATTTCTAAATTTCAAATACCTATATATTTTTTTCTTTATATTTATTATTTATTCCTAATTAATAAAAAACCTTTTAATATTTTTTCTCAATATATACTCCTGAATATATAAATTAATAATTATTAAAAAATCGATTTGTTTTATATTATCACTCTATCAATTACAAATTTAATAATTCTTGGTTTTTTCTAATTTCAATATTATAACCCTATTATTAATTGATTGATAATAATATTTAAATTTGTATTTTTATATTGCTTGAAATATTATTATTTTATTAATATTATAGTAATTATTATTTCTAATATATCTAATAATTATAAAATGATTTTATCAAAAAATGATAAAGTTATACTATTCAATTCTAAACTATTTTTATAAAAACTTATTTTAAAACTAATTTTTATAAAAGATATTATTAATAAAAGCTTTAAAATTAACTTCTTATTATTTCGAAATTAATTAATAATCCTTGAATTTATTGAGATTTTGAATATTCAAAGGAATTTCAATACTATTAATCTCAAAGTATTTAACAAAAACTTTTATTATATTCGTTATATCGATAATAAAATGAATACCCAAATTAAAATGATTTCTAATTAATTATTTTTAAAACTAATTTTAGTTTAATTTATTATTAATTCTAAAAAGTATAAAAGATTATTATAAAACCAAAATATTCTACTCTTATTATTATTATTACTATCGAATCCTTCAAATAAATTATTTAATATTATATAAAATATTCACTTCGAAATATAAGATATAAAGTTTTTTATAATTAATAGTTTTATATAATTCTATAAAAATAATAATATTTATATTATAAAAGTATTCTGAAACAAATTAAATAAAATTTATGATTTATATTACATAATAATCAAGAATCCTATTTAATTATATTGAAGTTTAATAAATAATAATATTAATAAATTTATAAAAAAAACAAATCAATTTATTCCTTTTATATCAAAGATTTAAAATAAACTACCTCCCTAGTTTCATAACCTATATCCAGGATTTCTATTCTTTTTCATTAACAAATTTTCATTATAATATTTATAAAACCACAAAATTAAAATTATATTAAATATAAAATCATTATATAATAAGGATTATTTAATATTCTTAATTAAATTTCAAATTATTTGTAAATAGTTTAATAATAATCTGAATAAAAAGTTTATTTAAAAATCTTATTTCTAATTAACTATTTCATTTTTTCTAATTATTAAATTAGAAAAAAATATTTGAATTTATTAAAATTATTGGGGTTTAAATAATATTATTATCAAAAATCAATACTCTTTATTATTAATTAAAAAAACCCTTAATATTTTATATTATATTAAAATTTATATTAAACTTGATATTATTACTACCTTTAACAAATTACAAATTATAAAAAATTATAAATAGAAAACCACTTTTATTATATATTTTAACTTATTCAAATTATTAATAATACTCTTCGAATTCTATAATATACCAACTTTATTTTAAAATTATATTAAATATATTTTTTTTGATTTTCTAAATAGAATTTGTATAATATATTTGAATAATATTTTGATTTATTCCAAAAACGTTATAAATTATAAAGAATATATCCACAAGATTATTTAATAACTAATTAATATCAAATTATAAATTGATATTAATAAATACAAATTCAAAATAAAAAAAACTAAATATTTCAATTTAATTATTATTTTAAAAAATATAGAAATAGATTTGAAGAAAATCAATATTATATTTAATTGGAAATTATTAATTAAACTCAAAGATCTTTAATATTTCCTTGGATTTATTAATTTTTATTAATATTTTATTTTTAATTTTTCTAAAATTATAGAATTTTTTAATTATTTTTTTAAAAAGAAGAAAATATAAAATTGAAATTCTAAATAAAAAAACGTTTTTATAATATTGAAAAACGCTTTTTTTTTTACCCCAATCCTTATTATATTTAATTATTATTATTGTATAATTATTAAAATTAATATTTCCAACTAAACTACAAATAATATTTTTTTATAATACAATAATAAGGGATATCTATACCCAATAATATATTTTTTTATTAAAATATAATATTATTAAATATAATTACAAAATTTATAATAAAAAATTTCTAATAATTATAAAATTATTAGAAAAATGGAAACTAGAATTATATAATATTTAGGAATTATTCGAAATTATTATTAATTATAAAAATCTTGAATATTTTATATTGATAAAGATATTAAATTAATAATAATTTAAATAAATCGAATTTTTATTAGAATTCAATTTTTATATTATATATCAACCCGACTATAAGGTTATTTGTTTCAATACTTTGAATTACAAAATTGAAAACCACTTAGTATACACCGATTTTAATAATAATCGAATTAAGAATTATTTATAAATAATCCTTCTAAAATGAGTATTTGATATTACTATATTTAAGGATATTATTCAATAAGCAAATAATAATTTAGATTTAATTATAGTTTCGATAGATATAATCATTTCTAATATTGATAAATTAATTAATGATTTTATTAACAAAATATATAGAATATTTAAATTAATTATAATCATATATATAATACTTTAAAACCCTTTTAGTTATTATTGATTATTAGATATTTAAAAGGATTTTTGAATAATCTTACAAAATTATAGATTAATAAACAATAAGATTTTTTATTGTAATCATCTCTTCATTTTTTTTTCTATTAAATTTTATATATAGATCATATACCGCATATATTTAATTGGATTAGTTAAATATTTAGATTGTATCAAAATTATTGATCTTATTTTTTATATATATTAGTATTCTGAATATTAGTGATTCTGCTTCAGGAAACCGCAGCTTCCTGAACAGGGAATACCTCGCTTAATCCAATGGCCGCTGTACCGCTACCCACTATGCGGCCGCTAGAGCCTGCCCCCTGCACACTTCTGTATAAATCCAGCGCTGCTTCCCACGTCCCTTGCTGCTCTGATCTCACCCAAAATTTACTTTCAATTTTCATTTCCTCTCTCCACCTACCACCCAGGTATTGTTGGTCCTAAGAAAATTGCGGCTGGACGTCTCCTCTGTTTAAGTGCCTATTCTGCCACCCCTCAAATTTCCTTTTGAGGCCTTTGACCGGGCTTTTGATACGTCCTTAACCTCTATTGGGTCCTTTCTCATTCTCTACCTGTAAGATACAACCTTACTCTCTCACTAATGATCCACGCCCAGTTAGGTTCGGTGTCGCCGTGCTCATTATCATACCCAATATCCAATCGATTTTGGCTTGTGGGCATACTTCCTTGCTTTCATCTGCGAGACCCCAATCTTTCACAATACCTGGCATCCTTTCTACACCAGTGTAGGAAATTCTTGTTAGGCTTTCTTTGAAGCTTCCACCAACTTCGCCCCCTAGGACCTTAGTTGGTATCAAACGTTCCGAATACAGGAAAGTCATTGCGGATTATGCTAAAGTCAATGGAAATGATCAAGTGAACCTCCACGATTACTATGGCAACAACAGTTCCGCAGTTGACATGGCATAATAACAAGGAGGTAGTATATGGTTTCAGCATGCATAGGTAGGAGGATCTAGACTGTCCCAACAGCTTAGGAGTGTCGTTTGCCTTCCTCTTCTCTCCAACCTCTCATTAATCTCCAAAATTGATCAAGTTTGAAAGTCACAGCATTGGAAATGATCAATTTCCCTATCTGAGTTGGAGTTATCGTAGGAATGGCAGAAACATGGATCCACTGATTAGTTGGTCTTTTGGACATTGTAGATATTGATTCGCAATCGATTTGTAGGGTTACAAAAGTCATTTGAGCTATTTTCCTCTCTATTTACTATTCCAGGTATTGCCTATTTTGGTATCTTCAAGTTTCCTGTTTAGACTTCGATCGAGTTTGATTGCCTATTTTGGCAATCTCTCATTTCCTGTTCAGGCTTCTACTGGCCTTTGGATCTGCCCTTAGCCTTTAGTGAGTCCTCTCCTATTCTCCACCTGCTAACATGCAATCGTGTTCCTTTACTGATAACGCATGCTCAGCTGAACTCGGCGTCGCCGATGTTGTTTGAACCCTAATCACCAGCATTGCACTACGCATAATCCACATCATCCTCCTCCAATTATCCAGTCAACCTTGCTTCATAAGCATCCTTCCCTGCTTTTCGTTAACAGATTCTCAATCTATCGTTCCATCCAGCATGCTCAACGTTCCGGAATAGGAAATTCTTGTCAAGCTTGCTCAGGGGCTTCGCCTCAAATTCCCTATCTAATCTCAACCAGCTGATCTCGAAGATTTGAAAGAGGAAACTGGTTAGGTATTCTAAAGTTAAGGGGATTAGCCCAGTGGATCTCCAGGATTTTTATGATCACAGTTCCACAGTTGATGTGGTATTGAAATAGAGCGATGGTACATAGGTCCAGTATGCATGATAAAGAGAATCTAGGGTATTCAATATCCTGGGAGTGTTGTTCACCTTCCTCATTTGACCCGCTACTTATCAATCCCCAACAAAGGTGTAGTCTCGAAAGTTACGACATTGCAAATGAGTAATTCGTTTGTTTGAGATAAAATATATGGTGAAAATAAGAAGAAATAATGGAACCCTTGATCAACTGGGTTTTTGCACATGAAGGCGAGTCTTGATACTACTTGAACTTTTCAATGGATACTTACATGGGAGAAGGGTCTTCGTTTCCTTGATTCATTTCGTATACTCGGATTTATCGAGATCTATCAACATAGTGCTAATGATGGTTTTTATTTAGTTTACCAGATTACTAGAAACCCGTTTTGAGGTATTTGAGCTACTTTATAGCGAAGCAATTGTTAATCATATCTCTCGGCCTATTTCCCAATATCTTTTGATGGATTAATATCCAGTATTTTCCCTTTATACCTTACTGTGATCAACAAACTACAGTTCATTCATACCTAATAGATCAGAGCGAGGCGCAGCTATTCCTTCCTCCTTTTGGCATGAAGATAAGAAAGGAGAGGATCTTACAATATTATCATGCATGAGACTATTCATTTACTTATTACCAGCCCCATGATGAGCAGGGCAGGGTTAAGAAGATGCAAGATCTAGTGTGCTCGAATGGGTAGAGCGGAACACATCTTCCACGAATAAGGTCCATATTATAGCATTCTTTGTCTTTGAGCTTGAAAAGAAGTTGTGTATATAAGGAACGGCGAAATACCACTTTTTGAATGAGAACTTCAACCATCATTTTCCCGAATTTCTTCTTTCACATATAATCCCTTTCCAAATGAATTCCTTGAAAATTATTCCTTACAGTTACGTCCCAACAAAGCCGCCTAAAGAACGCAAACCACAGGTTGAGAAGCCAACAAAACACGAAATTCAAATTGGAACTCATGAGTTGAGCGTAGAGGCTAATCTCAACCATCTAAAAGGTATTGGATATTTGAACTTCAAAAAATATCATTATACTCACTAAGAATGAAGCAGGAAATAATATCCTCAGTCCTCAGGTTTCAGAATCTATAGATAGAGGTAATATGAGTACAACAACAAACTCTGGACACCCTGAGGCTATTGGTATGTTAAATTCATTATACATACAAAATATGGATATAAACTGATTTGTACTAGAATACGATAATCATGATTCCGATATTAATTCCTGTTTTGGGGATCTTGGACCTATCTTTGAAGAATGTAACCACTTCAATGAAACGCAAAACACAGCGTTTTCGACTATAGCTGAGAACGATAACCTCAATACTTCTCGAGAAGCTGCAAAAGCTCTCGATCATCTAACGAACCCTGTCATTGGTTTTGCAGTAGAGAAGGGTTCATCAGTAGCGCCAGAGCCTGCTGAGATTGGTAACCCTGCAATTAATGCTGTTAATATATCGAAACAGAGACAGGAAGATCAGTGTAAGTAACCTTTCCTTTTAACCATATAACACAAACTCTAACAAACGATAGGCAATCTTTTGAACAGTCCAAGTATGTATTATATATAATGAATTAGACAAAAACATTTAGAACTAACACATTTTTAGAGTCGCCTATTTTGGTCCAACCCCTTACGTATTATGATAATAATCATACAGTCTCTCATAATCTCATGCAAGGTAATGAGGACGATTTAACCAAATGCGACAACGGTAAATCTATCCAAATTAATCGAAGTGTTGCCGAAACTACCAATACGAACCATGGTGGTGAGAGTGATATCGAGCTCCGTCATTCTTCTGTATGGTACCGCTTTGGACCAAGCACAAGTAATATCTCTCAAGATTCCAATTATATCGCACAAGTTTCGGATGCTAGCTGCGAGCGTGAATTTTATAACATTATCGGCAAAGAAGATATTGATGGTGAAGTGCATTACCTAGTAGATTGGACACCGACCTTAATTCGAGGTGAGATATTGAAAGAAGCAAAAGCTCAACCACTTATCGATCGATTTGAAACTCGATGCCAATCTCAAAAAGCCGCTTTAGGGTTTGAATATAATCCTCCGCCTCACCATCAAGATTTCAATGAAAATTTGCCAAAAAAACAACAGCATAAAAAGATAGCGATAGAAAAAACAAGGGAAAATAATAAAAATAAATATACTCAAAATAGATGGGAATAAAAACAATAACAGCAGGGGAATATCAGCGACACTGATCATCTTGATGATAGCAGTCCTGATTCAAGCGTCAAGGATAACAAATTCCGACCTGCAAAACGGCGGAAAGTCCCTTCAATGCCTACCAATTACGATTTAACACCACCTCATAAACATAATAAAAGGCATCGTCTCAGACAGCGCCATACCCTTGCAACGCTTTCGATTAAGCAACTTGACATGGATAAAGTACAACCTCAGGGCCTTGACGGACGTTCACTAATGCCTATCGATAAACATCATCGCTATCCACTTACTCTCTCGAAATCATCTGGTATTATCTCTAATAATACAATATATGCAGGGATCTCAACCCGTTGCGATAATGTCGTACATTCCAAAGTGCAGAAAGCAAAACCCCTAAGCATTTGTAGTGTTGTCATATATTCTAAGGTGCAACCACTAATATTGCGAACAAAGAGAAATTCGGCTCGATGGACATCAAGCGAAAATAAGACACTCCTTAGAATGAAAAAGAGTGGCCGCTCTTGGGAGGAGATTCATAATACCCTTCCACATCGAACCCAAGGGGCGATCCAAGTACAATATTCTACAAAACTGAAAAAGTAATGAAAGAAGCTCTGCTAGATTCTTTTGGTTTTTTTGGGTACATAAGAAGAAACAATTCTTCATTTGAGCAGGAGTATCCTATACGCTTATCTTTCATTTCTATAAATGACTCTGAGAATGGGATACATGGTGATTCACCATTGTTTCTCCCTCACCACAATCCATGGCATAGTCAAGACAATGAACCAACAATGAACCAAGCTAAGAATATAAAGCAAGAACTGTGACAACCCACCAGATACACCCAGATGAAATCCCTAGAACTATAGTTCCTTTGTTGATTTGGTTATTCAATCGGAAGAGAGAGGTATCGAGCTAAAGGAAGACCCCTGTCATTTTCTTCTTATGATCACTTGTGTTATTATGTAATCACATCTTAGTTTCCGGAACTTGTCAATGGATAGCCGGACCTAGGCTCACCAGCCCCGGATTTGATATGAGGAGAGCATGTCTTGCTTTAATTCAGTAATTCAAATGGCCTCGAGACAGTTGATTTACACAACAGCTTGATTTCCACATTGATCCTAAGCTGTTGTGTACATAAAAATCAATTACTGAAACAAATATCAAGTAACGTAATTTATCACCGAGTGGGCCACTTTTACCTCAATTTACACTCTTTATATTCAATACGCGTTTTATCAATCATTTATTATGAAATCTACAAACAAAGAAGTATATTTATTTTTAACTATCGAAGTTTTTCAAAAAGATAAAAAACTAAACATTTGGAAAATTGTTTGATTATATAATATATTTTATACAATAATTACTTATAGAATGAACAATTTAATTTTGTATATAGAGATTCGAGTGAATTGTTATAAGATTATAGAATTAAAAAAGATAATAATTATTGAATATATATTTGATATAAATTAAAAAGGATTACTATCTAAAATCAAAAATATGAAAGATATAATGAATTATATTTTTGAATCGAGGAATATAAAATGTATTGAAAAGCTTTAAATGCATCGATTTGTAAAATATCGAATCGAATTAAAAATGTGTTTTAATTATATTTATAACTTTCAAAAAGCTTTCTATAAAGATCTTAAGTTTATTAAAGATTGATTTTGGTTAATATCAAATATGTGAGTAAAATATGATATTCAGGATTGCGATTTTTACAATTTTGATAAAACAGGTTTTATAATGGGGATTATAAGTGTAGTAATGGTTGTTATTAGTGCTGAGAAATGCAGCAGAAGTAAATCAATACAATCAGGTAATCGAGAATGAGCTATAGCAATAATATACGGAAATGGGGAGGGTGAAACTATTCCCCCATTTCTAGTGGTTCAAGGACAGATTCATTTCTCCAATTGGTATATCGAAACCAATCTTCCTGCGGAATGGGCTATTAAACCTACAGCTAATGGATGGAAAAATAATGAGATGGGTTTAGAATGGTTGAAACATTTCGATAAGTACACTAAGAATCAAAGAAAGGGCAAATATTGAATATTGATATTAGATGGGCATGAAAGTTATGAATCAATAGCTTTTCAAGTATATTGCAAAGAGAACAATATTATATATTTATGTTTACTAGCACATTCAAGTTATTTAACTCAGCCATTTGATGTTGGCTGTTTTGGTAATCTGAAACGTTCATATGGTAGTCAAATTGGTGAATTTATCAAGGCATATATTAATCATATTTCGAAGATTGAATTCTTTATAGCTTTTAAAGTTGTATATGAAGAATCGATTACTAGTCAGAATATGAAATCAGGATTTCGAGGAGTAGATTTAATATCATTCAATCCTGAAGCTATTCTTTCGAAATTAGATATTCAAGTTCACACACCTACTCCCCCCCCTTTCAATCTAGATCAATAAATCTCTCAAACCCCTCACAATCCAACTGAAGCTTTTTCTCAATCAATATTAGTTAAATCTCGAATAACTCATCATCAATCAAGCTCCCCTACACCTATATTTGAGACTGTACTAGCTCTAGCTAAAGGTACAGAGCGATTAGCTCATGAAAACACTCTCTTGAATGCAGAGAATCGTACACTTCGAAAGGCAAATGAGGCATTAAGCAAACGTCGACGCGCGAAAAAAACTCAATTACGTCAAGGAGGGGTACTTACTGGACAAGAGGCTTTAGATATATTATCTCAACAAGAGATTGATATTCAGATTCAACGCGACGAGCGTCAAAAAGGGGGGAATTCTAATAGGGAAGCATCTTCTATTCGATGTTGTAGTAAGTGTGGGAAAACAGGACATAATGCAAGAACTTGTCAAAATGATAGAATAGATCCTAGATTATTAGATTCTTAATAATTTTAATCAATTGATTCAATTGTTGTTGAATAATATAGATTTAAAGTGGTTGAATAGTATAAAAAGTGGCGACCCGGTGATATTGGCGACCCGGTGATAAACCACGTTATAGTACAAATATACATTGGAGTAGCAGCAATTCCCGGCTATTTAGCTGATAGGCACAAATCTGCATTGAAATACCGAAAGTCGTTAATCGGTTTATTGAGGATTACATATAGATATACGATCATAGGACTATCATACTACTTGTAGATGGGTCTACTTCATAGACCATCAATCCCATTGTTAATGGATAACAATGTCAGCATTGTGAATACAAGACCCAGAATCACAGAATTAGAAAGCATCATAGCAATAAGGAGTATAAGAAAAACAGGTTACAGATAAAGATTTATTCCGGGTAGCGAGATTACAATCACGGTTATGGTTTGATGATCGAAACGTACGATGTTGGGTAGTAGATGAAGGTAAGGGGCAACAGCAAGAACATCAAGCACATCGAGATTGAACCCAGGATATAGTGGAAGAAATTGACGATAGCGAGCAGGAAGATGATCCGCCCAGTGATCAGGAAAGTAATCGAGGAGAGAAAAGAAATCGCAGAGAAGTGTACGATGCAATTGCGCAAGAGATAGAGAAGGAGACTGAGAAACGGTTACGACATTCTCCTTACAAAATCTTCGCCGAATATAATATTCCCTCACCAGAAGTAAGTCTTACGCCGCGTAATTCGGACCAACATCATATCTTGTGGGCCATCACTCAGAACAACCCAGATAACTTTTCTCATGAATTCCAATTCCGCCTTTCAATATCCCATGTATATCGATTAAAGTAGACCTAGAGCCTTTATATCGTCTTCTACCCTATATCACTGCTTTCTCTTATAATACCACTCCATGTCCTGCTTGGTGCCATCTATAGACTCAATTCTTTCACCCCAGAACTTCATCGTTTTCCATGCTTTCGATGCCAGCGGTGCGACCTCTTCATTCCTACAACGACTGATCTCTTCAAGCCTATCCCTCCAAAATATCCACCTGGCTGCACTAAATCCCGAATTGGGCATAATCTGTGCGTTTTTGGCCAACTCCCCCGTTTCTGAAAGACCGGATTCGAAATTCTGATTCAGAATGCAGAGGGTTTCGATTTTGTGGCCGCAGTACTGAAACCACACTATTGCGGCGGGTAGAAGGTCCGCAATAGTAGTCAGGCGTTTCTCAGAATCGTGGCTAGTAGCTTCTGCTCCACTTGTCAACGGCCGCGGGGTCTCAAGGGTATCACGCAGGATCCAAATCGCAACCAGGCACAACTCAGGATCACGAACTCCAACAGAGGCGAGTCGGGCGACGAAAGCACTTAGGTTGTGGCGCTGGGCGGCAGGGATGCTTGTGGAGATAGCCCATGCTGCTCGTATTTCTTCCACGAGGAAAGGAAGATCGCTCCATATGTTACCATCGGAGGTAGTTGCTATTTCCATCTCTGGATCATCCCTCTTCTCCTTTGAATCCACAATCTTCCGAGAAAGAACACCCATCTCCCTTGTATGTAGCACTTGGCTCACCAATCTGTCTTGCGCAGGGTGGTCTGCAGCTATAAGTCTGGCTCCTTGTACGCACATATACCATAGCTCGCGGAGGTCGTACTCGTACAGCTCTATAGGATGAGTAAGCCCAGTTTGTGCGTATCGACTAGCAATGGTTCTTGTGAATAACCGGGCTTTGTGCCAGAATGCATTGGAGTCGTCATAGCCTGCTTCCTCGAGCTCAGCGTCTATTGCATCCTTATGTAATATATGAAACTCTGAGCGGCTTTTGAGTCTGTCATTTAAGGAAGCCATACCGAGTGGGCTTGATCGGATGGGTTTGGTTGAGTGAAGATTGTTGAATGGAAGTAGAGAGGACAGTGCGAGGGAGAGTGCGGGTTCTAGAGACGCTGAAGGGCTCAAGACTGAAGCGGGGCCATTAATGAGTTAGCACGCCTTGGCTAGCATCACCAATTATTCAGGTTATTGTGAGTTCATTGGGTGTGAGACAAGGATCCTGTGACGTCACAGCTATCTACCTGCATTCTATCTAACCAATAAAAGGAATTATTGCGATATGAGTCAGCAAGGTATATAGAAGAGAATCATATGATTACCGTGAAGTAGTATTGGTATATTCAAATAGATAATTAATATCGGAAAAAAAGTCTATATAAAAATCTTCTTTCTTTCTTTTAAATAGAAAAAACATCAATCTATACCAAGTATAATTATATCTATTAAGTAATATAATTGATGCTACAGATTCAGTATAATGAATTTACAGATATTATATTCTAGGACTTATAATTATAGTCAGTAAAGATCATAGTTATAGTTTGATAGTTCTATTTCTATTATTTAGTTATTTTGAATACAATATTTCATTTTTAATTAAAATTAGAACCTTATAAATCTTTTTAATTTATTTTCAGAAGTAGGGATAATAAAATCTGATATCGGGTGTGTTATTGTAAAAGTATATATTATTATTATCTTAATATTGAGATTACAGTTGTTAGTTAAACTTTTTAAAATTTCAAAAAAAAAAAAAAAAACGAATTCGCAAATTTAGAAATAAACTATATCAATTAACTAATATTATAATTACAAAAATCGTCTACAGTCTTATCAATATTATATATATATATCTAAATTCCTATTTAATATATCTTTAATAAATTAATATGTAAATTACTCGATAAATAAATTTGAGTTTATAATAAAATATATAATGTAAGAAATATGAGTAGAGATTTATTCTATAATAGATTGTTTTTATTATTTATTAATTAAATATAATTGTGAAGGTCAAATGTATAAGAAATAGGATGATAATAATAACTATATTATTAAGAACAAACTTCATTATTACAAATTGAATAGTTAATATCTGAAAATTATAGGAATACTTTAAATATGGTTTGGATAAGGTATTTTGGAATTTCAATAATTTAATTAATAATTATTCAATATATATATAATTTATAAAGTTACAATGTCACTTTCGGAATTCGATACAATTATATTTGATTGTTAGAATAGGAAAGGTAATAAAACTGATAATAAGTTTAATAAAATCATCAAATATAGAATTTCAAATATGGAGATTCTTAATGCAATTATATAAACCATATATACAATCTATATAGATATATTTTATATAGTTATAGATTCAGGCTAATTTTCCGAATTGTATATGTATTCCATATATATACATTCTATTCCTTTTGATTACTATGTCATTTTCCCACCTTATTTTTAATAAAGTAATAAGTAGTTAGTAATCAAGGGATTATATTTTCCTTATTTATTAATATTTGTAGACTTGACCCAACCTTTATCTATACTTAGGCAAATTCTGATAAAAGGTATATATAACTAAATCTTGATTTTTATTATCTTAATTATTACTGTATTTCAAACCATTTATTCAATCTTTAGAAATATCTCAATCACTTAATTACCTTTTAGCTCTATAATTCTCTAAAACACTCTAAATCTTCAATATAAAAGTTTTCATTATTATTTTGATAATCACTACACTTTCTACTATTAAAATAGCTCAAATTGGATTTTGTCTCAATTAATATTTATTTATAGAATATATATTAACTATTAGAATTTCGTTAAAATCTAATTTAGAGTTAATTCTGATAAGGGAATTAGAAATTATTATTATTACAAAAGAGATAGTAAATCTTATATCATTCTACAATGTAAATTGCATCCTTTTTTAATCAACTTCTTATCCTTAATATTATTTATATACTAAACTTTTGAATCTCCAGGTTTATGCTATTTTGAGGAAATTGAAACAAATAATTGTACTTCGTCTTCCAGTAATCAATATTCTTACTAAAAAGTACTCACAAAGGAGTCTGTGTTTACAACATATAAAAGCTTGTATTAAAAAGATAAGTTCTTCTTTTATCAAATCTAATACATTAACTTTTTTACAAAAAAAGATTATTGAAATCCTTTTCATTTTACAAATAAACTCCATAGCCCTTAAAAGCTGAAGTTTCCTTTGAGTTATAGAAAATATAAACTTATACTCTTTCTCCCTTTTTATATCTCACTCTTCCTCTTAGAAAATACATTTAATAGATTTAATATTGATAAACTATTATTTTCCTAACACTAAAATAAACAATTATATAAATTTTTTGAAATAAATCTTTTATCTTAGAATTAGAAATAGAGTTATATAGAATTACTTAATCTATTATCAAAACAAATCGAACTTTTTCTAAAATATAAAATAAAAAATAGAATTTGAATAATATATTTACTACAAATAAGAATAATAATATATATAAATAACATTATACTATAGCTATTACAAGATCATTTTTTCTATAATTCATATTCTCAAATTTTATAAATTATACCAATATACCTTATATTCTATTCCTCCTAATTTTATATTTTATAGTTAAAAACTCTAAGATTGTATTCAATCTTATTATAATCAAATTTGGGCTATACAGTTAAAGTATCAGATTAGCCGAATTATTAAATAAACTTTTTACAATCTTTAAAAGAAAATAGCAAGTATTTTCTTTTTCAATAAAAAACATTTATTATTATCAAATTAATCTATAATCTACTATCACCAATTTATTGAATATTTACTATAAATATTAATAATTCTTTAATATCTACTAATATTCTTATTGAATTATCTCTATTATTTATTTCAATTGATTCTTCAAAAGTTTAATTAATTTTATATTTTTGAAATATTATAATAAATATAATAATATAACTTATAGTAAATTCAGATATATAAGAAATTCGAATATTTTTTCAATTATTTTATATATAATCTTGTTTTACAAATTATACATTCCTCTAATTCTAATTTTGAATTATTTGAATTATTCTTTAGCTTTTTCTTTTCAATCTCCTTTTCTAATTTTTCAATTGGATATTTATATAATTATTTTTATAGCTTTTTTTCCTTAAACTTTTTATTTTATTTTATATATAATTTTAAATTCTTTTTAAATATTAAATATAAATTAACCTTATAATTTAATTCTTTTGCCTTTAATTCTTTTCTTTCGAATTTCAATTATTTTCTGAATATTAATAAATTGTTTTTTAAATAAAATTATCTCAATATTTTGAGATTCTATAAATCTAATTATTCTTTTGATATATTAACAAGTTAATAATATAAAAGAATCATTATTTATTAAAATTAAATTAAAAATCTAATTTACTTATCTTAATTCTATCCCATTTAAAAAAGAATTTCAAAATATAAAAAAATCTAAACCTTAATTAATAATTCTTATTTATAAAATAAAAGATTATTAAAAAAAATTAAATAATAATATATTAAATATTTTTTATAAAAAAAAATATCAAATCAATTTTTCTCTAATTAATTTTAATATTAAAAGAATTGAATATCTTTATTTTAATCTTTTGAAAAAATTCTATCTATTTAATTCTTTAAATTTGCTTTATATCAATCCAAGAATATTAATCAATCTTTAAAGAATAATATCACTTTATTAATTTATATATTTTAATATTAAAAGGTTGAAGTAAATAAGAATAATAAGGAGATAGTATAAATAATTTAATATCTTTTTTATATAAAAAGTAATTAGATTATTTGTAATATAATTTGAATAATTGTTTATGATTAAAATCGAGATTGGTTATTTAATACTTTTTTAGATTTTGATTCAAAAAATTGTATATAGCTATTTTAATCTATAATTATTTGAGATTTATTTATTTATATTAATAAAAAGCTATTAGTTTTGAGGTGTATTCTTTAGAATTTATATAAAATTTATATTCTGAGTTTTGAAAATAATTATAAATGATAGAGCCTTTTTAATTATATTAATATATTTAAATACAATTATCTATTTTTATTTGCTAGTTATAACTTTTTAATTCGATTTTTGAATAGAATTGATTATAATATATATATTTTGAATATTTTTAATTCTAAATCTGATTTTGTTTATATTATATATATCATTTAATTTATATTTTCGTTTAATAAAATGTGTATAAAATATATCAAATTAAATCTGAATATTCTTTAAAACTGTTTCTTTAGTTTTATTAGATTTTAATTGATGTAAATAGTATTTTTTAAATTCTAAATATTGTTTTTGGAATTTATAGATCTATTTATAGTTTATAAATGGAATTTCTATTGAAATAAGATTTTAAAATAATACAATCTAAATATATTGAAAACGAATTTCATTAGTTATTATTTTTATTAATATAAATATAATAAAGAATTTAGTAATAATAAGTTGTGAAATCTATTATACAAATTTTTTTTTTTGTATTTGAAAGAATTTAAGTTATTTTATAAATTTGGAAATGTATTTTCTTTTTAGTTAATCTATCAACTAGAATAGATTTAGGGATTTCAAAATATTTTATAATTTTTTTAATTAATTTAAATTCTTTTAATTAAAATGAAATTATAGTTTTTTGAAGTTTTTCTTCAATTTGAATAAATATAGAAAATAATTAGATATGTATAATAAAGGTTATTATAATTTCAAATTAATAAAAGATTAAAAGTATTTGAATTCTCTATATATTATATTATTAAGAGAAAATATTATAAAATTAGAAAGTTTGTTTTATTTATTTTATCTTTTTTTTTATTTTTTAAAAGTTTTATATTATTTCAAATTTTAATTTAATCCTATTCTATAATATATATTTCCAAGTATTTCTTTTTATAACAATTATTATTATAATAATTACTTTACTTATTCATTTATTATCTAAAATAAATAAAATGAATCTTTATAGAAATTAATATTATAAAAATATCAATACAAATTTATTATTAAAATAGAAAAATAATATAGTTATATTATTAATATTGATTTAGGAAAGAGTAAGTGATTTATTATTTATTATTTGGAAATAAATATTTTAATATTAATATAATTAGTTGATATAATATTTAATAATAAAATAGAATATAAGTAATCTATTGTTTAAAAACAAATATTTTAATATTGATTCAAATAATTAATATAATATTGAATAATGGAATAATATATAAATAATTTATTATTTGAAAACAAATATTTTGATATTAATTTAAATAATTAATATAATATTTGATAATGGAATAGTATAAAAATGATTTATTGTTTAAGAATAAATATTTTAATAATATTTTAGATAGTTGATATAGTATTTGATAATGGAATAGAATATAAATAATCTATTACTTGAGAATAAATATTTTGGTAATATTTTAAATAATTAATATAATATTTGATAATAGAATAGAATATAAATAATTTATTATTTGAAAACAAATACTTTGATATTATTTTGAATGATTAATATAATATCTAATAATAAAATAGTTTGTAAATAATTTATTATTTGAGAATAAATATTTTAATAATATTTTAAATAATTAACATAGTATTTAATAATGAAATAATTTGTAAATAATCTATTATTTGAAAACAAATATTTTAATATTATTTTAAATAATTGATATAATATTTAATAATAAAATAGTTTGTAAATAATTTATCATTTGAAAACAAATATTTTAATATTATTCTAGATGATTAATTTGATATTAAATAATAGAATAATATATAAGTTGTTTTTAAATAAATATAAATAATATATTAATCAATTTTAAAAAATAATAAATTTTTAATTAATAAAAATCTAGAAATAAATAAAGTATTAATCTATTATATAAAATTATTTTTAATTTATTGGAGAGTTTAAATTTAACCAAATTCAATAGAAATTTTTAGTTTTTAATTAAATTAAATTTTTCAAAATTTAAAGATATTTCAATATAATGAAATAATGATTCTATTATTTAAAATATTAAAATGAAGAATATATAAATACTTTATTCCATATAATATTCATTATTTTTTATTATTCCGATATAATATTTATATATAATAATTAATATAATTATATTATATTATAGTATTTATATATAAGGAATATAATTGTATAGAGTATTATTGAATGAAGATATTATTCTAAGAATTATTTGAATTTTTATTTATAGTAAATTATTAAATTCTATATTGATAAATAAGGAATATTATTTTAATTTTAAATTAAGAATTATATGATGGATATATAATAATGTATAGAGTTATAATTGTTGATATAATATTGGGTTGATGGGTGGGGTAAAGATTGAAATATTCTTTACAAATAATAAGAATAAATTATTGAAGTTTAGTTTTTGATATATATTAATATATTATAATTTATTATAATTTGAAATAATTAATTTTTTATAATTCAAATGGAGTGCAGATATATTATATTAAATTTAAATATTTGGCTTTTATTATGGTATTTTAGAATCTTAATAAATTAATTATTTGATTGGTTATATTTTCGATTATTAATAAATTAATAAATGGTTGTAATAAAAATAAATAGTGGGATAATTATTTCAATTAAATTTTAAATGATTGTATGATCTAATCAATCTATAAGTAATTATTGATTTTAAATAATTGGTTTATTATAATCTTTTCGAATTATTGTTAATTTATATTTTAGAAATAAAAAAATGTTTGCTTTAATAATTAATTTAGGAATTTGATGGAGGATTAGTTTTTCAAATTTATTTTTTATATTTTTAAAATCCAAGTAAATCGAAAGTTTTGATTTATTTATCAAAAAGAATTTGATTTATATTAATATAATATATTGTATTTATAAAAATAAATGAATAATAATTCTAATATTTTTTTTGATTATATTTATCAAGAGTATTAATTATAATTATTATATTATAAAATTTCTAAAAATCAATTTATATTATTTTTAATAATTGTAAGATAAGTGTATTGAATTAATATTTCAAAACTTTTTTAGAGATTTTTGATTCAATTTTGATTGTATATTAAATATATAATATTAAAAAAAATAGTTTTTGAATAAATTGAATAACAATTGTTGTAAAAAATATTTCTGTATAATTATAATTATCTTTATTTTTTTTTAAAAAAAACTAATATTGAACTTTTCTTTATTAATAAAGTTTTGGGTTATGATATAGGAGATTATATATTTGCTAGTATTTGTTATATCATTTAGTTAGAATATATATTTACTATTTTAATTATTAGCTTAATTATATATTTATTAAAGAAATTCTATTTATATATTTTGATAATATTAAATATTATATTTTTTATTATGGAAATCAAATATAATATTTTTAATAAATTGTAATTTATTAGATATGATTTTTAATAAATATTAAGAATTTATATTTTATAAATATTATTATTAACTTTTATTATTTGAAATACAAACAAAATTTTATATTATTAATTGATTTGAAAATTAAGAAATATATTAACCTTATAATTTCCGAATTTCTTTATAAAATTATTCTCCTTTTTATTTTTGAAAGGCTATTCTAAAATATATATTCTAAAATATATATTCTATAATAATTTATTAAATTTTTTTTTTAAATTTAAAATTTGTTTTTAATTAAATTAATTATTTTTAGCAATCCTTGATTTCTTTATATAAACTCTAGGAATATTAAAATCTTATATTATTTGACTTATTGTATAATCTGAAAATATTTATTATTTTTATTGTAATAAAGTAAATAAAGAAAGTATATAATTAATATCTTTATTTGTATAGCTAAAATTCGATTTAGAATAAGATTATATATATGGTTAGAGATTAAAATTAAATCTATAATCTTAATATTTGGATTTTGAGTAACCAGATTTTCAAGGTTATAAAAATTATATTTCTAATATTTTCAGAATTGTTATAATAATAAAATATTATTGATTCTAAATCTTTTTTTTTATTAGAGATTTTTTGTAGATATAATAATGATATATAGAATAAAAAATATTGTTATAATCTATAAAAATATAATATAATCTATAAGATCTAAACTCTATTCAAGGTTTCTAATAAATTTAAATATAAATAATTATTATAAATTATGATTAATCAATTGAAATCAAATTTTAAAATACTATAATATTAATAATAAAAACTTTAAAGTATAGTTTATAAAATATTAATATTATAAAAAAAAAAAGTTCAAAATATTTATTTTTAATAGAGGAATTATTTAAAAAATATTAGAATATTAGAGACTATTTAATTCGATAAGGTTTAGTATTTCTTTGCAATATTAATTGATTTTTAAAATAATATTAGTATTAATTATATATTATATATTTTTAATTATTAATATCAATCTCCTTTTTCCTAGATTCCTTATATATAATTAATTCCTTAAGATTAATAATAAAGCAATTAGAATATTGATTTTGAATATAAATTTAAATCTGAAATATAACTATTTATAGAAAAAATATTGATATAAATATTCGATTGTTTTTGGATAAATTTAAAAGAGATTTCTTAGGATTTGTAATATATTTAATTGATATATTAAAAACAAATAATTTAATTTTACTAGATTTTAGCAAAATTACTTTATATCTATTGAAATGATTTGAAATATAATTGTTTTAATTGATTTAATTGATTTAATCAATTTAGTCAATTTGATTAGTTTGATCAATTTAATTAATTTGATTAATTTGATTAATTTAATTGATTCGATAATAAGGCTTTATTAATATAGATCTGAATTTTATAGGTTTATAAGATAGACTAAGTATATATATCTTATTGTTTATATTGAGGAATAGAAAAGATTCTTTTCATTTTTTAAAGTAATATTATTACTTTTTCTTTAGATTAATATATTACTATTTGATAATAAATTATAGAGTATAATGATTGAAGGTTTATTATATATATTTATAGCTTTCTATATTTTTATAAAATTATAAATTTTATAAATCTCTATTATAGTTTTTGAGATTGTTATTATTCATTGCAAAATATTGATATTAAAAGATTATCCTTAATAAAACAAAGGAAAGTATTGAAAACAAATAGAATAAATATTAATCCATTTGGTTTTGTAATAGCTTTTATAGTTATTTAGAATATAGAAGTTTTTTTAATATTCAAATTATAAGTTTTTTTTATAAATAATCTTATAAGATCTATATAATAGTATATAAATCTCTTAATAATATTAATCAAATAATAAATTTCTATAAGAATTATTTTTATTTGAATAATTATTAAACCAATATATTATTAAAACTTTTTTCTAATAAAATTGATATTTATATTATAAATAATATATTTTGATAGATTAATATATATATTAATCTAGTATTTATAAAATTTATTTTATATATATTTTGCAATTATATTGTTTAATTATCGAATAGTTTGAAAATATATGATTTCATTAATAATATATAGAATAAGATTATTATTAATATAGAAAATATTAATAAATATTATATAATTGAATTCGAAGTTTTTATTAAATAAAGAAAACTTAAATCTATTTAATGATTTATTATAAATCTAATAATAATAATAAAACTTTGTAAATTATTTAATTATTTCAAAATCTTTATTGTATTTAAAGTATTTGAATATTTTATAGAATTTATAGGTAAATAAATATTTAAATTAATAATAAATTTATTATAATTTGATTTCAATAAGATAGTATTTATTATTATTAATAAAATAATTGATTATATTCTGAATATTAATATTTTATAATAAAAATATATAATCAAATTTTTGATATACAAATTGAATATTTTTAAATATAATAATAATATTTTTAAAATTGTTTTATTTGAATCTAAATCTATTTATATTTATTAAATAAAATAAAAATAGAATATTGATTTTTATTATATTTTATTCTATATTTTTGAATAAAATCTTTATATAAAATAAATTAATAAAGAATATTGTTCTAATATTAAATTAAATTATTATCTAATTAGTAATAGTTTTATTACATTTAATATTCTCAATTTTCTTTTATATTAGATATTGATTATATTCAATAATTGATTTCTTAATTATTTCTATATTAATTATAATATTAAAAAACTTATTATTATTATATTATTTAATATTTATAATAAAAACTTCAATTATTAATATATAAGTACTTATAATATTATTAAGGATAATTATAATTAATAAATTATTATAAGTATTTATTGATAAAAAAAATATTCTAAAAATCTCTTTAGAATTATCTATATTGATAAAGTATTAATTAATAGAATAATTATTATTATTATTATTATTTTGATTATTCTCTTATTCGAAATCAATTAAAAACTGATTGTATTATTTTATAAAGTTTTTATTATTGAATTTGTTATATTTGATATAATAATTTGTTTTAAATGAATTTTTCTCTTTTTGAGTATATTTGTAGTATTTATAATCTTTCTTTTTATAATTAAAGAAATAATAATTATCTTTGCTTTTATTGAGTAATATAAAAAAGGGTTATTTATTGATATATTTATTATAGGGTTTTCGAAAACAAAAATTCGAAGATTTATTATTATAAAAATATCGATTTATAAGAAATGTTTCAATTGTAATTTATTTTGGAAATATTTTTCGATAAGAATTGATTGTTTATTTAATCTGATTAATCAGATTCGAAATATTTAAATAAAAATTGTATATTATAAAATAATATTCCGAAATATTATTATATATAGATAAGATTTTGATATAATATAATTAGGAATTATATATAATTAAAGGAATTATATATTAAAAAAAATATAAATCTATAATTATTATATTAAATATCTTTTGAAAAGCTATATTAAAATTTCTTTTGATATAGACTTTAAAAAAAATATTATTCTATTTGAAAAATATATTTCGTTAATATTTAAATCCTTTGAAATTGTTGATTGTTATAATATATAATCTTTAAAATATATTAGAAAATCGGCTTAAATTTATTTAATAATATTCTCTAATTATATTTGAAAATATAATTAGAAAAATCATTATTATTATTTTAAATAATATAAATACTTTACAATAATATTTCTTAAATATATTAATCTTTAAATCAAAAAAATTATTAATACACTTATATTTATTATTATTTTTATAAATCTTTGAAAAATCAATAAAATAATAACTCTCATTATATTAATCGATATTATAATCTTCCCTATAATTAATATAATTGAAATTATTACTATCTCTACTATCTCTATTATTACTTTCACTATTCCTATTATTTTCATTATTTTTATTTCTATTATTATTCCGATTGTTATTATTAAAATTATTTGAATTATTATTATTATTATTAAATAATCCTTTACGAATATTTAGATTCTCTATAACTTTATTAGATTTTAACAAAACTATATAATTATTTAACTTATTATTTAAAGATTTATTAGAAATATTAATAATATATTTGTTTTAAAGAAATCTAATAGAAAAATTAGTTTATATATTAAATATAAATAATTATATTTCGATCTAATATTCCTTAAATTATTCTATAATTTAATTATAATATTTCTTATATAAAAACATTTTTAAAAGAATATTTTTAATATTTTTTTTAAAATCAATATATATTTTATAATATTACAAAATCTTATAAAAGCTATATAATATAAGTTTTTTAATATCCTTAAAAATAAGATTGAATAATATTAAAATTATATATAATTATTTCCTAAAAACAATATATTAATAATCTTTATATTTGAATATATAATTGTTTTATAAGAAAAATAATTATTAATATAATATTTAATTATATTTCTAAATATAAATTTTTTAAAGAATTATTTAATTATAAAAAGATTTTTTTAAAAAAAATAATTCCAAAGTTTCTTTTTGAATTTTGTATTTTTTAAATTCTTTTTTTTTCAAAACTATATTTTTCTTTATAAAAGAATGATGAGAGATATTTATTATATTATTGTAATTGAATAAAGGATTATATAGTGGATTTATATTAATAGTGTTTTGATAGCCTTTTGTAATTTGAGAAGTAGTCTGTTTGGGTTTAGGTTGATCGGGTTGTATGTGAACAAGGGAATTCACACATAGGGAATTCACTTCAAGGAAATGACCCCAATATAAAGGCTACTGTATTGAAAGGATTAAGCGAATACGAAAAAGACTAGCTCTTTCAATAATACCTATATAAAACCTACTACTTTCCCACCTAGCTAGCTCTTTAAATAAAATATAATAAAACATATAAAACCTATATATTTATGGGTATTACATCTTTCATATCCTTCTCAAATCAATATTAATTAGTAATATTACAAATTTAAAAACTAATTATTCGAAAAACCAAACCCTTTTTCTTACTTTTACTTTTTTATTTTCATTATATATAATACCAATTTTAGAAAAGCCGGCAAATAATTTGATTAATCTAAATCTAAATAGATTATTTCTTAGAGTATAGGAGATTACTAAAACACTATTAATATAAATCTGCTAAATAATTCTTTATTTGATTATAATAATATAATAAATACCTTTTGTTATTTTTTTATAAAGAAAAATGTAATTTTGAAAAAAGAGAATCCAAAAGATATAAAATTCAAAAAGAAACCCTGGAATTATTTCTTTTCAAAAAACCTTTTTGTAATCAAATAATTCTTTAAAGGATTTATATTTAAAAGTGTAATCAAATATTATATTAATAATTCTTTTCTTTATAAAACAATTGTATATTCAAATGCAAAGATTACTAATATATTCCTTTAAAAGATAATTATATATAATTTCAATATTATTTAATATTATTTTTTTAGAGATATTGAAAAATTAATATTATATAGTTTTCATAAGGTTTTATAATATTATAAAATATATATTGATTTCAATCAAAATATCGAAAATATTTTTTTAGAAATGTTTTTATACAAGAAATATTATAATTAGATTATAAAACAATTTAGAAAATATTAAGCTAAAATACAATCATTTGTATTCAATATATAAACCAATCTCCCTATCGAATTCTTTTAAAACAAATATATTATTAATATTTTTAATAGATTTTCAAATAATAAGCTAAATAATCAAATAATTTTATTAAAATCTAATAAAGTTATAGAAAATCTAAATATTTGTAGAGAACTATTTAATAATAATAATAATAATTCGGATAATTTTGATAATAATAATCAAAATAATAATAAAAATGAAAATAATAGAAATAATAAAAATAATAGAAATAATAAAAATAATAGAAATAATAGAAATAATAAAAATAATAAAAATAATAAAAATAATAGAAATAATACAAATAATAGAAATAATAGAAATAATAATAAAAGAAATAGAAATAATAATAATTTCAATTATATCAATTATAAAAAAGATTATAATATTGATTAATACAATCAAAGTCATTATCTCATCAATCTTTTAAAGATCTATAGGAATAATAACAAATATAAAAATATTAATAACTCTTTTGATTTAAAGATTAATATATTTGAGAAATATTATTATAAAGTATTTATATTATTCGAAATAATAATAATAATCTTTCTAATTATATTTTTAAATATAGCTAAAAAATATTATTAAACAAATCTAAATCAATTTCCTAATATATTTTAAAGATTATATATTATAATAATCAATAATTTCAAAGGATTTGAATATCAATAAAATATATTCCTTAAACAAAATAATATTTCTTTCAAAATCTATATCAAAAAAAATCTCGATATAAATCTTTAGAAGATATTTAATATAATAATTATAGATTTGCATTTTCTTCAATATATAATTCCTTTAATTATATACAATTTCTAATTATATTATATCAAGATTTTATTTATATATAATAGTATTCTAGAATATTATTTTATAATATATAATCTTTATTTAAATATTTTAGATTTGATTAATCAGATTAAATAAATAATTGATTCTTATTAAAAAATATTTCTAAAATAAATTATAATTAAGATATTTTTTATAAATTGATATTTCTATAATAATAAATCTTTGAATTTTTTTTTTCAAAAACTTTATAATAAATATATTAATACCCAATTATTTTTTGTATTATTTAATAAAAACAAGAATAATTATTATTTTCCTAATTATAAAAAGAAAGATTATAAATATTATAAATATATCTAAAAAAAAAGAAAAGTTTATTTAAAATAAACTATTATATTAAATATAATATACTCAATAATAAAAGTTTTATAAAATAATATAATCAATTTCTAATAGATTTCGAATAAGATAATAATTAGGAAGATAATAGTGATAATAATTATTCTATTAATTAATATTTTATTAATATAAATAATTCTAAGGAAATCTTTAGAATATTCTTTATATTAATAGATACTTATAATAATCTATTAATAATAATTACTCTTAATAATATTATAAGAATTTATATATTAATAACTGAAATATTTATTATAAATATTGAATGATATAATAATAATAAGTTTTTTAATATTATAATTGATATAGAAATAATCAAAAAATTAATTATTAGATATAATCAATATCTAATATAAAAGAAAATTAAGAATATTAAATATAATAAAACTATTATAAACTAAATAATAATTCATTTCAATATTAGAATAACTTTCTTTATTAGTTTATTCTATATAAAACTTTTATTTAAAAATATAAAATAGAATATAATAAAAGTCAATATTCTATTTTTATTTTATTTGGTGAATATAAATAGATTAAAATTCAAATATAATAATTTTGAAGATATTATTATTATATTTAAAAGTATTTATTTTATATATTAAAGATTCAATTATATATTTTTATTATAGAATATTAATATTTAAAATATAATTGATTATTTTATTGATAATAAAGAATATTATTTTATCAAAATCGAATTATAACAAATTTATTATTAATTTAGATATTTGTTTATTTATAAACTCTATAAAATATTCAAATACTTTGAATATAATAAGGATTTTAAGATAATTAAATAATTTACAAAGTTTTATTATTATTATTAGATTTATAACAAATTATCAAATAGATTTAAGTTTTCTTTATTTAATAAAAACTTTGAATTTAATTAAATAATATTTATCAATATTTTCTATATCAATAACAATTCCATTCTATATATTATTAATAAAACTATATATTTTCAAATTACTCAATAATTAAATAATATAATTATAAAACATATATAGAATAAACTCTATAAATACTAAATCAATATATATATTAATTCATCAAAATATATCACTTATAATATAGATATCAATTTCATTGAAAAAGAATTTCAATAATATACTAATTTAATATCCATTTAAACAAAAACAATCTCTATAAAAGCTTATTATTCAATTGATATTATTAAGAGATTTTATATACCATTATATAGATCTTATAAAATTATTTGTAAAGAAACTTATAGTTTAAATATTAAAAAGATTTCTATATTTCAAATAATTATAAAAGCTATCAATAATATTATAAAACTAAATGAATTAATATCTATTCTATTTGTTTTTAATATTTTTCTTTGTCTTATCAAAAATAATCCTTTGATATCAATTATTCTATAATAAATAATAATAATTTCAAAAGTTATAATAAAGATTTATAAGATTTATAGTTTTATAAAGATATAAAAAACTATAAATATATATAACAGATCTTCAATTACTATATTTTATAATTTATTATTGAATAGTAATATACTAATTTAGAAAAAGAATAATAATATCATTTTAAAAAAATAAAAAGAATCTTTTCCATTTCTCAATATAAACAGCAAGATATATACATTGTTAGGATACAGGTAAAGACTTATATTGTATCATAAGGGTTCTAAGTACTATAAAAGATTGAGGCCCTATTATAAAAAATAGAGTATACTAAAGGCATATTAAGAATTTATATCTAAGGTATGAAGGCAATGTAATTGGCATTGTAATAATATCCTCCTTTTAAAACTTATTTATCTCAAACAAACTAAGGTATAAGCTAATTTATTATTTTTTAATAAAGTTATTAGTTTAATAAATCAATTTACTATTATATTTAAATTAAATAAATAATGAAATTAATCAAATAAAACCCTAAAATCCCTTAAAATAATATTAGAAAACTTTAATTTCTATAGAGTTAAAATGAATTGTTTTTTAAAACAATAATTAATTGACAGATTTTCTTTAATCTATCTAATCTTTATTTAAAAATTATTCTTGATATAATAGTATTTGAAATAATAGACTTTTTGAATTTAATTTATATAAATAAATGTAATTTATTCAAATATATTAGATAAAATATAATAATCATTTTCTTTTAATTTTAAAAATCCTTGACTAATTATTATAATAATAGATAGTATTTTTATTTGATATAATAATAGAAATTGTATTCGTTATAATAATCAAGGATTTCTTCAAATTCCTATCACTTAATCTTTTCATATATTTTATTATCTTTTTTAAAAATTCGATTTTGATTTCTATATAACTTAATAATATTAATAATATCTTAACCTAACAATTCTAATAAATAATAAAATAGTTAAAATAGTGA
Organism: Botryotinia globosa; assembly: GCA_014898425.1. Lineage (NCBI taxonomy): Eukaryota > Fungi > Ascomycota > Leotiomycetes > Helotiales > Sclerotiniaceae > Botryotinia > Botryotinia globosa. The sequence continues at coordinate 1,389,536 of RCSZ01000002.1, forward strand.
ATTATAAAATATTAAGAAAATCTTAAAATTGATTAAAAGTTGCAATAAACAGATCTATTTATAAACTTTAAGGATTTTATAAAAACTATTCTATTTATTATTACTTTTTTTTATTAAGCAATTAGTTTTCATATTTTTTATATTAATTTATATTTTATTATCTTTTTTATAAAGGGAAATATTAATACAAATTCTATTAGTACAATTTTTATATTTCTAAATCGATTGAACTACAAGTATTTTGAATTTAATTAAAATAAGATTAAATTTGTTTACAATTTTATTGGTTTTGAGGAACTCTTGTTTCCTTTAGTATAATAGATTTAGTAGAGTTAATGTAAACAATTTTGAGATATAGGTAATAGTTATAGTTAGTGAAGAATGGGGATATATTAATAGTTTCTGATATAATATTATTTAATATAAATTCTATAAATAAGAGTTAATCGGGTTAATTATTCTAATAAAAGTTTATAAAAATATAAAGGTATTACTCAATTATAGTATTGATTTTCTCTGTTTGATTATTGGATTTGGAATGGAATAAGGAAGATTGTTTTAAAATAATTAATAAGCATTTGAATAGATATTTCCAGAACTCAGAGATAAATTAGGAATCTTTATCAAATATAATATTATCAAAAGCATTATGTAGATAATAAATCTTTTCAATAAATCAATCCATAAATTCCTTTACAAATAACCCTATAACTGATATAAAATATCGCATTTTGGTTAAACAGTAGATAATTGTAATAATATACTAATATTTCTTTTTATAATATTCACTAATTAGTAATAATATAATATAATTAATAAAGATATTAGATTAAAAATAGAACAATATTAATAAAGGTTTAAGGAATCTAGATATAGTAAAACAGAAGGTTTTAATATAAAAATATAGTTGATAAAATTATATAAATATCTCAATCTCTCTGAATATATTAAATTATTAATATATACAAAAGATAAGGTTAATAGTTTTGATATAGTTTAAATATTTAATTAATCTAATTGAATATATATAGTATATAATTTATATATAAAGTTTAATAAAAAAAACAAAGAAATAATTGCAATAAAAAATCTTAATATTTATTAATCTATAATCTTATAAAACTATTCAAAGATTCTTTCGAATATTTAATAATTAATAATAAACAAAGGGATTTTGAAATATTATATATATAATTATAATTAATTCAAATGATTTATATATTTTATTAATGAGATTATTAATTGGTTTATTGATATTAAGAATAATTATATTCATTAGGGTTATAATTAGATTTAAATTGTTATTCATCTATCGAATAATATTTTTGAATATAGTGATATTGAATACTCGTTTTAGAAGAATTATTTATAAATAATTTTTAATTCGATTATTATTAGAATTAATATATATTAAATAGTTTTCAGTTTTATAGTTCAAAGTATTAAAGTGAATAGCCTTATAACCAAATCGATATATAATATAAAAATTGAATTCTAATAAAAATTTGATTTATTTAGTTTATTATTGATTTAATATCTTTATTAATATAAAGTATTTGAGATTTTTATAATCAATAATAATTTCAAATAATTCCTGAATACTATATAATTCCAATTTCTATTCTTTTAATGATTTTATAATCATTAGAAGTTTTTTATTATAGATCTTGTAATTATATTTAATAGTATTATATTTTAATAAAAAGTATATTATTGGGTATAGATATCCCTTATTATTGTATTACAAAAGAATATTGCTTATAGCTCAATTGAAAGTATTAATCTCAATAATTATATAGCGATAATAATTAAATATAATAAGGATTAAAATAAAGAAGAAAGTATTCTTTAATATTATAAAAGTATTCTTTTATTTAAAGTTTTAATTTTATACCTTCTTTTTCTTTAAGAAATAATTAAGGGGCTTTATAATCTTGGAAAAATTGTGAATAAAATATTAATAAAAATTAGTAAATCTAAGGAAATATTAAAGATCTTTGAATTTAATTAATAATTTCCAATTGAATATAATATTGACTTTCTCCAAATCTATTTTTATATTTCCTAGAGTAATAATTAGATTGAGATATTTAATTCTTTTTATTTTGAATTTATATTTGTTGATATCAATTTATAATTTGATATTAATCAATTATTAAATAACTTTATGAATATATTCTTTATAATTTGTAATATTTTCAAAATAAAACAAAATATTATTTAAGTATATTATATAAATTCTATCCAGAAAATTGAAGAGAATATGATTGATATAATTCTGAAATAAGGCTGATATGTTATAAAATCTGAAGAATATTATTAGTAATTCGAATAAATTGAAATATATAATAAAAATGGTTTTCTATTTATAACCTTTTGTAATTTATAACTTATTGAAAATAGTAATAATATTAAGCTTGATGTAAATTTTAATATAATATAAAATATTAAGGGTTTTTTAATTAATAGTAAAGAATATTGGTTTTTGATAATAATATTATTTAAACTTTAATAATCTTAATAAATTTGAATATCTTCTTCTAATTTAATAGTTAAAAGGAATAGAATAATTGATCGAAAACAAGATTCCCAAATGAATTTTTTATTTAGATTATTATTAAGCTATTTATAAATAACTTAAAATTTAATTAGGAATATTAAATAGCTTTTGTTGTATAATGATTTCTTGTTTAATATAATCTCAATTTTATAATCTTATAAATATTGTAATGAAAGTTTGTTAGTAAAAAAGAATAAAAATCTCGGATATAGATTACAAAGCTAAAAAGACAGTTTATCTTAAATCTTTGATATAAAGGGGATAGGTTGATTTATTTTTTTTATAAACTTATTAATATTATTATTTATTAAATCTCAATACAATTGAATAGAATCCTTGATTATTATATAATATAGATTATAAACTCTATTTAATTTGTTCTAAAATATTTTTATAATATAAATATTATTATTCTTATAGAATTATATAAAACTATTAATTATAAAGAATTTTATATTTTATATTTCGAAGCGAATGTTTTATATAATATCAAATAATTTGTTTAAGGGATTCGATGGTAATAATGATAGTAAGGGTAGAATATTTTGATTTTATAATGATTTTCTATACTTCCTAGAATTAATAATAAATTGAACTAGAATTGGTTTTAAGAATAGCTGATTAGAGATTATTTTAATTCGAATATCTGTTTCATTATTGATGTAATGAATATAGTAGGAGTTTTTATTAAGTATTTTGAGGTTGGTGATGTTAGAGTTTCTTTAGATATCCGGAGTCTTAATAGATTTGAAAATTACTGATTAATCTCAGGATAATAAGGATTTAATCTTAAAGTTTTTATTAATAATATTTTTTATAAAAACTAATTTCGAAATAAGTTTTTATAAAGGTAATTTGGAATTGATTAATATAACTTTACTATTTTTTAATAAAATTATTTTATGATTATTAGATATATTAAAAACAATAATTATTATAATATTAATAGAATAGTAATATCTCAAGTAATATAAGAATATGAATTTGAATATTATTATCAACCAATTAATAATGAAGTTATAATATTAAAGTTAAAAAAGATCAAGAATTATTGGATTTATAATTAATAAAATAGTAATATAAAACAAATCAATCTTTTAATGATTATTAATTTATATATTCAAAAGTATATATTAAGAAAGAATATTAGAAAGCTTTTTATTAGTTAGAAATAGATAATGGATGTAGAGGAGAGAGTGTATAAATATTTAAAGTTTGAAAATAACTTTTTTATTGATAAAGTTATAGTTTATGGTTTTACTATTTATAAAGCTAATAAATAAAATAATTATATTAAATATAAGAAAAATCTTTATTAAGATTTTAAAAAATTTACTATTTATTATTCTAAAATACAAAGAATCCCTAGATATAATTGATCTTTTAATTTATAAAAATAATTTTTCTATAAAGGATTTCGATTTACAATTATAAATCGAGATTAATCTTTTGATATATTAAATTAAGGAATTAAATTTTCATTTTTTTTTAAATAAACAAATCCTTTAATATACCCTTTTAGGTTAAGCTTTTGAGTAAGGTTAAAGGGGATTGATAAAGTATAGTATAATAGTATAATTGAGAAATAATTGATAAATAGGAATAGGCTTTGATATAAGGAGTTAGTAGTATTATAGTATTGTTTAAGGCTTTGATATTAATTGATTATAGAAAAGTAATTAGTATAGGGGTTATATCCTATATTAATATTAATATTATATTTTGTATTATTAGCTTGTTTTTTATTGCAATTATCCTTAATATGATTGGGTTTCTTATAATAAAGATAAAGGCTAAGATTAAAATATTGTTTTCGAATATAACGGGATAAAGAGTATTGACTTTATTAAATAATATTTGATTATATAGGATTATTAAATAGCTCTTATATAAAGAAAACTATAATTAGAGTTAGCTTTTTATTATAGTATTTTGATTAGTTATAATTGAAATCAATATTCTAGTTTTTATATTGACTATCAAGATAAGTTTTCTCTTTTAAATTATTATAAATATTTTATTATCAGATTATTTATATATTAATATTAATAATAAAAGGTTTATTAGAATAATTGATTAAAGTATTAATTAATTTCTATAAAATCTTGAGTTTAAAATTAGTGATTTGTTATTTAATAGTTTTTTTATATCTAATAATAAACTATTTGAATTTGATAATAAAATTACTAAATAAAGTTTTTTTTATTTTATATTTATTATAATTTATAAAGATTTTTTATAAAAAATCAAGGGTTTGATATTATTTATTTAATTTATTCTAAATACTTATTATAGTGTATTATTTAAAGAGCTAGAGATCGGAGTTGTATAGATTATTTATAATTGTATTAAAATATATTTGATTATTTATATAAACTGAATTAAAGAATAAATTAATAAAAAATATAATCTATTAGAATTCTGATTTGTTTTTGTAGTTTATAATTAAATAATAATTGATTATATTGTAAAATATTATATATTAATTTTAATACTTTATAATATCTTATTTATTATTATTAAATTTTTTAAAAGAAATAAGATATCTTTGATAGAATACGATTTTTAGGTTATTATAAATAATAATCTTTAATATTTCAATTGTATTTTATAATTCAATAATCCATAATTGAGTTTTATTAGTTTAGATATATACTATAACAATTTGATCTTATAATAAAGTTATAATTATTTTAATTAAAATAAATATAGTTTAAATAACTACAAAATATATAATATTTAGATTATTAAACAAATTTATGAATAAGAAAATATTAGCTTTTATAGAATTAATAATATAATTCAAGAAAAGGAATTATAAAAATAGATTAAATATAGTCGTTTAATTAATCATCTTTAGAGTGTTTTTGTAATTATAAAATATTCTTATAGAGTTCTTAATAATGAGTCAATATAGATATGTTTTAATGTAATTGGATAATTTTATTAAAAAATAATAAAATTATTTATAATGAATTAATAATAGATTCAATCAATACGATTGGATTATAATTCTAATAGAATTAGGGTAATCGAGGCAATTAGAGTGCAATTTAAATAAATATCTTAAAAATAAAGCTATAATAACTTCTAAGTAGATAATACAAATTGTTAGAATACAGGTAAAGATTTATATTATATTATAAGGATTCTAAATGCTATAAAAGATTGAGGCCCTATTATAGGAAGTAGGGTATGCTAAGGGTACGCTAAGGGTTCGTGCCTAAGGCACGAAGGCAACGTAGTTGGCGCCGTGACATACATTCAGCCTACCTCATGGATTTATAAAATTCAGATTTATATCAATAAAGCTATATTATCAAATCAATTAAATTAATCAAATTGATTAAATTAATCAAATTGATCAAATTAATTAAATTAATCAAATTGATTAAATTAATCAAATTGATCAAATTAATTAAAATAATCAAATTAACCAAATTAATTAAAATAATCAAATTCCAAATTATCTCAACAAATACAAAATAATTTTACCAAAATCGAGTAAAATTAAATCACCTACTTTTAATACACCAATCACATACACTACAAATCCTAAGGAATCCTTTTTAAATTTATTTAAAAACAACTAAATATCTACACCAATATCTTTTCCACAAATAATTATACCTCAGATTCGAGCTTATATATAAAATCAATATTCTAATTGCTTTATCATTAATTTCAAAGAATTAATTTTATATAAAAAATTAAAAAAAAAAGGATTAATAAATTAATAATTAAAAATATATTCAAAATTATATTATTAACAAATATTCCTTTAGAAATATACATTTTTAAATTACAATTTATTAATGAAATCAAAAATAAAGGAATAAATATTGAATTCTATAAATCGAGATTAATTATTCAGATATATAATAATATCAATAAAATAATTGTTTTAATATAATCAATAATAATTTAATAATTATATCAATATATTCTGATTTCATTAATTATAAATATTCAAAAAAATAATACAAATATATATATTCAAAATATTACTCAAATATATACTCAATTTATATTAAATTTATATTATATATTCTATATCTATACTCTAAAAGAAATAAGTTTATTTATTAATATAATATTATTTATTATTAAACCATTATATAATATTTCAAAAATAAAAAACTATTGATTTAAAATATATTATATCTGTTATTATAAAAAACTTAAAATATAATAATTTATATATAATCTTTATCTTTTATATACCAATAATAAAAAGATTGAATTTAATATTATAAGATTGCAAATAGATAATATATTCATTATAAAAGATAATATATTTCTATAAACTGAGGATAAATAATTTAAGTAGATTAGTTTTATAATTAAGAATTATAAGGAATTGATTTATAATCATTTATTACAATTCAATAATATCATTTTCATATTCTAAAATAATAATATTTATCTTAATCAAAAGAATTAATATAATAATCTATAATTTATTTTTATAAAGTTTATAAATATTTATAAAACATATAATAAAATCTGAAAATATGTTCTTATATATAATTAATATATTACACAATAAATCTATAAAATATATATTATAACGATATATTAATTTAAAGTATCTTTCAATTTTTCAATAATTATACAAATAATATAATCTAATAAAAATAATATTATAATATTGAATAAATATATCAAATAATAAAAAAAGAATTCTATCAAAAAATTGAATTATATATTACTCAATCTAAACTTATTTAAAATTGTTATCTTTACAAATATTTTTTTTATAAATAATAAAGATTATTTATTCCAAATAAATTATATAATTGTTATAATAAATAAATATAATAATATTAATATTATTTATTGATTATCTATTAAATATAAAAGAGTTATATATAGTATTTTGATATCCGAATTATATGAATTAGTTTAGGGATTTGATATTAGTATTACAATTATTTCAATAATTAGTGTTATTTTCGATAAAAAGATTCTATTAGTTTTATATACTAATTCGAAATCTTTATATAACTTATTTATCAAGTTAAATATAATTAATAAGAAAAGATTAATAATTAATATTATAATACTATATTAATCTTATAAAGAAAAAAGATTATTGAAATTGTATAAATCGATAATCCGATTAATCTAATTAATATAATAACAAAGGGAAAATTATACTAGGTTTTGACTGATTTGATTAATATAAATAAAATTGATATTAAAATAATAAAATAAATAAAGAAAATATAAAAAAAGGATTAATCCTATTTAGTAGAAAATTATTATATTGAAATTATAAAAGAAAGTTTTGAATATATAAATAAAGGAATTCATATATAAGGAATTCATTTCAAAAAAATAACTCTAATACAAAAATTATTATATTGAAAAAATTAAGCAAATATAAAAGAAATTAGCTCTTTCAATAATGCCTATATAAGACCTATTACTTTTCCACCTAGCTAATTCTTTAAATAAAATACAATAAGATATACAGAATCTATATATTTGTGGGTGCTACGTCTTTCGTATCCTTCTCGAACCAACAGGTTGTTTGCCAGCTTTCTTAGAGCTGGCGTTGTATATAGTGAAGGTGAAAAAGTAAGGGTAAGAAGAAGGGTTTGACGGCTTTCTTAGAGCTAGCGTTGTACATGGTGAAGGTGAAAAAGTAAGGGTAAGAAGAAGGGTTTGGCTTTTCGAATAATTAGTTTAAATTTATAATATCACTAATTAATATTGATTCGAGAAGAATATAGAAAACATAGCACCCACAAATATATAGATTCTATATATCTAATTGTATTCTATCTAAAGAGCTAGCTAAATGGGAAAGCAGTAGGCTTTATATAAGCACTACTAAAAGAGCTAGTCTCTTTCACATCCGCTTAATCCTTTCAATACAGTAGCCTTTATATTGGGGTCATTTCCTTGAAGTGAATTCCCTATAGGTGAATTCCCTTGTTCACACATATAGATAATATAATACTTTGTTTTAAAAGAATTACAAAAACAAAATATAATTTATTTTTAGAATTTATAATTACAGAATCGAGAGCAAAACGTTTGTAAAATGCTTCTATATATTAGTTATATATATGTAATCGAGTATATGCGTAAGTATATATGTGAGCGATCGTAATTGCGATTGGGTGCGATCCGTGACACCTATTGGTTCGAGAAGGATACGAAAGACGTAGCACTCATATATTCATAGGTTTCATATATCTAATTATATTCTATCTAAAGAGCTAGCTAAATAGAAAAGTAATAGGCTTTATATAGACACTATTAAAAGAGCTAGTCTCTTTCACATTCGCTTAATCCCTTTAATATAGTAGTCTTTATATTAGAGTCATTCCCTTGAAGTGAATTCCCTTGTAGTGAATTCTCTCGTTCATATAAATCCTTTATACAAAAAAAAAGTAGTAGGGATTTTATATAAAATCTAATACAAATTCGAAATATATAATATTACTAATAAAATATATTCTTATAGATTTAAATAGTTTGATTTGATAAATTAGATATTTAATCCTTTTTAGTATTTTGAATGAATTTATAAATTGTTATTTGATTTTTATATTTCTATTTATAATATTAGATATATTATATTCTTAGTGTAATTTTGATAAAATATAATCTCCAATTTTAAAGAATATAAATTTGTATTATTAATTAAAGTAATACTTTATAAATATAATTATGAATTTAATTATATTAATTGCTTCAATTATTATAAATTTATATTTTGATTATTTATTCTATTATTATGTAAACAAGAGAATTCACTATAAGGGAATTCACTTCAAGGGAATGACTTCAATACAAAGACTAATATATTAAAAGAATTAAACAAATATAAAAAATATTAGCTCTTTTAATAATACTTATATAAAGCCTATTATTTTTCTACTTAATTAATTCTTTAAATAGAATATAATTAGATATATAGAATCTATAAATATATAGATATTATATCTTTTATATTCTTTTCGAATCGATATTAATTAATAATATTATAAATCTAAATTAATTATTTGAAAACCCTTTCAAAAACTTTTTATTTTTATTCTTTCACTTTTATTATATATAATATTAGTTTTAAAAAAGTTGATAAGTAATCTGAATATTCTAAATCTGAACAATTTATTTTTAAGGTTATAAAAGTCTTTAACAATATTATTAATATAAATCAACTATAAAACCCCAAATTCGATTATAACAATATAATTAATATTCTTTTTTTCTCTTCTTTTGAAAAAAATATAATTCAGAAAAAAAAAGAATTTAAGAGATATAAAGTTCAAAAAGAAACCCTAAAATTATTCCTTTTCAAAAGATTTCTTTATAATCAAATAGTTTTTCAAAGGATTTATATTTAAAATCGCAATCGAATACTATATTAATAATTATTTTATTTTTCGATTTCTTTTAAGAGGATCAATATATTATATAATCTTATATTATGATATTACTTTTTTTCTAAAACTGAGTTTTATTAAAGCAAGAATATTATAATTCGATTGTTTACAAATAGATAGTATTTAATCAAACAAATTCTAATTTATTAGAATATCTTTAATAAAAATTGTAAATCAATTTTTATACATTCTTTAGATAATTTGTAAGTTCTTTAATCAATATTTTATAATCAATTTAATGGATAGTATATTTTAAACAAGGATTTTTACAACTTTTTTTTTTTTAATAAAAATCCAGGATTTTAATAGTTTCGAATTATTCTAAACTATCGATTTCGATAGATAGCAATAGCAGGTTGTATTGTTTAGGGATAGAATTATTATATATAGAATACAATAGATTAATATAAAAAACAAAATGAATTCTTATTAAAACAAAAAGCTTTAATTTATAAATATAAAAATCTATTAGGCTTAGAATCTTAAAGAGCTTAAGATTCTTTCAATCAAGTTTCTTCTATAGGCATAGAATCTTGATATTTCTAATGTTTAATTAGATCAAGTTATTAGGTAAATATTTACAAACAAAGGAATAATAAGCATCAATATTCTTTGAGTATTGGATTTAATTAATAATTAATTCGGTTTATAAATATAAGAAAATGACTTCCATTTTAATAACAAATTCTTTAGCATTTTATATAACAAAACAAATACTTTGGGATGGTATAAATTCAAAACCTAAATAAAAATAAAATTTATAATTAAAGAAGAATGGGGTTATTCGGGTACTTTCAAATCAAATATTATTAATAGAAAATTCAACAAATGGAAATTATTTTATTTAATTATTTTATAAATAAATAATATATAATTAAAGATATTATTTTAATATTATATTAACTTTTTTAATTTGTTTATTAATTTCAGGATGGTAAATAATTGATAATTTGATAATAATGCCTAAATATTTATAAATATATTTTTAGAATTTGAATATAAATTAGGTATTACAATTTGATATAATTATTAGAAGTAGATTGTGGAATTTTTATATATTTTTCCGAAATAAATGGATAACCTTTTTAAAATTGTAGATCCTATAGTAGGGTAGGAAATACTTTATTTTTGTTAATTGGTTGATTATTATTATGATAGTATCGAAATCAATACTTTTGGGTAGATATGTAATAAAATCTATCGAGATATTTTGTTAGATTCTTTATAAAATCGGGAGTAAATAGAGAACTCCTTTTTAGTCTTTATAATTTGAGGTGGTGTGGTGGCAATTATAATAATTGCGAATTCATTGTATAATATAGTTATAATATTTGAATTAATAATAATCTCGGGATAATAATTTGAAGATTTAAGTATAATATGGGTAATTAATAGTAAATGATTTATGATATAAGTGGAGCAAATAGATTTTCAGGGGATTATGATTAGGGATGTATAATTTCCCTTGATAGTATAATAGATTATTGTTTTCGATATATTTAGTAAGAGTAATTTTCAAATATTTTGGGAATCCTTTTTGTAGGGATTTTAGAATAGATTTGAGTATAAAATTGGTTTAATAATCTTTATGGAATAAGGTGAGCAAATTAGCAAGAAGATCTAAAAGGGTTTCTAAATCCTTTAATGATATTGTAGAGTTGAGTGTAGGTATAGCAGATGGAATTATAGGTTTTATAACTTTATCATTTTCTAACAAAGTTATAATAATATTGAAATCTAAATAATTAATAATATTAATAGAATTAGGGTTTTTTTAATTATAAATAGTTATAGCGAAATATACTTTTTTGATAATCTTAGATTTGATTAAGATAATGGTGGTAGGGAATAAATTAGAATCTAAGTTTTCTTGTTTTAGAATAATATAGTTTTAATATAAAAGATATTTATTCTCTTTTTTAAAAAGATTTTTTGATCTTTTAATTAAAGTATTGGATTTAGTATTTAGTTTTTTAGAATAATAGATAATTCGAAAGTTAAATCAAAATAGAAATTCAAATCAATAGATTTAATAGTGGTTTAATAGTTTTGTTGTAATAAAATACTTTAAGTTTTTATAATTAATAATTACTTGAATTAATAAAATAATGCTTTTTAATTTGGGGTATTATTTTTTGAAATAGCGAATAATAGTTAGCAATTCTTTATTATAAATCTTGTAATTATATTCAATTATTAAATATTTTTTTAAGAAAAATGTAATAAATCTCAAAACTCCTTTATTATTATATTAAAAGAATATTTCAGTTGATATATAATTAAAAATATTAGTTTTCAAAATCACTTTTTTTTTCTAATTAAAGATAATTAGAATAAAGGTTTTAATAAATATTCTTTTTAATTAATTAAATATATTTTGATAAATAGAGCTTTATAGAAATAAAATATTTTTTTTGATTAAATTTATTATTAGATTAATAATCTTTAAAAAGTTTTTGATAAATTGTTGATAAAAGTTTATAAATTTAATGAATATTTGTATGTTGGTTATAGTGATAAAAGGTTTTCAATTTATAATTGTTTGAATTTTCTTTAAATCTATTTAAATATTATCTTTTTTTATAATGAAATCTAAAAATGTGGTTTCAGATTTTAAGAATTTATATTTTTTGAATTTAATAAATAGATTAATTTCTTTTAATATTTATAAAACCTTTTGGATGTAATAGATGTGTTTTTTCTATATTCAATTATATTAGAATATTATTTAAATAAATGATATAGAATATATTTAAGTATTTTTATAGGGAATTATTAATAAATCTTTGAAAGATTACAGATGTTTTTGTTAATCTGAATAGTATAATTAAGGATTCAAATAAATTAAATCGAATATGAAATGTAATTAGATATTCTTATCCTTTTTTTATTTATATATTATTAAAAATAAAGATAATATTAATCTTATTGAAATATTTTATTCTTTTTAAATTATTTAAAGATTCTTTTATTAATAATAGGGGGTATTAGTTTTTAATAAATAGATTATTCAAAATATAATAGTTTATACAAAACTAAAGATTTCTATTGGTTTTTTTAATAAATAAAATAAGTAATATAATAAAAGAGAAGTTTAATTAAATAAATCTTTTTCTAAGATTCTTTTTTAATTATTTTTTTAAAGCTTTTAATTTGAGGTGGGATATAGTGTATTGTGAGCGAATCTTTGTACTGGTCACGTGGTCCACTTCTGTAGCTAGTATTTATAGCTCTTTTCCTTATAGTTTAGAAAGAGCAGTCAATTCCTATCTATCAAACTTCTAATATGTTTTATAAAGCGTTATATAAAGCCTCCCTCTTTTCTTTTTTATTCAAAACGATATATTATAGTAATTTTCTTATAGTATATATAAAAGATTATTTTATAATTTTATTACCTTTTACTCTTTTATATTGGTGATTTATATAAGGAAAAATATTGAAAGATTAAAAAGCTGTATACAAATCTGAACTTTTGAATTGTTTTAAAAAACAAAAAGTTATTAATTTGGAAAAGTCGATAGGAAATAGAAAAACGAGAAATTATTTAGTATTGTAATAGAGTTAAAATAATAATAGTTTAATAACAAAAGAAAAAGAGGGAAAAACAAATATTCTATTTTCAAAATCGATTTATAATTTTGTATGAATTTAAATTGAAGATAAGATTACTTTTGATTGGATTATTTTTATTTTTTTCGAAAGATTGTAAAAATAAATTGTGGGAGTTTTATTGTTTATAGAATTCGTGGGAATCTGGATAAAGATTTGATTTTAAAAAAAAAAGTTTTTTTTTATAAAGTAAATCTAAAATTTGTTGATCAATATTTATTTCTATATCTAAAACTTGATAAATATTAAATTTATTTAGAATTTTCAAAACTATTTTGGTTATATTTATATTTAGATAAGATTTGATTAATCTAAGAAATTCAAAAACAATTTATATTGAGATTAGAAATATTATATTATTCAATTTAATTAAAAAAATCATTTATAAAAATAATCTTTTTGTTTTTAAAGACAAATTTCTAAATATATTTCTAAGAGAAATCCGAAATTCGAATTCCTTAAAACAAATTATCAATCTATATTTTTGAATTTTTGTAAATAAATTTGTAGTTATATAAATTTGAAAAGAAAAGATAACTTTATCAAAATTTAGCAAAATTATTAGAAAAAAAATGAATAGAATAATAATCGAATCTTTATTTATATTATACTGAAAACCCTTTAAATTTCTATACAATTATCTAATTATTATAATTATTTATTAACAAAAACGAAATCATTTAGTATAACAATAAAATCTGTATTATATTAATCTCCAATTCTAATAATAGATTTAAAATCCAAAACAATTATTTAATTATAAATTCGAAATCTTTAAATTTATTAATTGATTCTAATACTTTCAATATAAATAATCTTGAAAAGGATATTTTCAAATCAAATATTTCTTTTGTATTTAATCGAAAGACAAATGAGGGTAAGAAATCCGATAAGAATTTCAATCCAAAACTTTTGGAAAGGAATTTTAGTATTCAATAATTTGTTATTTTTCTAGAATATTTTTCAAGAATTCTTGTATCTTTAGTGTTATCTTCTGAAATTATTGGTATGTTATAGTTCAAAGGTTTCAATATTATTGAGTGGTGTAAAGGTATAGAACAATTTCAATGAAATTATTATATTCCAAATAAAGATTTCCGAATACGAATCTTTTTATAAATAGATTGTATATTTTGGAAGGAGATTAAAGTTATGAAAGAATAATAATTTAAAGAATAGAATTAAGAAAAATATTTCAAATCTGTTTTTTTTAAAAAGTATTTTAATAATGATATCTTTTAGAAAATGTATTTTTATAAATATTTATGAAAATTTATCAAAAAGTATAAATAAAAAGAAAATATTAAATATAATAATTTTAATTGTTTTGTTAAATAATATAATCAAATTGTATAGCAATTGATTAAAGATAAAATTTCAATAAAAAGTAAAATTATTAAATTATTTTTCAAAAATGTGTTTTTTAAAACCTTTTGAAAATGTATTATTCAAATTAGATATAATATAAAACGATCAAATATGATAGATTAGAATAAAATATTTAATTAAATAATTTAATATATTAAAAGCGAATTCCAATATATTCTTTTTAATATAAATAATAATAAGGATTTTAATTTCGATAAATTATTGAAATCTATTATTCTGTTTATAAAGATTCAGAATAAAGTGAAAATCCTAATAGTTTAGAAAAATAATAAAATAGAAAAAATAATAAAAGCTTTTGAGAATTTTATATTTATTATAAAAGAATAAATATAATTAGATTTCAAATCTGAAGGGAAAATTGAAACTTGTTAAATTCTTTTTGATTTAAAAGTAATGGAAATATTTTAAATCTTAATTTATAAGTTTATATAGGTTACAATGCTTATTGCTATTAATATTATTATTGATTTAGAGATAATAGAAACTGTATATATAGTTTATAAGAGGATATATTATAATTATAATAACAAATAGTTTAATAATAAAAATTATATTTTAAAAAAAAATTATTCGATTTTTAAAAAATGTTTTGATAAAGGATTTGTATATTATAATAGATTAGGATAATTAATATAAGGGCTAATAAATGATTTAAATAATTCTGCTTTAATTATATATAATAATAGAATCGGCTTTAGTTTAATAAAAGTAATTAGATTATAAGTTTTCCAAAACAATTAATTGAAATTCTTTGAGGATAAGGAAATATTATATTTTATTAATATCAAGGAAGAATCTATTGATATTGTATTAGAAAAGAAAGTATATATTGTTTAAAAATATATCAATATTATAAAGAAAATATAAAGGAGATGTGGAAGATTATTTTATAACAATTTGGATAAAATAATCAAATTATATTTGAATGTTTTTGTAAAATTTATACTTTCATTTGTAGATAAAATCCTTAAATTCGATTGATAATTTATAATTGAAATATTCTTTTAAGAATTTGTATAGGTTGAATTAATAGAAATTTATATTTATAATTCTAAGAACTCTATAATGGAAGTTGTAATTGAAAAAGTATTGGATAAAATCAAAAAACCTAAAAAACAAATAATTCTTCAAATAATAAATAATAGTTATGGGATAATAAAAGAAATCGATTAAAACATTTTATTAATTATAATCTCTATTATTATAGATTTCATTATTAAAGAATATCTCAATATATAAAAAAGATGGATTATGAAAATAAATAATTTGATAAAATTATCAACTTTTAATAGTTATATAATAAGCTTAATTAACAAACTTTTTATCTCATTTAAATCTTTAGAATAAATCGGAGTTATAAAAGCTTTTCATTTGGATATAGTTTATAATTCTATTTATATTTTTATAAAAGATGATAGGGAAAATCTTCCTTATATTAAAATATCTTTTAATAATCAAGATTCTATTAAAACAATTTCAGATTTTGATTCAATTATTAATTTAATTGATATCAATTTAGTTATGAAATTCAATTTATCAATTAATTTGATTCAGATTATTATTATTGAAATCAATCTTTTCGAAACTAATATTAGGGGTTTTTATAAGGATATATATATATCCTTTAAAGAAATATCAAATATTATTAATTTATTTGTAATAAAAAATATATATAACAATTTATTACTTGGAATATTGTAGTTTATTATAAATAAAATTATATTTGTATATAAAAATAAATTGTAATATATTATAATAATAAATGACAATTAAAAAAATCAAGCAAATATTTAATATATTAAACAAAAAACAATTATACTCTTTCAAACCTCAAATCTGGAAAACTAGAATTTGATATATCCAAAAAACAATATATTAAAACAAGTTTATATTTCTTATTAGAAAATAATTTTGCTGAATTTTAGCAAAATTGTTTTTTATCTTATATAAATATTTTATATAAGAATAAAATAAATAAAATACTTTTTTCAAATTAATCTGGAAATTTTATAAACAAAAAGTTAGAAGGGAGAAATGATTAATTAAAAAGATATAAAGAAAGAAATCTTTATTTGTAATCTTTAAAAGAATAAAAAGATTATTTGATTTTATAATTCAATAAGGAATTTGAAGATTATTATTTAATTATAGATAAATATAAAGAAATAGATTTTGAAAAAATATTTTTTATTTGTAAATAAGAATTATTATTTGTTTACTTATTAAATCAAAAAGGAATATTTGCTTTTAATTGAATATATATTGGATAAATATAAAAAGAAATAGTTTTTTTATAGAAAATATAAATTGTTTTATATAAAGCTTAGCAAACATTTAGATTTCTTATTTCAAAAACCTTGATTGAGATTATATCCAAAATGTTTTAAGAAAAAATAAATCAAGAAGTTTTTGAATATACAGATAATTCTTATAGAAATCTATAATTCTTAATAAAGAAAAAGACTTCTAATATCTATAAATTTATAAATATAATTATTGAATTCAATAAACATTTGATTAAAAATACAAATCTACCTTCAAATATCAATATTTTTATGGAAAACTTTGTAAAATATCGAATCGCTTTTTTAATCGATTTCTTTTCGAATTATAATTAGATTCCTTTAATTATAGAGAGTTACAATATAACTATCTTTCAAATATTATTTGAACTATTATATTATATAATATTGTTATAAAATACTATTAATTTCGTTATCTAATTCTATAGAATTATTATAAAAATTCTAGGCGATTTAGTTTCTAAAATAATTATATTATTTCTAAATGATATAGAAATAAAGAGATCTAAAACTAACTTTAGCAATAAGGAAATTATACCTAAAGTACAGAAATTTATTCTTATATATATTCAAAAAATCGATAAAACCTTGGAATATATAGAAAAAGTAAGATATTCAATTGAAACAAAATCCAAATAATACTTCAATGATATAGAAATTATAGAATATATTATAGAATTTGAAAAACGAATTTTATAACAATCAAAAATCACTCGAATTATAAACTAGTTTAAATTTAGAAATGCTATAAAGATTCATATATTTTTAGATGTATATATATATTACCACATCTAAATCGAACAATTTATTTAAAAAACCGAATCACTATATTGCCTATTAAAAAAAGACTAAGAATTCGTATAAATAAAAAAACAGAAAAACATTATAGATCTGTTAAAAACTGAATTAATCAAATCTCTTGCTTTAATACCATTAAACTATAAAGATATTCTAATAATTAGAATAATTATTTTAAATATAAATACTAATCTCAATAATTGAGATATAATATTAAATCAAAAACTTAACAGTAAATATACAATAACTAGATTTGAAAATGGATTGTAAAACAATATAAAAAAGAATTACAATACTATAAAAAGAAAATATAAAGAAATATTCAAAACTTTTTAGAAATATAAATACAATTTGTATAGAATATATTTCATTTTTGAGATTAATATTAAGATTTTTATTGTTCAATTAAATAAAACAATAATAGATTTCTCAAAAACCTTAATAACAAAATGGATTATATAAATCAAACTTTTTGATTTCGAAGTTCGATATATAAAAGGAATAATATATATTATAATAAATAAACTCTTTTGTAAATTAAATATTCTTATAGAATTTCAATAAGAAAAAGCTTAAAAAGATAATATTAATAAATAGATTATTGATAAGTTCAATAATATTCAAAATATTCTCATTTTATATAACTTTACTAAATTTAAATAAAATTATATATTGAATCTAATATACAATAAAAAAAGTTAAAAAATAGCTAAATATTTAGTTTTATTATAAAAATTTAAGAGTATAACAAAAAAAGCCTTCAAAAATTTCAAAAAAAAAATTCTCAGATTTTGTATTTATAATAATTATCTCTTCAAAATCGATATAAAATATTTACCTCCCAGAAAAATGATTAATAATAAAATGGAATAGATTGTTCTTATTAATAATCTATATAAAGCCTATAGCTATAAAGAAATAGAAAATACCTTTAATAAGGTATTGTAGTTGTATTATTGAATAAAAATATATAACACTATCAAAAAATTCATTAATTCCTGTTCAAATTATCAATTACAACAATTAAATCTTTAAAAAGAATCTTTATATTTAATATAAATAAGTATGTATTAGCAAAAATATAAATTAAATATTATATATATACTTTCGAATAATAGCTATAAGTATTTAATATTTTTTAAAAATAATCTATTAGGATAGATAAAAGGGAAAATTCTTTGGAATGTAATTTCATAAGTAGTAATTGTTTTTATATAATTTATTGTTTATTATTATTCTATTTTCGATAAAGTTTTGATAGATAATAGTTTGAAGAATAAAATATATATAATATATTTTTTAAAAAAATATGATATTCAATAGATACAAATTTTTATATATAACTTTAAAGTAAACAATCAAATTGAATAAGATTATAGATTTATTATTAATAAATTGTTCAAAATGATAAATAAAAAAGAAGAATAGTTGAAATACCTTAATACAATATTGTTTGTTGATAAAATTACAATATATCAATTAATTAATTTCATTTTATTTTATATAATTTATAATTATTACCCGATATTATCTATTGAGATAAAATTCTATACCTAAAGAATCCTTAATTAAGAATCAATAATAATTTGAACAGATTTACTAACATTATATTTCCAATAGTTAGAAATATACGATATCGATATAAAAGAAGTTATATTTTATAAAAAATATTATTGTTTGAATAAAAAAAAGTATTTTGATAGAAATAACAATACAACAAACAAAAATATCAATTTAAAAAACATTATACTTTAATACAATCTACAATCAAAAATTGATATATCATACAAAAAGAAGTTTATATACTAATAGCTTAGGTTATATCAAATAATAACTATAGATTCTGATAAAGATGTTTATATTTTAAAAGAAATAGATAGAACTTTAATTAATAAAACCTATTTAAAATCTTACCTTAAGAAATTTATAAAAAGGAAAGAAGAATATTTATTAATTTCAAATGATAATATTAAAGGAAATAATAATCAATTAGATTATAAGAATCTATTAGAAGTATTATTAAAATTACAAAGATCTAATTATATAAATCAATATTTTGATAATTCGAAAACAATAATTGATTATATATAAACAAACAATATATTAGAATCTTCAAACACAATTTCAAGAAATACTTATCATATATTTATAAAAATTCTAATTATCAATTCAACAATAAAAATAATGTTTTTTTTTATATAATAAAAAGGATAACTATCTACAAAATTCCTTTAATAGAAAAGAGTATTTATTTATTTTTATTTGAAAAAATAATTTTTTTTTCTTTTTTTTCTTTTGGAAATCATTTTCTATATTTTTTTTCTCAATATTATAAAATAAAAAAAACTATTTATAAAATAAAAATATTTTCTTTTCTTTTTTTAATGTTTCCATTAATTTACAATTCTTTTACTTTTTTTATCACCTTCTTTTCCAATCATTCTGATATTTCAATCTTTTGTTATTATATATAAAACAATTCTCTTTTATATTTCCTTAAATAGCTCATATAACTTTACCAAATTTTAGCAAAATTATCTTTTTTGAAAAACCCCTTCAAAAATATTTGAACAATCTAATAATGAATTAAATTATACCATATAATATTCAGATATTCAACTATAACATATATATCACAATATAATAATAACAATTAATAATATTCAACTCTCTAATATACTAAAAGTCTTTAAAATTATACAAAGATTTTTGGAAAAACAACAATACACAAAATTCATTAAGTTTAATATATAAATAAAAGAATAGAAAATTAAAATAAATATATTGATAAAAATAATTATAATTCTAATTCTACAGAATAATCTTTATATCAAAACTTATATAACAATAAAGCAAATGAAAATCAATAATAAAATTGTTTTTTTTAAAATAGAAAAATCCTACAAACTATAGCAAAAAGCTATTAACAAAATTTATATATATTAAAGTTATTTATAGAAAAATATAATATTCATTATAATTTTGATTATATTTTATAATACGAAATTTCATAATAAACTCTTCAAACTAACTAGAATTATTATTTTAGAAATCATATTGAAATTAATTAATAGGGAATTTATATATAAACTTTTTGAAAACTCGAAATCTAGAATTCAAATTAATTAGTATCTAATATTCTCCAAATTCAAAATTGTTTTCAGAATTTTAAATAAAAAGCTTTCTAATAAATCCTTCGAATAGGATAATAAGTAAAAAAGAAAACTTGATTTCTAATATAATATAGTTGGAATATTTGGAAAAATTAATACAAATTATTTCGAAAATATTCTTTTTATTAAAAATTCAATTATCGAGTTTTTGCAAATTCCTTTTTTTTTGTTTTTAAAGAATATTTTTATAAATCTTTAAAAATAATCAAGATTTGGTTTAATAATAATAAACAAAAATATTAAATCATTCAATGAATATTTAATAAACAAAATCATATTTCAATAAAAT
Source organism: Botryotinia globosa (assembly GCA_014898425.1). Classification (NCBI taxonomy): domain Eukaryota; kingdom Fungi; phylum Ascomycota; class Leotiomycetes; order Helotiales; family Sclerotiniaceae; genus Botryotinia; species Botryotinia globosa. The sequence continues at coordinate 1,411,063 of RCSZ01000002.1, forward strand.
ATTTTATTAAAAAATGAAAACAAAGAAAAAAAGAATAATAATATTAATTAATCTAAAATATATAAATATAAAAAAGATATTCTATAATTACAAGATTGATTTTATTTGTTGAAGGAAAAGTATATTACAAAACAAATAAATTGAAAGGTAATAGTAATATTAATAAATAAAATATCTGATAACTTTTGTAGTTATTACCTATATCAACTTGCTAGTATTTTTGGATTCAAAGTTGTATATATAAATTGAAAGAATTTATTGAAATGTTTTTAGTTTTTATACAAATATCAAAATCGAATCAATAATATTTATATTAATGATAGATACTTTTATTGATTTAAAAAAAGTATGATAGTTAATAAAGAAAAAAGAATAAAGCTTTTTAATATATTAAAATTCAAATTTATCAAATATAGTATTACTATATTTATAATTGTTTAAGTCTTTATTATTAATCTGATTGTAGTTTATAAATTCGAAGTGTATAAGTCTATAGAATCCGATAAATATTTTCATTTTATTGAAAAAGTTTATATTCTTTTAATTCAAAAATCTATAAGAATATATTACTATTACAATTATTATAAAAATATAGAATTTGGATTTGTTTATTATTATTATTATTCTTTAATATAATAAATCTTCAAATAAAATCTAAAACTCTAACGAATTATTGTATTGTAATATATAAATTGGGAATTTCGTTTTATTTCTATTTCTTTTCCAATTATTATTATTTAGTTTAATAAGATTTTCGATTATATATTTGTATATAGAAATATAAAAGAATTTTATACTAAATATTGATTTAGATATATAAATAACTTTATTATATATATTATTTATTCTTAAGTTAAAAAGTCAAAATACAGAGTAGGGTATAACAAAATAAAATCAGAATCGAAATATAAAATAATATGATAGGATTTTGTTATATCTATTTTAAAAATGTTTAATAAATTTTTTAAAAAAAATTATTTTTAGAATATTATTTCGAAAAAAGGTTATACAGAGTATATTTATTTGATTATCTTGATATAGTTTATTGGAAAAGCTAATTACAACTGGATATTTATAGTTATAGAGAATCCTATAATATTTAGAATCAAATCCAACAATAAAAATGTTGTTTTTTTTATAATATCAATTATATTGTATATTATAATAAAAAGATTCTTAAAGGATGATTTGGACTTTACATTAGAAAATAAATTGAAATATCAGAATATTAGAAACATATATTATAACTTGATATTTATCTTCAATAAATATATTACTAACAATAACCAATATGAAATTCCTGAATTCCTAATTGAATATTATTTAATTGCTCAAAATCTTATTGAACAAGTTTTTGTTGATGAATTCCTTTAAAATAATTTGTTTATATTTAAAGAAATTATTAGACTTTTTTTTATAAACAATAATGAATTCAATATTTAATATTAATATTATACAAAAAATATTAAAAGCTTTTTTTTGTATATTTTTGAGGATATCAAATCTGTTAAAAGATATTATAAGAATAAGTTGTATTTTATAATTTTAAAACAAAATCTGGAGGATAAATATAATAATAAATATTTTGAATCCAATAAAAAAGAAGAGAATAAATTGATCCCATCAAATAATAACAATAACAAAGATAGTTTTGACTTTAAGCAGAACAATAAAGAACTTTCCGATATTCTAAGGAATAGAAGATTAAAAAGAATAGTGATTTTTTTGGAGAATAAAGGCTAAAAGAAGGGAATATAAAAACTCGATTTTTTCTATCAATCTTTGAGAATTCCAAGAAGCTTATAGAAATCTAAAAGGATTTTGGATTTTTTGATTTTCTTTCAAAAAAATAAAAGAATTCGTTATTAAGCTTTTATTGATACTTGATTTTGAGGGTTTTACTAAAAAATTGTTTAATTTTATTAAATTTTAGCAAAGTTATTTTTTTTCTATAATATTTATTAAATTAATTATATTAAATAAAGGTAATATTTGTTTTTTTTCTTTTAATTATTTTCCTTTACATTCTCATACCTAGGTTTATTAATCGAAATAATCAATATTTCTATATAAAAAGGAATATAAGCGAATTTTTGTGCTAATTACATAATCCATTTTTGTAGTTAATATTTATAACCTTTTTCCTTATAATTTAAAAAAAATAGTTAGTTTTTACCCACCAAATTTCTAATATATCTTATAAAACATTATGTAAAGCCTCCCCCTCCTTTTCTTTATCCGAGGCGATATGTCATAGTGACTTTCCTATAATATATGCGAAGGATTACTCTATGACCCTACCACCTTCTACTCTTTTACAGTATAGGATATTGAAAGATAAAATAATCCTTTTCTTGAAGTAAATTTTGTGGTTATATGATTAGTGAGGAGGTAATGTTTTTGTATTTTTTGGGGAAAAGATATTTTTTCAGTTTTGGAATTTAGATAATAGGTTTTAAAGATTAAATTCTTTTTTCTTTTTATTTAGAATATTATTGATTTGTTTTATTAATATCTAAAATATTTTGTATTTTCAATAAATATAAGTTGAATAGATTTTCAAAGAGATTATAGTTATATTTCAATTCTCTAGTTTTTTAAATTGGATTGATAAATATATAGATTAGGATTTCAAAAGAATATTAAATAAAGCTTTTATACAAAAAAAATGGAATAGAATATTATAGAATTTATAATAGAATTAATTATCAAATTGAAACAAGTTTATTATAAAATTGATATAAGGATTATATTTCTTAAGTTAAACTATTTCCAAAATAATAAGATAATAAATTAATTCGATTATATATAATATAATCTTTTTCTCAATATAATTGTTAATCCTAAATCCTATATAGATATAAGATATAATTCGATTTCTTAATAGAATATTTCTATTGAATTCTATTATTTCAAAAACAGTAAATAATTAATATATAAATATTTTTTAGAATAATATTTAATTTCGATTTATAAAAACAATTCCTTTATATCTATTATCGATTATAATATAGGATAAAAAATTCTCTTTTCTTGTAAGCAATTTGATAAATAAGATTATAAAATCTATATAATTATTCAATTCATTTTTCAATAAAAAACTATAAATAGTAATAATAAACAAATAGAAAATATATAAAAAATCATTCTAATTATAGTTTAGATTAAATATATCCTTTTTTCTAAATCAATCGAATTGATTGGAAAGCAAAGAGGGAAACAAAGTAGGGAATATATAAAGCCTTAATTTTTCGAAAAGCTATTTAATATAAAATTGTTTTTGATAAAACTAATGATAGTAATAATAATTCGGAATTAAATAGAATAAATATTTAATCAAAAACAATTATAGATTATATATTTAATAAAATTGTAGTGATAATATTTGTTATATTCTTTTTATAATAAATTATTGTTGATATTTCAATATTGAAAGCTGAAGTTTATTAAATCTTTAAAAAAAATGGGTGGGGAAGCAATCTTATTAATAAGAATTGATATAAATATAAAGGTTTGAATAGATTGAGATAGGGTAATCATTAAACAATTATATTTCAGATATTTATAACAATTTTTTAGCTTTTAACAAAAGGTAGTATAAATATTGATACTATACATTAGCAATTCAATAATAATAATTTAATCTACTAATTCATTGGATAAATCTTATTTTAATAAAATAATTAAAATTATATTATTATTAGTTATATTTACTTTTAATATTAGTTGTTAGAATTTGATGTAAAAAATATAAAAGGATTGATTTTTTTGTTATAGAAATATTAATTATTTTTGAGTTTTAATAGTTTTGTTTATATTTCTATAAATTTATTTCAGGATATTTAATAAATCTATATAATTCTTTAAATAAATGAATTTTCTCTTTATATTATATAAACAGATTTATAAAACAATAGCTTTAATAAGTTTTTTAATAATATAGAATAAACAAATATAAATAATATTAAAACAATTAGAATTAATATATATTTTATTTTAAATTTAATTTATAAAACAATTAAAATTGGATTTGATATTATTAAATGAGGCAGAATTAAAAAGTTTTTTATTCAATTAGATTTTAATAAAAGATGGATTTAATAAAATAAATGAATTTGTAGATTTGATAGGAGTTTTGGGGGATATGATTTTAATATAAATAGAAGTAATAGATATAGATTCAATAAAATAATTAAATAAACAATTATTCTATATAATAATTTATTCTTACAATATAATTTGAATATATTTTTTAATTAATATTTTAAAAAACTTTTATTCAAATAATCAATTAATCTTTTTTAACTTAATATAATATATAGATATTAATTGAAAATATTAATATTATATTTAGGGGTTTTTAGATATAGAGATATCAAATTCCAAAGTATCTTCCAATCAATTGGGTGGGTATAGGGAGGATATTGTAAAAACAATATTTATTAGGGTTAAAGTTATATAGTATTATAGAATAGATAAATAGGAATAAGAATTTAGTAATTTTGTTTCAATATAATAAAGTTATATTAATTCAAATAATAGATTTAGAATTGAAGATTAAAATATAGTTCAAAAAGTTATAATATAGAATCTTACAAGTTGAAAATATACAGAGTTTTTCTAAACAAGTTAATTCAATCGAGCTCTAGCTCATTTGCACTCCAATACAAACGCCCATTTCGATCCCCTTCAAAGGGGCCAATATGTTACGTGGTCTCACACCGTGACAATAAGTTCTAGTTATATTTATACTATTTCAACTTCAATCTTTTATAAAAACCTTAATTTTGAAGCTAGCAATATAAAAAATATATTATTTGAAAGCTTTTAATCTCTTATATATGATTACCACTTTTTTCTTTTTTATTCAATTTATATTAGCTTAAATAAACTGATTCAAAAGATTCTACTATTAATTCAATCACAATACCAACCGGAAAAACTATACTAATTGGAAAAACTAAACTTCAATCAATAGAAAGTTTCGCATATTACTTATAACTAATTAAAGAGAATCTTATATATATCAATTAACAAATTTGCTATAGTTATAGAGATATATGATTACATAATACATGAGTATAAAAAAACTTGACTTGCTTCTTACGAATTCATTATAGTATTATAACTAAATTAATAATAGTATTAGGGTACGAGTAAAGACTTATATTGTATCATAAGAGTTCTAAGTATTATAAAAGGTTGAGGTTTTATTATAGAAAGTAAAATATATTAAAAGTATACTAAGAGTTTATACCTAAAATTCAAAAGCAATATAATTAGTGTTGTAATAATATCCTCCCCTTAAAGTTTGTTTATCTTAAATAAACTAAAGTATAGACTAACTTTGCTATTTTTCAATAAAGTTATAGAGAATCGATTTAATAGATTAGTTTATTATTATATCTAAATTAAATAAATAATGAAATTAATCAAATAAAAATCCAAAATCCTTTGAAATAATATTAGAAAACTCTAATTTCTATTATAAAGTTAAAACAAATTGTTTTTAAGATAGTAATCAATTAACAAATCTTTTTCAATCTATTCAGTTCTTATTTAAAAATTATTCCTAGTATAGTAGTATTTGAGGTAATAGGTTTTTTGAATTCAATTTATATAAACAAATCTAGTTTATTTGAGTATATTAAGTGAAATATAATAATTATTCTTTTTTAGTTTCAGAAATCCTCAATTAATTGTTATTATAATAGATAATATTTTTATTTGATATAATAATAGAAATTATATTTATTATAATAATCAAAAATCTTTCTGAATTCTTATTAATTAATTTCCTTATATATTTTATTATTTTTTTTGAAAACTCAATCTTAATTTCTATATAATTTGATAGTATTGATAATATCTTAATTTGATAATTCTAATAAATAATAGAATAGTTAAAGTAATAAATTATGAAATATTAGAAAAATCTTGAAATTGATTAGAAATTGTAATAAACAAATCTATTTATAGATTTTGAGGATTTTATAAAAACTATTCCATTTATTATTACTCTTTTTTATTAAATGATTGGTTTTTATATTTTTTATATTAATTTATATCTTGTTATCTTTTTTATAAAAAAAAATATCAATATAGATTTTATTAATATAATCTTTGTATTTCTAAATCAATTAAATTATAAGCACTTTGAGCTTAATTAAAATAAAATCAAATCTATTTGTAATCTTATTGGTTTTGAAAAACTCTTATTTTTTTTGATATAATAAATTCGATAGAATTAATATAAACAATTTAATTTCAAAATATAAATAGTAATTGTAATTAATAAAGAATAAAGATATATTAATAATTTCTAATATAATATTATTCAATATAAATTTTACAAATAGAAATTAATTAGATTAATTATTCTAATAGAAATTCATAAAGATATAAAGATATTATTTAATTATAATATTAATCCTTTCCATTTGATTATCAAATTCAAAATAAAATAAGAAAAATTATTTTAAAGTAATTAATAAATATTCAAACAAATACTTCTAAAACTCAAAAATAAATTGGAAATCTTTATTGAATATAATATTATTAGAAATATTATACAAATAATAAATCTTCTTAACAAATCGATTTACAAGCTTTTTTATAAATAGCCTTACAACTAATATAAAGTATTATATTTTAATTAATAATAAATAATTATAATAATATATTAATATTTCTTTTTATAATATTTATTAATTAATAATAATATAATATAATTAATAAAAATATCAAATTAAAAACGGAATAATATTAATAAAAATTCAAAGAATCTAGATATAATAAAACAAAAGATTTTAATATAAAAACAAAATTGATAAATTTATATAAATATTTCAATCTCTTTGAATATATTAGATTATTAATATATACAAAAAACGAGATTAATAATTTTGATATGATTTAGATATCCGATTGATTTGATTGAATATATATAATATATAATTTATATATAAAGTTTGATAGAGAAGAGAATAAAGAAACGATTATAATAAAAAATCTTATTATTTATTAATCTACAATCTTATAAAACTATTCAAAGATTTTTTCGAATATTTAATAATTAATAACAAATAGAAAAGTTTTGAAATATTATATATATAATTGTAATTAATTCAAATGATCTATATATTTTATCAATAAAATCATTAATTAATTTATTAATATTAAAAATGATTATATTTATTAAAACTATTATTAGATCTAAATTGCTATTTATTTATCAAATAATATCCTTAAATATAACAATATCGAATATTCATTCTAGGAAAATTATTTATAAATAATTCTTGATTTAATTGTTATTAGAATCAATATATATTAAATAATCTTTAGCTTTACAATTCAAAATATTAAAATAAATAGTTTTATAATCGAATCAATATATAATATAGAAATTGAATCCTAATAAGAATTCAGTTTATTTAATTTATTATTGATTCAATATCTTTATTAACATAAAATATTTAAAATTCTTATAATCAATAATAATTTCGAATAATTTCTAAATATTATATAATTCCAGTCTCTATTCTTCTAATGATTTTATAATTATTAGGAATTCTTTATTATAAATCTCATAATTGCATTTAATAATATTATATTTTGATAAAAAGTATACTATTAAATATAAATTTCTTTTATTATTATATTACAAAAGGATATTATTCGCAATCTAATCAAAAACATTGGTTTCGATAATTATATAACAATAATAATCAAATATAATAAGGATTAGAGTAAAGGAAAAAGCATTCTTTAATATTATAAAAATGTTTTTTTATTTAGAATTCTAGTTTTATACTCTTTCTTTTTTCAAGAAGCAATTAAAGGGCTTTACAATCTTAAAAAAATTGTGAATAAAATGTTAATAAAAATTGATAAATCCAAAAAAACATTAGAGATCTTTGAATTTAATTAATGATTTCCAATTAAATATAATATCGATTTTCTTCGGGTTTATTTTTATATCTTTTAGAATGATAATTAAATTGAAGTATTTGATTCTTTTTGTTTCGAATTTGTATTTATTAATATCAATTTGTAATCTAATATTAATTAATTACTAAACAATTTTACAAATATATTCTTTATAATTTGTAATATTTTTGAAATAAATCAAAATATTATTTAAGTATATTATATAAGTTTTATTCAGGAGATTAAAGAGAATATGATTAATATAATTCTGGAATAAGATTAATATATTGTAGAGTTTGAAGGGTATTATTAATAATTTAAATAAATTGAAATAAATAATGAAAATAATTTTCTATTTATAGTTTTCTGTGATTTATAATTTGTTAAAAGTAGTGATAATATTAAGCTTGATATAGATTTTAGTATAATATAAAATATTAAGAATTTCTTTAATTAGTAATAAAAGATATTAGTTTTTGATAATAATATTATTTAGATTTCAATAGTTTTAATAAATCCGAATACTTTTTTTTGATTTAATAATTAAAAGGAATAAAGTAATTAATTAAAAACAAGATTTCCAAATAAATTTTTTATTCAAATTATTATTAAGCTATTTACAAACAATTTGAAATTCAATTAGGGATATTAGATAGTTTTTATTATATAATAATTCTTTGTTTAATATAATCTCGATTTTGTAATTTTATAAGTATTATAATAAAAGTTTGTTAACAAAAAAGGGTAGGAATTTTAGATATAGATTATAAAACCAAAAAAACAGTTTATTTTAAATCTCTGATATAAAAGGAATAGATTAATTTGTTTTTTCTATAAACTTATTAATATTATTATTTATTAAATCTTGATATAATTGAATAGAATTTTTGATTATTATATAATATAGATTGTAGATTCTATTCAATTCATTCTAGAATACTTTTATAATATAAACATTATTATTCTTATAGAATTATATAAAATTATTAGTTATAAAAAACTTTATATCTTATATTTCAAAACAAATACTTTATATAATATCAAATGATTCACTTGAGGAATTAAATAATAATAATAAGAATAAGAATAAAATATTTTGGTTTTATAATAATCTTTTATATTTTCTAGAATTGGTAATAAATTGAATTGAAGTTGATTTTAAAAATAATTGATTAAAAATCATTCTAATTCGAATATTTGTTTTATTATTAATATAATAAATATAATAAAGGTTTTTGTTTTCAAGATTAATAATATTAGGATTTTTTTGAGTATCCAAAATCTCAATAGATTTAAGAATTACTAATTAATCTCGAGGTAATAAGGATTTAATTATAAAGCTTTCATTAATAATATTTTTTATAAAAACTGATTTTGAAATAAACTTTTGTAAAAGCAATGTGGAATCGATTGTAAAATCAATTAATATAATTTTACTATTTTTTAGTAAAGTTATTTTGTGATTATTAGATATATCGAAGATAATAATTGTTATAATGTTAATAAAACAATAATATCTCAAGTAATATATAAATATAAATTTGAGTATTATTATTAATCAATTAATAGTGGGGTTATAGTATTAAAGCTAAAGAAGATTAAGAATTATTAGATTTATAATTGATAAAATAATAATATAAAATAAATTAATTTTCTAATGATTATTAATTTGTATATTCAAAAGTGTATATTGAAAAAGAATATTAAAAAGCTTTTTATTGATTAGAAATAGATAATAAATATAGAGGAAAAGATATATAAATATTTAAAGCTTGAAGACAACTTTTTTATTAATAAAGCTATAATTTATAGCTTTATTATTTATAAAATTAACAAGCAGAATGGTTATATTAGATACAAAGGAGATTTCTGTTGAGATTTTAAGAGATTTGCTATTTATTATTCTAAGATATAAAGGATTTCTAGATATAATTGATCTTTTAATTTACAAAGATAAATTTTCTATAAAAAATCTCGATTTGCAATTATAAATCAAGATTAATCTTTTGATATATTAGATTGGGGAATTAAGTTTTTATTTTTTTTTGAATAAATAAATCTTTTAATATATTTTCTTAAATTAAGTTTTTGAGTAAGGCTAAAAGGGATTAGTGAACTATAGTATAATAATATAATTAAAAAATAATTGATAAGCGGAAATGGGTTTTGATATAAAAAATTGATAGTATTATAATAATATTTAGAGCTCTAATATTGATTAATTATGAAAAAGCGATTAGTATAGGGATTATATTTTATATTAATATTGATATTGTATTTTATATTATTGATTCGTTTTTTATTATAATTGTTTTTAATATAATTGGATTTCTTGTAATAAAAATAGAAACCAAAATTAAGATATTATTCTCAAATATAATGAGATAGGGGGTGTTGATTTTGTTGAATAGTATTTAATTATATAGAATTATTAAATAATTCTAATACAAAAAAAGCTGTAATTAAAGCTAGCTTTTTATTATAATATCTCGATTGATTATAACTGAAATTAGTATTCTAACTTTTATATTGATTATCAAAATAAGTTTTCTTTTTTAAATTATTATAAATATTTGTTATTAGATTATTTATATATCAATATTAATAATAAAAAATTTATTAGAATAATTGATTAAAATATTAATCAATTCTTAAGAAATCTTGAGTTTAAAATTAGTAACTTATTATTCAATAGTTTTCTTATACTTGATAATAAACTATTTGAATTTAATAATAAAACTATCAAATAAAGTTTTCCTTATTTTATATTTATTATAATCTATAAAAACTTTTTATAAAAAATCAAGGATTTAATATTATTAATTTAATTTATTTTAAATACTTATTATAATATATTATTTAAAAAATTAGAGATTAAAGTTATATAAATTATCTATAATCGTATCAAAGTATATTTGATTGTTTATATAAATCAAATTAAAAAGTAAATTAATAAGAAATATAATCTACTAGAATTCTAATTCGTTTTTATAATTTATAATTAAATAATAATTGATTACACTATAGAATGCTATATATTGATTCTAATATTTTACAATATCTTATTTATTATTATTAAACTTTTCAAAAAAAGTGAAATGTTTTCAATGAAATAAAGCTTTTGGGTTATTACGAATAGCAATTTTTAATATCTCAATTGTATTCTATAATTCAACAATCTATAATTAAGCTTTATTGATTTAGATATATACTATAATAACTTAGTTTTGTAATAAAATTATAATTATTTCAATTGAAATAAATATAGCTTAAACAATTACAAAATATATAATATTTGAATTATTAAACAAATTTGTAAATAAGGAAATATTAATTTTAATAAAATCAATAATATAATTCAAAAAAAGAAATTATAAGAATAAACTAAATACAGCTATTTAATTAACTATTTTTAAAATACTTTCGTAAATACAAAATATTCTTATAAAGTTTTCAATAATAGATCAATATAAATATATTTTAATATAATCAAATAATTTTGTTAAAAAATAGCAAAGTTATTTATAATAAATCAATAATAAATTTGATTAATATAATTAGATTATAATTTTAATAGAATTAGAGTAATCAGAGCGATTAAGATATAATTTGAATAAATGTTTTTAAAATGAAATTATAATAATTTCTAAATAGATAATACAAATTGTTAGAATATAGATAAAGACTTATATTATACTATAAGAATTCTAAATGCTATAAAAGATTGAGGTCCTATTATAGGAAATAAAGTATACTAAAAGTACACTAAGAGTTCGTGCCTAAGGCACAAAGGCAACATAGTTGGCGCCGTGACAAATAGAATCTTTTAAATCAATTTATTTAAACTAATATGAATTAAATAAAAAAGAAAAAAAGTAGTAATCATATATAAGAGATTAAAAGCTTTCAAATAATTTATTTTTTATATTACTAGCTTCAAAACTGAGATTTTTATAAAGGATTAAAGTTGAAATAATATAAATATAACTAGAACTTATATAATTAATTAAAAGAGGTTTATATTGAATATAGCTAATCTAATATTAATAAAAATTATTTTAATATTATAGCTTTGATAATTCAATGATATAATTAATGATTTGATGTAAAATGACCTACTAAAATCTAAATGAAATTAAAAAATCTAAATGATATTAAAAAATCTAAATGAAATTAAAAAATCTAAATAAAATTAAAAAATCCGAATAAAAAAAGATAAACCGATTTCGCCTACAAGCTTTCAATAAAATTTCTTTTTTAGATTTTTATAATTATAAATATAATTATATAATACTTTCTCAAAAAGTAAGGGGTCCTGGGGCTCGCAGGCCCCTGGCTTGATTCTTGGTTTTTATTATTCGTAATTATAAATCTATTAGCTCTTTGATAAAAATGTTTACAAGGGTTTCCATTTTGAATTAAAAATTAATTATATTTTCGAATATAATATAATTTCTTTATTTCTATTTTTTAATATAATTTATCTATATTTTCAAATCTATAAATTTCTTTTATAAACTTATTATATATTTCAGATTATTATAGGAATTCCATTATTTTTTGAGTTATTTTAGATAAAAGTTTTGATAAAAGGTTTTTTTTCTGAATATTATTCGTTTTTAATTCAATATCCTTTTTTAGTTTTTTTAAATAAATAATGAATATATTCATTGTTTTATTCTCTTTTTTTATACATATATTATTTTTTGAATTGATAATTGTTATTAGGACTTTTTATTTATAATTGTATTATATATATATTTTTTAAAAAAAATTAGTTCATTTGTTTATTAGCTGATTTGTTTTTATATTAATACTATATTATTAAAGATTATTTTTCGAAATATTGAATAATATAATATATTTTCTTTTCATTAATTACAAAATAATATTCTCTATTAAATTGAAATATAATCTCTATTTGGAAAAAAAAAGTTTTTTATATTCCTAATATCTTTTTCATTATATTACTTCAATCTTTATAGTTTTAAAGGTTTTTCTAAAAAAAAAGAATCCTAATGAATTATATTTGATATAGATATTAGATTATTGTAATTGGTTGAAATGAATATATATAAAATGCTATTTATAATCATTTTATAGGTTTTTTTTATAATTATTATATTCTTTTGAATTTTTTGAAATTATTAGATTATAATTATATTTTCTTTATTGAATAATTATAATAGGGTTATTTGCATATCAATATCAATATTTTATAGAAATTAATTGATATTTCTATCTAATTGAAACGAAATTATATTATATAATTTTATATCTATAATATTATTAGAAGTTCTTTTTATAGAAATTATAATAATATCAATAATTAATTAATAAATAAAGTTTAAAATTAATAAATCATTCTAAAAATAAAAATGAAAAGAATTATTAAAATAAATAATAATAATAAATCAATTTAAATATATTTTTATATAAAGACTTGTTATTGCTTTTTTTTAAATTATAGAAAGTATATAATTTATAAGGAGTAGATTGACTTTGATATAAGAACTTGAGGTAAGAGATTAGATTTTCGGAATATTCGGAAAAGAAAGAAATCCATAAAATATTCGGAAAAAAAAAGGAATTTGTAATATGAAATGGATCTAAGAGTCTCCCACTGTGTAGCCTTACATGACTTATAACCTTATAACCTTAACAACTAATGTCTCATATACTTTTTAAAGAAAAGTATAGACTCGATATTTATTTCTAGTTACATTATTAATCTCAATAAGCCCCTGTATATGAAGATTAAAATTGAGAACTCTTCTGAAGAGCTCTTTGCCTTCAAATATATCACAATCGATATTCAATGGATAGTGTGTTTTAGCGCGAAATAATCTTTTCTCAGATCTCCAAGTGTAACTTCCAAATGTATAGTATCCCCTAGACCGCTGAGAATGAGCTCCCTCGCTTAATAGGGTCTTATTAACCAATTAGATTATCAAGATTCCTTAAATTCAATCTAATATTTACATTTATTTTTTAATATAAAATTAAATTAATATTTTTTCTATATCAAAACTTCTAATATAATAATATATACTAATTCTCAATCTTTTCTTTTTTTGAAATTATAAAAATCGATATTTGAAATCAAGATTTAATATTATAAAAAATATGACTGAAAATTCATTAAAATAGTCATTCTATTCAATAAGGCTTTATTATTCAAGGTATATCGCACGGACCACTTTCGAAGCCCATTTCCAGCGGTCTAGGGAATGATATTTAATATGATGTGATATGCTGTGTACAATAATACAAAAGAGAAGATAGGGGAATAGGTATCTTTAGCATAGCATAGCATAGCCATTCTTCGCCATCATACCATTCTCTCCATAAAATACACGAATTCTTTGGCTCCAACTCACGGTGCACCTTTTGCGAATGAATCTTCCCGGAATGAATTTGAGAAAGAGATCTAGTTTTGTTCCATTGATGCAACCTCCCATATAAAATTACATGCCGATATGGTCCCCGTCCCCAAATGTAGGAGCCGAGAAACTTCATTTATTTGATTGCTTGATAAAATGCCGAGCAATTTGTTCCCAGCCGATCCACTTTCCTTTTCTTTCCTTCATGGATACTCTGAATATGAAAATACCCTCCTCCTTCCATTGATGCTTCCAAAAATACATTGAAGTGAGAAACGCCAAGTTGATACAGCCAAAGCCAAAGCCAAAGCCAAAGCCAAAAGCTACCCACGCCAATCCCTAAGTGCGAGTCACTTCCCATGATCTCGCAAAGTAATATCAAGAAGATAGATTTATCTCCACCCTCGCAACTATGACCCAACGCTAAAAGAACAGAATAATAATGTAATTGCGGACTGAGAAAAACCGACGTGATATCAACGACGATGCGCATAAGGATCTCCTATCGGCTCTCGGTCTCTGTATCGATCTCTCCCACGATCATGATTGGGACTACGACTTCGACTATCGCGAGGTTCTCGGGAACCTCGATTATCGTAGTCGTGTCTAGTTCCATTCCTATGTCGTGGACGATCGTCTCGACGATCATCTCGCGGCAGTGGACGATCATCTCGTGGTGGACGGTCGTCTCGAGGTGGACGATCATCTCTTGGTCGCCTGTTCGTGTTATAACTTGGAATATACGTATCGATATTCCCACCACCACCTCCGGCTCTGCTGCGAGGAAGAGACGCGTGCTCACGATCACGATGGCCACGGCCATCTAGATCTTGAGATCTGGATCGGTGACCATGTGAATCTGATCTTCCACCGTCATAAGCGAAATCAGTGGGCGGTGGTGGTCGTGGTGGTAAACCTCGATCATCTCTTCTCCAAGCTGGTTTGCGATCATCGTATTGTTGATGCGGCGGGCCACTATTTCTGTAACCACCGTGTGGAGGAGGGGGAGGGTAGCGACCGTTTTGATGACTTCGATTACTGGAGTAGTTATCATATCCTTGCCCGCTTCCATTTCGGTCCCACTGGTCCGGTCCCATGCCTACATCGCCTCCCTTGGGAGGTGGTGGGGCCTGTTTTTGGCCCCGATGCTGCTTTGAATCGAATTCATGTGATGATTCTAAGATCGGTATGTCGTGCGGGTCTAGCGGTAAAGGAGAGTTTTTGAAGTATGGGTGCTTTAATGCATCAATCGCGTTGGTGCGCTTTTTCCAATCGAGCTTAAGCAATTCCTGCAATAGAGAGATAGCGCCTGAGCCTTGTTCTCGAAATTTCTGTGCTAATGTCGAAGGGCGCGGTGGGCTGAAGTTGAGTCCTTGAGCTTTGGGTAACAATCTCCATCCAGGCATGTTCTCCTCGTTGGGAGTGCCACACAAGTCGAAAATTAGTTTAAGCTGCTGCTCCTCGCTCTCGCCTTGGAGAATTGGTTTTCCAAGGAACATTTCGCCAAAGACGCAACTGGTGATCATTAGTTAAATTTCGAAATCAAGGTGTTAAACATACCCGACTCCCCAAATATCAATCGCTGGCGTATAGTTTTGCAATTCCAAAAAAAGTTCCGGAGGACGGTACCATCTTGTAACCACTACAACAGTATAATGCGCTTTTGCTTCTCCATTTCCCTTTCCTGCAACTGGCACAGGCTCATTATAGTGTCGCGCCAGACCAAAATCGGCAATTTGAAGTATACCTTTATTGTTGATCAATATATTTGCAGCTTTGATGTCTCGGTGAAGAATATTGTTGTTGTGAATGAATTCCATCCCTTTGAGTAGCTGCAGCATATAACACTTGATTTGTGGTTCCGTAAAATGAATATTCGGGTTCTTCAAAAGGCCTGATAAATCGTGGTCGAAGTAGGGAGTGACCATATACATAATGGCCTTCTTCTTCTTATCGCTATTCTTCTGCGGGTGCTCGACGGCCATCTCTTCGAGACTCAGGACATTTTCGTGCGAAAGGAGTTTAAGGGTTTTGATTTCGCGAAGAGCTGTGATTGGAAATCCATCCTTCTCGTTGATCATCAGGATCTTTTTCAGAGCAACAACCATGCCAGTTTTTTTGGATTTGGCTTTGTGTACTTCTCCAAATGTACCCTCTCCGATTTTTCCCATGACCTCATAATCTGAAATTCTGGAGCAACCGCGAAATGAGCTTTGCGCCCGAGTATGATGGCGCGCATGCTCTGGAGTACAGGTGCCATTGGTAGCTTGCGGCGCTGGTCGTGATGGGGTCGCCATTCTGGCAGAAAACGAAGATGGAAACAGGGAACCTTGTTGTGTGCGCGTAGATTATCGAGTATGCGATCTTGCAGTTGTGGATTTCGAGAGTTTTCTTCGAAAAGAAATGACGTCTGTCTCGAATGGTGTTCGATGAGAGGGTAGATAGATAAAACTAAAGCTTCGATTTCAGGGCTCGTGTTGCGAGGTTATGATTGATCTTGACAGCATTGTTGCCTTCCCCAGTACAATAGGGAGCGGAAAGACAGTAGGAAAGAGATTGATTTTGATGAAGAAAATTTATAGTACAGTACACAATAGAAAAAGTGAATTAATTACAAAGGTTCAAAGTTATCGGGCGAGTACCAGCTTTCTGTTGTGTGGCCTTGAATTTCGGGCACTTGCATCACATTTAGCTCCCGGGCCGGATTTCAAAGTTGTGTATGAACGACTGCCACTCAATCTGCATATTGAACCCTCACTTCTAAAAGCAACACAAGCCAACGACCATCGTAAGTCGTCCGTACGCCTGCTATTAACTGCATAGAATCTGTTCTCTCCTATATTTGTATCTGGCACTAAACGCTTAGCAGCACAATGGCACAACCACCTCCAGGACCCGGAGGACTCTACAGAGCTCCACCTATATACAGATTCGCTGGTACAGCATTGGGAGCAAGCATGTGGTTCTTCGTATGTATACTCATGCAACGTTCTCACTATTGCCATGCTAATTCGTATACAGTTGATGTACCGCGCGAAGAAAGATGGTACGGCCACTCAATGAATCTAGCCAAAACAATACAGAAACTGACACAATTTAGGTCCTGCATTGTTGGGCTGGAAGCATCCTTGGGATCATTGAACGTCAGAATGACAAAATGGTACAGAGGCAGTCAGGATCTATTCATGTGCTGCCAGGACCCAGACAATCAAGAGATACCGTCCAAAGCAGACTCTGGAATCACAACACGGATAGTGGGCCAAGAACTGTACATATTGAAGGAGATGTATCATTGGGCATTGGAGTTAAAATTAAGTCAATTATACGTGGTCTATCTGTTCTACAGTGTCTATGTTATTAGGCAGAGCTGGGCTTCTCAAACAAATAGTGGGATACACCCCATGTATCTCCACCTTCATAAGCAAATAATTCGGCGCACTGTGCTCGAGTTAGCAAAGAATATTTGAGGAAACAGAAGAAAGTAACTTACTGCTAGGTAAAAGATTTGCCAGCGGTAGTACCACATTGCGGTATCCTTCTCGCCATATGTTTCTGTGAGGTGAGGCCAAATCTCCTGCTTGCTAGCTACCATCTTCGACAGCCAATCCTACAATTGTTATCAGTATGGAAGACGAAACTTTAAACAGAATGGTAGACTCACTTCGCAAGTCTTTGCGTAATGCTGGCCATTCACCCACCATTGCCTCTCGAGTTTGAGGTCCTTCTGGAAGAATAACAACAAATCCGCCGAGGGCATGGTCCCTCCAGACTACAACATCCATGAGTTAGTAACTGCCTCTGAAGGAAAATTTTTTGGAGTATAATCAGAGCTCAAAGGTGCATGAGAAATCAGAAGCGATGCAACGAGATTGCATCACACTCTCAGATTCCAAAATGTAATTCCAAGTCTAGAAAATTGATTCTACTTACGAAAAAGTGTGTGCTCATCCATCCTTCCTCAAAGTCGTAAGGAGTAGTCTTGTGAGCAAAAATATGAACAAATAGTTTCCCTCCTGGCTTCAGGGCTCTTCCAACCTTTGACATTAGTAGTTCGTAGTTTTTCATATGCTCAAAGAGCTTCGTCTAATTAGCCATTGCCTCGAACGGATGCTTGCATGTGACTTGCCTCAATGGATACAACTCGGTCGAAACTCTCTTTTTCAAACTCGTAATCGACGACATTACCAGTGATGACAGTCAAATTGTTGAGTCCTTTCTCCTTGGCTTTCTCGTCAATGTATAGCTTCTGGGTTCTTGAGTTCGAGAACGCTGTGATCTTAGAATTTGGGAGAACCTCCGCAAAGTACAACGCTCCTGAACCCCAACCACACCTGAATCACATCAGTTCATACCACCCCATTTTAGACCTCGTGTCTAGAGCTCAGAAACACTCACCCAAGATCCAAGATGCTCATCCCATCTTTTAATCCAGCCTTCTTCACATAAGTTCCCAACATTTCCACTTCCGCCTGACCCAATGTTTCACTACCCTTGGGATACAGGCAACAGCTATACTTCATTCTCGGCCCCAAACAAGTAGCAAGAACGCCAGTTCCAACCTCATAATGCTGTTCATTGGCAGCAGCCGTCTCAATAGCAATAGGACGACTTCGAAGAAGCTCTACATAGTTCATTTTACGCTCATAGGCCTCTTCCAATGAAGTACTCTTAATCAACTCAATTCGCTCACGCAATTGGCGACGAATACCGAGCCGGATCACAGCATTTGGGAGATATCCTCCATCGAGGATCCAGTCTGGGAAAATGTTAGTTGCCACTGTCATGCAGGATCTGAAGTACGATGACGTAGATTGGATTTACCATAGTTCATGATTAGCAGTTCAAAGATGTCAAATGTTGAAGAACCAGAAAATAGTTCCCATAAATATTTCTGGGGATTAAGGGAACTAAAATACAGATTGTTTCTGGGAGTTCGGGATCTCTGTGTTTAGGAATGTTCAAAGCGCGGGTGGGTGCGCGGAAGAGTCCCCAGTTAATATCATCATCTAAAATATACTTCGGTACCCGTAGCTCCTATTAGCTTTCATGCTAGTGCTTGTTTTTATAAATCTTTGTAAATATTTTTCCTTTATTTAACTTAAATAACTTTATTTTAGTATTAGTATATTACTTATAATTAATCAAAAGGTGCTTTATGTATATCAATTAATAAATTTGCTATGATTATAGAGATATATAATTATATAATATAGGAGTATATTTTCATTTGGTTTAATTCTACGAATTCATAATAATATATCTCTTTGCTTTTTATTTTACTGGTTTCTTTAAAAATATATATTGAATTCAAAGTATTATATTAATAGAAATATATTTCTAAATTCTAAATACACTTTTAGCTTTGGCAAAATTCTATTTTTAGTGTATTAACAAAATGATTCAAATAGGCCTTAGTAAGAGTTTAGGCCTCGGCTTATCGCACACCACCCTACAGAAGAACTTGGTTATACCGGACTGAGATTTTCGACCAATCAAATCCGGTATATCCAAGATTCCGGTATAAAAAATAATGGCCCAAGCTTTCTAACCAAAATTTATATCCGATTTCAGTTCCAAACCCCGATATTTTCGAAAGTTTATTATGTGATCAAGCTTACTAATACAAAAAAAAGCTTATTAAGCTAAATTCACCACCAAAATTTATACCGGATTCTTGAAAAATCAATCCGGTATTCCGGTTTTGCCTAAAAATCCGGTATTACCATATAAAAAGTGATCAAATCAGGAAATTTTTCCGGTATATCCAAGATTCCGGTATATCCCAGTCCGGTATAGTCAAGTTTTTCTGTATTTCGTAACAAAATCCCTACAAAAATGTCGTTTTTCTATATAAATTAATTATTTTTATAATTCTTTAATGAATGAAAAATATAATTTGAAAATTGGTTATTTGAGTAATATCTATAATTAGTTTTTGAAAAATGAGTGAAATATTTTTAATAATTTTTTGGATAAAATTATAAGTATTTAAAGTTGGAAATCTTCAAATTTTTTAACATGTAATGCTTTTCCTATATAAAAAAATCGATTTTTTTGAAAATTTCAGGGATTCCAACTTTAAATACCTACAATTTTATCAAAAGAATTTTTAAAAATAATTCACTCATTTTTTTATATAATTTCATTAATTATTTATTATCAGAATAAATTTTATAAATCTAATTTGAAGATTGATTGAAATAATATATAGTTCAAAAGTTGAAGAAATGAGGCTTTTTGGTGTGTTTTCGCTTAGTGTGCGATAAGCCGGGGTCTAAACTCTTACTTATACGATTAAGTTTTCAACGAACGAGCATCGCTAAATAATTTGGTTGAAAATAATTATACAAACAGATTCCAAAAATTCAAGTAGATTCAACGGGAATCTGGGTATCATGCCAGGCTACCATAAGATTCTTATAAACCATCTATTTTCCAGCTTGTGTATACAAATATAATTACATTTACATTATGGGTTCCGTGTTTGTTCAGTGGCCGCAATCATTACTGCATTGAACTCAAGCGCATCTCCTCCAACACCAACTTGTATGTCTTCCTCTGCTTAGGCTTCCGGCTGATCGATGTCTTCAAAATACCCAAATATTTTCCAAGTTTCGGTAGCAGATAGTTCTCAGATGTCCATGCCAGCGAGATATATCCAATACCTAGAAGCAGGATAAAAACCTCGAAGTCCCAGCTCATTTCAGTTAATTGCATGAAATTCGCCAACCATTGCGAAGGATCAAAGAGCATATACAATGAGAATAGTAATGCTACGACAATCGTGACGACAAAAGGCACTAACGATCAATTAGTCGTCAAGAAGAAAGAAGAAAGAAGAAAGAAGAAAGAAGTGCAAATACTTACGATTATGTGCCATGGACTGACGGAAAGGCTTACCGACACTAAGGACGATACCAGAGAGAATGTATTCGAAGCAAGATACCAAAAACAGTGTAGTATTTTCGGAGTTTTCAATGTTAGATTCATCCTTGTTAAGGTGGGGAGGAATGAACCAAGGCTGTTGTCGCACTGCTTGAAATGCAATGGCCTGAATGAGAATGCAAATAGTAATTTGACCTAGGAGTGGCGTCAAGACCTTCCTTGATACAAGATTGGCTGTAGGACGTTTCCGGCATAGAGTAGGGAAAGGTCCAGTCCATCCCATGAAGATGGCGATAGGTAAAATTAGTATTAGATCAATGAAGAGAAATTGAAAGTCCCCGAGGTTTGATGCAGATGCGTATAAGAAGCTCACAGATGTGAATTGAATGGCCGAGTACAGACTCATGTATTTGAAACAGCTGAAGCTGGTCACTAGAGCTGCTCTGCCCTCACGTATAACTTCGGGAACACAGGTAATGTCAAATACTCGGCTGGTGAATGGCGCAGCGACGGAGGCTTCTGCTTCAGACAACGAGATGCCAACATCTGCGGCTTTCAAAGCACCACAATCGTTCGCGCCATCGCCACAAAATCCGCAGCAGTAATCAATACTCTGTAGTTTCTCCACCAGCTCATGCTTCTCGTCGGGCGACATCCGCGCGAATACTTGGCCACAGACTAACATTCTTTGTAGAACGACTGGAGGCGCAAAATCAACAACCCAGCGGAAGACATCTCCGCTCACGGCCAAAGAGTAATTCCTTAGGTTAGATATATCGTAAGGCAAAGACGCATCGCCCTCCACAGGCGGAGGAAGTGGAGTTAAAGTTTGATCGTCGAGTTTATAAATGCCATTGTCAATGCTCTCCCATGACAATCGAGCTTTGGGATCTAGCGAGTTGCCTTCTGCGAAATGGGGTACAAAACAATGAGCGGTCTTGTCGATGAGATTGCATTCTCGGGCGACACTGATGGCTGTCAAAATATTGTCGCCCGTGCACATAACCTTCCTAATGCCAGCTTCAGTCAATTCGTCTAGCACACCAGCTGTGCTCGGCTTGAGTTTGTTCTCAAAAATAATGAACCCAATGAAGTTCAATTCTGATTCGGTGTCTTCGCGGCTCATCTTCTGCATCTTCACCCAGTTGAGCTTCTTGATATGTTTCGTGGCACAAGCAATGACGCGAAAGCCTCTATGGGTATAATATGCCAGAAGATCCTCGAAATCACTAGGAAAGCTTTCCGCTTTACAAATATCTTTCATACATTCAGGGGCACCCTTTACATAGATGTCACACCCTTGGGACCCAAAGTTCCGGGCGATTACACTGGCTCGGCGAAGTTGGGAGACAAATTCGAAGGATTTGAGAACGCCAAGTTCAATAGGAGAGTTAGTAGTGTTGTCTTGATCATCCAAATCGTATTCCATGCCTGCCGGGGGTCGCGCAATTGAAGGTGACAATCCTCCCGATTCCTCATCATCGGTATCGCCGGAATTGTGCTGGCCTTCCTCAAAAGACCAACCAGTGAAATCAAACATTTTGAGATCCAGTGGGTCGCCCATAAGTTCATCATCGACTACTCGAAGCGAATGACATGTTGCCATTGTGTAGAGTATGGCTTTGTGGATGTTGTAATCAACTGTCGGGTCACGCTCGTAAGCAGCCCCGGGTAACAAAGATGTTGCATCAGTGAGAATATCACTGAATCTATTGGCGGGCTGATGTACAGCTCTAATGCCAAGCACATCTAGACCATCCTCGGTCAATGTTCCAGTTTTGTCGAAACATACGATGTCGAGTTTTCCACCGACATTCACTCTTTGCGGACTGATACAAAATATCTGTTTCTTTCTAAGGCGCCCCAGGGCGAAATTGGTTCCAATAGTAAGTGTAGCAGGCAAAGCTGGTGGAACTACAATTGTTATCAGATCAAGAGCTCTGACAACAATCAAGTGCCACGCCAAATTCAAGTGGACAAAGTTTATGAACGATGCGACAAATCCTAGCATCGCAATACCGCCCATGACAGATATGTACCGGAAGGAATCTCTGTAAAACTTGAATCCTGAAGGTTTTGGGAAGAGCATGGACCGAACCAATGCCCCTTTTGTGGTATTGAAGCCTGTTCTGACAGCCATAGCGAGCCCAACTGCCTCGCCATCGTTGTCGTCATGGGGGCGGCGTGCCCTGATGATTTTAGTCCCACAGAACAAGAAATGTTTCGCGAGCTCCGGTGCTACGGATGAAGCAGATAAGTTGAGAAGCCGCAAAGATTCATCGGTAGCAGGAACTTTAGAGACAGGAACGGACTCGCCTAAAAGAAGTCAGAATTTGTCACTTGTGAGATTTGAAGACCTTACCAGTGAGCATGCTTTCATTGACAATGCAATCGCCAGCCAGTAATAGACTATCACAGGGAAATTGTCCTAGTGCAGGATCCGTAACTTCGTAAACATCTCCAGGAACAAGTTCACTTGATGGAACATAACGCCCTAAAAATGTTAGCTTGTGTCGGCGAGAAAAGAAAAACCGAGTGACTTACAGAAGGAATTGCGCAGTACACGAACGTCACATTCAAATTTTGAAATCTCTCTCAAACGTTTCATTGTCTTTGGTTGAATTGTTAGTGTGTATAATACAATCTGTCAGGTATGTATATGTACTCACCGATTTAGTCTCTAGAAGTGTAGTAGTAATGCTCACAGCGGATATGACAAAAATACACGCAGCGTAGTAATAGTACTGATCCATTGACCATAAAATAAGACTGGCAACCTGAAAAACATAGAACGGGTGGAATGCCTAAGCTAATTAGCAGGGATTTCTTCCAGGTGAGAGGATCATAAAGTACCTCATCCACAAGAAGTTGAGGAACAGTCTTCTGTTTGATGTCGATCATGTTATTTCCGAATACTAGTTCTCTATTTTCCTTTTCCTCTCCACTGATTCCGGAACGAATGGATTTTACGTCGGTCCATGCCGGATCCTTCCAGCCTGTGAGCTATTAGTTAGTGTGGTTCAATTATGACAGTAAGTTCACACAGGCTAGAAATAGCCCACGAATTCCAATAGTTTGGGTTGTGTTCTGACAATGAGGAAGCCTTGAACCTTGAATATTTCAGGGAGGCTGAGTCTGCCCAACGCATTGGGATATCAACCTGTGATGCACAATCCCAGGTTCTCGTTCATTGGAACCCTTCAAATTGAGGGTTCCGTGGTTGCTTTTGGACTATTGAAGCCCGTGGGGGAGACAGATAGGGATGAAACTCACTATTACAAAGGACGAATCTATCCTTTAAAGGATTGAATGAGAAGCGCATATAACGATAGTCAAGAATACGTAAGTTGTCCAAAATTGGGTCATCGTCATAATCATAAGACATGTATTTCTTTTCTGACAGCCCGAAGACTGTAGAAAGAGAGCGCCCGTATTCCTTTGAGTCGACATCTTGAACAACAAATTCTCCCCATTGGTTCTACGCACACAAATCAAGTCAGCACGCGCATTGTTGCAGTTTAAGGGGGGTACACGGAGTCGCTTGAAAAGAGTATTGGAATTTCGAGTATACGATTATTACTGACTTCAATGACAACCCAAATACATTCTCTTAGCGGTGATGGAGTACCAATGATCCGAACTTGCCAGCGTGGTAACCATCGTAGCAAAAGATAACCAAGACCAAAGGAAAGGATACAGATGGCCAAGTATAGCGCAAATCCAAAAGTACTTGTTCGAAAACCAGCAACTACTATAGTAAGGTCCTCTGTGATGATGTATATTTTTTGATTGGTCCGATGACCTTGTCCGAGGTTGCTCCCATCTGTTCTTGCACTGTCGCTGCGTAATAATCGATCATGCACGGAATTTCTGGATTCTATGGTTGACGTCCTTCTCATAGCCAACCCGGCAGCTTCTAGGTCCGAATCTTCCTCTTGAAATTGAATGTCGTCTTCCTCATCTATAATAGCGCTATCGTCTTCGTCCTCGGTACTTCGCAAAAGCTCATCGTCGTCGTTCTCTTGATAATAGGTGAAACTTGCGGTCGAATCTGCTCGCGAGCGTCGATGTGCGAAGGATGCAACACTAGAGGGAACTGATTCGGAAACAGCACCCGAAAACATCTCATCATGTGCCATCTCAACATCATCCATGAAACTTGTGGTGGACACATTGGAATCTCTCCTGTAAAGCCCATGGCGACTCGTTCCCCTATAATTTGCGATCGAGCTGCTTCGCCGCGACCGGTGGCCTGCAGCAGCAGAACCATTGGACTCTGCCATACTGAATTGACGAAAAAATAAAGCTTTTGAGCAGAAAACCGAAGGATTATGAAGGTGAAATATACATTATCGGTGAATGGCCAAAATGTTGGCAGCCAACCTAGAAGCTTAGAAAAAGTTATAATTTCGTAGCGCGGCGCGATTCAACAAGCAGTACTAGGAAAGTCTTACTACAAGTACCCAGTATTCACTAGACGATTTAAAATGCCTAGGTACCAAGGTGGTTCGGCGTATCTGCCTGGTTATTGGTCATCTCAATCTCAACCTCAACCTCAGGTTCTTTATTTTCGCCCCGCCTTATCGGTTATTTCAGAAGTCGTGGTAGCCCGCAATCACAATCTAAATAAATCTTGGACGCTAAGATCCAACAACTTCTCAACCTCCACCTCGAGAACTTTTCTTCTTAAGAACATCGCCACGAGACAAAATCTCTTACACCCCAAGAGATAACTTCCCTTCTTTTATCAACCTACTCAAATAATTCAAAGAGTCGAAAAGATGTCGGACATTCCAAAGAAAAACAACCCCCAAACCGCTCCGTAAGTTTCAAAATAGACATTCCAAATACTTCAAAAAATTCCATTTACAATATTAACATTTAAATTCTCAGTACTCCTCAAAATACCCCAATGAACAACGCTCCTATTTCATCGCATGCTCAGCAACCAGGTGTTGGCACGATTAAGGAAGGTACGTTGTTACTCCGTCCTACACCGAGTTTTTAAGCCAATGACTGACATTCATCTTGCAGAGGAGTTCGACCGCGCTACAGCAGCCTCCATTTTCGCACAAAACCCAAAACTTGTCGAAATGATTCAAGGAAAGCTTGGCTCCCTTGTAGGCCGTTCATCTGGTTACGTCGAATCCCTCCCTACACCCGTCCGTCGTCGCGTTGCCGGCCTCAAGGGCGTTCAGAAAGAGCATTCGAAGTTAGAGGCCGAATTCCAAGAAGAGGTATTGGAGCTTGAGAAGAAGTACTTCGCCAAGTTCACTCCTCTTTACCAGAAGAGAGCTAAGATCGTCAACGGTGAAGTTGAGCCTACCGAGGAGGAGATTAAGTCGGGTGAGGAGGACGATGAAGAGCACGACGCAGAACAAGCCGAAAAGGTCGATGAGTCCGCCGAGAAGATTTCCGGTATCCCAGAATTCTGGCTTTCCGCCATGAAGAACCAAGTTTCGCTTGCCGAAATGATCACAGATAGAGATGAGGCCGCCCTCAAGGACTTGACCGATATCCAAATGGAATACCTTGACAAACCTGGTTTCCGTTTGATTTTCCAATTTGCCGACAACGATTTCTTCACTAACAAGACAATTACCAAGACTTACTTCTATCAAAACGAGAGTGGCTATGGTGGAGACTTCATCTATGACCATGCTGAGGGTGACAAGATCAACTGGAAGGAAGGCAAAGATTTGACTGTCCGAGTTGAGAGCAAGAAGCAACGCAACAAGAGTAAGTTTGGTACAACTTCGTCATGCTTGGATTCTACTAATTATCACTTCAGACACAAAGCAAACCCGTGTTGTTAAGAAGACAGTCCCAACAGAGTCCTTCTTCAACTTCTTCTCCCCACCTAAGGCACCTACCGACGAAGACGATGATGACTTGGCTTCGGATATTGAGGAGCGTCTTGAGCTTGATTACCAGTTGGGCGAAGATATTAAGGAGAAGCTTATTCCACGTGCAATCGATTGGTTCACTGGTGAGGCCCTTCAATTCGAGGAATTGGATGACGATTTGGAGGAAGGCGATTTTGAGGATGAAGACGATGAGGAAGATATGAGTGAAGACCGTGATGATGATGAAGATGAGTCGGATGAGGACGTAAGTTATCAAATACCCATTTTATCTACATGAACTAACATAAATTAGGATGATGCTGCGAAGCCCAAGCAAGAGGCTGCTGAGTGTAAGCAGAGTTAGATGAAAATTTGAGGGTCATCGATATTTTCACTCCCTGACTACCTTTCTAAAGGAACGACGTTCTTGGCCTAAGAGTACCTCCGAAGTGCTTTGGCACACAAAGTCGTTCAGGAAGCATAGTCCGCAATTGCATAGGTGTTTTTCCCAAACTGCATTTTTGATCCGGTATTTTACTCGCTTCTATTAGAATAGCCTAATTGCTTAAGAAGCTTACATCCCTTCCATATTTTTGATCTCTATTTTCCACTGGTAATCCCCGTGGAGTATGTAGATTTCTTCTTAGGAAAAGTTAAATGACAATCACGATTCCATTCAAGTCGATATTAGTTTCTGCATTTGTGAGGAGAATAAAAAGAATGAGGTTGTGAAAGCAACATTGCATTCCTAGTTAGTGTACACATCATGTCGTTCAAATGAAATCTGTTGAACATGTGAATTGGTACCTACTAGGTAGGTAGTTCTCGTCAATTTGAACAATTTTACCCCGCGTCAACAAAATAGATGGAAAACGAAATTTTTTGCAGGGTTCTCTTCCCAGACTTCAGCCTTCTGAGTGAAATCAAATACTCCGTATATGGGCAGATTACGCACCGCGCGAAATGATTTATTATCATGTGATATTCTCCCAGGTTCCGATTGCCATTCTTTCTGAAATGTTATTCCTTTGAAATCTTCCATATCAATTTCGAAGTCAAGCACGCACCATAGGTAGAGATATCAAACTCCTCATATTAAAAGCGTTTCAATACCTAGACATTCTTCAGCATCATCTAACTCGGATTGCTCGGTCAAGTGGTCCTTCAGGTCCAATGCAAGGGATCTATCTCATTTGGTGTGCAATTTACATATTTTGTTCACATAATATCTTCAAGAGATATCTTGCAAAGCTATCCTCATATTTCAAATGCCCCGACTATACGTTATAAATCACACACATTCATTCACATGTGCAAACGAATTATGTCGAAACAATCAAACCCGAATTCCTTTAAATGTTGATCTCTTATGAAAGTGTATCTTAGACCCCTGGACTATTATCAACGCCCCCCTCTCTTCCCCTAGGGACGGACTTGTCATCTACACTGCTTACCTACCCATGCTATACGTAGGAGAAAAAGGAGGCCTAAATCGATTATCTCAATAGTAAATTATGCAATGAATTAAACACAAATAAAATTATAAGAATTAATAGTATTAAACAAATCGTTGGATACCTCGTCTTCAGTTGTGTTACTATCTAAATTTTTGATTCTCTGAATTGAAACGAAACAATTGGATTGTTGAAGGGCTTCGTTAGTAGTCAATTCCGGTCTGGTAGTACTCTAGAGGATGAAAACGCATCATTTATTGTATAGTAGTAATAAGTTTAATTTCTAGTATGAAAGAAGTTTGCTTTTCAAACTTATACTACTTATCGGCTATTTATAATATAACCAACCACCTTAAATGATTAAGAATATCAACTCTGATATGTAATAATTCTTATTAAATAAATATAACAAATCAGTAATATAATACATTTTATATTTAAATATATCAAAACATTCATTAAAAATATCTAAATATAATATTCAAATTAGTTTTTCTAAAATAGATTAAATATATAGATAATTATAAAATCGATTTTTCAAGATATTAAGGACATTTCTAATCTAAATAAATTATATTCTGAGAACATCTGATTATATTAAATATATTCTATAATATTTTTTATATGATATTATAATCTATAACAGAATTGTTTATTATAATCAAATTTATATATGAAAAGTTAATTATATAAAAACTATAAATAAATTAGAATTAAATTAAATTGTAAATTAAAATTTATATTAGAATTTATAAAAAGAATTGAATAAGAAACCAAATAAAATCCTAAATAAAAAGTTATTATTTATCATTCTATCATTCTATCATAAATATCATAAATATCATAAATATCATAAATATCATAAATATCATAAATATCATAAATATCATAAATATCATAAATATCATAAATATCATAAATATCATAAATATCATAAATATTATAAGAATAATGAGAATGAAACTTCTTATAGGGCTCAAAGACGTTTCTTACTTCAACGCTTCATCTAAGTCTAAAATTCCTTACTGTGTTAAGATTTTAAACTTATCACAATGAATCAATTTGATATTCGACAATTGATAATACAGGGTTAGGTTCCAAGATTTCTAGAAAACTTTATTGGTAGGCTAAGCCCTACACTATATTTCCACGCGAAAGATATTACATATACCAGGACTAGAATTTAGCCTGTCTATCAGGTATCTACAGCATTATCACACGAATTCATCATGTAGAGAAGTAAATATCAAATGGATGGTTGAGTATTACTGACTTCTGCTTGGGTGGCTAGGTAGCCTTTCATGAAACTCCGTGCTGGGTCTCCCCGACCATAATTCCCCCCCAACTTTGAGCCGGGAGATAATTTGACATGACCAATGTGGTGGATTGAATGATGGACAACACTGGTAAAATGGAGAATACCGACTTCATGCATACATTTGTAGATACCTACCTACCTATATAGTAGACAACTTAAAATTTACAGAGTGCAGAATACAGCAGCTGTATCTCTATTTGGATCGAGCGCTTATTCATTACTGTGGATTAATGAATTTACACGTTACCATTTTGAAGTGAATCGAAGCGGTGAGATACTGATAGGTGAGCAGGAACACTTTTTGGTATTGCATGATTCGTCAAATAGAAAAGAAAGGTTGATGTTGTTGGATTCACCCGATTGCATGAAACGGGAATAGACTCAATTTTAATGTGAATGATACGATGCTACTTGTATACAAGTATCAGGAAAGGAGGAAAGCAAATCAAGACCTCCTCCTCCGTACCGCATGCTCGCTCGCTCTCTTCAGATCAGATCAGCTCTTTTCTGGAGTCCCATCATACCCTTTGCCTTTTGTCCCACATTCACGAAAATAGGGGTCACCGGGAATCTGGTGTATTTTATGACTAAAGTATTTTAGCGTCGCCAAGACATATCCCTGTTGACGACTGAGCTCGCGACAAGCATCCTAAATCCCAAATACCGTGGCTCTCAACTCCTTACCATCTTCGAATGCATCTTGTACTTATTTTACAAAGAAAAAGAAGACAAGTCATTTGTGGTGGCATATCTTCAACACCTATTTCGCTACTTACTTGAACAACACCATTACAATCAGGGTGGTTCATTTCATGCAGACCGATACTGGAAGAACCACGTCCCCATTATTATTATATTTGAAGCACCTCGAGGGCAGGCAGGTTCTCGACAATCAACACCGCCATCATGGCGCATAATTATGAGATTGGTACGAAGGCATGGCAGCCGGATACTACTGAAGGATGGGTTGCTTCGGAATTGGTCTCGAAAACATTGAATGGAGACAAGTACACACTTGTCTTTCAACTCGAAAATGGAGAGGTTTGTTATCCTGCAACCGGAGAAGAACCTCATATACTTGTCTCTCACCTCTCCGCCCGAATTGTGCTGACCTTCATCTTTCACGACAGACCAAGTCTATAGAAGCCACAGAAGAAGCGTTGACGCAAGCAAATAATGCCTCTCTACCCCCTCTCATGAATCCAACGATGCTCGAAGCTAGTGATGATCTAACGAATCTTTCCCATCTCAACGAGCCTGCTGGTAGGTTGTCAAATGCACTTTTTTCGGTTCCTCTTACTGACAATGCGGTACAGTTTTGCAGGCTATTCGATTGAGATACTTGCAGAAAGAAATATACACATACAGTGGTATTGTGCTGATAGCAACGAATCCCTTTGCACGAGTTGATTCTTTATACGTTCCTGGCATGGTACAAGTGTATGCGGGAAGGCAAAGAGCTACTCAAGCTCCGCATTTATTTGCTATTGCAGAAGAAGCGTTTGCGTATGTAGATGTCATTCAAACCCCGGTGACTTGCTAACAATTTGTAGGGACATGTTACGGAGTCAAAAGAATCAGACAATAGTGGTATCAGGAGAATCTGGAGCCGGAAAGACTGTCAGTGCCAAATATATTATGCGATATTTTGCTACCAGAGAATCCCCAGATCAGCCAGGGACAAGGACGAAACGGGGTACAGAGCAAATGAGTGAAACCGAAGAACGAATTTTGGCCACGAATCCTATTATGGAAGCTTTCGGTAACGCCAAGACCACACGTAACGACAATTCTTCTCGATTTGGAAAATATATTGAGATTATGTTCGACGACAAGACGAACATCATTGGAGCAAAAATTAGGACCTACTTGTTAGAGCGTTCGAGATTAGTGTTCCAACCACTCAAAGAGAGAAATTACCACGTTTTCTATCAGTTAGTAGCAGGAGCATCGGAAAGCGAGGCGAGGGAACTCGACCTGAAGCCCGTAGAGCACTTTGATTACCTTAACCAAGGGAGTTCGCCAACTATCGACGGTGTTGACGATAAAGCAGAATTCGAAGCGCTTAAGGGATCTTTGGCAACAATTGGAGTGGATGCCGGTCAGCAAGCGGATATCTTCAAATTGCTGGCAGCATTGCTGCATTTGGGAGACGTAAAGATCACAGCCTCGAGAACGGACTCTGTCTTGGCTCCTAACGAGCCGGCATTGTTAAAGGCGACAGCGTTACTTGGCGTGGATCCTGTCGAGTTCGCAAAGTGGACTGTGAAGAAACAGTTGATTACAAGAGGCGAGAAGATTACTTCAAACTTGACTCAACAACAAGCCATTGTTGTGCGAGACTCGGTTGCGAAGTTCATCTACTCAAGTATGTTCGATTGGCTCGTAGACAGTATCAACCATGCCCTTGCCACCGATGAAGTCCTAGCCCGTGTGAAGACTTTCATTGGTGTGTTGGATATTTATGGTTTCGAGCATTTTGCCAAGAACTCTTTCGAACAATTTTGTATCAATTACGCAAATGAGAAGCTCCAACAAGAGTTTAACGCTCACGTGTTCAAGCTCGAACAAGAGGAATATCTCAGGGAGGAGATTGACTGGACGTTTATCGACTTTTCGGACAATCAACCTTGTATTGATCTGATTGAGGGAAAGCTTGGTGTGCTGTCACTCCTTGACGAAGAATCCAGGCTGCCTATGGGATCAGACGAACAATTTGTCACAAAGCTGCATCATAATTTCGCCGCTGACAAGAACAAATTCTACAAAAAGCCTCGCTTCGGAAAATCGTCATTCACAGTTTGCCATTATGCTATCGATGTCACTTATGAGTCGGACGGCTTTATTGACAAAAATCGTGACACTGTTCCTGATGAGCATATGGCAGTTTTGAGAGCCTCCTCGAACAAATTCTTGGGCACAGTTTTGGATGCTGCCTCTGCTGTGAGGGAAAAAGATACTGCCTCGGCAACAACCTCGGCTGCAACAAAACCTACACCTGGTAGACGCATTGGTGTTGCTGTCAATCGCAAACCTACTCTAGGTGGCATTTTCAAGTCATCTCTTATCGAGCTTATGAGCACTATCAACGGTACTGATGTTCACTACATTCGCTGTATCAAGCCCAACGAGGCTAAGGAGTCATGGGTATTCGAAGGTCCTATGGTTTTGAGTCAATTGCGAGCTTGTGGTGTGCTTGAGACAGTCCGCATCAGTTGTGCGGGATATCCTACACGTTGGACGTATGAGGAGTTTGCTTTACGATACTACATG
Source organism: Botryotinia globosa (assembly GCA_014898425.1). Taxonomy (NCBI): domain Eukaryota; kingdom Fungi; phylum Ascomycota; class Leotiomycetes; order Helotiales; family Sclerotiniaceae; genus Botryotinia; species Botryotinia globosa. The sequence continues at coordinate 1,444,154 of RCSZ01000002.1, forward strand.
TTGACACCATCATCAGCGTGGACATCAGAAATCCGTGACATGGCCAACAAAATTCTTACGAAAGCACTCGGTGCTAGCAGTGGAGGTGGATTGGACAAGTATCAACTTGGTCTGACAAAGATCTTTTTCCGCGCAGGAATGTTGGCCTTTTTGGAGAACTTGCGAACAACCCGACTTAACGATTGTGCAATCATGATACAAAAGAATCTAAAAGCAAAGTACTATCGACGCAAGTATCTTGATGCTAGGGGTGCGATCCTTACTTTCCAATCGGCGGTTCGAGGTCACCTGGCTCGTAAGAGCGCCCAGGAGAATCGTAAGGTTAAGGCTGCCACAACCATCCAAAGAGTTTGGCGTGGTCAGAAACAGCGCAAGAAGTTCTTGGCGATTCGCAACAATGTTATACTCGCTCAAGCTGCTGCCAAGGGATTCTTGCGCAGAAAGGAAATCATGGAGACTAGAGTTGGAAATGCTGCTATGATCATCCAACGATCGTGGCGATCGAGGCAGTCACTCAAGAAGTGGAGAGATTACAGGAAAAAGATTGTCATTGTCCAAAGTCTTTGGAGAGGTAAAACAGCACGTCGTGGGTACAAGACGATCCGTGAAGAAGCAAGAGATCTCAAGCAAATTTCCTACAAATTGGAAAACAAGGTCGTCGAACTTACTCAGTCTGTTGGCACGATGAAGAGAGAGAATAAGACTTTAGTGACTCAAGTGGAGAACTACGAAAACCAGATCAAGTCATGGAAGAACAGACATAATGCGTTGGAAGCTCGGGTAAAGGAATTGCAAACTGAAGCCAACCAAGCCGGAATAACTGCCGCACGTCTCGCGGTTATGGAAGAAGAAATGACCAAACTTCAAACGAACTTCGATGAGTCAGCTGTCAATATCAAGCGTCTGCAAGAAGAAGAGAAAGAGCTGAGAGAGTCTCTCAGAATATCAAGCTTGGAGCTCGAGAAGGCGAAGGAGGAGGGCACCTTACACGAATCCGAGAAGATCACTCTCAGACAACAACTTGTTGACTTACAAGATCAACTTGACCTAGCAAAGCGTGCAGGCCCAATTCTACCACCGAATGGTGAGATTATGAATGGCGCTGCTGCTGCACAACAAAATGGCCTCATCAACTTGGTTTCTTCGAAGAAACCAAAACGCAGAAGTGCAGGAGCCGAGCCACGCGAGCTAGATCGCTTCAGTGCAGCATACAACCCAAGGCCAGTATCTATGGCTGTCACAAGCAACAATCTCCATCAACAAACACTCTCTGGTTCCACATTCCAACCAAGTGTTGACACCATTGAGTTCGAGCTCGAGAATCTTTTGGCTGATGAGGAGGGCTTGAATGAAGAAGTTACAATTGGTTTGATCAAGAACCTCAAGATCCCAGCGGCTTCATCTACTCCACCACCAACAGACAAGGAAGTCCTTTTCCCATCTTACTTGATAAACCTCGTCACATCAGAGATGTGGAACAATGGGTTCGTTAAGGAATCTGAAAGATTTCTCGCTAATGTTATGCAGTCTATTCAACATGAAGTCATGCAACATGACGGTGATGAGGCTGTCAACCCGGGTGCTTTTTGGTTGTCTAATGTTCACGAGATGCTTTCTTTCGTCTTCTTGGCTGAAGACTGGTATGAAGCTCAGAAGTCGGACAATTTCGAGTATGACCGTCTCCTTGATATCGTCAAGCATGATCTCGAGAGCTTAGAGTTCAATATTTATCACACTTGGATGAAGGTACTGAAGAAGAAGTTGCAGAAGATGATTATTCCGGCTATCATCGAATCGCAATCACTTCCAGGTTTCGTCACCAATGAAAGCAACAGATTCTTGGGTAAATTGCTTCAGACAAATTCAGCACCTGCCTTCAGCATGGACAACTTGCTTAGCTTGCTCAACAATGTTTTCAAAGCTATGAAGGCATACTATTTGGAGGACTCAATCATAACCCAAACAGTTACTGAATTGCTCAGGTTGGTTGGTGTCACCGCATTCAATGATCTTTTGATGAGAAGAAACTTTTTGTCGTGGAAGCGGGGACTCCAAATCAACTACAATATTACAAGAATCGAGGAATGGTGTAAGAGTCATGACATGCCAGAGGGAACTTTGCAGCTAGAGCACTTGATGGTGAGTAACATTGTGTATTTCTAGTAAGACCACATGCTAACATGTTTACAGCAAGCAACCAAGCTCCTCCAGTTGAAAAAGGCCACTCTTAACGATATTGAGATTATTCAGGATATCTGCTGGATGCTCTCACCTAATCAAATCCAGAAGTTACTTAACCAATATCTCGTCGCTGATTACGAACAGCCCATCAACGGAGAAATCATGAAAGCTGTCGCTTCTCGCGTAACAGAAAAGAGCGACGTATTGCTCTTGGCTGCTGTTGATATGGACGATAGTGGGCCATATGAGATCGCCGAACCTCGTGTTATTACAGCCCTAGAAACATATACACCTTCATGTAACTACCCCCCCATATTTGTAAAAGTTTATCACTAACAAGGACTCAGGGCTCCAAACTCCAAGGTTAAAGCGTTTAGCAGAAATAGTTTCTCAGCAAGCCATGCAACAACAGGAAAAAATGGAATATACTCAGGATGATATTGCCGAGCAATCAGACAACGAGGAGGCGAACAGTGCTTGATTGCGGGAACAATTACAGTCCCGTTATCCAATGCAAAACTTCTTCCCTTCTTCTGTACCATTTTCACACCCTCGAACTTAAGACCTTTTCTGCCATGGCTTGGAGAGCCTTTTGTATATGGCATTTGGGATCCTCCCAGCATTTGCACAGCCTTGGGGTAGCATGAAATATTGATTGTTAGCGTATATTTTTATATCTTTGGAGGCGAGAAGGGGGGACCAAGAGATTTTTTTCTTCTTTTGTAGATTTGATAGCACGAGATTTTTCCGAAGTGCAATCGTGTACAATCTCCCAATTAGGCGTTGGAAGTTACTTTAATACTCTTTTGCTTTTTCACTTGCGATTTTTCACACATCTTTCGGTTCTCTTTTTGCGGCTTCGTCTTTTAGGGATATGATATGGGAACAAGATAAGACAAACTGAGATGATTGATATTAGACGATGATATGAAAAGACAAGACGAGATGAAGATTACTCGAAGAAAGCTTTTTTCACGAAAAAGAATAGGAATGAGTGGGTTATTACTTTATTCATGTGGTTTTTGGGGCGAATTTTTTAATAGAAATGTGAAATGAGATGATTGATATGATCAAATTTTAACGAGAAAACAGACAGCCAGATGCGATCTAGAATGTATTTTGTGGATTGTGTGCTTGTGTGATTGATTTACTTTGTCGATAAATGCTTCGGTTCACCGGTGGCCTCGTAAGTCATTTGGGCTTAGCGGTAATAGTCGGCTCTTATAAGCGGCCTCCTAGTTCCTAGTCGGGGAAAGCGGTTGTCTCCGGAAAGCGGTTGTCCTCAAAAAACTTCGAAAATATTATAATAATTGAATTATATCAATTACAATCTTTATAAATTATATAATTATTAATAAAATATTGATTCTTATTATTTATTTATTCTATTTATTATAATAAATAAAGTTAAAGTTAAATGTGATAGATAATATTGTTGAATTTAATAAGATTATAATAATTCAATAATATCAAATCCATTTTTTTTTTTTCAGAATTGAATAAAATATATACCAAGATTTTTTGGGGACAACCGCTTTCCGGGGACAACCGCTTTCCCCGACTAGGAACTAGGAGGCCGCTTATAAGAGCCGACTATTAGTAGTGTGTACTCCTGTGGTCACTCGTAGCTTGGAATCTTCTTCTTCCTCTCGTCACTTTATCTTCGCATCACCGTCACCGTTATATCATATCATATTGTATCTTTTCCCTTTCCCTTGATTGTCGCGTTACTATCTTGGTACCCTGTCTACAACCTATAGAGGGTGTACACTCTCAAATTTTGAGTCTTTCTTTTTTCCTCTGCTTTATTTTTGGCTTCCCATTCATTCGAGATTCAGGGGGAAATAACTATTTCGCTTTGGCCAAACTGTGTTACTTGAATATTGATTCGGTATATTGGTTTTAATGGTAGCAGGAGCTTCCGCTAGTCTTAGCGGTTGATTCTCGTTTCTACTTGTAAAGTAGGGGACGGGGTGAGTAGTCTTTCGTCATCGGGATGGGGATCACGTCTTGAACGCTGACAGAACGAGAAGGTTTGGGTGAAAGATTATAATTGATAGTTGCTGTCTCAGTAGCGGATCTATTACATTCAATGTTGTTGATCAAAATTCAATAGGTAGTCATCCATCGCTGTATTCAAATTGAAATCTCCGTCGCTATCTTCCGCGATACCCTTCCTTTGCCATTTCTAATCACAAGCTAAAAACCTCCAACTCACTCTAAATCAAATCTCTCTCCTCTTAATCCTAACCCTCGTTTCTTTATCCGGCAAACACACTGCACTGGTTTTTACCATCTTAGGAATCGTCCATTTACCCTTCTTCTCCTCTTTCTTCGCAACAGGTCCGATGTCCCAATACATAAGGATCCCAGCCACGAAAGCCAAACATTCTCGCTCGGCATATACGCGTCCTTTGCACATACTGGGTCCACCACCATAGGGGCGGATGGTTTGGGCGTCGACGGATGTTTTGCCTGTTTCATCGGTGACGAGGAAACGCTCGGGGTTGAATTCGGTGGGGGAGGGGAAGTATGAAGGGTCACGCATGTGGAGGTCGTGCGGGAGGGTAACGTATTCATTTTTGTGGAGCGTGTAGGTAGTTTTGTCAGTGTCCTTGCCAGATGATGCATCGGTGAGGGTGATATCGTTTTCCAGTTTTCGAAGAGATACGGGCTGGGAAGATAATCGTGAGGCTTCCAGATAGGTGGATTTGAAAAGGGGACATTTTGTGGATAGATCTTCGTGAGAGAGGTAGATGCGTGGAGCTTCTGAAATCGAGCCGATTTTCTCGCCAGGGGTTACAGCTGCATAGGGGGAGATCTCGGCGCGGATTTTGTCGGCGAGCCCGGGGGTGGAGAGGATGTAAAGAAGGTGCCAGTAAACGATGAGGGTAGAGTTTACTATAAGAGCCCAGATAACCTAATAATGATGTTAGATAGTGACTTAAGAGGCGGAAGAGATGTGAACTTACAGAGATATCTCCACGCTCATTCGGGTTTAGGCCATGTTCTACCATAATGTCAGTTGTTATAAGGATAAAGTTCTCTGTGATCTTACTTCTAAACAGTTCATGTCTCTTCAGGATGAAGTCGCTAACGTCGTCTAAATCACCCCATGAGGATTCCATTTGCTTCCCATCGACTGAAGCATCAAGAGCCTCTTGAAATTTGGTCATACTTTGTTGAATTTGGGAGCGAGAATAATGAGCTCTAGCAACAGCAGGCCAAGGAGTGAACCATGGAAGGCCCGTGATGAAATACATCATACCACGATCCATTTCATAAATATCGTGCAGGACATGTGGATTATTATCCAAAAATTCACGTCCGAAAAGAGATGGTACAGAAGCGTGCCCAAGTATATCTCGTACCAAGGCCATAAGATCAACCTCCATTTCGTTGTTTGAAATGTACTCCGCATTGGCCCATTTCTCCCACGGATGTTGATCTATCTCACTGTCCATGAATGAAACCATCTGTGGAATTAGTCCTTCAAGGTTGCGTATGGTTTTGTCCAGCATGCTACTTAAATATGGTTCTTTCATGAGATAAGTGAAAATAGATGTGTATTCCTTGTGACAATATTTAGCTTGGTGTGATAATCAAAATGAAGCAGTCTTACCTCCCAGTTGTCCATATATACTTTCTTTGCCTTTTTGGGAAGTCCAAAAAACTAAGATGTTTATTAGCAACACGAGCTATGCCAACTCACGGGTTTCGATTTTGTGGCAGTGAAGTACCTACCTTTGTTGATAGATCCAACGCAACAGTCTTGAATGCAACATCTGATTCCCTCTTCTGTAGTACTCTAATACAACATTAGTGATCCTGGATATGAATATACCCACGCTCGTATACTTACGCCTTTACCAGGTTTGGATTTGAGACTATATTGATCAGTCTTTGAATGGCTACTCGGAAAATGCAAGCGACTTACTGATATTATGGGTAGAGCCTCCGAGATTAAGCGCAAATATACCTGGCTCAATTCATCAGTACCTATGTAACGTTTAAAAATTGCATTGCATTGCCCTCAATTATAAATTATGAGAGTCCCAAGGCCTCCAAATATGAAAACTTCCCGCCCCGGGAAACGTTTTGGGCTGAACTCACCATGGGCACTTTGGTCTCTATACACTCGTCAGCATCTGTTCTATACTGCCATAATTCAGTATTCTAAGTACCTTAATTCGCTAGCCAACTTCTCTCCATTCGTCAAGCTATCTTTTCATCAGTCTCGAAATTCCACTACCCCTACATGGCACGTGAGACGTACAATGCAACCACATGTCCCAGCCCTGGCACCCAATAAGCCGGCATCCAAACCGATTTTCCATCCTTCCCCTTTTGCTTTTCCGACGGCCTCTCACTCAGTAGTCTAGTTGCTACAATTAGAAGTGCCGGTGCTAAAGCGATACTAAGAACAATAGGCAACGGCATCGAACGAATAATTGTGAGGGCATTTGTAATCAAACCTCCGGATTTTGAGGTGTCAATGGCATCGGTGGAATTCGTGAGGGGCTGATAGAAATCGTCCATGATGGCAGTTAAACTATTGTTGAAAGATGAGGTTAATTGAGTAATATAATCATTACCTTTCTTATTAGCTAGGATTTTCCGGTGTGGTTGTTAGAGTCTACAGTATCTATGTATGCCGCCACCAGTTTTTGTGGATGTGGTGCGGTGCTGGGATTGCACGATCCATATTCGTCAATGCAGCTGCACTCACTACGTAACCTTAGCTTCTGACCGGATGAGTCGAAGGCTCGTTCGTATATATCACAATACATACAACCTTGGAATTCGAGGGAAGGCAAGGAATTTGAAGGTACTGTACGACATTTTATAAAGCCTAAGTTTCTGTTTTTTGCATCACTTCTTGAACTTGCGCTCTCACACGCTCATTTGTCAACAATTACCTTTCCTGCATGAGGAAAATCTTTACATCTCCATTCATCATGGCTCCTCCCAAAACCCTCAATTTCATCACCGGCAACAAAAACAAACTTGTCGAGGTGAAAGCTATTTTGGGCGATACCATTGACCTTCAAAGTCAATCTCTCGACCTTGTTGAGATCCAAGGGACTATTGAGGAAATCTCCAGCGATAAATGCCGAAGAGCTGCAGAAATTGTGTGTTTTCTTGTTCCCCGGCCTTGGGAGTATTGCTAATATCGAATATAGATTCAAGGTCCAGTGCTAGTTGAGGATACATGTTTATGTTTCAATGCATTAAAGGAATTGCCTGGTCCATATATGTAGGATTCTCCAATCGAGAATTACATTGAGAGTGTTTTGGTCACTAATAATAGGCAGTAAATGGTTTATGGATAAACTAGGTCATGATGGACTGAATAACATGCTTGCTGGATTTTCAGATAAATCTGCACAAGCAGTGTGTACATTTGCCTATTCTGAAGGCCCGGGCCATGAACCTATTATCTTTCAAGGAAGGACAGACGTGAGTTTCCCCCCATATTCCTGCGTGCCGTTGTATGGCTCTAACAATTCCCAGGGCAAGATCGTACCTGCAAGAGGTCCAGCTGCATTTGGTATGTTCTACTATGCCACTAAAAAGACCTCTTTTTTCCTAACATTCCTCGACTCGTAGGTTGGGATCCTATTTTCGAGTATGAAGGTCAAACGTAAGAACTCTTTCCTATTCCACTTTGTGTTTTCATTCCATCATATCACATAGATATTGACCTCGCCCCCTTTAGATACGCCGAGATGGAGAAAGTTGAGAAGAACAAAATCTCTCATCGTTTCCGAGCACTCGAGAAATTGAAGACATGGCTGCAAGAAGAAGCATAGAGTCCAATAAACGGAGGAAAAGGAATGAAGTGACAGATAGATAGTGCTCTCTGAAGCTCAAAAACACCTCAGGGACTGAGCAAGAATAATCCATGCCTAAAAAGATATCACTGCTCATCCTCCGCGTGATCCTTCTTCCATTGTTTGACCCATGCCTCAACTCTCTCCACATTACTCTCCACCTCATCACTTGTATCACTCCGTAGCTCCACCACAATCTCCTCATCATAACTCTCCCTCGCTTCATCAAGTAGAACCTCCATAATTTCCGCATCTAAATTTTCTTGTAGCTTGGCTTCTGGATAATTTCTATATTTGAATTAAAGTTAGCTTTCTCGATCCATCGCTCCCTATCGTTACTACGTTCTAGATGCAGTCTTCATCCGCATAGACTTGGAGGAAACATACCTCGCCTTCAGCCGATCATACAACAGCGTCGAATCCACCCTCAATACTACCACCAAATCAATCCAGCTTTTCGGAAATAATTCGCAAGCATGCCAATCGATGATATATCCGCCTTGCTTGACGTCTTCTTCTATTTCATCCAATAACTATAGATTCCCAATCAATTAGCCAAACCCCCCAATAAAGTCTCAATAATCCATCGAAATGAATCTCCTGTCAAGCTCGCAAAAGAAATCAAACCAACCTTATCCTCATCCACAATCCAGGTCTTCAATTCATCATCCCAGCCCTCATGACACCCTTTCTCCTTAACCACATCATTGACACTCAAATGTTTCAATCCGGTGCTCTCAGCCAATTGTTCGCAATGAGTAGTTTTGCCTACACCAGGCGTACCTGTTATTATAATATTTGGCTGTGTGCGCATGGTGACGAGCTTGTGAAATTGCGAACTTGGATGTGTTCGAGCTTGAGAGCTTGAGATTCAAGGATTACTTGACTTTCGCTGGCAGGTGTCTCAAAAGATATTCGAATAGACGGAGTGATGTGAACTTAGTTCTCGGAAGATTTAGTTTGGAAGTACTTATGACAGAGTCTCGTATTTTGAATTGTGCAGCATGCGACTGGATGATGTTTGCGCTGGAGACTTGGGGAAAGCGTGGGATACCTCCGCAATACTGTTTTTCTCTTGGCATCAACTTTTTAGAAAAAAAAATCTTATCGCAGGAAGCGGGGGCTTATCAGCACGTGCTATTAGCGGGGAGAGATCGGGTGGGGACATAAGCTTAAAATAGATAAGGGGTAGGTGGGATTTATGCGGGAGTACTAGGAAGTAGCTTCGAGTGCGCTTTAATGAAGTCTAATGAGATTGCAATTACAAGTGGATTGTGTACTGAATTTGCCATTGCTACTGTCAACATCTAAACATTGTGATAAATAATTAGATCGTTGTTTGTTGTTAATTTCTTATTGTAATATTCTGCATGTAGGTTGCCATCGAGAAATCATGCGAAGCAAGCTGATCTGCACAAACTGTTACTTACTCGGTGCAGGTATGATTTTCGTTGGTATCCAGGTCCACCAGGTTCACTATTCATCGACTGTAACATCTCGCATTGCTGTTTCTTATTCTTATTCTTAGTCTTATTCCTCCGCCGTAGGCTTATACATTATTGTTGTGACATACTACATTGCGAATTAGTACATAATATAAATTGGTAAAGACGCTCCCGTACCTTTCGCTTATATCTAGTAGTGGCAGAAACAGCAAGAACATTGTTCTTGATGCTGCTCGTAGCTAGATGATTGAGAACAGTGTGGTTAGGCATAATGAGAACACTGTTGTCATCCTTCATCGGTGCATTGGCATTCAAGATAGGTTTTCCCAAAAATCCTGGGAGAGTAGGTGGAGGAGGCAATTTGTCTATAGCAGCAATTGCGTACCGGTATTCTCTGGAGTCTTCGGGTTTATCCATATCTATGAGGTATTGCGGGATTTCTGATGTAAATCGACTCTGGGAGATTGCGCGCTTCATCTTGGAGACTGGCTTCGGCTTCGACCTCTCTTCTGCAGGCACTGGCTCGGGCTGGGTGATTTCAGGCTTGGTTTCCGAGCCTCCAATTGGTTCGCTGGGTATAATTACAGAACTCTCATCATTAGGCAGGTCATCGGCGCTGACTTCGATATAATTGACTAGATTGTTGCCGAAATCGACGGTGGTTGGAAGAAGTGCTGAGCACTTCATAATGCCATCTTGAATAAATCGAACGTGGTGGGTTCCAGGTCGTACATGAATTATCGCTTTCAAAAGTCCCGGCTCCCCTTCTCTGGGAAATATTAGTGTACTGTTAAAATCTTGGGGTTCAAGGGGTTCATTGGAAAGACTAGAACTCACACTGCACTCAATCTTTGCTTCTTATTCCACTGAAATATGGTTCCGGTTACATAAACTTTCTCTCCGCCTTCTCTCCACTCGAACAAGGTTGGTACCGTTGCCTTGGTCCGATCGATTTGAATTTCCTCGGCGTCCTCTTCATCTATCGTCGTACTACTCAACGTCGAATTCCGTCTTGCAAGCGGTGGTTCGTTGTCTAGAGCATCTATGTCTAAAGCTGGGGCGATCGAATCAGCCGGTGTGACTAGAGGCGACCCTGGGGTGTGCACTTCCTCCTCAATTGGCAGTGGAAGCCTCGGAGGTCGCGAAAGATGATACGACATATCTTGAATTGGGGGACCAGAAGGGTCAACAGATGTGGCCTGAGGGCTTGATAGGGAATGTGAATGGGATCTGGACGTTGCAGCGTCGTAATTGGAGGATGGCATGGGAACATCAACTGGCTTGGTTGGCTGATCTCCCACGGCGATCTTTTCTGTCTCTGGTTCATGTCTATGTGATTGCAGGCCTGCTTGTGGTTCTCTGTCATGCGCCGAAGGTGTATTAACTCCCGAATTCGGCAAAGAATTATTGAATTGTGCAGCAGGGTGTGATTGGGAATTGCGCGGGCGGTGTGTGACATTCGATCCGTGAGCCTGTGCAAGAGAAGGTTCTGCTCTCGCAGCAGTCCTATGCGCGTGTATCAAATTCCTTGGATCTCTGCGAGCTGAGGATGTTCTTGATGAGTCATTACTATGGCTCGAAGGTGCGGGAGAATGCGAATGAGGTGTAGAAGCAGTAGGCCTCGTGTTGGTAGAGGGTGTATTTCCCATTATGACAGTGGTCGTGTGATTCTAACCAACGCACTCAAAAAATGATTCCTTTCCGGGGGGGCGAGAGCCCTTTAAAGGAAAAGAAAGGCAGCGGGTCGAGGGGAACGGCCTGTGGAGCAAAGCTATCTCATGAGTTGTAAATAAGTATTTTTTGATTATGATTTGAAATGAATATATTGTTCCACGAATCTGGATGACCTGTACTTGTTAAAGGGTATCTTAGAAATAATCGAAATTTGAGCGTGAGGTTTTTAAATACAATAAAAAAATTGGGATGGTTCTTTCGTGGAAAAGATTCTGGAGTGAACCTTGGAAGTTGATTCCTTCCTTAAGGTATGTTCCTTCAACCCCACAATCAGCTTTATTGAAGTCCAACCCACAAAAATTGCGACGATGCTTTGAATCCTTGTTACAGTAGCTGACTTGGTCTGTGCATTCATTAAAGCTTCTTTCGTTCTTCTCTTGTTCTCCATATCACCACTCATTTACAGCAAAGATATTCCAGTGAAAGGCTTATTATTATAAACCATGAGAATTTTCAAGAATATTTCAAGTTCTACCTAGGTACTTATTATTAAGCATTAGATCATACAACACAGGTGTAGACCAGATCTGATCTGTCAGCCTTGCATCTTCTTGTCATTTCAGACAACTCAGTCGTTATCCATAATGGAACTCTCAAATACAACATGGCTGTCGATTATAGGAAGCACTTTCTATTATATTTCCTTGCCAATTACCGTTATTTCCAGCTGGCTATTGGCTATTCTTAGGATTGCTCTGGCCCCACTGCTACATTTGGGAAACTCTTTGGTTTCTGCTATGCTTCTTCCTCTGAAAGTAATAGCGAAATTCGAGGCAAGCTTGATGCAATAACAAATTGATGGATTATGGCTAACAGTTATCAGATCATCATCATATTCTTGGGGTCTGCAATCGTCATCGGCTTGATCACAGGTTCGTTGTTACGAGTTTCCTCCAGCATACTCGCATCACTGTTCAAGTTGACATCAGGCCCTGAAGACACAGATCTTTCTGTGGCATCGATACGCGCCGCACGAGAACATAAGAAGAGAAATTCGAAACCAGATCCATCAAAATGGAAGGTCGACCCTTCTGTGGAGAAGAGATATTCCGGATGGCTGGAAAAGGATAGAGGCAGAAAGAAGGACGAGCACGGGCTATCGGCGCAGATCATAATTGAGGAAGATGATGACTCCGATGATGGATTTTAATCAGTCAAAGTAGGAGCAGCGATACGCAAGTCTGTGAGCCCCGTCTCGAGATGACGAGATTAGGTTCTTAATATATCATTCAATCTCTCCATTTGACGCAGACTTGATCCGTTCTGAACCTCTGAGTACATGTGCTCTCTTCCAATGGAGTCCTGAAGCCAGTTTCGTACGCCAAAAGTCCAGCCTGGGCTATCATTATACCATTATCAATGCAGAAACGTTCGTCGGTTGCGAAAACGCTTCCTCCCCTATCTCTTGCCATCAACCCCATCATTTCTTGTAGCCTCTCATTACAACCTACGCCTCCCACGATGAGGACTTGGTTGCTCCCTACATGAGCCATAGCTCGTTCTGTGATCTCCACCAGCATCGCAAACACAGTTTCCTGCAGACTGAAACACAAATCTGACGTGGTAATAACTTCTCCAGTGATTGGATCTTTTTGCTCTGGGTTCGCCTTGAGTTCCACCGCGAGTATATCAACGCTTGCCAAGATTCCAGAGAACGAACAATCCATTCCTTTCACCGCATATGGCAGATCTAGTAATATCTTTCCCTTCTTTGCTAGTTGTTCGATATTGTATCCCGGTGCAGGGTCGTTGCTAATTTCCAGGGTCCTTGCGAAACGATCCAAACAGTTACCAACTGCAATATCTAACGCTTCTCCAAAAATTCGATATCGTTGCTCTGCATATGCAATAACTTGTGTATTTCCTCCGCTAACATATAGAACAACCGGATTTTGTGCCCCAGTAATCTCTCGGCCCATTTCTATGTGCCCGACGCAATGATTCACCCCTACCAACTCCTTACCCCACAACAGAGAGAGCATTCGCGCTGCGATAGCAACGCTCTGGAGAGGTGCTCCCATGCCAGGGCCTTTCGTATAACATATACAGTCGATGTCAGATACTTTCACTCCGGCTTGCGCCATAGCTTGCTTCACAAGTTTTACGACCCATGATCGATGATGCTTCGCAGTATCTTTTGGTAGGAAACCTTCTCCTGGAGGCGAAACAAAGGTGTGTCGAATATTGGAAAGAATTTCGGCTGGTTTGCCTTTGGAAGGATGTGATATAATACCAACACCCAATTTGTTAGCACTACCTTCAAGCCCTATAGCAATCATCTTGGCTGTTGGGTTTTATAAATTTCAACAATAAAATATAAATCAAGGAGGGGTCGACGATGAAATGGAGAAGACCGATGCCCACGGCCGCTAAATTAGACAAGGCTGAAAATCACAAATAGAAACTAATCGATAAGGATTATGCTGAAAATAGGGAAGTAATGTAAGCGCAGTATATAAATTTGCTAGGTGACTTGATGCTTTCAAATATCTGAGTAGATTCACAACCAACATCTAGACCGGTTTAATCATTATACGTGCACAATTGAGAAAAATTAATGCAACATATGATACTAGCACTTTTCATTCAACACGATCAATAACTACAAGAGTGCGAAATTTTTCCTGCTGACCTTGCATTGCCCCACATCCTGTCCCTATCAGGACTAGGGCCCCTTGATTTGCTCGGTTTATTTTAGCGACTTGTCGCTTTGGTGCGAGTTTAGAAATTACAGTACTCTCTATCACTTGCGCCAATTCTGTTACTCCATTACACACAACCACGTACATTATCTTTTCAGCAGCATAAGTCAGTGTACTGAAACTATGGACGTCGACGATTTTGAAGCTAGAACAGCAACTTTCTCAGCATGGCTCCAAGAAATGGGTATCCGGACTAATCCAAAGATGGCCTTGGTAGACCTCCGTCAGGAAGGTCGAGGGCGAGGTGTCGGTATGATCCATTCTTTCTTAACATCTCTATTACTATTGCAGTATGGCTTCGATCAAAGAGCCGCCGTCTGCTATCAGTTGATTTTTATGAAGTGATCCGAAGAGGATCTCTCGCTGACATGTAACAGTGGCCACAGAAGACATTGATGATGACGAGATCATCTTCAGCATCCCACGCAGTGCCGTGCTAAATGCTCAGAATGCGAAGCCCCTTGCGATTTCGAAACGGCTTGCAGAGAAGATGCCGAGCTGGCTGGTAAGTAGTGATGGGCGTCTCAATGAGATTCGAATTTAATGATTGACTGGATTTCAGACGCTCACCTCGATACTTATGGCGGAAGGACAAGTAGACGATTCTAAGTGGGCTCCATACCTCGCGATACTACCAGAACAATTGAACAGCTTGGTGTTCTGGTCGGATAGCGAGCTCGCAGAATTGCAAGCGAGTGCAGTAGTGAAGAAAATCGGAAAACAGGGTGCTGAAGATATGTTCAAAACTTACATAACTCCGCAAGGCTTACAGCATTCTAGCACGGAGATGTGTCACAAAGTAGCCTCTGTTATCATGGCGTATGCATTCGACATACCAGATCCCTCCGATGGTCCAACCTCCGGTGGCAAAGGAGATGAAGCGGCAGATGACCTGGTTTCCGATGATGGGGAAGATGAAAAAACCGTATTATCTATGATTCCGCTGGCCGACATGCTCAATGCAGATGCAGACAGGAACAATGCCCGCTTGATCTGCGATAACGAGGAACTAGAGATGCGAGCAATCAAACCTATTGCGAAAGGGGAAGAAATATTCAACGAGTTCGTCCTTTCCTCATTCTCAATTTTAGCTGCGTTTATGATTTACTGACAAAGACTTTTAGTTATGGCCAGCTTCCCAGGTCTGATCTTTTAAGAAGATACGGTTATGTCACAGACGAATACTCCACATACGATGTCGCTGAGATCTCAGCGGAACTCATTGTTTCCTTGTTCCGGAATGGAAAGGTCCATCCGTCGTTGCCAAAGCTCACCCAAGACAAGTTGAAAGTTCGTCTCGATTTGGCCGAACGAGAAGGGATCTATGATGAGTCGTTTGATCTCGTTCACTCTAGTCCAGATGAGCCAAGTATACCAGATGAGCTTCTAGCATTTCTGTATCTCTTGCTTGTTGACGAAAGTCATCTTAAAGCAATCTTGGACTCAGAGAGCAGTATACCAAGCCGTTCCAAACTTACCACGGAGCTCGCAGGCCAGGTCCTAGCAATTTTGTTGCAAGCGAGAGAAAATGAGTACTCGACTACCCTTGAAGAGGACGAAGATCTTCTCAAAAATGCGAATCTCCCAATTCGAACCGCTATGGCGATTCAAGTACGCTCTGGAGAGAAGAAAGTGTTACGAGCAGCAATTCAAGAAGCAGGTACATTTTCGGGTGGTAACCATCGTATGAGGCTTGCGCCTTCAAAGGAGGGAGCGATGAAAAATGCAAAGAGAAAGGGAGAAGACATGGGACAGCCAAAGAAAAAGGGACGTTCTAGGTAGAATGTCAATTTCAATTGATGCCGAGAACACTTTGGTTGGTAGGTCACGAAGCTTTTCATTTTGCTCTGGGAGTGCTTTTGGAGGAGGTTATTAATTGGGCGTCATATTTGACTCCTATAATCATTTCAGAATGATCTTTTGCTCGATCGTGAGCGCTAAAATACATATAGGTCGCCTAGATACCCTCATTGGGTACTTTCGGACAAAACTTCTAATGACAACAAATCAACGCTCAGCCCTTTCCCTGGGTAACGCCCCTACCCCCCATTGCCCGTTGAACCCTGCAGAAGTTGATTTTACAAAGAAGCCTCACAATGGAGCCGCTTCTGGTAAAGTGACAACCCAGTTGTCGTGAAAAAGAAAATTCCTAATTACTATGTTGGGTTGGAGGCCCGATTGCTCGGTTGTTACCAGGACTACCTCCAGTACCAGTCCTGTTCGATTGCGATTGATGTTGGAACATGCTTCGCCGATGTGCATCCGGATACAAATGACCAGAAAGAGGTATTGTGGCTCTAAAACGTAGAGGGTTGGTATCATACGGGTCTACCTCGTATACAGGCTGCCCGTCATCTTCATCCTCATCCTCGTCATATTTCCAACGATCAGATTCTCTCTCCATGCTTTTGTTGACAGTTGTAGACATTCCTCTCCGGTCTATCCACAACCGACCACCTCGGCCAATTCGTCTCCGATATGCTGGCTGCGAACGACGATCATCTTCTTCTGGAGGTGTACTATACCGCACGGTTACCGCGTCCGGTTTTTCTTGGCTCACTGGAGATGCTTGATCAAATGAGTCGGAAGTCACAGATGATGGTGGCGTCAGTAAATACTGACTGTATTGAGCTGTTGCTGGGCGAAAGCTCGTATTTGAGCTTTGTCCTTCAACTGGTAGGAGTGGTTCCCTTGTGCAATCGATGAAGTTCTCATTCCACTTGATATGCTGTGCGGATTTTTCCTCGAGCTCTCTTTGCAGCATGTTCTCCTTCTGGGCCAGCACATGACTTAACTGTACCATATCCATTTCAATTCCGCGGCCATCAGGACGAGGTGGAATACGAAGTGGAGCTGGCTGGCGTTGCACATTTTGGAAGTCCATGGCCTTCCTCTTCTGTGGCTTCGAATTGTCAGTAGGATGTTCGAACTCTCTTCCAGTGGTCGAGATTATGCATACCTTCTGATTTATGAGAAGCTCATCATCAGGATCACTCTTAATACCCAGCTTGATCTTGAGGCTCTTGATTTCACTACGAGATTCGAACACGGAACGTTCGCATTGCAAGAGTTTTTTCTTATAAGTTTCGCGTTCAGTCGCCATTTTAATCAGGTCCCTTGCTTCTTCCATTTCCTTTCTCAGTCTCCTAACTTTATCTGTGATTTGCATATCTCTTGCTCTGGTTTTCCTGGTAGCTCTTACTTCACGGCGCCGGAAGCAAACATATGGATCGCCTTCATCTTGATCTTGGTGAGTTTCAAACTTCAGACTAGGCTGAATGCCATGATTATCACAGGCCTGCCGTCGAGACTTCCAATACTCATATAATTCCTTCAGATGACCAAAGATCTTTTCCTCTCCTCGTTCCTTGATGACTTCTTTCATGGTCTCAAAACTCACCAATGTCTTGTCTATTGAGGCCCATGGGGTTTTATTTTCGGCAGTTTCTTCGAAAATTTCCATGAGCTTTTCGAAGTTATCTTCCGAGAGCTGTTGGTTCGAAAGGGTTTTCCTTTTGTTATAATCTTTTAGAAAAATTTCATCTTCGGTAGTCATGTTATATTGGCAACCAGTACATTCTTCCACGGTTTGTGAAAAGCGGATATAGGTAGCAGGTTTGTCAAATTTCCTTGAGTATAATGATTCATAGTCAATGTCGGTACCTTCTTCTGCAGGAGGGGCCGGAATCTCTTGTGGTGCATCCTTATCACCCGAAGTGTGGCCTGCCAGAGCAGCTTGAAGATGGTATTCCTGTTCGGGATACAAGAGTCAGTATATGGGACATATCACGTGATTATATTGTAAGATCGAGCACGTGATGACTAACATTTTCTTCGGCTTTTTCGACACCAGTCTCGACTTTATATTGACCTTGTAATGAATCATATTCGGCAGATTCTATTTGATCTTCTCGTAGAATTTGTTGATGGGTGGATCTGTTGAGCTTCTTTTGGCGCACCACCCTGCCAGCCGGTTGTGTCCTCATGTTGATGATGGAATGACTCCGATATGTAAAATTAACGCGACAACGCAATTTGAACGCGTAAAAAATTCATAAAATAAAAAACTGTTCATGACTGAATGTTTAATCCATTTTTTGAATTGAAATTCGATGTCAGTTGGAATATTTTGATGATAGAAAATTGTACCTTTGCCACGTTCCGACGTTCGTGATACAAGCAAATTTTTCCTGGTTCAATGTGTCAATAACTCTAATTTGGGTAATGTTGGCCTGATTTGGTTACTGTATAAGGCAACAACAAAGAACATTTGCAAACTATACTAGATTAAGGATCCTTGTCATATCAAACTTCTGACGATTGGAGATTTGACCCTATTGTGTTATATTGATAACCTCGATACATATCCCACATAACTTACAATACAATCTCCAAAATTCATTGAGGATTGGGGGGAAATATAATACGAACCCTCGGGAAATAGAAAGTTAATACGTTAAATCGATAATCAATCTGAGTCGGAAGGAAAACAATACCTTAGTTTGGACATCATCGAATCTCGCATCTTACTTTCAGCCTCTCCCCGCCCTTCTAAGGAAACTTATCACTTAGCTACCTATCTAGTCCCCAGTCTTGCGACCAACCCCATTCACCTCCTTTACTTCAACAACCTTACCTACTACTTGGGTTTGCGACCATCTCTTTTACTGCGACCACTTCCTTTACTCCATTCACCCTATTCTTCAAGCCTTTATCTCGCGACCGACCGCCTTTACTCCAACAGCTTACCTCCACCTCCTTTCCTCGATTGGCCTTGCTACGAAACAAACAACTACCCACCTACCGCATACACAATCACATAACAGACAAACACAATCCGTCAATATGGGAAATACAAGTAGTGCAGTGTTGGAGAATATTGTACAAGGGTCAAACTGTGCGGATAATACATTCTTCTAAATTACTGTCTGGTTGGTTATTGGGAGGACTTGCGCGCTAATTCTGGGTGCGAAACAGTTGATCGAGATGAGGTTGATAGATTAAGAAAACGTTTTATGAAGTTGGATAAGGTGCGCAGTATTCTGTTTCCTCGGTTGGTGTCCTAAGTGTGTTGGGGGTACTGGGAGTTTTCCGTTGAACGTGTGGGAAGTGTATGGAACTCAGGAGGGCTAATGGAGTCTACGTCTGTAGGATAATTCCGGTACTATTGAACGTGAGGAGTTCCTCAGTCTTCCGCAAATCTCGTCGAATCCTCTAGCTACCAGGTTGGTCTATCTTCTCTTCATCTGCCGTCCACACGCAATGTTTAAAATGATGTATATGTACTGATTAATCTCCCTTTTCCAGAATGATTGCCATATTCGATGAAGATGGGGGTGGAGACGTTGATTTCCAAGAATTCGTCAGTGGCCTCAGCGCATTCAGCAGCAAAGGAAACAAGGAACAAAAGCTTCGTTTTGCATTCAAGGTTTATGACATCGATCGTGATGGATACATAAGCAATGGAGAATTATTCATTGTTTTGAAGATGATGGTAGGAAGTAATTTGAAGGATCAACAGTTGCAACAGATTGTTGATAAAACAATTATGGAGGCAGATTTGGATAGGGATGGAAAGATTAGTTTCGAGGAATTCACAAAGATGGTGGAGAATACAGATGTTTCTATGAGCATGACTTTAGGTGGGTTTGGATGTTGAATCCGTTTTCGAGAAAATGGGTTGGTACTTGAGGGTGAAATTTACTAATGTGTGTGGTAGATCAATTTTGATTCGAAAGCATTGGGAAGGGAAGAAGATCAGTAATATATCGAGGAATGCACGTTTTCGCAACTACAACCCAAATCAAAGTACAGTATGACATGCTCAGATGCAGGACATGATATGAGCAATGGTTGAAACTCTTGCAGCAGAACTAGGGATCTAGATGCATTGATATGATGTGGTTGGTGGATCCTTGAGACACACATTTATACTAAACTCATTACAAGGAATCGATGATTTATTTACAAGATATTCCACCACGTTTCTTCATGTGCTCCAAGTGAAAGTGCTATTGTTGTCTGATATTTTTTGCGGACTAGTCGTCCATATTTACACATCAATAACCTTAACTTGATATCTGTATCAAACACCGATTTCGAAGTTTCTCTCTCATCCTCTACTATCATAAAGTGCCATCTTAATGACTAGATTTTCATGAGTCAACCAATTCGGTTGACTCTTTATTGGTCTTGGAATTGAGGGTTCAAAGTGTTCTTCTCGATCCAATCAAAATCGACCTCATGGTTCAACTAAGCTTGGGGACAGCATGTATATACACGTGTAATCTTACCACAAAGGTAACCCTAGAGCTTTATATATGGATTATTGTTGTGTGCAATAAAGTTTACTCCATGTCTAGATAGTCCTCTCTCTCGAGCCAGGCCACTTTATCAAATCATTCAAATGGTCCGCTGATATCTGCAGCTTCCTTACCGGCCCGCGGTCGGTCCGACTTATGAGATGTGCAACAAATTTGGTTCACTACTTGATCTTGATCACGAGAATGGAGTTTGTGGGCACACCTCGGGGTTTCGGTTTTGCTTGAAATTGCTTGGGGTTGTTATATCCGAGGTTCGGGTTTTTGACTCATTCAGAGGTTTCCTCGTCTCTCGCTCCGCTTGTCTGAAAGCGACGATTAGACTAAGAATGTTTCTGACTTTTGAAATTTGGAACGCTGATTAGCAAATCGGGAGTTGGATGGAATATTAAGAATGCGTTTGGAGCAAAGCATACACGATCAAGTATGTGTATATGCACTTTGATTTCCGATATAAGGATTCCCACGCGGGGGATGTGCTTGAAGCTAAGAGCACGAATAGGTAAGTGATGGCAGATCATGTGGGTTTACTGGATGTTTGATATCTTGGGCTTCTTCGACAAGAATTTGCCGCCAAGGACGCAGTCAAAGGAGTGAACATGGCGGGATGCTCTACGCAAGGTGGGCTACCTATTCTTCGACTCTTCAACTTACGAAATTATTATTATTCGGAAGAGGTAGGATTTTGTTCGGCTAGTATGTAAAGGCTAGTAGTTAAACATCAGCATACACTGCAGAGACTCTCAAATATAGCACCACAAGGAGCCACTTCTGTCACATACGACCATAGACTGAGGAGAATTGGGCATCCCGTCCGCTCTGCCATACACAAGCCTCAGATCGGTAGATTAGTAGTTGGGTGGGTGACCACCAGCGAATCCCTACTGTTGTATGTACTTTTCTTTTTGAAGATTCAAATATGGGTGTTTGTCAGGCTGGTGGGTGACGAGTCGCAGGTTCTGCGAGCAGGAACGGGTCCATAGCGAAAGATGAGGGGACAGCGCATCCTTTTTGGCTTTTGAGTTGTTTTGTTGGCGCTACAACCGCCTTTCTGAGGTCCTGTGTAAATACGTACAGTAGTAGTTTTATAATCTAGATGGAAACCTCAGAGAGGCGGGCAAAAGGGATTCTCGGGTATTGGTGCAGTCTCCACCACCTCTCCACCCACCCACCAGCACATTACCTAAAACTCAATCTGGTGCACGGATACCAATGAAGTACCCCACTTCATCTTGTTGTCTTTTTCCTTTTCGTTCTCAATCCTTCACAATGGCACTCTCGAGATGTATCTCCCCCACGATCCTCAGCACCAAAACGAAGGAGGGCTTGGAACAACCAAATTGACAAAAGAATTTTCCCAAAAAGTGATCTGAATTGCCCGTTCTAGGAATCGAACCTAGGATCTCATCATGTCACGTGGTTTGTCACGATTACTAGTGATGCGCTTTACCGCTAAGCCAAACGGGCGTTGTATGTTAAAGACAGCAAGGATTTGTGAATATATATATGAAATCAAAAAATCTGGACGATTGTAGAGTTAGCGAATGTCTCGTTAGTGGGTGGAGTAGCTTTGAATCTGGGTGTAGATAGGAGAGAGTGAGATGTGTGTGGAATTCTTGGATGGAAAATTGTGTTTAAAGTGCTCAATAGTTCGAACCGCAATTCAAAAATGAACAAATAATTTGAGAGGTTGAATTTGATCAAACCCTTGAATTATTCTAAGATATCTAATTTGTTTTTAAATATTCAAAATCTCTACATTGTTGACTCGCAGTTCAGAATATTGAATACACTAATATCATCACTAGTGCTCAGGGGATAGAAGAGAGGAGATGCTTGGTGAGGAAATTCGACTCTCCGATGTCCGTGAAGATAGGGGGAAGACATGGACTTGAACTTTGGAAGGAAAACGGCCAAGTGGTACACAATTTTGGTCGGTTCAATGTTGAGGGGAAGGGAAAGTAGAGGGGGGAATCTAGACATTCTATATTAATAGGTGCTCGTTACTTTCTTTTTACTCTTGTAGTATGAAGTATATGCCTTTACACAGTTCATCTCCCTTAATTTTACGCATCTTCCCCAGCTTTTGTTGGGACTTGGGAGACCCTCAGCTTGAAATATCGACATGATGCGTTATTATGAGAAGCCGTGTGGATAGCGGTTCAACTATTGTATCTGGTAGTAATCAATCTCGAATCCTCATTTGGCTTGTGGTGTGGAAGAAAAGTGTGCTTGCTGTTGTAGGCAGGGCATTCAATAATTTGGATTACAGTTGGATAGTTGAAGCAACTAAAAGTTTGACTTTGAATTTGTTGTGATTCGCTGCGGGTGTTGGTCCTCATGGGTGTATTTGAGTAGGGCATTGCTGGCTGATGGGATTTGGAGATAGGTTTGAAGTTGAGTACGATGACGATGTATACCTATTTATTACGAGGGGATATGAATATGGATATGGATGAAGAAGGTTGAGGTGGATAGGGCTAGGAGTTGAAATTTAGGAGTATCAAGAAGGTATAAATGGAGTGTTTATCGCGAGATTAATCGCTTCTGGATACTCATTGAAATCACTAGTGAACTATTATTTGATGGGTAGGTAATCATATCTCAACACTAGTAAAGCCATAGAATTTATGTATCATATTATCAATAGAAGAAGAACTACCTAGGTTGTGATTACATATTTTGATTACTCTGTTACCCTGAGGGGACGGTGTGAATATCGGATGTTGAGAGACGAGAGGGATGGCATGTATGAGTTCCGAATATGAATGAAAGATTACAGTGATAGTAAGCATCTCATTCGGTAGATTCACAGTTCTATATTATTTATCGAGGATACAGAAAATGGAAACAGGATATTCGCTTGGTATTTTGTGTGTTTGAGCATGAAAAGTATCAGGATCGAGGATGAGGTCTCGAGATCTAGGGGATATGTTGAATGGGAAGAGATATTTTGCTGCTCAGGGTAGGAGATAGTTTGTGTCGGATGGGATGGTGGGTATGAAGTGTTTATATAGAATGAAAATAACTACTCGGGAGAAATTGCCTGGAGCTTTGAAGCATGGTGGTATGTATATAGGATGGCAATATTTATATACATATATATAGTAGATGTAGTATTCATTCTCATGGCTCCTTTCAGGGTGATCGCATATGCACATTCGCAAGTATATTTTGAAAATCTATCATTAAGATTCCTACAGGAGAATGGTGGGATACTGCACATTCACATTTTGGGGCATATCGGAGGATTTCATCAAAAATCTATTAAATCTCACCAGATTGTATGGTAATGTGCAAGAAGAGAACAAGTGTAGATAGAGCACGGAAAAGAAGCAAGAACTGAACGAACGTGTACACAACAGACTGATTCATTGTGGATTTAATATCTGCGCAGTTGAAAGGATCCCATGTATGCCATGTTCGCAAGATTGACACGAAAATCGAAGCACAAAGCTCACGGTCTCGGAGGTGACGCACGCAATGCGATGATGTGAACATAATAGGATGGGATAAGATACGTGTAAAATTTCCCCTCAGACTGATGCTTGCTGATGTTGAATACCCACACTCATTACATATGTGCGAATATTGTTCAACACGTGCTATGTATTCAAAGCTACTACGTCAAATCATAGACAGTTCAGAAGTATCTCGACAAGACTGTCGTATCACTCCCATCATAGACTTGGTTTCCTACATCATCGGCATCGGACTCTTTATCTGCAAAGAGCTGTCCCGATGCAATGATCAAGAGTATAGCTCGGTGTGAACGAACTCAAGAAACTCAATCGTAGTCGTATTATCTAGACAGGTTCATTTCAGACGAAATGTACTCAATCAGGATTTTCAAGAGAAAAAAAGATGACGGCCCCAAAGTTTATGCCTAGCAAAACTTTCCTCGGGCTTGGACATATCATCTCAGGGCGTCTGGCCTTGGAAAATCAAATCCTCTATGTACGTAGTTACGAGGACAGCTCAGCAGAAAGTGATATTTTTTGACTCCTATACAGAAATCAACCGAATCGAAATCAAAAATGCATGATGGACTATCGAGTAATGTATCTCGTATAGTATTAAAGTTTGACAAATACTTCTCACGATCGGTAGTGTACCCACTCTACTTTTTGGGTTTGCATTTTAGTATACATCATTGAAAAAGCTATATTCAATGTATTATCCAATCAGCAGACCAAACATGTTTGCCAGAGTCATTGGTTGAAATGTGAAAAGATACTAGGTAGATCTCGATGTTGTCGTACCCATATATTTACTATAATTGATCAATGTGGAAATGAGCCAATCACCATGTCAGGAAGAACTGTCTTCAGGTCAAAGCACAAGAAATATCTCAAATAGAACAACATAGCGTGATGTCTAAAAATGCTTAATTAGGGAAAGTTGAGCGATTGGTTTCCATCTTACGCAGCATGTGTGGGCTGCTGCTGCTGCTGCTGCTGCTGTGAGTCTGCATTATGCATGCGGGCTGTGTTTGTTTCGCTGAAAAGGAGGGGTTAGGCTTTATGTATGATCATCCACCTCGTGATAGATGTCTGCTGGAATGCATATTTTTCTTCAAATCAATGCTTTCTTGTGGTAAAGCTCGTTTTTCAGCACACTCAGCTTGAGTGTTGTGCGTGCGCGAATGCTTGGTCTTCCACTTGCGGAATTGTAAACTTAAAAGTCTTGAACGTGCAATGGAAAAGGGTGAAAAGGGTGAAAAGGGTGAAAAGAGAGGATACTGAAACATCCTACTATTCTAGAAAGAAACATCGTCGCCAACTGATTTGGAATGTCAAGGTAGATGCAGAAATAAGTTGGCAAGGAAGAGGGAAATTTGGAGTTCTTGGTGTCTTCTAGAAGATCGATTGAATCTCCTAGAGGATTCGCACTCGTAGCCCAATGGTGGTCTGTGCACATAATATATAACATTATGTCTGTATGAATTCTATTTTCGAACCTTTGAGATCTTTGCCATAGACATGTAATGTAAGCCATGAAATTGCAAGGTAAGGCTATGGTTGTCTCGGAAATGAAAAGGTCTAAAAGTACCTATGTAGAGGAGGAACCTAGAGGAGGAACCTAGAGAATTCCGGCTAATATCCATTTTACATCCAAGGGGATGTGGTGTGAGACTGCTACGGGTTCGTACAGTAGGGCTGCATTGGATCAGTTGCCTCGTTCCATTCTGTTTGACAATTATTGCCTGCTCCATTGACGCCTGAAAATGAAAAATGACGTCGTATTCTCGAGATCGTTTAAAAATAATACATCGACGTATTGGGTAATGCTTACGAAAATGCATATTGTACTCCGGTATTGCCGATGCGAAATTTGGAGAGAAAAGGAAGAAAGATGCACGGCATTGGTACATCTAATAATGACCTAATCATCATTGGTTTTGAGGATAGAAGTCTGCTAACAATAATGCGGATATGTTATAACGGTCTGACAGTTTGCCTTCCAAAACAACAGCCTCACTACCAGTGAAAATCCTCAATACACGTGGGAGCTCAAGGTATTACCTAGAAGAACTTCATCAGGGCTCCCTAGAGCTAAACAAGTTGCCGTCTGGAAAAACGTGAGGACGGTTGAAATAGCGGTCTCGTGGGCTATCAATCCGGTCCAGCCTTGGGGAAAATAGAAGGCGTGTAGAAGGAACCCTTTTGCATGATTCGATTGTCGATCCATTTCAAGACCAAGTGTCTCTATTCGGGATGAACTTGCGAGACCCCTGACTACAATTTGAGGGCTGTCTGTTCGGGCTGTTGAATTGCTTCATCGCTTGATTGAATGTTTGTGAATATTCATGGAGAAACAAAGTATTTGGAAATTGCTCGCAACTCTGCGTCGCATGCCTGCGCAGATAGAGTTTAGAGTCTAGATGGATGTAACGCTCCAAAATAAGACACGCTGGGTGATTGACCCTTGTTTCTAAACACATCTCTGAGTTTGACTGGTATTCCAACTTGGCAGGTATCTTGACTCGTGTGTGAGATATGACCATGTGTTGAGGAGGTAAGACTCTCTCGGAATGGTCTTTATTGTGGCTTATTACTGGCTGAATATTTGACAGAAAGGCATGAGAAAGCTCGTGGGAGTCGTGGTCGTGGAGTCTCAGATGAAGCTCTGAGCACGGTTAGATACGTGCGATTGGTAGCACAAAGATTAGAAAGCGTGCTGGCACGCTTGGAATTGGATGAGATCGGTGGATCGTACGACCTCCAATTTGACTAATTTTATATTGTGAAAGGGATTAGTTAACAATTACGGAGGACCTAAAGCCCCTTTTGGAAGGATTGAGCGAAGCAGCCGAGAAGAAAATCGATTTATGAGGCTATACTATAAGAGACTACCGTAGATGACTATATGACTGCATGGACTCCTGGAGTAAGAGTAAGAGTAAGAGAAAGAGAGGGAAATCAAACGGAAGAGAGGTTTAAAATAAATTATTGAATAAAGTAATACGTTTCACATCGATCATCTACTAAGCCCTCTTTTCAAATTGATTTGATGGAGAGGCCTGTGTAGATCTTTTCTGGCAAACTAATAAGCTGGAAGGCTGGGACTCTGGGAGGCTAGGAGGCTAGGAGGCTAGGAAAGTGCCAAGGGAGTTTAACAATTTTGTATAAAAGTATATTTTCGATGAGCTGTTGTTGAGGGCAAGGTAAGACCAATTAAAAGTATTCATCTAATGAGGTTTGTGTGTTGACTGTATCGACTGTCTGTATTCATTATACCGAGTACAACGTAATGACCATCTATAATGTAACATACCTAGAGACTGACTAACTGTACTTTGTCTGCACTGTGGATTTTTGGTTGATCAATTTTTTTAATTTTTTTTTGGCGAGGAAGCGATATTTTCCCAGATGAGCATTGAGGAGCAATGGCTCAATTTTTCCTCTCTTGACGACAGACCAGGTACATGGATTTAATCGTTTTCCTCCTTAAATACGAAAAAGTGTACCGGAAAAAGATGCATCGAATTGGTGAGATGTGTTTGGGCAAAATTACTAGGTATTTTTGCGCCCGAGACCCTGGTGATAATGTTTCAGGGAAAATGGCTGTTACAATATCTAGATTCTAGATACCGGTAGCTGTTAACAGAATAGTTTCTGTGAAGAGCCCGAAAAAACCCTAGGCACACATACATACACATATATACTGGTTCTTGATTTGTTGTATACTCCGTACTGTACATCCATCCATCCATCCATCTATTCATCCATTCATCCGTCATCGCAAGTACAGTACTTTATACTTGGGAAGCAAGAAGCTACTCGATAGAGCACCACTTGGTACTTGCTGTACTTGCTGTATTTGCTGTCTAAAAGTACCCTAGAAATGCCTAAATGGGAGAGTAAATTCACACTCGAGACATTTGATACCTCTCGAATGTTTCCTGGGCGATTTGGTTTCAAATAATAAAAATAAGTTTCTCAATGCTTCCTCCAAAATTCGACTTTTTAGCTTTTTTTTACAGCAAAAACTTGGCACAAGCGTCTCGAGATTACATACTTCGTACTTTTTTTTAATTTCGTTATGAGCCATGCCAGCCAGCATCATCATTCAAAACACGGAAAGAACCAGTCAGCGCCCATAAAGATGTCGTACCGAATATTGTGGAATTTTACTACTTTAGTAAACTCGTGGCATCAGGGATCTATCGTAATTTGGAAAGCTATCTATTCTAGCTTCACGAGTACTAGCTAGCATGTGTTCGTAGTCACTTTGAAGTTCGTACATGGCGTTTCCCCTCCAAATTCCTACTCGGTACTCTGTTGACTCCTGTCCGACTTGACCGTCTCTTCTATCCTGGCCTCTTCCTCATATTCATGTCTCTTTCAATACTTGAGCAATTGTCGCGAACTGCGCTTCTGGATTTGATAAGCTACACACATACTCCTTCGGTATATTGACGTGTCTGAAGTTCGGGGAATCAAAAGGATAAAACTTGATTATCCAATCAATTCGGGGATCTCGGAGAATATTTTCTTTTTTTCAGCCTTCCATTCCTTCCTTCCATCCGATTTGAACCCTAGTGAACCACGACGCTGGGAAGGCGGCATATATCTGATTATATATTTCCAACTATCCGGATTCCCCTGTATCTCTTGTTTCGGCCTTTTCCTTTCAATGCAACGCTGCCTCTGGGCCCCAACAGCTTATTCTTCCTGACCCTGCACATGAATAACACCCAAACTACCTGGATACCGGGCTAGACTTTCCTTTTCCATCACAACCTCACTATCATTGATTCCGAAAATGCTGCAGCTGCCCTTGGAGTATCCATCTAGGTAGAAACACCATCACTTTTTTCCTAGGCTTCAACCTATCTCACTACCCTTCACGTCTAATAACCCCAATTCATGTCTCGAAACCCTGTCAACCCCGTCTCCATTCCTAAACTTTCCAATATTGGACTCGGCACCTGGGCTAGTTCCATACTCATTCGATCAATCCCTCGGCATGCTTTCGATTATTTTAATGATCCACGAGCATCTATCATAATTCGCATCCTAAGCATTGCCTTTTCGCCTCATCCGGCGATCTCGGG
This sequence comes from Botryotinia globosa, assembly GCA_014898425.1. Classification (NCBI taxonomy): domain Eukaryota; kingdom Fungi; phylum Ascomycota; class Leotiomycetes; order Helotiales; family Sclerotiniaceae; genus Botryotinia; species Botryotinia globosa. The sequence goes on from RCSZ01000002.1 coordinate 1,472,930, forward strand.
TCCTAGCGTTGCGCCTGATCGACCAAAGCCCCCGGTATTTGAAGCTCAAAAGATTGCCCATATTCAATGTCCCATCGAGATCACTAACCTACCGTATCTGTTGCCTTGAAGAATGAAAAGGAAATTGATATTATTGATATTATTGACGCGTGTTATGATTTGGAGTGGATCTAGATGAGAGAGAGAGAGAGCGAGCGACCTGAACCTTTTTTGATCAACTGCATATCAGATTACATGACTGCAACTTACATATTGGCAGCAAATTCCCCTACCGGAAAATAGATTCTCTCCCCACACTTTTATTATTATTTGAATCGCCATCTTTTTCCCTACTCTCATCCACCTGGTTGAATCGACTCTGTTACATAGATTACTTGGACCGTGATCAAGAATTTCTCCACCACATCGTTCTATGTTTCAGAATTCGACCCTCTATAAAACGATTCACGGGATCCATCATCTCATTGGTCTTAACGAGTGATTGCGCTTGCTCTAGTTCCAGGTCTCCGCTTTCCAGCCAGCCACCGAGTACGTTGAGTTAAATTCAGAGCTACAACATACAGACTGAACAAGTTTTTTTCTTCTTTATCTCCAGACACCTCGGATACTAGCTCGTTTTGACCAGACAGTAGTCAACTTTGCAGGTGTTTCTATCTGGTACCGCCAACCCACCGTACCTGGCAGTAGACAGACTTCACGAAGTGGCTGGTGCGAGGCAACATCTCGGAGCATTCCAGCTCAATTGATTGGTTACCGACACTCCCAATAATTCTCGACATACTTGAATCAGTCAAGTCAAACCCGGATCGTCAGGATAAAAGCACGGGGCCCCAGAATTTGGAATCACTTTAAAGGTCGCAAAGTCATACCAAAGTGTTAGACTTCTTGTTAGTATGACCGTCTTTTCGTATTTATCTAATCATCATCTGTCCATCCACCTAGGTCATCCGCTCCCATGGAATGGTTGAGAACGAACCGGAATGAGTGAACAAATACGAAAATGGAGAGGTGTCGCTGTTGAAAGAGTCGGACGAACCAAAGCTTACTGTACTGTATCTGTAGTATCATCACCGACCTTATTACTCGGCACTGTTAGTGCTATTAGTACTTTTGATAGCAAAGTTCCAATCCTTTAACTCAAAGGCTCCGTGTTTTGGCGAGGATCTTCACGGAACGTGTTGACTTTGGAGGTAGTGCAAAGCTTTTCCATTTTTGCATTTGCGCTATCGTACCGTCAAAAGGTAGATCCGGCACGGGCAACTAACTCCCTTCACCACCCAACATCATTTTGATTACCATATCACCAAATCAAAACCATCAACCTCTAACAGTACCGCACGTTCATTTTAGATTTAAACCCCAATCACGTCTATCTAATATACGACTTTCTGGAGTGGTCAAATTGTGCTCGGAAGAACCGTAGCGGCCCTCTGGAAATTTGAGGAAGGAAGGAACTTGACAGTAACTTCTCCTTTTGTCACTCGATTCAAAAAGCTCCCCAAGCATGTCGCCATATTGACATTACCACTCCCCTTCAATCACATCAATCTTTACAACTCTGTTTCGACGTCATTCTACTCAAATCCTCAAATTCAAAAATCTCGGAAAAGATTCATGTCAGGTGCTTGATCATTGGCCTCTCAAATCAAGCTATCAGTTCATGCAAAAGCATTGGACATATCACCCATTCCCATATTGTAGACGAAACTGTTCACAGACCGTATCGACATTCACCATCTTCAAACATTTCCCCCCCAAAAGTAGAAAGGATACTTGATTGAATTTCTCAAATCCTCATATTTGGATTCGGTCCGAAGGTATCTTCCTATACTCACTCATACACACGGTCAAATCCTCATCCTCTTCGGCCATTATCAGATTCGCATTTGATAGATTCCTAGGCAGTGACTTTGAAGATATATTTACATTATCAATCAATACACATTCTTCCACCCTCCTTCGAGTCTTCTAGCGCTTCTAGAAACTCGGAAGTGACAATTGAGGCGCTGTTGCAGGTCTTGGGTTGTCCATGAACCTGGTTTCCCCTCCGTCTCTCCTCACAACGTCAGAATAACCTCAAAAGCAGCCCCTCCATAAAAATTACACGAAACCAACCAGCTAGCCACCAGTCAAAATCACGGCCAAGTTCCAATTCCCAAGGAAACTTTCAACGTTTGTCACAGGCCGGGACATATTTTCAATCTGATACCCTAGTGATATTGTGCCTTACAAGCTAGATCTCACAGGGGACTTGCTTGTATCAGAAGTCAAGGATAGTCCTAGGAGCCAGTGAAGAGGTCTTTACCTTAGAAAGAAAGTCAATCAACACCTTATTTCCGCAATATTTCTATTCTCTCGAGTAGTCGAAACCATCATTGATCATTCTAGCACGTACTCGGTCTTTCAGGGTGAACTTCATCTTATTATCGACCAAGTGCTAGAGTCAGTCACGTCAACTTTCTCATCTCTTCCTATATCTCCCTCCAACATCCTCCTCGACACCCAACAAAAAGTTTCCGACAACAATCCAAGGCTTGCTCGGGTTGGAAGCAAAAATAAATCTCAAATTTTCTTTCCCAAACTGCCGTATTCCAAAGCGCCAGGTAACTAAACCCTCTCGATCTATTGATCTGATGCACAGTGTTGACTGGGATATAGAGACAGCATATTTTAGTATCGAGGAATAAGAATATATAAAACGCGTCGAAATCGCGGCGAGAGGAACCTAATCAACCAACCATCAGGACCGAATCATCAAGCTGGCCAGCTCGCGCTCAACGCCATATTATTCGTGGGTGGCGCATCGATTGGATTAGTCGGCGGGAAGTACCTAGGTAGTTTGTATAGTACCGAGTAGGAGACGGCAATGGACGACAATAACCGTCGACGAAGGCAAAACGAGCCGCCATATCCCTCTCAGGATCCCAGATATACACCAGATCAGAGTCAAGCCCGTGGAATTCCAAATTCCATACCGGATAGGTATCGTCCCGGAGGGACAGGGTCGCCATCAATGAGCCGTGGAGTTGGACAAGCCTCAGCATATTCGTATGGTGGCTACGAGCCAACCTCGAATTTTTCGACAGGAATTCCTCCAAATCCCATGCAATACCCCTCCAATTACCCTTCGGATCAAAGACAACAGCAAGGCTTCTCGGATTACAATACTGGGTTGATGTACCCCAATAACGTCACACAACAAACTCCACAAAATAATATTTATGATGGTTCGCAATTTCAGGGACGGCAACCTGCATCAATGCAAATGATACCCGATGTGGCTGCCCCTTTCATCCAAAATGACCCAACAAGTACCCCGGCAACTCAAAATTATGCTTCCTCGAACTCGTCTACCCCTTATCAACAACATCAGCAAAGCCCAGGAGACCGCACCACGTTGATCCAACAATCATATTCTGGATCCGTAGGACTAGGCGCAATGGCTCAAGCACCAGGAACGGCCGATGGTGTGGACGCCGGAAACCTGCAGCCCCAAAATCCACATGTGATGGAAGAAGCCTATTCGACTTACCAGACTGCTCTCAAGCAGATCTTCAAAAATATTATTGATCTCCGTCTTGCAGAAGCAGGCTCTTCTTTACTTGAAGTTTCTGAGTGGCTACTAGGACACGTAACGGAGTTGGGTGAGTTAATATTTCCTCTGTTCAACCTCATTCACTAATAGTTTCTGATGAAGGCCTCACTATAGATGAAGCTGCGCTTCATGCCGATCGCATTCAACTATGGAACGAATTTAACGCGGCATGGTTAAGCATTTTCACCAGACAACACGACTTTCTTGAATCCGGGCAGCGAAAACAGGAACAGCAAACGCTCATGTCCTTGGATTTCATTAACAAAATGGGAACCAACTTGACGCGACTGTGCGATTCGGTCGAGAAATATGGTTTGGTGGATTATCAATATGGAGTTGGAGAGTCGCAAATTATTGATAGTAAGTTTAAAACAGCGTCAGAGATCGTAATAATCGTTGATTTATCTAACAATAATACCTTAGTTCTTTTGAGCTGCCAAAAACTCCAAGAAGAACTCGAAGCGTCTGGAGCCTCTAGCGGAGGCGCATCCTCATCGATCGCAAACTCCAACGTCGGTCGTGCGCCACCATGATAGCATTTTATCTTGTTTTACCATATTTCACTTCTGTTCTCTTCTACTTTGAAAAGTTTTGTTTTCATATACCACTGTAGAGCATAAACTTGCATCCTTTTTTCCTTGGGCGTTTTCTTCTTTTACAAATCCTTCACCCTGTTTCATTGACATCAAGATTTGACTTTCTTCTTTTCCTACTAATCAGGATCACTTTCATGTGGACCGTATACATGGGTGGGAACCTTGATTTGTCAATTTGGTGTTGGTGGTTCTCTGCATGCATGAGGTGAAGGGATTGGTCACTGGTGGACTATTTGCGGGTGGGCGGCATTCTGATTTTTCGATGAAGCTACGTTTCAATGTTTCTACGCGCAATGCTTCTTTTATTACGATGTTTGTATGATGAAAAGGAAAGGAAGGTGGGAATTCAGGTTCTGGTTCGCAAATTTTGGTTGGGAATACTTGGGAGGCTTATATGAATGATATGGATGTGTTTTAGCGTGTCTGTTTTATTTCATATTGTATTATTGTACGATGTAGTTTACTAGAGCTGCCGTTCAATGGGAGGGCTTCTAGGCTCGAATAGTTGCTTGGGAGTATGATTGATTGTATTTAAGGGGGGCTACTAGGCTCACAATTAAGGGACAGCATGGAATCGGGATTCCAGATGGACTTCTAGGTCCGGAACTGAAGGAACGAATTTTAGGTTGGGTGTATGAAATTTTTTAGGGCGATCGTATGAATGGATTATATATCTATTAGGGTATTGAGGAAAGTAAGCCATATCTTCCAGGGTATGAAGGCAAGGATTTGCAATGAATCAGCATGCGTGTGGATACGCCGAAGAGACGAGTGCCTGCCGGGGGAAAAAGGAGTGGATTCTTTGAAGCGAGAAGGAGGGGTGGGAGCAGTGCGCCAATGAATTGCGGAAAGATAGTGTATATTTGTATTGTAAATGAATAATATCTTCCACAAAAAACCATTCTGTAAATGGATGCAGCCTTTTTAGTAGTATCTCGCGATGATGATTTTGTCTTGCGGGTTTTAAATATCTCGTAGCTTGGCAAGCATCAGGTCGGACATAAGAACATGTGAGTTTACATCGAAATGTGTGTGGAGAGAAAGCCGGATCTAGATTCGTATCCAGATCTGCCAAAGAAATCTCAAAATATGACATGACATGGATGTATGGATTGATGTGTAGCGGTGGCTGAGCTGCATTAGACGTGCATAATGCGGGATGCATGCGGGAGGATGCGGATGTAGGTGTATTGTAGGATTCGGATAGACGGAGACGCGGGTATGCGGTCTGAGGTATGGATGATGGATGGTGAGGCTGTGGTAAACAGGGTTGATTTTTGTGGTGTGGTGTGGTGCTATGTATATATGTATGTATATATGTATGTATATATGTATGTATATATGTATGTATGTATGTGATAGATTTGTTTGAAGATTTGGGGTTTTGGGGTTTTGAGTGGAAATTATGAGGATATAGATGTAGGTGAGGGTTTGGGGGTAGGGCTTGGAGGGATATAAAGGGTTTAAAAGCTGAGGATGATAAGGCGGTATTGACTTAGAAGATGCTGTGGGTGGGTGTTAATTGAGTTGAGCCGAGTTGAGTTGAGCCGGATGGAATTGGATTGGGTTGAGTTGGGCTGCAGTGAGGTGAGATTGAACGAACGAATTCAAGATGATGGATTATTGTCTTTGATATCGATAATCGAGCATGCCAACGAAATTACATTACATTTGATTCTGGGATTAAGACGGGAAAGAGAGCCGACATGGACTGGGTAGATAATCTTGGGTTGTATTGTGGCTGACGATGGGTGTGGATGGTGGGAGTGAGATGTGCGGGCAGTGAGGAGAAGTGAGGCTGGATGAGGCTGGATGGAGATCGACGGCATGGATGATGATGGTGAAGGGAGTGGAGAAGGGAAGCGAGAAAAGGGGGTAGGGCTGGGATTGCTTATTGGAGGGGTGGCGATGTGATGTTGTTTTATACGCATGGACGGTGATATATTGTCAGCTTTGTTTTGTTTATTGGTGTCTAATGCCCATGCGATGATCGATTGCTAGCAATAGTTGGCTGCAGTAGGGATTGGATGGATGAAAGGAAAGGAAAGCAGAGACTGTGTAGATGGATGGGGTATGAGATTAAAGAGGTGCAGATTGAAGTCATTAGTGTGTAGTCAATAGTCAGCGTGGGGTTAACTGGGGTATATGTAGGGTGATAAATATAGATTTGTTTCGAATAGGAAGGTGGGTTTTGATTGGCAGGAAAGATTCTTGAGCTGTTGGGTGCATGCATGGGTTTTGAAAAAATAAAAATGTAGGTAACGTGGGTTTTAAGACTGTTGTATTGGTAAGAATAGATATGAAGGGATGTTCGCGTTCGTATAATGGTCCTGGTATCATGGATGCACTTGCTATTTTGAGGACTGGAGACTATGTGAAAAGTTGATGTTGTATTGGACTGGTTTATGATTTGGTATGCTTACCCGTCAAGCTGACTTGCTCAAAATCGGGGCTACTGAAATGCCTGATGATGTTGGTGTTTGAAGTATGTATCTTCGAATATAACTGGGTATTTATTCAATTCTTATGTTTCTTACATGATGAGTCTCGAGCCCATAGACAAGCCATCGGAAACCCAAACACCATATGTATTGATACAATGAAATACATATACAACTATCTCTTGACCCAGGCAGGCATCTTTCTGGCCTTGACATGACCTGGCTTCTTTCTCTCCACTTTTCTTGGATCACGAGTTACACATCCGGCTGAAGATATGTTAGTGTACTATCCTTAAGTACTGCCCCCTCTCGATAAATAGGGGGAGGTTAATGTAAAAAGCTTCGAAGAACTTACCTCTTCGTAACGCAGGCTTCAAAGCCGGTTCGTGTGAAAGTAAAGCCTTCCCCACTGCCAACGTCAAAGCTTCTGCTTGCCCTGTAGTTCCACCTCCGCTAACCAGGGCCCAAAGATTGTACTTATCAATCCTATCCGTAGCCTTCAAAGCCCAGATAGCACTTTCTCTGTCATGATGTCTACCAAAAGCCTCCGCGAGTGTTTTCCCATTAATAAGTACCTCCCCCGTACCCTCTACCAAGTAAGCTCTCGCCGTAGACGATTTCCTCCTTCCGACTCCTAGTGCCCGTCCATATTGATCGATGGGTATAGATTTTGCGACGTTCTCATGCGGGTTTATATCTCGTTTGTACCTATCCATAGCCTCCTTCACATCTGGGGGCATCACTGATGGATGGATGTGATTTAGTCGATGTAGTGTCTCCACAATCTTATGATATTTTGATGACCGTACTCCCTCTCCAGTCTGGTCTCTATATTCCATAAGAGACCTCCATGCCACACGCGGCGCCTCTCCTGGTTGCACAACAGGAAGTTTCGAGTATTTGAGTAGGAGGTTTTGCAATTGGAGAAGATTGTCGGTATATGACGGCTGGGCCGTGAAATATGATGGCGAGTATGGAACTAGACGCGCGAAGAATTTCGGTGACTCTTGCGATCCATTTTCCCCTCTTCCTCCCTCATCTGGAAAGTTTATTTCTGGGGCCGCAATGCTGTCTCGAAGTTGTGAAGTGGTTGTGAAGGATTTCGAGGGCGAGGTGAGAGGAATTCGATTTCGGAGTAGTGATCTTGGGATGGTTGATTGGGTGGAAGAGGCACATCTAAGACCTTCCCTTAGGCTTGCGGGAAGCCATGATGTCTTCATATTGAAGAGGGAACTAAGTCGTGGACTTCTAGGAGCGTTTACCCTTTGAATCGACCTTCGTAAACTTTGGATTCGATATCTCGATTTTCCCGCATCAGCTGATTTTGGTTCTAGGCCCGATTAAGACTAGCTTTACCGTACCCCTCTGCCCACCACAAATTTTCGAGAAGATGCATCTCACGAAAACTTTCCTTCTTCCATCCAAATCAATAAACTTTGAATCAACGCAAAGATGGCTTTCGGAACTCTTTACACTTACCCAGTATGTATATACATTTATTTAGCAGTCTCTGCTACATTGTCTGCAAACGAATAGTTCTATGTAACTTCTGCTAACCCTATGTTTTTATAGGGCAACCCCCGCTCAACTGCCATTCGTGCAGTTGCAAAGGCCAACAACATCGAGCTCGACATCGTTGAGACCGAGCCAGCTAAGGGAGTCTCTGAGGATTACCTCAAGATCAACAAGCTCGGCAAAGTCCCAACTTTCGTTGGTGCTGACGGCTTCACCCTCCACGAGGCCATTGCCATCGCTATCTATGGTATGTTTACATCCCACTTCACCCCACTTTGTTTCGCACAAATTTGCACCAACTCTACCTTCCACATACTTTCCTGTGTAATGATGAAAAAAATGTCATACAGTTATCCCTGTCTTAATCATTCTATGTTGATCTTTATTAATTAGACTCTGAACACTATCTTTGAATTTTTATCTTGCATTTGCTTTGTTTTATGAGTCACCAGCTTACAAGATTTACAGTCACCTCCCAAAACGAGAAGACCACCCTCCTCGGTAAGACCAAGCAAGACTATGCTTCTATCTTGAAGTGGATGTCTTTCTTCAACTCTGAGGTCCTCACATCCCTCGGTGGTTGGTTCCGTCCTCTCATTGGCCGTGACCCATACAACAAAAAGAACGTCGATGATGCTATCAAGGCCACTGCCAAGTGCGTCTCCGTCATCGAGGAGCACCTCTTGAACAACACCTACCTCGCCGGTGAGCGTATCACTCTTGCCGATTTGTTCGCCGCTGGTATTATCTCCCGTGGTTTCCAATTCTTCTTCGACAAGAAGTGGAGAGCTGAGAACCCAAACACTGCCCGTTGGTATGCCACCGTCTACAACCAGCCAATCTACTCCGCTGTTGTTGACCCTCTCGCTTTGATCGACGAGCCAACCCTCAAGAACCAAGCACCAAAGAAGGCTGAGGCACCAAAGGCCGAGAAGCCAAAGAAGGAGGCTGCTAAGCCAAAGGCTAAGGAAGTCGAGGAGGAGGAAGAGGAGGCCCCAGCTGCACCAAAGCCAAAGCACCCTCTCGAGGCTTTGCCAAAGTCCACCATTCCTCTCGATGAGTGGAAGCGTCAATACTCTAACCAAGAGACCCCTGATGCCCTCAAGTGGTTCTGGGAGAACTACAACGCTGAGGAATACTCCTTGTGGGCTGTTGACTACAAGTACAATGATGAGCTTACTCAAGTCTTCATGACCTCCAACCTGATCGGTGGTTTCTTCGCCCGTCTTGAGGCTTCCCGTAAGTACATCTTCGGATGTGCTTCCGTCTACGGTTCCACCGACGACAGCATCATCAAGGGTGCTTTCGTCATCCGTGGCCAAGAGGCTCTCCCAGCTTTCGATGTCGCCCCTGACTATGAGAGCTACGAGTTCACCAAGCTTGATGCTAGCAAGCCAGAGGACAGAGAGTTCGTCAACGAGCAATGGACTTGGGAGAAGCCACTTGTCGTTAACGGCAAGGAGTACCCATGGGCTGACGGAAAGGTCTTCAAGTAAATCATTACTTCAAGATGTTTCAATTTTCAAAATGATTTTAGCGCTGATTAGGGTTAACGTGTAATGAACAATCATAACGTGTGGGAGGATAAATGAAAACGAGTTAAATGGAGATCGTTATTGGTATTACTAGCTTAACGTTTATGCAACAATGCAATCTAAGTTCACTACCATGCCACTATACATTGAATGCCAAAGTAAACGCCATTTAATGCTGTGATGCCTTATGTTATCCTGATGACCCACCACCTATACATAAGCCCCAGAAGGATGTTTAAAGAGGGTATCATAAAGAAAGGAAAGTACCAAGTGATCTTGATGTCATGAAGTTTCTACCACTCAGTGTTAATGATCACACTGTCATACTTAACTTGAGTTAATCAACTTACCAGTAGTAGAAAGCGGTTAATGGACAAAATTACCACTTCTCCGAATTTCCAAGCATCGGCTGATACTTCGAGGGTACAGTCTCACTTGAGTATGAGGGCTGATACACCGGTTCAACTGGAGACGGGACTCTAGCAGGACCTAAAGCTTTAGGTGGATGGATGGGTAAATTCAAACCTGTAGCCTCACGAGGATCGGCTTTGGGTTGTGGCACAAATGGCGAATGGCGAATCGCAGCGCTGACATTCTCATGCATGCTAAGGAAGTTCAAGAAATCATGAACCTGTGGCAATACATCTCCCACCTCCTTATAATCGCCAAAGAATTCTGGAATCTCGATCAGATTGAAAGGTTCGCTGCGAGCTTTCTCGCTGGAATCATCAATCAACACTGTATTTGTCTGATCCCATCTGCCACCATTTTGAGCATCGGGGTGCGTAGCTGCAATCTGGGGATCGTTCCAGAGTTTAGTGAGACGTTTATAACACTGTACGCGAGTATTGTAGTCCATGGAGCTGAGACCGAATGTTTCGCGACCCCAGATGGCAACAATCTTCTGTCGGAGCTTGGGAGTGAGAATAGTTTTGCACATGGGGATCACATTTTGCGATTTAGCCGATGACCAGATTACAACGGAAAAGGTATCGATGCAGTACTGTAGGAACTTCTCGGCGTGTGGGCGGGCGGTAAATTTAGTAGGAGATTTGCGGTTGGGGCGGTAGAGAAGTGTGCCGTTCAGATCGATAACGACGAGGAGATGGCGGGCGAGAGGAGAAGGGATTGGCGTTTGGCCCGGCTTGGTATAGGACTTTTCTAGGTATTCGCTGGTAGGATTTGGGACACCACCTGAGGCTTTTGAAGGTTGTAGTCTCGCGTCTTTGGACATGGGAGCCATTTTGTCCTTTGATGATGACTTCTTTTGCCCAAGATTTTTAATATATGAGGGGTAGAAGAATGCCTGAGTTTGTAGTGGATCTGGTTTGCGTGCAAAGTATGGTGATCGTAATAGCGGATACAATGGTTTTGATGTGTTTGTCGCGATGTTCTCGGAACCACTATGATCCAGTAATGGAGTCTTCTTATCTCCAAATTTAGGTACTCTATTACTCTTGTATTTGTCCCCAGATTTGAATGGTTCTCCGGGATGTTTTCGATTCCTTTCGCCGAACCTTATTTTTGATGGTGTTTGCTCCGAGTCGTTTCGTTCCCATTGATTTATTAATACATTGTTAGTTGAAGAAAATCTCCTCGCAGTGATGTATCTCAACTCTACTGCATTGAGTATTGACACAAAAGGACGTGCTAGGGACATCAGCTGGAAAGTTCGCGTTCTCATCGTAGATACGAGGCTGAAGATAAACTCGAAAATTTGAGAACAGGAAGAGTCGAAACGAATCGGAATTTTGTTATTCCGTGCTTCACCGCCTTGAGATTGTCAGAGATTGGCAAAAAATTCCCTATATCGACCATTCTCTAAGAAATTAAAATCTGAGTAACTACGAAATTTGACGATGTTATCAACGAAGAGAAAAGCACTAGACACCGGTTTACAGAGGCGCGTGAGAGCAAGAAGAGAGGTTTCTGAAGAAATCGAAGAATCTTCTTCAGATTCTGCTCCATCAGAAACTGGTAAAAATGACGATGAGGAAGAAGGAAATGGAAGCGACGAGGAAGTAGATGATGACGATGATGAGGTTGGATTCATCAAAGCCAAGTCTGGACCTTCAACTAACATTCAATAGGAATCATCTAAACCCGAAGAGGAAGCATCTAACCTTATAGCCACAATCCCTTTCGGCGTATTGGCTAAAGCACAAGCTACCGGGCCCAAATCCAGTAAGAGGGACTCGAAAAATTTAAAGAAGAGTAATGGGGATGGATGGGAAGATAATGAGGCTACCGAACGTAAAGCTGGAAAAAAGGACCAACGAGACTTTACCCGCAGCAGCAAAAATGCACCTACCGAAATTTCCAGCAAGAAAGCCGTATCCCGTCGTAGAGAAGTCGTACCTGTCAAGAAACGAGAGATTCGAGATCCCCGATTCGAGCCAACGAATGGCCCGGTTGATATGCAAAAGATTGAAAAGAATTACGATTTCTTAGTTGATTATCGGGAGGATGAAATGAAGAAATTAAAGGAGACGATCAGGAAAACCAAGGATGAAGATGAGAAGGAGAAGTTGAAGAGGGAACTGTTGCGTATGGAGAGTAGAAAGAAGACGGATGCTAGGAAGAGGAAGGCTCGAGAGGTATTGGATAAACATAGGAAGGAGGAGAAGCAGTTGGTGAAGGAGGGAAAGACACCATATTATTTGAAGAAGGCAGAACAAAAGAAGAGGGTTCTATTAGATACTTTTGGAGAGTTGAAGGGGAGACAACTGGATCGGGTCATCGAGAGGAGGAGAAAGAAGGTGGAGGGGAAGGAAAAGAAGAATATGCCAAGAGCGAGAAGAATGGTCGAGTAGGCAGGTTGGGGTCAAGGTTAATTTGTCAGTGGATGATTACAAGAGGAATAATGAGATATACCCTTATTTTCAAATTATATTTCGTATAAGGACTTTCGATAAGTGTATATTTGCACCCAAACACTGCCTCGGGATGCGAAGAATCGGTTCCGTGCTGGAATACATGAATGTTGAAGGCAGTAGGTACGACTGATGATTGAAAGCTGCCCAATTTGTCGATTTTTACTTCAGCAATTGCATTCATGAGATTGGCCTCACTCATTCACATACCCACAGTTGTGGTTTGAGAGTGAGGATTACATTCCCACTCTAGGGTTCTCGCAATCAGCACTTTTTATATGTGCTTTTCCTTTATATGTCAACAATCTCTTTCTACAACTCTACGTATGAAGATCCGCACACTAGAGAGTCAAATGCATAGCACTTCGGTCATCTGCCACTTTTATATCATTACTTGTTTTCATCTGTTCAGTTATATTCGTCCCCTTCAACTATTACAAGGAAAGTATCTTTCTTCCCTGTCCACCTCATCTTACTTGGATACATATACACTATCTTAGCTGAACCTACCACATACGACCATAGACTGAAGAGAATTGGGCATCCCGTCCGCTCTGCCATACACAAGCTTCAGATCGGTGGATTAGTAGTTGGGTGGGTGACCACCAGCGAATCCCCACTGTTGTATGTTTTTTTTGTTTTTGAGCCTTTTTCTCATTCGCCTTTCTCACATTTGTAGCGACTGTAATTAGTGTATGTTCTGTGGTTAAGAGATCTGGTCAAACTTTGACTGAAGTTCTCTCCTGTGGAATGGCCGGGCCAGCACTTCTTTAAGTCATGTAGAGTGGTTTCACGGCTCCTCGCTGTCCCTGCCAAGACTTGGTAGGAGATTTCCATATAAGCTTTTTGACAGACGTGAATCTGGATGGATTAATGAGTCGAACAGATTGGAGTGCCAGAATCTTGATTAAGCGGTAGTCTGAACGGTTACATGAGAACTTCTGGAAAGCGGTGTGGGGGGCAAAGGGGGCTAAAAGGAGAGAATGAAAGCAGAGAACCAAGGAAGCGAGTATCCCGTATCTCACATTTTAGAGAAGGAGAACGAGACAAATGTTGTTTGAGTCTCGATCGAATATATGAACATGACATTTACTCATAGTTTTAAAGGTTAAAAGTTGTTAATTAGACTAGGTGTAGAGAAATAGGGGCGTCGGTTTCCTTAGGCATATTGTTACACGCACATCATCGCACCACCACTCGCTTGCGTCTCCTTTTCATAAAATTTGATACATCCCAGCGATCACTCTTGTCCATACCTTCCTAACACAGATACGGAGATGGGCAACCTCTCACTCCCGACGTTCGACACGCATTCTCGACCGATTAATCACCTATTCCACCTATCTCGCCAACTATCTGTAACGCTCCATCGGCTACATGAAAAGCGGGGGTTGAAAATATCTCGAATCAATTATTCCTGTTTCATCTTCGACTTTTCCTCTCTTCAAGATATCAAATTTCCTAGTTCGGTCAATCCACTGTACGTCGTGTTATCTCATCTCATCTCATCACCCCCCATCATCTCGCCTCTCCTTTTTGCATTCCATTGCCGAACCACCCACTTACCACCTCTAGATTCCTCATTGCGTGCTTCGCACAGATTCAAATCCACAACTCTCTGCCAAATCCACGCGATTACTTTTACTTTTGCTTGGTCCAGATAGACGGTGATCAGAATAAAACAAAGTTTACAGCTAGCACGGGTGCACCTTTCGAAATGTTTCTTGGGTATGTCGTCATATCTAGCTCGAATACACGTATATTCCCAATGCCTCCTTCTAGAATTGTATTGATCGCTTTTTGGTATTGCTTTTCTCGTACCTAGATACCTAGTGCGTGGAATAAGCATGTTTGTACGGTACCTATGCATAACGTGCCGACTCGGTTAATTCTATGACGGCATTCGAAGAAATCCTCTGCAGCTTTTTGACACACAGAATCATTGAATTTCTAGTTCGTGTTTCCTCCCCCTGGGTATAGTGTAAGAGATACCAGGTAGAGTAAGAAAAGCGGCAATTGTTTGAAGCTTGACTCGTCTAATTGTAAATTCCATGCTGCAGATTTGCTGAATTGCTTGTTTGTATTGATATTGAGGTTTTGTGAAATTTGAGAAATATCGTCTCATTGTAGGTAGATGTGTTGAAATACTCACTCTTGCTTTTATAGGGACATTACCAAGGTACTTTCATGCTATGTATGTACATATATGATATATCAAAGCTTTTGCATGGTTGATTTCAATTTTCGGAATGGGAAATTTGCGTGTTGTATATTGAACTGAAAATCCAATGCCATCTAGGGAGAGCATATACAGATGCGCAATCCAAATCAGAGTAAACTCAAGAACCTCAAAGGAAGCTGCACATCGAAAAAGCCAATCAAATAAAAAGGGGATACTCGATAAATATCGCTAGCTATGGCACTCACAGACCATGATATCTATTATCTACTACCTAATACCCAAATCATCTAGATTCTGCTCGTGCTTTATATTAAACCCTCAAGTCTGGGAGAGATGATATATCACCGGTTTGACTTATATACTTACTCATACTAGCCCTCGAATCTTGAATCTGGAGCCGAAATGGAAATGAAAAGGACAGCATCAATTCAAAGCGAACTTGAAACCCCAATCCGTTTCTTCCTGAATCTCAATGAGAAGCTTGAAAGGATGGGTGAGAGACAGACAAGTCTAGAAACACAATCTGCATTTCACACGAATGACGATTGACAGGGGGTATTTGTTGGTTTGAGAAGGATGCGGAAGACGTAGCATCCACGTATTCATAGGTCCTAGATGTCTATATTGTATTCTGTCTAGAGAGCTAGCTACAGAAAAAATAGTAGGCCTTACATGGGCACTACTGAAAGAGCTAGTCTCTTTTGCATTCGCCTAAAGCTTGATGTAGTGGCCATTTAATTGAAGTCATTTACCTACGTTCATACGGCATTAAAACATTCGAGTAGTGGCAGAACTTGAATTACCATATCGTATAGTATCGTATCGTATTGGAGATGGGATCAATTCTACGGTCTTTAGCTTTTAGTTGTCGGTTATTGAGTCTCTTCTCTGGAGGCTTCATATTATAAGGTATGGAGTGTGTAAATAGAAACTATAGATGCACATCGTATCATATTTATAGAATTTGTTTTATCTTCCTCTGATGTTTTCATTCTTATATGTGTGTACGAATTAGGGACGACGAAGACAGTGATCGCGCTGTGGGCGAGGAAAAATTCGCCGTAGTTTTTTTTTGGATGGTGAAGGAAGGAGTTGAGTGGCTTTTAGAAGATGGCAAGGTAATATGGTGATGATGATGTTTTTGGGTAAGGTTTGTATTTGTATTTGTATTTAGATCTTGTGTTTATAGATATACGAGGATAAGTATAAGAATGATTTAGCCTGAGAGAAAAATTGAATTTGAGAGAATGATTGAGCTTAAAAGAATGATTAAATCTGAGAGACTAATCAATCCCAAGAGACTAATCAAACTTAATCGAATAACCACAAAAAATTATTCCCAGGAGAATTCAAAAGCGAGCCAGAAAGCCAAGAGATCCATCTCAATACCTACCCACGTAAGAGTTTTTCCACCCTCCTTCTAAATTACAACAGAGCTATACGGACAGAGATATCGATATACGAGAGATATCTGAAGTTTCGACTTTCTACCCGTGGGGTATTGAGATCGAGCAAACTAAAGGTATGGATATCGTACAGCAGAAGTTTGAAGTAACTTTGTATATTCATGTCTTTGCTATCCCGAATCATGGCGATGCTGATCTTATAAAGGGATACAATAAAAGTTGTGTAATATAGATCGGTATGTAGAATGTTGTTAAGCCAATAATGAACGAATAATATGGAATTGTGATGACAACTGAGAGTAGATGGAGTTGGGTTTGGGAAATCGTGGACGATGGTTGGAGATTGGATATCATGGCTCAATATGATTGCGTGTAGTGCGTAATACTAGATACCTACCTATGTAATATATTCATTATCGAATACTTCAGTCGAATGAAAAGACTATTTACAGACCCTGAAAATTCAAATCTTCAACCGAGAGGAGGTTTATTATATCTGATATTCTTTGATTTCCCACCTCGAGGTTCTGAAGGCGGTCTAAGATGTATGATTTGGGTAGCATGAGAACCTACTACGTCGCTAGACGAGAATTCTAGAGAGGATGATGTCTTAGGAGTATGAGAGATCAATGTTATGGCATGATGGATGATTGAGAATCTCATATGGTGATATCTCCTTTGAAGTATCATAACTGCTATGATGAAAACGACGATGAGGAGGAGGAGATTCTTTCTTCTCTTTCTTCTACTCGTCAAAGAGGTCTCCAATTTCTTTTGACGGAGAGGAGAATGGCATAGCTAGGAGGAACTTCACTCCCACTATACCACTCTTATATCATCTAGATAAGTCGATGGCTTGCAGTTCGTGGCCTAGATCTTTGGGACAAATATATCGACCAATGATCAATCCTGCGATTCTTTTTCGTTCAGTTGTCATGTTAGTATAAACATACAAAAACATTCCTACAATTCCCGCATTCCCTATTCCATCCATCACTATTACCCTCACCCTTGTCCCTCAAAAATCAAAATACAAAAAATAAAAAAAATTCCCTTTCGCGAACAACAAATCCCAAAGGAGCACCGGAGCCAAACGCGCCCACCAAACCCATGAACCTTCCAACATCCAACCCCAACCCAAATCCCCGATGCGGCACGGACGGATTTACGAATACATTATTCCTTCCATCCTCCCTTCCATCAATTCCCAGGTATTCCCCACTCCAAAAAAAATCCCATAGCAAAGGATTCACACTTACGAATTAAATCCGACCGACACGTGGAAACCCCTCCATCATCCGATTCCGATCCGAACATTCTTGCGGATTTTCGGATTTTACTTTGGACTTCCTCAGAAGAGTGGAGAAGGAGGGGCGTGGATGCATGGAAAGAAAGAGCAGAAACGTCGAAGGAAAAATTGGAGATTCGGATGCATGCATGCAACCTGCAACCTGCAACTTGCAACTTGTAGGAGATGTGGAGAGAAAGTGTGAGGTCGGGTGTTGTAGGAATGGTTGTGATGTGATGTGCTATAAGATATGATACTATGAAGTGAAATGAAATGCGATAAGTCTGTAATGATGCGGACCGAGAAGAGTACTCCGTAGTCTGTCTTGCGAGACGAAGGGGATGGATGGATGTGGTTTTCTAGAAAGAAGAATAAAAATAAACACGCAAGTGCAAATAGATGAGGGATTTGTAAATTCTTTTGAATATTTTTAATTCCTCTTCCTCTCTCTTTCCATCGCTTTCCATCTCTTCCTATCTCTTCCTATCTCTTCCTATCTCTTCCCATCCCTCAACTTCAAGGACCAGGACTAGGATTCCAAAAAGAAGGGTCGAGTTAACAGTAACTACCGGACCCGTTGAAAGTTTCTTTCTCTCTCTCTACAGCTTGAACATGAATATGAAATGTGAAATTTGTCTGTATTGGATGGACAGTGGACACCCTGTTTTTATATAAAGAACAAGAGGGTTAAGAAGGCTGTACTATTGATAACCCAAGGCTTGAGAAAGAAGAATCATACCGTACCGTGTGACCGGTCACCGGATCATAAGGACTACGATATTAGATAATACGAAGGAGGGAGATTATCGGGATGGCTTATGGCTTTTATACTCGTGTTGATAAAGTGCCGAATCGGGTTGCTTGGGTTGGGGTCGATGGATGGATAGACTGTGTGCTCGCGTTTATGTATATGTATATGTATATGTATATGTATATGTATATGTATATGTATATGTATATGTATATGTATGTATATGAATACCGATATCGTTCTATCTTGCGCCAAGAAGAAACCAAAAGTAGATATGGCATTCCCATTTCAGTAGGGACGAAAATAGGAGAAAAGTCTTATGATAAATACACCTTTTGAAGTCACACCAGCTGAGCATACAAGGTTAGATTATCCGTGGAAAAGATACACGTTAGCATTTGATGTAAGACTTACCTATCGTCGAGTACAGACTGGACAGCATCATCCCCAGACCGGTGGACCAAACATGTGACTTACATATGCATGTCCAATGTCCATGACCAGAGAACTAACTACCTTTGAAGTAACAACAACTACCTACCTACCTACCTACCTACCTACCTACCTACCTAGGTAGAAGAAGTAAGTCTCTCCAACAAACTTTACAAACTTTACAACCCAATCACACATCCCGCAATCCAATTGGAAAAGCTCTAATAAAACAAAACAAAACAAAACAAAACAAAACAAAACAAACCCCATATATTTCCTCTCCATCAAAACCAAAACCAAAACCCACTCCAATTCCAATTCCTCTCGGTCCGAACAAAATTCCGTAGACCCGGTCGATCTCTCGTACTCGCAGCAGCGCCGGCACAAGAAGAAACTTTCGCCAAGAAAAGACCGACGAGAAATGTGAAAACCCATGGAGAAATACAGTATTGACAAGCCGATCAATCATTAAAAGATGTGTCAAAATACGGATAGGATACTCTCGGGCCTGAAACCTTGAAAATATATCACGAGAGTTCATCCGATTAGATAAATCACATTTCTTTCATTTCTGTCTTCTTGGGGTAGAGAAACGTAGATACAGTACGGTTATACGAACCGACATATCATAACGGTATCCGAGAATCAAATCCATAAATATGGGCAGTGAATTCTTGATACCGGTGGTACGGAGGGATCCAAGCGTTATTCTCATTATTAACCTTGCTTCTCGAGAACTACACCTACAAGGCTACAACATACTTTCCTTCACATTTGAATACTCGTATAAGCGCCCTTGTTACGAGAGCGAGAAGCGAACCGTAATTGGATGTGATACGAAAAGATAGACAGCTGGAGATTTATGAGCATCCCAGAAAGGATTAGTTCAGGTACATAACTTCTCACTGGTATAATTCTCATGTCTGACGTATGATGGAATCCATGGTAAGGCTGAGGGAGGCTTGTGCGAGATGAAACGGAGACGGAGAGAGAGAGAAGTGCTAGCGAGAGGTGAGATGGCGAGGGGCTGAGTGAGTTGGGTTTGCTCAATGAGGTAATTGGGTGCGCTGTGGCTTCGCTGGAGGGTTGGGATGGATTAGAGGCAGTTGAAATGAACCGAGATGGATGAAACAGGTATGATAGATCCATCCCATGCGATAGACCACGAGGACGCAAGGGGTGAAGGGGGAGGGGTACTTACTCCTGGGTTCGGTAGCGAGGTACGAACTGGAGTAGGTTGTTGGGGATACCTAGGTAAGGCTAAACAATGAGATGCATCATGCTTCTCAAAGACGTGTTCATGTAAGACAGCTATGAATCATACTTTATCCCCCATACCAATCGACTTGTGAACGCGGAAAGGATCCATGCAGTAGAATAGCTAGCTAGTAGGGAGATAAGGAGCTTCATGATTTCCAACTTCATCCATGACAAAGAAAGACGTTTGTTCACCACGAAAAATGCCATTACCAATCCCATAAAAGATTCCACATTCATGAATCATCATTCCTGAACCCCTCGTGTTCCAACCAATCACCTCATCTCATCTATCTCCGTCGAGTCACCCAAAATCTCCGCTGATAAATGCGGCCGTATAAATCATCCTTTCTGACATAATGATCGACGCAGGTACGCCAATCGCAATGCGACTCGCGAGGGATGGAATTAAGGTTAACGGAGCTTTGGTAAAGGCCGTGTCGGGATTCGGGAAGAGAGGAATTCAAGAAATACGCCCGCTTGGCACTGGGAGAAGACTCATAAATCATAATGAGAGTGATACCTGGGATGAATCATGAATCATGGATCATGAAGCATGAATCATGATAGAGTAGGTCCCCGGGGTGATGATAAAGGCTTGGCTGAATAATCGAATCAAGGGTTCGAAATGCTGGGGAATGGGAATTATAATGAGAACCCGAGTCACATTACCGATAATGAGTCTTTGTGTATCGGACGTACATCGCACCAGAGTCAGTCCAGCGAGGGAAGAGAGAAGAGAGAAGAGAGAAGAGAGAAGAAGAAGTTGATAAAAATCGGCCGAATTGTCTTGTATATCCGTAATAGGTTTGATACTGGAAGATTTCTACATTTCTATGACTGTTCGGCGGTCAATAGAAGAGATTGGAATGATGTTCATGCGTATCGTAAGTATACTTTACTGTATAGTGTACGAACGAGTATTAGATCCTCTTTTTTCTCTTCTTCTTTTTTTTTGCTCTCGGAGAATAAAAGTTGAAGTTTTATGGGGCCGACCCGACCGGTGATGGTGAAAAGTTGAAGATATCGTGATGAAATTTCAAGGGAACAAAGTAGGTATGGGATGTACGGAGTGATCAACTACCCAATGTGAACTATGTAGTATGTAATAAGTCTTACATAATCTAGCGCGTGAAGAAAAGAAAGAAGGAGGAAAAATAAAGAGAAGAAAAAAAGTTTATCAAGGTGGAGCTTCTGTTAGGCTGGTGATTAACATCAAGGTTTCGGGCGGATGTTGTTGATACATACTAGAGACGAGAGTCTAGGTGGGATTTCCATATGCACCGCATTATCCGCCCATGTGACTTACATGAGAGCATACCTAGTAGGTAGGTACTAGGTAGGTAGGTACTAGGTAGGTAGGTATGGATCAATTCATGGCCCCAGCTATTCGTGTCGTTTCGTATAATTATATTGTATGCATACCGTTTTTCTGTACCTATATGGATTGAGTCGCAAGGGATGTTTTCAGTTTTCAGTTTTCAGTTTTCAGTTTTCAGTTTTCAGTCGATGACTACGCATGCATCTATGTACTACTCTGGAGTCTGTATGTACGAAGCTGTGTGGGTGGGCAGTGGGCACTGGGCATGGGCAGGGAAACTCGGTGTCTGTCGGTGAACCACGGTCCAACTCCCTACTCGAGTACCATCCCCAAGAGAGGATCCGACAATGCGAGTACACCTGGATGGGCCACGGGGAAGAGCGCATCCAAGATGTCCAAGATGTCCAAGATATCCAAGCCTTGTGCAGTGGTGAGGTGCAGCTGTGGTGCAGAAAGGCGGAGATCTGGGAGCTGTGATGGGATTTGAGAATTTGAGAATTTGTGGGCTGCCTGATGAACGATGGATGGATGGATGGATGGATGGATGGATGGTTGGGGTTTACGTGTGTGTGTTTTATTATTATTATTTTCATGACTATATATTCTTTTTTAATTGCTTATCCATTATATTCTTTCATTGCTGCATATATGTGTGTACCTATGTAGATGTAGATGTAGATGTCATGATTTATATAGAGAGCGTACTATCTATCCATAGGTATGGACGGGCAGCCAGCTAATAAAATGATGGAGGCTCGGATTCGCATTCGTGGCAGTCTCGTGAGTCGTTGGACACGTTTGGGGAGAAATTGGTTGAGGGTGGGATCAGACCAACGGATTATGGGGCATTTGGGGTTGATACATGATAGATACAAGTATATGTGTTCTGGACACCGGGTAGGGAAATGGATGGGCAATGATTAAGGTTTCTCTGGTCGTGGATAGGAGATGTCACGCGCAAGACATGTAACCCGAGATGACAGTAGACAAAGGGAAGGAAAGAAGAATGAAGATATGATGACTTCCATGGAGCCAAGGAGTGGATGAGAGGGGAGTTTGTCATCAGGAAGGAGATGTGTTGGAATTCATCAGATTAGATAGTTGCCTACTCAAAGTGTGTGTGTCTTGGAAATAAGATTCGGAGTTGTTGAATCAATCAATCAATCAATCAATCAATCAATCAATCAATCAATCAATCAATCTATCTATCTATAATAATAAGTCTGGACACGGGAGTTGAGTTGCCCCATTCAGTCAAACCGGACCTATGACTGATTTCCTCTTTCGTCTGTCGGGTGAATGAAATTGAATTGAATTTCCTTTATGCTGAGATGACTGTTTTGGCTTTCTAAGCAATCAATCAAACCCACCACCCTCTTTGAAACCCATACCTACCTACCTACCTACTCCGTACTTTGTCCAAACTTAAACCAAACTGATTATGTAACAACCCCAGCCCAAATCATCTTGTTAATTCCGTTCCATCCATCGGGCTGAAGATCATACCGCTGCGGACTTTACAAGTTATACGCATACGAAAAAAGTACAAAGACCACCTGGGTAGGTAATCAACGAAGAAAGAAAGGCTGCGAAAGTATTACCCGGATGAGATTAGTCTCGAGTCTCTCGCACGTAGCACTGACTAGCGCATGGGGCTAAAGGGTTAAAGGGTTAAAGGGTTAAAGAGTTTAATGGTGATGACCCATCCAGAAAATCCCACAACTCCGTTTTGTCCGGATCGCGGTCTTATGAATCAATTGAGGTGTTGTGCTTGACCTTAACGTGCTTAATGGGGTTCATGGCCATTTACGACCATTTTCAAAAAGATACAAAGACTGTCCGAGTTCCTCCTCATGATCATTTATAATCCCTCTACATCATCCTCATCAATCATACACAAGTCAAGTCAAGTCAACTCAACTCAACTCAAGTCAACTCAAGTCAACTCAAGTCAACTCTATCTTTGAATAACACAACAGACTTCTTTAAGAACACTTCCTTCAATCTCCAATCTCCAATCTCCAATCTCAAAGTGTTACCATCATATCCCGGCTATCACTTATCAACATTCACCCTCGGCTTTTCGTCTAAAAAAAAAATACCAAGCGTTGTCTTGAGTCATTCAATATCTTGCAGCATTGCAGCATAATTTAATACAAAATGTCAAACATTTCCAGAAATCCCCTCTCCTCCTCCCAAACACCTCAATCACAATCACCATCATCACCATTGAAGAGAAAGAAGATGTCGATTACTCAAACTTATTACCTTGCTCACACTGCTCGAGGAAAGCTTTCCTTCGAAGCTTCCCGAGCAGATCACGACCTTCGTCTCCTTGTCGGACATGCAAACCTTCTCGATTCATTAATGCTTGAGCTTGCCGAAGCTGAGCAAGAGCAAGAAAGCTGGTTCAACCAATCCGTCCGAAAGGCTACCAAGCAAGAAGAACCAAGACACATTCAATGGGCCGATACCGTGGTCGAAGAAGTTGTCGAGGAAGAAGAAGAAGATTGGGAAACGTCCGACCTCGATAATGACGACTCCTCAGATTCAGACAGCGATTTCGATTCAGATGAAGAATTGGAAGACCCTACCATGACTTCATTGACCCGCGTCCACTCAAACAACATGCACACACCAATCACTGTCTCGTCCAGAGAAATCGAGGAAGATGAAGAGCGCTTGGAAGATGATGGTGAGGAAGATTACTCAAGTCTTCAACTTCACCTCACCAAATCACATCACGCTGCATCATCTCCACCAGAACTTGACCACGATTCGGATTCTTCAGAAGATGAATCAATGCCACCCTCTCCCCCATCTGATACCATGCCAACTTTCTCGGAAAAACAGCAAATCGCTACAACATCCTATTACAGCAAGTCCACTCCCTCATCGATACCACAATCCGAACAACAAACATTCTTCGACGAAGGTTTCTATTTACCTCCTCGACAATCCCCGGGGTTGATAAGTGCTATTAGCGTCTATTAGACGTCTCAGCTTCTTGGGATTGTCTACGAGTTACGGATTGTATATTACAAACACATAATGGGAATAGGATTTGGGCGGAACATTTCGAGCGGGCATTTTGGAGTTTCTTGAGCATATCATGGGGGGTTTTCATGGGCACGATACAGAAAGGACCACGCGGTTACTTTTATTTATGATCGGATGGAGGAAGGAATAGGATATAGGATTTTGGAGAAACAGAATGGATATTCACACCACTCATGCGGGGACATTAGGAGTTGAAGGGAGAATTTCACATTCACATTTCAGATGTTTTGGAGACGGGATAATTTTTTTAAGTTATCGGGATTTGCGATAAGAGATGACGATCGGTGAAAGGAAGGATGGATGGATTAGATAACTCCCAATTCTTATGATTTGGTTGAGCAATCAAAAGTTTAGTAGCATAGCAATAATCAATCAATATCACAATATCAAAAAAAACATACAAACAAATCCTTCTTCATCTTCTTCTTCTTCTTCTTTCCAAAAAATGATGATAATTTATTGCATTTCATCAATTGTGAAGATGATATGACTGAATGAATGCCTTGCAAATGACTCATTTCTTCTACAACACATGCACTAACCAACCCCCCCAAAAACACGGCCTTGATTTTTTTTTCTTTCTTTCTCTCTTACATCCCGCAGATGGGATGGATGGGATGGATTGGATTGGATTGTTGTCACAGCGATTGTTTTGTTGTCAACTCGGTAGGTGAGGTGGGTGGGTAGGTGGGTAGGTGGGTGAGTGGGATATGCAGGCATGAATCATCCATCTGGTTTGGTTTGGTTGTGTATTTGGTTGTGTATGGTATGGTATGGTATGTTAGTCAGTGAGGTAGGATAGGGTAGGGTAGGGTAGGGTAGGTAGGATAGGGTAGGATAGGGTAGGATAGGACAAGGCAGGACAAGGCAGCGCAGAACAAATTAAAGTTAGGATTCTCTGATTCTAGGGTTTGGGATTCTAGGGTTTAGGTTTTCCCTTTGTTTATTAAATTAGACTCTAGAGTACTGGATGGATGGATGGATGTGTGTGTATGTGTGTATGGATGGATGGATGGATGGATGGATCTGATTAGTGTACTTTGCTCGGTTAATTTGGGGGTTTGGTGTTGATGGGATGGGAGGGATGGATAATGAATGGGAATCACGGGATGGATGGATGAATGGATGGATGGATGGATGATGAATAATGAATCATGAGGGCGGAGTGAGCATGTGGTTTTCTTTCCGGGACGAGGTCGGAAACGGGAGTTGAGGTTTCCGTGATGTGTATGTATGTGTGTGTGTATATACTGTGTATCTTATTGTTGTGTGTAATTATATAAGAGGGTGCTCGTGATCTTGATGGTTATTTAATTTAAATGGCATGAATGGGATGGGAGAGACAAATGTGATTGATTACTCGAGTACATATTGATGGGATCGGAGGAGGGGACTTTACAAAACTTATTCCAAATCGATTGATACAAGAAAGATCTCAGGAGTTATTGATATCTATGTATTCCTAGATTCTCTCCGTATGTGTGTATGTGTGTATCATCATCATCATCATTAGTAAGTACCTACCTAGATATCTAGGTATCCTATTATTAATAAACAATAAACAATGAATACCTAATGACCGGAGTCTTTCTTCCATCTTCCATCTTTCATCTGCCATCTTTCGGAATCGTATAGTATAGTATTTTATCAAGCATGTAGAATATGCGGTAGACCATGGTAGAAGACATGATAGATTTAGCCAGCTCCCCTCTCTTCTCCGCAATTCGCAATTCGCAAGCATTCGGATCATTAGGAACAATGCAATATAATCCAATATAATGCAATATAATCCAATCCAAGATAATATCACATGATGGATAAACAGACCAGGACTATACGATACGATACGGTATATACGGTATACACGATAGGCACGGTACTACATGGAATATCTATCTACCGGGCTCTACCCCAACCTGCGAATCCGGAGTCGTGTGCGCTCTTCCCGCGGATAATCAATTCCTCGAATGGACAAGATTTTCTTGAGGGGAATGGGAATCATGGGATCTGTTGAATGGAGATGAGATGAGATGAGATGGGATAGACATAGATGGACATAGATGGATGGGTGGGAATGAATTGAGAGGCGGGGCTATTGGCGATTGGCGATGGGTGATGGTTTTTGATGGATTTTACTTTTGCATGTCTGGAATTGTATGTGAGGGGTTGGGAGATGGAGATGGAGATGGGGATGGAGATGGAGATGGAGATGGAGATGAAGATGGAGATGGAGATGGAGATGAAGATGGAGATATCTAAAATAGGAAGAGATTATTATTTTGTTCATTTATTTATTCATTCATTCATTGGTTTGTATTTCATAGAGATAGATGTACATTGTGTAAATATCACATCGTCACATGATCCGGATAACCATATCAGGTATACTCCATTCGAGCAACTCGATACCTCATATACACTGGACGTAAAATTCACATCACAACTTATTCGAGAAGAACAAAAAAACACGTCGAGGGAACATGGCAATATGCGCACGCAAGCCAAAATGGTAATCGGTCAAGCTTAACTGCAACAAAGCACATCTGCTGCTGTCCTTGGTGCATGATCGATGGATACTCCGTAGGTAGATGGAATCAGATAAATTGCAGAGTCCATGTGTTGGCCAACACGTGCATGCGCATTACATTGTCGTACTTGGTGTATGTAATCCCGACAACTAATATTCATCTCCACGTACCGGTGAACGGGAGACGGGAGGGAATGTTGTTAGTGAGCAGTAGGTTCAAACACACCGTATATTCAACGTGCCTATATCGTCTGAATATCGCCTATATGTTCGCTTTCATGTGGGTAGATGGAGTGAGTGGGTGTATGTATGTACAATGTACAATGTACATTGTACATACAAAGTACACACATACATACCTAGGCAAAAGACGATGCTCGCAGGTCGGTCGATACGGTGAGAGGGGCACGGAGTTGGAGGGGTTGGTTGGTTACAAGTTACAACTTACAACTTACAAGTGTGTAGGTGGGGTGGGGTGACTTGGAAAGCTTTATTATAATTGGAGGCATCCATGCGCCTGTGTGTGGCTTGTAGTCGGTGAGGAATGGGGGGGTGCAATCATGCTTTTATTGGCTCGAGGCCATACATATTACACACACTCATACGAAGTACTCATATACACACCGCACGGTGAGGAGGGTGGATGGTGGTTGGGGATCTGAGAAGTTGGTGATGGAGGAGCGGGTGGATATTTGCAATTGAATTGGGATATCTTTCATGTGTCTGTGGGAGGGGGGTGAATGCAAACGCAGGAGGGTAAAAGCTTTGGTCGTGTGTTGTTGTTGTTGTTGTGGTTGTGGTTGTTGTTGTCGTCGTCGTCGTCGTCGTCGTTTGAAAATGGTGTGGTGGTGATCTACATTTTGCGGTGCGTGCTCACTGCTGATACCTCCCTACCTGCCTTCGTCCACGTATCAGAAGTTGGCTGGTGTGAATATATTTTAATATATTCAATAAATTAGGAAAGTGATTTGCTTGTTTGCTTTTGTGGAGAGAAGTGCACTGGACTCGCCATGGCTTATTAGCTATTGGTTATGTGGATAATGTAACTATCATGTATCATGTGATGATCATTCATGGAAATAATGATCCTCCACTCAGACAACCGGACTACCTACATACGCACATGGAATTAAGGAAGTCTTCCTCCCCATCGGATATCGGGAAAAAGATATCTATTTTCCGATCACATGCTCACTCTCTATCTTTCCCTCTCTCGCTCCCCACCCCCTCCCGATTTCGACCGGTAGTACATCCATCCATCTCCATCGTAAAAGCATCTCGCTGACAAGCGTACCTGACACACCAACCCACCTGCGCCCTAGTTCCATTGCATAATCTACTTATCTTACCGATTATGAAGATCCATCAATCAGCGCGCTGGAATTCCATAAGGCTGAACTCACCTCGGCGAGGAAATGTGTGAGATTCCGCTTACGGTATCCGGTCATTTATCGTTTCGTTCGCAGGGGGATTCACAATTTCGAGCCTGCTGGTATTGTTATGGTGGGTGTGGAAAGCGACGGCACGATGTGTTCCGATGGGATAGAGATGGAATGCTCATGTGAATGATACAGGCATCCAACAGCGTCGGGAGCTTATAATGGGACAAGTGCTTCTTCATATAAGCTCTTCGGAAACGAAGGAACGAATGTAAGTATACATATCTCGGAATCGAGGTCTCTTCCATTGTCCGCTCTATCCGAAAAAGAGTCTAGAGATTTCATCATCGGAATACACCCGAACAAGCTAGCGCCGCCATCTGACCCACGAGTTCGAGACCTATTCCCGCTCCCACGCAATCCAGACGATTGGCAAAGCATCGGTCGAGATGTGGAGTCTCTGAACCAGCTCTATGGGTTGGTCGGTGGCTTATGTCAGACGAGAGAGTATAGACAGGCATATGATACCAAGAATTGGGGATCCAGGTATATGTCCTCGCGTCATGCATCTCCGACAATTCGGTCGTGCCGAGTGAGTTGCAGTTGGATCTTTCGATGTGGCTGTGGCTGTATCTGTGTAGCTTGAGTGAAGCTCATTTAGGATGGAACGTTCTTTCGATGCTTATATTTGGTGGATGTTACGTCGTTTTGGAGATTACTTTGATGTGATACTAAGGCATAACGTTTGTTGCTGACTATGTGCCAAGGAAGTCCTTGATGGAGCTAGTGTAGAGATATATTCGGCGAATTTCGGCGGTAGTGTTATCCATATATGCATGCGTAAATGGTTCATTGTCTAGTGCTAGTGTCGTGTAGGACAAACACCAGAGGTGCCAATCCTTTAAAGAACGGAATCATCAAGAAAGTAGGACATCTTGCAAGTGCGTTCCCGATTCACAAAGATACTTTGAGTGAGACCCAGATCTTCTTCTATCCGATATCTATCTCTCCATATCTTTCTTCATCACCACAGATCAATCCCGAAGATCCCGATCCCGTGATCCAGAACAGAATCCTATGTTGCATGTCTTTCTCCACAGGGCTGAAATAGACTTCGTACCACGACTTTTAGTGGTCAAGCCACCAACGTTAAGTAGCAAGGTCTAAAAATCTGTAGCTGTAAACTATCCTTCTTCGACAGACTATAGCGTTCCCCTGTATGTTCTGTCTCCGGGACAAGGCTCAGAATCTCGGAGTTGCTATAAGGTGACGAGTCTTACCTATGGTCTTTTATCAACATCATAGCTATATATATCGTGCACCTAACAGCCAAATAAACGCAAGCAAGAAACCTAAACGTCACGAATATGGAGTAACTAACCCCTTAAACTTCAACTTAAATCCCTTTGTACCAAATGATGTCATTACCACACCCCCTTTCTTTTATTGTATGAAATACAAAAGTTTTGTTGCACGTCTCAATCATTGTCATTGTTCGTGAAGCATTGTCGTTGTGGTTGCATTGTGATTGTGGTTGATTGCTCTTGTCTTGTCGTTACTCCTTATCGCTGTTATTGTAAATACATAGGTGTTATTGTTAATTCTATCTAGCTATCATGTTGCGAATTTGTTTTGTATGGAGTTTGGGCATTTTTATTCATGGATTGTTATGCGAGCTAGCTGGAGAAGGTTTTTGAAAGGGAATTTGTAGAATTAGGTAGGTACTTACCTAGGTATAGATGGATGATCTTATAAATGAATGTGAATGATTATACTACTACTATAGTAACTTGTCCTAGGCGTATGTTTATACTTTATTCGGTAATTTCATTGGGATAATGAATATAAGTAAATTGTCTTTTAGTATATGTAGTTTTAGTTCAGTGAAAGTTTATAGATGTGGATCTCTTGAGATTTGTTTTCGAGATTGTTGGTTGTTGGCTGTTGGGATTATGAGGAGTCTGGAGTTGGGAGATGTGAGTGCGAGGAGATATAAGTGCGAGGAGAGATGGATAGAGTGAATGGTGTATGAGGGTGAAGAATAAAGGGTGAATTGAATAGGAAAGAGTGAATAGGAAAGAGTGAATAGTGAAGAATAGATAGTGGAGTGAATAGGAAAGAGTGAATAGTAAAGAGTGCAGACTGTAGATATTAGAAGAGGGTTGATAGTGTAGAGAGAAGATTGTTTTCACATTATAGTTTTTATATATGTATTTATATACTCTTGAAATGTGATTCTGAGAAGTTTTAAGGAGTAATAAAGTACAGGGATATTCTGGTGAGTGATAAGTATTATATGCTATATGATATAGTAATATATATTACGGTGTAGTAACTTACCATTTATATTAACATTAGTATTAATATCGAAAAAGGAATTATCTCAACATACCATCAACACTACACAAAGCAAAAACTGAAGAGTTATATATACCATGTGATATTAAAGAAACCGCTTACCTTTTGGATTCGCCTCTCTGACTTGTGCGCTTTTGATAGAAGTTTTAATTCACTCAAGGAATTCTCCGCGAAAATGCTGAAAAGGGGGAAGGAGGGAGAAATCCTAGCTTGTAAATGGAGTATCTAGTGCTGAAATTGATCATTGGGCTGAGAATATTGTATACTCTGAATTTGAGTTATTACCGAAGTTTGGGGGGTTGAGTGTTAGGTTGGGTTGGATTAGACGAGGTGAAAGGCATTGTATAGATAGTAGGGAGTAGATCAAAAAATGGAATGCATTCTTAGTTATACTTTTTTGATAAACTTGACGATGCGAATTGATTTGATATAATTATGTATAGTTGATCTACCAAAGGGATTCCAATATCCTAAACACCTATCGCCATTCCTCAGCCTAGGCCCAAAGCAAGGAAACAGATACCAAGCCAGCTGATATCAATCCCGCTTTTCCCAGCTACCAATAGCGAGGTGGTCAGAAACACATACACGTTCAAAGAAATTATATATTAAGAAAATGTAGATAGTGATGACAAGACGAAAGACCGGGCATCATTTAATCATCACATATCTCATCCATCGTCGACTCTTCAGAATTCTCCAGGCCATTGATCTTGATCTTGATCCTGATCCTGGTCGGTAATAATCGACATCCTCTTCGGTACTCTTTTCTTCTTCCTTTGCCTTTCCGTCTCCCTACCTCTCTCCCTCATATCTTCAATATCTTCCCCTACGAGGTGACTTTTCGTTCTCTCCTCTCCACTATCTTGCCTTGTTTCAATGTCTCGTGCGCTCGGAGAGAGAGAGGAAACACCAATTCCACTGTTCTGCGTGCCATCGATAGCGGCTCTCGCGTAACTCATCGTTACGTCCGAACTCGTACTCACATCTCTGTCTCTGTCTCTGTCTACATTCCTTACCATCCTCCTATCTTGAGCCTTTTCCCGGCTAAAAAAACTTGCACCCTCAGTATTCTCCGTCATCCGCGCCAAATTTTGTGCTGGCGGTGAGAAAGTTCTCGGAAGATCAGAAATAGGAGTTTGTGTGGTAGACGAACGAGGATACGAATACGGTGAGGACGCTTGCTCGTGAAGCATTATTGGCACCGTATCTTCTGTTCTCGTATATGGATTTGAACGAGGTATCGAAGGGGAATAGTAAGCGTGATGAGCTGGGAGAATGATTGTATCGTGTTTATGCAAACTTTCATCGTCGCTTGGGTATTTTGAGAGATTGAATGGCGGTGGGATGTTTGTATCATTATGTTTTCTAGGTGGTGGAGGTGCAGCTAGGGTGATGGTGTTGGATCGCGTTTGTGGGTTTCCGAATGCACCTGCGTTGGGCGCAGTGATGTTGAAAGCCCCATATCTCTCATCCAAAGGAGTTTGCCGTTCGCGTCCACGCTTCAAGGAAATATAATTACGCCACAGCGTGAAAATTATGAAAAGGGTGATGAGGAGGAGAATACCAAGGCCTACAGATACCCCAATGATTGTGTGCTTGGATAGATCTTTTCCGGATGCGGTGGTACTGGGAACGGTGGTATTGTAGCTTTGCCCAGGGGATGTTTCGGTGATGGCATATTGAGAGAAGACGGAGGCATTGAGACCAATGATAGTCCCGTCGGGGGGCTGTTGGTGACATCCTGCTTGGAGAGCTATCATGACTAGGTTAATTA
Source organism: Botryotinia globosa (assembly GCA_014898425.1). Lineage (NCBI taxonomy): Eukaryota > Fungi > Ascomycota > Leotiomycetes > Helotiales > Sclerotiniaceae > Botryotinia > Botryotinia globosa. The sequence continues at coordinate 1,505,223 of RCSZ01000002.1, forward strand.
GTATTTGGTGATCATAACGCAAAGAACAGAACTCACAGTTCGAGAGATAGGATTCTGTGTTACCAGATTGGAGACAACTTTTACATGCGGAAGTGCCGCCACTCAAGATAGAATTGTAGTTTGCCGAGCAATATCCATAAGCTGTTTCATTTTTCGTGATGAAGTTTCCATCTTCAATTGCTAGTTGGAATGGGCCACAAGCTTTTGAGGTAGAGCACGGTGTCGCTATTGTATCTGTAGCATTGGCAAATCCATATAGGCATGATGCCAAAGTATAACGAATATTATCTACCTGGCGTTAGTACACAAGCGACTTTCAAAAAGTCATGACCAAACCAAACTTACACATAAAGCAGTGTTGATCATTTTGGCTGTTACCAGCTGCAGTACTCAGCTGCAAGCAAGAGAGGCACGATTTCAATTTTTGGCCAGCTGTAGTGGTTATGAAATGTTCATTTTGGCAGACAATTTCACTTCCATCAATACTATCCGAGCCCTGGCCATCACTACATAAAGACATGCATGGTGATTCCGGTGTAACCATTAACGCGAGCGCGATATTGTTGACAAGACTGAGTAGTCCAAATAATATTAGAAACATGGTTGGAAAGATGGTGACCGTAAGTGACGATTATGAAGCTCTCAAGTGAAGTGTTGAAACCATCAGTAGGATAATTCTCAATATCGAGCCTTACGTTAGACTTTTTAGTATTGTATAGCTTGCGTGTTTGTCGCACAAGTCAACTAGACTCGGTGAATTGAAGGTGTAATGTTTATCATGAAAGGCTCCGCTGATAAAGATATTTATGAAACGAACATATTGTAAAGACTGCAGCACCTCGAAAGATAGAGATATTATCAAAATGATCTGAAGAAGTCCTGTGGGCTAATCGAGCGCGAGAATAGCCGCTTTGTAAGAGAATCCGTGATTGTTCACAGAAATCAATCGAGATTCGAGCTTTCTGTGCTACCTCTCACCCAAACGACTTGCCATATATGAGGGAGAAAGTATCAGGTACCGTGCCGTCGGTGCTCAACATATGCCCCAACTCTTCTCTTTGGAGGATGAGGGGCAAACCCTATATCTGTGGCGACCCAATAACGTAATTTGTTTATGTCCTGCAGGAGGTTTCTAACAGGGATAAACGAATGAACCATTAGCTTTGCACTCCCACACTCCATCACCTGTGTAACGATAAACGGGAGTATTCATCATGTGTTTTGGAGATGTCCAAAGACTAAAGTTTATCTATCTATGCTCCGAATAATGCTTGAGGCTTGTATTCGGAATCGTTGTCAGATTATTGCCGATTGGATAAAACCCCTTGAAATGTGAATAGGCGAAATGGTTGATGATCAATGAAAGATAGGTATAAAACTAATTGTTGGTGATGAAGGTCCGGATATGCAGAAACCAACTGTTGGTGTATGGTGATTAAATCACTACCTTGTCCATAGCCTACCATCATTCATTTATCCATGCTTGTTTGGCTATCCATCCGCCTCGTAAACCCATACGCAGTACTACCCACATAAGACTACAATGGATGTCTGTATTGTGTTCGATCCCGTCAAGATGATGGGTAACAGCAGTCCGAAATGGTGGCGTGGGGTGAAAGAATTATAATGGACAATAACCAGGTTATGTTTCCCCATTCCGACTCCAACCTTAAGAACCTTAAGCTACCCGAGTTCCTTGCATGTGTGGAATTGCGAAAGCTGAGCAAAGACTGAACAATGGACAGGGGATCGGAAGGGTTTCAATCGTTTCCAGCCAAGCTTTAAGCGCTTGAATATCGAAATCTGAGAAGGGTAAATAGACAGGGCAGTCTGCATGGGATGGGTAATCTCATATATCATATATGGAGAAAGATTAGCCGTGTACGCTCTTCCTTTTAGGTAATACTGCATGGGAATTTCTCCAGCCTCAAGTGTTTGCTAATCACTCATATCCTTTTCCCTCAATATCAAAGAACGTTTTCCTTTTCAATAACGGCGACTACTTGACAAATTGCTTCATATCTTCAAAGTGTCCCTGATTGCGAGGAGGTTCATGAATGCTAGATTAGCGTTTCCCCGCAAAACTAATTAGCACGCTCGCACGTGCGTACCTAGATTAGGTAGCTATACGGTACCTAGGTAGTTTTAATAAATTCTAATATTTACCTAGCTCAACATGTAGCTCTGGAATATGATGATGTTCATGTTGAAGTACGGGTAGGTCAAGGAACGCCTAACAAAGGAAACTCAATAAGAACATCAAGAAATTAAATCGAGTCACCAATGTAGATTGAACAACATCACGTGCTATTTATGCAGTAGTGCCTAAGGATATATGGCAGCAACAGTGACAGGGGAGTTAGCACAGGAACACAAATAACAGAGTAGAGATATCAATTTGGTCAATGAGAGATTTAAAGATCCAAAGATCTGATAAGATTCAAAACCTCCTCAGGTAACGGCGCTACCTCCAATCGGGTACATACATCATGTCACTCATCACCAAAAGCCTCTGGAGGGTTGGACCGCTGCCAAAACCTTTAGCCTCAATAGTCCACTTTCAACAAGCCAGAAATCTGTTGTACCACCAGCAGTCCCGAGATGTTTCTACAATTCCAAGAGGAAAACCTATACACGTCGCTGGTGCGCATCGTTTGCAGACTTTGATTGCCAATGGTATCATTCAGTCTGCAAAAAATCCACTCAGAAACCCAGTAACCTTGATGGTATCAAACAACGATTATATTCGGCAATATGTGGACACGGACGGCAAGATTCAAATTATCAAAGATGGAATTGCTACTACCATGGTAGGAGCTGTCGATATGGAAGTTCTTCCATTCTCGATGGAATACTCTGTTCCTGAGGGAACATTCCCTCCTGCTAAGAACTTAAGGTACAAACGTTTATTGATGGATACTGCTCCGAATGAAGATGATCTATTAGTTGATGACGTCTCTTCGCTACTTGATAATGCTCTTCGTACTCCTGACCCGAAAAAAAGAGCACACAAAGCGGCGCGATTGCCGATCTCGGATATGAAGGTCTGCGATTTATCTTATTTTCTTGAATTGAACGCATCATTTTGTGATCATGGAAATGGAAAACCTGTGGAAAAGGAAGATATTGTAGAGATTCGAGCAGCACCAAAAGATTCGGAGCTCAAAGTTGTGCCTGTAACTCACATGGCCAAAATCAATACTGACCCTATTGATTATTTGATCTACGGTGAACGACCAAGAGATCTAATTAAATTTTTCAAAAACATCAAACACAGACTTCATCCCTCTTCTGTTGTGGTGATAGTAGGAAATAACCCTGGTCTGGTTCAAGATCTATACGACCAAGTTTTTCCAGATATATCGAAACGACCAAATTTCGTTGAATGCATTAATGCCACACACAGTAAGTATAGGTTCAATGTTTCTACTTTTTTTTCTCCTACTTCTGTTCCCCGATTTCACTCTATATACTCTTTGCTTTCTCGGAAAACTCTAATACCCAAATTACTCCGGATTCTGTCCTTGATACGCAATACTGACGCCTCCACCTTGCAGTGGGAGAAACTTCGATTACAGGAATTTGGGACTCGCTACGTTCCGTCCCGATAGTCAGAGGGAAGTTCCTTCTAGGTCCACTCGCACGAACCTATGACGATGGTATGACTCCAGGTGAAGTGGAGAAGAGGGAGCAGGATGTGGATTGCCTTGTTAACAGGATGATGGATGCACCCCTATTTGGTGCAGAAAGAATCGATAGGCGCGGATTAGAGAGTTATAAACTCAAGAAGCTAGTTGCGCGGGCTGTCATTTATCCTCTCACCGTTGCGTTCAATTGCATGATGGGCGAAATCTTTTCAACTGAGGAGCGGGTTACAGAAGCCAGACTGTTATTCGACGAAGCTTGTGCAGTTATACAATCCGTCGACGAAACATTGACTCGTCGAATTCTCTTGGACAACTTATTATGGGCAGTAGTCAGACAGCCCAACATACGTCCTATCATGTTGAAGTGTGTCGAGCTCGGCTTTGACACGAACATCGATTTAGACAATGGTTGGATCATTAAAAATGCACCAAAGGGTATGGCTCCCATGCATACTAAGTATAGCAACATTGTCAAGGAGCGAGCTAGGGAATCGGCAAAAGCTATTGCAGCCGATAAAGAAGAAGCTGCAAAAGCAGAAGCGCGACTTAGGATGGCAAGAGAGACGGTAGCAAAGAGAATGGAGGAGAACGATACCGAGGAAGTAGTCAGAAGGGGCTTCAAAAGATTTGCCTTTGGACAAAAGATCGAAGCTCCATTAAACGTTCCGGATAAAACATACTACAAAACTAGAAGCCCTCTGGAGGCTTCGAGTATTTGGCAAAAGCTAGAAGTTCCTCTTGATGTTCGAGTTAAGACAGGGAACGAGAGTGATCCATCTGCTCATGTTAAGGGGAGTGGAGATGTTACTGCACAGAAAATTAGCGAGTAGAGCGTGGAAGAAGAAAATGGAGGAGATAATGAAAAGGCACAATTGTTGAGCATCTAAAAATTCCGAGGTGTAAATAGTACAGTGGATGAGCGACACGTTGTGATTTGCACAGCGGGCGTGGATGTCGGAAATATCAATTATGGGACCCTGAGTATCTTTTTCCGTCTAGAGATCTTTTATCAACATGCAGAAATCGCTGTCGAAACCTCTCTCTACGATACTCGATGATGAAGATTCGAAACGTCTTTTAGTGTCGAAGAGAGTCATAGCCATGCCGTGGGTCTAGACTCGGCTCGCTGGAAGAACGTATAGAAAATAGTCTAATCCACGATTCAAAGCTTTTAACTCCCTTTCTACCTTCCTCTTCCGCTTCAACCCAACCACTTTATGTCACCTCCGATGTATCTTCCCTTCCATGAAGCGAAATACTGTAATGCAAGCAATAAAAACACGCTTTAGACGAATAGGGGGCTTCCTGATTTTATTTGTACTACATGCCGTTTGGCAATAGCACACATACCCATTGATGGACAGCAAGTAAAAGAGCAATATATCTTTACTTTTGTACCAGTGATCATGTTCATGTTCATGATTGTGATTTTAATCATAATCAAATGATAAGAAACTTCCAGTGCCCTCCACTCGACAATTCAATAGCTCCGATTGGTCGAATCTACAGTGAAAAGTATCATTGCACGTCTGCAAGTACCCCGGGATACCCTAGATATCATGATATCCTCCTAATCGCCCACTCATTATGGAAGATTTACATCAGACTAGACTTGGGAAATCTTTCAGACACAATCCCCTATGTTTCATAGTCATCTAGGCAACGAAGAGACGAGATTGCAGTGCCGCAAAGTAAATCCTCATATACTGGTCTGAAGGATAAGCTCAGCTCATCAATTTAGGTTCTACATCCTGGAGTAACTATCCAAAATAGCAAACATACTATTGTATTGTGACTGCATGATCCTCTATATCTCAGCCAAAAGTCAGATCAAGATATGGAGGGTAGTAATACTAGGTCTAGACCTCCAAAAGACTTATCGGAAGTTATTTCAGATATGCAACAAGGGGGTTTTGTCTGGATATTTAGAACCTTCAAGTGAAACATGATGCGACAATATGACGTTTGTTTGCATTAGGGATAGACACAAAAATGAACTAGATCCTGAGAGCATATCCCCTCTTCAATCTTGGCACTCCCTTGAAGCTTTTGACGAATTCGCAGGTGAGTCGTCGACGGGATGATGAGAACGATTCTTGGCAAGCTAACTCTGAAAACTCCATCTATTCTGCACTCAATAATTCCTCCAATGCATTTCTTGATGTGATATCAATTCCAGTCTTTCGTTAAATGGAGTGGAGCGAAAAACTTCTACCTATCTCCGGACATCGAATTCATCATTCTTGGTTCCTGTTCTTGGCTCGTCCTGTCATCTATTTGGAAGGAAATATGTTTCCCTTGAATGATTATGATACTGTCAGATGAGCACTTGCGGCGAACTTAATTATCTTATGATGACACACTTTTTTTGCTGCAGAAGCGTTCGGACCGCAACTGCCGTTCGGTAATTCAGGCAAATATGAAGTTATGAACTAATTCACAGATCGACCACACATTTCCCCGGATTTGTTTGATGTACTACAGACTTGGCAGTCTTGACTTAATTAATATTGAAGCTAATAACGGTTTTATAGTATCACGGAATAAAGAAGTAGTTCTTGGCATGTGGTATTAGAATGGTAATTCCCACATTTGGAACTTCGTATATTTGGAGAACATTGCTTTGAATCAAGATTGTGCAGTCGGTACAGCAATCATCATGAGAATTTCAGATATCACATTTGTCTTGCTAAGTATTGTAGCGACATTCAGAAGCCATGCAACTTTCCAGGAGCTTTGGATAAATGGTGTTGATCAAGTCGGAAGCTGTGTTCGCTTGCCTCCTACTAATAGTCCTGTCACCGATCTAACATCGACTGATTTGCGGTATATATTCTTACCATTCTTTGTAGCATTCTAAAGATATTTCTGCCGACTGACTATATGAGCAGGTGCAATGTCGGGGGTACAGTTGGAGTATCCGGGGTATGTTCAGTTGCAGGCACATCAATCTAAATCGTGAAGACCTTGCTTAACCTGACATACAATAAGCTGGAGGGAATGTAACCGTAGAGATGCATCAACAACCAGAAGATCGATCATGTGCCAATGAAGCCATTGGAGGCGCTCATTATGGACCAGTCATTCTGTACATGTCCAAAGTCTCGAATGCGGCGAACGATACTGGCGCTGGTTCGTGGTTTAAAGTAGACCAAGAGGGATACGATGTGTCTCACCAGTGGTGGGGTTCGGCATGTTTTCCCTTTCTCTAACCCAAGTCAAATCTCACGGCTTCTTCCTAACTTGGAAGTACCTAACCAAAGTATGAGGAACACACAGATGCAGCGAACCCTAAACGCCAACTGTGGAAAACGTTCTTTCATCATTCCATCAACGCTCGCACCTGGTGACTACTTGCTGCGCGCAGAAGTCATCGCTTTGCATGTAGCAAGTTCTGTAGGAGGCGCCCAACTCTACCTATCTTGTTTTCAACTACGTGTAACTGGGTCTGGCTCAAAGAACACTACTGGAGTACTGTTCCCAAGCATACTCGGCAACCGACCCGGGGATTCTGATCAATATTTACCAGACCATAAGTAATTACACCATACCTGGACCAACTACAGTCTTTACTGGCTAGGCAGTAGGTAATGAGCATATATACTTTAACATGTAAAGAGTTGATTGGAACATGTGGTGGATACCATCATGCAGAGCTCGAAAGCAAGAAGCGGAAATGAAAACCATGTAATGAGCAACGAAGTCAACGATAATGACCATTTTCAAACTTGACACGCTTTTGGTGATGTCTACATGGCTGCATGGCATGCGAGTGAAATGGTAAGGGTTCTCAAGCACAAAGGCCTCGTTCCCAAGCGGTTAACTCCTGAATGACGTTGTCGAAAGTATCGATTCACAATGTTTACCTAATCTTGAAAAGTAGAAGCACAAAACGCGTAAGACGGACTGCTCCCATCTGTGATGATGAGTGCAGAGTACACGGCGCTTAGATCATGTGCCCACACAAGTACAGGCTTAAGAACATTGCCGAAATACTAATGACGGTTTGGCGTAGATCCTTGTAGTACATACCCAAAGAGCTACGGAGTATAAGGAACAAGTAATTGCCGATCTGGGGATGAAAGATTGATGTTGCATTAGATCGATGTGGTTGATGCGACTGGATGAATTGAGTTCTGGTAGTGGGGTTAATTGTCTGTACATGAGTTGTACAATCCGAGGTGAGAACCCGAGAGTTTGGTTGTAGCACCGTGGCATGAAAAAGGTTTGCGAGGGGAAGTATGTGGTTTCATAGAACGGACAGAGGCCCCAGGATAGCAATGCGGTTCGGGTGTACTGAGTCTTACGGGGGGCGAAAGACTTGGCTTCAGTGTCACCTCACATTGAGAAAATAAGCGCCATTGGAGCACGAAGTATGCTTGACGGACGAGGATCAATTGAATCGGATGAGTGGAATAATCTGACGATATTAATGACTCACGACCCCGGGCACGTAGGTTGATACTTAGAACAGTTGCGTGGCTTGTATTCGTTCCATGATACTAATAATAAAGTAAATTTCAACTTGATACGAATCCTGAACTGTTTTGCTGTTGTGACTATGTCCTATGGGGTCGAAAAAGGTATTACTGGATTGTTTTGCAGCGGGAATGGGAACGGATAGATCGATCACGAGAGGCGCAATAGATTGATTCCAACATGCGACAGGTAAGTAAGCTGAGCTGGACTGGGCTGATGAGGAATAAAGTTCAAAGCGAGGTGAAATTGGGGGCCAATGTAACCCTTTCCCTGTCGCCCTCCCTTCTACAGTACAGTACTACTGATTCATCTTATCTTATCCACAACACCAACAATTAGACAATACTTCAACCGGCCCGCACCGGAAACTAATCTCGAGCCAATTAAGAGCAATAAAGTTTGAAGAACAGGTAGAAGCGAAATAAGCGAATATTGGGCAACAAGAAGATTGATTGGATCAAATTGAATTACGTAGATCATATGGATCATACCAAGGTAGGTATATTGTAAATGTCGATATTGGGAGAAAAAAGGGTCTGGAGTTCTTTCTCCCCGAGCTGAATTATTGAATATGTGATAACATTCCAAGAGGGTAGGTGGCGATGAGAGCATCGAATCGATTACTCTTCTCAAACACCGGCGGTTGGAAAAGTGGAAGCAAATGACATACAGCAAGCCACTTTCAAGTGTATCACCAAATGTTGGCGTTTCGAAGATCTGACCAAACATAGGTAGGTACAGAGTAGGTAGGTAGGAAGGTAGACACAGTACTTGCTTGCTACAACAATCCATCAATCCATCAATCCATCAATCTATCAATCCATCAATCCATCAATAAATGCACAGCCATGCTTCAATTCGGGATCTCGGACCCCAAGAGAGGTACAGTATTGTCAAATTCAACCGTCTTTTTACCGTTAGCTATGCCTTTCTCTCAAGAAAAAGGAAAGCAAACAGAAGATCCAAATCACCCAAGTCATCCAATGGATTCCATGATCACAGCAATCCATGGATAGATAGGTCAACGGCCATCTGCACATTCCGCCACAGATTGAGTAACGTCAGGAACATCAGGAATGGATACGACAAATACTGATTTGATCAAACAAGGAAAGAACTCCCCAGTCAAATTCTTTGGACCCCAGCTTTTTCTTATCCGCATACGACCAATCATCAAATGTGACGACTTGATTGAGTGATGGGAAAGAAGGGAAATGATGAAAAAATGTCGAAGCTCTCCAATCATGATGATAAGATGAAGATATACCCATGTTCATACACATGGTCATTGGTCAGTAACCATGTCTGCATGGGTGCCTTGTACCTTACCTTGGCTTTCTACGAAGCATTCAACCGCCAGACTCTTATGTGATCGATGCACCGGACCGGCAAGGAAGTGGAAGTAGATGTGATGCTGTTGCTGTTGCTGTTGCGGAGAACCTTTCTCAATTAGTAGAAGCACAACTGCATTTCTCATCACACACATAATCCACTACCACCTCAGTTTTTCAAGTCATACAAGAATGTCAAATTCCCGCACCACGAACTGATTCATGAAGTCTATGAGTCGGTTGCATGTTGTGGGACGAATACTTCCTTTTTCAATATCTTTATGACAGTTCGATAGAGGATCAATCAACCTTCAATACCTGCCTCCTATATCATAGTAATATTTGGATGAGATAGATCTTGCTGGTCGAGATCGAATATCAGACTATTATTTATTATTACTCCACCTTACGATACACAAGAAAGATCCTTGATGAGATAGAAAACGATAAGGGATTGATTCGAATGACGAGGGTTCAATAATTTATACACCACCTGCCACGAATTCCTCTTTCCCGTTACTCCCCAATATATAATAATAACATATCTGCAACATGCGGTCTTCGATATTGGCTCGGAGCCTCTTCCTCATCACATCCCTCGCACAATTCACGAGTGCATTGAAAGCTCTACCGGATTCACCATGTGCATCGAAATGCGGCAATGTTTTAGGAGGAACCTCAGGAGAGAATGATATCGTGTGTCAGATTACGGACTATACAAGCTTGATTGGAACAACATACTCGGGTTGTGTGGGATGTCAATTGACGAGTACTTTTGTTGATCCTTCAACGAATGAGACGGATTTGGAATGGGGTTTATGTTCGTTGTTCTTTCCTCGAATGTATGTGTTGAAGTATGACTGACATAGCTACATAGATAATTTGAGATATGCAATGAGTTGGTGTCTCTTCGGCTTCCCAAATAATACAGATGTAGAAAACACGCCATGTATAACGTCTCTATCGTGTGCTCCAATGAAGAATGCCATCGAATACGGAAATTTAACGACAGATGCCCAATCTGAATATGGCTATTGTTCAGACATCGCTACGAATCAAATCGCCGAATGTCAGAATTGTCTCGAGATCTCCAAAGCGACATATCTGAACAATTTTTACACTCTCCTCTATGGAGCCTGTGATCAACAACCCGCACCAGGCTCAACATTATCCTTCCAAGGTTCGCCCTTTTCCACAACTCAACTCAATATGACATCTCCCACTCCCACCGCCGTACCCGGTCAAACCTATTCCGGCCTCTCTCTCAATGCACGAATCGGAGTCGCAGTAGGAATAATTGTCTTCGCCCTCTTCATTACCGGTTTCTGCATCGTATTCAATGGCCGCCGTCGCCGCCGTCGCATTCTTCGTCAACATCAACTCGATACCGGCTATGCAGCTTGGAAAAATGCACACGACGTCGATGGACTGGGCGGCCATATTCCTGTAAACGAAGTAGATAGTGCAGTCTCTAATATGACATCCGGATCAGGAGGATTCTTTGATAGTCCTAATTCCCAAAAGCCTCTACAGCCGAATTATTGGGGTCAACAACAACCTCACGGGGGAAATTTCAATGGGCCGTCTGTCATGACGCCAATTGAAGACAGTCCCATAACTCCCATGGCTGAGAAGGTGTATCTGTCTCCTTATTCCTCACCATATAGTAGTCCGGCCACAGCATCTACAGATGCAAATATGAGGAGCCCGAATATTGATCAGTGGCCTATGGATCGAAAGGGAAGTTTCGGCCAGAGCAGTTTCGGTCAAGGAGGAGGCAGTATGGCCGAAAAACTTAAGGCTCGAGAGAGGGAAAGAGCAAGGAGGAAGAAAGAAGAGGAAGTGATGAATGAGCGCAATCAAATCGAGTTGCAGAATATGCAACATTTCCAGCACCAAAACGTGGCTCCAGTTTTGGGGCATCCAGGATATGGAAGGGACAGAGAGGGGGCGAGAGGATTAAATAGTGAGGATGCGAGGAGAGGTGATGCGCTTTAATGTTCACTAGAACCTAAGGACTTGAGAGGGGGTGCCGTTGTTCGTTTATTTTGAGTGTGGATTTTTTTTGTATATCATTTTTGTGTTTGATTTTTTGATGATACCATTTTGCGATGGAGGGAAGAGGTAGAACCGATTAGTTCGTCCTAGGAGGAATCGATGGACGGATAAATGAATGAACGAATTGCTAATACAGACTGTTAAGTCATTTGGAAGGCACAAGACGAGGAAATAAATACCGCTCCAGCAAAAGTGAATTGGGAGAAAAGGAGACTCTTTTGAGATTGTCAAGGAAGAAGATATACAGGTGTTGTGTACATCACCACAATCCGTTAATCCACTTTGTACCATGAATCAAAATAGTAACATCCTGCCCGTGAATTTAAATCTCCATGCTTCTCTCCACTGTTCTGCAATGATCATCTTGATAAATGTTACTTGATAGCCAATGGTTTGATATTCATAATTGAGCATCCATACACATATTGCATTTATCTGTACTTTAAATTCTATTTTTATGTTGCTGAAGATTAGATTTAGGGGAGGGGGGAGTAGGGGAGGGGGGAGTAGGGGAGTAGGGGAGTTCTGATTTGTATATTGTAACTCGTTAGCGCTGGGAGGAATTGAGTAGAGGAGTGAATAATAACAAGAACAGAGTAGGAAGGAAGTAAAGAGATTAAATAGAGCAAATCCACATGAGACAAAAATTCATTTAGTACCCAGGTATTCAAGTATCTAAATCCCAACTCTGAAAATTCAAACCTTTTCAATATTAATACAACCCTAGACCTAATCCTAACAACATCCATATCTCCTCCTCTCAGATACATCCATCATCATACAACCACACCACTGAGCCACCAATAAAGCTCGGTAGGTTCAGATTCATTTTACTCGCATCACTTCAACTACTCCCTACTTCTCAATACACCTACCTACCTATTCAACCTACCCACCCACCCAAACAAATAAATAAATCCCTTTCGAAATCTTCTCTTTCACATTCTCCGTCAATATTCATATATGTGTATATTTATATTTATATTCACTACCAAAAATATTAACATTAATATTGATATGCATATACATACATCCATACGACATCAAGAGAAGTGGTTATATGCTATCCAACTTGAAGATTCAACATCATTCTAATTGATAAAATAACTAGGATACGCCGCAGGTACTTATAGAACTATGTATATACACAATCAGCACGGATGCTCAAATAGAAATTCCCATCTCGATTCTCGCTAGCTAGCCAACAACCCCCTTTTCATTCTTATTAGAAGCCCAAATAAATCTTACTACACAACACAAAATAACCATACAACGGAAAAAATGAGCATTCCGATTCCCAAGAAAATCCACCTCACTATCCAGTCATAGTGCTCAAATCACATCGACGCATCACAATAATTACAAACAGATAATTTTGAAATTCTTCTCATTTTTAATCTCACAATTTCCATTTCATCACAGAGAGTGTACTTGAGTACTCACCTTCACTGATGTCTCCCGATCTTCTGTTGTCTACTACATCCATAATGTCAAACAAATTCAACCTCTCCAAATCCTTTAAACCAATACCGTGTCTCTAACTCTTACTCTTCCTCTAAATATGTAACGATATAGCCCATCCTCTATCGGTCCATTGAATTTCAAACTGAAATCCACGTGTGTAGATGGGAGTTTTCAGGCCGAGTTTAGTTCACTTCCACGTCGAGTTTTAAATTCAGACATTCCCCACTCGTCAGAGACTCCCAATTCAAATCCCGTGCCATACACCCATCCAATTCTATGTTTCCCATATCCATGCGCCAATGAACACCATTCTAACGTATTCCCGATGTCCTAATGATAACCAATAAAATGAAAAATAAGACAAAGAAAAAATCAAGGAACGTGGTATCGGAGGATAGGTAGACGACAAAATAATCAAAGAAAACTATGGTGATACCACCTAGACAGCCCCTAGATCCTTTAAAGCTCCTGCTAATCTTCTATAATCTCTCAATAACTCCATCACCTCGCTAATTTTGAGATCCCCTGGATTTTGAACTTCCATGAATCGTTTGTTCGGTGGCGCGATTTTGGGTGTCTCTTTGGGTGATAGAGACGTTGTTAAATCAGGGAATGTCTATCAAAGTCAGTAAGTATGGATTATACAGGGCACATGATACATACAGTGGTCAACTCAGCAGTCCCTCCATCCGGCACGGTTGATCTAGTCGGGGTGGGCGTCGTTGGAGTTGTTACCCTTCCAAAACCACGCATCATACCCATCCCAGCAATCCTGTTCATCGGGTTGAGCGAGTTGCCGAGATTTCGCATTGATTCAACAATGGCAGGATTGCCAACAGGAGCCTGTGGAGAGGGCGTCCCTTTCTCTCCATTTTCTTCTTGAACAAATGCAACTCTTTTGCTAGAGCTACCACCACTTCGATTACTATCCGCGCTTCTTTCTCTAGTCATTTTTCGACCACCAATGAAGCTGAGAACTCTATCATCAATTCTTTGAGCCGAATCACTACGGCTGCGTCCCTCAGGCTTCGTTTCTGCACTGGATCCATCTTTATGTTCCTTGACAGTCGGGGTTTGAGGAGTGCTTCCACCACTTACAGAGCCGTCATCTTCTGGTGGGGGTGTACTGATAAGCTTTCGGGCATCATCCAGCGTTTTTGGTATAGCGATTTCTGAAGCTTGGCCTTTGGAGTCGCGCTCTTTTAGCTTTCCAAGCAGGAATTTATAGCTACCTTCCAAACTGTTCCCAATACTTTTGAAACCCTGATCAGCGGTATCAAATATTGCATCTCCAGCTGCCCCGAAAGCCGCCGGTGGCTGGAACAAATCACTAAGCCTTCGGTCCACCGTTTGAATCGTAGGCCGAAGTGTGGACACGGGTGAATTCGTAGGTTTAGACACAGAAGGACTTGGGGTTGCCGAAACAGTTGCTGGAGCTGAGAGACCAGTAGGTGTGATACCAACTGTCAAAGAATCAATTTTATCTGTTTTTGGCGTGCCGGGTCGACTACTGATTTTGATTGGCCCTGATGGAATTTCGTCTGCCCTCAAACTTGCAAGATCTACAGTCTCAAGGAAAGAAATCGCAGCTTCTAAGTTTGTTAAGCAATAAGCAGCTTCCCCATCAATCTTCGTTTCGCACCTAAATCGCTGTATAAAGTAAAGGTTGCTTATAACATTCATCCCCTCTGGTCGAGATGTTATAAGGGTAAAGATGAGCATAGGCATAATCTCATCCGCCGATGAAGATGGATGAAAGTGTGATAAAGTATCAACAATACCTTTATGGGCCGCCTTTAAGTGGTTAAGTTTCCCAAGAGGATATCTTTCGTCGTTCATCGCAATCAACTCTCCTCTGGCACCTTCTAGCCACTCTCGAACCTCTAGTTCTCGCTTTTCAGCCGCATCTGGCTCTTCACTCGATTCTATGCCCAAATCAACTCCTAAATCAACTAACCCTATCCCAACCACTGACAGAGCGGCAGTTTTTGATCGGAGCTTCTCGTCCTGAGCTTCATCTTGTGAACTCCTATGTCGCCATATCCTGTCATATATGCCTTCACAAACTCTCCTCTCCATTGCTTCTTCTAATGCAACACGTTTATGTTCAAGCGCTTTCCTAGCACGTTTCCGCTCGTTAATTTCCTCGCTAGTTAACATCTGTTGTTCTGATGAATTTCTTTCTATTTCTTTGGGACGTTCCTTGTTCATGGAAGTAGCTTTCGCTCTGATCTTGCTCGCCGTTACCGATAATGATGAGGCTGGCGGCGCTGGAGAGCTTGCGCGATGTTGTCGGGAGGATAATGCGGAGATGTGAGTGTTGATGTGATTGGCAGCAACGGCATAGAAGTCTTGGAAAAGTCCCGATAATTTGTCGACTGAAGGAGGGGTAGGATGAATCTTTGCAGATAGAGAATCAATGAAACTACAGCGAATGTTAATCGAGCGTGTTGGCTGCTTCATAATAAAGATTCAACTGACCTATCTGCTAAGCTCACAAGCTCAATAGGAAGTTCATCGAAGTCCACGGGTAACTTTCCAGACGCCTCAGTTGTTTCCCCGTCCTCTCCTTCATCCTCCGAGGTCTTCTCAAAAATATTTGATTGTGTCCCAGGTCGCCTGTTTTCTCCCAACTTTGCCGTGTCCGACATCAGTATCGACGGGACAGTGCCGTTCTGTATGGTGTTTGCTCGGAGCGGACGGGATAGACGATCTGGACTAGAAGGTGGTTCTTGATTTGAAAAGGACTTAGAAAGCTGCAATGGACGAGGCCGTTGGCTGTCACTCTTTTTCCCTGGAGGCGACATGAAATCTGGTAGAGTTAAATGCATCTTGTCAGTAAATGACTGCATTTTGAAGGTAATGAGCGAAAATCGAGAAAATAAACAATTAATACCTATTTATGAAGTGATGAACTATAGTCGCATGAATACGATGACGCCTGAAACCCTACTTTGCTCGAGCAACAACCGGGGATCGCTGTGTAAAAGAGTGTGGGAAAATTGAAGAGTCCGATTAATGTAAAAGCAAGAGAATCAAGTTACATTTCACAAGCATAAGTTGATTTTGATGGACCGAACAATAGGTAGAAGACACTCAAATGAAAGGCAATAGAAGATAGCAGTACTCGATGTAGTCTGAGTATCTAGTCGAAGTAGTTTCCGTGATTAGCTTGAACTCGTAGCCACCTTGTTCGTAGACGCCAGCTTTTGCCAGTTGGTCTTCGACTTTTGATGTATTGGATGTGCAGGTGGTTTTGTATTCCGGCCGGCGTATCTTTTGGTAAATTGAGAGAGGTATGACGAAGGGGTCGGCTTTCCTAATCGATCCAGATTGACTTAGTTACAAGCCTCAATTTGCGCGTATAGCTGAGTATGATCAACGGTACATTTGATAATATGGATGGATCTCCTTCTTCTGCCAGGTACGGCAATCTTTCCCAACATCATCCAAACAAAACCTAGATGGTTGTCTCGAGGCTGTGAAATATAAGAGATGCACAAGGATTAGCCAGAGAACCAATAGGATTTCTTTGTTTCAATCTCCTGCACAGCTGGAGAGTATAATCCTCCGCCTTAATGCTTGTTTGTGTGCTTGTGACGCCTCTTTGACATTTCACGTATCATCCATCATCTCTCATCTCAATACTCGAGTATGCTCAACAAAACATACCTACTACATTGTTAAATCATATACAAGAAAGTATCAAAGTAGATACATTTCTTTTGTTTTCCTCATTCATAATGAGGTATAAATCATCTACATCTTGTTCTTCTGCTGGCAGGGTTACAGCTCAATTACTGCTATCTTTCCTGGCCTTATCGACACCGATAAGTGCATCGGACTCAACTCATCAACAACAACAACAACAGCAGCAGCAACCGATATTGCCCATATTACCACCTTTGATTCCAGAATCGGGTCCTGCACAGGATTCTGCTGGAAATCATGTATTTGTAAATATATCCTTTCACCGCCACATTTTAAATAATGCTAATAGTAAATAACAGTCCCTTCGCCACGTCTTCCATCATGGAACGTACGAATACCCTCAACTACACAAACAACTCGATATTCTGGATACCAAGTCAAAGTCAACAGTATGGCTGGAATCCGAGGATGGAAAGGGGCCATTACAAGAGGTGACAAGGCCATTGGTTATGAAGAAGAGCCCAGTGAAGATAGAACGATTGAAAGACAGGAGACCTTCAGTGGTTGACCCAATGGTAGCGGCATCAAGAGAGAGTGGAGATGTATGGGCATTGTCACCGTCGGCTTGGACTGTTGACGAAATTCCTGGACCGGATATTACAGACAAGGATACGATCATAACACTGGCACAGATGGCAGCGAACGCCTATGTGGACAAACCAGAAACAGGGGACTGGAAGGACGTCAATGGAGGCTTCAATAGAACCGATGACTATGGATTCGGCTGGGATGCCGACGGGCTACGAGGTTATATCTATATGGATGAGTCAAACTCAACAATTGTCATAGGATTAAAAGGAACGAGTCTTGCGGTGTACGATGGAGATGGGACAACTACAAACGATAAGGAGAACGACAATTTGTTCTTCAGTTGTTGTTGTGGCCAACAAGGTGCTTCTTTCTACCGACAAGTCTGCGACTGTGCTACTGGAACTTACACTTGCAATGTATCGTGCCTCAAGAAAAGCTTAAGGTCTGAAAATCGATACTACACCGCGGCTCGACACCTCTACTCCAATGTCACAGCTCTTTATCCTAATGCAAACGTGTGGATGTCAGGCCACTCTCTTGGTGGATCAGTCAGTTCTATGTTAGGGTTGACATATGGTATTCCTGTTGTTACATTCGAGGCCGTTCCAGACGCTCTACCCGTAAGTCGTTTAGGTTTACCAGCGCCACCAGGTCACAATCCAAGTACACCGCAGAAGCGTGAGTTTACTGGAGCTTACCATTTCGGACATACTGCCGACCCGATCTATTTGGGAACGTGCAATGGAGCTACCGCTTCTTGTTCATACGCTGGATACGCATTAGAAAGCTCATGCCATAGCGGCATGGAGTGCGTTTATGACGTTGTGGCCGATCACGGGTGGGGAGTACATATCTGGTCGCACAAGATCATAACTGTTATTGAGCAAATCATCAAAGTCTATGATACGGTACCAGTTTGCAAATTTACACCGGAATGCGTAGACTGTCCACTCTGGAAAGAGGTAGAAGGCAACAGCAGTAGCACTGCCACGTCAGTGCCATCAACGTCAACCACGAACACTCGGAGTCGTACCTCTACATGTAAAACGCCTGGCTGGTGGGGCTGCTTAGATGAAGATGCATCTACAACCTCCAAGCCTACGACTAGCGTACCGGTCACTACCACATCAACATCAACCTCAACTTGCAAAACCCCTGGCTGGTTTGGCTGTAAAGATGAGAAAACTACCACTAAAAGCAGCAGTACTTCAGTGCCACATACACCCACTTCCACCTCTTCTACTACGAGTACCACAGCAACAACAACTTGTGAACATCCTGGCTGGTTTGGTTGCAAAGATCCTACCTCTACTTCCACATCCGTCTCTGTCTCGAGCACAAAATATTCATCCCATTCCATAACTTCCGCACCACCTCTCCCCTCGCCCACAACCTCAACCCCATCGACTACAACCCAAACATGCACCTCTAAGAATTGGTTTGGTTTCGTCTGCGTTGATCCTTCACCTGATGTAAAGCCAACGCCTAGCGCGACACCGAAACATAAGGAAGCCTGTTTGAAGAGAAATTGGTGGTTAAAATGTACAGATTCGAATGTGGAATTGTAAATGGAGTAATAGAAGATGAGACTAATCATTCGAAACGTGAGGAATTACTGGAAAATCTAAGTCTCCGCTCAATCTTCTTGACCTCAACATGCGAACATTCACGAATCCTTCATCTTTTTTCTCATCGGTCAAAAAAGATAGGGGTAGAGTCGCTTGGCAGGGATATAGACAAGAGTGTAATTTAGCGATGAGATTCCCGTTGCAGTCATTTTGGATTTAGAAGCACAATATACACACACGCAAACATACAGATACGCAAGCATAGCATCATATCAACAAGGCGTTTTCTTTCTCTTGGTTTATTGGGGTTTAGTTGGGAATAGGCTGGTTTTTATGGAATAGGATAGGTTAGAATAGGGTAGGATAGGTGCATATAGTTAGTTAATTACATATCATGAATATCATGCTTACAAACATACATCGTTGTAGAGTGGTTACTTTGGCTCTCATTTTGATGCTCATTTTGATGCTCATTTTGATGCTCATTTTCACGTTCTCATCAGATTGTCCACGATATCTTGATTTAAGATATGTGTAGGTATCATTTTATTCATATCCGTCTCTTCTGCTGTATAACTACAATCATCCTCAAAGAACGCCGCCCCTTGCTATGCGAAATCAAAGTAGACCTGTATGATTAAGTATCTATTGCTCGATAGATATTCGTTTAATATGCATATATGCGCATTTTCCATTATCTCTCGCTCCTCTCTTTGCTTCATCTCTCTACTTTCCTTCTCACAGTCTTGTCCCCATTCTGGTCCTCGCCCAGATCAATGTTTCTTAATCCTCAGAATGTAAACTCTCATTGTCATCGTCATCGTCCTCATCACTCTGCACCCTAGACGCAATTGTCTTTCCACCCAAACTAGGTCTGACAGGCGAATTCAGATCATCGTCCTCGCCTTCAGCATCTGCTTCAGAGAGCGCCTCCTCAACTTCGGCTGCCTCTCTCTCTGCGTCATCCTCATGGTTCTCTCCATACGGCCAAGTCTTGAATCCTTCCATCACCTGCTTCGTCTCCGCGCTCGGGTCAACAATGCTCAGATCCACCATATCCAAAACTTCCTCTTCTTCGCCGCTAATATTGTGCCTCATCTTTTGAATATTCTTGGTTCTCTGTGGTCTGATGGAACTTCGTTGAACAACGGGATAGTAGTGGGCGGCTTTTTGGTGTAACCCATCGGTCCCATCGTGCATAGCTATCACCACATATTCATCATATTTGTCATCTGTTCCACCACTCGTTTGAACTGTTTCATAGCCACGGAGTCTCTTCAGTCTGAACGCTCCTTTGCCTGTTTCCTCATCAAACTGTGAATACAGGTCCCTATCGTCGTGTTCAGGATCCAGAACGTCGAATTTCCGTTTGATATTCTTGGCATCAGTAACCGTATCCGGCATGAACATTTCGTATTGTATCTTTTCGTCCGGAGCTGGGTTGTTATGGGGATCTAATTCGTAAGCTTGTCTAGCAGCTTCTTTCATTTCGATTTCTGCCTCGGTGGGATCAGCAGGTCTCAAAACACTGCTCTCAACACGAGCGTCGTAAGTAGAGCTTGGAGGAACAGGGTTGGTGAGGAACTTCAACAGAACATATCCGCCCGCATCTGGGAAGGCATCGAGATCTGGTATAAGAGGAACTGCATCCACTAATTGGACGTTCCGCTTGGTAGGATGGCGGACTCGGGTGCGGTCCTTGAGATTGATAGCGGCTGTTTCGAAGCCCTTCTCAACCTGTGCCTTGATGTATGCAGGAGATTCGCGATCAGCTGGTAAGTTTTGGACGGGTTTTGGTTTTCGTGTGTCAACAAGTCCTTTCGCCGAAGTGGTGCCTTCCATCCGCGCTTTTGAGGTGAAGCCAGAAGAGATATATTCAGTGCGTCGCAAAAATGAGACTCCCGTATCGGAGAATTTGGGCTTGCCCAATGTCGCTAATGGTCTGAGGAGAGCACGATCATGAGGATGAAGCTGTGGAGGATGTAATGGTGCTTGTATAGCTATTGAAATTAAAAGTGAGCGATTGCGCAAGTTGCAAAGAAATATGCGAACTTACAGCTCTCGTCTCCGTCAAATATGCCTGGCATTCCCACCAAGTCTAATGGCATACCAAGTTCCGCATCGGCTTCGATATTCAATGGTTGATCTCGCGCTAATCTTGTAGCAAATCCAGGTGTTGTATATTGACCACTGGCAAGGCCAGTATTTGGGATGTCGAGGAGCTTGGGAGGATTTGGAGGTGGTGGTAAGGCATTGGAATATCGTATGCGAGCAATGTATTCTTGATGAACAATTCGAGATGCTGAGAACGCTGAGGACGCCATCTTGTTGCTCGATGGTTGTTTTGTGGACATGCTTGAATTTATTATTGCAAGTTAGTAATTTTGGGAATGTCGCGTCTGGATGGATGGACAGACACTGGGAAAATGGCGCTAGTGACAAGGCTGGATTGTATGGCACGAAGCTGTGGCTGAAGTTTTGTCCAATTAAATTCCACTTTCTTTCTACGGGTCATGTCTAGTTCTATTATTTCAAATCATTAGCATACCTAATAGAATAGCCCTGAAGCTGAGTATCATACTTGTCAGCTATTAGAAAAAATTTATTAATCACCCCAAGGTGATTAATAGTATTAACTCTGATTTATAGCAATTCTAATATACTTGATTTATTTAATAATTAATATTAATATTAATTTAATTAATTAAGTAAAAAAAAATGAAAAGTTTTATATAAAATTATACTCCTTAATTGCTTTTTTAATTTAAATTAAAAAGAAATATAAAAAATATTAATTTATAATCTCAGTCGTGGTGCGTGCCCCCCCCCCCTAAAGTTTAGCGGCCGCTGCATTAACCTAGGCAATGTGCGTCAACATCTATTAAGAATCGCACTCTCCCTCTCAATTCCCTTCCAATACTTCCTCATCGGGTTATTAAAACTCGCTATGCGTTGTAAACCTCTTCTGTATCGACTCACTTCATATTTGCCCTTCTATCGGCCTCGCTACAACGCAAAATCTCGACGGAACATTACTCGCTACAATTTTTGATTCGCTACCTTTGAACTCGATGCTTCTGATCACCACGATACATGATGTTTGCTTCTTTGTCTTTCAATATTCTTTAGTAAGATATAATGACAGCTTGACTGCATACTTAGAACAATGAATAATTTTTGAAGGGACTCTCTGATTCCAAGAGTCTCTGAGTTCAATATGTGCATATTCCGAAATGAGAGTGTGGGATTGACAATCTCACTACAAGTGGTCATTCTGTGGATGTATCGAAGTCGAGATATTATTGGTGGCGAGGATGTTCGAATGGAGGGTCGATGGATGGCATGATAGGACCAAGGTTTACAGTGAATCACAAACCATGCCGTCGTATTTGGCAACAGTAATAGGAAATATATATTTGAATCTTTCATTCTCCTCATTTCTACCTTCATTTCTGTAGTTCAATTGTATCAAAAGAGCAGAGAATTTCTTAAGCAATCATTTTCACTTGCTTCGAGATGGCCTTCGAAGAACTCGATTTTGAGAAGTATAATCCGGCAGAATAGAACATTTTTGGGTACAGCAGACAATTGATTTGTTACTATTGTTCCTTTGTACCCAGAAAAGGATCAAACAAAATGGACTGGAATGGGTGGCCAAGACATTTGGTCTCGAGCCGTGTTGGACATCTGAGCCGGATATCGCAAAAGTCGAATCAATCGCTTGAAAGCACCTCAATCTCAAAGAAAATGATTTCTGCCATCTTAGCTTTTATACTGAAGCGGCTTTCAATAAACTATACAAAGTCGAGATTCAAGGTGGATGGTTCTTAGTTCGTGTTACATTGCCTGTCGACCCCTTCAACAAAACAAACAGTGAGGTGGCAACTATCAACTTCATTCGCCAAACTACGGATATACCGGTGCCCCAGATTCTTGCGTTTGGTGATACTAATGAGAACGAGCTTGCGTTTGAATGGATCCTAATGGCTATGCTACCTGGTGGGAACTTGCGAACGAAATGGAGGAAATTGTCCCAAGATTCCAAACAGAATTTGGTCAAGCAGATTGTACGATACCAAGCCCAGCTTTTCCGTCACAAGTTCTCTACTATTGGCAATATATTTGCTACCCCAGAATCTCAACTTGTAAAAGGGAGCCTGTCTTCCAATATATTATTAGTTAGTGCTAAAGGAACATCACAAGATTTACAACAGATATCACTTACTCCAAGACAAATAGTGTCAATGTTCTTCTTCTGGGGAGATCATATTACACAAGATGTGCCCCGAGGACCATTCACCAACAGCAAAGACTGGCTCTGCGCTCGTCTCACCTTGGCCATTACCGACCAGGAAAGAATTCTCAAAACAACCGACGACGAAGACGAGATTGAAGATGCGCAGAACGCCAAAATCCTCGCCGAGAGACTTCTTAAACTACTTCCCAGCGTTTTTCCTACCACTAACTCCATTCCAGAGCAATCTGTGCCCTTCCATGACGACTTAACTTCGCGAAATATCTTAATAGACGATGACGGCACCATCACCGGAATCGTCGACTGGGAGTGCGTCTCCACACTCCCATTATGGAAAGCCTGCGACTTCCCAGAATTCCTTAAAAGGGAGGGAAAGAAACGAGGAGCCGAACAGAAACCAGTACGCTCCGGATGACGAGGAAAACGTCAATGAGTCTGCAGCAGATGCGCTTGATAATGAAGGAATTAACGAGCTCTATTGGGGGCACCTTTTAGAGTACGAATCGACAATGCTCCGCGCCCTTTTTCTAGACGAAATGCAGAAAATTGCACCAGAATGGATCGAAGAGTCTACGAAAGGGGCAGTGAAAGCGGATTTTGAAGCGGCGGTGCAGAATGGCGATGTTGGGTGGTCTGTGAAGAGGATTACGGTGTAGCTTGATGCACTTGAGAAGGGCGATAATTGGAGTTTGAGAAAGAAGCTTATTGAGTAGGTTTAGACTGCTATGGTTTCTTTTTCCCCCCACGTACGATTTCTTGGTTTACATGGAATTATAAGATAAAACTACTTTATCTTGCGTTGTTTCACTTTAAATGATCCTGGATATCCTGTGCAATAACACTGTACCAGTGGTTTAGTTTCGTTTTCCTTTCTTCCCAGATACGCCTCTTATTGTTATACCCACAGCTGTAGAGCCTCTCATCCCATTCGGGACTAGATGGGCGAGGCCCACGATAACCTCATCCTTCTCTACACTACCGACACCTTCCTATCTTACCTAGGTAGTCAACTTAATATTAATTGTTGCTATCACCATGGGGATAGTGAAGTCAATATAGTACTATGGTTCAAAAACTAGGACTTACGAAACGTATTACTGTATTACCGAAAGGCGCTAGCACAAGCGATAGCACGATTACATGATCCCTACCCGACATTTGAATATAAATAAAGGTGTATTATAAGTAAAAAGGTATTAAGTTAATTTACAATTATATATAGACTACTATTGGCCCAAAGTAGATCTATAAAATCTACTCACATGCCTTCAGTAGTCCTATAGGGTTTGACTATAACATTTAGTAGATTTTTGTAAACCTGATTTTTTTACTAATTAAAGTAATTTTATTCTAATACTAATATACTATTTTTAATCAAAGAAAAAAGCTTTATATATATATATTAATTAATAAATTTAATAAATTTATAGAGATATATAATTAAATAATATAGAAATATAGAAAAAGCTTAGTTTCTTTTTACGAATCTATTAAAAGACTCTTAATAATGAATTTATATATTCAAATTAAAAATATACTATATTATTAAATTATTATTTTTATTTAAATAAATTGAATATATCAGAATTGCTATTTATCGAAGTTAGTACTATCAATCACCTAGAGCGGTTGGTCATATTATGAATAGCCGACAAGTATCACATATATGCACATTAGAGCCTAGCTAAAATGTTTTGAGGGAATGATTTACATAGAAAGATGCAGTCTAGGCGAAGAGTGTTTGGAAAGATATGTTCACGATATACCACACATCCAGAACTAGATGAGAGTATAAGCTTATCAAAGGAGACAAGTTGAGTATATCATTTGGTTACGCGACCTTGAAATTCTGGAATAATGTCCAAAAGGAATTTGGGGTCTTCAAAAGGATCTTTTTGAAGCTTTGCTAATGTTTCGGAGAGCTTGAGAGGTGCGGTATTGTGATGATGCTGCTCTTCTCTTGACTTTGACTAGCCCGTATCATCTATCTCCCGATAGCTTTTCAGCTATACCTGACCCTTGAACGTCCTAGAGAACCCCTAAGTATACTGGAACAGAGAAAATTGTAATTAAAATCAATAATGGTTTCGCCTCCTGCTCCCCAAATCCTCTCATGAACACATATGAAGTACAGCTATTTGTACACAAGATAGCATTGCTATCATTTCTCGAAGTCTGTCGTCACCCGAGCAGGTCATTTATTCGTCGCATCCTGAAACCAATTGAGTTTACGAGCTGTTTTTGGTATACTTAGTCTTGCCGAACGAGAATGGCACATATCGGTATTTAATCATATGTTGAATTTGTCTGCGCACTGCGGAAAAAGTCAGTATGTTGAAACTCTACTGTGTCTCTCAAGCTATTCTTCTGTCAAGGAATTACTTACTGGTCAATGTGAACAGAATCAACCAATAAACAACCAACACTGGCCAGAACACTGGTACATCGAAAATCTCGAACCAAGTACAAGCGAAACCAATTCCGATTGCTCTTGTCGCTGAGTGCCAGAACTTAAACTCAGGAAGTCTTCTGATAAACGGGCGGAACTCTTCATCTTGTTTGGTTGGTAATCCACCAGCAGCTCCATCTTCCATATCATTATCGATAGCTTCATTGGAGGGGTCGAACTTAGGCTGAAGAAATGCGAGAAAGAGGTTAAGAAGGTAGATTCCAAGAGAGTATGCCACTATTAGAATATGTAAGTTGAGAACGCGCAAGGAAACCAAGAGTCAACATACCAATATACCATCCTTGTGCGACGAATATGCGAATGAAGAATATCATAAGAAGCCCGAATGTAGCCAACCATCTGTAAGGAACATATGGTGTTGATTTATCTAACCAAGCTTGGTATTGCTATTTATTTCGAATTAGTCTATATGTCCCTTCCAAATGATGCGACTCAACAATCGCATCTATGAATTCACTTACACGTCCTATCTTTGAAGTTTGCGCGCTCACAGCCGCGAAAGGGGTTTGTTCTGGTTCTATCGAATCCATATTGAATTGCGTGTCCTTGTGACAAAAGGGTGTAGAATTTCTGCCGGTGTAATAACTCTTGTCGAAGTTGGAGTTGGAAGGAGTAACGTTTGGTGGTAGGCGCGAAAGTAGTTGGAGTCTGAACTTTTCGAAATTCGAGACCACCTGTTTTAATAGCACCCGTGGACCTTCGCCCCGTGGAAAGCGTCGTGGCTAAGGTTATTATTAGATTGTGGCGCAGATGTAGCCATTTTCACGTGATATTTGATTTTGCGGGACGATGGGTCCCTGAGTTCCCGAGGATAATCGGTTGTACCCGAATTGCCAGAAATGAGTTCAGAAGAAATGTACACAAGCTGCTTTTGATATTCAAAACATTGGAACTCTTGGATCTCTATTTTATTGACCTAAAGTAACGGCTTCATACAATCGGTGTCAAAGTCCAACTTTATGATATTCTACATCTCAATAAGTCATGTATTCAATTAGAGCATTGAGGCCCCTTGCCTCGCGATTCACAGCTTCAACTCTCCCCGCACTTTCACGAGCCTACTCAGCCAAATCCTACGAGTTTATACAAACTTCAGAACCAAGACCCGGCGTAGGACAAAGTACTTTGTTCTATCCTACCTTTTCTATTAGAGTCTTTACTAACATTTGTCAAAGTAACATTAAACCGACCCAAAGCACTTAATGCCTTATCTACACCACTCATAAACGAACTCAACGATGCACTTAAAGCATTCGATAAATCTCCCTCAATATCTGCTATTGTGCTTACTGGATCCGAAAGAGCCTTTGCAGCCGGTGCGGATATCAAAGAAATGGCGCCACTGACCTTCTCTGAAGCCTACACCAACTCTTTCATAGAATCTTGGTCAGACCTCACAACCGCCATCAAGAAGCCTATTATTGCAGCCGTATCAGGGCATGCGCTAGGAGGAGGCTGTGAATTGGCTCTAATGTGCGATGTATTGTACTGCACAGAGAAGGCAAATTTTGGGCAACCAGAAATTAAACTTGGGACGATCCCTGGAGCTGGTGGAAGTCAAAGACTTACAAGGGCGATTGGAAAATCTAGAGCTATGGAGCTTATATTGACCGGCAAGAACTTTAGTGGCAAAGAAGCCGGAGAATGGGGAGTTGCGGCAAGGACATATGGAAGCTGGGAGGAGCTCATTGAAGCTGCGCTAGGTACTGCCGAGACGATTGCAGGGTACAGTAAGGTAGCAGTGCAGGCTGCGAAGGAAGTTGTCAACAAGAGTCAGGACTTACCCCTCAGAGATGGTGTAGAGTATGAGAGAAGAGTTTTCCACAGCTTATTTGGAAGTGAAGATCAAAAGATCGGAATGAAGGCTTTTGCGGAGAAAAAGAAGGCCGAGTGGACCCACAAGTAACTGTTAGCATCCTTTTGTGCGATAGATACCAATTTTGCTGAAAGCTCTAATTACTGAAAACACAACGGGATTTTTTCTTCAGTGTTATTGGCTGGATGACTTTATTCTCTTTTATTTCTGACTGCTTTAATGGGTCGTTTACCGCTTCTATCGCGAATCGTACAATATATTCTGCCCATCCAAGCAAATACAGCTCACGAACCTTACCGTCCCCTATGCGACAGAATGATACGCACTAATAGTGTTCTCGCTCTATTCCTCCTTGGTTCTGACGCTCTCTCACGATATTTCCATCCGATAGAACCAGATGATAAGACGCCTGAGAAGGTCCCAATTCCTGTTCGTCTATTTCACTTCTCTTTCTAGTTGAGCAGGAAGTACAGTAGAACTTGGTTATACCGGAGTGGAAAATTCAACCAATGAAATTCAATATAAAAAAGATTCTAATATAAATAATAATGATCCAAGCATTTTATAGATTTTATACTAGATTTCACTTAAAATTTTATTAAAAAGTTATACAATAATAAGAAATATTGTTTATTTAACTCACGTGTAGAAAACAACTTATTCAGTTAAATCTATTATTAAAATTTATACCAGATTTACGAAAAATTAATCCAATATTCCGGTTTTATTTAAAAATCTGATATTGTTATCTGAAAAGTGGTCAAATTAGGAAATTATTCCAATATATTCAAGATTTTGATATATTCCAGTCCAATATAGTTAAGTTCTACTGTATATTTGTCGTGTTCAATTCTAAACCGAATATATAATAGAGCATTACAAAATGGAAAATTAAAAGAGAATTACGAAAATTGCAACGGGAAAGTAGATGAGTGAAAATCTTCCAATAACTGGCTACTAGAGCCGTCCTTTCACATCTAAAATATACGGTCTCTGACCAAAATATTTATATACATCAAGAATCTAAAGGTACCCTGTACTAGCTTTCCCCCATTCCTCCAAAGTGCTCATATCATCCAAATAGAATCAAGAGTACTGCTGACTCTCAGTCTAGAAAGACAAAGTAACACCTGCAGTTCCAACAACAGCGGCCTTAACCTTGCTGCTGCCCAAAAGAGTGTATTTGTATCCCAACTTGCTGGCAGCCATGGTACCCTTCTCAGCTTCGTTGGATCCAGAGCCAAAATCGTTGTCGTTGGAAACGGCGTAACCAGCATCGGTAGAGTACAAAGGCTTCTTGGATCCAGTCCAGGCGTTAGATTCGACGAGAACTTGAGCACCAAGACGGGTGTTGATTCCGTCGGCAACAGTGTCATGGTAGGAGTTGTAGATGTGAGCAGTACCGAAACGAATAGAAGGACCACGGGAGTTGACGTTCTTCCAGTAGTTGTTGGCATAGGTGACGCGGAGATGTCCCTTATCTTCAGCGGAGTTGGAGTCGGAGTGACCGACGAGGGATGCCTTCCAGTGGTCGTGGATGAAGGAGTTGGAGAGTGTGACGTAGTCAGAAGCGTGGGTCACGTCGAAGAGACCATCATAGTAGTCTTTGTCGTGGTCTCTGTTGGAGGAGAGATCAACGTGATCAACCCAGACGTTGGTGGATTTTTCTAGAGGAAAGGTCAGTCTACTATATTGAAGTGGCTATATGAGCAAAATTGGAGAACTTACGGATTCCGAGAGCATCACCGTTGGCGGCAAGAACCTCCTTGATGGCGATGTTACGGATGATAACGTTAGATTGCCCTTTGACGAGTCTGATGAAATAAGATTAGATAATTGCAAGTGAGAATCGAGGGAGGGGAGCTCATACAATCCGAAACCGGTGAAAACGACCTTGGAGTCTTTACCGATGATGGTGGTGTCACTGGCAACCTTGACTTGCTTGGCAGCTTGGGTGATGGGAGCGGAAACGACAACGACGGTGTTACCAGCAGTGGCAGCCTTGGTGAATTCAGCATAGGTGGAAACAGTGGTGGTGGCTCCTCCGGCTCCTCCCTTGGTACCACCGTTGGTACTGGCGTAACCAATGTTGCAGGCGTCGGTAACAGTGGCGCCCTTAGCCATGGCAGCGCGGTTGACAATCTCGTCGGAGGTTGGGGTTGGAGCAGCAGTGGCGAATGCGGCCAAAAGACCAGCAGAAACAATTGAGAACTTCATATTGAAAGAATGTAAATTGGAACTTGTCCGTTAAAAGAATGTAATGTGTTTAGTGAATGTAATGAATGTGGAATGAATGATAGAAGTGACGGTGTTAGATCGTGGGATTCATCTTCATCTTTATAGTAGAATGGTTGCTGCTGAGGTTATTTGTTTATGTTGCCAAGTTCATCTGATTAACGGTCCCATGGAATTAACCCAACGCAAAGGAGGATCTAGAAGTTCTCCTTAACTCTCACCCAACAGTTTTCGATAAACAATCCAAGCATTTTGGTGATGGAAGATCAACGGGTAAACGAAGAATCCATTGCATAGAAGAGTAGAATGATAGCCAAGACAAACAAGGTGGCTATGTAGAATAAACGCTTGAAAATGGAGTAGATGAAGTCGGGAACACCAATGCAAATGGCGAATTTTGAGATTGCTCACTGCAATTGCAAAGGGCCAAGAGCATAGTCCCTGCATCTCACTCTTGAAATTTTGGGGATATTTCTTGGTATCGTGGACACTCGCATGAAGGCCAAGACGCCTATACTAGCACCCGTAACTTCGGTGTACTGTATGCAAATTCTTGGCGAGCAAACGGACGAACGAGATGATCGATTGAACCGGCACTCGTAGAGAACAATCACTAGATTGTAAACTTAAGACGGATACGCGCATACTTTGCGGGACAAGTGACATTAAGCACTTTTTCAAGAAGTATATATCACCAATTACTCACTCAACGTTCGAACGATATACTTTCGTCTGTGTTTTCCGAAATCTAGTGACTTTATCTGAGACCCAAAAGAAAAGATGGAGAAATGACGCTTTCAAGTACCAAGAAAAGCCAAGCGTGCAATTTCATCTCATATTCTCAGATATAGATTGAATTGTTCAAGGTTTTGTAGTTTCCATTGCCCCTTTGTGCACGTTGATACTTGATAGCCAATCGTGAATCGTTAATTCAGGGGTTTCTGAAAATTGAAACAAGCTTAACAAGAATCGGAAATTATAACGGAGCATCACAACCGCTTTGGAAATAACCCAATATGGATCGAAACCCCCACGATATCTTTTCCATCAACCGCAAACATCATGATTTTAAAGCTGTACCTCAAGCCTAAACCTATTCTAGAAGCGCAGTCGTCTGTAGATGGATGGAGGATGATGTATCATGGAAGACGGAAAGTGGAAGGTGGAAGGTGAATCACATCATGTGGTTTTTACTAAACATATACGGACAACGGAGCAGTACTTCTTCAGACTGGAAATTCGAGAACAACTCCTCTTGGCATTATTCGGAAGTCTCTATTGAGCTCCCGATTGAGGTACCAAGCCGATCAGATTGGCGATCTATTGCAAGTTATAGATGAACCTGGTTATAAGAATCTAAAAATTTCGAGGTCTAAATACTTGTAAGAGTTTAGGCCTCGGCTTATCGCACACCACTCTATTTCGTGACAAAATCCCTGGAAAAATATCGTTTTCCTATATAAACTAATTATTTTTATAATTTTTTAATAAATAGAAGATATAATTTGAAAATTGGTTATTTAAATAATATTTATAATTAGTTTCTGAAAAAATGAGTGAAATATTTTTAAGAATTTTTTGGATAAAGTTATAAGTATTTAAAGTTGGAAATCTTCAGATTTTTTAACATATAATGCTTTTCCTATACAAAAAAATCGATTTTTTTAAAAATTTCGGGAATTCCAATTTTAAATATCTACAATTTTATTAAAAAAATTATTAAAAATAATTCACTCATTTTTTTCTATAATTTCATTAATTATTTATTATCAGAATAAATTTTATAAATCTAATTTGAAGATTGATTAGAATAATATATAGTTCAAAAGTTGAAGAAATGAGGCTTTTTGGTGTGTTTTCGCTTAGTGTGCGATAAGCCGGGGCTTAAACTCTTATATAAGAATTTCCTATACATAAAAATTCAGTTGTATTATTTAATCTTGTTTTATATATTTAGTTTTGTTTTATATTATGAGTTTTTTTTCCATTAAATTTATTATATGAATTTATGAATTTATTATGTAATAAATCAAAATTCAAGTTATTTTTATTAATTTTATAAAAGTATTATTATAATTAAGATTATAATCTTTTATATAAAGGAATATCTGTTTAAATCAATTTCATTATATAAATTTTTGGAAGGTTGAAAAAAATGTTTGTATAAAAGGGATGCCTGGATGACATGTGTTTGTATAGCCAGGTTCATCTGATCTGTACAGTGATTATCGATATATTAGCGGTAGATGTCGTATAGTGGTCATTTGCCCAAGACCTCATGTCGAAAAGCTTCTTCTCGAATACTATCCATCCATCGCCGTTGCTAAATCTCAAGTTTATCCACCAGCCATCTATCCCATATCTCATAACCAGCTCTGTTCAAGTGAACGTGATCCTCATAATGGTTGTCAAGATCGACTTCCGGTGCTGCTAGCCACTCCATACCAGGCAATCCAGAGACTATGTTTTGTAGATCCTCATTACTTCTATCAACATCCGATAGGTGGACATCTTTCTTATAGAATAATGCCGTAACCACGATTCGTGCTCGGGGGAATGTTCTTCTCAATGCCTCCAAGTGAAGAGCGAATTGGTAAAGTTGAGCTTCGGTCAAGCTTCGACCGGGCTTTTTCAAATCGTTAGAACCGATATTGACAATAACCATTCCCACTTTCTCTTGGGTCTTGGCTTTCCGGAGGAGGCCTAGATATATCCGGTAAAGTACGTTGGGGATTGCATCGCCTCCTACCCCGGCATTGAAAATTCCTGGCTTTGAACCTAGGATGAGATCATGACCAGTTGTTTTGAACCGTTCGAGCATGCTGGATCCAATAAGTACGAGATTAGTAGCTTCCAAGGAGGCATTGTCAAGCTCCGGGAAATGGACATCGAGAGTGGTCTCTTCTGACCGCTTCTTCCATTTACTATTGTCCTTTATTTGATTGTCCAACTCTATATCAGACATCTGCAATAGCAATAACAGAGAATTGGTCTTGGGGGACTTCGTTGTGGTCGCAAAGGACGATGCTGTTGATGATGACATGGTTTAAAGCTTCAAGGGTGAGAGGTTCTTTCCCAATGTAACAACTAATTTTGTTGGTAGATAAGTTCGATGTGTCAATTCAATGTATTGGCAGAAGTCTAATATTTCTAGAAAATTAATTAGATTTATATTATACACAAAACTGGTATTTGCATGCTGCGGCGCGTTGAGACGGAACCCGGAGAATGAGTCATCCGGACTCGAAGTCTTCAATACACTGAATCATGTATACTTTGTAGCTCAAATTAACCAGGACACCTGTCTTACAGTGACCGTGCACAGCTGTTTGTCGAACACGAAAATCACACCAAAAATAGTCATTTTGCTTTATTTATAATAATAAAAAAGAAATAATAAAAATCATTATATTTAAAAAAAAATGAATATTTTTATTATATATTAAAGAATTTAATTATAATATTTATTATGATTTAAAAATATATAAATATTATTATTTATAAGATTAAATTAATATTAAAGAAAAAGTTCTTAATTTTCGTTTATTTTATTAGTAAATTTCAATATTTTAAATATATATTAACTTTTTATATAGATTTTATAATCAATAAATTTTTTAAAAATAAATAATGTTATTTTTATTAAAATATAATTAAGATTAAAGAGATTAATATAAGATTTATTACATAAAAATTATAATCTTATAGAAAAATTTATTAAAAATTTATATGAGTTTTGGTGCGATTTTAGTGTTCGACGAACAGCTGTGCCCTAGTACTATATGCTAAAATGAGGCAGGAAAGCAGATTTCTCGAAATGATAAGCTTGGCTCTTTACCATCTCTCATGTGACATCCAAGGACATGAGTGGCCAAACCCGCTATGTAAGACTCATACTGAAGATGTAATCATTGGTGAAAAGACTACTTGTGATCTCCATGATGAGCTATCGAGGGTGGATGGAACTATGAAGCAAATAGTGAGTGTCTGTTCAATTACCATAGTCACAGTATGCGAGTGGTAATACGCTGTTGGGAAGAGATGGCTTGCCGTTCGTTGACAATTAGCTTAGAGCTTTAAAGGCCAGAAAAGCCAGAAAAGCCAGAAAAGTGTAAGTAAGATTGAAATAAAAGAGATAATATTCAGGATTAGGAGTAAGGGCTAGGATAATGATCCTTACTTACCTAATCTATATTAAGCTAATTTAATATATATGTATGTGATATGTGATTATGTGCTTAAAAGTATAACAAATGTTATTAATAAAATAATACTTTATTTCAAAGCAAAAGCAAAAAACATATTTAATATTTATATTCTATTTTAATTATATATGTAATCACTTTTCAAAAACCCTAATTAATTCTACTAGCATTCTTTTATTTAATACCTATCTATTCCACTCCACTTTTCTTTTTGAAAAACGAATCAAATATTCAATCATTTTTTCTTTTTCTTTTCTGCGTTATACTCTTTTATACAAAATCCATTCAAAAACTAACTCTGGATTTTATAGAATTTCTTATACAAAAGGGCGATAATAGAAATCTTGTGTAAGATTTGGTGCAAATTCGAGATATATAATACTAATAACCAAATATATTCTTATAGACTCAGGTAACTCGATTCAATAAACTAAATATCCAATCCTTTCTAATATTTTAAATAGATTTATAAACTATTACTCGATTTTTGTGTTTCTACTTGTAATATTAGGCATATTATACCCTCGATATAATTTTAAAGAAATATAATTTTTAACCTTAAAGAATATAGATTTATATTATTGGTTGAAATAACACTTTATGAATATAACTACAAATTTGATTATATCGATCGCCTCAATCATTACAAGTTTGTATTTTATATTATTAATAAACTCTACTGGGTATATCTCTATATCTTACTTTATTATTGATTCAAATTTAACTTTTAAAAATAATAATTCTAACAATTCCATAATTGCTTCTGTTACAATATTAAGCAGTTTCTTAATTCTTAATCTATATATAATTATGATAATAATAATACCTATACTTTGAAAAATAGAATTTGATAAAGCTGTAGATAAATATGGTAGAATTGTTAACCATCTCGAAATATTCTTTAGAGTATTAAAATAATATTGAAAAGCAATCTTAATAATTTGGTTAGTTTGTTTATTATTGTTATTTGTTTAAAGATGTTATGCTGTATTAAATAATAATTTAATATTCAATGAATTTATAATTTTTTTTTATATTTTTGATATAAATTTCTTATCTCAATTGGATATTATTGTATGAGGTATTTTTTATAATATTAAAAGTAAATGTTGAATTAGAGAATCTTTCTATTAAACTATTATTTAAATAACTTTTCCTGGAATCAAAATGATTGTTTTGGATAGTTTGTTAGTGATCGATAATGTATAGTTGAATAAATCTGATATTAATTTAAATAAAATCAAAATGAAATCAATCGATATTATATAAAAGATATATAATAGTATTAAAATTGATTATAAAAATCTATAAAATTGATATCTAGGGGTTAATAATACTTTGTATTAATAACAATAATAAAGAAAAAATCGAAGTTTTTTTGAAATATTAAAAATGTAAAAATTAAAAAAAACCCTTTTATAAATTCGATTATAACTAAGATAATCCAATTGATTATGTGTATAACTGAAAATTTCTTCTTTTAAAGTTTTAAATACAACTAATCTTTTCTAAAAATGTATTATATCAGTTTTTGTATATAAAATATTTTTCTTTAAATTGAAAGGTAATTCTGTAGTATTAATTTTTAGTTTATTGTTTTCCTCAATCTATTTAATTAATTTAATATACTACAAATCCAATATATATATTTGCTTGAGTTTCTATAGCCAGATCTCTTCAATTTGTAGTATTGTTATAGGATAAGCTATAGTATTTATTATTTCAATATTATATATGTATTCTATCTAAATCAATTTTTGTTTTTCTATTTTTTTATTGGTAATATGAAGTTGTGATAAAGTATTTAATATAATATTAAGGTATTTAGGTTTGTGTTATATATCGAAACAAAATTGGGAAAAATATTCAAAATTTTGTAAATAATAAAAATTTAATC
Organism: Botryotinia globosa; assembly: GCA_014898425.1. NCBI lineage: Eukaryota > Fungi > Ascomycota > Leotiomycetes > Helotiales > Sclerotiniaceae > Botryotinia > Botryotinia globosa. Next base: position 1,540,890 of record RCSZ01000002.1, read on the forward strand.
GAATTAAAAAGGATATATTTATTGAAATCTAAATTGTAATCTGAATATTTATAGAATGATTTGTGTATACTATTATTGGAAATTTTAATAATTTGATTAAATATTAAATCCTAGAAATTATTTAATATAAATCCACAATTTTTAATTCTATCAATCAATAATTCGATTCAGTGGAAATAATTAATTGTAATAAGAATATAATTGATATAATAGATTTCTGAATAAACAAATCGATTATAAAATAATAGATTATATCATCTATCCCCTCCTTTGATATATTTATATTGATATATAATCTCTTTTTAGAATTGAAATAATATAAAATTAAAGATTTCTTGAAAATAAATTGTAATTTAATAAATGAATTTTTTTTTTCAATTATAATATCCTTGAATTTTAAAATTGTAACCAATCTTTTTCTTTTAGTTTTTATAATAATATTACCTTTATAATTATACAATGAATAATTTAACTGATATTTTTATTGTTATAATATTATTGATAATTTTGTATAATAAACTATATATTATTGTAAATAGTTAATAAATCTAAAATAATATTTTAATTATTTTAAAAATCAAGGGAAGATTAAAGATTAAATAATTGAAAATTTGTTGTCTATAGATATAAGATTAAGAATATTAATCTTTTGATTAAATAAAGTAATTGAAGGATAAATTAGATAATATTTCTTTGGATTTAAAATAATATTTGTTTTTTTGAGTTATAAAAAAATCTATTAAAAATATACTAAATGATTTTTAAATGTATAATTAAAAATAACAATATTATTGATATATACTTATACAAAATTTTTTTTTGATTTTAGAATAATATTGATATATCTTTGAATATAAACTAGAGAATTTTTGAAATCTATTATTACACAAATAAATATTTCTTAATTATAATGAAATAATATGATAAAATATTTCTAATATTTCTTTTTGATATATTATTAATAAAAAAAGTTAGTATAATTGATTATAGAAATAAAAAGATATTTAATTATTATTGTAATAATATCATTTTGTATAAAAATCGGATATATATTAGAAATTGTAATATAATTTAATATGTGGATATTTATAATCACTTTGCTTTTTTTTAATATAATTCCTTTTTTATCAATTATCTTTTTTCTAAATATAAAAAATTGAAAAATTAAATAAAATTAGTTTTGTTGTTTATCTAAAACGATCTTATTTGTAAAGTTTGTTGTAGATTTTGTTTATTAGATTTTAATCTTTTCGATTTGCAAAATAAACTTTTGTTTTTTCTAATTTGAATTTCTTTTTTCAATTTTTACATAAATTTATTTTCATTTTCTTGTTTTTTGTTGTATTTATAAAATTTTTTTGATTCTTTTAAATTATAGAATTTGTTTCAATTAATTTTTTTAATTGTTATTTCTAATCTTTATTTTTATAAATTGTAATTTTATTTGATAAAACAAACTCCTATTTAATAATTTCTAAATTATTAATATTTTTTTGTTTTAAAATATTATTTATATTATTAGCTATTTATAAAACAAAAACTATTATAGCTATAAGTAATCCCTTTATTAAAAAGTATTTTGTAGAAGTAAAAATAATAATTGGTATTTAAATAAAATAATAGATATCGATATTATTAATAGTTATTATTATTTGAGTATCAAAATTAATAATGTTTTCAAATTTCAAATTTCTATAAATCATTATTTTCTTATTTATAGGATTTTCGATTATAATAGAATTGAATATATTAAATATTAAATATATAAAAAATATAAAGTTATTTTATAACAAAGGTTTATATATTATATTATAAATTGATAGAAATAATTCATTATTTTTACTGCTACTAATAATTATAAATACTTATAACTAGAATAGAATAATAATTTTATTTTTGATATAAATTAGGATTTTTCTTTCGATTTTATTTGATTGTATTATAATTTTAGTTTATAAACCTGTATATTAAGATAAAGTTAAAATTTTGTTATTGAGATTAATAATTTATTCTTCTGGTATACTGATATTGTTTTTTATTAAAATCCTTATATCAAGCTGATTTATAATATAGATTTTATAATAAAAATGAATAATAATATTATTTGATATTAAAAAATAGAAATCCAAATTTATAAATTGGTTCATATTATATCTCTAAAAACCGAAACTATAAATATTTATAGTTTTCTTTATAATATGAATTTTTATGATAGAATATATTTCAAATAAAAAGAAATAATCAATTAAACTTATACTATAATTTATATTAAAATAAATTAGATATATTTTATTTTGAGGATTACCCAATAACACTTTGATTTTGGTATATCTTTAATTTCTAAAAGTGTAATCTGATAGGGATTTATTAATTCTAATTATAAAACAAATTATTTGAAGTTTTTATTAAATTAAATGTAAATCTTTAATATCAATTATTATAATAATTCGCTTAAATTGATTAATAAATTATAAGATTTGAAATATTATATTTATTAATAAATTATTAATCTTAAATTGTATAGAATATTTTGTAAATCTATATTTTCTATATTAATTTTTAAGGTAGATATATAATTTGTTTTTTATTTGAAAGACCTTATTGTAATTATAATATCAATATTTGGATTTATTGATTTTAATGGTTTAAAATAATTTTTGATTATTTGATATATATTTAAGATTAGAATTTAAAGGAATAAACTTTGATTTTTGATTTTTTTTGCAAAAATGTAAACCTTGAATATTTTTTTGATATATATTTTTGGATTTTGTATCAATTGATATTTTAATATTCAAAAATTTAGATGGGGTTGGAATAAAGTTTTATATCAAATAAATATATTATACTTTTATCTTTTCATTATTAATATCAGATTTATTATTTAATTTTTTATAATAACTTTTCAATTTTTGATAATATATTTAATTATATATATAATTGTTATGATTTTCTCTTCCTTTGTTTATTTCGATAAATCCCTTTTTTTTATTTTCTTTTATATTGTAAACTTTTGTTTTATTCATTCTATAATTTTATCTAATATTCTGTTTCCAATAAGATTTCCTATTTAATAAAGAAATGTTTTGCTTAATCTTATTTTTTGTTTTATCAACATTATACTTTTTATAAAAATTAAAAGAATCCTTAGAAAATGAAAAAGGGTAAATAAATCTACAATTATTCCAACGTTATAATTTATAAAAAGAAAAACGCTTATTATTATATTAATCGAATAAACAGCTCTCCAGAAAATTGAAGCGATAGATATCAAACTAATCATTTTTTTTATAATCGATTTGCTTTATAAAGATTGATAGATTTGTTTTTAATATAAATGTAGATATATAAATATAAAGTTTTATAATAAAATGATAGTGTATAATAAGTATTTAAATATATTCCGATTCCATTATATTTATATTTCAATTAAATATTATAACATTTTGAATAAACTTTTTAAAATCCTTATATCGATATATATCTCTAATAATATACTTAAGTTTTTCTAATTTCTTTAATATTATATTTAATGATATACAGAAATATATTTTAAGTTCAATATACTAATTTTCAATACTAGTTTTAAATTCTATTTATATTATATTAAATATTTTATTAATATATTATAATTCAATCTTTTTATATAAATATTGGTTAAACTGGGAGATAATAAGGTAAGTAGTAAATAATCTATTGATAATATTTAATATCTTGGTTTTTATATAAGTAATAAAAAAGTATACATTATAAAAAACCGAAGTATTATTTATTATTTCAATAAACACACTTACTTTATTATCTAACTCAAAGTAATTCAAATCTTAAGGATGAAAATATGAGATACTTATTAATATAAAGTTTGGTTGTATAGGAATTTGTATTATTTATAACAATTATTGAAATTGTTTTATTATAAAAATTATAATTAATAATTTTATCTTATTTACCAATATATTATTATTGATATTATATAAAGATAAAATTTGATTATATATTTGTATAAACAATGGTATGTTAGATATTATAGAAAGCTGATTTTACCTTGTAATTTGTAGATTAGGAATGATATCGATAATGCTTTAAATTATTTTAATTATTCGATTGTAATTATTAAATCAGTTGATAGATATATTAAATGTTTTGAAAATATTGATAGATATTATAGGAGTATTGATTAATGAAGATTCTTGAATAATAAAAAGAATAATTTGTTTATTTGTATTCAAATTAAGTAAGATCTAAATAATTATTTCTTGTTATTGTAATAACAATTTATTACAAGTTTTTGATTACTGAATAAAGAATAAATTGATTAGGATTACTCTTTTAATAATTTTCTGAATAAATTGATTGGATTATATTTTTGGTTTGATAATTGAATTGCTAATTATTACTATAAGAGTATAGTTTGGTTATTTTATTTATTATAAAACTAAACTATTCTAGTCAAATACAATAAACCTGAAATTATCTATTATTTGAAAAGAGTGTAAAAAAGATTTGATTATAGAAAATATGATATTATAAGAGAAGATTTGGTATTGTAGATTAATAATCGATTCTATCCGTAAAAAAAAAACCACAGACTTATTATTATATATAAATAAAATTGAAGTAAAAGAGATAATATTCAGGATTAAAAGTAAGGGTTAGGATAATGATCCTTGTTTACCTAATCTACGCTAAGCTAATTTAGTGTATATGCACGTGATACGTGATCATGTGCTTAAAAGTATAACAAAAAGGCTTTTAATGCATTTCTGTGCCGCAAAATATGCTGTATAGGCTGTTATAAAGGATGAGGGTGAAGTTTTCACTGCCATTTAGATGCCGATTCCACGACACAGTAGCCACGTAGGTATTTGTTCTTCCTCAATCATCCACGTAAGGGTTTCTGCTTATCCAAACCATTCACAGTAAAAAACCTTGAGGAGCAGTTAAATACAATACGATCAATCATGCCCCCGCCAAGAAACCCCTCAAAGTCGCTGGCCACCAAATTATCTGTCTCGAGTGAAAGAGCTTCGCCGATACCCGTCATCATTTGGGAATAGGCTTATTACTTCCGCTGCTGCCACAATTCGCACATCTTTAAGATCGCAAGCTTGTATCTCCTGTCCGTGAATGAAACTCTGAAATTTACGTTCATTAGTATGGCTACACAGCGTGTGATATTCTCGCTTGGGCTTGCGTCTGTAAATCCTGGCTCATACACTTTGGCCTTTCACGTCATCAGTAGTACCAGCGATTGATTCAACTGCTCACATCGACACCATTCAGTGGACCTTCTAACGATCCTCGAAACATTCTCGGAATTGGTACCTGTATTGACCAAGATTTATAAGCTTTCTATCGCGATGGTGTGCGTCTAGCTGCTTCTCACGGAACAGATGCCATCCCAGAAGATGAAGCTGTCGGTCAGGCGTTATTTCGAGATCAAGACCGTGTTCTGCCTGAACATCATGTCCAGGATATCGAACAGTCCGAACTGAAGTCCAACAATATAAAGGTTTGGATATCTAAAAGTTACTGGGAATTTGACATTAATACAATGTTTTAATCGAATTCAATATCTCGGATGATTGGAATATTCTAATTGATTTGGGAATTCAATAATCTTCATTGCTGGACTGCAGTCCGAACTATTGGACACCCTGATTATATTATTGGGAATACATTGGATCTTATACTATCTCTACCCAAGGCTGCTGGTGCTTGATCAGCTGTAAACATGAACACGCTTCTGCATATCTTCAATCTTGTAAATACGGAGCAGGTCTGCACCAGCGTCTTGAAACTACTTCGCCCGGGGACAAGATCTCTTCTTACCGGTGCCCAGAATGGAACTACGCAGCCGGGGGAACTCGTGCTTGAGCCTCCGGTGTGCGAGCCAGGAGAATATAAGACGATATACTGGAATAGCGTGGAGAAAGTGATTGAGCTGCTGTGGCAAAGAGTAGCTAAGAGGTTGAGTATCAACATCAAACTACTGCGGAGTATGATGAGGATGAAGATCACGAAAGCAGTGATTCAATTAGCTAGCCATCAGGCACACTAGCAATAATATTCTCAATCCTGAATCTAACGTATAAATTGAAGATGGTCTACACAGTTCAGTTAGACCATTGAAGTAATTTGAAGCGTCTAATTGAAAGTTCACGTCTCTATGAAAATTAGGAGATTTAGTCCCAAGATTCCAAAAACCCTCACCTCAACTGCTTTGATCTAATTAATTATTTTGCGATTGTATCATCAATTCATTAAAAGTTGTATGTATACTGAATTGAAAATTGAATTGAAGATATATATATTCCCAAATATTTCAGGTGTAATCGGATCGGAAAAACACCTAACATGTTATTCATGACTAATCATAAAAGGTTCAGGCTGCAAATATGGCACACCATGGATTACATAAGCATACACGAAATACAACTTTACTACATTTGCTTTCAAGGACATAAACCTCCATCATTCACATTGTTCCCATCCCATACACCATCGATCAGCTACCATAATAAAAGCGCCATCTGTCCATCGCTACTTGTCCATCGCTGTTTCAATTCTCCATTTCTCTCTGTCGCACACCATCTATCGATTACCATAATTAAAGCGTCATCTGTCAATCGCCATCTGTGAATCGCTATTTGTCCATCGTCATTTGTCCATCGCCGTTCGTCCATCGCCATTTCAATTATCCCTTTATCTCTGCCGCACACCATCTATCGAATATCATAATAAAAGCGCCATCTGTCGATGGAGCCAACAAAAATGCTTCTATAATGCGTTGTGTACAAGAATTGTGTCTTATAGCACCCGTTGTTTAGAAAAATCCCGAAGCTATCTGTATAGTGGTGGTGGTTATGTTCTTTAACACCCGTGGCTTAGAAAAACCCCAAAGCTATCTGTATGGTGGTGGTGGTTACGTTCTTTAGCACCTGTTGTTTTGAAAAACCCTGAAGCTGTATAGTGGTGGTGGTTATGTTCTTTAACATCTGTTGCTTGGAAAAACCCCGAAGCTATCTGTATAGTGATGGTGGTTACGTTCTTTAGCACCTGTTGTTTAGAAAAACCCTGAAGCTGTATAGTGGTGGTGGTTATGTTCTTTAACACCTGTTGCTTAGAAAAACCCCAAAACTATCTGTATAGTGGTGGTGGTTATGTTCTTTAGCCCCTGTTGTTTGGAAAACCCCCGAAACTATCTGTATAGTGGTGGTGGTTATGTTCTTTAGCATATACTATTGTGAATAGCTTTAACACAACTCACAGATTAGCTATCATCGGTCAATCATACGTCTCATTGCATTCCAAGAACCACGACTGGTTTAAATCCGGCATGGTTGCAAAAGTTAGTGGTTTTTCAATATAATCGCTGTTTAACTATATCTGTTGCTAATTAAACTACGGAAGTAGGACATCTTGGTTCCGATCAAGGGACTTCAGCTACAAGAACCACCTCTCCTCCGCGAGAGAGTGTTTGTAAAATGGAAGGATTCATTATCAGACGAAACTTTCACGTTAGGCTCTTGCTCGCATCAGAACAAGCAGAATCTCAACTTTCTTATGACAGCAAGCTCTGATTCAGACGGGCATATTCATATCTATTTTTCCCTCAAAGTATCTATCAGGCAATCTTGTACGCGAAAGCAAATGGAGATGCTGTTTGTTGTTCCTCCGGACGCCAACTTGACAGGTTCCTTTACACCTCTTCTGGCATCAGGCATTGATGATTTATCTTTCCTCGACGCTTCTGCCCTTCACCAAGCTGGAATAAGCAAATCAGGACTTGTCATGCGTGTAGAATTCCACCTGACTACGAGCGGTTTTGTCGTTATGAATAAACGGAAGAAGACTCCTGGGAACATCACTCCCAAAGATGGTACCTCAAGCGATTTGATCGAAAGACTCGAATCTCTATCCAAAACGAAGATCTTCAGTGTATACATCAGCCCAAGTACTTATGCGCAGGTGAATTTCAAAAAGCTTCACGCGGATTTAATTACCGCCAAACGCAAAATTAACGTGAAGGAAATGTACGTCCAACAAGGAGCTATGTTAGTGGAATGGAGTATGTTTGGATCTCCAAATCGATATGACACATTGCCTCCACAAGACACATTACCGCCGCCATACACCAAAAGCCCTGCACCATTACTACCGGAAGTGCAGGTGCCTCGGTCGCCACCAGTCATGCTCAAGGATGGATCGCTATCAATTGATACTATCGAAGTGGTAATTGCCGAGACACCGACTCAAACTCCAGTAAGCCCAAATCCCACGCCGGTAATGCATGGCATCTTTTCTAGCGTTGAAGAGTCGTCTGACAGCGAACCGAACTTGAACGATTTTGAAGAGGACTCGAGATACATTACAACAGACTTCGACGTGTGCTCGGATGAAGAATCCCTCGCTAAATTGAATTCTCGAGAACTAAGTCAGCCATCTACGTCCCCATGCGACTTAGCAATCTTGAATGGGCTTCAGGCGAAACTGATTGAGTGGTTGAAAGGAGCAATGAAGCAAAATCCAAATGTATACAAGCACAAAAGTTTAGCTGGAAAGCTATCACTTCTTGGTTATTATATCCGTGCATCTAATGCTGAAGGATTTAATGTTACTAGACTCTGGTGTTCTGCGATATTCTTCTGCGATCCCCTTGATTCCATCGACGCTCCCGAGACTCCCAAGTCATATCACCAGAGTAACAAACATCCTGTCTCACAGATGTTCGACCTGATTGAGTGGGCTAATACGTTTCGCTATGGCGCTGAGTTCAATTCGCCGCTGGTGGACGATTTTGTGAAGCTAGGTAGAGCTGCTCGCTCCTTTATCGCATCTCGGACGCAGCAGAACGAAGAGAATTTTGATAACCAGAAAAGTTTTTGCGTGGCTCGTATATTGACTGCATTTGGCACATCGGATATTGGTGAAAAGAAGCGCAAGGCTGTTTCTGGAAAAGAGCGTAATTTCTTAGAAACTCCTATTAATGAGTTATCTAAGCGAGCCAGAATATTAAATGAAAGATGATTCCAATCAAATTCATGCGTTCACTCATCCCAAAATCGCCGATGTATCTTCAGAAATGAGTGATGGTTTTTGACACTCAAACAAATTATTCTAAATAGAACTAGAAAAGAAAATGCCAAGTACAATAATTATAAGGGTTTAGATCACCAGTCAGTACATGGATTGATGACATAATTTTTACTTTTCAATTTTTTTTACCAAATTCATTTTTCAATTGTTTGATATCAATTTTCAAAATTTGATTATTATATTTCTAATAAATAATTATCACAATTTCTGAAATATACAAATTGAAATATCAGGAAATATTTCCAAATCAATTTTCTTGGTGTCCCGTCAATCCGTACATCCACTTGTGACTAGAAACTGATACAAAACAAACCTTGCTGCTATTGAGAATCACTATGGTTACATCTCTCAATCAAATTCATATTCTCTATAAGATAGGATACCTTGTTAGTATATTAGGCTTGCTCAGGTTCTCGTCATCAGATAATCTGTTCCTAACTTTTGAATCCAATTAATATACTGTGTATTTAAGAAATGAACCTGCTGACTCAACACGCTTATTTTCTTAATGGAGCAACGCAAGCTGACGCAGTTCAAACTGTTGGTCCCGCTGTCGAGATGAAGCAATCGTTCAGATCCACACCTTGCCGTGTTCCGGCTCTCCACCGATAACTTACTAAAATATAACATAACGATTTGCCTCCCATCTCATCAGCGTCTGTAGAAGTTCAGAGTATAATCTTAATTTAAACTAAATGTTGGGCGTCGTGTGACACAAGGACTTAGGGTTAGATAAAAGTACCCTACCGCATTAAAATATCAATCCATTCCACAAACCAACTCTCAGTATGTATCCCTTTGTGTGTCGGCTTATCATCTCTATTGTAACCATGAATTCTATGCACGCAAAAGGGCAAAGAAAAGGTCCGCCAACTCGTCGAGACGTGAAAAAAAAGAATTATATTGATTGATGCTAGAAAGCGCATGATCTAGGGTATCTTCTAATTATAACGATTAATCTAAAAATTCTTGGCGACTTGAAAAAAAAAGTATACTCGATCGCTTGATCATCTAGCCGCATAAAATATAGACCACGGAGATGAACTCTCCTGAACGCTCGGCATCAATATCTTGGCTCCCGCCTGTTCCGCAACCGGATCTTTTTCGCTAAGTATAATATCTGCGGTACTGACCGATTCACCATATGGCCAATCGGTGATTTCAGCGGCAGTTTTGGAGGAAGAGGAGGCACAAAACATCTTGGAGAATAATTTGGATATGGCGTTCTGAGCTGGTGGTAAAATATTATCACAGAGGTTCTCTGCTAGACCAAGAGGGAGAAAAATTCGAGGTTCTCCAGATATTATGATGATATTCGTCGATCGTTTGACTCTGAAAGATTCTCCCGTGAGAATGTCGACTAATATGGTACCATTTTTGAACATGGTAGGTATGGAGATGTTTTTGGATCTGGCCTGGCTACCTAGGTTGGTCAGCACCATGAGCACGGGGCCCTTCTGCGTAGCAGCAACATTGTCTTCAACGTAAAGTTTTGTGGTTAGATGTGTACCAAATCCTGCATCCCAGCCCAGCTTTCTAATCTGGTTCAATCGTGCGATGTATTGGTATAACGGTGTTATTTTATAATCGGATGTCCACATCAGCTCTCGCGAGCCTGGATCACCATCTCCAGAATAAGATTGCTCTTGTCCATAGTAAACAATTGGCACACCATCAGTGAGTAGAGTCCATGCCATAGCATTCTTTACAACAGCTAAATCCGCGTTGGTGTCGCTGGTAAACCGTGGCATATCATGATTCTCCATAAAAGTTGACATTTGCTGCGTGTCGCGGAATTTCGATCGATATGCTGGAGTGAGGAGGTTGGTCAGCTCATACATGCTTCCACCATCTCTATTAAAGGCTCTCTTTAAAGGATAATATGTCCCGTAGTCTAGAAGGCCTCCAACATAAGGTTGATATGAGCTTAAGTAGTCGGGATCACCTGACAATACCTCACCCACCGACCAGACCCCAGCAGCCCTAATAAAATCGGGCCAGAAATTCTTCCTGACGTGTTTGGCGGTATCAAGTCTCAAACCATCAATTTTAAACTTTTGTACAAGTTTTGTGATCCAGGCTTGGAGGGTGAGTACCACGGTAGGATCCTCCGTATTTAGATCGGGTAATGGCACATATCCATCCCCCAACCATCCTTCCTCGCTTTGCTGCTGATTTTCGTAATTTGTGATGAATGACTGTGGATGATAGTACGATGAATCATTAAAAGGTACGTATCTGGAATATTCCACTGTAGGAGGTGAACCCATATGATTGACAACTATATCAACCATCAAAAACATACCCCGAGCGTGCAAGGCATCCGATAGGGCGAGTAAATCATCAGCGGTTCCAAAATGTGGATTTACGGAATAAATATCCTCCTGCCAATAACCGTGATAGGCAACTCCATACTCAGTCAATTCTTCGATGTTCTTCGTGATCTGTATGGAATCGTTAGTAAATGCAATTAGAAGACCGATGAGGCGAAAAAACAAACGGGCGAAATCCAAACTGCATCAAATCCCATTCCTTGGATATAATCAAGTTTAGATATTATTCCCCTCCATGTTCCACCACAATATTCTCTTAACCCAGGCTCCGGGCCTCTATTTGGATTGTTCTCATCTTCTATGGCAAATCTGTCGGTGAGCACTTGGTAGATGGAACGCTTTTTCCAGGCCTCGGCATTGGACATGGTGTAACAATTGATGGTGGAGAAAAGAGCGAGGGAAATGGTTAAAAGGAAAATATTGATATTCATCTTCTTAAGGCAGCTTTTGGGATACATGACTTTTATATATTTTCGAGAAAGGAGAGGAAATACGAGATATATAGACGATCGAATACATTTGTAATTTTATTTCTTTTTTGAGTTCGTATAGAAGGGGATAACCTTGCCAACCAAATATAGATTAAGACATCACGTGAACCTGATTTCCCCTATCCTGAACCTCACTGAACATCATCTCGGAACCTTGCGCTTGGTATGTAATTAAGGAAATCGTAATGCTTAAATACGAGTATTCTATTTTATTTGCCGCGCTTCAGAGAACAGAGAGGAATGATCTTATCCCTCAATTGCACCGTTCTCCAACGGAAATCTCACCTTGCTGTGCCTGGTACTAGTGTACAGTCATTATCAGGTATCGCTTTATCTCAACATCCAAAAACCACAAGTCAATGACAACTCCCAAAAAACCCCATCCGTTACGCCGGTACCCATTCTAGTCTAAAGATGATCACAAGGTATCGCACCATGGTGTAGTATCCTCAACAAAGCTATCTTCACCATCAAGTGATATCTCGTCTCGAGCTTCTAAGAATATTAGTCAGTAACTGATGATATATGTGTGTTCTCATCAGTGATGTGAAAACATACCAAAGTTTGAAGCAGCCTCCTTTACCACTTTGATCCTTTCCCATTCTCTTTTGCCAGCATTGAAAATTTCGGTGCAAAAACCTTTGCAAAAACTGCTGTAAAGACTGTAGACACTTGCAGCACACATCATCTGCCAGCTTGGTTTAAAATACCGATAAAACATCACAAAGGTTGTCGATTCAATTGCTTCTATCGTAGGACTTGATTTGGAGCGAGGTTTCGTCAGGCCTATATATTCGTAGGCACGATCCGCGCTGTAGCGAGCTGAAATTCCGCATGCCGCACTGGTAGCCACAAATCCTGCCAAGGGAATCATTTTCTTAAATGCTACAACTGTCGACATGATTGATGTTATGATTGTCTAAAGGAAATTTGAGAGGTTTGATAATATGTTTCAATGGTTGGGGAAAAAAGCTGTGTAAAGAAAGATATGAGAAGGAAGTCTGCAAGAATTTTTCTCTTGAATATATAGGAATTTCTAAGGGTTTCCAGGAATTCTAAAAATGCTAGTCGTTTGGCTGTCAGTGACTAGTCTTGTGTACTTCACCTTGGTTCAAATTTTAATACAGAGACAGACCATTTCCCGCGCTTAATTTTTTATGGACACCTTTTCCAATGTCTTGGAATTTCTCGAGTCCTTGCTCTTTACAAATCTCCAGCTTCAGGGTCCCCCTTTTTTCCTCCAATCTCAATTCTGCTAGATAGTAGGTAATCTCTAGGAATCACAATCTCGTAGTTTGAAGAAATTCCCGAGTCCGCGGGGTATAGAACTAACGATTCGTTGACTACCGAACCACCTAAGCAAGATATGATTCATACTCACTAGTGTGGTGGCCCAAATCATGACATACTTCGAGAGCCCCAGAACTAGCCCAGAGCTTCGTAAATTTGAGTTATATATTACTGTATTTTGAATTTGGTCTAGAAACGATCATCAAACTACAGAAAGTTCATTCTCAACTACTCATTTTTTTTCATCATACCAAGCCCATAACACCACAACACCACAAGCCGTGAAAAGCTTTACCAAAAGACTAGTATCATCATAGCACTTATACTAGTTGCACTCAATTCTGCAAAGTGTCGTTAGTGTAATATACACGTGAAACTCAGATGGAAGCCTTTTCATCAAGGATGATTCTGTCGCAACAACTTCGAGATTGATAGCAACTGCGCCGCATGTCATATCGAAGTCTGAAACACAACGAGTATCATTTTAAGAATTGCTCGAAAGTAGGGGCTAGAATCGTTTGGAGATCGAAGTGTGGTGTCGAGAGTCGAAGACCTTACTGCTAATTGCTTTAAAAAAAGGTGCAATTCTCGAGAGTCAATGGATTACACCATTCAAGCTGCTGCTGTCATGTTCTGTGTAGGTATTGCGTTCCTGCAAGTATCATTCCGGCCGAGGTTGCCCTGATGTGCAGCTCGAGGGGATTTCCTCATAGCTATTCCGTTGCATTACTCAAGTCTAGCATACACTAGCTTTTGGATATCGACTTTCGGGTTCTGCGGCTGGCGTCTCATGGTCAACTTCCTGAATTTTGTGTCCTTGCATGGTCGCTGATTTTGGTATTGTTTTTCGTGGTATGTATTCGAAGGTACCTGAGAATCTATATGTCGGAGGCAGTGTTACGAGCTTCGCAACTTTGTCTATCCGCGGCGTTCGGTGATGGCTTGTATGGTATAGCGTCGTGAGGGTGCTTGGTCAAAATATCCACATCGAGTAATTCTATCTGTGAGCCCAGCGATGGCCGACTGCTGTTTACCACATAATTTGCCCCCTCTCTTCCATTTCCCAATCCCAATAATTCATAGGACACCCGTCACCATTATCATCGAAACCTGTCTTAATTTGGTCTTCTTGATCATCGCTGCCATTCCACCCGTCTCTTTAAAGCATCATCTTAGAGCTTACCAGCTCCTCCGGAGTCTAGTTCCCTCAGAAATCAGAGCTCTTCTGAGATTGAAGCCGAGTCCCACCAGCTCACACTACGCTGTCCATTGTCCAATATTTGGAAAAGAAGCCATAATTATTGCCAAAGACAACATAGAATCCACTGCCACCCGTCTCACAAAACAAGATAAACTGCGCTTTGGCCCTTTTTTCCCTACCGTTTTTCTCTCACTTCCTCCCGAAGTCATCATGAGTCGAACTCTTATCCTTTTCAGCACAAGCTCCAAAAACAAATGCTTATCCCAAGCACTTGTGATTGGGCTGAATTGCAATCATTCCCTCATCCTTTTTTCACAAACACGGAAACACCACAAACAATGGAAATGCAGACCATAACGTATTGACGTTGTCCTCCTGCATATGAGCCTCGTTCCTCCTGAGAACCCCGGGGATCTACTTCTCCTTCCCTCAATCTTTCATTAGAACAAACATTGCGAAGCATCTGCTTTATTTTCTTGTACATAGATCACATGAGCCACCGACACTACAAACACCACCAACAACATAACGATCATACAGATCATAAACACCACAGATAATAAACGAAAGTCCCATCATCCTTGTGTAAAAACCCAAATAGAACTGCCATCTTCCTTCATGTGCAAGATAATAAAAATGCCACAGACTATAGATAAAACTTCAATCTACCTTACACAGACACCATGAATATGATGATTTCAATAAATGGTAAACTTAATACAAGGGGTTCGGTCGAGTGCGTGTTCAATCCGCTTGAGATCTTCCATACCCTCGTCCAGGGTAGGAAAGTGAGGTGTTGCTGGTGCTAGTGGCGAAACAGCAGAAGGAGCGTGAGCAGGGAGGGAGTCGGAGCAATGGGCGCTGGTGCTGGCGATACGCCGAAGATAGATTCAATATGAAAGTTGAGATTTGATCAAGATAGAGAGAGATGATATCCAGCGCCAGGCAGAGCCAAGGGAATTAGTTATTCCATGAAATGAGAGAAAGAGAAGATATTCCATTACCAAACAGATTTAATATTAGAGTTGATCATTGATCGACGTAAAGATAGAGAAAAGATATTCGAAATCGGTTAGATTTCACGTAAGGACTGGGGTTCTCAGGAGAGAAAGCGAAAAAGAAGAATGTTCATTGCCAAACAGACTGAATGTGGGAATCGTCAATTTGACAGGAGGAGAGATGGAGAGAGATCCAGACTGGAGTTGACTTGAGATTCCGGGGGGTTGAGAGAGAGAGGATATTTCACTGCTAGATATACTTGATCGAAAGATTGGTATTGTAGTTGAGAGAAGAGGAAGAGAGCAAGAGAGGTGAACTCTGTAAAGGGGTTGACATGTGACTTGGGAGATCCGAGGAAGTGAGAGAGAGAAGAATTTCATTTATCATTTAGACTTGACATGAGAATTGGAGGGTTTGAGACGCACACATACACACACAGAGAGAGAGAGAGAATCCCCGCAGTTCATGAATCAGGAATCTCAAGGGACATAAAGAAAGGATCTTAGCAGCTTTTTGTTTTTGGTGTCGAAAGCCTTGACGTGTAAATCGGGTCTCCTGCTCCCACCTCCCCCAACATACGGAATGTTGTGAATATTCTGCGTCGCTTTAATATTTTATACAATCAGGGATATTCGGGTCGTTTTAATGTTCCGCACAATTAAGGACATTCAGGTCGTTTCATTGTCTCGGAATATCTAAAGCACCCAAAGAATCAGAATGTCCTAATCCAAGTTATTGTTTCAATTAAAATTGAGGCAGTATCCCTTACCATCCTATCAATAAGGTTGCCATAGAATTCATTATCTCCATTTTCGGTATTAAAACTAAGATCCTAACTACTCCGCTTCGCCAGTAACAATCATCAGCCTAGACTATCCCCGACTCATTTTTATCCTCTCCTTCCAAATGGCACTCTTGGGAAATCTAATGGTAACTTCAACTTCGCTGTCCTCCTTTGTGCTGCAGTTGCCTTGTCCAAATCCAATGCCTTCCTCCTCGCCTCTGGAAGTCCTACAACCCTTGCACCAATCTCCTTGAAATATTGAGTCATCTCCTTTGTCTCCAACTTCAAATCCAGTTGAAGATCATACAGATCAACTTCATAGTTATCAACTAGACATGCTAATGCACATGCGTGGGTGATGAGGAGATCAGACTTGAATTTCGACATGACTCCAGCGTCCGAGTATTTGCGTCGTACATCTTCAATGATAGCTTGCGGTATATTGTCACCTAACTTCGTTTTCATTTCGTCGCGCTTGGGTAGCATTCTTCCACCTCGCATTGGTCGAGAAGCCATGTGTAAATCTAACAAGAGAAGGAGGTATCGTAAGACTCTGAGCTTATTAACGCCTGCGGTAGCTGCGGAGACGATTCTGGCCGACACATATCTTGAGTTGGTCGTAATGTTCTTCTTTGCTTTGACGGATTGTTCCCATTCCAAGACCGGTACAGATTTGAAAATATCACTTCCAATGAGGCTGTCCACCGTATACACATCCTTGATATCTTTCGCGGTAAGATCAGCTTTTGGTCGTGGTTTGGCTGCGTCCGCTTGTTCCTCGAGGTCTTTTCTAGATGCCATGCCAGATGTAGCTTCTGCCATAGATGCAAGAATGGCAGATTTCGCAGCATCCAACTTCGCTGGCTTGGCACCATCCGCGAGTAATCTTGAGCCTCTGTTCGCTGAGATGGCATTCTCGGTAACGGAAGCAATGGCTTTCTTCGCTTTCTTAGTACCGAAAGTCTCTCCAAGGTCATTGCGAAGCTCTCGGATAGTCTGCGAGTAGTGTTAGTATCGGCTCTGAGATTCCTTTGCAATAGACTTACATGTTTGGCAAATTCAGCCTCCGTAGCTTGATGTGCTCTAACGCACCCACGAACCACCATCTTTCGCGCTTCCATAACCTCTAATTTTCCGGTCTTTGGATCGTACACACCGACATAATGCTTCAATAATGCATCAGACCCACCCGCTTCTTCCTCTCGCGCAGTATAATCAAGCTTCGGATGTTCTGAGGAATGGAGGAGGACTTCTGTTGTAGCAATTGCTTCGCTTCGTCCTGGTCGTTGAGGGGCATTCTTGCGAGGCTTTGTGAATGGTTGAAGAGATATAGATGCGGGCATAGCAAGTCCAGGAGTGGATGCTATAAAGAGTCAACCTTTTGTAACCTTGAAACCTCATTTTGGGACTTTGATAATCTCCCGGTCTTAACTCAGAAACATACCAATTACAGGAGCCCATTCATCACCATCCTTCAGGGAAATCTGAACATTTCTGTCTTCTTCGATTGCCACTTTTTTGCTGGGTCTCGAAGAACCGTCAGCGTTCTTCTTGCGCTTTTTGCTTTTCTCAATGTTATCCGCCATTTTGTGATCAAAGTGAAGCCTAGGCAAATTGTATGAAGGCGCCGGGTATACAAGCTTCTGTGTTGTCGCAAAGCAAATAAATTTTTGGAAGGGTCGGCAATTGGAAACTTTTTCCCCGACATTTTGCTAAAACAGACAAGGCTGAGATATTGGTGGCTTGACCAATGAGCGGGGTTGTGTTGAGCTGGTCATATGCAGCTTTCAAGCGTATCCATCTAGGTAATTTATTATATATGAGGCGTGCAATGATTTTGGTCAATTGTCAATTTATCTATCCATATGATCTATATATACCTACCTATCTAGGTAGGTACCTATGCTGTCATCGAAAGAGGTAGCTGCTGTAGCTGCAAGTACACGAGTAGATTTGAAGATAATTTGAGAAGCTGGAGTCCATCGTTCATTTTACATTCCGTAGCATCGAGAGCAAAGCGGGGGGAAGATGAGTTTGGAGTTTGGTCATAACCAACTCTCTACTTCGTTTGGATTATATCTGGGGAAGGCTTTGATAATACATGCGGGGAAGCTTGAAGCTTGGATGTCACAACAACCGCTTCGAAGTACAATAGCGACCATTTCAAAAAAGAGTAAAATCATAGTTATCATATTCACTTTCAAGACATTTCACGTTGTGCAAAGATGACATGAGTGAAGAAGAACTTCTTTTTTTCTTATTCATTCCTATCGGGTTGGTAGTCATAAGGACATTTAGCATCAGAGGCAGCTTCTTTCCCTTGACGTATTAGTTCATAAACCCTCAATGAACAAATCGACATTGCGTTGTTGACCGATCCAGCTTCCTTCCGAAACTTCCCACCACAGGCCGACAAGTGCGCGTCATCAAACTGATCTTTCCTTGAACACCCAGCCGCCGTTGCACGAAGCGCGAACTCCGAACTTGTTGGTGAATACTGAAATGCTGAAAAAGGCGAAGGACGTTTGGTGCGAGAGATGGCGCATTCGAAAGAGGTTAAGATATCATGATGTTATGATTCGAGAGGTAAGGGGTATCGAGATCGAGTTGTTTTGAGTTGTTTACTTGCTGTAGGGGGGTTAGCACATGTTCAACAAAGAAAATTATCCCTACGACAAAGATCGCTGAAAAGCAACAGGGAGGTGAAAACTTACGATCGGGCACGAGTCTTGCGGCGCTTACGCTTCAAGCGCCTAGTGCGCTTTTTCCTCCACTTAGCTCTCCTAAAGATGGTTGTCAGTTACAGATACTTGAAGTTGTTGATGTGCAAGTGATGGAAATCGAGCCAAGAGGGGTAAAAATCCATTCTCGAAGAACTGAGGAAGGAGGAATGGGTTGATTGCAATGGTTCAAATGCTTTCAATAAGCATAGGATACACTGCGAATGGCGATCGAGGGTAAAATGGATGGATTTCAACTTACATTTTCAATGTGAGTTGTATGAAGATGGTGAGGAAGAGAAGTTAATTGCGTCGATTGAAGCTCGAAATATGGGTGTTGATACTCGCTTAATTTTCGAGCTAATTTAGCGCGTTCTGACTGATTAGGGCTAGTCACATGACTGCCCACCTGTTCCCAAGATACCCAACATAGATTCCTTTACCTGGTCGGGCCCGACTTGAGGGAAAGTAGAGTAGTGGAGGTAAAGCTTGCCCGGTATTTCATTCAAAGGTTCGCATTCATCCGGACGACAGTATCAATGTTTAATATCAATATAAAGGTTCAAAATTACTATAAATATTCAAAGTCCCCCATTCTCCAACATCAACACAAAGATCCACAACACTTTCGATCCATAATGTCAATGTACACATTCAAGGCACTCTCCATATCTGGCGTCAATATAAATATTCAGAGAATCATATCCCGCAAGTCACAAACCAGCACTCTCAATCTCTCATGTATTATCAAACAATCAAAGGTTCCATGAGCACCATCTCCCTTTATAAGATATTTACTAGCTAGCTCTCCGGTGAGTCTACCACACGCAAAGTGTAGAATCTTCAGTAAGGCCTAGGTGTCGTAAGGTTGGCACCAGTTGTACTGGAAGTCAATCTTGATATAAAAATCACCCCCGATTTTCATTCAACTTCAACCAGACCCATAGAAGGGAGTTCGTTGATGAAGGACGCCCGTTTGTCACGTGATAGTGAAACTAGGAATTGCATGTAGCTGCCTCCCTTCGCTCCTGCCCAAGGAAGACGAGAGAGAGAAGTGAAAAAGAAGCAAGGCGATGCGATACACCAAGAAAATATTCAAGTTACATAATCAAGATGATTTACGATGAATCATACCTAGTTTGGCTATTAACTCACAATTTCATCTTTTACTACTTCCATCCTGTACCGTTGATTTACTTGCGGCCATTTCGCAATAAGTATCAAACTGAAAAATTCACATTCGAAACCTTCTTATTCATCTCCTACGAATCTCTTGATATCAACCGTCTCTCTCTCTCTCTCTCTCTCTCTCTCTCTCTCCCTCTCCCCCAAGGTGGTGTGAATTGCGCATTCTTTGATCATTTGAACCAATATCGATGCTTATTTGACTAGACCGGCATCATCCAGTTTCAAGCTTCTCTGAATAGGTATACGTTAACACTCCATTTTCTCTCTTTCTGACTTTCCCATATTTTCACATTTTCCACAATTTGTCTCGAGTCCAGCATCCAAGATCTTAAAACCACAATGGGAGCACCGGGTTTGAATTGTGAGCTCACTGGTCTAGACCACCGTGAGAACATTGATCGATTCCTAATGGGAACTCATGAAGGGGATAGCCATGGCATTGGTAACAGCCTTTTCGTTGCATCGCTCAAGTATGAACATGCACAAACTGGTCAAGAATTCAGTCCGTAAGCCTCTTATCTCATCAACCTTTCGTGATCTAATATAGATTGTGCAGCAATTCCAATTCGTGCCAAAGGCTATCTTCACGTGGGAAGAGAGACGGAATGGTATGTACTTTGTTCAATCAATCTGTAACCTGCTAAGAGTTTAGTGATTTTTCCATTGATAGTGTGATTGTTTCGAAGCAACACTTTCGTGTCTACACCATCATATATGATACGGACAAGCTGGATAAGTACCCACCTTCAATCTATTGCGAAGACCTCGAATCCAGGAATGGTACCTATGTGAACAATGTATTGATCGGTATAGTCGGCAATGAAAGAATTGGACGTCTTCTTGTTGACGGTGATTTGATTGAGATCCGACCCGATTGGAAGTTTCGATTTCACCAACCAAGATCAAGAACAACATCGCATATGCCATTGCCTGATATCGAAATCAAGGTACTCATGTCATATTCTTCTCTTGGTATATCTTTCATGTTTGACTAATATATTCGTAGTATTTCAAAGATCGATACACCATTTCCAACCATGTTCTTGGCAGCGGTATTGCTGGAGAGGTTTTTCTTGCCAATAATGTTGGCAACTCGAAACAGGTAGCATGCAAAGTAATCAAAATAAGTCCCTCAAGACGTGCGCATTCCATCTCCCATGATTCTACAGGATTAAGTCAGCAATACGATACCGATTTGGCGAGGAAATCACACCTACGAGAAGTTGAGATACTGTCTAAACTTAATCATGTAAGTTGTGAAAAGCTCACTCATTCAGTCGTCTATGTTTTCAGATGGCCGAGATTGACAAATCATAGCCAAATATTATCCGTATTGAGAGGGCCTTCCTTTCCAACAACAGGTTGTATATGTTTACAGAGCTTGCTGCGGCAGGAGATCTATATACATACTTCGATTCTTGTGACAACAGGCTTGAAGATGCCCCTGCTCGCCTCATTACGCGACAAATCGCTCTGGCTCTAGAATATCTTCACTCGAAAGGAATTGCACATAGAGATGTTAAAATGGAAAATATTCTCATTACAAACACCGATATCGGCTCTCGAGTCATTCTCACAGACTTTGGCCTTGCCAATTATACAGACAAAGCAACCGGCAGGCTCTTCTCTTCAGTAGGAACAGAGGGTTACGTTGCACCGTAAGTATATCTTCAAAAATGACAGTTAACAAATATTTGTACTGATTGATAATAGCGAAATCATTGGTTCTGACGTAAGCCGTGGCTATACGACAGCTGCAGACATGTGGTCATTTGGAATATTAACATGGAGTTTGCTCACTGGTGAAAGTTCGATTCCCCGAGGCAGATTGTCCCAGCTGGAAGAAATTCAAGCTGCCAAAAACTTTCTTTCGTCCGATGAAGAAGAGGTAGCAAACAAGTGGTCCTATCTTCATCGGAGAGCTCGATCATTTCTGCGCCGCCTTTTGGCTAGTGATGCAAGTCAACGTATGACTGCTGTTCAAGCAGTAAATCATCCATGGTACAAGAAACCTCCCGTTTCCGACGCGATAGAGCAGGCATATGAGCGAGTTACAAGGTTCTGGAAACCACGAGATGACGATGATATTCTTGAATACCTGCCTGGATATAGCGTGCCTACAACAGAGGTTACAAGTCCAGGTCGTCGAAAGCGCTTGCCTGATACTTCTTTGTCGCCCTACTTCAACCTTGACCGTCATCTACAATCAAGATCTCCACATATGGCGAAACGCAGACGTATACTTGACGATCTTAAAGAAACTGGAGGAGCCTTCGTGGATTCAGAATCACATCATAATGAACCTAGAGATAAACCCAAGAGAAAGAATCACATCCAAGTGAAATCGGTTACTGGGATTGATTTGTTTAGAAGCTCCACATTTTCAATCAATAGTCAAACAGGAAACATTAACAGGCTCGACTATGAGACATCATCTTCTAATGATAATCCGAATAGATTAAGAGCGATCAAGAAAGTGATGCAAGATTCTCAGAGTCATCTTGTATCCTCTAACAGTGCTAGTGATGCTCATTCAAACGCCTCGAATGATGTAAGAGTCAGGAAAGAGACAAATCCGGCCAATCAAGGAATCCACGATATTGCCTCACAGCGTGTATCAAAATTTTGTTCGGCTAAGGCTTTCAAGGAAGAGATTAACAGTGTCAGAAAAGAGAGATTTCTGGAAGCTTGATAATCGTTTGATCTTGGGTGGAGATTAGGTAGCTTAGGGGACCTGGGAGGCATTCACCCTAAATGCATGGCAGACGCAGCTCGGAACGGAAAGAAAGGATTTGCTACTATGAGCACTCCGTATGCTTCTCTCTACACATAATAACCCGGCCATTAGCTAGAATTTTTGCCCTTGATTTATTAATGTACTGTGTATATATTGCTGGCGGCTTTGCGTTGGCGTCAGGCTGATCAATGAGCGGGTGCCAGCATCTCTAAATCGAGACACCATATTGCTATTATTCTTTCACCAAAGATTTAGAAATGAAGAATCTACAACAATCAATTTACAATATCGTCGGCTTCGGCAAGTTTAGGCGAATGCACAGTGTATGTACCGACTGCCGATCTACCGGTGAGGTTGGCAAATAAGTACCTGGTGTACCGAGAAACTAAGACGTCATAGATTGAAGTTATAAAAACAGTAACTTGGTACGGTGGAAGGAAACTAAATTGTTCATTATAGAAGAACAATCTTTGGCTGTACAATCATTTGGGATCCCTCTTTCACGTTCAATTGTTGCTCACTATATCAGTAATTATTACATGCTTTTACAATGAGTGGCCATGGAAACGTATCGACACCACCAATCGTATCTTTACTATCTGGTGGAATTGCTGGAGGAGTAGAAGGAGCTCTTACATACCCAATGGAGTTTGCTAAAACACGAGTTCAACTACATTCTGGACCATCTAAATTACCACGGAATCCATTTCAGATTGTTCTACAAGTATACAAACAAGAAAGTATCAGAGCTTTGTACAAGGGATGTGGCGCATTAGTATTTGGATCTATTGCAAAAGATGCCGTACGATTTACTTCGTATGACAGCATCAAAAACGTCTTTCGAGATCCGGAGACTGGTGTTCTATCTCCGGGTCGCAATATGTTAGCAGGTATGGCAGCGGGGGTTGCAGCCAGCATCTTTGCAGTCACACCTACTGAACGGATCAAAACGGCGCTGATCGATGATGCCAGGACCACGAGGCAATATAATTCCACAATGCATTGCATACGTACCATTCTCAAAGAAGATGGATTCGTAGGTTTGTATAGAGGTTTCATTGGTACAACTCTCAAACAAGCTTCTGCAACCTCTTTCAGGATGGGTTCGTACAACATTATCAAGGATTTCCAGGTCGTACGAGATATTCCACAGAATACTGTCGTGACCTTCGCGAATGGGGCAGCGGCAGGCGTAATCACAACTTTGGCAACACAACCTTTTGATACTGTCAAAACGAGGAGTCAATCTTCGAAAGTGACTACAACGACTCAAGCTGTAATGGGTATCATCAAAGATGGTGGCGTGAAAGCCTTTTGGAGGGGAACAGTCATGAGATTATCACGGACTGTGTTTAGTGGTGGTGTTTTGTTCACAACCGCGGAAGCTATGACAAAGATTTTGAATCCTATATTTGCACCACAGCGTGCTTATGAGTCTCTCTCTTGATTAGTTCTCTTGTTGTTGATGTTTGTTGCTGAAGTGGATATCAACGGCACAAAACTCTGTTCAACCTCACACGAAAATACCTGTCATGATACACGGATCCCGTCATTCACTCGTGCTACCACCATGTAGTTTGCACTCGTTATCCAAGTGCAGACATACGAGATCGTACCCCTGTTACAGCCGGAAGAATGTGATGCGTCAAGAGTAATCGATTTCAGCCGTGCCAGCGAATAAGGGTATTTTCTTCCGGGTATAAGGTTGAAGAGATATTAGGGTCCTTGGCTTCAATCTCAAGCAACGATCGATACGGAACTCATCTAATAACGAGGCCGTGAAGCCTACTATGCTCGACCTAGTCACTACCATATTCCTCGGCGCCTTGATTATTCTTGGAAATGAACTTTGTCAGCAAATCTACCAGCTCAATTTGAACCCATTTCGTCTCCACGGTATCGAACATTCAGAAGCAATCATTACTGGCGATTCAGATTAGCACGAATTTTGCCTCTGAATCCGATTGACGATGTATTCTGGCACGACTCAACTGCATTTTACGTTTTAGAATTGGTCCTGGTATTGGCTGCTTTGGCTTTGCTGGCTGCTTTCAAAGACTGCATCAAGGAAATGGTGATTCTTTTCGAAAGCGACCAGGTACTTGCTCCAGTCATTACCTGCAAGGCGTTAACAAACTTCTTATAGACAGAGACATAGCCGGAGACGAAAGTTTAGTTAGATATGAGGGTGTTGGGTTTGGGAAACTAGATGTTTAACGATGAGTGTTTACTGCAAGGTGTTTAGCCAAGATGGATGTCTTGATCGGATTGCTTTGCGTTCGAATATGGACGATGGTGAGCTAGATGGGGTTGTTATGGGGTAAAGCGCATGGCTATAGAGTGTATAGGGAATAGAAATTATGCGGACAATGCTGTATTTGAATCGCATGGAAGCTCGCATCGTCTCGTTACTCCTTTTTCATTGTGATCCTGTTGAATTTAGATATCCGGAGTTACCTAGCTAGGTAGGTAGGTGTAGATATCTCCATAGCCGAGATTCAGCAAAGGGGCAGACTATATGTGCACGGAATAGTGAATATAGGAGGGGTAACAGTGAATTTAGAAGAGGGGTAAATGTTCAAGGCTAGTGAATAAGAAAAGAGGGGTAGGCGATACAGAAAAGTGAATTGGGGAGGGGTAATTAAGCTTAGTGAATAAAGAAGAGGGGGTGAAAACTGAAGATTAGTGAATATAGAAAGCGGGGTATATAAAATAGTGAATCGAGGAGTGGTAGATCAATAACTTAGTGAATGAAGGAGGGCTACCTATATACATACCAAAAAGTGAACTCAAAGAAGAACATACAAGAAGAAGATACAAGAAGAAGCAGCGAATTAGAAACTAGAGATAATAGAAGAAGAATAGAATAGAATAGTGAATCAAAAATTACCAGAGGTAGCTGGGTACCTCATTTATATACCAACTTCTCTCCACCCATCTACATATAGATTTCCATCTGGTTACTGGGTCGGCCTCTGGCCCTTCTCGCACGACCTGCTTGGAAAGCTTACTTCTATATTTATACCTAGGTACCTACTTACTGTGCCACGGTCTGGATTTCGGCCCGTGGAGTCTAACTGACCGGCTGGCCTCTTGAAAACTCGGATAGGTCGGTGGGTTTATGCAGATGGATCTGATTACCTAGGTAGTTGGGGGTATTGTTTGGAATTGTGGAATTGGAATTGTATGAACGGAGGTGAATGACTTCAATTCAATGGCCACTACATTGAGCTTTAAGCGAATGCGAAAGAGACTAGCTCTTTCAGTAGTGCCTATATAGCCCGCTCTTTAG
The DNA here is from genome assembly GCA_014898425.1 of Botryotinia globosa. Taxonomy (NCBI): domain Eukaryota; kingdom Fungi; phylum Ascomycota; class Leotiomycetes; order Helotiales; family Sclerotiniaceae; genus Botryotinia; species Botryotinia globosa. Next base: position 1,567,024 of record RCSZ01000002.1, read on the forward strand.
ACAGAATACAATATAGACATTTAGGACCTACGAATACGTGGGTGCTACATCTTCCGTATTCTTCTCAAACCAACAGGAATGGAGGAGGAATTTTATGTTGTGAATGGTGAAGTATACAGAATTATAGGAGCAGAGGGAAAACTATGACGAGAAGTTTCGAATGTAAAATCATCTGTATACAATGAACCCATAATATTTCTTGTTCAATGTTGGCGTTTGCATTCACTCTACATGCCTATATTCACAGGGGTACTTATCAGGAAATTCGCTCAAATACAAAACAGCTAAGAGACTTGGGAGAGAGGAACTACCATCCTATTCTCATCGTAATTCATAGTATATGACTTGTCAAGCTATCGAATAGTCCTATGCATATCGAACATAAAGTAGCAAAAGCAGGCTAAATTCTCTCAAAGCACAAGACCAACTGCACCAAGACCAAAGGTATTGTGAACACCGAATGTAAACTAACCCTCAAAGCTCGCCATTCATACCCAGGCGACAATCACTTAATCGTAACCTAGAATCTGAGATATACTATACAGCAAGTAGAGATTACCAAAAAGCATAGAGAGCGACTGCCTAGAACAATCAATGAATCTAATACCGAGGTCCCTCCGGTTGCGGGTCGTTTATGTGGTCTCTGTAGTCCATGAGGCTTCCCTTGTCCTCCTCGTAAACGGTAGTTAGACCGATGGTAAAGTCCAGATCCACCGAATGCAATAAAAGTTAGATAAAAATAGCTGCAATTGTTTTTGGCCTTGAATTGAGTGGATCGCGATCGAGAGGAGGTCAGTGTTGCTGTCGTTGGTGGAGTGGAGATGTTGGTACTCTAGAAGTGTATATAATATACCGATTCTCAAGTCTTAATTTAATGCATATCACATCATCATCACCATCAATAATAACAACAACAACAACATCTTAACAGATCTCTATCATAACCACAGTTCGATACACTCGATCTCATTTCAACACATCATATTCCATTCCATCTCAATCCACACAATCCAATCCCCAACAATGCCCGGAAACAAGACCAGCGCCTCTCGTAGCTCTTCCACAGACAGCAACAAGTATATCTCTACTGCTTATGTGAAAGTTAAAGACCACAATAACAAGCCGGTCGCGAATCCGTCAGTCTTCAAGAGTGGGAAACTCACCCCAACAAAGGAAGGTGATAAAACAGCAAAAAAAGCAACTGGAAGTAATAACAAGCACCTCACCGTAAAAAAGTGAGCATCTCATTGACTTCCATAAAGAAACGCGGCGCAAAACGTTAGTAGGGCATACCAAACCCACACAGAGTTTGCTCCAGCGAATATTCCCGAGATTCAGATACCGAGAAGAAATGTTTCAGCCGAGAACGAGTCAAAAGTCAAGTTTACAAAATTTGCTTATCACCCAGGTGGTGACCTAGTTCGCAGCTCAACATCTTGGGATCCTGAATTATGTAGCGAGTTTTGCGTGGAGGGTGTTTGGCGTTTTGTGCAATTAGAAATTAGAAATTAGAATGTCCCCTGGAGGTTCATAAACAGTGCTGGAAGATGTGTTAGCAAGCGGATACATACCAACGAACATGTCCAAAGGCAAAGATAGATAGAATGCTTATAGATATCCAATTGATTCCACACACACAAACATACCGCGTTCCTTGAATTTCACTCTGCCTTCTAGTCGTGCCAATCAAGCTGAATGTTTTGCTTCATCCATATGAGATCCTAAACCCAGCTTCCAACATTCACTTCCCATCTCCCAACAATCAACAACAATCGTCTTTCCACGAGATTTTCCCGACAACAATTGTAACCATGATCCCCACCAGACCTGGCACGACATGTGCACATTGCAAGCGCCGGTTCCTAACTTGCCTGCACGACGTGATGAAGGAATAGTGGGCGCGGCTAATAGCCGATTCGAATCCAACACTTATTAAAGTGCCACTCAAACTCATCCGCTTTTCACAATGAGACGAGCGGCTAAATCTGAAACCAGTGAAGGGTATACCTAGGTAATGAAAAGTACTATGAATTGCTAGATTATCTAGGTACTCTTGTAAATAAAAGAGAATAGGCCCTGTAGAAAAAAGTATCAATATATTCATTCATCCATACAATTCGATACTTATTACAAGTTCAATTAGACGTCGGGTCAATGTTTCAATAATAACTTAAGTCTGCATTATTTATATCCCACCCAGGCTTCTGTCCGATATGTATAACCAAACTCTCTATCGTCCGAAGTCTAAAACTCGCACTACTCGCATCTCCAACCCATCTAATAATTAATTAAAGAACATAACCACCACTGCTAACCACATCCCAACTTCTCAGCCCTCTACCTTCCTCCAACTCTACACACCACCAAAGTACCTCCCTCGCTTTGTCCTTCTGTCCTCCTAGTTCATATGCTCTGGCTAATGAATACCAAGCTTCTGAAAAGTTCCAACCTGAACCTAGCTTTGTTAGACCAGACAAAAGCCCATATGCACGATCCCGAGCTGCAAGTCTATCGAGTTTATCGGCTTTGTTCGTTTTTGAAGCAGCGAGGATGTCTCGGTTCGGAGGAGTAGGAAGGGGAAGGCCAAGGGGTCCGCTCGTGGGAAGAGGAAGCGTTGGTTGATGTGGTTGGGATTGCGCCAGAGTATTAAGGGTAGAGGCCGAGGGAGTACTGGCAGATAACGTGGGAAGAACTAAAGCTGGCATGGTGGGAAGAGGCAGAAGATCTTCTGTGTATAAATCTAGTAGGATATCGGAAAGCCCAACGATTGCGGCAGCGTGGTCAGCAAAGTGAGTTAAAGCAGTCTCGAAATTTTCAAGTGCCGTATATGGGGAAGATTGATCTACAGAGAGATAGCCACGCTTGAAATTTTTTTAGCAAGATTCTATGCATTCCTCGGGCATACATACCTCCGAGAAAACGTCGCCCCATAGCTCAGACACGCTCTTTCCACCTCCCCAACCAGAATGATCAAATGACGCGAGGCCTGTTGGGTCGTTGATAATATCCATTTCTAAGCTGTGCACTAACTTATGGGCCTCTTCGATTGCACCTTTGGAGTCTTCATACATGGTTGCTCGCCGATAAAAGCCGGCAATTAATAACCATACTTTGACTAATGTTGATATTCTCCGCCGCCTCTCGGAATCTTTCGAGAACCGCGTTGTGGGGCTGGGTGATGATGCGTATGGGGTAATTGGAAGACGACTATCTTGAACGATATGATTTGAGTCCACTGCTTTGAGAACTGGTTCCTTGTGTTCCATCTGCTGTGAGGTTGGTGGTAGTGGTTTTGAGCCTTGTTCCGAATGATCCTCTCGATTCTGTGGATCCACCTCCCTCGCAGTGCCATCGATCCTTCCTACACTCACGCTTCTGTTCGGCTCTTGAGAAGGATTTCTGACACTTGATTTTTTGTGCAGCTTTTCATGATGATCTCCAGAGCGTCTGCGGTGATGTCTTCCAGCTGTGCCATTCTCATGAGTGACTTGAATAGTTGGTGCTCTATTGATCGTGGCATGTGTGGTGTCTGGCCGTTGAGAGATTGTGCTTTGTTCCATCGAAGTTACCATATCCTTTCGCATTGACCTATTCAGAGTTCGTCCAAATATACTTCCTTTCATGGTTCTAATGGTTCCTGCGGAGCTTTTGGGGGGCACCAACGTAACATTTTGAACTACCGTAGTGGCAGTTTCTTTGGAAGGGTCACCGAAAAGTCTTGTATATAAAGTTAAAAGCTCATCACTACAGTTAACTGCAACCTCAGAGCCCTCAAGGACTTCTATAAGAGACAATTGTGTCATCTTTACCTCCAAAAGATTTGCTTTTTCAAAATCATCCATTTCATCTACTAAGCCTCGATTCTGTTGCGTAATGTTTTCGTTGGAATTCAGGTGCTCGCTTCTGAATGAACCTTCAAGTTCAGATTCTCCATATAGATTTTTTGAATCCCCGAATTGGTCAAAGACACCTTCACAAGATCTTACTGCTGTCATAAAATCCTGCCTTGCACTCAGCAGTAAAGCCATAAGATGCCACAGCGGTATCAGAGATCTTTCTCTTGAGAATCTGGCTGCAATGGAAGAGCTATGACCATTTTGCAAATGAGAGCGCAGAGGAGCAAGCCCAACTTTCACAACCTCGATCGCTGTCGATAGCTCTCTGCGTTCTGCAAGGATTGTGCCCAATGCAAAAAGGGTTTCTACATCTGCGGTGCTCTTATACTCCGGGAGGAGAGCCCGGCGGAAGCATTTTATAGCCTTCAATTGAATGGCTCCTCTCGAAGACGAATCGAAAGTTAAGCGTGCCCATTGAGAATAGCCGATTCCGATCGATCGCCAAGCAACGGCAAATGTGTTTGGTGATATAGAAGTGCTTGGAACAAGCGCGGTGCCATTATCAAGGGATTTCCCGGTCCCATGTGGCTGTTCGACGGGATGGTGTTTAGTTAACCACTCCTCGAAAAATTGGGCAAGGTCTTTAGCCTTCTCTGCCCCTTTTCTTGAGCCATACCGACATAGAGCTCTGATGCACTCGGCAGCCGTTTTCAAAATTGTTTCGTCGTCATCTAGACCGTGTTCCAACTCCCCGGTTTTCTCCACTCGAGCTTTTCCTCTTTTCACAATCTCCAAATAGGTATCGAATGCTTTAAATGCTAAATCAAATTCCGCGACCGCTACATGAACGGTGAATAAATGTCGCAAAATTGGCGTTGAATGGAACGTTTTAGTTGCGGCATTGTACAGAATGTTCAAAACACTTCTACTAATTGCCTCCGCCCCTCCTTCGCCAAGTTCATGTTCTTGCCATGTATTCCCACATAAAACTCTCCAGTTTTGCATCACTAGTTCAACAAATGCTTCGACTTCCTCACTCGGTTCTTCCGCCTTCGGAAACTGTACTTCACCCAGAAGCAATTCCTCGTAGCGAGCTTCCACTTGTTTCAACTCCGCTCGTTGTTGTGGCTTCGATGACGACTCAGAATATGCGGTAGTAAGATCTGTTGTGGGAAATGGCAGGTGTTGCTGGAGTATGTCCGATAATGTGATGTAGTATTCTTTCCATACCTGTCGCCTTGAGGTTTCAGCATGCAGTGCGCGACCCAGTGGTTTCGTTGGGGCCCATTCCCAAAATCTTGCCCATGCACGAAATGCTGATAATGTTTCGGTCTCGAGTGTCGGGGAAGTTTTTGTTTTGATAACATGACTTGAAAGCATGCAAGATCCTGCTAATAATTCTTCGATCCAAGTGTTCAATTCCCTTCGGCCGGCCGATGGTGGTGTAGATGATACGCTCGCCAATATCGGCAGAGCAGACTCAAAGGTTTCCAATGCTTCTGCCAAATGTCCAGTTCTCCGTTGCGAATCCCCTTTGATAAACGAGGCCTTCAGTGCACACACTCTCGTCCATTCGGTCGATTCTTTGTTCGTCCCATCAAATTGAGAAAATTCCGCCTCTATGCTGTCAGGTAAACTCGAAGATGCCAGGGCATGTTCCCCAGTATGCCAATGTATCCAGCCAACACAAACTTGCGCCTGGAAGTCATCTTCAACATGTTGTTGTTCGTTTGATATAGCTTCTAAGAGTGGCGGTATATATCTGGACAGATCTGATGAGGTAGAACCAGCTGTCGATGGCCGCTTGGTAGAGGTCAATGTTTCAAGACAATGTTGTGTAACTGCATGTTCAGTCTCTGCGGTCAACGTGAGGCCTATTGAAACGGGTTAATATCGACGATCAGTGCAAGAAGTCTAAGAATAGAAGATCCATTCTAGTAGTAGCATGTTAACATACATATCCGCGCAGGCGCATGTTTCCTAACCTTCCTAACAAGTTCTGGCACAGCATCCCAATTACCTTCGCAACGAGCCGTGTCCAGGAGCTGAATATAATGGGCCGCTTTGGTTTGTTCACGCTAAAGTATGTAAGCAAATGTATCAAGTGCTGTATCCTATCAACAAGTCTCGACTTACACTCATGGTCGCATGTAATTTTGGTTACTGGATATGCAGTAGGTATATGTATAGGTATGTAAAAAGGAAGGGAGATGGTTAACACGTTGAACCGAATGACAGCATGCTCAAGGAGGTCACAAGAAGAGCAGCCAAGCACAAATGGAATTGTGGAATTGGAAGAAGTTTGGATTTATTGTGAAATTAAGTGATCTAGGGGAATGGTAAAGCGATTGAATGGCTCCTCAATACTTCGTCAGCTTTATTAATTAGCAATAGATTGGGTCTTCAATTTACTGCGTTTTTGGGTCTTGAATAAATCAATCCATGGATACGAACCATTTTCTAAGCTTTGGTCTTCACTCCCCCGTCTTGATCCCAGGGGGGTTTTCCAGAAATCCAGTTCTCACATTTCTTGGCACCCAAAGCCGGAATAATATAAATCCGGGTGCGAGGCTGTAAGGTGTACCGTGTCACGTGAAAAGTGGCTGACGGTATCAGACAAGGCTGAACGGACTAGGGGGCTCCATATTTCTTCTTTAGTTAGTTAAACCAATCAAATTCCTTTGATTTCTCCATGGACCATCCATAGCAGAACTAAACCCCGAATTTACCAATCTCCATATACCTATTGAAATAAGGCTGAGCGTAATAATAATGAGAACAACTCATGATAACCTCCAGCTTGAAAGTATATAAAAGTTCTGAGCGAGTGTAGATAGTACCTAGGTAGCCTGGAGTGGCACCACCTGCGCCATCTGTGGCTGGTGCTCCCTTGTGGCTCAGGTTAGGTTCACCTTTGGGTGGATGGATGCCGGTGGCTTAAAAGTGCCCGGGCAAGTCTAGCTCCGTCTCCGCCAATCAGAGCGGAGTTCTCCCGCATTTTCTTTTGGACTGAACATTTTCATATATGAAACAGTTTTTCCAGTCTCAACCATGATACCATGATATATTACATTGAATTGAATTTCTTTTATATTTTATATTCTCTGTCCCTCGCAACCATTCACTTACCCTGAAGAGATCTTCAATTATTCCCATCCAGACTAATAAGGGTCTCCGGTGAAATATAAAATTCTTTCTTCAGGGTTTTCACAACATCCAAACAGATAAAATTGGGATCCAAAAGTTCAAAAGATGTCGATTCCATCTGAGCTACGCATTCTTTGCTTGCGTTTGACATCTACTCCTCCAAATGACCTTCCAAGTTTCGTACCTTCTCTTGTTCAATATGTTCTTCAATGCCAAATTCCTCTTTCAGCCCCCAGTGTAAACTCTGCAAAGGCGGATGCATCGCAGTCGGCAGTCCTGGTCCACAAATTAAAGACCCAATTGACGACGTTATTGAATGGCAAGAGCGCCCCGGGAAGATTCGCTGCTATCGCCTTGATCAAGGTCGTGGTCGAAGTCGGAGGTTGGGAAATTTTGCGCGACGCGGGATCTTGGGTGCGAGGATTACTCTCAATCCTTGGTGTATGTGTGAAAACTATTCCTACCACTTGTGGGTACCCTCTTCTATGTAAATACTAATTATCATATTAGAAACCAGACTCAAGTGCTGCCAAAGAGCTGAGTATTGTAGCCCTTGCCAAGATTTACTCCATGACCCATCAATACCAAACCCTGGTCAGAGAAATCACTACGCCAACATTACCCACCTTTGTAACGTCTTGCTTGAATTTAATCTCATCTAAGCCATCGATGAACACCTTGGATGTAACTCCATCATCAGTAGAGACAGTTTTCCGCTCATTTGCTATGTTACTGCCTCGTCACACTACCATTTTCCGCCCTTTCGCATCCCAAATACGTGCTGCCTCCAGACCATATTTGGCGTGCACCCTTTGCGATCGGAGTTACGTTCCGTTATCAGTAAAGGAGAGTGCTCGGAAACTAACAGTCGTTCTGCACCAGACAGTCGCGAAGAATGGTGGGGGAGAGGAATGGGGAAAAGCAGTTCGGGATCTTGTGCAAAATATTCATATGACTGCCGACCAGGTTTTTCGAGCTGTCGTGGAGGACTGGGAATCAACTGCTGGATACACTGCTGAAGCTGTAAATGTTAATGAAGAGCTCTCCGGTGGCGCGCGAACCCCTGAGGATTTACCCCGCTGGACTGGTATTGATGCTGGCATCGAAAGGTTAGTAGGCTTACTGGAATTTCTGGATGAATACCTCAGAGAAGCCACTTCTTCGGCTGTCACAATCCCGGTTGGACCAATTTTCGATTTAATCACCAGGATTTTGTCGATTTCTTTGCCTTCACCCACAGACTCGAATTCCGGAAGTGTGAGGTTTCACCCTGCCATTGACCGTGATGAAAAGGATGGATTATGGGCTGGCCTACCAAATGTTTTTGTTTCCGTATTGCATCTTATCAGCACTATGTCGGCCACTTTAGGACAAAGTTTCGTCTCTCTGGCCCAGGGAAGTCTCGACTTGCTGATGTGGTCCTTCTCGTCTGGAAAGAACCATCAAGACTTTCGTGCATCGGCATATTCTTTAGCCTGTAATATTCTGCCGTTGCTCAGTCAAAGCTTAGATAAATCGCGTGTCTCAAAACTTGTACCATTAATGCGAGCATGCTGTAAAGATCTGGAGACAAGTTATTCGGGCATCAGCAACCCTGAAGCCAGTAAGTCTCAACCTAAAGGTTCGTCAAGTCAGAATGCAGATACTTTACTTCGCGGCTCCATATCGACAATTGTCGTTGTTGACCCAGAAGTTGTCGCGGCAGCCAGTTCTCTTTTGCCTGTATTATTGTCCAGCCTTCCCCAGGCGTATCTTGATATATCGATGCGTTCTCAACTCGAGCGAACCGCTATTCTCGGACGGAATAAAGAAGCAATGTTAGCAAGCATACTCAACCCATTTATCGGAAAGAATGGAAAAGCGTTGTCGAGTGTACTCCCACATATTACGAGAGAATTTCCAGATGATGATTGCGTGGAAATTCTTTTACGACCCCGCATGCCGATCATACCTGCTGGACATACTACCGCGGTACTCGATGATCTTCCAGAAAGTCTCGATGCTGAAGATGACATTATGGATAGCACTGATGAGGTCGTTGTCAGCCAGAACGAGGTTGTTGATGCACAGAATCTTCAATCGGCTTCAGAGAACGAATTTCCGACCCCACTGAGAGAAAATGCCGGTGCTGGATTGAATGCCGGTAGCCGAGAAAATATGCCTAGTCAATCCAGTTTTGAACAATCTGCCATGCCTGCGGAGATTCCAGCCGCTAGGTTTACCAACCCTCAACCTCTGGATCAGCGTACAATGAATGCGGATACTGCCATGACCTATGATGATACTGGAGAGTCGGATTCGGATTCGGATGGCAGTGTGCATCTTACAATGCAGTTGGATTCGGATAGCGAATAAATACAATCAAGCTCGTCAATCATGAAATCGGACAATGCAGTGTTGCCAAGTGTTATAAGCGAGAACACTCGAATGTAAAATCCACGACTTTTGAACAATTGCGCGTTTCAGAAGGCAGAGTCAATTGGTACTCCAGGCTGTAATTTCGTAAATAGTTTGATAGAATAATAGCAGTCTTAGGTAGAAAATTACAAACAACCAGCTTTTGAACCATTGCTCATGTTTGTTCAAACAGAATTGTCGCTTAGTTGACTGTCATGTTCTTGTTAGACATTGATATCCTCTATGTTCTGAATATTTTCCTTTTGCAAGTAGATTGCAGAATTTTCCCTTTGCAGTTGTGTATGTGTGTGCATATCAAGATTAGTAAAACGTCGGAAAAGGGCCCACGCCCCCTTGTCGGGAATAAGATCAAGTTATGGGTGCCACATCCCCCACCCCCTGGGATTTGAGTTGTAGCAGACAGATTCATGCTCTGAAATATATGATTATAGTTATTGCTTGTAGAGCATGATTTCAGTAAGGACGGGGGCGGGGAATTGTATAAATCGAATATCAGTAATTTTTTTCAAATCGGTCAACCGAGTCCGTGTTGTTGATGAATTTGATTATGTGTGTATTCTTTATTCGACTGAATCTTCATATTTGTGATCGGTGTGTTACCTGTTATGTTTCTACTTACATTTAGAAGTATATGATTACTGTGTATATGCTTGCTAACATCTCCTGTCTGCTCTCTACTCCTATCGCTCTCTACCTTTACTCTCTACCTTTACTCTCTACCTTTACTCTCTACCTTTACTCTCTACCTCTACTCTATTCTACTCTCTGCCCTTTCATCCCTACCTCTACTATCTTCCTCTACTACTTTCCTCTAGTCACCTCCACTCTTTGACATTCTCCGCCTATCCAACGCAACAGCGAAATCTCATTCTCATGCACCCAATAGGTCAAGTCTCGGAGTCATCTAGTCCAAGCAAAAGATGAATTTTTCCCTCTGCTTCCATCATGACGCCTCGATATTGACAAGTCTCATGATCTTCATCAGCTTTTTTTCAGTAGTTGAACACCTAATTCATGTACCAGCGACACTAGTAATTTAGACTTTTTCCAAGATCAAGCGATTCGGATCCCGGAAGGGTTTCTTAGCCGAGAGATGCAGAGGCATATGAGTGTGTGTTATGGGCTTCAGGGGGTCTTCAGCGACTTATAGACTTGTGGGCTTCCGAGAAGGTGCAGTTGGTGCCTATCGAGATGTATAAGCCTGAAGGTGGAAGCCCAGCAGTGGAAGAGGCCTGTAGATGTTCATGCATGGAACCATTGTGTTTCACATGGCTGAATTCAGATGTATGATACATTACTACAAGATAGAAGAGAGGAATCCCAGAGTTAGCATGCAGGATTCTTTGGATAATGTTCATCGATCATCAGTTTTTCAAGAGTTTTGTGTATGATCGCTGAAGCATCTGATTTTGTGCCCATGCGTGTTCATGCTTGATGGCTTGCGAATAGATACCCATTCACTGTAGTTATATGATTATTAGTCCTATGAATTATTCAAACTCTGCAAAAGCTGTATATTAGAAAATGGCATATTTTGCTCTCTTGTAAGTTCCATGATTGTGAGGTTGTTTTTGACTACAACTATTACGTGCTGATTCTACAGAGAAGAGTGTGCAGTCATGTATGGGTATGTGTATTAGCAGCACAAGAATTTCCCTGCGCAACACATGCACATGAGCGCCACGTTCTATCATGCTCAAATTATATATATACCATTATGTATTGATGAAGCCGTTTCATGTCTCTCGTCTAATCGTCGCCATCATTCGCCATTAAGCTTCCTGTCTGTGCGATTGTGTCCCGAGGGTGCCATTAAAGCCTCGCCGTTCGATTAATCTTGGTAATGTTGTGTGCCATCGTTATCTTGTGTAATTGTAGTTCGTAGAAATCTTATAGACAATCAAGCAACTAATCGTTTCGATCCTTCGTCTAATGTGTCTTTGCTATCGCTGTGATCGAAGTTTTGGGAGTATGTCCTGAGCAATGTTATTCAGCCAGCCATGATCACATGTTTTAATCCATTTTCTGCAACTCAGATGTGTGTGCTGATCGTTCGCAAATACCTCCTGAGATGAGTTCTTCGGCTAATCCTTATAAGATGCTGTGTGCTGTATCTTCTTCAGTTGTAGCTGTGGACCGCAGTTAGACAATGAGCGTCGCCATTTGTGAATATGAACCGTCGTAGTGTGCCGCGTGTGTATTATCTCACTGCATGATGGCAGTTAATGGATTCGCAGACTTTATCAAGGCTGACCATCTAGTTGGACATCGAATATATTGTGTTGTATATCGCTTCCTTTTGTGTTCCAGGCTTATAGGCTTGTAGGTATAGAGATGTGTATGTGATCGGAGGCACGGTATGCGATATTTTGTATGAAGAGCTATTCGGGGTTATCTATAGTAAATGGTAATCTAATCTCAGTTTGAAAATATTCAAAGGAGATTGACGCTGATAACAAACACTACATACCCTGTCTACATACTCTGCCATTACCCTCCTCCTCATAAACCAGCATGTACCTTCTTCGCATGTAGGCCCGTACATGTTCGCTGGCCTAAGGCTATTGCAGCATTGCTGGGAAGCAGCCATTGGATGGTACAATAGACGCTTGCTATGCCGTGCCTGTCATAATTAGACTGGCTTACCCCCAAGCTCGACGATCGGCAACTACCAGAAAAAATTTGATGTATGCCAAATGCCATAAGTTCCTTCCTATTGAAAAAGTACAATACAAACTTCTAGACTAATATAGTACTCTCTAAGAGTACTCAATTCACTTTAAAATGCATCCATCCCCCCAGTTTCTGATTCTCTTTCTCTTTCTAAAATCGTACCCAACATCTTCACAAAGTCAGCTCAAATATTCTTCAATTACTAGAACAATATTCACGTTCACTTTAAGATCTCAAGTACAATACACACACACTGCCATCTTTAGGCAATATCCTCCCGATTATTACCATAACAGCTACTTGCGCAGCTGCCCAAGGTAAGAATTATCTCCCTCCCAATAATAATCAAATCGCTCCTTCCCTGTCAATTCCACTCATTTTCGAGGCAGTTGCTTATGATCCACTTCAGGTTACCCCGAATATCGAATTCGTCCTTCCATCGCCAAATTCCCGAATCGATTAAGAGTGTAATAAAGCTGGTGGATAATGTCAGACAAAGTAAGACTTTTTTCACTTTACTCCTTTCAATTTGATGCACTTCCCTTTTATTGCGTACTTTTGCGGAACAATAGCAATAAAACTTGAATCTCTGATAAATTTCTGTCCTCCCAATTGGATTTGTGGACATAATTTGCAACACTTTGGATCGTTTAGATACATTCAAGTCAGTTTGAGTTGCTCAGCAGTACACAGCGTGTTTGTAACTATTTCACGATCATTGGCTTTTGGAGGTTCTCGGTACACCCACTGGTATACTTGGCCTTTACAACCAGGCTGAGTAGCCTTCAAGCGTATCTTGACTCTATTGAATCTTTTTTGGAAGTTGTTGGTGGAAATTCGTGCAAAGCACGTGATCCTATGGATTGCGCTAGTCTCCTAGTCTAGTTCCTTAGTGGAAGCTGAACTTTAGAAGCTTATGTAAGATAGCTTGATCATTGTTGGTATACCCTTGCTCCATACTTCGCACTTCGTATAGTTGTTAAATTGTTGTGTTGTCTTGTATAATGTATTCCAATCAAGAACATACTTCGTCATGTACATCAGGGGATGGGTATACATTTACGCGAGTTGGACTTCACGCCTGATGGTCTAGGCTTGGTACATTACGCGAGAGCTCCTGACAAGGAGCGTAATTGAGATTCTTCGATGGCTCGGTTGTTGTACGATGAAGAATTAAATGTAATGGGATGAAACAAATGTATTTGTTCTTGAAAGTCTTCGGCATTGCATTGCGTTTTTTTTCTACTATTCGTTACTATTCGCTCCGTTCAACTCGTTCTTCTGCTACGTTGGGTGTATCTCATGCTGCAGTTGAACATAGTTGAATGCTTAGAACCAAACGACATAATGTAAAGGCTCCCAACTATATGTTGTAGCTCTCGTTTACATTGAAGGCTTTATTACATTGTTCAGATCACACTTCAACAATGTAAAGCTTTCAGTCTCTAGATTCAATTACATGATTGAAATGGTTTGAAGTAACGAACTGCATTCGAATATTGTACTGTTGTCAAGCATTCAGGGCTTTTAATTGTTTGGATTGTAATCCGACAATTTGAAGCTTGCATTCTTTGAATCATTTCAAATGATTCAAATAATTTAGAACAATAAACTCATTTTGATCATTCTGCCGCTGTCAAACATTTAGAGCTTTCAATTTTCCGGATCGCACGTCGACAATTAAAAGCTTTCATTGCCTGATCTCGACCAGATTGTTTAAGCATTCGCGTGTTTTCAATGTACTACAACGATTGGGATAATGTACTAATATCTACCTAATAGATGACTTCAAATCTTTCCCCAGAAGAGCGAAGGGTCATTTTCACTCGGCACATTGACGCTATAAGGTTTTCCGACCCCAAACCCGTGTTAGACCTCAGTACATTGTCCTTCCCAGCATGGAGGAGTACATTGATCGAATCTTTCGTCGAAAACAATAGGACGAAGGATCCCAATGCGCTGCTACCATCGCGGTCGCGACTGGAAAGGATGATCCGGGACAAGTCAGCGATCGCCGCTGATCCCGGCGTCATTTTGGACGTACCAGAGGGCTACATGGGAACCCCGGCTTCGTATAAGAACGAATTGAAGTACGAATACGTCGTTGAGGGTGACATGCTGAGGCATGCGCCTAAAGGGGGGGATAGAAACAAGGTGGAATGGAAGCTAGTAGTACCAGGCGAGGAGTTTTGGGCCCTCTTCGCAGAGAATCATTTGCCTGGCCACTTTGGCAGAGACAAATGTTTTCTTGGCGTAGGCCCAATAAAGTATCTCCCCAAGAGGACCATTTCGAACATGATACTCAGCTGCTGTAGTTCTTGCGGGGGAAGAAAGAGGGGAAAGAGGGAGCTGCCAGTCGAAGGAGATGCTATCGAAGGGCCAGCCGCCAAAAGACGCGTTGGGGTCAACCAAATTGACGAATCCCTTCCTTCTCTCGCTTCTGCGGGTGGGGTTGGGCCTGGTTACGTCGGGGCTCCACGCTATCAGTTGGCCAGCCCTTTGTCGGCTCTTTACGCTTCTGGTCCCTCCAATCCTGGTGCCGGCGGATCGGATTTCAATGGTGGGTCTGAGCAGTACTATGAGAGTTTGGAATCCCCTGAGGATTTGGAGCTCTTTGACGGTCTCCCTGACCTTGCCACTCCGACTTCCGATCCTATTTCCGCTTCTTCTTCCGCTACTACTTTGGCTCTCGTCTCGTCTTCAAATACTAGTTTTCAAGAATCCTCATCAGTGGATGATATGGTTGCCTCGTGGCGTGCATTTGACAAAGATTTTTTGAACTGATAGACGGTTGTCTTGTCTCTCTGAGTCTCTAGCCCGGGCTACGGTTAATATCGTGCGATATCGGTATGTGAAGGAGACGAGGAGAGTTCAAGACACCGCCTAGCATAGCTGATGTTCTGCACTGTACTATGTTGTTAATGTTGCAGCCAATTTGGCATTTTGTATTTTTCTTCTGTATGTTTTTGTATGTTACGTTTTGATGGCCTTGCGAGGTCTTGTGTTGATACATGTGTTTTCATTAATTTGTAATTCGTAATGTTTAATTTTTAGTGTTTAATTTCTAGTGTTTGATTTCTAGTGTTTGATTTCTAGTGTTTGATTTCTAGTGTTTGATTTTCAACTCCTAAATGTATCTAGGTATCGTTGTTATTTTTGAGTTCTTGTAAAGTACAGTGCAGACATTCGGGAAAAAATGAATTGTTTTTTTTTTTTCGTATTTTATACACCTAGTTATTTCTGCATAAATTTAAACTGGGTATTTTTCTCGAATTATCATAGAACTCCATGTGAATGACATAACCAAGCCGTATATAAGTATAGATTTCATAGATTTAGATCACTCCCTCGGATCATCCAATGTAAGCACTATTCCTTTGTGCCCAACAAATGTGAGAATCTGTAATCAACCCAAACACTTTGTGCCCAATAAACAGCCTTCAGTCCTTCGGGAATATGTGCCAGCAACCAAATTTACGACACTCACGAACTCTGAATCATGATCCAAACAAAACAATCCACCACAAGAAGAATGCAAAGAGATTGAAGATTACCAAGGAATATATGTAGTTAGCATGGCTATTGCACTGGTCAAGTTATTCTAGTTACTGGATTTGTGAAGTTCCTGCTTGATGGCACAGCATATTCACTTCATCTTCATGAGTGTCCGCATGCTATTCGATGCCGGGCTTTTTTTTTCTTTCAGTTTCAGATAGAATGGCTACTCATTCAGGTGGCTTACTTTGGTAGTTTTATATTCAGTGTAAATTTAGCTAATGCAGGAAGTTGCAGACTGTTCAACAACTTGAGCCAAACAAACCATGAGTTTTGTACTATTGGTGTGTACTTTATCTTCGAAATTGAAAGTAGCAAAACACGACAACCCTAACTAACTACCGCTATAGAGCTAGAGTACTCAGCAGATTCTGCCGCATTTTCATCTTTCAAGCATAGTCGGGTCCGAGCCGCTCCTCTCCATCCTGCTTCTGCTCGAGTGCCATAGTAGCACCATCAAAAATCCCCTGCGTATTATCTTGATCTTTCCCAGTGTAATGGTTCTGCCGTGCCGTCTGATACTACAATGGGTAGCACACTAACTAACTGCGGGGTGAAATTGGTTCCTGTCCGCGATGGTGTCGTATCCAAATCTAAAGATATGATTTGATATAAGCACCAAATCTCAACCCGACGAGCTAGGAGGAGTGCTAAGACATCTTGGATGTTACATCGTGGGTATCGGTTTTAACGGCCTGTAGATATAAATAAGTAAACGTCCCTCCTGGAGTTTCGTAGGCCATGATTAAAGATTGCTGTCTCTTAAGCTAAATGCAAGCTTTAGCATTGCTTTTCAATTGCTAGAGATATCTGCTTTGGTAGAGGACAGTTGAAGTCAAAACCGATGCCTTGCTGGCAAGGAATGAAACTCATTGCGGTATGTCCAGATGTGAAATCGTAACAAGGCAAGAACAGAACTGACTGATGAATCAAAGTACACATTGAGAGAACGAAACATCGATCATTCGATTTTCACACACAAAGGAAAGATCAAAACCCCGAAACTGATCCGTGGAAACAATACGATATCGTGTCATTGTATCGATGGGCAGTCAAGAATGCCAACATAGATTGAAAAGATGGATATTAATTTGGAGTATGCAACACTTCACAAATAGGATGCAGTTACAATGGAAAACTCTTCGGACATGGTATCCACTTGCACAACATGAAGCCGAGGTAGCGACGTTTCTCTGTGCATGTCCACATTAGGATCACTCACATACACAAGTTAACGTGTCCAGAATCTGATTTGAATATATGATACAGATTCATGGATTGAGATCTAGACTGAGTTCCGATGTCTTCCAAAGATACATGCTACACGCGGTGAGGGATTTGGATAGATTCGATCGTGTCCGACTAGATCCGATGTAGGATTACGGCGCCTGGCGAAGTGTATCTCGGCTGCTATCGGGTTTCTCTTCCACGCCACGAGATAGGTCATCCATACCTGCCTTTCTGGATAGCAAATCTATAGTTGATTTTCACATGCCTGTAAAGACATGAGATATTTGACGATTTTCAGCTGATTATAATCACGATATATCACGGATGGTAGGGTTCAAGTTGATCACCGAACGATCCTTGATCACAATTGTGGGGGGTTCGAAACCTTACCGGTTTTTTTGAGTCCATAAAGACAAATTTTGGTTCACCGGGTTGACGGTATCGAAGATCACAGATCAAAGTTTGTAACAAGCATGAAAATTCTCTCATCGATGACATAGAGCTTTGACCGCCTCGATGAAAAATTGGTTCGGAAGTAAGGGCCTGACCCACGTTGGCAGAGATTTTCACACTTTAATCAAGGCCCTTGAGTCCTTGAGGACCTTGACGAACTTGACAGCCAACAGATCAATCTCGGAGATCTTTCTTCAAATGTTCATACGAATGTGGTCTGCATAGCCGTTACGATCGACTTGCAGATTCGGAAGCCTTTAGTTATGCTTGTTCAATGGGGCCTCGCTTAACCTAATATGGGTAAGTTCCGACCCTGCATTAAATATCGATGACCTACAGGTACAGGGCATCAATGGCTGAAGATATTGAAAATTGCTTTCTGTTTGGTGGAATAATGCGGAAGAACTAGGATTGTAAGACGATCTAGCCCGTTTAGAAGATGTCGACATGATGCAAGAAAATATTGAGAATGATTATCGGGACCATTGTCTGCTCAATCATCAAATAAACTGTGCCTCTTTCTGTGCATGGGATAGCCGTAATCCGATTGTGGTCCAGAGGAGTCGGTTCTGGGCTATTGGAAAGCCGTTATCAGTAGAATCTTTATGGCTGATTCAGTGGGTATCCGAGACGAGAGAACGTTTTGGCGCCAAAGATGATATCGAGGCCCAGTAAATATTGATTGATTCAAGTGTCTCAAATCGTGTCGGATGTTGTATATGGAGGTACATGCCCTAATTTTTGTCTCACCGCTTTTGAAGTCAAGGATTAATTTGTATGGGCAGAACGATCTGATTGATGATAAATTCAAGGCGGTGAGACAAAAATTAGGGCATGTACCTCCGTAGTGGCTTGATAGGTAAAAGCCATTCGCGGCGATGATGTATCATTGTATCCACGATCGTGATACATGGGTGTTTTGCGGTCAGCGATGCATAGGAAAGCTTGGTCGAGAAAAGCTTTTCGGATATCCATCCGTCTTCCTACGAAAGAAAGTATATAAGAAGGCTTCATCAGCAGAATAGTTCCCATCATCACAACAGTTCAATCATCTCAAAGATATTCTAAAACAACTTACAAACCCTTCTCAAACAATTCACTCCTCGAGTCTCTCAAACCAACCATCAAAATGCGTTTCTCCATGATTGCTTCCATCCCCCTCCTCGTCCTCTCCACCCTTACCTCGGCCGCTCCAGCTGCAATTCCAGCAGCAGCCATCGATGCTCGCGCCGCCTCTACCCAGATCTACTACCTCGTTAACTGCTTCAACAACATCACCTTCGCAGCCTACGCTGAGATCGACTACTACCCAACCAAGTCTTTGTCTCTCGCCGGCCAGACCCCAAGCAAGACAGCCGTCCTCAGCACTACTGACTCCATTGACTACGAAGATGGAACTTGGAAAGCCACTACTCCATTCAAGGCAACTGTTGTCATTGGCGAGGATGCTTACACCGCCAAGTCAGGCTCTACTGTTGGTAGCGCTACCGTCAGCACCTCCACCACTGCCTTGACCTGTGTCCGTCTTACAAGATTTGTCTTGTATGAGCCAAAGGTTGATGTGCAGTGCTACACCGACTATGCTTGCCATGTAAGTCTCATAAAGTTCCCTCAGTAACAAGTAATCGTCAATTAAGCTAACCCGAACGAATTAGGCATAGAGAGCCCCTCGATATCTTGAGTTCTTCGATCGGCGCCCGCACCGAACGGAGGATGATAATTGATAAACGAGCTCAGGCTCGATTTGGACAATAGACGACTTGAAAATGATAACTAGTAATAGATGAATTAGGAATGACGGAAAAAAGATGAACGAATGATAATTAGAGAGATTGACGAGTTAATGATTACGATTGGGCACATTCTTTTGGACTTGGGTCAAGGGATATAAAATAGAGATAAAATTGAATGAAAGACATTTTTCATTATGCTTTGACCCCTCCTGAGTTCAGATGGATTTATTTTTGAAGACTGTGCAGAAACTGATCTAGGCCCGAGAGCAACAACTTCTTCTCGTAGTTAAGCAGGTATTTGGAAAACAGAAGA
The DNA here is from genome assembly GCA_014898425.1 of Botryotinia globosa. NCBI lineage: Eukaryota > Fungi > Ascomycota > Leotiomycetes > Helotiales > Sclerotiniaceae > Botryotinia > Botryotinia globosa. Next base: position 1,586,382 of record RCSZ01000002.1, read on the forward strand.
CCTGTCACTTGCCAGGTCATATGTACACATGGAATCTAGATTGGAAGAAACGATTGAAACGATTTTTCTTCTCTCCTTTGTTGAAGTTGGGACGAATATCCCAAGAAACTGCGCATCAACACTATTTATAAGTTTTGCTGAAAAGAGTTAAGGCTTACCCACCAATTTAAAGCTCCTGTCAGTACCCCTTAAATTTTAATCCATTTGCCTCCGTAGAATCAAGTTTCAAAAATATTTGACGAATGAAATTCGTGAAACGTTACGATCGGAACTTTTGATCTTGTTCCACGGACTCTTTCCAAGGAGACGGGACGACGCCTAACAACGCCTTGTCCTCCTTGGTAACAAAACTTGGTGATAATACTGGGAACTAATTCATAGATGCATGTAAACAACTCCAAAGAATCGTAGTCAAAGAACAGACGGCGCCATGTGTAGTGTGTTCTTGTAGCTTGGTAGCAATATGTCGGGTCATTTTCTGATATATCGACCCGTGGAATGGCAATGTTATATATATCTTGCTTCTCATCAATGTCTTTCATTTTTCCTTCCTCCTCACCCCTACTCCGGCATATCAGACCGTTTACATTCTTTTTTAACTGAAATTCTTTTTTCTTCGCTCATTTCCATAATATTTCCAATCATTCATTATCTCCCTCAATTATTTTAGTGTACATTTTCCAACAAATTATTTTGTGATTTATTAACGACCAAGATGAAATCATTCTTTTTAACTCTGGCCACGGGCGTTATGCTCAGTGGTATGGGTCTTGCGTTTCCAGTGGAGGGAACTGATTCCCAAGATCCTGGCTTTCTTGCCTTTCTTTCCAAGCGAGCCATAAGAAGTACAGACAACACTTGCGGAAATTCGTTCGCAGGAGCAAACAATAGCTATTCTTGTGACGCTACTGTAAACACGGGAGGATGCTGTTCGGTCTATGGATATTGTGGAAACACGACCGGTATGTTGGCGAATCTCTGAATAACACACAAATTATTGATAGACTAATTTGTATTTGCCTAGACTACTGCGGAACTGGCTGTCAAACTGCCTTTGGAACTTGTACCGGAACAACAGTCCAACCTTCAGAAAACACTTTCACATGCGGAGCGAGCAATGGAGGACTTTCTTGTACTGGAGGACTTTGCTGTTCCACATCGGGATATTGTGGAAACACAACAGATTATTGCGACGCAGGGTGTCAGTCTGCATTTGGAGCTTGCACCACTGCTGCTACCGACCCAGCTACAGGAGGAACTTGTGGTCCAAACTTTGGTGGTGCAACTTGTGGGGGAAACCAATGCTGTAGTGGTGAGTAGACGAGTCCCAATTTGCCAATTAACTTACTAATATGTTACAAGTTTCCGGATACTGCGGAACTACCCAAAACTATTGTGCTGATCCAGGGAGTTGCTTACTTGGATATGGAAGATGCGACTCAGATGCAACGCCTGCCGGAGCATCAACTCTTAATGTTGCAAGACCATTGATAGGACCTATCACCTACACGGATGACATCTATGACTGCGTGCAAAACAACGTTGTAGCTCTTACTTACGATGATGGTCCATATAATTATACCTCCGATCTCCTCGACATTCTAAAGTCGTATGGCTATCAAGCAACATTCTTTATCACCGGCAACAACAATGGAAAAGGGAGGATCGATACTACCGCTCCATATCCATCTTTGATTCAACGTATGATTGCCGAAGGACATCAAGTTGCATCTCATACCTGGAGTCATTACTCTCTTTCAAATATTTCACACGATCTTCGAATGCAGCAGATGGTGAAAAATGAGATGGCTTTCAATAACATCATCGGAAAGTGGCCAACTTACATGAGACCTCCTTATTCTGATTGTACTGAGGCATCGGGATGCTGGGCAGATATGCAAACTCTAGGGTACCACAGAGTCTATTTCGATCTGGACACCCAGGATTATTTAAACCCCTTGCCGTCTCAAATTCAGAACTCCAAGAATATTGTGCAGAGAGCACTTGCTTCAACAGGCGTTCAAGATTATCTGTCTATCCAGCACGATATTGTACAACAATCTGTTGGCAACCTTTCCACCTACTATTTCGATCAAATTAAGGCCAAGGGATGGAAGGGCGTTACGGTTGGTGATTGTTTGGGTGACACCGATAGAACAAATTGGTATCGCTCTCTCACCTCCGGTTCGACAACGTCATCTTCCGTCGCAGGCTCATCCCAAAGCGCTTCTGCAAGCGCAAAGACCAGTGGTACATCAGCAACTGGCGCTACAACTGCCCAAAGCTCTGCTGTATCCGCGACCATAACAACTTTGAAATCCACCAGCACTGCGCTTAGTTCCGCGAAGTCGTCCACAAGCTCCGTAAAGAGTTCATCGACGGTCAAGCAATCGACCTCGGCGACAGTAGTGAAGCCAACCATAGTTCCAATCCCAGCGGCAACATGCGCTGTGACAGTTGGAAATTGGTGCGGTAAGGTTACTCCTTTCAACACCATGTTGACATGCCAAAAATCAGCCGCTGCCTGTTATGCAGACACCTTGACATGTGCAACGACTGCTGGCTGGAACAACCTTATAAAGTGCGCTGCTTTCACCAAAATTTGCGAGAAGCTGCCACTTTATTGCCTGCAGTGCGTCAAAGCTGGTTGTTCGAATACGGCTTTTGGTTATTGATAGAGCGCAAGTTGTGAGACTTAATGGGATGACGGGCGTAATAAAATAGTGGGGTAGGATAGTGTTCGCGGACGTATCTGTCATGGTTCCTTGAGGCGTTTGAGTATCAGATTATCTGAAATTGCGTAGCGTTGGGATTGCAGTCAAGAAATTGTTTCTAATATACTCTTAATTCATGCAGTCGGGTTTGAAAACAATTACTATAAGAGAAGCGTGGCCTTTCACATACATATGCTCTACAGAGGCGCAAAAAGCGACACATTCATTTAAATAAATAGATAAATAAAATCAGACAATGAAAACATTGAAAGTCTGATTCTGAATAGCGACATCAATATGTGTTCCTATAATTAATGCCAAATGAATCGCCAAGTTAAAATCTTCTGAATATTCTAATTGATTTTGGGGGCACGCACAGTGTTTCCAATAGCCGGAACTACATTCCCCTTAAAAGTTCTAATCTTGAGATTCCGAAAATATCATGATTGATTTAACAGATTTTATTGCTTCAAATCAACTTGATGATGAACATTATTTTGATTCTTAAAATAAGTTCGATATTCAAAAGGAATTGATGATCCAAAGCTTTAGATAGTTGGGCTGCAGTTCGGACTGTTGAATACATACCTAGGTACTCCAGGCGTGCATTGTACACGTCGTTTTAGAGTCCTTGCATTCTGGAGCGCAGACACAAAGGGGAAACCCCTTGCGCACCCGCCCCTCTTCTCTTCCCAAGATCTGTAATTGTGTAATAGCAACAGAACATATATAACTAACTATGTATGTATTGCTATATAATCGTATAATTTAGTCTATTAAAGAAACATGTAACTCTTACAATATACAAAAATCCGCAAAAACCTCGGCACAATGATTTCTTCATAGGTTATCAAACATCCAAATCCAAATAACGATTGCTTGGGTTGATCTTGAATATTGAAAAGGCTGTGCATCTTTGATGTCCCGGTAAAACCATCCTGGTGAAGTGCGAATTCCATGTAAATCAAGAAGTGTCAAATGAAAATGGATCGTGAATTTCGGGTGATAATATGGGGAATAAGGACTAATTGACAATGTCATGAATTGTTGAATAGGTCCATTCGATAACTTTGTAAAGTTCGAGATTGATCATTTGCATGATAAACTCGGTGTGTGGTAGGTAATATGATACACTGGTCAGGAATCCTAAGTTTCTTCAACCAGTGATATTCCGCTTTGATGCAGAGATTGTGGGCTGCTGATCAGAAACACGAATGAATTGATGTTTCATCATGCAAAAATAACCCCAACCTTGAGTAGTTTGGCTGTGTACTCAATTGTAGCTGTGAGCCTTTACTTAAAGGTTGTCGATTCGTACCATTGTAGAACCCTTTTGTGCCTTTTATATTCAGTTTTGTTTTCAATATGTTTTCCGCCTTGAAGAAATCATTGAGGATAGAGCCAAAGACCGAAGCGCCGAAAAATGATACTCCAAACAAAGAGACGAAAGAAGAGGACAGGATAGAGGATATCATCGTAATCAAAGATCTAGACGCGACGAGAAAAGAAGGAGAGACTGGAGCAATCGAAGAAGCTAGAGATGAAGATTTGTTTGTGGTGAAAGATCTGGATGCAAGATTGGAAGAGGAAGATACAAAGAGGGAACAGAATCTGGGAGTTGAAGAGGGATTGGAGGATAACAAAAGGGAATCCGAAAGCGTCAGAGAGAAACACGTGAAGGAGGAAGATACTTTGGTAGTGAAAGATTTAGATGTCAAGGACGAAATCGAGAGTGTGGAAGAGAAAGATGCTAAAGTGGATGAAACTCACGTGGAAACGGACGTTACCGAGGACAACGTTGAAGAAGAATCAACGCCAGAATTAACGTTACCATCGATATCATCAAAAGACATTGAAATCCCATTATCACTATCACCACCGTCGCCACCATCATCAGAAATTGGTGATTATGTTGAAGAAAACAAGGGGAAACAAACGCCAACGCCGCTTGCCGCTTCGGCAATTTTTGACACCCCTGGCAACGATCGTTGCTTGGTGGGGTCACCGCCGGCAACTACCGCCAATCCTAATTTGGAAGTAAACAAATTTGAGGAAACCAGCACATCCACAACACCACGTCACTCACGTACAATTTCACCAACTCTTATTGAAAATCATAGTCACACGCAAAATCAAGAAAAGAGGTTTTCTTCTTCCACAACAGATTTTGAAATAAACGCTCCGAATACCCCACCTGCGACACCACCTAGGGTTGTGAGGCGGGAAAGATCTGCGAGCCAAAGAGAACGCGAGACACTACGTTCGAGACAATTTTCCGAGGCAGCACGATTACAGAGATCTGCAGAGAAACCCGAGAAAGGCGAGGAAGAGCTCGGGCTAGGAAGAAGAAGAAAGAGATATCAGCATAGGAATAAATCTAAGGGATCAATTTCAGGCTCAGGGGAAGCATTGAAAGCAGTTGAACCGCTGCATGAGCATCAGCTTGGAAAGATGGCTTTTGCTGAACAGCAACAGTGGATTACGGTGCAACAGAAGACTTTCACGAAATGGTAAGCTGACCTGTTGTATTTACGAAGCATGAATGGTTTATTTACTAGAAATTAGGTTGAACACCAAGATAGCGCACAGGAAATTGGAAGTAATAGATTTGGTTAAAGATTTGAGCGATGGAGTAAGTTCTCTCTGCCAGACGTCTTCTCTTAAATGCTAACATAATAGGTCATTCTCATCCATCTCCTCGAATGCCTTTCCAACGAATCACTCGGACGATATGCGGCGAAGCCTAAACTACGAGTGCAGCGATTTGAGAACGCAAATTTGTCGCTAGACTTCATCAAATCCAGAGGTATTCAAATGACAAACATTGGAGCCGAAGATGTTGTGGACGGAAATCGCAAAATCATACTCGGCTTGATCTGGACGCTCATTCTCCGATTTACCATCTCCGACATCAACTTGGAGGGTATGACTGCAAAAGAAGGTTTATTGCTATGGTGTCAAAGAAAAACAGCTTGCTACGAAGAGGTCGATGTCCGAAATTTTACAGACAGTTGGAACGATGGCTTAGCATTCTGTGCATTGCTTGATATCCATCGCCCAGATCTGATCGATTATGATACTTTGGACAAGGATGATCACAGAGGAAACATGCAATTGGCTTTTGACATCGCTACTAAGGAAATTGGTATTCCGGCACTTTTGGATGTTGAGGATGTCTGCGACGTAGCTAAACCGGATGAAAGGAGTTTGATGACCTACATAGCCTATTGGTTCCATGCCTTTTCGCAGATGGAGAAGGTGGAGAACGCTGGCCGAAGAGTAGAGAAGTTCGTTAACAACATGCAAGGAGCTTGGGAGATGCAGAGTGCTTACGAGAAGAGAATGAGAGCACTTTTGAAGAGTATTAAGGAGCAGGTTCTTACTTGGCAAGATGCGACTTTCGAAGGTACATATGCGGATGCAAAGAAACAAGCGACACACTTTAGTTCATACAAGAGAGGCCAGAAAAGAGAGTGGGTTGCAGAGAAAAGTGATCTTGCAGCACTGTTAGGGAACATCAAGACGAAGCTCAGCACATACCGTCTTCGGGCTTATGACCCACCTCCAGAGTTGAGGTTGAGTGTTCTGGATGAAGAATGGGCGAAGTTAATGAAAGGGGAAATGGCGAGAGGTCAACTGATAAACGAGACCATCAGGGAGTAAGTTTTATGCATGTGCAAACTGAATTTTGCTAATTATTTTTAGTATCAAAAATGCCTTACGAAGATCTTTCGCCGACAAAGCCAACGACTTCGCAACCACTCTGAATACTATGCAATTGGCAATATCAGGATTGGAGGGTGACGTGGAGGATCAACTGGTTCATGTACGCCGATTACATGATAACCTTCCACCTCTCAATCAATTCTTGGATCAAATCGAGGCCATAGACAAGAAGTGCGAGGAAGCGAATATTGAGGAAAATGATTTTACGACTTACACATACGATGAGCTTTGTTACGAGATGAGTCTTGTCAAAAATTCCGTTGCGAAGAAGTTGGCATTCTTGGACAACCAAGTAGTGGCTCGTAACATGACAAATTTGACGCCAATACAACTTGAAGAATTCGAAAGTGTTTTCCGACATTTTGATCGCGACGCTACCAACAGTCTACAAGAGTTGGAATTCAGTGCAGCCTTGGCTTCACTTGGTCTCGTCTTCTCCGAAGACGAAATGCACGACTATTTCCTCGACACATCAAACGGAAAAGACTACGTAACGTTTGAAGAATTCATCCGATTTATGGTGGATGTCACAGAAGATCAAAATACAGCGGAGCAAGTTTTCCAGTCCTTCCGCGAAGTTGCGGACGGCAAACCATATGTTACAGAAATGGATTTGAGACATAGTTTGGTACCCGATGAAGTCATTGAAAAATTGACTCAATTCATACCGATGCATAAAGGCCCTGATCTACAAGAGGATAGAGGTATGCCACAATATGATTACATTAGTTTCATGGACAAATTACTTGGAGGAAATGAGGAAGATGGAAATGAGGGGGCTTTAAGCGAATTGACCAATGGAAGAAGTCCAAAGAGAGCGAGTGGGAGTGGTGGAAAGGCAAATGGGGTTCATTGAAATGAGAAATTGCTTCTTTGAGGGGGAAAGAAGCTTACAGGTACTCGATTAAATATATTTTGTCATAGCCAATGCATTCGTATGGTATATCCTTTTTGTATTCGGTAGTTGGTCGGCCTTGGATTTAGGATTGGGAGGCTGGAATCGAATTCTCATGGGAATGGCGAATCGAGGAATAAGCGATGGAGTTGAGAATTTAGTTAACCTGGTTTGCTCTGTTTGCAAACATAATTAGATAACTTTGAAGCATTTGATTGAATTTATGTTTGTGGAAAATTTTAACATTGTCGAGTTTCGTTTGACCTCATCGCCATTGCGTTTCTAGTCAACTTATTAGTCAAGAGACATTTTTGATATTCAAGTCTCTACTTTTTAATATGACTACCTACTGAAAAAATTCCTTTGAAAATTCAGATGTATTTTCGATCTTTAAAATTAAAATAGTAACATTCAAAAGAGTAAAATGACCGAAACTGATACATACATTAAACTCCAAATAGCATTTTTAATATTTGAGGTATCAATATATAGAATGTTACCACATGAATTTACTACTGTTTTTTTAGTATGTCTGAAACTTTTCAAATGGTTTTTCTCGTAGTTGGGGTGTATCCAACTGCATTCGATTGCCGTTTTCTCATTGATTTCATCCACCATTTGATTGAGGTTGTCGTTAATAAGCATTAGTTATTCGTTCGTTAACTTTGCTTACTCTTTTGATTTGCCCACTCGCTATATCGTCAATCGGAATTTACGCCATTCTCGTTCGTTATTCAGAGACATGATGATAATTATATGTACTCTCACCTAAGAGGCTGTTGCACATAGAGTTAATGAATACCTAGCCCCGGCATCCCCAACAATTGGTGGCGCTATCTACTACTTACATGCTGCTCACGTTTCTCACCTGGACTCTAATCTGTGTCTCAATCACTCGAACTCCTTCACAAATTTCTTGCTATACTCGACTTTGAGCCCAAATTTTCCACAACCATGAAACTCGTCGTCGCCGGATCAACGGGGTTTGTCGCTACAGAACTCATCAAACAAGCCCTCTCCAGCCCAGAAATCACATCCATCATAGCCCTTGCTCGTCGTGAAACATCTGTTCCACAAACCCTGGACGTAATGCTGACATCACCAAATTCAAAGCACTCATTTGTGAGGATCTCTCAAATTATTCGGAGAGTGTGCAGAAGGAACTTGAGGGCGCTGATGCGTGTATTTGGTATTTTTGTTTGCTTTTCCTCTATGATTATATTCTCGACCCCTTCATTTGCCCGCTTACCGATTTAATCTTCGATTGATTGCCGAAATATTAATCAATGCCATAGGCTCATTGCAAGAAACCCCTCTAAAATTAAAGATTCAACACTAGATGAAGCGAGGAAATCTGCGTAGAGTACACAGTAAATGGGCTCGAAATTATTAACCAGCTTCCGCGTGAAACGGGTGCTAGACCCTTTCGGTTCATTTATATCAGTGGACATAAAAGTGAAAGAGATCAGAGTAGATAGCCTTGAGTTATGGGTGATTATCTTTTGATGCGGATATGTTCTTTTTCTCCTGAAGAGGAAGGATTGAGTATTTAATGGTTCTTTAGGGTGAAGCTGAATCCCGTGTCATTGATTTTGCTCAAGCGTCAAATGGAACAGTGGAAGCATGTATAGCGAAACCCGGACTGATAGATGTGCCGGATCGTCGGCAAGGGTTGGTGGGTAGTGTATTATCGACAATTGGGAGAAGTCTTATTGGGCTTCCGAAAGTGGATGTTAGTCAGATCGCGGCGACTTTGTTGGAGCAGCTCGTCAAGGGGATTGAGAAAGAGACGTTGTCGAATGAGGATTTGATCAGGATTGGTAATAAGGAGTTGAGTGGTTAAGTGAAGTCGCAAAGTCTATTCCGTGGTTAATGGTTCTTCTAGTTGTGAAGGTTATCGCGCAATTTGGGTGTTAGTCAACGATTATGTATCTCAAGAATGAAATGGGATGGTAGCACTATCAATATACATTGAATTGGTATCTAATTCATCAAATCTGACTACGACTCAGGCAAGGTATTATGACATCCAGATGTCTACTCTATACCAGGTCCCTGTGCATTGAAACACCCATTTCCTCAAATGATATTTTCCCAACTCCTTAATCTACCAAACGCCGTGGAATTTACCCTTCAATTATAAACGAATCCTTCTTTGCCTGTTCTCGAGCCACCAAGAAAGCAGCGACAAGAGTAATACTGAGCCAGCCAATCCCAAACCAGAACCTCCCAAAATCCATAATTCTACTCTCTTAAGATGCCGCAGTACTATAGCCGCAGCACAAGTAGTCATTTTTTGTTCCGACGTCACGACTGTCTCCATTAGCTCTATCTCGCTACTCTCACTGCAGGTCCATGGGCTTAATGCCCCACGAAGCCCTTTCTTCCTAGAGTCATGAGTGTGGACATTGAAAAAAAGACCATTTAATTTAAGTTCATCATTAAGAAGGCGATTTACTTCTTGTTTCATCTGAGAGTAATCGTTTTTAGGATCAAGCAAAGGAGACCTCGCTTTTCCAAACAGTATATCAAAGCCACCGTTCGCAAAATTATTAGTAGAAAAGTGGTAGCCTGTCGCATTTCCGAAACCAAACTTGAGAGCTTCCGTGTTGGTATCGAGGATAGAAGGGAGGAATGTGAAGAGCATGGGAATGTCTTCATGAGTGGAGATGCTGAATACTGGGTTGGTGCATGGGGATGAGAGGGGACAATAATACCCTACATGGTGAACAGGAGAACTGAGAGTATGGGTAACATCGTATGGTACAGCTTTCGGAAATTCTGAAGGATTAAGGTGCATCATGTCCAGTAGACCTGGAGAGTCGAAGTCGGGATCCAGCGGTCGTCCATTTGAAAGGTGGGGAGTGGTAAAATTGATAAGCTCTGATCGAAGGGAAAGTGTAGAGCTGCTAAGTAGTATTACAGACGCAATGGTGTTTGTCGTACAACGGGAAGGGGAGTTCTCCTCAGAGTAATTGGCACAGATAGCGGTGACATCGCTGAATGACACAGATGTCTTTTTAGTGTAAGCACCTGCTGCTTCAAGCGACCATGCTGACGTGTGATCATTTCCATGGCTCCTGTATCCGGAATTTGAGTCTGATGAAAGCTTGCCTAGATGATTCGTAAATCTCGAGGGATCCAAAGTAGCGTTCTCATGGGAGCAATCACCGAAGTTCGTAGCCTCCCCTGAGGAGTATCGAACCGTATTGTACAGAATCATGTTCAGTAATATCACCACTGCCAGATATTGGATTGCGAATTTCAGAGACATGCTTTCAGATTTACTGGCTACTGCCTTATTCTCATCTTGAGCTGTTGAATCGAGTGTGGTGACCGGTAACTTTTCTTTAGATGATGCAACACCTGATTGTGAAGACTCCATATTGGGCTGAGATAGTCTCGTTGAATTTTGACCGGAAGGACTTGATTATGAAAGCACTGCTTAGCTCCAACGAAGGGCAACCATTACTTTTGTATTACGCCTACCCAGCCAAGATGGTGGGATTGGCTGGTAGCCGCGCAGCATACTATCTCAAAATGCTGGAGTTGCGTTTACCCATCGGCGGCGTCTAAGTAATAGATTTGTATCCTCCAGGTAACTCTGAATTCTAATTTCAGATTTGAGGGGGTGCCTATCATGGCATTAGTGGGGAAGGTACTTCGCTGACAATCTATCTCGCAAATAGTTTTACCAAACTCGGGAGAAGCGCATTTTGAGGGGAACAAAATGAGCGAAAGCGAGTACTTTAGCTTAGGACTCGATGATTTGCTTCCACCAAAATCTTTTCTTCCCTTGAATGACTGCTTCAAAGTGATCTACCTGCCAAATCGTCTCTCCTCTCCAATCTTTAGTCATTCAAAAAAAGACTGTGATTTTCACAGGGGGTTAAACGCGGGTACCCACCGAGGCGCCTGCAATTCAACAAAGAAATGACAAACCTGGATTATTGTAGGGCTTTTAATGAAGAGTTTGTAAGTCTTAAGAGCATTGAACACAGCCAGAACAGATTTCTCGTATCGCGGAGGTAAAGTGTACTTGTACTTTTTTGGTGACATTTCGACACTTTTTGTCAAGTAATACCAACTAGAAGAATACCATGCGTTCGTAAGTTCCAAGATCATCAAGTGGTTGTTACCCAGTGAATTTTGCAACTGAAAGGATTTCATATTCCCCCTCTCGCGTAGAAACAACTTGAAAGCTCAAGAACGATTGTTTGATGGTTGAAAATATTGTTGAGGGTTCTGATAATTCTAGCAACACGAGAGAATTTGCAGTGTCCCCGATCTCAAACAGGTCTATCAATACTAAGAGACGATAACGGGCGACAACAGACGATAGATTTGTTTGAGAAATAACGATTAGTAACTTCCCTCTCCTGTTATATTAGTCTTGCATAGCTCAGAAAGACTCCGGACATGCATTTATAGTGTCTTTTGGAACAATTTGTGACAAAACTCTGTAAATTTCTAAAGTATATCGTGAAGTAGTCGATACCAAATTACAGCATTCATTGACCTCTGATAAACCCTCGAGTCTTGTTTTCAAGAGGGGTTTGGGTCACTAGAACACGGCTGTATGTATGACTGTATCACAAGGTATGAACATCGTATCTCAAGTTTGAAAGGTCGGTATTGCAACAATCGACGTGTTGTATGGAAGTTTAGAGAGAGAAAGAGAGGAGGGGAGGGGGTTTCGAGGATACGGTGACCGAAACGGGCCGAAATGCTAATTATTGTAAGATGGCACGTGGGCAAGTATCACGTGGATAAGTATCATCTTGCAAACAAAACCAATTCACGACACACACCAACGACCATTCAAGATTTTTGATATTCTTGTACCGTCGATGTAGCTTTCCACACGTAAACCCGTATGGACGGCATATTCATACTATGGAAATGGAATCTCTCGCTAGGAGGTTTTATATCTTGGTGTAGCCCTTCTTCACGCGTCTTTTCAGGCTGAAAAGATAAAAAAAGTCGCGATCACCCCTCGTCTGGCTGAGTCGATGATCCCTCATATATGATTAACCACTTCAACCCTCTAATGCGGTCCCTCTTGAATGTCGGTCAAGAATACGATGGTTATACACGCATAAGCCCGAAGATTTTGGTGTAGCTACTCTGTACACCAGAATACGCCTGTCTAGAAAATCTCGGGACAATGAAGCATGTCAATCAAAAATGAGGAACTCTTTCTGTTCTTTTCACAGATTTCATGTGTTACCTATCGCAATTGCACTTCTGCGGAGCAGTCTTTGGCCTGAGAAGATCTCGAACATCTCGAGCACGGAGTAGAACCTTTTTAATTCAAATACAGGGACTTCGGGTATCGTCCGGGGTTACAACACCTACTGTGCAATCGTTGAACTGATATTTAGTATGAACAGGTATTATTTGTGGGCCAATGCAACAGAAAATGGGGGAGGGTCATTGACCTTGACATCTTTGCAAGCATAAGTTATCATATAAATTGGCCAATTAAATCCGGTTAGTTTCTTTGAAGTTGAAAGCATATCGACTGATATTCCCTGCTTCGCTGGAATATACGTACCCTATTTGGGAGTTCCCGTTTTCCCATTCTAACACCATATCTTCTCATCTCTTTTTCGTTTTGGAAATTGTAGGATCTAAGTACATTCTTGTTTTCAAAATGTCTGAAGCTCCAAAATTTCGAATCACTGTGATAGGCAGTGGCCCAATTGGTAAGCTACTTCTGAGTAGTGTAGCTGCTCATCCAAGGATTGAGTACACACAATTCGAAGCCGAAACATTACCTCTACGTCCCGCCTTTGGCTATGGTATTGGGCCACAAACGCTTGCAACGACGAAGCGGTAAGCTTATTTAGTCCACCAAGTCCTTTGTTTTTCTACCTGCTTCTGTTTTCCGATTTCAAATTCCGCTGTCATGTCTCATTGAATATACTCCTTTTGCTTCCGTATACTGTATCAGCACTGCTTTTTTCTCATTTTCTTCCAAAAGTTCGTCCCTGTTAGTCAATACTAACTCCCCGGTCTTACAGTCTTAATCCGGCTATCTACAAGGAACTACACGACCAATGTTTAGCCGACCCTGTTTGGATGGAATTTCACCACGGTGGGGAGGAAGATAATCATTTGCATACCATTCGTGTCCCAGAGGGAGAAGTCTTTGGGAGAATTGGACGTGATGAGCTTATGGTGATGCTTGATGCTTTCGGTCCCAAGGATACTCCAATCCAGTATGGCAAAAAGCTCAAATCAGTAAATAAAAGCACTGATGGCGAATTAAAGCTGATGTTTGAAGATGGTGGTGAAGATCACGCAAATGCTCTATGGGCGTGTGATGGTATGAATTCTCTGTGTAGAAAGTTCGTGCAGGGCGAAGACTACATACCCGCAGCTTACTCAGGCCATGTGACATTCAGAGGAAAAGTCGAGAGCAGCAAGATCGAGGCAGAGATTGGAAAGCGATTCACTACAGATACATCTATGTTCCTTGGTATTAAAGGTTGGCATGTATTAACCTTCCCCATTGATGGTGGTAAATACGTGAATATTGCGGCATTCTCAATGGAGGAAGTTCAGAAAAAGCGTGGAAGAAACTACGTAACAACTACCGATGAGCTGCTTACTTATTTTCCCGGGGCCAATTCCAAAGTTCAGAAATTTCTGAGGGTAAGCATTCAGGACATTGGCGGTAATCGAGTTGTTCCTTGAGCTAACAATTTAACAGCTGCTCAATGATCAACCAGGTGGTTGCGTGTGCCTTGAACTGACTCACATGCAGACTTTGGGTACCTTTACCAACCAAAGTCTTTGTATGACGAGCTTCGGTGATTCTGCAAACGGAATGCTACCTCACATCGGAGGCTCGATGGCAACCGGGTTCATTGGCGTTACTACCTTCCTGCATGAAGAGCTGAATCCTCGTATTCATGCCCTCAACCCGAATGCGAGCAATGCTGAGATTGCCGAAGTACTCATGGAGGCTTCTATTGCATATGAACGTAAACATAAGCCTTTGGCGCAAAAGCTTGTGGATTACTCAAGAGAACAGGGGTTTGTTTTCTCGGGCGGAGTAACTGACGCCGAGGAATTGGCTCGGAGAGCAAGATTTTTGTGGAAGGCTGATTCTTACAATGCTACCGTTTAAGATGAAACGATGATCATCTGGATGATCTGTGTTGGTAACTCCACTTCGTCCACCTCGTCCACCTCCAGTTTCAATAAGAAGATGCGCTCCAATGGATTTTGCGTCCGAAATATGATTGACCGATAACTCAAAATGTGTTAATTGGGCACTTGACCCATGTTTTATTGCTCCACTAAGGTCGTTTAATAGACATGGAAAAGATGTGGAGACGTCAAATTGAACCCTGGGTGTGGATGTTGCTATGTAGTTCAATTGCTTAATTCAGCAAAATACATAAATGATCTAAGTTTCATTGGTCGATGGTATCTAAGCTTTTAGAAGCTTCGTAGACGGATTTGATCCGAGGAGTTCCCCTTCGCGGCCTTAGGGAACGAACATCCGGGTAAAGTATTCTCATTAGCAATTGGCCCTTTTACCAATATAGTGTACTCCGTAATTCAGTTATTCGGCACTGGGCAGCGAACCCCTAATGACTCCATCAGCCATACCGCGGAAAGCAGGCCGGCAAGTGGCCCTTGCTATTATCCTAGGTTTGCTTTCGAACCCTAGAAAAGTACGGAAATTGAGTATCGAACGTGAGCACAACTGAATAGTTTTATGAAAATTGCAGTCTCTATATTGTTATTGGGTTCCTTTGTTATGTTGACGATGATGTTTTTTTTTCGTGTATTCTGTTTAGAGTTGCAAACATCTGTACTATGCCATCTTGGAAAAACCACTGCAGAATAGTGGTGCAGTACCGACGCAATGGAAAGCTAACTTATATCCCTGGACCATGGTCAGATAAAGCTGCCAATGCTACTTTCAACGGCAGCCCCCGTGCCACCCTTGTTACAGTGACCGGGGAATATTGGAATCAGAGATAATGTCTCAGTATCCCAGCCATGGGACATTATTATAGCACGGACTAGCGATCATTCTTGCTCGAAGCGAGCCATCTTGGCCTCCCCACTGTTCTCAATCTGCTCCCTGCACCAGGGTATTTCGGTTGATCCGGCTGCTTCCTAAATTGTATGGGGACGGGTATTCTGTGGTGCCCTCTTGGACTCGAGTTTATCCACCTGCGGCCCAAAGATCGGTTTCCGAACAAAATTGCCTCAATTCGAAGAAAATCCTTCCGTTTGACATTGTTGGGGGTTTTGCCACAGACTTGCCTCAAAACAATGTTTTCAGCAGCCTATGTCCATACGAACGAAATACAATACAAACCAAATCTCAATTGCCAGCAAGCATTCGATAAGGCTCTAGCATCCTGTCGCTAAATTCAAATCGGAATATCAAAGGATCTGGCTCGAATTGTAACATTGAAGAACATTTGGCTATTAGGATTGGATTGAAATATTGATGAGTGTTGTCCGAGGGTAGGTATCCTCCACGATTGGTGCACAAACTAATTCGTTCATTGTGTGCCTGTTCACTCTCTGCAAGATATGAATCCTAGGCAACGAGTAATTTTGACACGGATAAATGGCCATGATCTTCGTAATGGTTGAAAATACAATTCACTTGCTCGTTTTCCTCCAAATCTTCTGGCAACTTGTTCCACGTGTATTCCAATGCAAGCTGCGCTTTTATTTCCAAGTTCGTTATTCACTGATAGTTCAAGATGCTGCCGGCTTTTCTGCCCTATAAAGACACCGTAAAGTCCTTAATTCTGGGTTTCGACCATCGGACTGGAATCCTGGGTATATGCAACATTCCATACTTTGTGTTGGCCCCACAGCAACTAACAATGCAGGACTAGATAATCTCCATTTCAAACATTACTATATAATCACAAGGGACTTATACACGTATGTCTCGGGCGGGTTGAATTTAAGTTCATGAGACACCTTGACTGCGCAATTATCCACGACTCTGTCCGATTTTGCGGAATTAGATTCATGAAATCATACGATCTAATCAAATTCATTTCAAAGAGGCAGCCTTTTGATCTCAGGGTTTACCTGAGTGCGAAAGGATTTATGGCCATATAGGAGCCACGATGATCTGGCTGATAAACCCCCACACAAATGCAGGCCCTCCATTCCTGCGACGGGAACTGAGTTTAGCCCTGCTGTAGAACTTGCATCGAAAGATACCAGCTGCTGGAATCAGCCTTCAAGTTTCTTATGATACACTAAAAATCAGTCACGAGTTATTCCCTATTCGCGGCGACAAGGGAATGGATAGCAGAGGTACTACCGGTTGCCGCTTAGTGGCTTGCGAGGCTTAGAATTAAATGCCATGGGTCCCTCGCGCATTCGACACATCGTTCCTACATGGACAGCATACCTTGTCATTATCGGTGGTAGAGTTTTTCACAGCATATTATTACAGCAAATGTTCTACATTGTTTCTGTAAAAACATGTGAGCCCAAAAATAAATTATATCATTCATTCACGTCCCCGCAGCCTTATAGTATCCACTGGAGCTACCAGGTAATTGTCTATGCTGATCGATCTTCTGTCGATTGTATTTTCTTTCGCGCAAGTGTCTTCACAATGAGCACAGTCAATGTATCGACCAGTCCCTCGGTTGCGAGTAACCCTCGCGGGGCGATCGTTCTTGAAGGAGCTACTATTTCAATGGTCTTCGTTGTGATTTTTGTTTGTCTGCGAATATGGGGTCGATATCGCTATAACAATTCGCCTGGAAACTCGACACCAAGTTTCGGTGAACCCAGATACTGGATGCTGGTCTCCGACTTAGCAATCATTGCTTCATCTGTAAGTATCTTAATCAGAATATTATGCGATGATTCTAACACTTCTACAAGGTACTTGCCATCATTTTGACTGTGGTTGCTTGTGTTAGTAAGTATTTCTGTGGTATATTTGGTGGAAAAAGCTAAGCGGTTGATCAGGCGTGGAATGGGGATTTGGACTTCACTCGCGACTCTTAAGCAAGACACAGCTTGAGATTACACTTCAGGTTGGCATCCATCCGAAAAACCCGTGAT
Source organism: Botryotinia globosa (assembly GCA_014898425.1). Classification (NCBI taxonomy): domain Eukaryota; kingdom Fungi; phylum Ascomycota; class Leotiomycetes; order Helotiales; family Sclerotiniaceae; genus Botryotinia; species Botryotinia globosa. Next base: position 1,603,797 of record RCSZ01000002.1, read on the forward strand.
TGTGCAATACATTCTAATCCTATATAGATGTTTTATCTTTATCAGATATTCTATAAAGCAGGATGTGGCCTTTCCAAGATTGCTACTTGTCTACTCCTCTTGGCCATTTCGACTCCACACATGAAGAATTTCAATAAATGTTGCAAGATAATGATTCTATACATCGCGGGGTATTCTCTCAGCTGCTCCATCGTTTCAGCCTTTCAATGCGGCCTCGACTTTAAGAGTAATTGGATTCACTCGTTAAGACAGACCCACTGCTTCTACAAACCCCCATTCTGGTTTACTCATGCTGGCTTGAATATCTTCGCAAGTATAGTGGTCGCGGCTCTTCCATGGTGGCTATTTTCTCATGTTCAATATAAGAGAAAATATACTATAGCACTAATCATGACCATATTAGCTCTTGCGTAAGTCGTCACTTAAATCATGAACAATGTGACCGTATCTAACCTTTTAATAGCGAGATTATCCTTGGGTGTGTGCGTTTGAAAGGTCTTTATACATCTTCTCAAAATCTCAACGATATACCTTGTAAGTTGATCTCAGTACAATGCAGACGACAATGCTTACTCAAACTCTTATGAAGATGGTGCTACAACCGGTATACTCGTCTCTCAGCTTGAAGTCAACTTCGGAATCATCTCAGCCTGTATTCCTACCGTTCTGAAGATCATGGAAGACTTTTTTAAGCGATTATTTGGGATTAGCTTTGGTGATACAACAATTGAATCGGGGGCTCAATCTCAATCTCGATCTCGCAATCTCGGAGCTTTGGGTAGTCACTTGCAGGCTACAGACAAGTCAAAGCCTCGCTCACAATACGAGCGTTTTGGCGACGACGATCTTGAGATGGATTCTATGCATTCGGGCAATAGCAGGGAAAACATCATTCGTGATGACAAAGTCCCTGATCAAAAGATTAAGGTCGAAACATCTTACATCGTAGAAAGAGAGATTGATAAATCTGAAAGTATGTAGACGATTAGATTTCGGCAGGGCTGGCTCCAGATAGTAGGGGGAATCATTTCATCTCCAATTTAGCACCTGTTTACCACATACCACAGGAGCTACAAGGGCCTAGAGTAAACATGCCCCAGAATGCGTTTGAAATTTAGAGCTGGACTCGGTTATAACAAGATTGTAACTAATTTACCATATCGTTGCCCCACTAGCTTTGTGATACCACGAGTAGTATACGGAGTAATGGCGAAATCATACGAGTTAGAGAGCTAGGGGGCGCGGGGGTAACGCAATTGCGCGTAACCAAATAATACCCCATGTCGATCACCCCCGTCACGACGGGGGCACACTGCAGACTTGAGCGAATGACAAGGAATACTCGTGCGGCCAGAAAGTATGCAACTCCGACGCTAGATGCACCACAAGATGGTAAACTACAAGAGCACTAACCTGGTTTTCATAGCGCCGGAGTTGCATACTTTCTGGCCGCACGAGTATAAATTCTGTATATGCATCCTTCATATGAGTAATCTGTATCGGGAAAAGACCCCGTAATCGATTGGGTAACGTCCATGTGCCGATATCCTTTTATCTACGGGATTCGTTTTTCTTCCTACCGAAAGCTCATGTCGAAACGAGTGTTGGATTTATGCTTGCTAAAGGTTTGTTAGAGGTTGGTCTAGGCAGACTCTGCATCGGAATTCTCCACAAATATCAATAATTAATCCCAGATGATTGCGGTAAAGGCGTTCTTGCATGTTGAGTTGCAAGGCGAATCTTGCGATAAATACTACATTCCCAATCGCTACATCTCACCGAGATTGTTTCCATCAGATTTGTACTTCAACCCTTCAAATCCCTATTCTTTGTTTGTCTAGTAGGAAGGGATACTCATCTACTGTTCGACGTACCACTGCTCAACGAAAACATGGCACAAGAACCCGTCGCCGAAATGTCTCAAATGGACGAAAAACACTCCACTATAGAGACCAGCCATAATTTGGCACTTGCTGGCCCCTCTCGATTCGATAAGAAGCTCGCTTTGAAACTTGATCTTTATCTTCTCACGCCCATGCTCTTCTTGAACTTCCTGTCTCTCATGGGCCGAACCAATATTGGTGCCGCCATGGTACAAGGCTTGCCAAAAGAATTGAAGATGGATGCCATGAAAGTTTTCATCTCAGTTACCATTCCCTTGGTACCGCTGGTCGTATTTGAGGTTCCCAGTAATCTCCTCATGCGCTTTTTGGAAAGGAAATACAACTTCTCATACATGAGGTATCTATCTCTCATGACTGCTCTTCTAGGTACGTCTGTCTCCATAGTCTTGTCCTATGCTTCGATATCTAATCTGAATCAACAGGTCTCGTCACTCTGGGCCAGGGGTTTGACCAAAGTTATTCGGCCTTGCTAGCTACTCGCTTCCTTGTAGGAGTATTCGACTCGGGGCTCATTCCCGGATGTATCTTTGTCTGTGCTTTATACTATCCATCAGTACATCTGCAATGGAGAGTTAGTATGCTTATGGTTGCAAATATCGGTTCAAATGTTGTGGGAAATATTTTAGCTTTTGGTATTGCTCATATCCACAGCTCAAATGGGTATAAGGGATGGCGATGGTGAGTCAAATCATTTCTTAATACTCAGGATGGTGAATGTTTGAAGGCAGTATGATATTGAGAGCAATATATGGCTCGAAGATATCATAAGGTCTGAGAGCAGTATAACGTTCAAAGACAATGTAGTATTTGAAGGCGGTACAATGTCTGAGGGTAGCACAATCTTCAAAGTGGATTCATACATTGAAAGCCGTTTGTTGTCGGGTTGTGGCCTGAACTACTGGATCTTCCGCATCTGTGTTCATCTGATAATATGCAAAGATTGGAGAGTAAAAACTAACGTCTGATCCTAGGGTCTTCATTGTCGAGGGATGCCTCACCCTAGCCATCAGTTTTGCATGTCTCTTTTGCAACATCAGCCGCCCCGAAACAGCATCTTTCCTCACCGAAGAACAAAAGGAAATCATCGCCACTGAGGTTGAGGCCCGCACAACAACCGTCGGAATCGTCGCAGAATGGAAGATTTTCTTGAGCAATGGTCTCAACTATATCTGGGCCGCATGTTACGTGCTCACCTGTTCAACAACCTACTCTGTCGCCATTTTCGCTGCTTCTTTTGTGCAAGCTTTCCATCCTCACTACACCACACCACAAGTCCAGGGTCAAGTCGTTCCTATATTTATCGTATCTGGTGTAGCCTGTCTCTTGGCTGCATATGCAGCTGACCGTTTGAACCACCGCGCCGGCTTTGCCATTATAGGTTACCTTATCACAGCTATTGGTTTCATCATTCTCAGACAACCAAAGACCCCTGCGCCACATATCTCCATGCTTGGTCTATACTTCGTTAGCATAGGTACCTTTGTATCATTACCTCTCCTATACAGCTTGCCAATGATCAACTCGGCTACTCCATACCAGAGGGCCATTGCAGCAGGGTTCGTAATTGGCATTGGAAACGTCGGTGGATTTGCTAGTTCATGGTTGTTTAGGACTAGTCAGGCACCACATTACCACGAAGGAATGACTGATTCCCTCATTATGACTTTGGTGGCTCTTGCTTTAATGGCTTTTGCTTGGTTGTATATCACAATAGCCAACAAGAGGTTGGACAAGAACAGCACCACAGATGCAGGATCTGTAAATAGCAAAGAAGGCCTGGTCGTAAGAAGATACAGAGCATGATTTGATTTTTGTATATACCAGTTTAGCAATTCTTAAGAGTTTTAATCATGTGATATAGCTGTTCCTTGTCAAGGTTTAGTTCGCGCTAAGCCAAGAAGCGAACCCCCCTGGTTTTGTGGAGAACGACAATCTCAAGCACGAACTCTGTAGTATCTCGAGTCTGTATTTTCCAACAGCCACGACGCGTGCAATTCAGTCCCAAACGAAAGAAATATGACTCAGTCCAAGTGTTCTCCTTATCTAGAGAAACGACGGATTGATTTGTCAACTTTCTTGCAGATACCAGCCTCACCAATTCCCACGCGCCATCCATTTATGAGGCTTCTAGCCCTTAAGGACCCACTATCAGCCCCATAAAATGATTTGTTGTCAATTCGGGCCAGCCCGATGTGGAGATCACATGTTCTTCCTTGTTGGTTCTGCCATGTCAGTCCATACCGATTCGTCGGTCTCAACCAATCATATCTACAGAACGTTGCATTGCTGTCTCCTCTAGATCATGTACAACAGGTTCCCACACTCGCCTCGCTGCACCCACGAGATAGCTTCTCCACTCTCCAGACCGGTTTTTATAATTTCGATCGAGTTTGTGAAAATGTGCTTCATCCATAAATCTTAATTTCTCCACTCCCCACCTAGCAGTCGTTCTTTATTGCGTTCTCAATTCTTATCTTATCACACTTCACCAAGAACATTCGTTACTCGAGGCTGGATTTCCTCGTCAAGACAAAAGTCATCGAAACTGTTTAGAATTTCGAAAATACAACGAAGGAAAGAAGAAAGAATAGGTGTCGTAGGGCTTCTGTTACGTTGGAAGGAGAGAATATTCACCACCTCTCAACAAGCGGGTGAGTCGTGGTGAAGAAGTCGATCCAGGAACTGCCGGTCAGGACCTTTTCGGAGAAAGAGAACTTGCAGCTGGCCTGCACTTAAGCCCAGGTGATAACAGAACATCGGTACAGAAGCGCGAATTTGGAAACGAGAAGCTGAAAATCGACAATTCAATTGGAAAATGGATATTCTCTGACACGGCAGTACCATCCAACGATTATTCGTCGCCTTCTTCTAATGGATCTGGACATCAATACCCCTTAAACGGAACCAAAGAACTCAACATTGTGAATTCGAATTTGCTCTACGAAACCGACAGATCTATAGACCTTCACTACTTCAACCCGATCACTGAGCAAGTTTCTGAGAATATGAAAAGCTATTTCAAGCATCTCCTGCCACCTTTAGTCCCACCAACGGGGTCAAAACCCCGATCCCAGTCCCCATCCAGGTCTCGATCTCACACTTCATCCGAGAAAAAACCCGAGATTAAGTCGAAGCCAAAATCTCGAATGGAGCCTCAATCTTCAGTCCAGAAGGGCAGAGCGTCTTCATCACGCCCACGTACCTCACGGTCAAAACTCACCTCAGGTAGTTCTTCTAGTTCCAACTCGACTTTAACGTCTGACGAACTCACTGCTCAGAGACTCCAAGCTGAATGGGACCGTGAGAATGATCTTCTTCAATTACAGCTACGATTTGCACGCAATCTGGAGACCCGAAGCCCCTCGCCATCTCAGTTTGAACTCGATAGACTAGAAGCGCAAAGATTGCAGGCTGAAATTGGAGAAGAGCAAGCTGCTTCTGACGCAAGAAGGGCCGCACGCCTTGAGAGGGAAACGGAGGAAGCTATCAGAATTGCCATCGAGTGGGAGAATGAGGATAGTCGCGCTGCCGCTTTACAACGTGAATGGGAAGAGCAAGAAAGAAGACTTGGTCAGCAAGAGGATCTTGCGAGGATCTTGCTTCGAAGGGACGAAGAAAGGGCCGCTTTGCTTCAAAGGGACTTAGCTGCAGCGCAGGCCGCTCAAGCTCAATGGGAACAAGAAGCCCATCAACAAGAGGAGCAGATCAGAAGAGTCTCAGAGGATGAGGAGAAAAGGGAAAGACAGGCAAGGAAAAGAAGAGAGGCAAGAGAAGCTGCTGAGGCAGAGCGGAAGGCTGAATTGGAGAAAGAGAGGGCAGCTCGCAAGGAGGCTGAAAAGAAAGTGAGACTTGAGACAGAGCGATTGCAACGACAACAAGTTGAGAAGACGGCTAAATTGGACCGAGAGCACCGAGAAAATGAGGAGGCCGCAAAGAAAATCCAATTAGAAGTCCAGAAGAAAGAAAAGTTGCGCGTTGCCGATGCAAAAAAGGCACGTGAGCTAGCTGAGAAGGAGAAGAAGGCAAGACAGGCAGACTGTGTGTCATGCATGGAGGCGGGAGAAAAGGTCAAGATGTGTGTACTGTCCTGCAAACACGCTTATTGTGGAGAATGTATCGCGGGTAAGTAGCAAGTTTCAATTTTTCTTGCATGAATGCTAACTCAATCAGGTGCCTTCCAATCTGCTCTTTCATCCAAGACACGATTCAAGTGCTGCAAGGTGAATGTAGTAACCAACCTCGCTTCTCGCTGGCTCGATGCAACTTTCATCAGCTCCTACAAGATGATGATTCTCGAGCAAACTACCAAGGATCCTCGCTACTGCTCCAGCAAAGAATGTGCTAAATTCATTCCGCCCGCCAATATACACGGAACCATTGCAATCTGCCAAGCATGCAAGCATCGTACATGCGCACCTTGCGGTAATGGAGAGCATTCTGGAGTTTGTAAAGAGGATAAAGAGGGTCTAGCAGTACAGGCTTTGGCGGAGAAGGAGGGCTGGAGAAATTGTCCTAGGTGTAAATTCGTGATTGAGAAGAATGAGGGATGCCTGCACATGACTTGCAAATGTCTGTTTGAGTGGTGTTGGGAATGTAAGAGAGAGTGGAACGAGTGTAAGAGCACTTGCAAGAGAGAATAACCATGTCGCGAATATTTGCGAAGATGAGAGAAGCATCAGATTGGTCCCACATAGTTAGAATACTTCCTAAGCAATACATGTACCAAGTTCTCCGAGTTCTTTTGAGCAGAAATTCTATTCCAAATGATTGAAACACCCGGAATCGTAGTTATCTTTGTCTTCAATACCCAAGTAAATTAGCGCTTGTAGGGTGATATTGACATTCCGGATGCAATAGGCGCGATCTTTCTCTTTCTCTTGTTGAGCAATGCTAACGGCAAGACAGTTTATCTCGCAAGTCGTGTTATCATATATCCAATCACTTAACTGATATTGCCCTCACCGACCCAGAATACTTACTGTATTGGTAAAAAGATATTGACATCCCGTCAGCCCGGAAATATATGACGCTCGCGTACATTTTCAGGGGGTGGGCGGGGGTAAGGGAGGATGGAGAAGAAATCATTCTGAAACAAAGTATGACATAAACCCCAGACTACACTATAGACGTCAAGCTATAAGCTATGCAATGCGATTGATTATAATTGATGGTTCGAGGAAAGCCGACAAATAGTAGCCAGGTCCGAAACAAACTTGAGGAAAGTCTTTATCGATTAGGCATATTGTGAATGCATGAGGGCAGAATTCTCACCGCTTTACAGGTCATCTTGGTCATCTCGAGATTACGGAAAATCTATTGTTCCGGTCGAGGCTTTGTACAGTTGGATATGTACTGGCTACAACCAATAACTTTCCTATTATTAGATTGAAAAGAACGGAAAGGTTATTGTATTGAAAGTTTGTTTGTTTTGAATTGAAGAATTATTATCGTTATCTTAATAAAAACAAGTATCGTATAAATAGTCCACTATATTAAATACTACATCCAATTCCATTCTTCTTTTCCATATTTCATCAGTGTCGTGATTTGCTTTCTTTCCGCCTTACATTCATTCACGTATCGTCAAAGAGTTTGTTCTCTACAACCAATAAATACACACATAACAGGACACACCTGGGCGTTCTTCGAATGTGAGGAAAGGATGAGCGGGCTTAGAACGAGCATCTGGGCCCCCGGCAGCTATCGCTCCCCGAGTTACAATGGCTCCAGCTATAAGAATCCCGCGCGAGAGAATGCGCCAGTCTCTACTACTCACTCTCATACCTCGAGAGAGACGAGTAAGAACCGGGCAATCGAAACAACCCGCGAAATAATTCTGGATGGCAAATTGGCAAACAATGAGCCACGGAAGAGTTCTGGTGGGCTGGGCGCCAGTCAATGGGCACCGCGCGATTACTCCGGAAGATCAAAAACAGCAAATCGTCAAGAGGTTTGGACAATGGTATGTTCACACACTTGCTTGGAGAGACATGCGCTATTTACCTTCTAACCCTTCTCAGGTCACGCCAGCCTCGCAACACAAACCGATGGCTCATGCGTATAATGGCTCGAGTCCTGCATACACCACTCCGGACCTCGGCCTTCCTTACGAAGTACAACATTACATTCTCGGCATGATGCAGCGGATCATGGAAGAGGGGTGTTATACCTTTGCATCGCGATGGATTCCCGACGTACTACAAAGGAACAATTGGACGTGCTCAGAAGCGGTTGAACTGTCCACATGGAAAACGGTCCTTCCAGAAAATGTCCCATCAGAAGCCATTACCTCGCACGGCAAATCTCTTCACCAATGCCTGGCTAATGCTGTCCGAATACGAAACTCTGCTACCCATCGGCATATTTTTTCGAGTCAGGAACTACGTGGTTTGGCACAACAAGCCGAAGACCTCATGAGTCTGCTTTCTGACCACTCGAGGCAATTAAAATTTCATAAGCTGTGGACTGAATTATATGATTGGGAAAAGCTCAGTGTAACAGACATGCAAGCCGCCAGATACAAGATGGAAACAGCACTTCAACAGATTGGGGAACGTCCTATGGAGGACGATATGGATTGGACCCCTAATGTAATCTCATTGGAAAAAGTTCCCGCGGTAGAGATAGGGCCAGAAGAGGTCGAGAATCACGAAGTTCATGATGCAATGGAGATCGATTAAAGAATATACTACAAAGGAACTATGGGATGGCGAATTGGCGTTGATTAATCGTACTCTATATGAATTGGGAAGATCATAGCTTCAGGAGTACTTGAGGGGGTGTAGCGGGTCGGTAGGATTTCAAATACCCTTTTTGTCGCCTTTTGGCAAATTTTAGACGCATTGTTCGAGGTACTTACGAGCAGAGACTTTTTATAAATTGTTTTCTAGGCAGAAACATAAAAATGAGATCGAATTGTTCCACACTTTAAATGAGGCATCCTTATCTATATGATATGTATGTTAAGACCGTTCAAACTTTGGATCACTGCGAGTCATATTCAAAAAGAAAGATTATCAGAAGATGGCCAAACACCAGGCTGATATACGGGTTTACCAATTCTGAGCTACAGGCTATACTGGAACAGTCGGGGCAATAGTATAAATTAAGATAATGATATAAATTCGAATATTCATAGAGTACTGATAGGAAAGGAGGAAGGTTCACGAAGGGTTTCCCTCTCATAGCTGTACTCCCACTTCAACTCCTAGATACAAGGGCTCTAAGATAACGTGTATAACGCACATTCTCGACTGATATCGGTACTGGAGAACCTTCTCTATAAGCACTTGTCTATTGAGAGTGCGCGTTGCATACATTTCTTTTGTAGCCCTTGTGTCTGGGAATGAGAGTGGAAGTACCGATATAAAGGGGAAACGTTTGTAGCACCGTTGAGTAAAAGGACTGTATGAATATAGAATGTATGGCTGGCTACTAATCATTGCTGGAAAAGTTTAGTGAAGATGAATGTGTTTGATGTCGGAGTAATGAGATTTAGCAACTGACTGCAGAGGGTATCATGTGTATTTACTCGTAACACTATGAGCGTTTAATCTGGAATCTTCACTTAACAGCTTCAATGTTGACGAACTGAAATATAGAAATTAAATAACTATCAAAAATGAAATCGCTAAATTCAATACATTACACTCCCTGCTTTGGGAACCACGAGAATACCCTCTTCTAACAACCGTTTCGCCAGTTCAAAAATCATTCCATCACACCCTTTTCTCGCAATTATGTCAATTGCCACCGGTAGATATTCTGTTTGTAATGATATGGTAGAATTGTATGCAGCTTGACCTATTGGGAACACCATATCGGGGACTTCGGCAAAGTTGGATACGCTGCTGACAGACCATCCAGACGGTATTTCTGGGAGACTGTTTCATCGATCTCGGTTAGCGAAAAATTGGGTTCGGGCTTTGAATGTTTCAAATTTCTGATTTATGGACTACAGCCCGGGCTATTGGATACTTTGATGAATATGTGAAAGAATTTACGTACCTGGTGTATTCATTTCTATACGACGTTTCTGCTAATGTCCCAGGATAGAGAAACAAACTTTCACTACAGCTGATTGGGCTAGAAGGTACAACTTCCGCGGCGAACCAATCCATGAAAATAGTTTTGTTATAAATGGCTTGTTCGTTTGCATCAGCACTGATGTTATTTTGTCCCCAAGACCATCTGAGTAATGGTACGGGGTTAATGAAAGGACGGGCGCCATCATTTGCAGCGGCATAATCTGCATAAAACGGTTCGGCAAGGAGACTGTACTGTTGTTGGGAAACGAGGGTAGGATAGACAAGGCTGAGGAAGTCGTCAATTGATGAGCCATTTGCTCCAGATGGAGTTGTTTCGTCCCATAGAGCTCCCATATCTAGAGCAGTCGTGCTTGTCGAGTTAAGAAACGTTTCTAACTTCGCCAGGAAATCAAGTAAGACTGATTCAGCCTCTGTTGTGGCATTCTCCGGGAAATCTGATGTCAAGATCTTCTTGGGAAATTCAGTGAAGTTACTTGTGATATTGTTTCCATACAAGACTTTAGCAGCTTCGTGCCACAAAATTGGATCTCTGGTGAGAAAACCAGCGGTGTCAAGAGTCGGAGACAAAGGCATAACGTTATCCAAGCTAACCATTCCATGGGATGGTCTGTTGCCGAAACATCCATTGACTTGAGATGGATTACGAATACTTCCACCAGTATCGGATCCAATGCTAAGGTCTAACCAATCATAAGCACCAATTCCAGCTCCAGGGCCTGCAGAAGAAGAGGATGGGGACTGGTATCCATCACCACGGGCGTTGAAAGGGCAGTGATAGTCGACCCAGTCCGCAGTTGGGTTTTCCCCATTAGCAAATTGGGATGTCTTCATTTTCCCGACGATAATTGCTCCTGCGTCAATCAAACTCTGGACAGCTGGTCCGGTAACATTTGCTGGTGGATAAAGCTCATAATATGCACGATTGCCATTACTGGTCTTGATTCCTGCAATATCGTAGATATCCTTAACACCAAGCCTGACTCCAGCGAGAGGCTTCTCAGCGGTTTTAGTATAGTAGAGCCTGGAAGGCACGCCGATTGTAGAACTCTGCACCCCAGGAATGGATGCACTCAGAATAGAAAACGTTCCGTCCAAGTTCTCAATTGTTCCTTCAGTGAAAGCATCCTGTACATCAGAATACAAGCGATAAGCCTTGAAGAGCTCGCCTGTATTTGGTGTTAGAAAGTATGGCCCTGGAGGCACTTGATTGTGTGAACTGCTGGTAAACTTTTGAGTTCCATATTCATGACAAACGGTTGATAACGAACTAGAATTAGTAGAACCAACAAGATGGACAGCTACTTAGGTTAGCGATTGTTGGTATTGGAGTTGGAAAGCCTGCATGCCTTCCAAAAATCCAGGATTAAAAACATCGTCGAAGGCAGTGTAGTTGGCAACTAATGATTTAAATGAAGCAGCAGTGAAACCTTCTTCCGAACTTTTCATAACCGTCAAAGGAACCAAGTCTGCTGTACTCGGCTTGGACTGGATGGTTGCAACCGCGTCAATCCCAACATAATAGCTGATGCCATTAACAGTAACGGTAGTTCCGGTCTTCGAGATTGAGATGGCAGCATTTGCCATGCTCATCAGGGACATTGTCAAAGCAGCCGATTTCAACATTCTGAAAGCCATAGTCTCAGATTGATCAAGTGAAATTCCTCCGATCGCTCACGATACTTGTCTGTTCACCCAAACGACAGAAATAAAGCAGATATTTATACTCTCAACAACGGGATGCAAGTGGAATACTGCTTTGAGAACCATGAATACCTAGTAATTTGTCTTGGAATATCCCACCGATAAGATGGCCAAGAATACCAAGATACGATGATGGGTATCATGGGTTCCTGCATATCTCCTTCGGCATTCCTCGATTGCGGTTCATCCTGGAAAAGGTTGCCCCGTATAGATAAGATAAATGAATACACCCGATTTCATAATATGTGTTCAAAAGAAAAAGCACTTTTTCAATATCATTTAATCGAAATTCCGAAAACTAAAAAAATCAATTTAATCAATATAATTTCAAATTGAAAAAACTTTGTATTATAATATAGATTTTAATTGAAAAAATAATTAAATGAAATTATAATTTTTGATATAGTTTTTAGATTTTTGATTTTTCAAAAATTGAATTTTCATTCAATTATTTTCAATTCAATAAATTTCTAATCAAAATCATTCAGATTTTATTTATTAATTTTTTCAATTAAGATCTATATTATAATATAAAGTTTTTTCAATTTAAAGTTATATTGATTGAATTAAAAACAATTGAAGTATTTTTATATAGAATTTAGTAAAAAGTTGATTAGATCAAAAAAAAGTCATGTTTTGAACACACGTTATGAAATCGGGTGTAAGAAGGTGGGATGGGATGGATGGTTCACAAGTATACTACACAACGAACTTTTGGTGAGAAGCATTTATCAAAGCTTGCACTTGCTATATCATTACATCAAAACCTCTTTATCAGAATCCTCTTTTTGAAACGGAGAAAGACATATATCCTTAAAACTGTCGTCTAGGAATATTCTTAACATGTCGAATACCAGGTTCTCCAAATTGATTAGAAACTAGATATCGAACGATACCATGATTTTTTCGAGAATATTTTGTAACGGAGCAATGAGAAATTGTTACCCAAGAGTGTTCAATCGAAACTATTCGGAATGTAGAATACTAGAATACTACCAAGTCGATATTAGTCAAGACTTCTATATGAAAACATGTATATCCCTGATAAAAGTAACACAGCCCGGTATCCTCATAGCGACGATTTGCTATTGGAAATTTGAAATCTGAGTTGTGGTAAGAATTCGAACTGATAAAGAAGCATCAACCCAGTGGTCATGTCTAGCGATTGACAAATACCTTGACGGCTCAAAATTTGTCAGATAGCACTTAGCCTCCATATATCCTCTAAGTAGACCGAGTTGTCTATGATGAAGTCCGCGTTAGTAACACTTGAATTGACTGATGTCAATACTTAGATATGTAGAAGAAGTCTCCCATCCCTGATGAGATAAGAAAATCCCCGAGGTCGGCAAACAATACAACACAACTCGAGACACACGGAGTATTCCCAGCCCAGCCTCTACATAACCGAAAAAAGCGGCGGAAATTGAGTACTATATTTATCACTTAAAATAGAATTTTTTTTCTTTCTTATTTTTTATTTTTTAATAATACCTTGAAAAGAAATAAAAAAACTCTTATAAGGTATAGTTCCACTCCTTTATTAAATTATTTCTTAATTATTTCTTAATCTTTAAAATAATAATTTATAAGGGTTTCTGTTGGATTGACTTAGTAAGGGGTTGTATTGGGTTTAATAGTATTATAATTCATGTCTGCCAAGGGGGCATTGCTAAGCTATATACGCGTTCTACCCCACATACACACTTCGTGCGTAAGTGGGGGAGAACGTGATATGTTCTCAGTCACGTGTTCCAACAGTTTCAAAATATTTATAATAATATATATTAACTTCACTAAATAAAATTAGAATATATTATAATATATCTAATTCTAGATTAGATTTTTGTAATCAAAAGAAAACTTTTATTTAAAATAATATTAAAGCTATTTATTACGATCATCGATGTGAAATCGACATCGAGCCGACATATATAAATATGATACAAAAAGATTATATACTTTAAAAAGAGTAAATAGACAAATGCCTATATATTAGATTTGAATTTTTTTTAAGATATAAGCACCATCAATATACTCAATTTCCGCCGGGTTTTTCGGTTACATAGAGCTAGCCTCGTATCTTTAATGGGGCAAATCACGACATGAAGTGTACACGTGACACAGGAGAATCCAGAAAGATTCCGAACTTTCTCCCATTCATGTCCTTGATTCCTATCCCCGGTATTGTCAGTTTGTGATAGATATTATGTACAATTTATCTTAGATTCGAGCTGTTACCTATCGCAAAAAGTGTAAGAGGTGCTCTTTTAGCTCTTTGGCTGATAAAGCTCTATCATGATTCATCACCCACCGTTCCCCTCAACATTTCCTACATATGTATCGTTTAATTCGAAAATGACCGTGGGACGAGGTGTTCAGTCTTCTGCCGAAGTATTACGCCTGAACGTATGGCTCATCAGTGTGAGAAATATATAGCTGGCATCCATAACGGAACGATTGGAAACTTGGTTCCAAAGCTTCACGCTTTATCCTGAGAGGGGGTTATTGTGAATTATATAAGCTCGTTATTTACACCTCTGATTCTAGCCGCATAGAGAAAGCGAGACAGATGCGTTCGAGGTATGTTACTTTGCCGGTTCCCGTGTTTATTAATTCACCATTTCCTACTCGTCTTTCAAATCCCACACGTGCTCGTTGCCGGAATTCGACTGGCTGCGAAGGATAAAAGCCGATACATATATCCGCAGATCAACACGACTTACCCCACCTTGAACTTCCAGATATCGAAATCTTACCCAGTCGAGCCAGTGTTGATTGAGGTCGACGGAAGTAAACTTTCTCCGTGCAAACTATTATTAAGGAATAGTAGCATCAGGGTCCTCGCGTATGCATATATTCGACCAATAATTTGCACCATGTGCAAGATGATCGAAGAATTAGGAAGGTAGAAAGTTCTACTTTCTGAAATATCTGCAAGTTCAGGGTCGAGGCAATATCCATCTGCATTCTCCTGTACAACTTCAATATCCATGATGTAGCATTGTCCTATCACAGGCTACACGTGCATGTGCCTAGTGCTCTGCTGTCAAATGCAGTCCCACGGCCGGCGGTGGCCGGGAGTGTATATGAAGCAGCAAGAATCTTCGATTCCACGACTTGATATCAACGCCAAATAATATCTTTATCGGTATCAAAATGTTCGGTCTCGAGGTGATAACGATTGCAGCCTTATCTGGCGTTGCTCTGGCTGCTCCCCAGAATATTCAGTATCACGAGACTTCTGATCATTCGTGGAAAAGTCGAATCAAGAATGTCGTCGTTCTCGTCGAAGAGAATAGATCGTTTGATACGTTCGCAGGTGGGCTTAGCTACAACTCAGCTATTGACGGATTATTGCACCACAATTATTGCAATTCTATGTAAGATCACCCAAAAGCTTACAATTATTATTGGACTTCAATTGATAGAGAGAAAGGAATGCGTCAAATCCTGGGCAAAAGGCCGATGTGTGTGCTGGGCCTCGTGCCAATGATGTTGCAGCAGACGATCCAAACCACAGTATAAGTGGTGTTAACATGCAACGTATGGTTCTCCTTTATTTCTGTCGCTACTCCAGCGTTCCCGATAGTCCGGACCGCAGTCCAGTAATCAAAAGTTTTTATTATATGAACCAAATCAAATGATTCAAATAGTTTGAGTTGCTGAATTCGGTTGGATGATTGATTGCTTTCAAAAATGAAAGCTTGCCTCCAATCTGCTGGTCCGGACTATCAGACAACTTGTACCATTCGCTAACATATATAAGTGTTCACAACATATCATCCATCTGCATCACAATCAGAAAGCATGCGTGGTTTTGTGACAGAACAGTCCATCACCTACAGCACCTTGAACAAGACCCGTGCCGCTGAAGCCATCAACTACTACACCCCTGATCAAGTCAAGGTCTTCAACACAATGGCCGAAAACTTCGTTCTTTTCGACCGCTGGTTCGCTTCTGTCCCGGGTCCTACCAATCCCAATCGTGCCTACATCACGAGTGGAACATCGCATGGACACGGCAAAAATGACAACGCTTTTAACGTTTACGGTATTCCCGTAAAATCCATCTTCGAACAACTTTCCGAGAACGACATCACCTGGATGAACTACCAGAACTCCACCCTCGGTCCCGGTCTCGGTTTTAACCCAGATGCTGCATTCTACAACTGGACCCTTAGCTCTGGAGCATATAAAACTAATATTGCCCCTTTGACAAAATTCTACGAGGATGCGGCTGCAGGTACACTGCCCCAATTCACATATATCAACCCAGAGTGCTGCTCTTATCAGTCATACCACCCTCCATCACCTATCAGCTCCGGCGAGAGCTTCATCAAAGGAATTTATGAAGCTATCCGATCGTCCCCACAATGGAACGAAACCCTCTTTATCCTCACGTTTGACGAGCACGGAGGTTTCGGTGACCATGTTCCTCCCCCCACGAACGTACCGGCTGGAGATGATCTCACATATACTGAAAAGGCACCTGATGGAAAGAACATGACGTTTGATTTCACACGATTGGGTGTACGCGTTCCAACGCTTTTAATCAGTCCGTGGGTTGGCAAGGGAGTGGTGGAGAAGAAGGGAAAGAACAAGGGAGGCGAGTACACACATACGAGTATTATTGGGTTCTTGGATGAGCTTTGGGGATTGGATCCATTGACTCCAAGAGTTAGCTGGAGTAGTACCTTTGAGAGGTTGATTACAAATACGTTGAGGACGGATACACCAGTCACTTTACCCGATCCTTTGGCTTAGACTTGAGAAACAATTTTTTGGAGGGCTATCAGACGAATCTTATCTTGAATCTTTTGATGAAATCCCCGGGGCACACTCATTAAGGTACTAAATTCAATCTTTCAGATCCATATCTTTCAAATCATTCGAAGTCCCAATATATAGATTTATTTGGGCATTGGCTAGGTCACTGAAGTAGACTTCAGATGAACCGCTGAAATATATTCTCTTCATATCTCGTTGAAGTTTGT
Source organism: Botryotinia globosa (assembly GCA_014898425.1). NCBI lineage: Eukaryota > Fungi > Ascomycota > Leotiomycetes > Helotiales > Sclerotiniaceae > Botryotinia > Botryotinia globosa. The sequence goes on from RCSZ01000002.1 coordinate 1,620,447, forward strand.
ACATAGAAACCAAATAGAAAAAGGAATGCGGTGATCAGGAAAATTTCTTCGCTGTATTTGAATGTAACCAGGGAATGAGATATATTTTTTGTGCCCTTCGTTCATTGTACTCTCCAGTCGCAGACAGAGCTTTGTGCATGTTGCCAGACTGTTCCATTCTTCGAATAACATCGTTTTCGCTTATATGTTCCTCAAGCTGCACTGGTCTGAAAACAGCTTCTTACTTGTCGGCAGATGGGAATCGGAATACGGAGATATCATAGAATTCATAGAGCCAGAGTGTGTCGATGAATAGACTATAGAATGCTACGCTGAGGTGTTGAGTCGAGGGGTTCGCGATTGTATTTAATTGTTAGCTTGAGTGATACCTAAAATGAACTCAAATAAGACTGATGAGTATGTATGAAATCTTGCCGGGTGCTTTGGGCTTTCAGGCTCAACATCATTTGACGAGCGAAGAGGTTTGGATCGAATTTGCCATGTACCCGTCATTGTGATACTTCGATGTCTGTGCCTCTTGTGATGTACTTGGGTTGCTAATTGTACTCGTCTTGCTCTATTTTGTGTGCAACAAACCCCGCATTAGCGTCCTGAAGCCTGTCTGTGTTACAATCATTGATCGATCATTGAGAGGCGTCGGCTTGATGCTCAGGCATGTATAGTACTGATGGTTGAGCGAGCAATGCCAAAGAGATATGATCATCTGTCTCATGTTGTGCGAGGATATATATTTGGTTCTTGTAGAGCTGTCAGATCTTGTCTCACAGCCACAACTTGAAATGAACAAGGTCTTCATCACGACGCTGTCTCGTTGTATCTGGAACAGCATGTATGTTGTACAGAACTAACCAATTAGTGAAGGTACTGACGACGTATCTCTCGAGTCTTCACAGATCAATTGTCCGAGAGCACAAAAGATAAGGAGAGTGCTGTGATCCATCGTACTGCGGATTTGAGTAGGATATGATGATGATGATGATGATGATGACGTGCATATAACCAATTTCTGTGAGGTGTTTTTCGACCTAATGTTCGCCGCGCATTTTGTTGAGCAAGGATTGAAAGATAGAGGCTGAACTAAATCCGGGGATCTTGGAAATCCGCCCTAGAGGTTCTTGTTTCTTGGTGTCGAATTTGTCGATGTTGTGAATCTGTGATTCCAACGGGCATATTACAATACGAGAATGCCGAGAATAGGTAGCTAGATAATTACCCGTGATATCTTCCTAGATAGATATTTTATTGTTGATGCTTGTAGGATTAGATTCCAAGTAGCAACAGTGTAGACATTTATTAGCTTATCTAATCCTTGATTAGCCTCCACCAGTGCTCCTACGACTGTGCATATTCAAGGCACGTTACTCCGTACCTAAACGCTAAAAAAAACTCTGTATTATATGACAAAGGAGTATATCAGGGCGCACTTTTCGACATCAATCAATTTTCTTTTTGTTTTCTTAATTTTTAGTAGCAAACTGGCGAAGAGATAAACTTTGATCATCTGGATAAAGTCTCTTCATTCACCCTGTAACGCACAGATGTAGTGACATCTTCATAGTCGATACCTCGTGGCTTTTAGATGCTAACCCCTCTCTACCTTAAGCCACTACCAGCCGTATCTCTCCGTCCTCTCCTTGCATAGTACGATACGGATCTACTTCGATTTTCAATTTCATAGAATCATCGAAATCCATTCCATTTTTATATCGCTATTAGCAAGTAGTTTTGCCAATTAGCACTATCATTATTTCTCCGGTTAAAATGTCCTGAATTCCCAAGACTAATTGCGAATGTTACCCCTCATAGCACCACCGTATAAACTCAATTACTCCGCAACACACTAATGCAAACGGTAATTCTACCAGTTATACTCGTGTTGTTGAGGCGATCATTCCATAATAGGGAAAGCATATTTGGGGCCTTCGAGCTTACACGGGACTTCACGTACTTTCCAACCAGCTTTTTGTCCTGCCCAGGCTTGTCCTGCCATTCTTTTATCTTATGGCACACAAGACCCGAAAATCATGCATATCTTTCCGAGCATCTTTATTCTGTATTGATTGTCTTCACATGGAAAAAAGTCTCCTCTTCCTCTAGCTTTGTACAGCTATTCCCACTAAATATGCATATTCACCACTTGGGATCGAGAGAGGGTTCAATGGTTGTCTACCCCGCCAATGGCTACCAATCACCACCAGATGTTCATTAGACTAGTGATGTATTGTGCCTCATTGATCCAGCGATTCGGAAGGTAACCTAGGTACACTTGGGTCAAATTTAACCACTTCTACATTATCAGTCGTCAAACTTTGTATCAAGTGATTCAATAACCAACATGGTCAATATTCCATTGGGTAATGGGCAGCGCTACTCTCCTGCCTATCCCAATAAGGCTTTGGAAATAATAGCCCCGCGCCGTCCCTGACCGGTAGCTTTTACTAGATATCTAAGTATCTATATACTAGTAGCTGGTAGTCATTCAGAATCCTACATAAACAACAAAATCCTGCCATTCATACCACAATTGTTACATCCTATTTATTCAGATCATCTGTAGAATCATCATTCGTTTTTGGATTAGTCCTTTTTCACCAAACGCAGTCGCTCTTACATCAAACTCAATATGAAGACCACATTCGTTGTCGTTGCTGGTTTGGCATCTGTCGCATATGCTCAGGTCACAGCTCTCATCACCCCAACCGCATCTGCCCCTGATGGATGTGCCACTAGCTATTCTGGAGCTTTTCAAATCTCTACTGTAAATGTCAGCAGTGTAGCTAAGCGTCAACAAAAGGTGAATATATTTCTTCTTCTTTCAATCTATGCTTAGATGTGATCTGGCTAACCCATCTATAGCGTGCCGACTGTTCATCATCCCTTGCCGTCACACTCAACGATGGTATTCTCAAGGACCAGCAAGACCGAACCGGATACATTGCGTCAAACACTCAGTTCCAATTCGATGGCCCACCACAGACTGGAGCTATCTATACCGGTGGCTGGTCTGTTTGTTCAAACGGCTCTCTCACTCTTGGAGGTTCCGCTGTTTTCTACCAGTACGTAAACAGTTCACAAGTCTTAGAATTGTTTCATCCCTGGGTTTATGCCCGGTTCTCAAGCCTCATTTCCCTACTTCCTTAGAGAAAAATCCTTCTTTCCTAGCATGTAGCCTTCATCCCTCAATTTTCTTTCAAACATTCCTCCGATAGGCAATACTGACTGTCCAATTCTCAACAGATGCCTCTCAGGTACATTCAACAATTTGTACACGGAATCGCAGGGTGAACAATGCTCCCAAATTTTGATCCAAACATCTGCATGCAGCTCAGCTGCTGGATCTGACGTCGGCGGACAATCGACTGATGGCCAAGCAACTGCCACTGCCACCGCTTCTCTATCATCTGCAGCGGTTTCTCAAATTTCAGATGGGCAACCACAAGGTGCAACTTCGGTCGCTACAATTTCTCAAATTGGTGACGGACAAGTTCAAGCCCCTACATCTGCTGGTGGTGTCCCAATCACTCAGATCAGCGATGGCCAGGTTCAAGGTGCTACCTCCGTTGCAACATCTCCAACCGGTGCTCCTGTCAGTCAGATTCCCGATGGTCAAATCCAGGCTCCCACTAGTGCTGCAGCTCCTTCGGCCATCGTTTCCCAGATTCCCGATGGTCAGATTCAAGCTCCTACTAGTGCTGAAGTTCCTTCCGCCGTCGTGTCCCAGATTCCAGATGGTCAGATCCAGGCTCCCACTAGCGCTGCCGCTCCTTCTGCCGTCATCTCTCAGATTCCAGATGGTCAAATCCAAGCTCCTACTAGTGCTGAAGTTCCTTTCGCCGTTGTGTCCCAGATCCCCGATGGTCAGATTCAAGCTCCTACTAGTGCTGAAGTTCCTTCGGCCGTCATCTCTCAGATTCCAGATGGTCAAATCCAGGCCCCCACCAGCGCTGCCACACTCGAAACGAGCACTTCTCTTGCCGGTGCAGTCGTCTCTCAAATCAGTGATGGCCAAATTCAGGCTCCCACTGCCACCTCAACGGATGATACCTATTCCAGCACAACATCCGCACCCGCTGATTTTACTGGCGCTGCCAACGCTTACCAGGTCAGTGGCTCTTTGGCTGCGGCTGTCATTTGTCTCTTTTGCTGCTATTTTGTAGAGATCCTCTGGCACATCATATGACGAGACAATTTCTATTCTTGATAATACATTTTATGGTCACGACGGATTTAATAAGGGATTTTTACTGGAGATATGGGAATGGAAATAAAACGCCCCTCACTGCATTTTTGGGTCGACAGATCCCATTGCATACGACAGACATGAACGGGCACAGGACGCGGCAATAGGGGCATGTTTATCACATCACAAAGTATCAATTTACGAAACGAAATAATGGGTACAACTAATGATTGAAAGGATTCGATATTGAAAATATTTGATTATAAAACGGTTTAAGGAATGGATAATTAATAACACAAACGTCTTACCTCATTCTTTGGGTCCTTGGTGAATGATCTGATGTGCTTCTCCGATCTACTATATCTCTATGTGACTTCGTCTTCGACTAGCAATAGACTTATCAAACACCAAAATATGTACAACACTCATTCAAGTCACCACCAACCCAATACTCAACCCCATTCATCTACTGCCAAGGCCCGCAACTATCAATTAGCCTATCCAACTAGTCAGCCCGTTTTACACGCGTCTCAACTGATGTCTTGATTAATTGCGACTAAGCAACCAACTAGCCTACTAACAACCCCGCGCTAGCTTCCCGCCAAATATGCACCCCGCTGCCAAGACTTCTGCCTCGAGATTCGTTTTGCGCCAAACATACAGCATATCTAGCCGAGTCGACACTAGAGCTAGAGCTAGGAGTGGGAATAGGAAAAGTCTGGGAATAAAGTTGCTGGGAATGATATCCTGTCCAGCCTTTTGATGTTTTCATATCTCCAATTTTTGAGATAATAGTCTCGGGGTAGGAAAATATAAAAGTGGAGGGTTTTGCAAGGCCGGGATTCCAAGGGCTCAATGCAATTAACTATGCCAATATGTATGTGCCATGGTGTTGGCAAGAATCCCCTTGTTTATTGTTTCCCTGGATAAGGTTACAAAAGTTTCGGCACGGTAACATGACACTAGTTGTTTTCGTTGCCGAAACCATTATCTAGTTTGCTTGTCCTAAATACCGGTAATAATCGGCTCTTATAAGCGGCCTCCTAGTTCCTAGTCGGAGAAAGCGATTGTCCCCAAAAAGCGGTTATCCCCGAAAAACTTCGAAAATATAGTATATATACTTTTTAGAAATTAATTTATTAATCAAATTCTAATCGAATATTATTATTAATATTCTTTAAAAATCACAATAAATAGGATATATATTTTTTTAATAATGTTTTATTCAAAAGAATATAGATTGATTTTATTATTATTATTATTGTTGAAATAAATAAATTCATTATTTCCATTTCCTTTTTTTTAAAAATCCTTTATAAATATAAAAAGAATATAATTTTATTATAATTTTAATTCTATATCACTTTTAATATCAATTATAAATACAATCTTATCACTTTTATTATTATTATTATTATTATTAGTATTCCCATTCATTCTAAAAGCTCTTTTTTTCTTCAAATTCTTTAAATCTTTTATTCGTTTTTTCTTCTTTTCTAATTTTATCTATATAATATTCATATATTTCTATTCGATTTTTAAATTTATTATTAAAATAACCAGATAATGAGGTATTGGGATATTCTGTTTTTGATAATCTTTTAACTCCTTTATTCTCAATTGTTTTTTTTTCTAGCCTTTTTATTCCTTTCTAATACTTTATTACATTCAATTCTCTATATAATTAAAAATATAGTATACTCTTTTCTATTAATAATATTATCTAATTTATTATCTTATTTCTTTTAAAATCTATTTATATCTTCAATAATTAATTCCTTTGAGGTATTTGTAATAAGGATTACAAAATATTATTTAAATATCAAATTAGTTTCAAAGTTTTGTTATCTTTTTTTGTAATAAAAGGTTATCTTTATTTCAATTATTATAATATCGATTTATACGTTTTATATATTACTAACAAAAGTTTCGAATTCATTTATTCGAATAGAATTATTTTATAATAAATTAGTTTTCTGAATCTTTCAATACCAATAATCTAAATCTAAAGCCACTTCTATTAGCCGAACTGATATAATATGAAAAAGGAATTTAGATTTATTTTCAATAATTAATAAAGATCTATAAAGATAATTGAATTTTCTAATATTAATAATATAGAGTTCTGATTTAATAGGATATAATCCAGAGTTTTTTTATACTGATTTTATATTGTCTGGGGTAAATGTTTTATAATAAATATTTATTAGATTTTGTAAGAAATATATTATATTATATTCAATAATAAACTCTATTAATACTTTCTAAATAATTAGTTAATAATAGTGTTTATAGATTCTAAATATATTTATATCAAAAGGTTATATACAATATATAAGATATAAAAAAAGGTAGAATGATTGAATATAGTTTTTGTTTGCTAATCTTATGAATTTTGATTGAAAATATGAATTATAATTATTTATAAAAAGGATTTTCTATTCTGCTATAAAACTGGAATTGAAGTTCTTAATATAATACTTTAAGAAGATAATAGCTATCTTATTCATAATAAAATTTAATACAAATAGAATAGTTTGTATATCTTTTGATTAAAACATTTGAAATCAATTCTATATTAAATCTTTCCCTTTTATTATAATCAAAGGAAGTAAAGAAAGACTATTAATAATATCGATAACTTCGAATATAATAATAAAATATTGATCTTCAGAATTAATAAAATAAAACTATTTAATTAGTATTTATTTATATAAATATATATTCAAAATATATTCACTTCAAGGATATCATTTGAAACTAGTATTTTCTATTTATATATATATTTAACTTTGAATTCTATTTTATCGAAATTTATAATCTATATTTTCTTTATAATATTAAATAATTTAAAGTATTCTTGATAGCTTTTAAATTATTCTAAAATATCTTTTTCTTTTTATATTTGAATATATTGTTTTATAAAAGGATTTGTAATAATAATATATAACTTCATCTTTTTCTAATAGCCTTTAAATCATTGTTTTATAGAATCTATTGCCTTTAGATTCTCAATATATTTAAGATATATAATTATATTAAAAACGAATTCATAAGTAAAGATAATATTATATTTCAATAAATTATAAATCAGAGTTTTGATACATATTTCTTGCACTTTAATTAATACTTTATTTTGATTTTTATTAATAAAAAAAGGAATTCCTTTAATTAATCTATTGCATTTACATTATATAGCTTTTTTGAATTGTTTATAATAATTATAAAGCTTTCAAATTTATACAATAATATAAATAGATTCTTATAAATAATCCAAATAATATTAAATAGCTTTATTATATCTAGTTTTAATATTATCTGATATAAAAGGTATAATAAAAAAGTAATAAGAATTAATATTTCATCAATAGTAATACAAATTATAAAGGTTGTAATTGATATAATTCAATTATTATAATATTTTCGAAGTTTTTCAGGAACAACCGCTTTCCGGGGACAACCGCTTTCCCCGACTAGGAACTAGGAGGCCGCTTATAAGAGCCGACTATTACCGGATTTTGACTATGTTTTCTGGGCGGACCTCATCTTCTCCTGCGGCTTCGTGATGTATAGACGATATGTGAAATGAGCTCATGGTGCAAGTATTATTTGAATATGTATACATCACTACACTATTATCAACTTCCGTCTCGTACCAGACATCGTCTTCATGAAAAACTTACGCTAAGACTGGATTCTCGAAATATGGGAACTCTGTCGATGGAAAATTTGTAAACTCGACTCTAGCAGGTTTATATAATGAATTCGAAACTTCCACTTGAAATCCTCTGCGGAATGGAGAGGGGAAGAAGTCTGATGAGATTCGGCCCACATCATGTTTCTTTCAAGCACGCCCGAAAACAACCATCAGGGAATTTGATACCGTGGGGGTACAAAAATCTGATTTGAAGTCATATTATGCAGAGGCCGTTACTGGAATCGATGTTAATAAGAACCTTGATGGTGAGGGTGTTGAAGTATTGTAGTCGAAATATGGAGACGTAGAATACTCTTGAGATTGTGTTTCCTGATGACTCTGAAACACAACTACATCGAAACTATGAGAGATAACGGTATGAATTTACCGAAGCATAGAATGGGATCCCTCTTTCTTCATTGTTTTCGGCACTCGGATGGGAGCTGAAGCTGATTGTTTCCAAAAGGTAGCGCCGGCTCTGGATGAATAACCATATAGATAAGTTTATTAGGACACGGATCTGATGCTCGAGCACTTGACACTATCACTTCATATTCTCAAAGAATCGACCATGAAATCTGGAGTTGGATTTTGATTTATCACCTCTTTCCATTATCTGATTTATAATCGAGAAATTAGGAGGTTTGAGTTTCCAGATATATTCTGTACAACGCAAGTTGAGGGAGCAGTCGAAAACATTATTGTTATCCCAACTCATATCAATATTCCGATTCATGTAATTGTCTCAATTCATATTTTTGTCCTAATTTATATTTTATTCCAATCAGTATCATTATCTTAACTTATATCATGCAATCAGTTTCATACTTTCATATTACCATATAACTCACCATAAACCATGTGTATGGTTTAGGCTAGTGCAAAAAAACATCTCAATTTTCCATAAAATCCTCAGCACGGTGATTTTATAGTTAGACCCTCATAATCTTCCACCGACTTAACTTCTTGCTGTTTCGGTGTTGTTCTGCTTCATTTCATACTTTTACAGAATTTGATCTTGACCCAGTGCATGAGCCTTTGCGGCCCCACTTGCCCCGCTCCAATCTGCAAATTTTACTCTTTTTTTTCTTTTTTTTCGAAAGGCAATTGAGTATCAAAACGATATGCGAAACTTCAATAACTGAAAATAATATGTTTATTAAACCGATGAATACATCTTTGTTATGAGTTTTGATGTGTTGATAGGATAGATAAAGGAGGTAAGTATTAGCCGAGGAGATCAAACATATATCACACACTCTCTTTTCTCCTATCAAGAGCATCTTGTGTCTTTCGTGGTCATTTTGAGATAATCTCAAAGCTGACAGATCTTTCTATAAGATTTATATAAAGACAAGTATCAGTATAGGAAATGATCATGGATTTGCTCCTCTTACCCCTCTAGTAATATGTAGTCGCTTTTAAACGTCATGTGACTCATGTCTTAGATGCTCGTACTTCAGATGAGGTCAAATCTTTCGAAAAGATTAGCTAAACTAACAGGGTTCTGTACCACTATTTGAATAAAAGAAAACGCTAAACGTCGCCTAATGCAAAAATCCCTTCGTAATCCCACGCGTAATCCCCTGCTTTAGCCCCATATATCACATCCACACGCAAAAAGCAAAAGAAATTTGACCTACGCAGGGATCGAACCTGCAATCTCTTGATGTCGAATTGAAGGACTGAATCCTTTAATCGTAGTCAAGCGCCTTGCCATTGGGCCAGCAGGCCGCGTTATTTGATGGAGGATGCAACAAGGTTCTGTGAATATATACCCAAAAGTTGGAGAAACCCCAATTGTTCAGTTATTGATTAAATCTACACAGTAGGAAATGGTTTCTTATAACAGCACGTTCTATCTTTTAATTCATTTTCGTATGAAATGATGATATAAAGGTGGACCATGATTGATATATGTATTCAATTCTGCGAGAGCAAATTTGAAAACCTGGCGAAATTCAAACTGGTAGACTTCCCAACGGATTCCATCCTACCTGCTTCTAGCACTTTTCTTTAAAAAAAAAACATTGGGATTGAGAAGCTATCACCACAATGAACGTCTACCATCTTCAGTCATCAATAGAATGTATTGATAGACTAACTACCAACCTTCAATAATCCCGATTCGGCCTATTCTGGCTTGTACTTTACTTAGGTATTTTTACGTACCTCAGCATCAAGTCGATGCACATATTCAGAAAGTCAAGATCCGTGGAGTATAAGGGGGACTAAGCAAGCAGAATCTTATACGCAGTTGGTTCTATTTATTCTCTGTCTTCGTATCACAATAAAGTGAGTCTCCACTATATCCTAGCATCAAACTCACGTTCTCTTGCGAATATAGCTTATTGAGGCGCATGTCGCTTGGTAATTTGTCCAAAACTTAAAGTTAGGAGCACAAAATCAAACAGCAAAGATCGTGAGCAGTGCTCACCATGAATTTAGTAATTCGTCTGTGTTTCTATAGATATCCAAAGAGGTAGAGATAAGTGTAGCGGTCGCGATGTTCAAGCTCTATTGCGCGTGATTCTTCTTCCGTGCTGCCATCGAAACTTGTTTATTCCTCTGGTGAGATCCTGACGTCCAAAAAGTATTTGACACTGTGTGGATTTACTGCCTTGAAGGTTATAGAGCACTCTGCCCGAAAAGAAGGGATAACCCGGTTCAATTACTTCACAAGAAGTCATTTAGGACTCGGCGGCTGTGTGTCTTTTTGCTTCGGTTGCGGATAATCTTCGAGACTATTCTGAACCGTGTAAACCATCTTGATTGATCATGCGTAGCATGACAAAAGACTTATATTATCACCATCGACTGGCACAAGGCGTTTACAGCAAAGTGTCGAGGCCCTTTATCTTAGGGCTAGTTCCATCAAATTAACAGTACCACGGGGAGATGGCATATACAAATTCTCCCTCCCTCTTTCAAGAAAATTCTATCTCCTGACATCAATCAATACCCATTGACAAAGCTCAAAGCTCAAAGCTCTAAATCTGGGGTTTATGACTACAGGCACAAAAGTTGCTACTGTTTGAAGTTTTTTCAACCCCAAAGTACGGCTATCTATGTGCCAGTTCCAGATCAATTGATTCTGAGTCCAACCTTCCATCGTACTATCTGGCACGGACTTACATATAATTATGCAGTATGAAAATCATAAGAAACGTATCTTTAGGGTCCTCTTTGATCCAAAACAAAAGCCGTATCTTGCTTCCTTTCACTTGACTATATATGGATTACCCGATTCCAGAGATTCCCAGAGCACAAGCAAGTCATTGTACAAGCAGCAAACCTACACGGTAAATCAACCAAAGACTCGAACATACTCGCCCACAATAGAACATTAGCCTCGTCTGTGATCAGAGACTACTCGGGGTACGCGATCACCAATATCCAAGACACATCCTACTTTCACAACATGTCGAACTTCTACGTCCGGCCTCCTCATTATCAGAGACATCATCAGTCCATGTTGTTGAATCTTTGCTGCATACATGCGTCCTTTGAGACGGATAATTTCGATCGCGAGTACCAAAAAGAACTTGCTTCGGTCATATCTCAATATCCCTTGAGTGATTTGGACTTTTGTTACTACTGGACTGAGAAGGTCTTGTGGGATAGATTTCAATTATCTAGCGCATATGGCGAGTTTCCTGGTAAATATGGCGGTCCTGAGTACATTGTTCAACAACAAGTTGGACAATTACCTCCCACTCCAGAATCTGCTGAGCCAGCACCTGCGATAACTGCAGATTTCTTTGATAGCATCTTGGAGACTTTAGGGACCCCAAGCCGCTCTGAGAAACCTGTCCAGTTAACCAAAAGTCAGGCTCCAGAGATATCTAAAGCTGCCGGCGAAACACCTGTCTCTGGAGCTGGTCAACAACGTGTGGATCTCATGGCAATCCCATTTCAAAAACTAGCTCAAAATCATTTTGAGGGATATCTCAAGCCTCCAAATACATCAGCCTCGGCACCAATACAAGCACCCCGAGATTACCCCAAAGACTTTGTCTATCCCGAAAGTCCATACACTTCAGTACAAGACTCTCAAGGCTTCGTCAATGCCTCAGTCATTCCCGGAGGCCTAGGCACTTCGCAGACTCCAAATGAATTTTCGGTGTCAACCACCAGACCCGAGCCTCCGGCTTTAACCCCTTCATCGCTCTTAGCTGCTCGACTTGCTTCAACTGGTTTCCCTAATCCCATTGCAACATCTAATGCCACACCTGTCGCATCATCCTCTTCATTGACACCTCTTCCTCCTCTCCTACTCCCAGATTCAATCGTCAAAGACCCTGATACTGGTGAACTAATCACAATAAAGATGTTTGAGCGTCGATGTCTCGGCCGTGGTGCTGAGATTGCCATCAGACAGGCGCAAGCTGCCGTCAAGGCGACAACAAATCGTATGACCAAGCCTATAGCCCGTTTGTTGTTGGAGGATTCGCTTACTACTGCATTGGCCAATATAATCCAAGAACATACACAGTAGTAAGTGCGATGTTTGGGTCTACGGTAATCACAATTTGCAAGTTCATTGCTGTTGCTCATACAGGTAGAGTTTTCTTGACAACTCACTCAATTATCAAATCAGTTCTGTTTACTTTGATCCCTCTGACGGTGTGATTTAAGATGTGCATGATACGGTAGAAAGTAACATAAGATAAGAACTTCCTTGTGAACAGAGCAATCACTCCACCGAGGTCTTTAAAGTTTGTAGCAAATCTAAATATAACTCCATAGCTTCAGTCTATTAAACATGTCGCTACGTATCTCACAAAAGGAGGTTCGGCAGGTACTAGCCATATGAATGGATGTCCTATCTACAATAGCCGCAAATCCAAAGATCTGGATATTTCTATCAGGTTGGAGCAGATCAGGAAATTCGGTCTGGAATCCAGGACAACTCAGAAGGTGAAGGGAGATCTAGTCTCCTAAATTGTAAATCTCATGTCAGAATACATTGTTCTGTCGTTTAAGCTGTAACGAATCGTAATCATGAATCTACTATTGGTGCTACTTACAGAACTTTCATTGTTAACCCATTATACTTGCTAAAAGGTCCTTTTTTAACCTGTGAATGATTTACGCTTTAGAATTATGAGGGCTAGAAATATAAAGAAACTAAATCTCGAGATCTTCTAGAATAGAGCGAATATTATTAGTGTTATTTTACTAAGATATAGCGAGCTTATGCGGCTGGTCAATAGTACTAATAACGAAGTATAAAAACTCAAAATCGATAATCGAAAATATCAATAACTAAGAGGTGATATTTATAATAATTTTTTTATAAATGTTTCTAATTCTTCTAATTCTTTTCATTCTTTTCATTCTTTTCATTCTTTTCATTCTTTTCATTCTTTTCATTCTTTTCATTCTTTTCATTCTTTTCATTCTTTTCATTCTTTTCATTCTTTTCATTCTTTTCATTCTTTTCATTCTTTTCATTCTTTTCATTCTTTTCATTCTTTTCATTCTTCTAATTAATATTTTACTCAGATGTAATATACAAGAACTAAAAATTAAATTTTAGATTTTAGATTTTAGATTTTAATTTTAGTTTTTAATTTTAGTTTTTAATTTTAGAACTTTCAATATACTTGATCATTAATCCTATTAATCAATCATAGCTCACATATAATGACTAAATGGAGAGTTTTATAATATATATCTAGATGTAATGTTCGTATGTATAGAAAATACTTTATTAGACCATATATATATCTACTTCTCTCAATAGCGTTTCATAGATTTACCAGAGCTCTGCAATCAAATCACATGGGCATACAAAGAGGACTCATCGATCTCATATCCCAACACCAATAAGCTCTTCTTCCTCAGCCCCCCTCTCAACAAATCTTACCCCGATCCACGATCTTCTCATATAAGTGAGCCTCGATCGGCACACTCAACCTTGACATCTAATTGCAATTCACTACATAGTCACTTTCCCTTTCCAAATCTGATACCAGAAACCCAAGGACAAAGAGTCACCACTCGAGTGCCACCTAATCCATTCAAATCTGTTGGTCCGCTTAACATTCTTATGGAAAAGTACTTTATTTCCGGCGCGGATTTAAATCTCGGAAATTAGGTTTGGAGCGAGCTGCGCTTTTTTTATGAGGTGAGAGATGAGATGAGAGTTGAATATGGTTACTTAGCGGTCTGGGTGTGATTCACAGGCCGTAAATCAGATCTTTTGCACGGCACAACCCGTTTCTCATTTCAACAAATTTGGAGAAAGAATATGGTGTTTTGTTTCACTGCTGCCTAACTTGATTGGAGATCTTTGAATTCCATTATTTAATTGTTAAGTTGCACGCGACTTTGACAGTTTCTCTGTGATTGCTTCTACACAAGTCAAAGGTGTCATCAACGATACGTCGATACCTCTATATCAAAAACTCCATCAAGGTCCAAACCATCTCCGTCAGCATTGCTCAACATGCCGCACGCAACCATGCAAGATCCACCAATTCCCTTGGAAACTGGACCAGAGAGTCTGATGCCACAATCACTCTTGTCTCTCCCATCCCTCAAGCAGTACATGGTCCACCGAGTGGTTCATGAAGGAACAACCATCACCACCATGGAAGCCGCATTGGGTCACTACGCTAGTCATTACCACACCATGGCCAGAGTATGTGCTGGAGCAAGTGAAGGCACCATTACTTTCATGGCAGATAAGTTGTTCTGGGTTTCTCACTGCATGTTAAACACTACCACTTTCTACTTTGAACAGTCTTCTGACTGAAATATAGGGCCCCACGAGCAGTTTCCACGCCAATACTGTTTCTTGACTCCGCGTGATAGAGAGGTCATTCATAGGGCATATAGCCAGATTCCTGTCGAACACTTGAATGCTATGAATGACCAGTTATATCGTGCCCAACAGCAGAGATATCTTGAGTTCTATGTTCAGGAGGCTCAGGCGTGGAGCAAGAGCATTGAAGATAAGATTGCGCAGATGGAACAGACAGGAGAGAAGATTGAGGACCATGAGGCAGATAATCACCAAGATGAAGGTTTACAGCAATTGGCGCAACTTGAGGTTTGAGAGAAGACGTAAAAAGACAGCTCTTGGGTTACTGAGAAGCTTTGAGACAACCGGATTGTAATTCTACGCCTAATAGTACATCGCGTTTAGAGTTACACAGGAGTTTCTAAAGGGTGAAAATGAGAAGCTTATTTGGCCTTCTAATGTACTTGAGGCGTTGCAATTGACTCGTGAGTCGATTAGCTAGCTTTCTTAGAATAATAAAAACATTATCACCCTCATCTATACTTCTGCTTTTTTTCAAGGTGACCGATCCTGAACATTTTTCAACTGAAGATTCACTATTGGATTTTTTCCACCTCTACCCATTTTCTCGATAAGATTAGGTAGGTATCTTCAAATTTTTATCACCTCAACTACACAAACCATTGCAGAAATACAATAAAATAACGAAGCTCGCGGTGATATCACCTTAACTACTCTTTCATTATGGTTTATATATCATGCGGTGAATTTATGATAGCAAAGCTCGTTGATGATCAGAGTTTCGACCCCGCATACACAAAAAAGCAAGCCACACGACTTTATCAGATTTGTTATAGAAAATATAGCAGAGGATATGTTCGAGTGGGCACAGAAAAGATGCTCTACATGGCAGATAAATGCTATTGGCATCAATTCTGTAAGAGGTCCACGTGTGGGACTATTGAGTAGAATGACTTCTGACAATGACTTCAGGGCCAGATCAAGAATTCCCAAGAGAAAATGCGCACGTTTTGCTAAATAAAAAGGAAGGCAAAGCTACAAAGCAAAATGAAAGCATCGCTGGAGGAATGGAGCATAATAATAAGCAAGAAGACGCTCGAAGTCGACAGAATGAAGCAGCAGAAATGATATCGCAGCACAGTATTTCCAACTCCGATAAAACAGTAAAGACCACCAATTTCAGAGAAGGTTCGCGACCAAGGCAGAATGCAGTAACTAGAGGCCGTACCAAGGCTATGAGAGACACTAAAGCGATAGATTGGGACATCCTTACAATACAACGAAGGAAAGAACACCGGAGGAAGTTGAAACAAAACCTCTCGAGCAAGAAGCAGGCGGCGGAAGCATCAGCACGAGCCTTGTCTAAACACAGTTCCAAAGCATCTATACCAAGTGAGCACCCACATATATCGCAAGAGGGCGTAGAGAAAGCGCAGTCGGCGTCCTTGAGCACGCAACTGCAGAGTGAGTTATCAGTAGCAGGCGTAGCTGCAACAACAGCACACAAAGACTCAACCCCATTGGAAGATTCACAACACTCGTCTGAAATAGCAGAAGATCTTCAACTGAATCCTTCCTCAAACCGGCTTCAGACACTTGATGAGATGATTGAAGAAGAAAAAGAGATTGCAAGTCAACTTATTAGATGTGTACGTGCATCTTGTCCCAGTCCCGAGGAGAATAGAAAGATATGTCAGGGAGGAAATGAACTGGGGGCGGCTGACGGTGGAATTAAAGAAGTATCGAATGAAAACGGTTTCTGCGTGATACTATGAGGCCGATTTAGCTACAAAGCAATGTCCTTGTTGGCTACAAGGAATCATCCGGGGTTATTAAACGTATGCGTCTGGTTGTTTGTTGCTTGCTTGGTTGGCTCCGTTTCGAGGAGTGATTTGATCAGTATGAAGCTTACTAGGGGCTCTGAGAGATGGCGTGATACTTCATTTATTCCCTGATAATTAAGTTTCTCCATAGCCTACTCACCTAGGTATGTCTCTTGGGCTGAGTCGGAGTTCGAGTTGGAGTTGGGAGCAGCCAACTACATGCTGGATTCATCGTGGAGCATTATGGGCTGTTTGAGACGTATTTGAGACGTATTTCCATGTCGAAAGCAAGGGAAGAGTTCTTACACGAAACTAAATTGCATAGCACTTGCTTTATTGGATCTGAGAGCTTCAACAACTACCTCTTTTCATTTCCGTCACGTTACTGAATCTGTAGTGAAGTGAATTTTAAGTGAGGTCTGGCGTGCACGGAGCTAAAAATATAGGTAAGGTTAGAGTTTTGCCTATGTATATTTTTGCCTCTTGCCCCCACTTTATTTCGATCCCTCTTTTTGCAATGTTTACCACACTTTGACGATGAAATATTTGGAAGAGCAGGATATTTACTGTCATTCAATATAACTCGATACTCTTACGTGGAATCTGTTACAGCTTAACAAGTGTATGGGTAGCCTACGAGTAAGCATTGTTGCACATGCTGTCGGGCAAGAATCTATTCCGACAACCTCGAAAGTAGCGTGGGTCTTGCCCATCACGTACAACAATCTCATGTAACACGGGAAGTAAGGTGGAATACAATATTGGCACTTTATACAGCTCTGGCTGATCAGATAGATAATCACGCGGAATCGCTGTAATATACGGAGTCAGGAACATGTAGAGAGATGGTGAAAGCATTTGTTTGTCAATAACATGCGCAATATGATTCTCATTCGAATATGACAAAACCCTCTTGATAGCGGCGAGAAGCTAGCTGTCTGGTCTTGGTCGAAATCGCCTTCACATCCTCCGCCTTCACATCCTCCCCCGAGTTTAGTTTACTCCTCCATCAATTTCTTCTGTAGCATCTGCATACAATCCTGTTCTGAATCTGCCAACGCCTGAAAGCTCACTGTATGAACCACCTTGTCGCAACACCACGTCTCCAACATCATCTTCTGGAAATCGAGAAGGTAAGAATATTCCGCAAAAGGATTGTTGAAATCAACCTCCACTTCCACTAAATGCTTAAGATCACCATTCAAGATTGGCAATAACGCATCTCCTCCTTGTACACCTCGAAGAACCCAGTACCACTATGTCTCTCGTTCATCGCCGCTTGGCTTGGAGTAGCCCAGCTTGCGATATTTCTGTTGAAGATCCTTTGGAACTTCGACAGTCTCTTTGACCCACTACGTATCTGTTAGTTGAATGCATAGATGAATATCAAACAATGTACATACTTCGATGTCCTGAAGACGTTGATACATTATCGAGAATGAATCTAACTACCTTATAGGAAATTGGAGTAATTTAGATCGGTTCTATATCGAATATATAATCATATTGCAATTATTATATTAACTTCTTTTGTTTTAATTTAAACTATAATTTCTTAATCTAAATATTCAAAATGAATATAAAATTCAATAATTATAAAACTTTTTATAATTGTAAAATAAAGTATTCATTGAATATTGCTTAATAATACTTAGTAATCCTGAAGTTAAAAGCTACTCAAAACTCTAATATTAGAAATTCAATTAATTATATATATATTGTTTATAATATTCCTTATAATCATACTCAACACCATCAAACTAAGAGCTCGTTCGAATCATTTTTTTAATTTGTTGTCGAAATAAGTTTAGTGGATTTATTGATTAATAATTTAATCTATATTTTGTTGGTATTGAATTAAATTTGTAAACTTATAAAACATAAAATGATATTATATTAATAAATACTAATCAAAATTCTATTATAAATTTAATAAAATTATTATACAAACTTTCAAATTTATTGATCAATATTTTGTAGTTTTTTATAGATCAATATTAATATTTGATAAAACGATTTTTTTCAATTTTTCTATTAATATAAATTATTAAACAATATTTATATTCGATAAATATTTATTTAGGCTACATTTGTTATCAATATTGCCTAAAAAAATCGATCCGAACGGGCCCTAAGTACTTTAGTCTATTGTGGTTGTATTCGTTCTTGATCATTATTATCTATGGGAAGCTAGTACCTAATATAAGGAAGCGCTAGTGCGACGCTAGCTGATACAGTGCCCTCTTCGACCACATGATCGATGTCCCGACAGAAGTAGATAATGAAGAAGTTCAAGCGCAGAACGAAAAGCGCGTTGCGAGTCGACCAAGAGATCTTGGAGGTATTTAATTTGTATTCATTCATACTCGGTGACTGTTTTTGTCAAAAATAACAAGGAATCTTGCTGCCTACATATATTTATCACATTTCGATACAGGCCGCCATATATCATTACGGCCAATCAAATCATACCATCAGTCTACCGTACAAATTATTTTTCCCTTCGACTTATTGCTTTCCATAAATGTGTGGGCCTCCCTGATATCTCTCCAGGAAAAAACTCTCTCAATAGGAACCTTGAAAGTACCATCTGCAAATTTCTGCAAGGAAGTTTCGACCAACACATCTCTTAACTTCCCCTGGTAATCTAGAGGTCTGCTTCTCAGTCTACTCCCCTCCCATCGCAAACGCTTATTCTCGAGGAGAGTGATATCTAAAACATCAAGTTTGTATCCACTAAGACTGGCCAGTTGGACAATTCTTCCGTCCACTGCTGCGACTTCAAAGTTTCCCTGGGCGTAATTCTTCCCAATGAAGTCAACAATTACATCTGCTCCGTGTCCGTCGGTTGCATCTAGAACTTCTTGGACCCAGTTTTCGGTATTGTAGTTGAAGCCATGTGTTGCACCTAAGCTCTTGCAGAAAGCGATCTTCTCATCGGAACCCGCAGTGACGAGTATCTTGTTGGCCCCAGCGGCTTTGGATAGTTGGATTCCAGCAATGGACACTGCGGATGCTCCAGCATGCCAGAGAATATTGTCTCCCGATTGAAAACATCCAACGAGATGAAGGGCTTGGGTTGCAGTTATCCATGTCTGTTGTCCTGTTAATACCATGCTGCGTAAAGAATTTAATACATACCTCTGGGATTCCAGCAGCCACAGACCAAGATATATGAGTCGGTTTGTGAATGAGCATTTTGGTTGATGATGCGATGTACTCAGCATATGCTCCTGTTAAACCATCAGCATTCCTAAGAACCACGTGAAGAAAATATCATACCACCATACGCAAGTCCAAAAACCCCATCGCCAACTTTGAAATCCCCGATATCCCCATCCCCAAGTTTCTCAATTACCCCAGAAAACTCCACACCCAGTATTTTTCCCGCTTGTGGGGGTAGATTATATTTTCCCTCCCGCTGCATCAAATCCATTCGATTGAGACCAAAAGAATGGATCTTTACCAGGGCCTGAGAGATAGAAGGTTCGGGTTTGGGGACATCCTTGTTCAAAAAGAGACTGGAGATTGGGCCGCTCCCATTTTCGACATCTGTATTTTGTCAGTCATGACATTCCTTGTTTTAGCTAATCAAATAATTTTTGTCTCTTCACCGATTGCACGCATTATTTCTCCAGCCATTTTGTCTTGCTTGAAAGGTCTCGTAGTAAACACCCGTTCCTTGAGAGAGCAATGGATCTTTTATACAGAATCTAGCTATGCAAGTCAGCATAGATCATTAACACGGGTAAGGAATGAAGATATCTGATATCAGCCAATGTGCGGCCCCATTGGGCAATTGCTTCGTTTAAATGTAACGTAAATAGTTAGCCGATATCTAGACGCATGTGGCTTTGTCATGATCTGTAGCCGTGGAGTGGACATCAATTCAGCACAATTTCACCCAATTCGAAGGATTACCAAGGTACAAATGAAACTACACCGGGAACGTTGGCCTATGAAGTGGGAGTGTGGGAAATAGCTGTCAGCAAATGTAGTTATTGAACAATCACCAGTAAATCCCCCCCCCCCCCCAAAATCTATAAAATGAACCCTCAAATTGTACTGTTTCTAGATGACATTCGAAAAAAAATTGAAATCCTTAAGATCCGTCAAATAAAAAGCAATGCTCTCCAACCAATCCGATCCATCCTTCGTCTACCGGAAACTAGATGCAACGAACCAGGAAATCTACCACCCAAAAACAATGCCCGAATGTCAGCCTTTGAATGTTTGAAACAATCTGCAACAATGAACAGTGCTCCCAGGTCAATAGCAAAAGCTGTTGATTCACCTCCAGATATTTTCTACCTTCAATGAATTTCACGTGACCCATGCAAGCGAAAATCGATATCAAACCCCCCCCCAAAATACAAATCCAATGCCACCATATCAATTTCATATGAGTTCCGTACCAATTTCATATCCCTTTATCTTGTCTGGACTGCAGTGGTTTCATTTACATATCTCTTAGCCCAGAGTACCATATTCAGCTCGTGGTGTGAATGTTGTGCTCAACTTAGGGGTGAAAATTCCATTTCCGCTTAGTCCCTGAGTTTTCCATGCTTCCAACATTACTTCGATCTCTCTTCTAGCATCTTCGACAAGGTCATCCATATTGATGTCAATCTTGTCTGTTCCGAAGGGATCTTCGTGCCATTGGGCGATTCCTTCAATTCCGTAAAGGGCGAAAGCTACGAATGCGACGAGGGGGACTGTCCACCATCCAATCTCTGCAGCCATAGCAAAGGGTAATATACTGCAAAACAATGCTAAGGTCTGTTTGCTATGGATTAGATGCGCAACGGGGGTGGGTGCAAGTCTAATTACTTCCATGTTGCCGTAGGCTGCGACGAGTTCATTAAGTTTGGCGAGCATCTGAGCCGAGGCACTATTGTTGAACCAATTCCTGTGTATAAAGTATCCGTCAGATATCTCAAAAGAAGAGAATAGATAGAAGAGACTAAGAAGTCTTCAAACAAGAGGATAAATGGTAGAGACTTACAAGTTGCAACCAGTGTTGACGAATTTCTCAATGTAGGCACTTAACTGAAGTGTAAGACCCAATCCCATATGCTCATGACCTTTAAAGCCTTGTGGCAGCAGATCCTTATATTCCGCTGGCCAGGAAAAATCACCTTCTTCAGTCATCATAGTTCCTGAACTAAGTTCCACGCCCCAATCTGCTCTCAAGTGGTTTTTAACCGTATACAACATCGCTATCATAATCTTGACTGTTTCGATTGTCTTTGCCTCAAGTGCTTTGGAAATTGGCTGCTGGGCTACATCTACTCCTCCATCAAAGTCGTTATATGCTGAGCTATCCGTACTGCCTTCATTCTGGGTGAATGATGAATCGTATTGATGATCGGGAGGAGCGGGGGCAGGAACAAGCACAAGTAGGTGCCGTGTGAGACATCGGATTGAGGTTGTGAGGGTTGCAAAGTGAGAGCGACCCGACCAAAACCTGGCATATGCTGTTTGATTCCGAAATACGAGTTCTAGACCAACGACAATGGATAGTGAAGGAACCTTGGCTCAGTCAGAAAGCGTTTTCTCAACCTTGTTCTATTCTAAGAACATCATTTGAGTCTCTCTAATATTGGTATGCACACGGCTCTATCTAATAATAACATGGCTCTCAAGCTCAATCTATATATCAAGTTTGTTCTTGATCTGTCAAAGCCTCAAGCATGCCAGTTGTGAGCGCTCATACACGTGACCTAACGGTGATAAGCGAGTATCACGTGTATGAGAACCCTCACCTAGATATGCATGGACGATCAGCTTCAAACCATGGTTTCAGATTGTTCAAACTGAAATGGTAGATTTTGAACTGCTGAACAAACAACTGACAATTGATCTTTAATACACTTGAGAAGATATAGTACTGATTTTGGTATGCCACGACTAAGAGGAGCCGTGCAGTAGAGCCTCAAATGATCAATTGTAATGTCCACCTGGGCAGTTCTTGGAGAGTACTTACGATACTGGTTGGAAGCGTAACATCGCTGCTGATGTGTTGGTTCAAGTATACGACGATAGCAGCAATAGCAGAAAGAATGGTAACAGGCCAGATAACCTCTGCGTAGATATTGATTAGTCTCGTTTTCTCCTCTTCGAAGTAGGTGACTGATATTTATCTTACCTCTATGGATACTTCCTTTCCAGAACCTAAGTACTAAAGGCCATCTATTTCCCTATTGTTAGCTAGATATCTGCATGAGTAGATATATCCTCAAATATTGAGTTTACCTTCTCTCCTTCCTCCTTGATGAACTTGCCAGTAACCAGGACATTTGTCGGTTTCGGCTTGAATCTCCAGCAAAGTTTAGAAATAGAGGTGTTCTCGACATTCTTGCAGAATCAGCTTTGCAAATCAAGAAGGATATAGAGAAACTGTTGCGATCCTAAGATGAGGGTTGAAAGATTCACTTGTAGTTGTACTATGATAGGCTTTGCTGAAACAATTGCAGATCAGGAGGAATCCGGAGAAATTGCAGTGATCTTAAGAAGAGGGTTGGAGATTCACTTGTGTTGTCGTAATGATAGGCGTTGGCCAAATATTTACAGGTCAAGAAGAAGCCAGAAGAGTATATGTGATTCTGGGATGAGGATCAGACATTCACTTGGAGCGGTAAGATTTAGTATTGTACAAGTTGTTGCTCAAGCGCATAACATGGGGAAGTGGACCTTGTTTAAGCCTCCAACACAGGGGGTATGCACTACGTAAGCGAAACAAGTTACCGGACTTGAAGATCGATCTTCGAGCAGTTTTTACTCTATACGACACAAATATCTATCTAGTTTATTATGAACTAGCCAGCGTCTTGTTTGGCTCTTTTCTCTACGATTTCATCTATGGTTGATTCATGAGCCAAATTAAGAAATGAGTTTGGAGTACTCAATCCCGATAGGCTGTCTCCATGTGCCCGAAAAAAGCGGTTCCCGTTATCATGAATCAGCTAGGATTACACTTGGGCCAAACATCCTCCACCAACAAACAGCACGAATACGAATAATATATTTCTTTTCGATATCCGACATCAATTCAGACAATCGTTCTTTTGTTGTGAGAATTAGACTTAAGTTTTTATGAGCTTTTATATTATTTGTATATTCAAGACAAATCGACACCATGGAGGGAGAATGAAATACATTTCGAAGCATGAATCTATTTGAGTGATTGGGCGTAGTGGCGGACGAGGCGGCTAAATCGATAATATCTGCAAAGTAAGAAAAAACTTTAACTTGGACCTTGGCTATTGCATGTGACATTGAACTGGATTTGTAATTGTACTCGAGTATTTACTGAAGTAATTATTTTTGTTCATGAGGTGAGAAGAACTAGAAATACACAGGTTTTGTGGCCGTAAACCTTCTGAATCATGCGCCCACCCCAAAAGCCACTCTCACTGATGTACAATGCTATCATATCTTTCCCAATTCAGATTCATTTTCTTTATCTCGTATCATGGCAGATTCGTTCATTACAATGCTGGCTTTCCTTGTTGTGCGCCAAGTTGAGCGTTCAACTGTCCTGCTGTATCTGTGCCCGAGGAAAGTAACTATTGTAAGACATGTCAGTATGAGAGATTCAAATTGAAATGCGATTGGGTTGGGTTGGATTGAGCAACGCACCTCTCCACCCATCTCTCTCATCTTCATCTCCTTCTCCATTTCAACTACCTGCTGCTCCTCCACAAATGCCAACGCCCATGGAACTCCCAATAACAAAGCACTGGTGCTCACAACGAATAAAGTCTTGCCTCCAAACATCAAACCCGATTTGATCCAACTTGTGGTTGCATCCACCTTGCTGGAGATAAATGATCGAGTGGATGCTGGTACTATATCTTTAAGGGCACTTATACGGTCTGCGAGAGTCTCCTCATCTGCGACATTGTCCTCTTCGTCAGAGGAAATCTCGGAATCTTTGTTGGGCGTTCATTAGCTAACTGTAAATGAAATCGAAGTCAATTGTAAGACCAACCAGTATCAGTGTAGTAATCATCCTCAGATGGTCCAGCTTGCTTTTGCTCGAAGGACTCATCCTCAACTTCTGTCAATTCAACCATCTTTGCGAAATTTTGAATTTTAAGTTCGTTGGAAAAGGGAGGATCGGTTGTATGGCTTGTGTTATGGCAATATGGATTCTATTTCCTGATGATGATTTTTTGGTGCCCGCCACGCTAAGAGATCACGCTAGCGGCAAGGCTGGTCAATGAACGACGTCAGGCTGCCGGAACTTCAAATCCATGGCTTCCACGTCCAAAACAGCCATCAATTTTTTTTGGTCATTGTTTGTACTTTCTTTGAGTATCGATTTTTGAGCGTTTCAATTGGGTTTAATTATGGTCACTGGTTTTATTTCCTTTGTATTCTTTATGCGAATCTTCTCACGGCAAAATATCGAAGTCCTACATAAATGCGACGCACGTTCTGAGGCCATTAACAAGAATCATTCAAGTACTTAGCCCAGTCAATTTGTTGCCATCATGACCGACCTATATCCAATTGTCATCCCGCCATTTGAACATAGATTCAAAGCTGTCACCTATACATGTAGCGGAGAAGGTCTACGCAAAGATGGCCATTCTTACGATCCCCACGTCGAAAAGTTGATACCTCCCAAAGATCAAAAGCTAGGCGATAGTATCGGAACGAAACCAGCAGGTTGGTGGAAAGCCCAATGTTCATTCAGAGGATTAAAACAAACTGGATCCATCGCTGATCTACAGTCAAGGTTGGGAGGAGCGAAGAAAGAAATGGATCCAGAGCTCAAGGCCGCAGAGTCCCAATTGAACAAGGATTTCATGAAGCAAAATAAACTTGCGAGAGATGGCGATTGGGATAAGTTGAAGACTGCCGAGGAGAAGGCTGATGCAAACCCAGAGAGATACCTCAACGAAGCGTTTCCGAAAAGTGCCACGGGAGAACTAGCAAAGCCGGAAATTATCATTGTCAAGAGTGAGCGTAAAGCTGCCTTAGCTGAAGCTGCGCATAAGATGGGATTGGAGTCTGTGTTAGTGGATGCCCCTCGGGTGGGTAACATACGGCCTTCTCCAGACCAGTGGGTCGTTGTGGGGAGAATTACAGATGCTGTATTGAATCAGAAGCGTGAGCTTGAACGAGCAGCGACTCGGCCCAAGGAAAATGCACCAAAGGTAAGAGAAAACAAGCGACAAAGACCATCTCTTTTTAAATGGTAGTGCCATACAGATGATCGGAATTGGTAGAGTTTACAGTGACATCCATTCTCTGAGTTGAGGTTGGACGGTCAGCAACCCCTCATTCTCCTTCGGGGGTACTTCCAATCATCGATAATATTTCGGTCAATTATAATCCCATCCCGGAGCAATAGAGTTCGAGAGGAATTCTCAAGGAATTCTCATAAGTATCATTCAATTCTCATTTGCATCATCGTGAAAAGGGAAAGCCTTTCGTCTTGACTGGAATGGCTTGGCTTTTTTTGTGTCATGTTTTCAATCCTGCATCAAAACGGTCCTTTGTATGGTATTTTTGACTTCTGCTATGCCATACTGAAGTTGAAATATACTTCATATTACATTTAATACATTATAATAAATAAGAGCTAAGTTGTTTCTTCTTAGAAAACCCCTGGAGGTCGACCAAAACAAACAGCAAGGAAATCTGTACCCAGTTCAGGAACGCACGACAATGTCTTTGATGAAATCAAAACTCAGTCAGCACGCCCGATATTACCGGTATCACGAGAAAGACGGGCAGCTAGAAAAGTTGCGCAAAGCACTGCCACCGATAATAATTTGTTCGCCGATAGTGACACACATAGTTCTAACCGTCCGGCGCCAGCTCCTCCAGGCCCCCGAAAACAGACGGCTGTTAAGTCTACAAGGAGTACTAGCACTCATTCAGATCTGTTCGCGAGAGATGGTGAAGATGAAGATGCTCACAGACAGCCAGCTGCAAAAAGATTACGGACATCGGCCAGCGGTGCGCGAGCCAATGCAAGCGCCGAGTCGGAAGGTTTATGGGATGTTCGAGGTTCTTATGTGATCGAGTGCCCAGATATTGAGGAAGAATGGGGAGAGAAAGACTCAGACCTTACTCTTGACATTTATGTGGAAAACAAAAATGGAAGACATCAAATGTTTGCAATGTTCAATTTTATAGTTGTTGAGGTATGATTGCAATATATACTCGTGCCTGCTGTTCACTAGCTAACTTTGCTAGGGTATCATGCGATTTGAAAGACCAGCTGATGTGCCAAGTCCGAAAAATGCTGATAAAAAGAGAAAGCGAGAAAGTACTTCTTCCATAGATGAGGATGAGGATGGAGATGTCATGATGAGTGACGTTTCTCAAAATGTTGCGAGTAATAGTAAGCGCAAAGAGAGCGCCTTTTTTCTTGGAGCCAACGATAAGCCCACTGCCCGGAGACCTACATGGCCATATCGTTGGAGAGGCGAGGAGACTGGCGAAGGAGAAATTCAACTCGGTTCTGATAAAAGATTGGAGAGTATCACCTTTGACGACAAGAAGAAGACTTTATCAGGGACCTTCACGTGTGATTTCGCAGGGAAATGCAAGTTCACAGGATTGTTGATTAATCGCCGTCCGCAAGATTCACGGATTGATCCAGAGAATCAATGGGAGAGCCGCAGCGAGGTTGCTTATGAGGAGGCACTACAAACAAGGTGGCAATGATGGTGATTGTTAACATGAGCACTTTTCAATTCTTCGTTGTACCAAATAACTACCGTGGTCGATGTATCATGATTCACAGGTTGTAAGATTAAATGCACATCAATGCAAACTGCAACATAAGCTATTTCAACAACATTCAAAAAAAAACACTTATGATTCGAATATTGGTACCCTTGTATAACGATAATAACAAAACCTGAAGTCATATCTGAAATTTGACGTACTTCGTATATGAATTGCCATCGTCCGGATTCCGGATTTTTGTTCGTAGCACGGCCCCTGCAATAAAAAAAGACCCGTCTGAGTACCGAGTACCTAGTCCAAATAATTATTTAATAATGAGTGACAGATAGAGAGAAGTGGATCTAGTGAGAAATGAAACAATTACCCAAGATGTAGATCTTCAACTAATAATAAATTGTCATCTCGTGTAAAAATAACGTGGGTTGTGAACTTGTGGTGACTTTACTCTGTAGATTCACTAGGGTTTGATAGGGTGAGTGAGGGTTTGGATGTATGATTCGGCAGAATGTATATAGATACTTGGTTGGGTACTGGTTAGGTTGAAGATGGAAAAGAAAATGTATCTATCAACTGGGTACCGACTACCTACATATTGGTATCGCAACCAAGACGGCTTGGAAGATATGCAAGTAGGGTCGTGAGTAAGACGTCAGCTACCAATCAAGTCGATATAGACGGCTTGTACTTGTAGCTTCTCTGTACAGAACAGTCCGGTAGGTACAATTAGATTCAGTCATTGGTCAATCTGGTTCATCTGTGCACCTTCGGACGAACACTTGTTACCTAGGTACAGAACACGAACAGATACAGATTACATTTTCAAATCGCATGAATAATCCCCAGAGAGATACCGGGTAGATACTTGTCTGTAGATACTTGTCTGTAGATACTTGTCGGTAGATACTTGTCGGTAGATACTTGTCGGTAGATACTCATCTAAAAGGCGGGGGACAACACCTTCCGTTCAGCTGTGATAAAAGGGGTTATACCTAGGTAGATACATGTGAAGCGATCATCTCGATATCTTAATCAACGACGTCAAACTCGCTAGTAGATATATACTTAGTATACCACTACTAGATGTGTGTACTTTTACATATTGAGGTGTATATAAAAAGTAGGATATATATCTAGGTAGCTAGATAGCCTCACGAGTCACAGCTACCTCTCTCCAAGGGTCCAAAAACTTTCACCAATGAATCTTGCCTCGAAAAGGAATTGTCAAAGATCTTCTCTAGAAGCATCTTAATCATCTCTTAAGCGCAGACCCCCTCGACAAACACCTTACCTACTTGGGTACCTTTCCTCTCCAATCTTCTAACTTTTGGAACATTCATTAATAATTTCCGATAATCCATCTTGCTTCTTCAGTCAGTCCCTTGACACACACACCTTGCTTCTGTACAGTGACGAGTCACGACCGGCTTCAATATTTTCTTTTCTTTTCTTTTCTTTTCCTTTTCCTTTCCCTTTGCTTCGCTTTGCTTTTGTTCTCGCTTTGGATATTTTGGGGATTGGGTTTCTTTTTTTGGAACCTGCCAATTTATTTGGGCCTCCAATCGCACATTTGACAGATGAAACGGCATTACATTATATCATGTACAGATACCATTACCCCTGAATCGAATGTTTAAACCGGAAGATTGGTATAATTACCCTGATCCACAACAAATTTCGACGAGGTTCGCAAGGAAATGTCGTTGAATGGCTTGGATGACGCGAAGGTCCAGGAAGCATACGATGCGGCAGTAGCTGAGCCCGGAGGATGGTATGCCTATGTTCAATATCTTGTATCTTATTGCTCTGCGTGCGCCGTGATATAGTAGACTGATATTGTATTCATCGTGTAGGTTCCTTCTTAAGTATGCCTCGAGAGACGAAATAGAATTAATGGGTCGTGGTAATGGGGGAATTGTGGAAATAAGAAATAAAATTGGACAATATGAAGAACCATCGCCGTTGTTCGGGTTTCTGCGATACAGGCGACGGAACGTAGTCATCAAATATGTGCCAGATGGATGCTCAAGACTGGTTCAAGGTGGGTTCCCTTGTTGTTGATCTCGGTCAAGAAATTTCACGTTCGGGATTCTAAATTCTATATTCTAACAATCTGATACTCTGATAGCTCGCGTCACTGTTCATTTTAATGCTGTCACGGAAAAGTTCGCACCCTACCATACGATATTCGAAATAACCACTGCGAAAGAGCTCCGTGATACGACCCTGTCTGCCGCCTGCTCACTACACACTGCTTCGGGGTCCGTTTCATCGTCGACTAGTTCGTTGCGCCGACGACGTTTAATGGAAATTGCAGAGGACGAGGAGGAGGATATTAGAACAAAAAGACAATCCACAGTTCAGGAGGAACACCCCCCTACTGCACAAACTATTACCTCAATATCGGACACCCAGCCAACAGTTGATCCGACCACCCTGCCGCCCGATCTGCCAAATTCATTTACTTTCTCTTCTATGGTTGCAGAAGGGGACAACAGTCTTGAAACTTCTCCTCCTCCACCACGTTCCAAAGCACCTTTGACCTTCGATCTCGATACCTCTCCGCCTCCTCCAAGGGAGCCGCGTGAACCTGAATTCGGATCATTCTCACCTATTGCAACCACTGACGAAGCACCTCGGACATCTTCACAGTCCGCACGACCTGACTTGTACAGCCTTACATCTCACGAGTATATCGGCAGACCTAAAGTCAGACTTGGACCTCGCCCTTCTCTCGATGTTGGCAAAACTACTACATCTGGAGGAGCCCCTAACTGTCGTCCAGTTTCAACGCTTCCACAGGGATTGAAAGCATCTACAAAGGGAGGGTCAAAAAAGGGGCGGGCGAGTTTGAACTCGCAGGAGTCTGAAGAGCCACCCAGTATGAGTTTGTCACCACCCTCTATTCCTGAAAATGGAACTCTACCCACGTTTTTCCCTTCTCGCCCTCATACAAGTGGGGGACGACCAAACACCAGCTCTGGGGTTTCGGTTCGAACAACATTGTCAACGAATTCTGCCACCCCCAATGCAAAAGTCCCAACAATTACGCCAGAGAAGGCAAGACTTATGAAGGCTATGGAAATGCGGAAGAGGCAATTGAGTGCTGGTCAAATACCACCCACTTCTCCAAACTCCTCGACATCTCCAAGAAATCTCGAGATACCCACTGCCCTGAGCCCTCGCACGCCACAAGGCGCTCCACAGGAGATTCAAGATACCTTGGCTTTGCTAACTGATATGGCCAAAGCAGATCAATTCGCGATTGCCCTCGATACAAGCTTCGCTATGAAACCGGACGACTCAGACGCTACAAGATCCGATTCCTATCCGGTATCACCCGTGGGGCCTTCAGAAAAAGCAGAATCGACAAGAGCGTCTTCCATCTCTGAGTCCACGGATGAGACCGTTCAAGAAGCACTTTCGACGAAAGTAGTGACGAAAGATAATATGGCTGAAGAATTGTCCCCTCCTACTTTATTGGAGAGTACTGGGAACGAGCCAGCTGTCACAATATCATTGCAAAGCCCAGAACTAGACGACGAAATCATTAATCCCGATCAACTTCAAGGCAGCGAGGAATCAGCTAGCAGCTCTAGTCACCCTGTCTCCAAAGATACCATACAGGATGATCTCACGGTCGCCACCTCTCCCCTTGGCGAAGAACAAAATACCAAATCTGAAGCGTCTGCAGAACCTTTGCAAACTTCCGCTAGTGAGCCTGTTTTCAATACAATTGACAAGCCTCTGAAGGATAGTCCTTTCGACCCTGGGTATAATTTATCACAAAAGAAGAGAATCCATAACATTGAGCCAATTCGAACTAGTTTCGATAAGAGTGGCCCCAACTCTGAGAATGATTTCTCCTCAGATGACGAACTTATGGATGAGCTGCAATCTGCAGTGATCGAAGATGCAAAGCCTATGTCGGTGGGCAAATCGCCAATTAGTCCTTTGTTTCCTCAGCCTACACAAAATGAGATCAAATTTTCAAGGACTGTTTCAAGTCCATTACAATCAGGCAATCCGATTCCTCCGCCTCTTACTGCCATGCCTGGTGGTGACCAACCTGTTTCTCGACCTGTTTCGGCATCTGCAAACTTTTTGAACCGCCTAAGCATGCAACCTGCTGCGGCACCCGTTGTTCCTAAGAAGATTAGTGTAGGATCTGGTGTTGCGAACAGGATCAAAGCCTTTGAGAAGTTTCAAAATCTAGCTCCAGAATCTTCTGCAGCACCATCCACATTGGGACCAAATCCCTCTGCGTCCCCTGCATTTTTTTCTGTTCGAAAAAGTACTGTACTTGTTCCATCCAGAGCTCCTTCTATTGCCGAACGAACAAATTCCTTGAATAAGAATACACCAAGTCCTAGTGTATCAAGAGATGGATCACCAGAAATTGCTAAAGGGCGTGAAAGATCAAACTCTGTCCAGAAAAGAGTGGCCATGTTGAAACCGACTCCTGTTTCTGACCTCAAGTCGACTCGATCTCGACCTGAGACTGTCCAGGTAACCGCTCGCATCGTCAGAGATCCTAATCAACCATTTCCTCAAATGCCAGAAGCTGGCAAAGATCCTTTGGATTATACGTCTCCGCCATTGACAGAATCCCCCTTGATCATAGATCACCAGAAGGCGGTTTCGAGTCCTCCAAAAGAGAAAGAGACCGCACCTGAAAGGCGTTTATCAACGTCATCTAAAACTACCACAACTACTAATAACGAGAGACGATCATCTATCGCAATGGTCAAAGACCTCATCAACGATAGTCGTTCTTCATTTTCCGAGCGTCGGCGTTCTTCTACTATCGAACCTTTCGCATCCTCTCCGACTGTCAAGTCGCCATCAAAATCTTCATCCGCTGATGTTACATCCCCTGTTCGTAAATCTCGTCCATCCTCCGTCAGCAGTCGTCGTAGTCTTGATCGTTCCGAATTCTCTCCACCACCAACGACCAGCTCAGCGTCTTCTGGGAATGACGAGAAGTCGGACAAAAAGTCTGGCCGCGCAAGTCGTATGATGAAGCGTATGTCTTCATCACTATCTTCAAGTCGCAAAGCTATTGCACATGCTATCTCACCTACAGTTCGTGAGGAATCAGAGCCCCCCGTTTTTCCTGATTCGGAGGCTTCCCTTGTTCCATCTCAACCATCATTGGCAGCCTCGCCCACAATTGCTCATGATATTGGAGATGTCAACGTTCAATTTCCTGATAGTCTTTTATGGAAGCGTAGATCAATGGTCTTGGATTCCCAAGGACTTCTCATTATCACAGCTGGTGGAAATGACAAAGGGGCAACACGTAGATTTCACCTCGGTGAATTTAGAGCTCCTGAAATACCTGATGTTGATATGCAAGAATTACCAAACAGTGTTGTTCTGGCTTTCATGGAAGGAGGTGAGCTGCAAATTGCATGTGAGGATCGAGCTGGTCAGGGACACACTTTGAGTGGTACGTTAATTTCTCTTCTTTATTTTGATCATATTCACTAACGCAAATTAGTTCTACGAGAAGCTCATGGACATTGGTCAACCTATGGACAATAATAATCATAATCGTCACTCTCTTGAATAAGAACATTTCCTTTTTTTTCAAACTGACTCATGACTTTGATAGTCATTATTTGGTAATATACCTCATCAGCATTCATTGACTTATCATTCCATTTTTTTATCTTAAAAGGAAAAGGCTTCACGCAAGATTTTATGACGTATGGAGGCTCTTCACACGCATTAGTGTTTTATGTTGCATTGCGTCGTAAGGGGAGAAGAGAAGGGAGGAGGGATACAGGTTCTAAAAGAGAACAAGAGAGAGAGAGCGAGAGAGAGAGGGGGCGCGCGAGTTGAGATACCATCACCTGGACTTTAGCAGTCAAATTTTTTCTTATATTGTCTGTACCTAAAATATGTTTTGTAAATCTTTTTCTTCTTCTTCTTTCTTCAACCGAGATAACCCTGCAGCATGCGAATAGCGAACAGTGCAGTTTTTTCTTATTTTATTTTTCAAGTACCAGGTCGACTGTATATGGATGGTGGTGGTTGTGCTTTTTTTTTTTCGGGGAAAAGGAATAGAATAGGATAATTACAATACAATGTCTTCCTACCCATTTGAGAGTGTTTTACTGGTGCAATGCGATTTTATGATAGGAAGTGAGATGTAGTGAAGTAAGAGAGTATATAGATCTTGAAGGATGTGATAATGAGACGTAGTAGACTGATGGGCGAGGCTCACACGAAAAATATCGCATCAGTGAGGGCTAGATGTATCGATAATGTTACAAAGTATCTGATAATGAGCTTTCTATATTCAAATTTATCGAAAAATTTACTACGGTAGGAAGGAAGTAATATACGAATAATCCCAAGTAGAAAGTATCATAACTAAGGTTATTACAAAAAATTAATACGACAAATAAATAAATCATCCGCATCCCAAAAATCAAAATCCTCTCCCCCCCGCCCATCTTTCTCTCCTTTCTCTCTTCTTCCAATCTCAAAACTATAATATATATCTAAATTTCCTCCCCATCACAACAATCACCAAGAACTCCTCATTAGTTCTTCAGGCCTGCTGGCCCAATGGCAAGGCGCTTGACTACGATTCGTCGATATCAAGAGATTGCAGGTTCGATCCCTGCGTAGGTCACATTTCTTTTTTGGGTGTGGGTGTGGGTGTGGGTGTGGGTGTGGTGGTGTGGAGGAGAGGAGAGGGGGTGAAGAGTTTTTTTGTGGAAAAAAATGCTAGAGGGAGGGGCCTGGAATCCTGGATGTGCATGGTGGGGTTGGATGGATGGGTGGTAAGCGAGGGGTTTGTTTGGTATCACTGATGTGTGTATGTGTGGATTTTTTGGGTGTACAGAGTATGTTTGTGGATAGAGGGATGGCTTGGGAATTGCAATTGGAATTGAAATTGTTTGCAAATACTGTGAATCTGGTGGATATGGTTTGATTCTATCTAGTGCGCTAAGGGATGGATCAGAAGATAGATAGATTTGTGAACGAGCCGGAGATTTGAGGGTTTCTGAGATTAGGTATGAACTTATGATAGATTTCGAGATTTCATTTTACTCGAAAAGATTGATTAGATAAAATATCAAACAATAAATATGTCGATAGGTAAGCAAAGATAACTTGTCACTCGGCAAAAAAAGAGAAAATTCTAAAATGCACATTGCGTC
The DNA here is from genome assembly GCA_014898425.1 of Botryotinia globosa. Taxonomy (NCBI): domain Eukaryota; kingdom Fungi; phylum Ascomycota; class Leotiomycetes; order Helotiales; family Sclerotiniaceae; genus Botryotinia; species Botryotinia globosa. Next base: position 1,654,807 of record RCSZ01000002.1, read on the forward strand.
CCTACTATATATATATATATATATTTCGTAGCTAGAAATTCTCGATCTCGAGTGGATTGTACTAAACAGCGATGGCAGAAAAAAGTTTTCGCTTCTCTCGCTTAAGTCCGATGAGCCTCGAACAATATCCATCACCATCTATCTCCATTCAATACGTTATAACATCATCCATATAGAAGAGTCAAAAAACAAAAACATACAACGGTAGGGATTCGCTGGTGGTCACCCACCCAACTACTAATCTACCGATCTGAAGCTTGTGTATGGCAGAGCGGACGGGATGCCCAATTCTCTTCAGTCTATGGTCGTATGTGGCAGAGATTGGTTTTAGTGATCTTATATATAAAGTTTGACGACAGCTAGCGTGTTCAAAATTGAGGATTGATTAAGATTGTTACAAAATGCTGTCTTGAAGTGATAACGTGGAAGTGGTCAAGATCTCGAACTGTAAGGAGTCGCGCCTCTCAGAGTTATCGTAGCACCTACGATAACCTTAATAGATTCTGATTATTAAAATTGTACTCGTGCGGCCAGAAAGTATGCCACACGCTACTCACAGACAAGTCTCATTAAGTAGTAAGATACAAGGTAACTGGTAGTCCATGTTTAAATGGAGTGTTGTATACTTTCTAGCCACACGAGCATTGCATCGAAAGAGCTAGCTATATATAGAAAGCAGCAATCCTTATATACGAAGGTTAGAAGGGCACCCTTTCATTTCAATCTTCGTACTTAAGACTACATGGCCCTCTTGCTCAGTATATATACTATAGTGGCCCTGTTAATGACTTTTAAGGTAATCAATCCATTTACCAGCATAATTCGAATATTGTCTTGTTTGAATTATTAGATTATATAATAATTATGGGACCACCAGTGGGTGTACGGACTCGCGGGATATTATAAAAATAAACTTGTGAATATCTTTTGATATATCAAATCATTTATTGTAGAAATTGTTGTAATTTGTAAATAGAAATAAAACAATCAAAATATGAATTCTGATATCTACCGAGGCCTATAACGCGCATTTGGCCAAAACCCCAAAAATAGATTTCTGCCTGAAGCAAAAAAAATTCTATAATTTGTATGGTGTGTTTATAGAAATCTTGAAAAGAAAAATTGTATTATACAGAACAATATAAATTATAATTTTATTATAAAAAATATTATATTATTAGAAAGCTTTTATTATTATTAATATTATTATATTTTTAAAATCTATTTTAGGATTCTTGAAAAGAAGTGTACTAATATTCAAATTTTAATATAAAATCTTTTTTAAATAATTTTCTTTTTATGCACAGACAATTATATTATAAGCAAAAGAATTCCGATAAGGATTCCTTATCTCATTATATAACTAATCAATCCTTAATTTATATAAGAAATTATTCAATTCAATATACAACCTTAAAGAAATTAATAAAATAAAATAAAAAGAGATTTTATTATTAATTAGAATTTAAGGAATCAATTTATATAATTCTTTCTGAATTATTTTGAAAATAAAATTTTATATTTAATTCTACTTTAATAAATTCCAATTTTCGAAATATTTTTTTATAAATATCTTAAAGATTAGATTTGATTATTAATCAATTCTTAACTTATTCTATCAATACCTTAAATATTAGGTTTAATTATTAATCAATTCTGAATTTATATAAAAAAACTATTTAATTCAGTACACATTCTTAAAAAAATTAATAAAATAAAAAGAAAAAAGATAACCTTATTTATTAAAATTCAAGGAATCGATTCATATAATCTTTTTTCAATTATTTCGAAAATCAAATTTTATATTCAATTCTACTTTAATAAATTCTAATTTTCGAATTTTTTTATATTAATACCTTAAAGATTAGGTTTGAAAGTTTTATTCTAATATATATACACCTCTAAATTCTAAATACATTTTTAGCTTAGGCAGAAATCTATTTTTAGGGTTTTGGCTAAATGCGCGTTATCGGCCTCGGTATATCAAACAATTGAAAAATGAATTTACTAAAAATACCTAGATATTGAAAGTTGAGAAGTATTCCATCACACCCACCACTGATGCTGATGGGCAATAATATCTTTTCGATGACTAATCTTTTTTCTTTCGAGAAAAGCCAATGAGAAATCGCTTGATCAAAGCGCCAGAATTTTACGGAAGTATAGTGGACTGTTGGGACAACTTCGAATAGGCCGCCATAGGAAGATCAAAACCTGCCTGCCTGTCTGTATACTTCGTACAATAGCTTTGACAGACAAAAAAGTAGATCACAATACCTTCGCAAGAAGCAAAAGAAATGTTTCAATGGGCCTAATCCGGGATCGAACCGGAGACCTCTTACAACTTAGATTTGGAACCCAAAGCAAGAATTCTACCACTGAACTATCAGGCCGTCAAGCCATTTGACTGGCTGATTTTGATGAATGTTCGTTCGTTATTTGAAACCATATTATTTAATCAAGAAAGTCGATAATTTCCAGGTCCACAAGTGGGTGCATGGATTGACGAGACACTTCCCAATTTTCAATATTTTTCATAAATTCATTCTTCAATTGTTTGATATCAGAATTTACCTTTTGTTGTTCCATCTCTAATCAATAGTTGTAACAATTCCTAGAATGAACGATTTGAATGTCTCCAAGTCCATTGTTGCAGTGTCCGTTCAACCGTACACCTACTGGTGGTCTGTGAATCGATTCTCTACCAGGACGTAGGGTTTGTTGTTGAAAACAGTCATGCGCTGTGGATTGAACGTCTACACGATTTCGCGTTTAATTATGGCATAGCGTTTCAAAACATTTTTGATACTCGCACAGACAATGCCGCTCATGCTGTCACAGCAGACCTAGTCGTGAAACAGGACTGTGGCCTCATACCTGGAGAATCGCGTCATGTAATTCACCCTGCTTCTCTTGATTCCTGCTTGCAATGACCGCTCGTGGCCAGATTTGCCGGTAGACTAGCTGATGCCACGGCTGGTACCATCCTCACAAACTTTGATGAGGTGACTATCTGGCAACCTGCTTTGCACCAGCTGGGAAATGCTAAAGCTACTGGTCACTCCTGGATCACAGACGGAGGAAATCGAGCTTTCATTGCCAGCTCTCAATTGGTCTCTCATGATGGAGAGCTTCTAGTAGATGCCATCAATGTGCGAGCTCTGTTATACAAAGCGGTTATTCTTCAAGAAAGCGGTGTTCAAAGAGAGCCCTATTCCGAACTTGTATTGAAGCAGGATATTAGTTATCTGCACTTAGCAACTTGGTTGTGCCTTTGCCCTCTACCCTAGTTGTTTTAGTTGATTTATACCTCCACAAAGATGCATCGATTAAGATACTTGCTTTGAATGATGAGATAGCTATAGCTACGACAGAAGCACTCCCGTCAGCCGACGTTACTCTTGCAAGTTCTAAGAATCCAAACGACTCAAATACATTCAAGTTTCTACAAATTGACCTCAGCTCCAATGTTCGAATCGCAGACACGGTTGCCAATACTTCGACCTCATTGTAGGCTCATATGTAAGCTTCTTCTGTAATTGATTGTTGATTAAAACATCCTACTAACTCCTTTTCAGTCGTCTTTGCAATATCCGAAGCTATTTGAACGTATTTATGAGTTGCTCAGTCCAACTGGAACACTTATTCTAGAATCAAGCCAAGGTAAGTGCGACTTTTCAAACATCCCCTAATGCTTAAAATGGTTACAAAACTGATAAAATATTTAGCGCCGAGTAATATTGAAGGCTCACTTCAGTTGGCGGAATTTAGTAGCAAGCTGAGCACAACAGTCAAATCCCATGATGGGGGAGAGATTATATTACCAAAAGTCAACAAGAATATGCATGTGCACGTAAATGGACACAATCCCACATCATCTGTCAGAAATGTGCTTTTGGTGAGTATTGATGTCTATATTGCTTCTTTTACTGACCCTCCCCCAGGTATATCAAACACAACCATCACCCTTTGTTCATTTGTTGGAACAGTTTTGTATTGAAAACGGATGGAACGTTCACACCAGTTCACTAAACTCTGTCGGAAACCAATCTCATGAGCATGTTATAATGCTCGCTGAATTGCAACCCCCACTTTTAGCGACACTTCAAGACGAGGACCTTAAAACCATCAAACATTTGACAGGCAACGCTCGGTCACTGATCTGGGTTACATGTGGTAGTTTTATTTCCAAGTGCGAGCTGGAATACGGTATGGCACTTGGATGGTCCCATGCTGTGAGACAAGAGAATTCATTCCTGGATCTCGCTACTCTTGATTTCGATTTCGGAATTAGCCCAGATAGTATGGTTATCAAAGTTCTCTTTGGTATACTGGAGCGTCAATTTCTTGTAAAAATTAGGGAGACAGAATACTTCATTGACAACAACTCAGTTTATATTGGCCGGCTGGCTCCAGTTAGAGCAATCAATGCGAAGTTTGTACCCGGAACAAGCAAGCCGCGACTATCATCAACCCAAGAAGGGGTTGCTTTCAAGGGTCAGTTGGAAGCTAGAAAGGTCTGCTTCCAGGATGATTCACGAGTGCACCAAAATCTACCGTCCGATTTATCGAGATTGAAGTTAAAGCCGTCGGTATAAATGAACAAGATTCGCTTGTTGTTTCTGGTTCCAGCGACTCCACGGCATTCGGTCATGAGATATCGGGAATCATCACCCAAATGGGCTCTGATTCCTCTGGTTTCCAAGTTGGTGATCGAGTTGTTGCGTTTCCCTTGGATACGCTTTCAACAAAGCAACAAACAAAAACCCAGTTTGTTCAACAGATCGCTAACGAGCCGTTCGATACCATGGCCACCATACCAACGGCATTTTGCACAGCAATTTATGGTCTATAAAACCTTGCTTCCATGGGGAAAGGCGATGTTGTTGCCATAATTAACGGCTGTGGATCTGTTGATCTAGCAGCTATTCAATTATGCAAAAGGACCCAAGCCAAGGCCATTGTCATTACCAACATAGATTCCACCACCAAATTACTTCTTGATTTGGGTCTTCCGCGCGAGCAAATCATGCGTCCTGGAATTGAAGATGTGGCAATCCAAATCTAGCGTCTAACAGGGTGTAAAGGTCCTGATATTATCTTCACCTCCCAATCGCACGATATCGCTATTCTGATGGAGTGCAGCAGAGTATTGGCTCCCTTTGCTAGAATAATTACTTTCGGGAAGCAACGTGGCAGTGTGCTACCAAACCTCTCGAACATAGCACGCGGCTGTAGCTTGTTTACTTATGACCTACAGGACCTCTATGAAGAGAGGTCCGAGATACTGTCAAGGTGAGCACAATGCAAAATTAATCGCTAATGGTCTGAATTACTGACTTGTGTTATAGATTGCTCCAACAATGTGTGGAAATGTACAAAAATAGAGAGATATCACCAATCGGCCCACTGACCGTCAGGGATCCGTCTCAAATCGCTGAAGTTTTCAGTTCTTTCCCGCACAACCTTGGAGATGGCAAACTGGTGCTTGAGTATCAACCTACTTCACTATTCAAGGTATGCATGCCACAAGAGTTAATTACACCTTGCTCTCCTACATAAATTAATTTGTGCACCATTTCAGGTTCTACCAACACCATCTCTGCTCCAACTTAGATCCGACGCTTCATATCTCCTCCTCGGGTGTCTCGGTGGTCTAGGAAGAAGCTTGACATCGTGGATTGGTGAAAGGGGCGCGAGGCATCTTGTATTTCTGTCCCGTTCTGACACCGATAGTCCTTCAGCTCTAGCTTTGGTTGAAGGTCTCAAAGCGATTGGTGTGAATGTAGTTGTGTTACGTGCCAATGTAGCATCAAAACCACAAATTTTGGAGGTGATTGCTTCAATTGACCCAAATTACCCAATACGTGGAGTTGTGGATGCAGCAATGGTCCTAAAAGTATGTATACACTTATCCTTGTGAAATGCCCACCCATCTAACCGCACCTATACAAGACAAATTATTTCAAAACATGGACATTGATAGTTGGCAACAAGTCCTAGAACCAAAGGTTAAAGGGTGTCTAAATCTCCATGAAGTCTTCTCAAACAAGACCGAGTTGGACCTTTTCGTCATGACGAGCTCAGTTTCCGGAACCCTAGGCTCAGCTGGCCAGAGCAACTATGCCGCAGGTAATTCAGGCAACCCCCTACTCTGAAATGTCAAAAAAATCTAACAAACTCCCAGCGAATTCATTCCTTGATTTACTCGCTCGTCATCGAAGGAAACAAGGCCTCACCGGCACTTCATTCATCTTGCCCATGGTCGTCGGTATTGGATACGTTGCCCATCATCCCGAGATCGAGACGTCTCTCCGCAGAAAAGGCTTTATGGCATCGAAGAAAGTGAGATGCTTGCCTCTTTTGAAGTTGCTATGATGGCTCACCAGCTGGAAGCCGATCATATCATCGCAGGAATCGAGCCTTCTCGACTAGCTAAAAGGCCATTTCGGCAACCGAAGCAAAAGTAACATGGCCTCTGGAGCCACGACTCAGTATAATTCTCGTCAAGATGGAAAACCAAATCGCGTATGAGGGCGTCACAAAAAGCAGTAGTATCCTTCCCAAAATTGAGAATTCGTTAGACAAGGAAGAGGCGGTCAATTATGTATCGGAACATCTCGTACACGGTCTCTCAACGGTTTTGATGATTAATAAGGATGAGATTCACCCTCAGGCTCGGGCGATTGCAAGTTATGGGTTGGATAGTATGATTGGGGCAGAGTTTCGCAACTGGATTTTCACCGAATTCAAGGTGGACATCCCATTTCAGCAGCTGCTTGCTCCCAATTCGACAATTGCTAGCTTTGCAGAGATCTTATATAATCAGATCGAGAGAAATTAGAAGTCTAGAGTATGGAGAAATGATATTACAAGTAACAATATTCTATACATTAGCTGAGAGCCGAGCAGAGGTCTTCAATGACATGCAACAGTTTGTATTTACAGATATATATAATCTTGGAAGCTAGAAACTATTTTCTGATTCATATGAAAGATATCTCTTCAATATATATATTTTTTTCTTCAAGTTTTGATGGTTTTAGAAAGTTTTGATAGAGTAAGGAAAATTTGATAATTTTAATAAAATGAATAAAAACATATTGAGAAATCCAAAAAATAATTAGCTTTCAAGATTTCAAGACTTCAATTAAATCATTCAACCTGTAATCATTCAAATCAATTTATATCTCATGATATAATAAGAGTTAGTTTTCATTTGATTTAGGTTTTAACTGATTTGTATAAGAATTGAGGAAGTTGGGTCTTACAATATTAGGAAATGAAAAAAAAAGTGAGGTTGATTATGAGAAATGAGCACCGGAATAAGTTATATAATCCGAATTTGAAATCCGAAACCCAGATTCGAAAATTGAAAGACTGGGGGGCATCGTTGTACTGGATTTAGGAAACTATTCTAGGAAAGATAAAGGTTTCAATTGAGTATAGAGATAGCTCAGTTCTCTTCAGTCTATGGTCGTATATGCTTGGATTTAAGAGAGGTGAAATTATATAGCTAAATTTCGAGAGGCAGTCACAGGTAATCCTATCTATAAACTTTATATATAAACCAATATTTCGATAATATAAAAACCAAGAAAAGATCAGAGCGAAAGATCCACTCTATAAAATTCTAGCCCATTACAACTTTCCATTCTCAGCTCTACATTCTAGATTTGATTTGATTTGATTTGATTAAATTAAATACACCCAGAAAGTCCAACTAAACACTGATTCTCTCAAAAAGCCCATATGAAATATATATATATATATACATCCATCCACATACCTGCCTTCTCAGCAGTAACTAACCCCTTCTCCCCCATTCAACTTCCACATCTCCACATCTCGTCTAATTCGTATTGATATTCTCGTAAATCCGCTTCACGCACAACCTTACCTTACCAAACCACACAATCAATCAATCAATTAATTCCCAGCAGCTCTAACCTCTAGCCCACCACACCAAACAAAAGAAATCCACCACCCCTCTCCCCCACCAAAGTCCCACCACCCACCAATGAATCTCTCACCCCATCCTCCACCTCCCACCCCAATTTTTAATAACAACTTATACTTTTTTTTCGCCATCATTTCAACAATCAACACAACACCAAGCGGCTTTAGCTCACTTGGGAGAGCGCCAGACTGAAGTTCACTTCGGTTCATTAATCTGGAGGCACTGTGTTCGATCCACAGAAGCCGCATTCTGCGATCTCGGGTTCACCTGAGGTAATATGTTTTTGGAGTTTTTTCTTTTTTTCCTCGGAGGAGCATTTGCTTTGGGGAGGGAGGAAATAAATCTCAACTTAGTAAGTAGAGATGCATGTTTTGAAAATATATAATAAATATTCACTTTTTTCTCATTTTAATAGTATATCCATTTTATAGTTACCTAGGTAGGTAGTGCCAAGCAGACAAAAACCAAATATCTACCCTCAAATCAAGCATTCATTCATTCATTCACCCATCCATCCAGAGCCACCATAAACTTTGCAATCAACGACAACAACAACAACAACAACATCGTCGTCTCTCAGCTACCCATAAAAACACATTCCATCCTTTGACTTTGGAGACAAAAAACTTATTTCTTCTTCCAAACCTGATCAGCATCCTCATGAATCTCCACACTCTCAACTCCCTTCCTCGCTTCTCTCTTCTTCTGTGTATCAACCCCAAACCTCTCATCTCTTTCTTTGACTTTATCCCACGGTACCTAGATTTCAATTATATGTGATCAGTAAATTTCTCTTCAGCATAATAAATACCCTCTACCATCTCTTCTCCCAAACCATATGCCCTCCTGATAACCAACAACCAAGAAACAAAAACGCCCACATACCTGATCATCCGCCGTAAAACTCCCCATCAAAACCGGCATTCCAAGCGGTAACTCATCGCCCCTATCCGTCTGCCAGAAATGAAATGTTTTCCCATACAATCCAATAACCTCTTTCATCTCTTCCGTTTCTGCTACGGTCCAGACTGCATCTGGGACTGTGGGGTTGGGGAGAATGAGCATTCCGGATTTGACCTTGCACGTGTTAGAATTAGATTCGTAGTCAAGATGAATTAATAGAGAGAGATAACATATTCCGAATGAAATGGGAAAATTGCGCAAGGGAAATACACCAAGATGCAGCAAAACAAACAGACCAAAAAACAACAACGCCGAAAAAACAAACCCACCTCATAATCATGCGAATGCCAAAGTTTCCTCTCCTCGGCATCCAATTTCTCATACAATCTCCTGGTGATCATATATTCGACTCCAATCAATCTTGCCGGATTCGTTGGGGAATCGTAGATGAGACATTGACGAACCTATGATGTATTGTTTTTGTTAGTAATTTGGATTTCTCGGTGTTGGAGTTTCAAGCTCGTGTCTATAGTATCGACACCTTCGGTAACAACTTTGTTACATGAAGTTTCTGTGACTATTTACTAGAAGACCTTGTCTCCTATTTCGATCTTTCCTCTTTTGCTTCATTTACTCATGATTTATTCTCCACCCCTTCTTCCTCATTACCTCTCATCTCCCCTCATCTCTCCCCCCATCTCTCCCCCCATCTCTCCCCCCCATCTCTCCCCCCATCTCTCCGCTCCTCTCTATTTCTCATCCCCCTTCCCCCTTCCCCCTTCCCCTTCCCCCTTCCCCCTCTCCCTCCCCCCCCCAAAAGAAAGCCCAACTCACCTCCCCACTCAAATGCGTACAATAATGATTCGCCTCGACACTCCTCCTCCTCACGCCATCCCCATCCCCATCCCCATCCCCAGCATAAACATGAAACGCATTAAGATGCGCACAAATCTTTTTAATCGGCGCAAAATCCTGCGTGACGCTTGCTCCAGTCTCGAGTATCTATTTTTCATAGAGTTATCAGAAAATTTCTTTCTCATATCATCTCACATCCATAGACACCCATCCATCCATCCCTCATCTGAAACCCCAAACCATGTATACATATTCAACACCCATGAACATCCATAAACATCCATGAACATAAACATAAACATTACAATATCCAGATTTAAAGATACCATCAACGAGAAATGAGAGAGACGAATAAACTATACATAACCTTAGAGAGAGAACACAGAACAGAAGAAAGAAAAAAACCAACCCGATCCTTCCCACTCACTTCCGACTCCAGTGCACCATGTGGAAGAGGTTGCTGTGCCATTTTCGAATCTTCGATCCTTCCCCTCTCCGTCAAGTATCGTTGCGTTATTCGATAAGGTATGGAGATTGAATTCAAATTATTATCCTGTCTAATTATGACATGCCCTCATACTCTCTCTCTCTCTCTCTCTCTCTCTCTATATACCTATAAAAATCAAAATCAAGATCAACCTTACCCTACCCTTCCTTACCCTTCCTTACCCTTCCTTTCCTTTGCATACCTAGCCTAACCACATCACATCATCTCTACGATCTCCGGCTACACCAAATCCAAAGCAAAGGAGCAAACCTTCCGAGATCCGAATCGAAAATCGAAAATCAAGAATCAAGAATCATGTGAATTGGATTACGTCATACACACATACGAAGTAAATATACCTAGGTATCTACCTACCTACCTACCTACCTACCAGTGCCGCCCACCTTTAAATTTTATTCATGTTGTGTTCTATTCGGACGGACCATTCTCTCCCCTCCTTGCATACCTACCTACCTGGTATTTAGTTAGGCAGTGAGGGGTAGAAAGGAAAGGGCAGGGAAAAGGAAAAAGGGAAAGCGAGGGGAAGATCTCCGATGTGTAGAAATATAAGGTTAGTAATAATTCTTCACATCTATATTATTCACTGATTTAATCTATCACGTGGAATACATACTCAGATATCATTTAATGATGCAAGTCCTCAGGTATATATTGCATGCCAGTTTTTAAATCATTTTACATATTCATTTGCATTTCCACCATTCCCCATTCCCCATTCCCTAATCCCAAAAGCCACCTCCCTCGCATTGATATCACATCATCAAAATTTAGCCATTGGTTCTCTACACAAAATTCCCATCAGTATGCATCTCCATCTGAACAAAAGACCACCCCAGCTGTACTTACACTCACTTAAAATTATTCTTCATTTCCCTCAATCTCGCCATCACCTCCACGGGATCTGTTTTCCCCGTAGCTTTCTGAATTTCCGGATCGTCCGTTCTCATAAAAACATTATGTTTCTTCTCATCTCCAATCGTGAACTTTCCTTGTGTTTCCTTATTCTTATCTGCGAAAGCTTCGAGGGCCTTGACGGCCTCACTCTGGGAAACTGATACGGCGAATTTGACATTGGCTTTTGTGTATTCGTGGCCAGGCTAGATCGAATGGTAAGCTTTTGATTGCGAATTTCAGATGATGAGAGCATGAGAGGAGACTTACATAAACAACAGTATCATCTGGTACAGCTGCAAGTGTCTTGTTAAGCGCCGTGTGCATTTCCTCTGCTGTTCCTTCGAAGAATCTTCCACATCCTAGTTGTGATCAGCTCTGTATGCATTCTAGCCATCTACTTCCTATCTCGTTCACACCAACAGTTCATAAACTCACCTCCATGAAACAAGGTATCACCCGTGAAAATTGCCTTTCCACTCTTATCCTCCATAAACCAACAAATACTATCCTGTGTATGACACGGTGTATAAAGTGCCTTTACATTTATCTCTCCAATTGTAAAACCCTCTCCATTCTTGGGCGTCTTTGTAACTCCCTCACAATCTTTACCCCCGATTACAGGTTTTCCTTTGAATTCCGGATCGGCGAGCTGGACGATGGTATTAGCTGGATTTGCCTTTGAAGAGGAGGGGAGAGAGAGGTATTACTATTTTATTATTTCCTCCTGCATGATCCCAATGGCTGGATTCCGAGCATCAGAATAATACTTCCTAGGGAGATGGATGCCTGTGAGAAACTCACTGGTGTGTATTGACAATTGCTACCAAATTGATCTTTCCATCCTTGATTTGATCTTTTAAAACTGGTGCGACTCTGTTTCATTATCGTTAGCCTTTCTGTTATTTACCAACTCCAATGTCTCCTCCGTCCTATATCCCCCTCTCCATCCCCCCTCCACCCGCCTTGTCTGCCAGTTTACCAGTTTACCAATCTGCTAGCCTCAACCTCCCTTCTTCCCACTCCAAACCCACCATCTGCCACTCCCCTCTCCCCTCTCCCCAACAACCCCCCCCCAAACCCAAACCCCCCAAAAAACAAAAAACAAAAAACAAACTCACTCCCCCGCACTCGCCGGATCAACAATCACCGCCTCCCTACTCCCCTCATCAATCACCAAATACGCATAATTATTCGAGGTGCCCTCCCACATGGGAATACTCTGAATATGCATATTGCGTTTCCGTATTTGTCCTTGTATGTGTCTTTGCGTGTCAGTCCTCGTGTTGATCCCGGTACGCGTGGTATTGTTCTAGAAGATGGTGAGAGGGATTGATTAGCTTTTGTTTTCTCCTCTTCTCCTCTTCTCCTCATCTCCTCTTCTCCTCTTCTCCTCTTCTCCTCTTCTCCTCTTCTCCTCATCTCTTCTTCTCTGTGACTTTTGATATGGTGTGTGGATTCTCTTGCGCCATCCAATCGTAACATGTATTCGTAACATGTAAATATCTATCATCTATCATCTCTCCTCCAAAGATATCCAGAGGAGTGGCACAATCCCCTCTTCCCCTTTCACCCACTCAACCCCTCCCAAAAGAATCAATCAAACTCACAAACAATCTTCTCTCAGAAACACCCAAGGATCGATTGATCCCAGCACTCGACAATCTCGAAAGCATTTATGAACTATATATATAAAATATGCAAAAGAAACCAAACAGACAAGTGACCGTCCCAAATCGGGACTCGAAGCTCCCTACGCACTACCCCCCACCTTATGACTTATCAATCAAATTCAATCAACCATTAATCATTCGTTTGTGCCTTGAGAGCTCATGTTACATAATCGATGACGGAATGTGGGGTAGCTACACACTGCACTCTTCACTAGGGTCGGTATTCTCGAGAGTCCTTCCCCGAGCTTCCTATGACCCGAGCTTGCCGAGTAGAGACCCAATCGTTCCTTAACTCATGATGAACAATCTTAACATCCTCAGAATTCTCAAACAACATCTTTTTCACTTCAATTCGCCTCACTCATCATCATTTTCACGGTTCAAAATCACCATACGAAAACGATTACAATAATCGCTAAAAATATCTTCATTATTAAATGAGATTTAAGAAACCGCTATTTGAACCCCCAGGATATGGTCAAAGAAGTTCCGTCCTGTCTCAACCATCACATCATAATTCATGGCTGCGTCCATCTCGCAACGAACAATCATTAATCTCCATTCATGATTCCCTTTCCATCACCCAGCCCAATACAACGCTATGGTATCTTTCGACCACCAATTAATTGGCAATTAAGAAGCAAAAAAATCAATCAGGTATCAAAATGAAGCCCATGCAAACAAGTAAAGAAAAAACAAATGAAACCATCCTCCATCCTTCATCCTCCATCCGTCCCAGTTTTGGAGTTTTGTAATCCCACCAAACCCCAAGTATGCATTGGTATTATCCGCGGCAGTGGTATCTTGTGAGGAAACAATTCCATTCCGCAAAACACAAGAAAGAAAGATTGTGCATTTGTATCGATCAAATTAATTAAACTCCACCTCGAAAAACTGGGTTGTTGGATCCCAATTGAGTATGTCCATTAGTAGGAACGACATTTTGCTGGACTGAAGCATCATTGCCAACAGCACCGTTGCTAGCGCTTTGGTCTTGTAAGATACCAACGCCAGTAGTGCTAGGAAGTACACCTGCACCGGTGTTATCAAAAGCAGCATCAACTTGTTGATTGAAGTTTTGCTGGCCATATCCTGGTTTTCCATATTCCTGTCCAGTAGCTTGAGAATAACCTTGTTGACCGTAGCTTTGTTGACCGTAGCTTTGTTGACCGTAGCTTTGTTGGCCGTAGCCTTGTTGAGTACCTTGAGTACTTGTGTTACCTGCGTTCCGTGGACCTCGTACGCCACCTTGAGTAACGGAATGTGGTTTCCTTGAAATCTCTTTTGGTTGAGGAAGACTTGTAGATCCCTTGGCACTTCCAATGTTAAAGACAGATGATCTCCAATCGGCGCCTTGTCTAGCATTATTCTTGTGCTCGGTTGCCTTGGCTGAGATTCCACCTGGCAAGATAACGTGAGGCATAATCGAATCGTCCATTGTCATGGGCATATTGAATTGCTTATCTGCCACAGATGCTTGTGCTTTTTGTGCCTTCTCCTGTCCCTTGGTCATTTGTTTTTGGAAAGCAGAAAGATATTGTCTGTAAATGTTGGGGATATTCTCTGGATTTTCGGTGGCCTCCTTTTGAGCTCGATCGGCTTCTTGCTTGATTTTAAATAAGAATCCATCAGCTTCTTCAACCTTCTGCTTGATGGCCAACTCGATAGCCTTACAAACAGCTTTGGTAAGAGGTTTGAGCGCCAACGACTTTCCAACGGTGAGCAACCCCTTGTGTTTTGATTGCTTGATCTTAAGCTTGATCTTCTTCATGTTAACTTTGACGCTGTCACATCTCAAGAAGTTTTGACGATTTATCTCTCCTGAATTAATTGCAGTCAATTTGATGTCAAAACTGAGTCCAGAACCACCGAGGAAGATATCGAGAATACCCTCGTCGTGGTTGAAAGGACCACCGGACCTCTTGATATAATAAGATACATCTCTTAAATCCATCTGGATGCCTTGAACTGCAATGAAGAATGAGCCTTTCTGTGAGTTGTGGAAACCCTTGCGCCCGAATCTAAAGGAGCTTTCTATAATGAACATTTAATTAGCAGCTGTTCTCAAAAAAGAGGCGCTAGGACATCAGACATGGCCCCAAGCAACAAAAGATAGCAATGCATCTATTGTTCCTGCCGGAAGCAGATACAGCAACATGCCAGAACAAGGGGAAAGGGATTGTTAGCACATACCATGTTGAATATCGAGCAAGTTAGGCATGAGATTATCACTCTCAACTACTAGATTCTCGATGACAATTTCCATCTTTTGTCCATCTCTGTACTCGATTCTAGGAATTGGGGTGTATCTGATTCTTTCGAGAGCTGCAGGAATAATGACATTGGATAGATCCAAAAGCAAATGCCTCTTGAATTTAATGTTACCACTACTGTCGTGGCCCAAGGCAGTGAAGAACTTTTGGCAGGTTTCTGCAAATCGCTTGTTCTGTTCGTCGTTATCAAATTCATTTCCGAAGAATTTAATCTCATCAATGATGCGATTAGTATGAGGTCTGTAGCGATCTCTGAGAAGAAAGTTGCCTCTATCGTAGAGCTCGTTCCAATGTTGAGTGGAGCTGTCTTCCAGAATATAACCTTGCTCCTTGAGACACTTGCGAACGAAGGCATTCATCTGCTGGAACCATTTCTTCAACTCTGGATCTGAATCAGCATCTCGATAGATAGCGTTGATCGAATCCATTAAATCGTCGCTTGATGTGTAATTTGCGAAACGCTCAAGGAGCGTCTGGGTTGCGTTAGCTTAAAATCTAATTCTGATGGTTTCAGGGATGTACAAACTTTCAAATCATTCTCCGCAGTCTTTAGAGCACTGTCGGTATGTGCACCTCTGACGGCACCTGATCCAGATTGGCCCAGACTATGTGCATGTCCCCCGTACTGCTCGGCTAAGTTGAGAAGGGTGTCGATAGATTGCATATCTGTTAAGTGTTAATTCTGAAATGAACAAAATAGCAAGTAATAGGTAAACTTACAATCTGGATGACCTTGAATCTCTACAACCATCTTCTTAAGTCTGTAGATGATATTATCACGGCGTTCCTCAGGTAACTTTTGTTGAAGGTAGTTCTTGGTTCTATCTCTCGTCTCGCGGCCTCGTTCTCTAGTCTCCTCGGGAATATTCTCAGAAGCACGTTGCTTCAAGGCATTTGCACCAGCTTGAGCACCAGCCTGGCCATCGATTCCAGAGGCAGTGTCGTATTGTTGATCACGACCAGCCAATTGAGCAGTATCTGCTGGACCACGAGATCCACTTGGGTGAGCTTGTTGATTAGCATCGCCAACAGCTTCCCTGACATCGCTTTTGTCGATGGGTTGATTCTTTTGAAATTTCTGCTTCATCTGGTTCTTCATGTTGGCAGCCGAAACATTTGGATTTTCATGCCAGGTATTATCATCGGCGGGACGATCAATTTGATTCAACTGATCTTCAGATGGGCTGAGCTTGCCAGCGGCATTACTAGCAGCGTCACCAGCAATATCGCGTAAGAGGACGACAGCATCATTCACTGATTCGGACATTAGTATTTGAGATGGACTGGAGTATACCGTATTAACTTACAAAGCTTGCGGAATTGTCCGTTGGTTAGAATTAATTGACCGAGAGTCTTGAGGCCTCCCTTTGCCTCTTGACCGTGTTGTTGGGCAGTTGCCTGATCAACGGGAGCTCCTGGAACGGCTGCTGCTCCGCCGTCAAGACGCTCACACTGCCAAACAAAATCTTGAAAGAGTTCGTCTCTGTTCTTAGTGAGAAGCAGGAGTTTTGCCTGTTCGACCACGGAGCGAAATTGTTGAGCTAATTCTTGACCTTCCTTGGAAAGCCTGTTGGATGGTGATTTGAGAGCCTTCGACTCAAGGAAACTGTTGAGGGCAACATCGATTTGATTATTCTGTACATGGAAAATTAGCCATTGCGCGAGGGAATGGAGTGACGGAGAAACAAAACACTTACAGATGGAACCTTTCCAGCTTGGAAAGCTACACGAATTTGTCGTTAGTAAAGTTGTGCTTCCATGTACATACTCATCTGCCGGTGGCGAGCCAGAGTCAAATCAGACATACCTTGGTAAATTCCGTAAAGTTGTAATTTAAGATTGATATCCTTTTCCTTTTGTGTCTCATTGACAGGCACGTTGACAGACATGATTGGGGTGTATCGATTAAGATTGGGGGGGGTATCTGGGTATCACGAAAGAAAAGAAAAGAAAAGAAAAGTGGTGGAAGAGTTCGAAAATAGAAGAAAGAGACTGTCTGTCTACTCGAATATCAAGTGTGAGAGAACTCGTAGGAGCGGGAGTAGGATGTGTAAGTTATAAGGTGGGATGAGGTAATGAGGCGTCTTGACCTTGATGTCTTCTTGTTTGCAAGTAGCAGTTGATTGGCTCTTTGATGAGATGAATAAAGAGGTGAGGTGAATTAAGATGTAATGCCGATGTTGAATTTTGTAATAAGTGGGATAATGGGATAATGGTGGTGGTTGTGGTGTTGAGGTGTCGTTGTTGTTGTTTTCGTGTGATATGAGATGATATGGTGGTCTGGTCTGGTATGGTATGTGATGGAATGTGTATTGTATATCAAGAATATGGATGATATGAGGAAAGAGAAAAGTAAAGAAAGGAAAGATGAATCTTTTAATTCAATCACACCTACTTCATTTTGTGACCTTGTATCATCCATCCAGTTACTTACTGCCTTGTTTTATCCCTTCACTTGTTCCTTTACTTGATCTTGTTTCTTGCCTTTTGAATTTCATCTGATCATAACTTACGAAATACCTCCATAGTCCCTCCCACGATGCCACCTCCTTCTCTGTTCTTACTAATAAAGAGTGGAGATACCGTGGACATCCATGTGGCCCAAGTAGGTAATTACCTATACCTGGTTGTGGCGGGTGCGGGTGAAGAGCAATGGAATGGATGGAACAATATGTACGTCACTTTTTGAAATTGAGCTCATCGCTGAGCTAAGCACTGAATTAAGCACTTTAATTGGCGGACACCAACGCCACGTTCCGTACCACCTATTCCTAAGTTTATGAAGTCATAGCTTTCCGTTGACGTATCGAGGGGTCCAGGTCCTATTGAAGGGATTGAATATGATAATATGATTATGTAATCAATCACCTTTCAAGTAATCAACCTATTGTACACATATATTGATATACCTACCTACCTACCTCTCTCTACCTACCTCTCTCTACCTACCTAATAATATATCCTCAAGCTCATCCATGAAACTTCTGCCATAAATAATTTAATAAATCCAATAAATCCAATAAATCCATCAACAATAAAATAAATTAAAATAAAATTGATCGACACCAGGGGTTCATATTCATTTCTTGGTCAAGCAGACATGCATACAGATACGTCAGATGTGAGGGGTCACCCTGTAGTAATTAATCATCATCATCATCATCATCATCATCATCATCATCATCGTCGTGGATGGTAAAGAAGAGATGCGCATGTTTGGTAACCGCCACGTCTGGAACAATTTCAATTTGTCCAGGTGTAGCGTAGGTAAGACTACCTAGGTAGGTAGGTACATTGTACAATTGTGTAGCCTCGACTTTTTCAAGCTTACATGCAGGTGTTCCAAGGTTAGCAGGTATCTCTCTAATATGTGCAAGAGACCACAAGGTATTTAGTAAGAAGTTGATTAATCTTAAGAGAGAGATTGATTGAGATACCGCTATCAATTACTGGTCAACTGTTAATGATTTTGCTATTGGGTATATAAAATCGAGCCGCAGCATCGATACTGTCTTCAACCTCCTAGTACTAGAATAACAATAAAATCCCCGCCGTATCTCTAATTCAATACTATTTTGCTCCTAGTCATTCCTAATTTCTGACTCTGAAATGAAATGTAGTAAAATCATTTCAAAATCATCGCTACCTGCTCCCATATGTCGCTCCCAAATACCTGACGCTATACTCAGCATTGTTAAAATTTTCCTACTTCTCCACCATAATGCGCCATAAATTGCATCCTCTCATGCTTGTCTCCAATCCGCACTCCTAGTCACCACGTGCTAACTTATCGTCTTCCCGTTGTACTGGCGTTCTGCGCCGTCTCCAATTGTTGTTTCCAGATGCCATACAACTCTTTAATCTCTTTCTCCTCCTTCCACTTGTCGACAATTCCGTTAACTTCTTTCTGTCTCTTCTTTGCGCTCATCTTGTCTCTCTTGGCAAGCTTCTCAATAGTAAGCTGGCCTTGACTTTCTAGACTGCCTATGACCCATTGGTTGAGTGCATACTTGAGATGAATGAGTGTATGTGCATTTTCTGCGTTTTCTTTACAGACGCTATACGGTCAGGTTAGTCAAAATCCGTACCCCAATATATAGGCATTTGTAACTTACGAGCCGACCATGAACTCTTTATCTTGAGGTGGTAGAGGTTCGTCCCTGCTGTTCAAACTCCGCGTGTCCTTCTCATCATCAGAATCATCTTCCTCGTCATCTTCCTCAGTATCACTATCATCTTTCTCTACTTCGGCTAAGCTATCCCTGTGGTACGCAGATCCCCTTAATGTGATACCAAAAGTTGGGATATGCTTCCTACGGTTACATGCCTCGCATTTAGCCTCTCCTAAAAGATCAATTGCTTCTCCTGGATCAAGTCTCCTGGTGATGAATTCGGGGCGGGCATAAAGACCTTTGGTAAAGTCACGAGTCCATGAAGTGGAAACAAACTTGCTGCCAGATAACCCACTGTATGCATCTTCGAGCTTATTCCACGCCGCTTTGTAGATGGGCATAAGATTTTGGTTGAATCCTGGATTAATTTTGTTTTGAACACACCATTCAACTGCTTCAACAAAATGTTCCTTGAGAGGTTTGTGAGCTGCGGCCGTGAGATGTAGAGGAATCATAGCGTAGTCTGGGACCCCAAGAAGACCAACATCATCGTCATCAACAAAGTCCGAATCGTATTCATCCTCATTCTCTCGTACGGGCTTCTTTGGCGATTTTCGTTTGCGCGTTTCTTGAACCTCCTCTTCCACTTCCTCGTCTTCTTCATCTTCGAAAGTAGTCAATGCATCACTACCCGAGTCATATAAGCCCCCAACCTCTTCTTCATCAGACTCAGATTCGGTAAGAACAGGGTTACTTTCTCCAGCACGCTTGCGTTTGAGAATCTCTAATTGCTTCTGCTTAGCAGTTCTGTGCTTCCTACGCGGTCCTCTTCGGTTGACTTGTGGAGAAGGAGCGGGACTATCAGATTCAGGGGGAGTGGTCTTGGATAACTTGGCCATAGGCGGCAAATCATCATCTGAATCACTCTCATCCACGACCCTCATTCTCTTCACAGGCGACCTAACAATACTATCCTCATCATCAGAGATGATGGTGGGACGCTTCCTCTTCATGGGTGAGGTTGGAGGTTCATCATCCGGGTCATCGGAATCAATCTCAAGTGTAACTTGCGGGACTATCTGTGTTGCTTGTCGACGTCTAGTAGAAGATGGAAGTATGTCATCCTCGGAATCCTCATCGGCTTCCTCACTAGATTCATCGCTACTATCTAGCGGTGCGGCTAGTTTCTGACTAAATAAGCCTGGGCGTTGTGAAGGTCTAGAGTTTGATGCGAATACGTCATCATCACTTGTATCTGACAATGTTACCGATCTTTTATTTGGCGTAGTCTTCGAGGGGGTTGGAGGTTTGGGGCTATGAACTAGGGCTTTTGGTGCTCTGCCTCGATTTCTAGAAGAAGGTAAAGGGGCGTTATATGTACTTCCACCTTGTATAAAGCCTCGACCTGTGAGCGAACGTCTCCTCGGTGAACCGGCTCCAGAAGATTTTGTAGCAGAACCTGTTATCTCAATATCCGAGTCGTCGCCTGCAGCCTCTGTGGCAGCAGGTCCCTCTTTATTCTTCTTCGATGGAGTCGTTACTTCAACCTCAATTGTAGATTCATCTGCCGAATCAGTGTCGTCCTCAACAATTGGCTTCTTCGTTTTTGAACCTCGTGTACTTCGACGTGATCCACTGGTTACCTCGGCATCTGCAATGATAATTTCCTCTTTCTGTGAGCTTTTCGCGGGTGTTGGTAATGATCCAAAGCTGATTTTTCCATCTCTCGCGTTTTTTCCCTTGCCCCCAGATTTTCCTTTAATACCAGTACTTGCTTTCAAAGGTGATCCTGAAGACATTCCACTGCGTGTAATTCTTCCTCCACTTACTGCAGATGTACCGCCATTCGTTCTCTCATATCTAACCTTCGCGGGCGAAGGTCCTTGACTTTTGGCAGGTGAATCCAAAGGTACTTCGGTGGAAATTGGATCGAATGTCAAACGTGTTTGTTTTTTTCGCCGCTCCTTTCGAGCTATGTTGGAAGAGCCCATTGTCGCAATTTCGCAGGCTGCGGGGTTATTTTGCAAGTTGTATCTGATAGTTTGATCGCAAAGTTGGAAGATTGAACAAAATCGCAAAATGTGAATCGAGCTTTGAGGGAGGATGTATTTATATTCGCGAACAGCAACCAGTAATTATTTTCAAGTAGTGTATGAAAGAATGCGACGGCGAATGTATTATTATAGATCGTGAGATGGTTGTGGAAATAAAAGCAAAGAAATGATAAATGAACAACAAAGGCAAAAGTGACGCGGGGAATCGCGCCAAAATTACGAAAGCACGTGCCCTTGTTGTAGGCAATTTTTGATACCTTTTATAGTGTGGGGAAAGGAGCCGCTTTGCTTGACGACGACGATCTCCTCTCCAAACATGCAAATTTCAATCCTCTCTCCCGACGGGATTTCGCTTGAATAAGTACACTGAATGGTATCTACACACTCCATGAAAAGGGGTATGATCCTACTCCAACTCTGAGGATTGTGCTACTGTATCCCGTATAATTTCCTCTCAAGAGAACCACAGTACCCCTATCACTATTTACAATCTCGACAAAATTTGACAAAATCTGAAGGTAGATGAAGTATTGGCATATATGCAACATCATAGGGATAGTCTTGTTCCTTTAGATATTTGTTTGGGGAGGGAGACTGAATGAACAACCATGTATCAGTTACAGTTTTTGGAACTTTGCACGGATGTTCAGTCAGATGAATGAATGCAAAGACCTCAACTCAAGGTTAATTCTGAGCTCATAAGTGTGAATTAGAACTTTCTGGTTGTGAATATTCGAAAGCAACTTCTGAATCGCTTTTTCTGTTTTACTTGAAGTATCATGTTCCGGTATGTCGCTTGCCAATGAAATATGTCTCTTTACTCTACATGTATAAGTGCCCTTTACGACAATGAATTTTGTCATCCAGCATTTTGTCTGTCTACACTCAAGGAAGGAAGTCACTGGTCTAGGATTGGAAGTCACCTATTCGGTTGTATTTTCGCTTACCGCGTTGATTTCTCTCAAATTGTCATTCTCTAGATATTGCATTCATTTGAATTTGGACATTAGAATATCAATGTCAGGACGGCACAGGAACAAAATTTGAGAATAACCTACTGTGTAGTTTACGTACATTGGAGCTTGTTTTTCAGGGCATTGAAAGTTTGTGTCTTCCATTTGAGCCATCTACTTACTGAGGTATGTATTCATGGATTTATGAGGTTGCTCCACATAATACCCGCATCTTCTCACAGCTCTTTCCTCCCCGACACCTCCCACATCTACCTTTCCTCTTCCTTTCCTCCTAGAACCTTAGTTTAGGGCTCTGAATTAACTTTTCAATTCGATATATGCACGAAATAATCGAAACAAATGATATAATGTGTGGTCAAGCTCCTCACTTTCCACTCTCCAACTTCAATGAGTTTAGCTAACATGGAATAACAGCAATTGGTCTCGTAGTTTAGTTCCGTTTGTTTTCGCAATGTTCAGATACCCCAGCACTTACTATGTAGCTCTTGATAGTCTGAATTCCGCCACTTTCAAGGGTTGAGCTCAGGTTAGTGAGCAAATTGAGACAAGGTATGTACATAACTTTCTTATCAGCCAATTCCGGAGCTTTACCACGCACTTCTTTTTTTGTTATTGAGAAGGGCGCGCACTTAAAACAGAACTCTTAGGAAGGTACAACTCAAACAGTATTTGTGGTTGAACTTTTGACCAGTCTACAAGTGTGAAGTATTTAAAAATTACGTACGGGATTAGAGCCCTTTATCTGAAGCGAGCCTTGAGGTCAAGGTAAGTGACCGGTACAGTCATAAGCTCAAAAACTGTGAGGACTTGTGTGGATCCTTTGCGAGATGGAGCTCCGTATTTGAGAGCCATGAGAAATCATCTGTTACTAAGTTGATTTCTATCAACTTATTCAGAGCTCAGCTCTAGTTGGGAAATGTGTAATCATACTACAACAATTTTCAGTAATCTGAGACACCTTTTCCAATCATGGATAGATGGCTATTTGATTGTTCATAACACGAATTTAAAGCACTCGAAGTTCAACCGATTTGATTGATGCGGTGGCAGATGGCAGAGAAGCCCTACAATAAGTCTAACAGGCCCAATATCCAAACTGCTCCTTACTAGGCGGAATGTTAAGCTTGCAATTCATTATATTGTTCGCCGATATTTATCTCTGTGACTATCAATACGACGCCCGCTCAAGACTGGCTACTATGTGGCGATCTTGTATGATGAAAAGGGTGTCTGTTCTCCGCGTCTTCAGGAATAATGGAGGCTTGCTGAATATCAGTATGAGACTGTTCGCTCATTGCATGGAGATCATCAAAAGGAAATAAGTTTAAGGAAAGATGCAATAGTTGTTCCCACGGGTACTGCAAAGGTTGTAATATGTTCATACCGTGGCAGCTCTGGCAGAAATTGGAAGTGATATCCAAACAGACCTCATGAAGGTTGTGATCGATGCTGAGCTTCTGGAAATCATAAACTCATCGTTCCCAACAATGAGTAATCACAACATCGTCTGGTATTATTCTTAAACGCTCGAAATTTTATTCCAAACAAAGGAGCGATAGTCAAGATTGAACTCTGACTTGACAGAAATCCGAAACTCCCTGGACCCAAATGAATATGTCGATTGAAGCTCAGTGAGACTTTTTGGATTCTTACAAATCCAGAATATGTGAGAAGTTACTTAATGAATATGGTCTGCATGTTTAGAATCAGGGTCTGATTCATGGGGAATCATTTTTAATGAGTACATTGGCATGTATGACACAGAAGTTAAATTGTCGGTCGACTTGTCATTGTACGATATTTGACTGATCAATGACGGAAAAGACTTTCGACTTATTGAACACCAAGTATATTGATATATTCATATAGAGATACGCCATATGAGTAACTGCA
The DNA here is from genome assembly GCA_014898425.1 of Botryotinia globosa. Classification (NCBI taxonomy): domain Eukaryota; kingdom Fungi; phylum Ascomycota; class Leotiomycetes; order Helotiales; family Sclerotiniaceae; genus Botryotinia; species Botryotinia globosa. Next base: position 1,678,903 of record RCSZ01000002.1, read on the forward strand.
GCACACTGATTCTATGTGATTAAGAGCTTTGACAATCTCCTTTTCAGACCTGTGCTCCAAAGTTTTTCTACATCTTTACATCGTACTGTGGAAAGGCTTCAAGCATCCAATACTTACAACATTATTGTGTGAGTTCCAATCATTCTCAGTTCTCTACAAATTCATCTGCGACTTTACCTAGCTGTCCCATTCGTTGGCTCACCCCCAACTGTTAATCTTGGAATCCACGTCAAGTAAGTTTTGATGCTTTCTATGATATTCCTCGGGGCTAATAGCATAGTCATCCCACATACACAAACCTTAGCCCATCGGAACTCAGCCTAACCCATACACGAGATGTCAAACTACCGTGGTTCTAACCATGACTCCCTTCCTGCTATTCCCCAGCCCCACGGCATACCCAAATATCGCCTAGCAGATCCTGGCCACCCCAACCATCTCGCAACAAAGTACACAGCGAGACAAGGCAATGATCGTAGCAACGAACCTCGGGAAACGATTCTCTACACTGTATTTTACCTCTGCGGACAGTACCAATGCTCGGAAGCTGAACCTTCTGACCACTATCGGCGCCCTAAGTACATCATTCAAAAGTCGATTTGTCAAAAGTACAATAACTGTGAACACTGTCGCACGGTTCAATCCCAGTTGGGTAAATTCAAACTTGCAACAGACAGGGAAAGATTTCGAGAGCTCCTCAGAAGTGAGCTATTTGAACTGTGGACAGGAAAGGGTAGGCTATTCAAAGATGGATTTGCCAACAGCGACAACACTCCTCCCTATTTTGATTTGAGGCGAATTATGCATGTCATTTTGAAAACATCAAGGAATCTCGGGGATGAAATCAAAATGCGGAACAGGAAGGAAGAGGAGCAAAGGTAACAGGAAAAACTGCAAATTCCACATACAAGAGAAACAGGAGTGGCGACCAGATCAGGAGATTCGAGGCCACTCTTCGCAGATAGCACTTTCAAATAGCTTTCCCCTGATAACGAATAAGATCGTTACTCACTGATTGTGCGCTCATTTTAGGAGCCTTTGAGCTGGGCTCCAGGCATACCGGAAAGGAGATGGATTTCAGAGAGAGCTCTTTCGGCGAGAAGGATCCAGTTGACCCATATTAATTTCTTATGTTTAAGATTTTCTAGAAGAATAATCAAGCCTGACTTTACAAAAACCCAACATGGTCACATTATTCCTATTCCAAAAATCCTATGAATATATATGCATTTCTGAAATATGAATCATTCGAAGAGATATTTCCTAACTTGACAGTCACATAAATCATGACAATATCTTATTTATATATTAATATCAAAACTTTGTATGCCTTAGACTCATAAAGTATTTTCTTTGCGATAGATTCGAATACAGATAGATATGCTTTTTCAGGTGCGGATAAAGTTGGTGCTATACGGATGTGTACTTTTAGTCCCCTCGCCCTTTCCCTCCCTTTTGTATACACAAACCCTCGAAAATACCGCAAAGACCCTTCAAGTAGCCAATACTTACACCATCATTGTGTGATATCCACTCACCTTTTCGCGGCCACGGCATCTTATCCATAATTCTTGCTCATCATCATTTTTTGAAATCGCATCAAGTGAGTTTCGCTACTCATTTACTGCTGTACAATCACCCATAAAAATAGGTATTCCTCATAGACGCTTCAGTATCTCCAACTTCAAGCAGACCCATACATATGATGAGAAGCATTCCAAGACCTTGCTCTTGCGACCCGAATGAAAGATATCATACTCCAGATAATTACATGTGTTATCTAAGTTGTTTAAAGAGATATAGCGATCCGAAAGATCAAGCATCGAACAACCGAATCGAAGGTCGTACGGTATATAACGTGTACGTGTGTGGGGGCATACTAGCACATGAACTTGATCCCTTCCGCGAGAGCTTACTTCGTTCCACATATATGCTCAAAAAAGCCGTTTGCTGTACCGTCGAAAAAAAAAATGCTTGGGCTGTAACATAATCATTAGCCTTATAGAGGATAAGCTCGATCGCAATGGGAAACCGTAGCCTGCCGTTGTTATTCAGGTGCTCTGGGACCAATGGATTCGTATCGGACACAGAGGCTATGGATTTCAAGATGGCGAGTTGGCCCCTATACCAAAACTAGGAGTAGATTCGTTTAAGAGGATTGTTGAGGGTCAGAGCAAACTTCAAAAGCTCCAGTCTCTTCATCTTGTCAAAGGGAGTGATCGGGCTTGAGGCCGAAAACATGAAGATATTAGAATCTCTTCATAGCAGAGTACCAGAGAGTTAGAACAACGAGCCTGAACGAGAACAAGTTTAATTCGTTCTTCTCAAGTTAATTTCTCATAGCCAAGATTCTCTTTCGTGGAATTAGAGGATAATTGACCCCAACTTTGTTTTAGACAAAAAACAAAGATGATTCAGCATCGTGAAGCGAAATCAATCACACTGATAGAGACTATTATGAGTGGTAAACCTTGAGCAGTTATGAATGTTACTCAGAACTTTCTGAGTCAACCCCCATTCTGTAGTATACCCTATGTAAGCCATCGAGTCTCTTTTGACAAATTTCTCCTCCCCATCTCAGCGTTACACTACAAGACGCTTCCCAAAATATGAGTTCATCAACGCCTCCAAATTATGCCCACGGGGTAATGGAATACCTTTTGAACTGTGATGCACCTTCTCCGGTTACTCCTCAACCTTGTAAATACACACCAACGGCGAGAAAGCAAATCCCAGTTGGTAGTGTTTACAAAGTCTTCAACACATACTATCGCAACGTCATCAAATTCCACATCTGCGGCCACATCGGCGACAAAATAGCGGTTCCAGCTGACGAAGTATGTTACACCTTGCCCGATGCATGCTATTGGATATGCCCCAGAGCCTGTGACGAAGGGTTTGAGAAGAAGTCATGTGCGCAGAACAACGCAGAATCACTTGCCATGACTGGCGAGGCGGCCGGTACAAGTTCTGAGGGAATTTTGTATGAACAGTGGAGTGAGTATTTGACAAAACTTCAAGAAATGAAGAAATCGCTGTCGGGATATGAATTAGTACCCGTCAGAGTAAATATGAAAGGATTGAAATTGAGTCAACGGGAGGAAATGGAGACACAAATGCAGATAGAGAAAGATTTGCGAAAGGAGAACCGAAAGACGAAGAAACGGCTGTGGTAGAAAGGTTGGGAAAATATTTGTTGATTGGCAGGTTTTACCGTAGAAAATCAACCGATATAGAGATGGGATGGCCATGATGTGTACCTGTGGCTAATAAGAAGGGTAGGAGCGAGCAGAAATTGTAATGGCCCGGGTAGATAGATAGATGTTGGATGTAATGGACAGGCTGAAAACACCCCATAATCAATATTCACTTCAAGATGCCATAATTCCGCCAATAGAAACCTCACGATCCAACTCCCACTCGCCGATATATATATTCAAACAACTTCACAACTTATAACTAATAATCCGCTTCTGGTGCAAGTGGTAGGGCGATCACATCAACTACCGCAAAACGAGGTCGAGGATATTAGCTACAGGCAGCTACAGACCACGCACCTGGGAGGATAATAAAGTCGACGTTATCCTTTTGCCATTCTGAAGCTCGCTCTTTTTTAAAAAAAAATCTTCTTCTGATGTTTCGAATCTGTATGGACAGACAGCTCCTCCAGCTAGCCAGCTAGCTTTTTCATTTCATTGTTTACTTTGATTTATTTCCAAAGTCTGCATGCACGGCAGTAGTATGGATCTTGAGGAGTGTCGAGATGCATTTTTTGGACAGGCTCATATGGCCCCACTTTCAACCAAATTCACTACTGTATAATTACGAGCCTATAGGTATCTTTAGATGTCAGAAACTCGTCACTAGTAAGTTATGATTTATAAGGATAGATAGCTCTAACATACCTAAACTATTACGAATCCACTATGAGCTATTGCGTGAATGTGGGACATCGACTTACGTCGCAGTCTGCGGTTTGAGACACTGATTCGAGGCCACACGACACGAAAGAGCAGACAGAGGCAACTGCATAAATCAAATAAAGCTGGCGCATTGAGAAAGCATTCAAGGAGTTGCAGAGTTCATACAGGAAAGGCCTTGATTATGTTCTCGAGTTGGTTGGTATATGAAGACCGCGATTACAGCGCCTGGCGCGAACTGTAAATTTTGCTCAGTATTGACTTCTATTTTGCCCATTCTCACTCTGAGCTATGTTGTCAGGTTTATGATGCCACGAATCCATCCAAAAACGACCGGATGGATGCAGGTACTCAACGCTATGGAATTCAAAAATAGGAATCATATGATGGTGATAGAAAGTCATCGAGCGCTTGCAGTGCTTTTGATATCATGAATGAGTTTGAGATATTGGAAGCAAATGGGTAGCATGTCCGAAGAAGATACGAGCACTGATATCAATACATTATTGTTCACGATACAGCGTACCTAATTGCCCATGCCACATGGATCAACTCTACAATACCAAGATCCAAAGTTCAAATATGAAGCGGACAGTATCATTGTTCATGACCAGCTTGGCCATTCATAAATCTCACAGAAGACAACTCAGATCAAAGACGCATCACAGCCAAACAGCAAAACGGCGTTCAAAGGATATAAATATATTGCATAAGCTAACAGACCTGGCCACCGTTCCTCCGAATCCCTAAAACTCATCCCACCAAATCTCAAATGTCTCCTAAAGGAACCGAACACAAAACTCATCGACGAGTTTCATAGTCAGGATACCTCAAGGAAAAGTCTCGAAGAATCAAAATCGTGACCCAGGTTTTATTCTTGCTTCACTGTCCACACTTGCTCGCTCTGGGTTGAGACTCGGCAAGCTCTAGCAATATTTTGAAGCGGATGTTGGGGGGTTCTTCTGTTCGAAGAATAGAAATAATGATGTGCTGAAAGAAGAATACCTACTTGTCTTCAGAGGAGAATCAATTGATTTCCATGTTTGGCGAGGATCCGATTGTTTGAAGAACTTTCTCTGCATGAATGAATGCCATTGTGTACTTGATAAAGAAAGGGATGAATTCTTGAGGAAAAATTTCGAGGTTTTCATACGGCTCACTAGTCTCTGCGCTAGCGAGAAACTAGTTTGAATTAAGTAATCTTAAAGCCGTTTTGCCAATCCAGAACGATCCACCTCAGCCTCGTCAATCAGGCCTTCGCGTCATGGCGGGCGAACTTTATCAATATCCAAATGAAACTCGCGATTGTAATTGATCCTCCGATCCAATCTGCCTCTTCACAATAATATTATTTGCGCAAATTTTTATTGTATTGTTGGTACACAGAATGGTATTCCTCACCTCCTCGTTTCCCAAATCTAACGAATGACTAACAAAACCCCCAGCCAGCAAAACGCAAAGATACCTCTGCGCCAGCAGCTGGACCGCGGTCCAAGCTAGCTAAAGAACACAATATTACCGCTGCGGAAGAAACAGAGATCAAAGAGGCATTTTCGTTATTTTCGCAAAAGATGGAGGGCGAGAAGGAGGGCGTTATTGCTATGGGTGATGTGAGGAGAGCGTTGATGTATGTGCTACTTCTAATTTCGCTTTCTAGAACGTTCACATTTATCTGCTTGATTTGTTGCATACACGACAGTAGTTCCTGTGAGAGAAGATGTGTACTAATTCTAAAACAGCGCCCTAGGACTAACACCCACCCCCTCCGAACTCCGCGAATACCACAGCATCCTCGACCCGGAAGACGAAGGCTTTACAGTCTATCGGCATTTCGTTGCTATCTGCGCTATTAAATTTCATTCCCGGACTCGAACATCGGACTCACATAAGAAAGATGTAGATGATGCGTTCAGACTGTTTTCCAATGCTGGACAGAAGAAGGGCAGTGGAGGCGGAGACGACATGGGAAGAATTACATTGGCGACATTGAAGAGGGTTGCGAGGGTTTTGAAAGAGGATGTGGATGAGGATTTGCTGATTAGTATGTTGTTGGAGGCGAATGGCGGACAGGGAGTTGGGAAGGGCGTGGAAAGGGATGAGTTTGAAGATGTCATGAGGAGGGCGGGGATGTGGAGGTGACGGTTGGATGAATGGGTCAATTTGACATGTGATGAGCGATCTTGAGCACTTGGCGCACGTGGAGTTTTGGGACATATTGGTGGCGTTCCTGGCATGAAATTTGGGATTGGATTGAAATTACCCTTGATGGAGTTAAATACACGGGGAAATAGGAGTCTCGCGAAGTATTTGTTTGTTGCACATATTCCATTTATTTAGCTGATTGCTCTTAGTACGAACGCCGACAAGATTATGCAAAATCTGGTCCTATCCGTCAAAAACACCTTTCCACCTCGTGGATAACTTTCATTATCTGACCTTAATGATATATTTGTGACGCCAATCCCCATATAATTCCCATGATATCATGAATGAAACAGCTAGTCTAAACCGCTGGAACCTCCGTCTGAATTTTAGATGCAGGAGACTCAGTCTGTGCGGACTCGGATGTACTTTCCGCTGGTGGAGCTTTGAATCCGGCGTGATCTGAGTGTTTCTTGTAGAAGAAATTGTCGGGCTTAGGTTTCAGTTCTTGGGGAAGTTCCTCCATTACTGTAGCGAGTAAAGCATCGATGGATTTCTGTTTCGAGGCATCACGGTGCCAGATTGAGATAAGGTGAGAATTGAAACGAACGGAGAGTCCAACACCACAAAGCTGATCGCCTATTTGTATGTCAGTATCGATTCCCTGGTAGTGTTCCCCTTCATATCCTTTCACACTTCTGGCCCGTGAACTAGAACGCTTGTCCATAGAGCACCCACACATTATGGAGACCATGAATTTGATGTTTTTGACTCCCTTCCATATTCCGATTCCAATTGCTTTGTAGAAGGGGGCTGGCATTTTTCCAACCGAGGGATTCGTGTAAACCCGCTTACCTGCTTCTAAACAGCCTTGAAGCTTCTCTCCAATAGCCATCAATTGGACTCTAGTGAAAAAGTCCGGACCATTTTGCTTAGGGACCCTAAATGTCCAACTACCTCCATTGATATTCCTTCTATCCTCCCAGACTGGTTGGAACCCTTGTTTGAATAAGTAGATCGACTCTCTCATTTTAATCTGATCGAACGGGGTATTGTTGCAATAACGCCAAAAATCCTGAATCGATTCGACTTGTGTAGGAAGCTTGTCAAGGGTAGCAGTATAACTTCCATCTGCGGCAGGCTTTTGATCCTTCTGTTGTCTATTTGGTACCCTGTTAGCAATTGTACTCAGTCCAATACCCCACAGAATCCACACAGCCCATCGAGAGAAGCACTGACCTATCGAAATATATATCCCAACAATGTTGCGTCGGCAATGGACGCATTGCTTTTAGCATATTCTTTTTTGCATCGTCGCGAGCAGGAGATCCAGTATCGTTTGGCCCGGATGTGGAAATTCCTCGTGTAATGAGCGATGGTCGTAGAGCCATATTGTATAGATGGTATATGTGTAATATTAAGATTTTGATATTGTAATGGGATACTCGACTGCTGTTACCGTTCTCGAGAAAGAAGAAATAAAGATACCAAGAGATTGACAAAGCTAAGGGTGGGATGAACAGAAAAGGGTGATAGAGAGGATGAAAGAGAAAGCGACCCGTATTATTGTACAAAGGATGAAGTGATGAAGTAACAGTGGCGCCAAGAGAATGCACAGCAGATCACATCTGAAGCAGTGGATTCAAGATGAAACCCTGAAACAAGCGCCCGAACGGCCCTCTCAAAGAGTAGAGACCCCTTGCAATGTCCATTTGGCCTTTCACATTGGTTCAATTGGTTGTGCAGAAGTGCAGGCCTGATATGCGGCGCGGTCCGGGAAAACTAAAACACGCCCGGTGAGTGGCCGGGAGTGGAATCACGTGGGTCACGGCAATATTCGGCGGTGAGACATAATTGGGGAAGATTTCAATATTGGTTTTTTTTTGGTGACGATCACTTCAAATTTAAATCATCAAATCACTTTAAAGAAAACAAGAAATCACATCTTATCGTTGCTATATTTTTGCTGGATTGCTATCACAAGATTCCAACCAGAATTGTGTCAGAATTCCTTTTGGACTCTCGCAATACATATTCTATTCTACCTTTACTCAAACAAAACTCCAGTATCACATAAGCCCTGCTTATACCCTGGCCTTCTGGATACATTACCTATCAAAAGTTTTAATACTCACGAGAATATATAGTTTTGAGACTTCATTACCCAATCTTTTGTGTTCCGGGTCTACCATTGGGTCTTATTACTGAGACATAATACTGAGCTGAGACTCTTCAAAACGTCTACTCCATATCTTAAATCCAATAATTCAACTGACATACCTATTCACAATGTCAGCAATCGAACGCTCCTCCCCTCCCACAGAAGCAATGGAAACCGAATCAACGCCCACCCGAAAAATCCTCGACGCCAAACTTCCCTCGAGAAAACGTACTGCTCTTGGGAAAACTTCTCCAAACACCACTCAACCATCAACAAACCCACCCAAATCCTCATCTCCGGCATCTTCCCAGGCCAACACATCTTCCGAAGCCGAAGCTTCATCATCCGAACCCTCTTCTGAAGACGACTCCGAGGATGAGATTCCCATGATCCGTCCCCTAAATGCTCGTCCCGTCATGCGTGTATCCACACTTAACGGATTTGGCGCTTCAGAGGGCCTCAACAATCTTCCTGATTTTCTGAAACAGATGAAAGAAGCGAATGAAGAATTGATGAAGAAGATTGAGAAAGGAGAAGATAGGAAGTTGGAGGATGTGAAGGAGGGAGAAAGTTATGTGGAGATGAACTTGGGACTGGGTGTTTTGGAAGAAACGAGGGATGGGGAAAGGGGAAGCGAAAGTGAGAGTGAGATCGAGGAGCAAGATGCTGATGGTGATAGGAAGATGGAGGAGGGGAAGAAGGCCGGAATTGAGGAACTTTAATGTACTAGAATACCACGTACTGCTTTGGTGTAATTAATAGGATACAAAAATGAAATCGTAAATAGTCAAGATTGGAGCTTTATTTGATTGTCATATCCGATTCGCACGTCAAAGATTGCTATCAAGCTTCAATTTGGGTATACAATTTAAATCTCTCATTGTGCAGAAGAATTGACTTTATCTTAACGGCTTTATTCTATCAAAAGGCATACTGTTTGCACTGCTTTGAAGTCTATACGTCTCGATTAACGGATGTTGATCCCCATGATCTGATCCAAAGATATGGCAAGAACTCAGATTACCACCGCTAATATTAACCAATGCCTGATTAGACTCTAGAACCTGTGCCATAATCCATGACTCTGCATATCCTACCCCCACCCAATCCCTTTCCTACCCTTGGTATAATAAAAAATGCAAACCCCCCATAACACCAACGCTTGCCCTATTTTCCCTTCGTGAAGCCATACCAGTCCGTAAAAATCCGCCCTCTGCTTATAATCATACAACATTAACCGTCAGTTCCCTACCGAAACGCCCCTTGTCGTCACAGATCTTCTTCCTAAACATATCCAGATCCTTTAACAAATCGCCCATGAAACCTTGCATCTCGCTTGCTATCTCCTCACGAGCACCCATATCGATAGCTTCGTCTTCATCTGAATACTCATGTCCGTAGCCATCTTCTTCATTAGTCGTTTCATCGATAGTTCTGTTCTCCTTATCGTGTCCCAATTCGCCCTCAGTACCGAAATTAATACTGCCCATACTAATAGTTCTAGCAGTTTCCACTTTGATTGGATTCTTCAAACTCTCCAAAGCTAATTTAAGATGCAATCTCAAGGCATCATTCTCAGTTGTCAAGCTTCGAATTTTACCTTCTGATATCATGGTTCTGTCTTCCATCATTCTTTGCATAAGTGCAATTTTGTTCTGGTATTGCTCAAGTCTTTCGTCTTGTGCTTTAGTTTCAGTTTCTTTTCTTGTAGAGTCAGAATTGGAAACTTGAAGTTGTAAAATACGAATCTCCTCTGCCATGGCGGCAATCTGAGCATCACGTTCCGCAGCGGAAACGTGATCTTGGTTGACGACGGCACGCGTGCGAATGCGTTTAGCTTGGTCGGCATAGCGAAGGGTAGAGAGAGTTTCGTCGTAATCGGAAGGGGAAATACACGCAATCATTGCGGTTTTACTATTTCCTCCCAATGAATCTTTGAGTAGCCAGGTAAGGATCGAATCTCTGTAGGGAACAACATCTTTGTTGCGTTTTGCGGTACGTTGTTGTTGCTTTGGATCTGCGAGAGCTGCAATGACACGACCGAGAGTAGTCAGAGACTTGTTAATATTGCTTCCTTCACGTAGACGAGCACCTGTTGCTTCTGTTGCCTTTGCGCGTTCACTACCTGCAAGATCCACGAGTCGAATTCTGGCAGTACGTTCTGTTGTTTCGTCCGTCTCCATATCATGGTGGATCTGCTTGAGCATGATGGTAAAAACACTATGACTTCTGCTACTTGTATCGTTCATCTTAGTACTTGCTGTGGTTCGACTGGCATCTCCCATCTTCATGTAGCGCATAATTTCAGAAAGATTCTTAACAGGTACATCGGTCAAATCCTTGATATAAGGTCCTTCGGTGGGGGATTCACGAATCTTCAGATAATAGGGTGGTTGATTGGGGTGGAATGGAACAAGAAGATCTCGGACATGTTCGTTATAAACCTCGAAATAAGATACACGGACATTATAGGAAATGTTTGGACTTTCATTATGTGCAGCCTCGATCCGCTCAAAAAGGTCTTCGCAGGTCCTTGGTATTAACCCTGGCTGATCCTCTGTACCCATCATTGTATAACTCTTTCCTGATCCAGTCTGGCCATATGCAAAGATGCATGTATGATATCCTTCGAAGTTATGGTCCAAAAATTCCTCCCCCAAACTACTATAAACATCCTCCTGGTGTGCATAGTGTTCATCAGATTGGTTGTGGCTCCAAAAGGAATTGTCGAATGTAAAGACTTTCTCTTCAATGACTCTGCGCATCTTCGAACGAGAGTTTGCAGGATCCGTATCGTTTGGTACTAGAAGAGTGGTTGCTTGTGTTATTGGATTCATATCAATCAGACACTTAGCTCCTCTGTTAATTTCTACATCGCCATTAGTAAAATATCCTGACTTCCTGTTCTCCTTGGAATATTCACCTCTAGGAAGAAATCCTCTAACTCTAACCACGACTCTAACATTTCCACCCGCATCTCTGGCTGTAGATACAACACTATCTCTCCTCGATCGCAAAGAAGGAGTAGATGCAGTTGAGACCACACCCATTGCCCTGCCTGGCATCAATCGCGGAACGATAGCCATAGCAATTAATGTTTCGTTGATGTCAGCAATCTTTTTGGAGAATTGATGTTGTAAATGTAGGTACATGAAGGGTCTCTTGTAAATAAAGCAATGGCGCGAAATTGTTGGCTAGGTGAAAGGCGGACCGGGGGTTTATGCAGGAGTTTCGCTTCGATGTTTGCTATGTACTGTACAGTGCCCAGGTGATTATTTATGGTGATATATTGGGGTAACAAGTGGGTGGTAACATTCACCAGTATTCAACGATCTATCGTCGCAGATTAATTTGATTTAAATATTTCGTAGATGGAGATTCAACTGATTATCTTGCGCTTAGAGCCCATTCGAATCGATTTTTTTTTTGATATTAGATCAATATATTAATTTAATATAATATTTACCAAATACAAAATTAAACTCAATAAAATATTAGGAATTAGAAATATTGAATTCAATATATTTAATCAAATATAATATTTATTAAATACAAAATTGAACTTAATAAAATATTAGAAATTGAAAATATTAAATTCAATATATTTGATTAAATATTGTATTTATTGAATACTAAATTGGTTTTAATAAAATATTAGTTCAAATAAAATATTAGATTTAATATATTTCGAATTTTTCATATAATAATTAATAATAGTTTTTAAAATCTAATTAGGCTAATATTTTAAAGAAACTCGATATCTTTAATATTTTTGTATATTTTTTTAATTTACTTTTTTATTACTTCAATATTATTTGTAATCAATAAATATTAATATTCTAAGTATTTTTATTAACAAAATATCGATATATTATTATAACAATATATCTTATTGTTACTACACCTCGCTATTACTATCAATTTATTACATTTCATCATTATTATCAAAATACTTATTTTAAATCTATTTATATCACTTAAAAATCGAAGAAAATATATTTGGTGTAAATATAATTTATATCAAATTATTTTTTATCAAATATATTTTAAAATAATATCTTTAATTTTCTAAAATAAATATATTCAGAAATATTATTTCAAAAAATTTATATATAAATATATAAAGAAAAAGGGAGTCAAAATATATAAAAGAAAATATTTAAATAAAATATTCGAATAAAATTATGATTAATATATATTTAATAATTTTTGAATATTTTGAAAAATGTTTTTCAAACTTTATAATTTTTGTTTTGAATATATTAAATTGAAGTTTTTGTAAAAAATTATAATCGAAAAGAAATTAATAATATTTTTGTTTATTGTTATTAAAAAAATCAGTTTTGTAAATGTATAAAAACTTTTTAATCAATCTAAAATTATTATTATTAATTATTTTTATTAAACTTTTTATACTATATTTATTCTTTATATTTATAAAATAAAGTTTCTCGAAAATCCAAATTATTCTCCTAATTATAATAAAATTATTAATAATAAGAAATACTTTTTATAATTTGGAAATTATATTAGAATATTAAATAATATTTATATTTATATTTATTTAAATATTAAGAATATTATATCATTTTATAATCAAAAAAATATTCTTATTCAAAATATATTTAGTATATATATATTCAATCTTTAATTCTTTTATATATTTTCTAAATAAAAAGATAATACTTATAATATATAAATATTAGAAGATACTATAAATAAAGGAGTATTTTTTATATTATTTAGAAAATTTTATCTTATAGATGTAGGGTATATTAATTATTAGTTTTTTTTAATATTTTATTATAGAATTTATTATTATTTTTAAAAATAAAATATTTTATAATTGTAATCCAAAAATAAAAAAGAATTATTCAATTTTTATTATTTTAATACTTATAATATTATTAAATGAATTTTTGGGATTTTAAAATATTAATTTAAGATCTTTAAAAAACCATTTTATTATTTATTATTAGAAATTTAAAAGAATATTATTTTTATTTATATTACTTTTTATAATTTTATATATAAATAGAAAATAAATAATATATTTAAAAAGGAAAAAATACAAATAAAATTAAAAAAAGATATTAAAAAAGATTTAGAAAATATATTAGGAATTTCTATTTTATTACTTTTAAATCAAATATTAAATATGGAAATTATAATTAAATTTTATAATAATATAATTAAATCGATATAAATATAATATATAAAAAAATTAATAAAATATTTTACTATAAGAGTTAATTAGGAAAAATAAAACAATAATGAAGAATGATAATATTATATTAATATATATCAAAATAATTTTATAATAAAAATGTATAATATTATAAATATTATTATAATTATTATATATATTTTAAGAAAGATATAAAATGTATAATATTTAAAATATTATAAATGCTGAAAATATTAATTATTTTTTGGATATTATTTTAAAATAATTATAATATTATAATATCAGAAAGATAGAAGAATTATATTTTTATTAATTTCTTTAAAATATTTCAATTAAATTTTTAAATTATAATTAAATTTATACTTATTAATTTTGTTCTTTATATTAATAAAAAGTTTATAATTATTTATTAATATAAAATCTGATATTAATTTATTTCTAATTATATTATTTATATTCAAATATTCTTAAATTTAAATAATATTATTATTAATATTTAAATTAATTATATTCAAAGTTTTCAATAAAGTTTTTTATTAATATCAATTCAATTTATTTTTAAGTATAGAATAATCTTTAAATATTTATTTAATAATTTAAAGAGTTAATAATTGAAAACGATTATATTTTATTTTTATTTGTAAAAGTTAAATAATATATAATATATAAACTTTTCGATTATTTTTTTCAAAAATATTAATAAATGTATTAATAAGGGATTCTATCTTTTTAATATATTTATATTATAAATGGATAGTAGTTAGTTCTTTTTATTAAAATTTTTATTTCTTTTTATTAAGAGATTATTATTTAAATAAAGATTTTGGAGTAATAGAAGTAAATGTTGAAATAATGATTGTTTTTATAGTAAATATATATTATAATATATTAAATAGTTTTTCAATATAATTATAAGTATTTTAAGTAAATAGTAATCTCTATATTATATTAGAAATAAATCAATTAATATTATATAAAGAATTATTAATATTAATATTGTTATTATTATTATTAAATATATTTTCAATAAACTTTTTCAAAAAATTATAAACTTTAATTAAATTAGGAAAATATTCATTATTTTCATATTTATTAATAGGATTAGTTTCTATATTCTGAAGAGTATTTTGAATATTAGAAGCTTATGCTTTTATAGTATAATAATTTTTAAAAGCAAAGTATATCTCTAAGATATATTTAATCTATTTATTTTTTTATAATATTCAAATTTTATATTTAATAATAAACTTTTTTTAAATATTCTTTAAAACCTAAAAATATTATATATTATTTATTTAATTTATATCAAATGTTTTTTTAATATTCAAATAAATTTGATATTATTATTTTCAGGTAATTTATTTGTTTTTATAATTTTTAATTATAATTCGAATACCTTAAGAGTAATATGATTAAATAATATTAATAATAATAATTTATACTTTGTTTTTTAAGAATATTTTAATTTGTTTTTCTTTATAATATTATTATTTATAGCAATATATATAAATTGTAAAAAAAGGTTTATTTTATTTAACTTTATTTATCTGATTTTTAGTATTTATTTTAAAAATTTTTATTATTTTAAATATCAAATCTAAATATTGAATTATAAAATCAAAAAGATTCAATTTTATTCAATTATATATAATAATTTCAAATTATAGAGTTATATTTATAATTTCGAAATTGAAAATTTGAGCTAAGTTTTGAGTAACAATTATAAAAATAATAATAAAAATAATAATAAAAGTTGTAAGCTTAGTAATAAAAATTATAAAAATAATCAAGATATTTAATATATAATCTTAATATTTTCAAAAAAGAGTAGCAATAGAAAATGAACGAGGAGGGGTAATCAATTGAGTAGAGGTAGTTGGATAAGAAGGGGTAATTGAGTGAGAAGGAGCGGTAGAGGATGAACGAGGAGAAATGGTAGAGAATGGGTAAGGAGGAGTGGTAAAGGATAGGCAGGATATTTGCAGAATAATTTATTAAATAGATTGAATAAATTGAATAAACTGAAATTATATAGACAAATATTAAGAATAAAAAGAATTTTGAGGTAATGAAAGAAAAGGATATTGAGAGGTTTGTAAATCAAATTCTGATTATAATGCTTGAGAGAACTGATTCGATGTGTAAGAAAATAGATTCGATATTTGAGAGTATGGTTGTAATGCTTAAGAGTATAATTATAATACTTGAGAGTATAATTATAATGCTTCACTTCCATAAATAATACCAACAACAGAATCAAATTGAGAACCAGAATCAGCTATTATAATAATAATAGATTGAGTATCAAGAATAATAGAATCAATAATAGTATTTCCTAATATTACAATAATTGCTATAGCAATAATGCTTAATAATGATTAATTATATTCATTTTATATATTATAAATACTACTATACAAATCAATAGTCTCAATCAATTCCTCAAAATCAACTCTTTAATAATTTGATTGACTTATAATAACAAACTGATGAAAATAATTGAAGGTAATTTTTTAATAGAATAATTGAGGAAAACTAAAAAATAAAAAATAAAAAGAAATTCTAACTCTATTTCCCCACACAGAAATAAAATTTTTGTTAATATCTATATTCTTTTTATTTTATCAATCTATTATTTTATATTAATAAATAAATAATCTAAAATTATTAAATATCAAATTTCTAATATTATTTATTAAACACAAAATTAAATTCAATATGAATATTTAACAAATTTTCAATTTAATTATTATAAATTATTATAAATCAAAATTTGATTCAATATTATATTCAAATTATAATCAAAACATTAGAGATTGAAATATTTGATTCAATATTTTGTTGAATATATTTGATTTAATATATTTCATTACAAATTAAACATAATTAAAATCAAATTACAATATTTATCAAATTATATTTAATATTTGAGATTAGAAATTAGGTCTAATAATTTTTTTTTTTGATCCGAACGAACCCTTAGACAATGAGAGGGAAGAAAGAATGGAATTTGGAGATCGCGCGCTTGTTTACATATTGTACCTGGCTGGCACTGTGAAGCTCGCAGTTAGTCCCTAGATAGGTTAAGCACCGAGCCACCAACGCGCCACGCTCTGCAATCCTTCAAAAGCTTTCCCAATTGAGATTTCCGCTGATGATTGTTGTTGTATGTGATGAGACTAGTGCATAGTGCTAGTGTCTCGGTACTAATATAGCAACTGGATTTAGATCTGTTTATGCTAGAATAGTTTCTCAGTTAGCTCCTAATTAAGCAATATTACAACAGTGTGAACACATGATATCACCATACCCATGTTACTATCAACAATTATAGAACACAGAACACAACAACTTTAATAAAGAAACATGGCGAGAATTCGAACTCTAAAACGAAGGTGGGGAACGGTAAAGGGAAGGGAGAAAATCTGAGGAATGTTTCTAAGCCGAACCCTCTCAGGCAACAGCTCTCAAAATGGGAGGTATCATCTTTTCTACCGCTCTTGTGGAGGCTGCTATTAAGGGCGGAAGTGAACTACATACATACTGTACGTCCCCAGTTTTCACACAACCGAGAGAATAATGGACCCTCTGTATCCAGAATAACCGAGACGATGCATACAGGTCCGCAGGTCCGCAGGTCCAAATTAGTTTTCAATCAAATACATAACAATTCTTTACATTGGCCTAGCTCATGAAGTAGTGAACACTCGCAGGCCTCAACTTGATCACTCGATATCCGCGGTCTTTGAACTCTTAGATAATACTGCGTTCTTGTTAATTTCGATACATAGAATTCTCGAGTAGCCGTGTAGATATTCGTTGCCAGCCTCTCTCGGATCATAGTAACGATACTCAAGGCGATCAATCATCTAAATCCATGTGTTGTTACGCAGTCGTGGGTGTTTTACATAGCGATACGAACTACAGGCGGATAATGTAGGGGTTGTTTATACTTTAAGAAGCGATATTGGATTACTGATAGGCCCAACAATCGACCCCTTCTCAGATTCACACCTTTCCCGTAGACATCAAGGGAAATCTAACCTATACTGATACCAAGGTACCCCATGCAAAGAGTAGATCTGATTCTATATGTTGTTCCCCCCTTTCCAAATCTCCAGCCGTCCCCTCCAACCCAGACGCAGTATGCGGTACGCTACATCCTGGTCCCGAGCTCTGCTCCATCCCTTGCTTTCCTAATACTAGACCAAACTTCAAGTTTGTTTGTTTAATATTCCTAGCGAGAGCATCCGCGTCCAAAGAAGCACCGCTAGTCAGCTGGTATTATTTGAGAAATCTTCGATTGCACGAAAGATGGATTAGTTTCGACACTGGTAAGGCTGCCTGGGACAAGTAGCGTGCAAAGGTTCGATGCCTGCTTTCGTCTCATTGGGGGTTCTCATTATCGAGATAGATGGAGATTAATGAGTTTCTTTTGAAAACAGTGTGAAGTGCACAAAACACAGATAAGATGCGACTGTACCGTTCTTACTTAAGTTGTTTTGAAAATCTGGGTCAAACCATTTTAAGTATCGCTATGATTACTTGAAAAGATATGAGATAGCTTTTGAAACATACGTGCATCAAACTATACACTGAGTATGATCGGCTCTATATGCGGCTGAGGTGAGGGGAAAGACCAGTCGCAGTTTCAACGGACAACATGATATACCAGATGGTCGAGGAGACACGCCGCTGAGGGCTGTATGTTAGTAGCCCGCATATAACATTACATCAAATCAGTCTTGCTGGAAGATTAGATTAAGCAATCTTTCTGGAGTGATCTTGAAGAAACAAACTACAGATCTGCTCCATGATCCTTGTTTTATCATTCACTTTCAGACACGATCTGCGTCTCTCCAGCCTCACATTCTCCTTCAAATCAATTTTCGAACCCGCCTCAGCTCAAGGCTCTGCATATCATGCATGTTGAAGGTGACCACCGTGCTGCAGGGTGAGAAGAAGTTTCTTCCGGGCTACATTGCACAGCATGATGTATACAACAATTGATGATCCTCCAAATAAAAACTTAGACTTGCGCTTACATTTCCTATTCACAGACAGATGGGTCGAAAGCAACGAGGAAAGATATATTGACTGCTTGTATTCAGGAAAACTGTTTGACTTGGTTCGAGAAACTCGGGAAACACCCCTGCAAGCATTTCGGGATCGAGAAGACGATGATGTCTCGTAGAATCTCGATTCAAAAAGAAGTGAGTCTGGAAATTAATATGATCTTTCTTCCATTCATAACCCACGTGATGAGTCTATGTAGTAGGTATTGACAATTATGAGATTATCAACGATTAGGGTGCATCGTTGCGTTGCAATGTGATTGTGTAAGACTATTTCTGAATGGGTGAATGGCGTCAATCTCATCCGGCGCAGACTTTTTTTCTAGGAATTTCCATTTATTTAACTCAGGCTTCCGCTTGGATATTTTGTTGATTCAAAAACCAACAAAAGACAAGATAATAAATAAATCACAGCCTCTTCCATATCATACTTGCCACATCAAATACATTTGAAGCATCAACACCACACTCTCAGATATATCGAAACCAAATCTACGAATACTCCATCAACTAACTGAAATTCAAAATGAGAGCTTACTGGTTTGATAACAAGGAGGTAAAGCACCCCTCACCCCAACTGCACTACCCCTCTCTCGATTTTCTTTTTACTAACAAACAGGTTTCTATAGGGCGACCAACGCGAACTTCACGACTCAGGTCGCGACGTTAACCCTGAGTATTTGGAGAAGCTCGGAGTTCTCTATTACAGATTCGCAGATGAGAAGGATGTCGACAAGCTCGCCTCTGACAGAAGTTACAAGAATCGCGATGTAATTACGGTTTCACCAGAGAAAATGGGCGACATCTATGAGGAGAAGGTCAAATCGTTCTTCAATGAGCATTTGCATGAAGATGAGGAGATCAGATATATCAGAGATGGAGCGGGATTCTTCGATGTTAGGAGTGAGGGCGACGAGTGGGTTCGTATTAGGTTGGAAAAGGACGACTTGATCGTAAGCATTCCTGATACATGCGCTGGAATTGTGGTTGAACAGAGACTGATTTTGCTGGATAGATTCTTCCAGCTGGTATCTACCATCGTTTTACCACCGATGAAAACAACGCATGTTTCTCTCTATGATGTTCTTCTTAGCATGCGCCATTACTGACAAAAGAATAGTATATCCAAGCAATGAGATTGTTCAAGGAGGAACCTAAATGGACTCCTTTGAACCGTGGTCCAGAAGTTGATGCCAATCCATACCGCAGGGAGTATTTACAAACTGTTCCTGCAATCGCAGGCCAGTAATGGAAGAGGGGATATGGAAAGGTAGATGATGGAAGTGAAACGGCGATAACGAAGTAATGAAACACTGCAAGCTGAATATGATAACATATGATGATAGGTAGCAAGAATGCGATTTCGGGGCTTTTAACAATTTGTGTCTGAGTTAGTTAGGTCTGATCGAAATATTGTATACTGTTGTCGCATTATTGAATCGACATAATAAAAGTCACGTAGTTCATACTTTGAACTCATGCCAGATACCTAGATTTGATTACCATTCTAACTACCTATACCTCCAGCTATCTAAACCTTTAGATTCCATCTTATCATCAGCGTCAATTACTCGTTAAGGTGAAGGAAGATGCCCTTACGTCATATCATGCTGTGTGGTGAATGAAGATATAAAGATAAGATGAAGTTTTTGAAGACGATAAGAGTCTGTAAATAAACCGATAACGAATTGCTACTACGATCCTCAACCCTTTGCGTTTCTGGATCTGCAATAATCTTGTTGCTTTTGCCAAAAGCTACAGAGCTGAAGGTGCTAGCAGACATGCAACAAATCTTTTGGGAAGGGGAAGCTTACCCCGCAATTGGCTAGTTTTCCCCAGCTCCCTCAACGTCACCGTGAGAGCACCAACTCATCATCGCCATTTACGATCTACGACTTCGCACAAAGTCATCTATAGAGAAAGATGAAGGAGCGGGATCCAAAAGAAGGAGAAGGACTCGCTGATACTCCCGACTTTGATTCTTACAATAATTTACTACCGTCGGGACAAAATGTCCCTCACAGCAGTGCCCACGACAGCATGTCTCCCGATTTTCTCAAAGTCGAAAGCACTATCAATGCCGATGGCAAAAAGATTAAGCTACAACTTCCTTTGAGTTGTGAGCCTCCGGGTCCAAACAATAAGACAAAACCAAAGGTTTGGATAGTGAGTATTCCCAATTGCGCCCCAGCAGACAGATCGTCTATCTATCTGACGAAGGCCGTTCGACACCTTCCATTTCCTAACTCAGCATCTAGATATTCGGCGCCAGTGGCCATATGGGCCAGAGTCTCACACGAGCATGTCTTTCCAAAGGCGACGAAGTTGTTGCCGTCGGCCGGATCAACGAAAATACAATCGAATCGATGCAAACCACATTCCCGCATCCAAACTGCTTCAATACTCTTTGCGATGTGCGTGTACGAGAATCTGTATCTACAGTTATAGAACAGGGACTTGAAAAATTCAAGCGCATCGACGTGATAGCCAATTGTTCGGGCTACGGCGTCATCGGCGCATGCGAAGATCAGGACGAGCACGAAATTCGCAATCAATTCGAGACGAATTTCATGGGCACAGTGCATATTATCCAACTGAGTCTACCATACTTTCGCGAGCAAGGAGCGGGGAGATACTTGATATTCAGTAGTACTTCAGGCGCATTGGGTGTTCCAGGCTTAGGACCATATTGCGCGACGAAGTATGCGGTGGAGGGAATGATCGAAGCGATGCTTTACGAAGTGGACGCTTTCAATATAAAAGCTACATTGGTAGAACCGGGGTTGGTGAGGAGAGATGAGAAGGAATTGGCTTCGGGTCCGCTACCTACTTGGGGACACTTTTTGATTAAACCTCCCAGTGAACCATATTCCGATCCAACTTCGCCAGCGTTGCATGCGAAGCGAATGGTTCAGTGGCTGGGGGATAAACAACCTACTAGTGCTAAGAAATGCGCAGATTTGGTTTGGCAATTAGGTCATTGTTCCTACCCGCCTCTACGATTACTTCTAGGGAGTTACGCTATAGAGAGTATCAGAGATCGTTTGCGATCTATCATAGAAGAATTGGAGGACTGGAAGCATCTTCATCATCCTATAGCTCCCGTTGATGAGCTTGATAATGAGGAGGATTCAGACGATGCTCGAGATGTAGATATGTCTGCTGAATCGAAAAAGGAGGACCGAGCTGCAAAGCGGGCTGCGGCGAATTCATTAAAAGTAGAATCAGATGCAGATAGTAGTTCATGACCACGCTCAACGAGTTATCGATAATTATAATAATATAATAATTGTACAATCACTTGTGATTATGATATGAGCAAATGTCCTCAAAACCTCAGCACGTAGTTGTAGCATAGCGGTTAAAGTAAATTTCTGCTAGTTGCTTCTACTGAAAGGCTATATCAGCGAACAATAATGTTCACACCCAATCGCTTCTTAAATCCCAAACGCCTTTCCATGCAATTTCATCATGATATTCTAAGATGCGCTTTTTTTTTCATCTCACTTCCGGTCCTGGCGCTGCGGCCATTGCAATATCGTTATTGATTGCATCCGCCGTTTCCTCTCTCGGTTGTCTCTCAAACAATCTTCTCCAAAACATTGGTGGATCAAATGGACGATGTCCATTGTGTAGCGGTGGATAAACATCGCAAAAGAAGTACCAAACATGACCAATGACTATTCCCATCAATTCATCCTTTGGAACTGTCCCATGTAAAACCAAACTGAAGCCCATCAAAACCCACGGTAAATATGGAGCCGTGAAAACTAGTAATCCGAGGAAACTTAATTGTGTATCGGGATTTCGTCTCGACCAAATGTATACGAGAGTCGAGGATAATGGGTGTCCTAGAAATGGCATTGAGACCAGAGGATTTATGCAGATAAGACAAGTCATCGCATAGAGCAACAGCCATGAAAATTGCGCCGCCGATCGACCGGATGATTCTTCAAGAAGTCGCGAGTATCGGGTTAAGAAAAATACGTGGAAAACGAGATCCAGGGATAAAGGACCAAAGTATATAAAAGTGGTCAAGAGGCGCCAATACTGTTTGTCGAGAGAAATCAGCGCGGGTCCAAGATGCGAAAGCACATGCGCAACGGGGGGAAACCAATCATACCTGCGACTTCACAAATACAGCTCGAAAGCTGTAGAATAATTGAAACGGCGTAATGATTTGACATTGTACCAGCGCGCTTGTAATCACTGTAGCCGTCGTCCACCATCTCGTACAAACAGGCATTTCCCAAAACCAAGTTTCGAGCGGAAACCCGGCTGGGCCTCCTTCCCCATTTCCCATCATTTGATCCATAACTGGATGGATGAGGGTGTTGATAGAAGTAATGCGACAGTAATGCGACAATGAGGCTTGGAATTTGGTTATGGGATAAATCGAGGAGAGCTTGCGTAATGAATGGAGTTGATGGATATTTCGAAAGTTTCAAAGAGCAGATATTGAGGAAATCTTAATACTGTTTTCCTGATACGAGGTAGTGCGATTCCTAGATAGTTTAGTCTGACAAAATAATTTTTTTTGGAAAGGAAGGTCGTGGGTTCGTATTTATAATTTATGTGAAGCTCATGACGTTTCTTTGAACAAGTTGTCCTGTTCTAATAAGGTCTAACGATGACTAGCCTTTGACCCGGCGGTCAATCTTAGATAAGGCAAGGCTGACTGACGGCTTTAAGTCTCAGCCTTGGATAGAGCCATATTTCCTTTTTACTACATGGTCCAAGCGCGTCGGAATTGTAAATATGGTTGCTATGGTTCCTAACCCTTCAATATTCAACTTCAGACTATCGTAGACCAGACCAGAATTACCAAATGAATATATTTCTCTCTCAACCTACGCATTGAAATCCCACGCGATATCACCTCTCAAGTTTTGCTCTGTTCGGTCTCTTCCCTTCCAATTGAGTCGGCTGTCCAAATACCAAGGACGCGCATCTTCGCGCAAAACCGCGTCGTCGAATCCACCCGGCCACAACAATATTCTCAAGAACTCCGCAACTTGAACATCACTTTGCGCAATCACAGCGAAAAACGCATTTCACCGACGAAGACCCATAAAGCTTTGGATTGTAATCAAAATTCACAATGTCGCAAATGCAGAAGAAAAAGCAGCGTTTGTCACTGGACGACGAATCAGCAGGGGGTACCCCAAGAGCAAACGCCCCAGGCAGACCAGCAGGAAAATCTGTTGCGGGAAAGAGTATGAGTAAAAAAGCAAGGGATAGTGCTGTTAGAGGTAAGCCGGAGTTGGTTCTTACATTTCAACGACTTGCGCGCGCGTTTGAAACGGGTCAACAAGTCAGTTTCTATTCGGATATGAAGCGCGGGGGGAAATCATAGTGTATATTAAACTCAACATACTGACTCAATTGATATAATTATTAGCCGGAGATCCAATTCCCCAAGGAAAAAAGCGCCGTTATAAACCTGGTACTTTGGCTCTAAAGGAAATTCGCAAGTTCCAGAAGTCTACCGATCTGCTCCTTCTCAAACTTCCCTTCTCACGTTTGGTTCGTATTTATGCCCTAATCAACATTGCAAACCCATTTCTAACATGGTGCGAATCTAGGTCCGTGAAATCGCTCTCTCAGTACGTCCTCAGGGTGAGGGAATGCGCTGGCAGTCACAAGCTATTCAAGCGCTCCAAGAATCAGCTGAAGCATTCCTTGTCCATCTGTTCGAAGATACGAACTTGTGTGCTATTCATGCCAAGAGAGTCACAATTATGCAGAAGGATATACAACTTGCAAGACGCATTCGAGGTGCATGGGGTGGTTTGGGTTAGGTTATGACAATTGCATGGTTAAACGCCGTATAATTGTTAAATTCGCTTTGGAAATTTTGTCAGATTAGCTTGCCTGGATAGGGACTTTATCTTTGTTATAGGGATGGCGTATATGGTTTCATGGCTCTCTACAAGTATGGGGAGAATTCGACTGATATGAGGACGTATAAGCATTCAAGGTCTATGCTAGATGAAGTGAATGTTTGCTTCTCTTTGACAGTAGACCTGGCTTGTTCAGCAAGGTAGTATGTGTGTGCCTTAAGATGTCCTCAAGTCTATAAATTTTATTTAAAAGACGAAACTATTTTTTTTAATCAACGCCTTTTCAGCTGTATGTAACGGTTGTTCCGTCTTGCGCAGGTTCCAACAATTTCCAATCGCATTTGATATCATTCTTCGCAAAAGTATCTAAAATGACATTCGCAATTGCATCAAAGTTTTCTGTTGCAAGCGCAAGAATAGTTGGACCGGCTCCAGATAAACAGATTCCACACAGCCCGGGATGAGATTTAGGAGTGACAGATTGTAAGATCTCAGGGAGGCCTGGTATCAAACCCTTTCTGTAAGGTTGATGTACTTTGTCTTGCATTGCAAGATAGATTTGTTCTGCATCCGGTGGTGATCTTCCAAGCGCGGAAGGCAGAAGAGCAATTCTTTGAAGATTGAATACTACATCTGACCTGGAATACGAAGATGGCAGGACGCTTCTCGCTTTTGCGGTTGCGACTTCGAATTGTGGAATGATGGCGATGGCTTTGATTTCGGGAGCCCAGGGAAACTTCATGTAATGACCGATTCCAACAGGAGGCTCGGGAGGATTGGATCCAGTATCTACTCCTCCCGCAGGTTCAGGGAGCACTTCACTGAGCGGAATCTCTTTGCGTTCTGTGTCTTCGGCGCTGAGTTCGTTGAGGTACGTTCCTACAAATCCTCCGTATAATGCTGCGGCTACGTTGTCTGGATGGCGCTCTGTATATGGTTAGATATATTCCGCTTGATAGACCACTCAACCGAACCGTACCGATCATGAGACAATAATCCAACATCCTCGCCTTCGACAACTTCAGCTTCCCAACTTCGTTGGCCAGCGCAACACCAGCTACGACTGCCGCCCCCGATGATCCGAGCCCCCGTCCCAACGGAATAGGATTGATAATGTGAACCGACGTTTCGGAAGGAAAGCTTCTCTGGCCATGACAGCGCAAAACATACAACGCAGTGCGCGTAATCAGATTGCTATCCGCCGTCAACGGAACCTCTTCCGCGCCCTGTCCTTCATATGTGATTTTGCAATTGAGCGGTGCTCGCGACGTCACCGCTGTATCGACATCGACATGTAACTCGAGCCATATGGAAAGAGCGAGCCCGATAACATCGAAGCCGGGGCCAATGTTCGCAGAGGAACAGGGTACTTCTATAAGGACGTCAGTTTCGTAGATCTTGCTCGCATCACGGGAATTGTTTCTTTCCAGTGGGAACGAGGTTTGGTGCGGCGCTGAGAATATAGAGAGGACGGACTTATGGTAATCATTTTTTTTGGAGCTGGGGTTTATAAGCTCGAGATTGGAGGAGTCGATGAGTGATTCGGCATGAAATACAAAGTGCTATCGAATCATTCGATAAACTTTACTGTAATCTTTTTTATCAGCCTTGCCCGATATCGCTATAAAATTGGAAAATTTTGGTATATTAGCTAGGATTATAGTCGGAAAGGATGAAAGTGGAATAAAATAAATATAATTCGTTCGCTTGGATCAGATCATGCTCGGACCGTTGTGAAGATCCATTTAAATTTCTCAGACCTGGTAGACATCTGTAACAGAATGACTAATCGGGCAATAAGAGAGCCTCAGCAATTCGTTATTAGTAGAATTAAAATTAGAATTAGAATTAAAATTAGAATTAAATTTATACATTTCATTAGTCCTAGCTGTCGGTGAAGAGAGAATTTGAAGTCTACGAATTCGTAGGATTTCAAAATTATTGTAATAATTCATAAGAAAATTCTACGAATCCGTAGTCTGAAAATACTTTTCACCCGACGGCTAGTATAACATAATTGCTCCCATCCCATGGCAATCCGCCTTCCCATTTTCTCGTTCTTCCTACCTAGGGCCTCCTACCTAGGTAGTATTTAATTCCACGAGTCCAAATTTCTCAACTCACAGCCTTCACCTGATCTCTTGATCAATTTTCCAATAGTATAAACTTTCTCACCCGACTCGTCCAATTCTCTCACAACCTGCTCTACATTCTCCTTCTTAACTACTGCTACCATTCCAATACCCGTGTTGAAGGCTCTAGCCATCTCGCTAGCTTCGACATTACCTGCGTTCTTCAACCACTTGAACACATCCGGTAATTGCCAAGTAGCGACATCGATCTCGGCAGCTAGATGAGATGGCAACATTCTAGGAACATTTTCAGTCAAGCCACCACCAGTGATGTGGGCCAAGCCAGTGACCAAATGCTTCTGGACCACTGGCTTCAGGGAGCGGACGTAAATGCGAGTAGGCGTTAAAAGATTTTCACCAACGGTGGTGGAAGGATCCCATGGGCACTTGTCTTCTTTATAGGAGAGACCTTCTCTCGCAATAATTTTTCGCACGAGAGAGAATCCATTCGAGTGAACTCCCGCAGATGCCAAACCAATAAGGACATCACCTTCTGCCATCAAATCTGTCCTTGGTAATCTGTTCTCCTTCTTTACAACTCCCATGGCGCAACCTGCAGCATCATAATCATCTCCTTGGTACATACCAGGCATCTCAGCAGTTTCACCACCAACGAGTGCACTGTTGGCATCTTTGCATCCGTTAGCGACACCTTCTACAAAGTCTGCAGCGTTCTTAAGCTTCAATTGACTGCAGCCATAGTAGTCAACGAATCCAAGTGGTTCAGCGCCTGCAACAATCAAATCGTTTACATTCATCGCGACCAAATCAATACCAACTGTGTCATGCTTCTCCATAGCTTGTGCAATGGCAAGTTTGGTGCCAATTCCATCAATGCACATAACTACAGTTGGGGCACCCGCATAACCAGCAGCTTCTAAATCAATCTCTCCACCGAACCCACCGATTTCAGCATCGGCTCCTGGTCTTCGGGTAGAAAGAACTGCTTTTCTAATACGTTCGACAAAGTTATTACCGGCATCAATGCTAACACCTGCGGATGCATATGTAAGTGCTTCCTTTGTAGCAGATGAAGACCTGAATGCCCGATGAGCAATATCTTTACGGTAAAACATTTTATCGAACTTGATGAGATCGACAGTAGTATAAGCATCCTTTACGGCCTGCTCGAGAGTTTCTGCAACAGCTTGTGCTGCGATGACACGCCCACCGGATGTTTGTAACTGACCATCCTTCACCACGGTACCAGCATGGAATATATTGGAACCTGCCGGGGGTGTGCTGACTTCCATGGGTGTGCCTTTGGCGTATGAGCCTGGGTATCCACCAGCAGCTACCACGACCGTCGCACTGAATTTTTGATCAATCTTGATCTTCGCTTCGTCGAGGGACCCCTGAGTACAGAGAAGCATGATCTCTGCAAGATCGGTGTCTTCACTCAACAATGGTAACAAAGTCTGTGTTTCTGGATCACCGAAACGAACATTGTACTCCAAGGTTTTTGGTCCATTCTTGGTTATCATCAAGCCAGTGAAAAGAGTTCCGACGAAAGGTGTACGCTCTTTTCTCATGCCGCGAAGCGTGGGCTCCAATACGGTTCGCTCGATCTCTTCGATTAATTTTTGGGTAGCAATTGGAATAGGCGCATAACATCCCATGCCTCCAGTGTTTGGACCCTGATCACCGTCGAAAATTCTCTTATGATCTTGAGCCGCAGGTAAAGAGTACATGTTGTAACCATCGCAGAAAGTAAGAATGCTGAGCTCATCACCCTCCAAGAATTCCTCGATGACAACCTCATCTCCAGCAGCCCCAAATTCTCGACCAAGCATAATATCCTTGAGTCCTTGGTGGGCTTCCTCCTTCGATGTTGGGATAATAACACCCTTTCCAGCTGCCAATCCACTAGCTTTAATGACAACATCATGGTTCACGCTATCAATGTATTTTCGCGCTTCCTCGTAGTCCGTAAAGTTCTCGTAAGCCGCAGTTGGAATGTTATACTTCTTCATGAAATCTTTCGAAAATGCTTTGCTTCCTTCCAAACGCGCGGCAAGTTTTGATGGTCCATAACAAGCTATGTCTGCCTCACGGAAATAATCTTGGATTCCATCAACGAGGGGTGCTTCTGGTCCCGGTACTACCTACATGTAAAGGTAAGTAATTGCTTAACAAAATCGAGCAGTTAACTGGAATAAAAAGCCAGATCAATGTAGAAATTAGAAACTCACCAGGTTAATATTATGTTTCTTGGCCAAAGCAACAAGTCCAGGATAATCATCAGCCTTGACACTGGAATCATTGGAAACTTTTGGGCAATTTGCAGTTCCTCCATTTCCTGGGACTGCGATGATAGACTCGACTCGGGGAGATTGACTGAGTTTCCAAGCCAAAGTATGTTCCCGACCACCATTTCCGACAAGGAGGATTCGAATGGGCTCCATTGTGAAATTCTAAATTGCGTTGGGGTATTGAACGTATGGAAAAAACGGTTGGAGAACAAAAGAAGAGTCTTCAAATTCAATGCGATCATCGGGATGAATCATTTTCTGCCCGCTTAGTGTCACCGCCTGGTAAGAATTTTAACCCCGCTACTATCCTCCCCACATTACCCCTCCATGATTTAACCGATATCATTCGATGAATTTGATTCTTTAGTACAGTACTACCTACGAGAGAAGGGATCGTATATTACTTGTTGGTAGTTTATGACAACGTTCCGAGACCATTCAATTCAATGTTAGGTTCTACTTGGTTTAAATTTACTCTTTCAATAAGCTCTCAAATGTTTAAAGTATTTAGTTCTTCTGATCCTTCTGATTCTTTTACTTGAGATATTGCTCACAAATATACTTGAATAGACACTAAAGGAATATTGAAAGGATGCAAAAAGTCATGTGCTGACTGCCTTATCTCGTAATTTCATGAGCTTTGTGGATTTACATTTTTGAGATGAGTTGAGAATCTCTAAATACCTAGATCTATCTTTCACGCCTCTACACATACCATGCCATTTGATGTGATGGTATACCAAACCCTAACCTTTTTCTCTTTTCCCCTATTGTATCCATAGAAGTGATGTTATCTGTATAAACAAAGTACCACCCATACCTCCTTCCTTCCTGTCTGTCATTCAATCGTTTTACTCTTCTTTCTTACTTCACACGGTGCACTCCATTCACCAAACCTAACCAGCCCATCTACCATCCCCTCCCCTGCATCTTCTCCTTGGGGTCCATCGTCCCACAATTCAACCCCACCATTGCCTCTCCCAAATCCTCACTCACCTCCGCCAAAACCTTTGCATCATTAAAATGCGTCGTCGCCTGCACAATGGCTCTGGCGCGCTTCGCCGCATCTCCGCTCTTGAAAATTCCGCTTCCGACGAAAACTCCATCACAACCTAATTGCATCATGAGGGCCGCATCGGCAGGGGTAGCAATACCACCCGCTGCGAAATTAACCACAGGGAGACGCCCCAACTTTGCAGTTTCTTTGAGGAGTTCGAATGGAGCTTGAATATCTTTTGCGAGGATGCGCAACTCTTCGTCGGACATGAGAGAGGCGGCGCGAATCTCCGAGGTTACTTGGCGTTGGTGACGCACGGCTTCGATGACGTCGCCGGTGCCGGCTTCACCTTTAGTGCGGATCATGGCGGCGCCTTCGGAGATGCGGCGGAGGGCTTCACCGAGGTTACGGCAGCCACAGACGAAGGGGATATCAAAGGGGTGTTTTTCGACGTGGTGGAGGGCGTCGGCGGGAGTGAGCACTTCGGATTCGTCGATGTAGTCTACGCCGATTGACTGGAGGATCTGGAAGGGGTGGGAGTGTTAGAGAGGTTTGACAGAGAGGGAAGGAGATGGGAACAGAAGAAGAAAGGTAAGGATAATGAGAGGGAGAACTAACCTGACATTCAACAAAATGACCGATTCTCGCCTTGGCCATAACTGGTATCGTAACTGTTTCCATGATCTCTCGAATCATCTTTGGATCCGACATGCGGGCTACGCCTCCCTGAGCACGAATATCGGCGGGGACTCGCTCGAGCGCCATGACTGCTACTGCGCCTGCTTCTTCTGCGATGCGGGCCTGGAGGTGGGGGATGTTAGTGGCGGTTTTTGGAAGGGTTATTTGTATTTTGATGGATGATGGATTGAAGGGAAAGGGAAAATCGTAAGTTGCTTACTTGTTCGGCGTTGACTACATCCATAATCACGCCTCCTTTTAACATTCGCGCCAAGCCGGTCTTGACGACAAAGTCAGAAGAGGTATTGTTGCCATGTCCATGTCCATTTCCATTGGTGGCGCTGGTGGGTAATTCGTTGGACATTTTGTTTGTGTGGTTGATTATTGAAGACAAGAGAAGAGAAGAGGAGAAATGAAGTGTGAGATTCTGTTTCCAAGGTAGTGTAGTAGTTACAATGGAAAGAGATGAAGTAAGAAGTGTAAGTTTTAAATGAAGAATCCAAAGAAGAAATCTATATCAAATATGTATGTATGTGTGTATGTATGTATGTATGTATGTATTCGAGTGAGAAGTAGATAGATAGGTAGGTAGGTATGTAGGTATGTATGTGAATATATATATATATGAGGAAAGAAAAGAAATCCAAATTATTAAAAGACTTTTCCTTGGTGGGAGATCTAGTCTAGCATATATATGACTCTTCGGAATCGCACTCCCTTCATTTCAATCTATCTCAGTCTTGGACTCTTGGTATAAAGTCAGTTTTGTCGTGTTTTGAGAGGTCAATTGATGCATCCATCCCATGGATGGCATCAGTACCTAGGTAAGCAGGTAGGTAGGTAGGTAGGTAGGTAGGTAGGTAGGTAGGTAGGTACTAGGTATATTTTTACTCATCGCATTCTCATGCCTCTCCTCTCTTATTTAGGTAGGTTGACAGGTACTTGCCCCTCCGATCGGTAAGTAATGTCGAGACACAGACAAAGAACGGATATCGACCTACCTAGGTACCTAGGTATTACTCAATCATTTACTCAAGGTTACTACCTAGATGGGTAAATCAACCTCTTGGTACATGTAGATATCCTTATAATCCTCAGATTCAACCCTCCTGATTGGTGAGATGACACTCGATTACAGGATCTAGGTATAACGTGGGGTTATTTAAGGTTATAATATAATATATGCAGGGGTTCTGTTTTTTGTTTTGGACGGGGAGGTGTGAGGACTAGTACCCTTTTAGGCTAGAGCGGCGATCGAGGGGTATGCACTTTGGGCTGGGTAGATACGCTTGGGATCGGGGAAGGAGTTTGCGAGATCTTGGGGGAGTGCATGTATATGTATATATGTATGTATATATGTATGTATGGAAAGATTCGGAATGAGGTGTTGGATATTATAAAAGGGAGGAAGAAGGAGTTTGCGAGGTGGATGAATGAATAGAGTTAGTTTGAATGCATAATTATATGTTTATATATTTGTATAAATACATGTCTTTATTAATATATTATTAGGGTTTGTTTGTTGGACAGATCGTATAGCCATATATGATATATCATATGGCGGATATCGCAGATGATTGACGGATGGAAGTACCTAGGTACTACTACCTAAGTATTATGATCTGAGAATTTATATCAACACATACCATTATGATGTGATGACTATTTGATATATAAATGTACTCTACTCGTTCTAGATGTCATCTCTTCGTCTCTTCGTCTCTTCGTCTCTTCGTCTCTTCGTCTTCACAATCGATGTATAAATGACCAGAGATTCTATCCCATATACAAGAGATGGAATGGATTACATATCATCTAGGAATCATCCAAAATACAGATAGAGATAGAAATAAAAAATGTTCCTCTCTTATCCTTATCGGTGTCGTGACGTCACTTGAGTTATTATCAGAAACATAGCATATCACATACAACACCAAATTAACTTGACGGGTCTATATGGATACTTCACTTCACCTCTCTTCACTTATCAAGCAAACAAACAAACAAACAAACAAACAAACAATCAATCAATCAATCAATCAATCAATCATCATCACTCACCACTCACCACTCTCAACTACCCAATCACCCAATTCCCTACCTAACAATTCCCTCTCCCTACCATCCCAACCTACCACCCCCAACACCCTCCCAGAATGTCCCGCCTCCTCCTCCGTACTCCCCGCCTCACAGCTTCCGCACTAGGACTCACCTCCTACACCTCCTACTCCCTCCTCCAATCGCACCGCTTTCCCGCGCGCTTGGATTCGCTCTCCTCGCCGCTGTCGAAGAATGGGAATGCGAATGCGCCGATGATTAAGGGGGGTGGCTTGGATTCAAAGACGGTGAGCCAGATTAGTAGTGGGAGTATTGTTGGTATGTATTTTCTTTCTTTTTCTTTGGTTTTGATTTTGGTTTGCGTTTTAGTTTTTTGGGCATTTGGAGGGAGGTGAAGAAGAGGGGAGAAATGGGAATACAGGAAGGGGAGAGGAGAAGACGGGGAATATGTAAACTACCTAGGCAATGTGCAGAGACGAGACAAAAAAAGGCAGCAGGAACAGAAAGCCATTCGAAAAGAAATCCACAACGAACCCGCACTAACAGCAATTCCCTCACAGGACTAGGAGCCGGTCTGGCTGTCAGTACATTTTCGCGTTCGCTCGCGCTGATCATCGGTTTAATGGTCGTGGGGATGCAAGTACGTTTTTCCCTCTTCTCTCCTCTACTCACCCCTCCTACCACTTATCTATCCTTCCCCATTTACAGCTTCAACACTTCTCACTCATAGTCTACATCCACATCAACCCCTAAATCTTTATCTTCCCCTCCCCTCCCCTCCTAATGAACTCACCGCCATCTAACATTTTCCTCCAGTGGGCCTCTTCCCACGGCCTCGATATCGTCCCTACAGATCGTATTCAGCGCTATATCAAACATGTTAATTTGCGTTCCCTCGTGGAAGAAAACGTGGCGTTTAAAGTTTCTTTCGGTACCACTTTTGCTATGGCTGCTTTTATGCGATTTTAGATACATTTCGGTTTTAGATTTACATGTCTATTGTATTTATTGTTCAGGAGCCTTACATATCACGCCGAGGAACAGGGTGGCAAAATGAAAAATGAGATGCTAGAAAAAGGATTGGTCTATCTATTTTAAAATATCGATTGAGGCGTTTCAATCGTGTACAAAACAATACTATCTGGACTTAATTGTAGAATAGTTCCTTTCTTCGCCCCGTCTAAATATTCATCCATCAACATTCCGGTCATGTCTATCTACCCCTTCTCAATCTCAAGAAACATATGCAAAATTTGATCCTCGACAAGCTAACCAGAATTCTCTCACCACCGAATTTGTTCCCCTAGCACCACGAAGACTACATAAGGGTTAGCTCACAACTTCACTTCCATACGAGACATCAGAACGCAAAACTTACTTCATAACCTTAGTCAAAAATACCATTTTCTCCTTCTGATCTACCTTATCACTTGGGAAATTCGCATCCATCAACGCAGCTTCTAACCAACTCTTTGCTCGCACTTGGCTAACAACAAGTTTTCGCAGCGGATCAGAAAGTTTATCGAGTTCGCTGCGAGCGGCTGCGCCACCAATGTTGTAGATGAGGGCTTGGGCGAGAAGTGGTCCGAGATGTTGAAGAGCGTTGGTGATGGCTTGTTGGACGTGGGTATCGGGGTTGTTGGTGGGAAGGGAGACGAATGAGGCCTGGATGAGGGTTAGTCTTTGAGTTTTCCATTTTGTGATTCTGGAGAATCGGGATAATTAGTAGGGTGTGAATTACCCAGAATTCAGCGGCGCTTTGTTTAGGTAGTGGATCGCGGCCTGTGAGGGCTTTGAGGGTAAACATGAAAATGTGTTCGAGTGAGGATTTGGGCTCATGGTTGAGGAGAATGTGGAGATTTTTGGGGGTGGAGATTAGACGGTGGAGGAACTCTATGCTTGGTTGTGAGATCTCTGGGTCATTGCTGGGTTCTGTAATTTGTCAACATAAATCGTCCTCTTACTTTTTGATAAATCGTGTTATAAAACGGCGACTTCGAATACAAGGACCTACCGTGATTTATAGCTTCCATCAATCCAGAGACCCATGTCAACAAGGCACTTGAAACCTGATTGTTGCGCTCATCTGATGCTGTGTTACATGAATTAATCAGTGAGCAGGCAGTGTTGATGACTGTGATAACACGAGGTGTCTGATAATTTGATCTGAAGATGAATCTAAGTCATTGAGTTAGTATTGAAAAATCTCACCACAAAATTCTAAGAAGCAACTTACTTGGCGACATCCTCAGGAGGGAAAGCAAATGGACCATCAGTTTCGACCAAGCCAGTACGGAAAACATGTGAGATTTCCTCTGTTACCTCACCATGGCCAGGGAAAGCTTCATTGGCTGCGGTAAGAATGTTGAGAACCTGTACTTGAATTCCTCTGCCATTGCCATTCTTCCAGTATGAATAATTATGTTCGCTTGTGTTAAGATCAACAGGGGTATCAGCTGGTACTTGAAGACCCTTTCCGATACTTATCAGACATCGTATAGCAGTGAGTTCAACTTCATCAGCAGCTACTTGGCTATCCGGAACTTGTGTATTTGAGGCCGCATTTGTGAATTGTGTGCTCAATAAATGGAGGCTTCGTTCGTGGTCCCTTTGAACAAATTCCAACAACTGTCTAAGAGGGTCCACCTTTAATTCATCGTTCGGCATTGCTTCAATAATAGATGCTATAGCGCCAATGACACCCTCTTTCGCATAGCTTTCCACAGAGTTCTCTCGATTAATCTCACTATATTGCTGCAGAAACGCCGCAAGTTCAGGGACAAGCACTTTTCGGCACGATGAACAGAGCATCGCGATTGACTTTGATGTTACTCTGGCCAACGTTGGTGAATGCAGCATACTGAACATAAGATTAAGGGCGCTCGGAAGATGTTGTGTATGACGTTCAAAGTAATCTGGATAGCCATTGATGACCATGAGGAACGCCTGCCTTGTGCGTGAAGGAACAGTTGAATCAGACCTTGTGAGCATAGAGAAAAGTGGCGACCCAAAAACTTTGTCCAAGTATTCATCTGATTCCTCCTTTATATAGTCCTGAAACTCAGCTAAGCAGGTCAAAGAGGCTTCGAGTTCACCCCAAGCATTTCCTTTCTCAACCGATTTCAAGATGAGGTCAACGAAGCTAGAAACGAGTGGTAAGCCAAGTAACATGTACGATTGTTGTATCAAGTCTCCCACGTCTCTTCGAGCATCTTTGAAGGCAGCACGCTCATTTGAATCCCACGAACTGAATTCATTTTTGGGAGGGAATTGCATTTTTTGCCAGCATTTCTCGATTGCTTGCATCAACACTGATCGCGCTGCTGGTAGCCAAGGAGGCGAGGCATCCACGTTGTATGACAAGTCGAGTACAGTTTCCAGATAGACAGCCCAGAATTCTACTGCTGGGACGAAAATCTTGTCTTCATTGACAATATAACCATCAGCGCCAAGTAGTCCTACAAGAGCAGAAAGTATCTGCTGACTTCGAGAATCGGTCGAGATATTTTGGGCTAGATCTTGCACCGTGGCATCGCCAAAGCTTAATAAGAATTGACCGAACTGCACTGAATCGAAGTCAAAATCACCTTGGATCAATTTTGTATATCTTTCCTGTGCCCAAGAGCTACTGAACAGATCGTAAAGCATCGTGAAATCATTTTCGGAGAGAAAGGACGAGTAGTTGGCCAGAATGTCTGCAAACAGCTCCACGGTGATTTCATATAAATCATTATCGATTATCAGCATCAATGCTGGCTGAGTTAGAGTTCTTAAAGGATCGAGAACAATCGCAGCATCGAGAAACGCACGATGAGAGTAAAGAACCCATGACTATTCAAGTTAGTATTAACTCTGAAAAGGTGCAAAAATGATTCTTGAGGTATTGAACATGCTTTGGCACAATCGAAGCTGTTTAGTTCTGTCCAAATATCGAGCTATATAGGTCAATTCAAATAACCTGTTGATCTCACGAGGCTTTCAAATACGAACCAAGGAACAGTCTTTAGATACTTCAGCATACCATGGCCATCCAATATAGCAGTTGTGCAATGGCAATGCCTAAGACGATGCAAATGGCAGCAGAGAAGAAAATTCGAAGACTAACCTGAAAACATTTCATTGATTCCTGGCGAACCTTTGTGTTTATAGAAGCCCCTGTTGTGTTTACAATGCCCTTTGTCAATATAGTCACAATGTCTTCAACATTTTGAACCACATATTCGTGAAATTTGTGTCTAAGGAATTTTAGCAACTGGCTTGATTGTAGAGAAGTGATGTACCCACTGCTTCATTGAATTTGAATCTGTTTTTCCGACTTCTTCTACCAAGGTAGCCGAGAACCACAGTATCGCCAGACTTTTGTCATCTGGTAGATTCTGGGCAAGGACCGCCATAGGAGGAGCATCCTCAATTTTATGATAAGGAACGGCCTCGCCAAGGCAAAGGCAGTATGTGAGATGGGAAATACAACGAGCCCAAGAGCCAGAGAAATGAAGGAAATAAGTGACTAATGTTGTGCATAATTTTCTGACGACAAGTGGTCCGCAGCCGGAATTCAAACATTTGATAAGCCATCCAATGATCTGTTGTAGCACAATTTGTGCATCATCATCCTTTAGAGATTGTCTAGAATGAAGAAATCAGTAAAAGTCAACAAGAAATCAGAAAAATTAGGGATTAGCCTACGTACGAATCTGTGTTGAGTTTGATAGTGAATGTTAATGCCCCAAAGAATTTGACATTTTCCGAGTTGCTGCCCAGTAGGCCATTGGCCAGCTCCCAACCAGCAGGAGAACGCTGTAGCTTCTGAAGAGTTTCCTGGATTTTTGAAACCTGTTGAGGAGGACCAGCCTTGTATAGTTGATGAACGAGCTAGAGTCCAATCAGCAAATCTTCAAGATTGAATACTGAACATTTCAAGGTGAGTGTGTTTGCTAGTAAAAGATATCTTAACTGATCTCGTGACATTCCATTTTCAGCGAAATTTTGTCAAACAAAATATCCATCGTCTTCGAGCCACTTAACTCTTGTAAGTCATGACGGAAAAAGATGAACTTACAGCTTCTACCTCATCAAGTGATGAAGGTAACGTTTCGGTCTCCATGTCCTTTTGAAAGGGTATCGTTTGTGTACCAATCAAGCAAAAACGGAAACACACGCGATCTACAAGTAAGACAGATTAGGAGGAAGCTTGAATTTGATACATGACCGTAGCCAAAAGATATCGAGGTTATAATTTCGAGGGATTCTTCAAATCAGATTTTGGGGATCTATGATGTAGAAGGGAAAGAAAGCTGCAAGATTTTATGCTGTAAATTGTTTGTTTTGTTATGGCCGGTGAATCTTTGGGCCAGCCTTTTTGATAGCGGTAGCAAGCAAGCAGGCCTTCACAAGCCTTGCAAAGTGGATAGAAAATAATTGATTAAACCTCGCTGTGGAAGACAATTGATGTTGATTATGTTTTATCACTTCTTGGACGGATAGAATAAAGAGAGAGATCTTGAGAAGTATCTACAACTCGAACCTTTTTATTTTGGGGAATATTGTAGCAATTTTGAACAAATCTATTCTATGTTGTTGTTGTTGTTGTTGTTGAGGTTGTTCGATAAGATATTGATATTGTTAACCCCACCTCACCTCAGCCCACCAGTAGCCTCGAGGTGGTGGTAGCCTCACCAGATGATTCCATGACTAAATATTCTACATCTACATGTCTACTTGCAGCAACTCAGATGGTACAGTGAAGAATACACTCATTGGAATCATTCGTACACAAGAGGTTCCAACAGCTTATGGCCATATAGAACGATAGTACTCAAGTAAGTAGATATTCAACAATCAAATTACAAAGACTGTTGTGTTACCTAATAAGTTTCTTGACTCAGATCTACACAGTTGCACCGAGCCTCGCTGTTATCTGCCCCATCTTCTTTGACCACTCATTTCTGTTCCACTACCTACCCTCTTGGGAAACCCAATGCGATACTTCCGTCCCTTAAATAGTTGCTTACGTGGAATTCGTTCTTGTAGCTCTTTTCAACCATTCGCACAATCTCTCAACACTCGCATTCGATATTCGTCCAGTTTTGCCAGTACGTGCATTGCAGATCCGAGGAGTGCTCTCTTCATTGAGGCTTAGAGTTGACGAGATCTTAGAAACAGATATGGACTGCATTAATACAACGGAGCGCTTAGCGGGGTTGCGGGAGCTCATGAAGAAGAACAAGGTCGATATCTACAGTATGTAAGTCACCTAGTGGTCATTCCACCATATATCAACTCTGCCTAACCATCATGTAGTCGTTCCGTCGGAAGACAGTCACAGCTCCGAATATATTGCAGCGTGTGATGCGCGAAGGGAATTTATATCAGGGTTTTCGGGATCAGCTGGATGTGCAGTAGTGACTCTGGAGAAAGCTGCCCTAGCCACGGATGGTAGGTCATAACATTTGGTCTGCGTAGGGACTCCACTAAGTTTATCATAGGTCGATATTTCAACCAGGCCTCGCGCCAGCTTGATAGTAAGTAAATTGGTTTGGCTGTAGTCCTACGTAATGTTGGCATCTGTCATGTTGACATCCTCCTATGGCTACTGATCACTTGGAGACTAATCATAATAATTTAGACAATTGGCTCCTCTTAAAACAGGGTCTACAAGATGTACCAACGTGGCAAGAATGGGCTGCTGAGCAGTCCGAGAACGGGAAAGTGGTCGGTGTTGATCCTACTATTATGTCTGCATCTGACGCTCGAAAACTCACCGAGAAGATAAAAAAGCGTGGCGGGTAAGCATGTCACATCTATTGCTTTCATAGTTTATAGAGGGCTGTCTCTAATCTATGCCTTGTATGAAAGATACTGATTTTATTGTGGTAGAAATGGCTTAGTTGCCGTGGAAGAAAATCTGGTGGATCTTGTTTGGGGAGACAGTCGTCCATCCAGACCAAAGGAGCCCGTCAAGGTTCTGGCCCGTAAATTTGCCGGGAAAGATGTCAAGACTAAACTCGAAGATCTCCGAAAGGAATTGCTGAAGAAAAAGAGCTCCGGTATTATTGTATCCATGTTAGATGAAATAGCTTGGCTATTTAATCTGCGTGGAAATGATATCCCTTACAACCCAGTTTTCTTCTCTTACGCTTCGGTCACATCTTCATCCGCCACTTTATATGTGGATTCGAGCAAATTAAGTGATGAATGCACGGCGCATCTCAATGAAAACGGAGTTTCCGTTAGAGACTATTCAAAGATATTTGGCGACGTTGAAGTCCTGAGCCAATCTCTGGATGCAGAAGACACTAAAGCCAAGAAGTTCCTAGTCTCAAGCAGGGCATCATGGGCACTGAAACGGGCTCTTGGTGGTGATGCTAAAGTCGATGAGGTGCGAAGCCCAATCGGTGACGCCAAATCTGTCAAAAATGAGACCGAATTAGAAGGAATGAGAGCTTGCCATGTTAGAGATGGAGCAGCACTTATCGAGTACTTTGCATGGCTCGAGCATCAGCTCGTAGTCGAAAAAGTAGAGATGGATGAAGTTACCGCGGCTGACAAACTCGAGCAATTACGGTCAAAGCAGAAGAATTTTGTTGGGCTATCTTTTGACACGATATCCTCGACGGGACCTAATGCAGCAGTCATTCACTATAAGCCTGAGCCCGGCAACTGCTCAATAATCGATCCAAACGCTGTTTATTTATGTGATTCGGGCGCCCAATATTTTGATGGCACCACTGACACTACTCGTACACTACATTTTGGCGATCCAACAGAAATGGAAAAGAAGGCTTATACGTTAGTTCTGAAAGGTAACATTGCTTTAGACGTCGCCATTTTCCCTAAAGGAACTAGCGGATTTGCTCTCGACGTCCTTGCTAGACAGTTCCTCTGGGTAAGTCCAATCCCTCAATATCGCTCTTATGATGCTAATATACAAACAGGAAGAAGGCTTGGACTACAGGCACGGAACAGGCCATGGAGTTGGTTCTTTTTTGAATGTTCACGAAGGACCAATAGGAATTGGGACTAGGATTCAATATTCGGAGGTTCCACTAGCACCTGGAAACGTCATCTCCAACGAACCTGGGTATTACGAGGATGGCTCTTTTGGTATCCGAATTGAGAACATTATCATGGTGAAGGAGGTTGAGACGAAGCACCAATTTGGCGAAAAGCCATATTTGGGCTTTGAGCATGTCACCATGGTGCCATACTGCCGGAAACTTATTGATGAGACTCTCCTGACCCGAAAAGAAAAGCATTGGTTGAACGAGTATCATGCTGATATTTATTCTAAAACTAAAGACTTCTTTAAGGGAGATGAGCTCACTATGAGTTGGTTAGAGAGGGAGGTCGAACCATTGTAGTCATGCATGGAGGGGTGTCTTACCCAGGCCATAGGGAGGAGCAAAGTAATGAATGAGAGAGCTGTGGCCCGTAACAACATAGCATACATATATCACCATATAACATGTCTGATAGCGCAGAAATGTTTCACTGTTGTACTTGCATCAAGTAAACACACCCCACTATCCTGAATTGTGGAAAGCTCTGTATCGTGAAAATAGCGTTAAAAACATCCACTTCTTAGACTATCGTGGTCAAAGTTCATGCATCATTATGGAGAAAATTCGAAGGTCTGAATGATTTGAAAAGATCACGTGCAGACAGGACTGATACAACCAATTAAAACCAAAGGGGAAATGTCCGCTTCGAGATCTAGCTTTAACAGTGAGTTTAACCAGACCTTCGAACAGGAAACGAACAGCAGAAAGAAACAAGGAATCAAAGAAAAATTATGTTTTGCTCTGTTGTATTTCACACACCGCACAATTGAATCCACAAAACTTCTTGTGCGTGCCTCGCGTGCATTGTCCCAAATCTGCAGTTGCATTACTATTCTTTCCGGTACGCCGTGGCACTTTGTTGTAGCTAATTCATTAATTCATTCCTCTCAACATCCCGCTTTCAGTTTCAAAACACTATGCCGCCGAGCCAGAATGTTCTTCGCATGTCATCGATATATCGTGGCAACAACTGCGCTTTCATTCCTCTTCTGCCTACCTAACAGGACAATCGCGAGCAGTGTGCCAATCACTGCCAGCACAGGCCCTATAATCAATGTCCCGAATACTACTGGAACATGCGAGTTTAGAACAATCAACTACATAACAGATATATTACCTCAACAATGCCTTCGTTCATCTTGGAGTAATACGGACTTCCCGCCAACAACAAAGACGAATGCTATTGGTGCAGCTGGTACTCTCGAAAGCCAGGAAAATAATGTTGTAACAGATACGATATCGAACACACCTTCTTTCAGCGAGTCGGTTGCCCAAACAAATGACGAAGCTAAGATTACGGGCGAAACAAGTCGTATATCAGTAATTCAGCTCGAATCTTCTAGTCCATCTCCAGACATACCATCTCCTACGGCATCTCCGAATACTGTCGATGAAGGAGAGCTTAACGATGCCTCATTCTTGTCATTCGAAGAATGGAAGAAACAAACATTGGAGCAAGCTGGGCAGCAAGATTTGAATCTGGGCAAGCGAAGATCTGCGGAAGCGGCTAGGAAAAGAGAGTCGGAAGCATTCCAAAACAATCTTGAGTCTCTTGGAGATGACGGGGAAATTGATTTAGACTTTGGCGCTTTCCGAAACGGAGCGGCTGAGCAAACCTCGAGAACGACCAAAGATGAAGGCATGGGTTCAAATCAGGGTTCACAAGAAGAGAAAAGTGGTTCCGAGCATCGAAAGGAACACCGAAGTAAGGATGCTGGCAAGACCTGCAAAGAGCGTTTTTCCTATGCATCATTTGATGCTGGAGCTACTGTTCTGAAGACACATCAAGGTGCAAAAAATTCAAAAGCTGTGTTGATAGAGAATAAGGATTCATATATGCTTTCGGAATGTAAGACACCGAACAAGTTTTTGGTCATTGAGCTTTCGGTAGGCATTGTGCTGCCCCGCAGCAGAGACCACATTGCTAACAAATCATTAGGAAGATATATGGATCGATACCCTAGTTCTTGCGAATTATGAATTCTTCTCTAGCATGCTAAGAACATTTAGAGTTAGTGTTAGCGATCGATGGCCTGTGAAGATGGACAAGTGGAAAGATTTAGGTGTCTATGAGGCTCGCAACTCGCGAGAAATACAAGCCTTTTTGATAGAGAATCCGCAAATTTGGGCCAGATATATACGCATCGAATTTTTGACACATTACGGAAAGGAGTACTATTGCCCACTTTCGCTCGTGAGAGTTCATGGTACTCGTATGCTTGAAAGCTGGAAGGATACTGAAGCTAACAATGATGACGACGAGGAAGCGGATGAGGATCCTGAAGAAGGATTTGTTCCAGAAGCTGTAGCAGAAATCATCCAGGCCACTTCGACTGAAGCACACGCTGTGCGCGTAACAAAAAGTAGCCAAGCAGAGCCTACAGTATTACATACTACCCGAGATGTTCAAAGGGAAGAAATGCCGGTGGAGACGCAACTTAAGCCACCGCCAACACCAACTTCTCCTTGGAAGAAGCCTATAGCTAGAGAATTTCATTTACTCTCTATACAATCTCTACACTTGTGCTATCCTTCAGATGCCCCGGAAAATATTCTCACAAGTCAAGCCGCGGTGGAGAACGAGTCATATAATTTCAAGACTACTATGAAAGCTCCACCATCACCTGAAATGATTTCTACTGCCTTCACAGATAACGGAATTACATCCTCATCATTGTCTTTCACCGGTCCTTCTGCACAGCAAACGTTGTCCGAGGATAAAGCATCCCTAGCAAGCACGTCACTTACCCAAGAAACTCATGAATCTTCCAAGGTAACTCACGATGGTTCACATTCAACTATCCCGACAAGTTCCACGACCACTATAGTTAGCAAATCTCAAGATGCTACAAGTACAAATAAGACGCGAGGTACAAACACTTCTTCAGGATCTGCCTCTTTACCCACTATCCAAGAGAGCTTCTTCAAGGCTGTGTCAAGACGCCTACAGTTGTTGGAAACGAACTCAACTTTATCATTGAAGTATATTGAAGAGCAATCAAAGATGCTTCGAGAAGCCTTCCTGAGAGTCGAAAAAAGGCAACTTCAAAAGACGACCGATTTTCTCGAAAATCTCAACAGCACAGTTCTTACAGAACTCCGCGTATTTCGTCAACAATATGATGAAATATGGCAATCGACTGTTATTTCACTTGAAACTCAGCGAGAAGAATCCCGTCGAGAAATTCTGGCTATTAGTGCTCGTCTCAATATCCTAGCCGATGAAGTTGTCTTTCAAAAGCGCATGTCTATCATCCAATCTGTACTGCTTCTTCTGTGTCTTGGCCTCGTGATTTTTTCTCGTGTCTCCAGTGCTGAGCCTCTCAGCTTCTCTCTCCATAATCGGCGTTCCCGCATAACCAGCAACATGACTAGTATAGAAAGTCCAATCGATATGCCGGGTTACACCTCTCAGGACCGCGAAGATTACATCGGTGACGCAAGTTCTCCTGTAAATGCGTGGACCGGCCACCATCGACGCCAACCCTCAGATGAATCTGTCAACTCGCGCTCCCGATCAAGAGGTTGGGGTCCTCCAACACCCATATCGACATATTCCCGCTCTGATAACGAGCTAACTCCTCCGCGTCCATTTGACGACGCAACCACCAGTACTATAACCGGAACAACAACTGGTACCTTTTCTCGACTTCGCAGAAGCATCACTATGAAATACCAAAATTCTAACCCCTT
Source organism: Botryotinia globosa (assembly GCA_014898425.1). Taxonomy (NCBI): domain Eukaryota; kingdom Fungi; phylum Ascomycota; class Leotiomycetes; order Helotiales; family Sclerotiniaceae; genus Botryotinia; species Botryotinia globosa. Next base: position 1,723,102 of record RCSZ01000002.1, read on the forward strand.
GCTATCCGCATCTAAAGAACATGAACTTCTTCGCACCTCATCATTCGGACCTTCACTTAGATCTCATAATTCTTCACCTGCCTCGTTCCTGTCAGTTTCAGACGCGAAAGAAAGGGGTGTCAGAGATAGAAACCCTACCGCTCTAGCTAGTCCCCCGCCTAGTGATATTGAGAGTCACGATCCCATGGATGAGGTGAACTCCACGTACACGGATATTCAACACGACGCATTGGAAGGGCAAAGTGTTGCTGATATCAGGGAATCTCATTCCCATCAAACACGCACACAAGAAGAGCCTGTTAAAGAGCAAAAACCTTTGCCGGCTTTACCTGATGGAGGCCCAAGCCCATAGTATAAATTCGTTTAAGTTGGTCTTTGAATTATTATTCTACTATTTAGCGAGGAGTCTGGTTTGGGTCTTGGCATATACCATCATTGTTTATTGTTCATAGCCATGATATCGAAGTGAAATAAAACGCTTGCTTGATTGCCATGATGCTATTTCTATGTCTTTTCTACTATATATTCTTGGTGCCACAGAACTACATGAATTCATATCATCCCATCAAAATCAGTCGTACAATAGCATGTCTTCAGAGGGAGCAGTTGTGTTGGAATTAGCTGTAGTCCTCAGCTACTCGATGAGCAAATATTACAAAGTATCAGCTTGCGGCAGTATTCATACGTGAGTCTTCTAAGACGATCACATTTGAAGACCTTCTAGTCCTCAAATCTGAATGGGAAGACTGAAATATTTGAGTCTAAACGGTCATTGGATTGAGATATAGCTAAGGTTGGAGGGGCATTTGACTTGCAGATCAGAATTGAAACAGTTGTGAGGTCTCACTTCAAGTTTTTTTTTTGCAACGCATAGCAGTATGCAAATTTGCTACCACGTCATGATGCTGTTGTATATTTATCACTCCAGTCAGTCGTAGTTGCTTACGATGAGTTCTTCCCATTCCCAATCATCCAAAATCGCGAAGCGGTAAGTTCCAGAGACAAGGTAGCTGCACCGGCATATTTCAAGTACTTAATGTGATCTTTCGAGCCCCGAAATGTGGCAATGACGTTGTCGCCTCTGTCTAGAACGTCTCGGACGAGCTCTTCTCCAAACCCCGGGGAACAACCTGCGATAAGCCAGGTTAATGTGGTCATAATTTGGTTACGGGCGTTTTGTATGACGGGAAAGCTATCGGTGGCAAGTGGATATGAGCTTAGAGCGGTTAATACGAAGATAGTAATGCTTTTCGTGCCGCACCGGATGCTCTTCTCTCCGGTTCCAACCCCCAACAGTTGGTCTTAAATCACGAGATGGCGATCCAACATGGTAAAAGGTAGTCTATCCTTATGATGGCAGAGAGAATCAAATCTTGATCTCCAGAATGCACAGTTCTCGATATCAAGACTTGCAAGGGTAGTCAGTGTATTTTTTAAGACTAGAAGCTTCCGGGTATGGAATAAGATAATAAGTAACTGCCAATGAGTGTTAATCACAACAGTAGTCATTGAATATATTAATTATAGCAAGCATAGTAAATCAGCCTCCAAACACTAAGTGGTGCTTGCAACGATCGACTGATATAATGGTTACCCGCTTTGTATATACACATATTTGGAAGTAGCGCCAAATAAGGACTAGATGACATCAAAAATTCGCAATGAGTAGTTTAGCAATTTCCAAGGTTGTCTACAGTACCCATAAACACCTTATTAACACATCTGATACATACTATCTGAGGTTTGAAATGTCAAACATCGTTGTCGAGATATAATCCTTTTTGTCTTTTTTTGTCGTAACTATTCGTTTTACTCTCCCCTCTTTTCCTGAGTCTACACTCTTCTTGTATTCACTTAAATTTTTGGGTTTGAAATATGATGTCTAAAAAATCGGTTATACGAAATCAAGATCAGGAATAAATTCTGCTTCGAAATAAAACTATTAATGTGGAAAAGTATGGAAAAGTGGTATTTTCTTGTAAGAATGCTAAATATTAACATCAGAAAGAAATCCTAAAAACCCTTACTGCTGAAACTTCATGAAAGAAAAGAATACTAGATATAATCAAAGCTATTGATTTCGACTCTTTACCACGTTCAATTCTCGTTCACTTGGCCATTGGTACAATTGACGGACCGTAACAAGTATGCTAGGTAGTTCCCTGGAAGTACATCTCAGCTTTTCAAGAGACGTCAATTTTCTGCCTTCTCAGGAAGACTGAAAAGGCGAGTGCTACAGCTCCGGCTGCAATGGGGAGGACAAAAAGCTTCTTGAAGCTACTCATAATGATGTCCAAAATAGTGTTTTGTATATTATCATCTAAAGTTTCGAAGAATGAATTTCCCAAACCGGAGATAAGTCCCTGAATTTCAGACGAGCTTCGATTTGGAAGCAGAGTCATGATACCACTCTGTGCAGTATTCAGGAAGACAGTGTCGCCAATTGCCAGTGATAGCGCTGCTCCACCTGATTGGGCACACGTCAAGAAACCAGTCACAATCGGAATGTCTTTGGGAGTGACAAGGAATTGAGCAACTGTAAATGATGCTTGACTCCAACCGCCGACAAATGCCATGAGTACAGTATATCCATAGATAGCACTGACCGAAGTGCCCCTTCCAATGGTAAAGAGAAGCGTAGAACCAATGACTTGGAGAGCAGAACATCCAAAATACCAAGGCATATAGTAACCCCATTTTGATAGTGTGAAACCATTGACAAGAGTCATGGTAACCATGACCAAAATAAATGGGAGGAGCTCGAGACCTGAGCCTAATGCAGACTAGCCGTGGACGATTTCGAAGAAAATGGGAATGAAGTAGATTGGAAGGAACACTGCAGCTCCGGCGCAGGCTGTCTCAATGAAGAGGATGACTATCTCTTTTGACTGAAGGTATTCTATCGGAATCAATCTGTGTTCCTCCGTTGTTCCCAGCGCATATGACTGCTGAATGGCTAATGCCATGAACAGAATGCCACCGGTAACGAAAAGACCGATGATAGATCCAGAATTCCATGGAAATAGTAGTCCGCCGAAGGCAATGGCCATTAGCAAGCATGCAATGGCGCCCAAGAGAAGTAAGGCACCAAGCCAATCGATTTGTCTCCATCGACAAAGAAGACCCAAATTAGATCGATGTTTGGAATTCGGGATGAGGAATACGTATACAGGTGCAAAGATTCCTCCAATGCAAAGGTTGATATAGAATCCCCATCGTCATGTGGCGCTATTATCGGCGAAAGCCCCTCCTATGAAAGGGCCAACTCTGTGGATAAGTTAGCTTCATGTGAGCGATTGAATGAGTTTGAGTCTCACACTGTGCCAATATCCCAAAGTATCTATGACAATTTCGTATTAGCATATTGGGTATTGAAATTCGGTGGAGTCGACTTACACCTATCAACCCAAGATATACTGGCCGCTCGGTCTTTGATGAATTCTCCGACATTACAGTCATGACACCGATATACATTCCTATCCCTCCCAGTCCGTATATAGCTCGACCAACAATCAGAGCGTTCATATTGGGAGCACCACCACATATCGCGGAGCCGACCTCAAAGATCAAAGTTGTGAATATATAGACATACTTCGCGTCAAATGTAATCTTACTATATGCCTTTCCCCTATATACCACCACCTGTCAGTATGAGGATTTATACAAACAATCTCAACTACTTACCACATCAGGTTTGTTCCAGCCACCCCCAGCATGAAAGCCACCGAAACCCACGTCAGCTTTCCCACTTCATCGAATTCTTCGACAATTGCCGTCTGGATATCGGCGACCATAGGTGTTGTCTATGGCAAACAAAAAGGTTGATGATGAAATACAGGCAACCACTAGATTCCAGGAAAGTCCGTTGATTGTTCGAGAAGGGGTTTCCGCTGCAGCATCTCTATCTCTTTCAACTGTGGCATTAATATTGGTAGAAGATATCCACTGGTGATCTCCCTTTCGGATACTTTTTCTACTTCAGTAGCAGAACCTCCAACAAGCTGTGGATTCTCCGATGTTCTGGATGAGCTATCCTCAGTGTAAAGTACTGATGAGGATGCCATAGTGAGTTTTGAAAGTCAGAACACAAAGTGTCATTGTCGAATATGCATGGAAATGTGTCTATAAAAAGAATAACTTATCTTATAGGGTCAAAGGTAAGTAATTAGCAAGCTCGATAGTGATTAGATGGGCACCTATAGAACTTTAAATTCCGAATAAAATTTGTTTGATTTTGAATATAGACTAACTGGTATCCTATCAGATCATAACAGTCTAACGAATCAATCATTTTAGCACACTCGCTTACGCATACCAGACCAACATTATATTTCCGGAAGCCCCTGGTTTTTTGTCAAACAGAAGAACTTGCATTTCTGCAGTAAATTCACCGTGCATGATGAGAGCACAGCAAGATTCAATGATAGCCCCCCTTTTAAATCTTTGATATATAGATGCACGCAGGACTGCCGGAAATAAAGACTTTCCAGACGCTGGACAACTCCGTTGGTCTTGTACTCGGAATGATATACCAAGTATCTCCATCGTAGAAACCCTTGGTGTTCATCCACGGGGTATAGTCTTCACGGAACTTACTTCTTAGATGCTGTCATGAATCCTGTCAAGCCACCCGCAATTTTGAGAGAGCGTATCTCTTGTTAGCGCACACTGCTGCATGCCATTCTGCGGGGTGAATACTGGTCAATCATCCCACAATTCACTTATTCGTACCATTACTCAGCCAAACCTCCGACAAAGACAGAGAACGAAAGACGTAATTCATCGAAAACGTTTTGCGATACTGCGGAGTTCCGAAATATGGTCATGTAACATGTCAGATCGGGTTTCAAACTTTGATCTCTCGAATGTTTCTATTGATCTAGCCTAGTCCCAAGATGACACCAGGCCGTGAGCCCACTTGAAACTCGACTAAGAGAATGTATCGTCTTAGAAAATTCGCAGGAAAGAAAAAATTTCCCTAGATTAAATGAATATTAGATGTGGTTACTCCATAGATTGTCTGTCTTGTCCCGGGATTGTAAGTCAGTCTCGAATTACTAAATGTCTGGAGTGCAACTGAAACGATCCAATAGGAATAGGAAAGAGCTGTCTCAAGCCCAAGATGTAGTTGACGTTGCCATTACGTAGATATTATATGGGAAATAATATTACACAAGGATCAGTTCGTTGTGTGGTATCTTTTTAAGATACTGAAAGCAACAATAATAGTAGTACATAAATAATTACAATTTAAGAAATTTTGCCAAAAGCCCCATCTCCCATTTTGACGCCAATACGTGCCTGAAGCAATAGGATATTTTGCCAATGCCGAAATGCCAAAGCTCATGAATACCCCGTCCAAACGCCATTCGTAGCCTAGGTATCCTTGCTCACCATTCCAAATATCGTAACGCACAAATTCACACCCTATGAAGCTAGCATACAGACCACTTTCTATTCATCTTCACCCTCTGCATCCACATCCTCTCCTGTACCCAGAAACGTGCTCGCTTCAAGATTCGGGTCTATGTTGGCGTCCTGATTTACATCCGCGTTACGATCAACTACACTTCCGTCAACTGGTACATCAGCCATTTCTTGATCGCCTTCCGCATCAACAAGAGGGCTTTTGACTTTCCCTATTCCCGCTCCTTTGCCTTTACCCAGGAGAATAGGCTTGCCTAGTCCGACACCCTTGCGTGACAGATCTCTATCTCGTCTCGATCTCGGCGCGGGAGTATCGTAGATTGCCGACTCATCGAGGTCACTTCTCGTCTCTTCATTCTCTTCCTCTTCGTCGCCAAGCAATACCTCATTTCCCAGCTTACTGCGCTGTTTCAGTAATCTAGGCGGCAAACCAGGACCACTCTCCGCATTCCCAAAATCGCTTTTCTTGGTTCCTTTTGGCCATCTACCAGGCCCACGCCCTGTACCTCCGCTCTTTCTACGCGCTGCAGTCCGCGCCTTTGAAGCAGAAGCAGATGTAGTGGATGCACGTCGAACAGGCACCCCCACCGCCCTTCGAGATTTGGGTCGAGCAGACGAAGAGGTTGATAGTCTTGCACGTGAAGGCGGTCGCGCTAAGGTCGGGCGTGAGATAGTTCGACTTCGAGCACCAGGCAAGGGAGGAAAGACTACAAATCGTATAGCCGGGATCGAGGAGGCGAGATCATAGTATGATTTTTTGGTTATACCATTGAGCTTTTGCGTCATCGCTGACTTTCCAACACTGCCTTCTGAGCTTGCGACTCTAATGACGTCACTAGCTCCAGTGTTCATTTTGCCTAATGACGCTGTCATTTGTTCTGTATCACCGTTCGTAAGACCGTTCAAAGATGTGCCTTGGACACTTTCATTAGATATGCCTTCGACACTGGGGACTTCGTCTTCGTCCTCCTCACGTGGTGCAACCGTGTTAAGTGGCGGAGCATGATCATAAGCAGAAGCATTACCTCTACCCATGACGAAAGGCGTCCAAACCAACCCTTTGGGATTGAGATTAGCATATCCTTTTGCTTCATGATGGCGAATAACCTCCTTGTAGTAGTCCGGCTTCAACTTCATAGCATAGGTGCCAGTTGTGGGATCGCGGACGAGGGTGCCCATGGCATCAAGACCCGAAATAACATCGTCTGGCGTCAAACCCATTTCGTCAGAAATGGCCTTGATACTTGGAATACGTTCAGATGGATGAAATCTTTGTAAGTAATAACATAGAACGAGTCGCCAGTAATTACGGTAAGAGACGAGACCCATATCCGAAAGTGGCTTCTCAGGAGAGCCAGTCTTCTTCTCGACGCGAGTGAGAAGATACGAAAAGTCGATGAGCAAGTGACCATATCCCTTCCGTTGATGAATAGGCAGTACGAGGATACATGAGACATTGTTGAGGCTGCTAGGTCGCTTCTCCTTCGAAAAGTAGCCCACGAAATGACAGCCTAATTCGTCATATTCCGTCATGACATAGAAAAGGAAAGGCTCGACATCATAGTAAAGAGTTTTCGACCCGAGAAAGAGCTTTGCTAGGAGACAGAGATTTTGGCAGTACAGTGGGTTCTTGCGGCCATCCACTTCGAAAATCATGATCTTTCCATCTCGGTAAATTTCGTCGCCAGGAGGGTGCTTCCATGGACATTTGGTCTTATGCCTCCAAGCAACAATATCCGACTCCATGTACTTCAAACAGAACTCACATATGAAAAGTGCCTTATTCCGGCTATATTCTTCTGGATATGGAGCAGCATACCAAATATCAATCTGAAATGCCCCAAAATCAATATATTCAATTTGGCTGGCTGGACCTGACACCTTGCGAGCCTTTCTCAATCCTGCCTTGGCAGCAGCTTCTGCCGCTGCCGCTGCCCTTGCTTTCCAATCCTCTTCAGCCGTTTGACGAGCATCTTCAAATTGACGTCGATGCTCTGCTCTAGGTAGTGTCAAAGATGTATCAGCATCAGCTTCGGAAAGAATACCGCCGTATGGTTTGGATTTCAGCTCTTCTAATTCTTTCTCGTGGATGGAGGGGTAGAAAGTTTGTGAGTAACTCGAGGGGACGAGGGCGGTAGAAATCGCTGCGGATCGAGCCTTCGAGACGCCACGACCGCCGCGTTTCTTTTTTGGTTTAGGGGGTAGTGAGAGGATATGCCTCAACTCCATAGGATCAACGCGAAAGGAGATTTTGAGAGTACCAGGCATTTTCTCGACAATATTGACTGGCGGGCCTGAGGATGAAGAGGTCTTTTGGCGCAAAGACCTTGAAACACGTGGGCTTGTAGGTGTATCCACCCTCTTCTTATTCCTTTTGCCGTTAGTCAATGATAAGCTGCTATCGTTGTCAACTTTGGCTTCATCATGTGGTTCGTCAAATGATGGTTTAGAATTATCGGAAAGTGCATCTCGATCACGGGTCCTTTTTCTCAAAACCAGTCCCTCATCAGCCTCCACGGATGAAGTTTTTCTCTTGCGCAACAATCGTGAGCCATCCATGGGATCTTCTGGTGGTATAAGTTGTTCGAAGACGGAGTGTGAATCTGATTTGATTGTTCCACGTCTTGGCGGTAGTAAATCCCCTGGAACTCTGTCCCTTGAAATTCTCCTTTCATCCGCTTTGATTGGCGCATCTTTATCATCTACCTCTTCGTCGCCTGCCTCTGCATCATCTTCTTCTGGGCCTTCAAGCATATCGATATCTGCACTTGGACTTCCAGGCACGAGGCTGTTTTCGTGACATCCCGGACAATACCATTTTTCCGCCTCTGAGATTCTATTTTAGCTGCATCATCCAACTCTGAAACGCGGAACAGTACATACCTTCGTCAGACTTGAGTGCATTTGAATTTCGGGCGCATTGCCGATGCGCTACAGCTTTGTCAGCCTTACCGATCATAAATACTGGGTCAACTTACCATTGTCTCCACACATCTCACATGCCAAATAAAGTTCGAACTCTTCACTCGGATCATCGTCCTCATCTTGCTCGCAGAATCTAAGAAGATATGAGTAAATTGAAGGCTGTAAGTGGAGGAAAAGAAGGGAAACATACATGCAGCGATTCGGATTTATGTGTTCTCCCTCTTCCTCTTCTCCTTCTTCCCCATTAGATTGCCATCGTGTTTCTTCCTCAACATCACTAGAGTCCTTGGATTCGTCATCGTCTTCTTCAATTTCCACGGAGCTGTCGCTATCGGAGCCACTATCTGCGTCTTCATCGTCGTCTTCTAAACCAGGCTGAATTTTGACAGCACCAACTCCCTCCGCATCGTCGTCATCCTCATCTCCTTCACCTAGCTCTAGGTTCTCATCTACCTCTTCTTCCTCAGTATGATCCATATTGTCTGGCTCGTCAAGCATTTCATCGTCCTCCTCTCCGTCTGCATCTTCATCTGTTGACATACCCTCTTCTCTTTCCGGTCCTTCTCTGTCATCCTCCAGATCGCTGTGATTTCCGATCAACCCATTTTGTAATTGAATATTAGCAGCATATGCATTCGCGTCCTCATTAATCATATCGGGAACCATGTCGTCATCCTCTTCGAAATCAGCATCATCTTCAGAAGTAGCTAAGCTACGGGAAGGCTCCCCATCCATGAGCACCACTGCTGCTGCCGCTCCCGCCATTCTTTATGGATTGGTTTTCATGCGCGAAGTAGATATATTGACACGAGAGGAATATTTGTCGATGTCGAGAATATAGGAGAATGTGGCCTAGGCGGTTGGGTAGCCTTTGGAATCGTTGTCTCTGCGCCCCGCCGGATAACTAAGTAGAAGATGAAATAATGTTTGATTTTTGTCACCGATTCAAGTTATTAGATGCCAGAGGACGTACTATACCAGCCAAATTAACGTAGCTCATGCGCAACTTGCCCAGATAATTGTTGGATGAATTGTTGTAATCCAGGTATTGAGTACTGCAGTTCGAAGAAGTGAACGCGATATTTTAAACCAATTCCATCGAAAGACAATTATCAGAGCATCAAATATGTATGCATATGACCTTCCGACGCGTAGATCAAGCTCGATTTGAATTGATAATCATGGATGGTGTTGTTATTGCATTCTCAAGGGTTATGAATACCCCAAAGTCGTCGTTCGGGCGGCCTGCGAAGTCTTAGTCATCATTTCACTTCAGTTTGGCGCAAACCAACGTCGTCAATCAATTCCGAGGCCCTCAAAAAGCCTCGTCACTCCAATTGAGAAGCCAACAACAAATACAAGGTACGTGCTATATTATTTGCGAGGCTGTATGAATGTTACAATGCTAATTAAATATCAGTAGATAATTACAAAATTGCTACGATGGGTGTTCCTTTCGAAGCTCTCCTTCCATATGGAATCATGCTTGCCGTTCGTTCCTCTACCATTTCCACAACCCTTCCACTACAAAGATTACAATACTGAGTATGGCCCAGATGTTCGGTATTACTGGTGCTGGAATGTCTGGAGTTAGAGCTTTGCAAAACGGTGGAAAGAGAGCCAGACATTCTGTAGATGCCTGGGACAGAGTGAGTATCCTTACGTCTTAATCTTACATTGATGAAGAAAACTAACTGTTCATGCAGCAAAGTAACCTCTATCCTCGGGATTCTACGCTATTATGTATAATACTGACTGCGGTGTAGTGATGGACCGTGATAGAAGGTTGACTGGATTCCTTCGAGGGCAAACCGATAACCCAAGTGCTCCTCTGGGATTCGAGTTGAATAACCCATGGAGAGTAAGTTTTTTCATTGGGATTCATAGAGTCTTCTTCACGAACAGTTTAGTCATACTAACTTCAACTCAACAGCTCGAGAAGAGATTCATCTAGAGACTTTAGTTCAACCACTGTACATACCCTAAACGAATTCAAACAAGCCACAAAAATTCATGATACTCGTGCCTATAAATGGCTTTGGATAGCCTGGTCCAGAGATGATTCTATGAACTGAATTATCTGCTGACTACAATACTGTCTCTCGATTCAAACTGCGTTTGTGATATTGGACAAATTGCCTGTTTAACAAAATGGCTTCTGTATGTTGCCCGAAGACTGCGATAATCAAATTTTCTCGCCTCTACTCCCTTGTATTTTCCCTCGTCACACAGACTCACACTGAAATCTTGCCACGGCATTGTTTCAATTTGAGTTCAACAGTGGTTGTACATAACTGGTTTCCACTTCTCAAAAATCATAATACTGTATTTCGACCTGCTGTATGTACTGGGTTTGTTTGAATTGTGTACTCTAATTACTTGGCAATCATTGAATCTTTCCATTGTTGCTTGCGGTGTATAATGATGGTTGCAACTATGTGGTTATGTGCAATGTTGGAGCTTTCTGTGAGTCCGCACATCCACTTGCGATACCCGGAAAGTATCGTCCTTAGATATTCATACTTTCAGTCCTCATCTGGAAAGGGTTTGTGTAATTGATCTCTCTGCTTCCTGGAAGAATTCAGTATGGTGTTGTGTATTCTATGTACTTCTGCTAAGTCATACTAATTCACGGCTTTCAGGGATTTTTCGCCCCCTCCCATTAGCATATTACCTACATTGAACGACCCGCAATCTATAGTACTCTATATCTCTCCATATCGATTATCAGAATCCATTCAACATCATGAGTTCCGAAACTAGGCTGTACATTCTGAGGCCAATGTTATGACCTGCATTACGTGCTAATATTTACTCTAGCAATGCGACTAGGAATAAACACTGGGTCTGTGTTTTTCCCAAGATTTGACGAGTCTCATGTCGGGTCTATGTTTTTCCTAACATTTGAAGAATCTTATAGGCCCGAGGAAATTTAGTTTCCCATAATCGTATTGTTACCGTTCCTGGTATCGATAATCCAGTTTCCAGATAGAAGCAAGTAACATGCCCATTAGATAGCCTTGATTGAGGCGGCTTATGGTGTCGGCTCAGATAAAAAACACTTTTGCACCCCAAGATCCTCGACATCCAGGTGGCTTTCACATGCGTATCACAAGCAAGATCGATGCCCAGAGAATACTGTACCCGCTCATGCAACTCGTCGTTCTAGATCACATAAGTTAGTCTTGGTTTTAACATTCCATATTGCACAAAATGCCGACCGATGTTTTTAAGTGCAAACTTATTCTGTCCATGTGCATTCGAGGGCTTTCATTTGATGTGGATGGCGGCAACGGTTTGATCCCTAGATCTCCCGCAAGACAACGATCACATTGCGGCCCCTCAATTTCGCCGGTTTGACGCTATGGGCCCGATTTTTAGAGATAATGATATGTATGATAATTGGTCATAAAAGGACTGGGCACTCTCTGCCCTGTCCAAAATCTTGGCTGCCGTCCAAAATCTATATAAAAACTCCTCGAGCTGACGACCGCTATGTATCAGGTAGGGGCGGAATACTTGAAACTAGAGGGCTTCCTTCCTCCTCCCCTCCGGCGGATTCGGGTCTTCCGAGGACCTACAATCGAACAAGCTAGCAGTGCTATCACTTGGCATCTTTCTCCATAAATTAGAGTTAACCTTTTTCATACAACATTAAATGGGGAATAACAGTGAATAATAGTACAGTACCTCTTTGACACCGCTTAGAATGCCACTCTGCCAGAAATTTAATATAGGTATGTAGGTGGATACGTTTGACAAATGCAGCTTGTTTTTTTCAATAATAAAACCTGTCAATGAGTTGGACTTCGCGAAGTCCTTTGGAGAAGAGGGTTCAATCTCTTTGTAGACCAGAGGATCTTAGTTGCTGCGAGAAATTCCGTGTTTGGCTTGTGTATTGCCAATGAGTATTTGAGAGTTTAAAAGTACTGCGTTGGCTATTCGAGACAGTCGTTGCATATTGTGAATGCGGATTCTAACTACCCAGCACTTTTTTTGTATCTTTTTTGTACATTCTACTCACAAAATCCACCAACTTCAACCAACGCATCAAAGTATGCTTTCTACAAAACAATAGAAGTAAAATTAGAGCCGGATACGGAGAATGATTTGTTGTCATATTCAGATAACAACATCCACAAGATTTGGGGCCCATATGCTTATGAGAGAAGTTTTTTTTCACATCGCAAGCATTATGCGTCCTTTACAGATGGATTATTACAGCTGCGAACTCGATTTTCCTCTTCGATCTGGTTTGAAGTACTGTGTGAAATTTAATGATCATACAGGAATTCTTGCTACAAAGAACCTATCAATCAAAATCCTTCAAATACACAATACTTCGCCACCGATCCCAAATATACATGCAGGAGCGTGAACAAGCGATAAATGCCAATGATAAAGATAAAGATAAGATGGAAAAGGTGCTTGAAGTATATATCCCTGTCTCGAATGCGTGCTATTCAAGTATGAAGGGGTGATTGGAAGGGGGAATAGATAGGTCTTCAACCACTCCGGGCCAGTGACCTAAATCTGGGCGTTCAAAGTTCGAAGGTAGTGGGCAATTTGAACGATATGAAGTTCTAAAAGATATGAATGATTAAATTGATTTGAATGGATTTTTGAAATTCGGAAACAAAAAGGGTCCTCAGACTGCTAGACCCTGAAAATAGACCAATGCTGTCGCTCTTCACATTGATGATAGAGAACCCACTCCAGATCCACCTCAGCCTCAAACATTTGTATCCATCTCATCTAGTAACAAACTTCGAAGTTCAGGCTGAGATATTCCTCTGTGCGAAGATTCAAAATGGAGAACCTCGGGAAGGGTCGATCACCCGTCCTCATTTGCAACAGTAGTACATATGATCGATAGAATCTACTCCCGAGTACCTTGAGGATGAAGATTTTCAGACCGAAAATTCATTCTTCGTCATGAAAACTGAAAAAAGAGGTATCGGCGCAACTTCGTTAATTCATCAAGTTGAGTTTCTTGGCTCCCGAAGACTGCATGATGATATTGTGAGATAAATGTCACCAGTCGACGTTCGGGGCCGACGAAGATGTATATTCTCTCACTAGAGAGCTTGGCTACATACATATATGCAATATTCAAATGAATACGACCATATTGATGACGTTGGTGGTGTGATAAGGTATTTTTCAACCGTAATGAAAATCTTCAAAGATCCTAATCTTCACATGAAGTGGTATGTGGATGTGTCTCAGACACGCACTAGCCACTTCTAGTTAGATTCCGCGACTCAAACGCCCAAGTAAGAGCCACTTTATTTTAAATGCCGGAATAAATTGTCTGCACAAGATGTGTATGTGCAAATCAACAATCATCTCATCTCTCTGGGCAACTCTGGGCGGGAGCTTGGCTTGATGTGTTATCGAGCAATGCACGATCTACCGGTAGTCTATTTTAGCTCCGTCGGTCCATTACCGGATCTGTTTCCGGGCCCATGCTTCTTCTTGGCAATTCTTTGAACTAACGCCCAACATGTCTTGAGGCTATTCGGAGGTTGGAGATGATGTTAATCAATAACCTTTTTGCCTCTTGTCGATCCCCTCCTATACGACAGTTCTGATATACGCTCTTCCAGAAAGAAATTTCACTGCCGAAGTATATTCTATTCCCCGTGCCAAACGTAGATTTTTATACTACACTTACTCCAGTTGTTTGTTGCTGTGTCTTTCGCTGTTCGGTAAGGCATGATATGCTCGAGGCACAGATTAACAAGCTTGGATTTTCCCGTTCTTTGACGCAGTGGCTATGATTAAGGAAAGAAGAAATACTCGTGCGGCCAGAAAGTATGCAACTCCGACGCTAGATGCACATACCACAAGATGGTAAACTACAAGAGGACTAACCTGGCTTTCATAGCGCCGGAGTTGCATACTTTCTGGCACACGAGTACTTTAATTTTGCCTGTTCGTCTTCTGTTTCCTTGTTGCCAATCACGTCTTGAGAGTTCTCGAGACAAGGAATTGAAAACTGTTATATGTTCTCCACCTGCGAGTCTGATTCAACAATTTGGCATTCTACCTTGTGCGAAGGGCCGTGGTTCTATGCCAAGCGGCTCAGTCCGCTGTTATATGTCCATACCTGCCTAATCAGGGTTGCTGTTTTCGTTCTTTGTGGACTTCTCGAACCCCTTTTAGTGTGGATGGCGAACTACTCCTCGAACTCTGGGCACACTGCATTAAACATGTATCTTATCTTTTAGATTATCTGATACTTCATTGTTTCATGCTAACTTCCAAACAGAATCTCAATTCCACCATAACAGGAGATGGATCAACAGTTAGCACAAGGTTTCGATTCATTCTCATCTTTTTTCCTTCTCACCTGTCTCCACCAATGCTTCATCATCCTCAGGGCTGTGCCGTCAAGTGGACTGCGAGGATATATCTTTGCATGCTTGATGTGATAGATGACTGTGCGCAATCACCTTCAGTCCCCCAGGTGATCCACAGCTCTCCTAGAGACGAGTATTAAACATGGAGAAAGACCCTTCTACCTAGGTTTGCTCGACTCATTGTGTTCCTTCAACCCATCTCTTCTAAACATTAGCTTTTTGACGAGCTGTATCTTTACTTCTCCAATCTCAGCCTAGATCTAGAATATGGATTCAGTCAACCCCGGCCCTGTTATCGATGACAAACCTTCATCGTCTATCAATCAATCACGCGGAGTTCTAGAGCAGTCACAAAGTTTGAGCTCTCAACATGAAGATTTGAATACTTCAAGCCAGCGAGGAGATGAAGCCATAAATGCCTCTCTCGAGAGCCGACCCAATGGTATTTCTATCATAGAGCCCAATCACCCGAGAACTCGAGATTCATTTGAAGGCGACATAGAAAGATCTACTGAATTTTTCGACGACAAAGAACGTTTAGATAGTAGTGCCGTTACATCTTCCGCCAATAGTGTATATGTTGTGAATCAAGAGTTAGAACAGCCGCCCTATCACATCTTTTCCATGGCAAAGAAAAGACAGCTTGTGTATATAGTATCTCTTGCAGGCTTGTTCTCTCCCTTATCAAGCAACATCTATTTTCCAGCCTTAAAGGAGATTTCTACGGTATGTACACAGTCTATACCATAATTTTGTAACATATTAGTCTAACAGTATCTAGGACTTTAATGTTTCTCTTTCGCTTGTTAGTCTAACTGTAACGGTTTATATGATTGTTCAAGGACTTGCTCCGTCATTCTGGGGGCCAATCAGTGACACAAAAGGTTAGTACTTCTTCACGTTATAAATAGTACTCTTCGTAGCGCCCCCCACTCATGAATCTTAACGGAAACTTCTTTTTGATATCACGCTAACACTATCTCACATTAGGAAGGAGAATTACTTTCATGGGTATGCTCGTAGATGATCGAAACACGAATATGTCTAATGTTTTCTAGGTACATTTATTGTATATCTCGCTTCAAATATCGGTCTGGCTTTTAGTGATAACTTCGCGACCCTCATGGTCTTCCGCGCAATACAAGCTGCCGGTAGTGCTGCAACGATAGCTGTCGGTGAGTAACTCTTATAAGTTGATGATGAACTTGACTGATGATTTGAACAGGCGCTGGAGTCATTGGGGACATCACGACTTCTAAAGAACGCGGAGGTAAATTAATTTTTATTTCTGACTCCTGTTCTTGATCACTCGGAGCTAATAATATATCTGTAGGTCTCATCGGTATATTTGGTGGTATTAGAATGCTAGGACAATCCGTGGGCCCAGTCTTTGGAGGAATCATAACTCAGTATCTGGGATTCCGCGCGATTTTCTGGTTCCTGTTTGGCTTGGGTGCACTAGCGCTTCTCTTAATTGTCGTAGTTCTTCCAGAAACGCTTCGAAGTCTGGCTGGGAACGGTTCTATCATTCTTAAGGGTATTCATCGACCCTTGTACTATGTACAGCCATCCACGGAACACCCCTCCCAAGAACTTCCCACAAAGAAGAATGTTACAGTTTCCTCAGTCATCGCTCCTCTCAAGTTTTTACTCGAAAAAGATGTCTTCGTTACACTTTTTTTCGGTGCTATTATCTACACCGTCTGGTCCATGGTAACATCCAGTACCACCGCCCTATTCTCAGAGCACTTCGATCTCACCAATTTGGAACTCGGATTGATCTTCTTGCCAAATGGCGCCGGTTGCATCAGCGGTTCCTACCTCACAGGCTATCTCATGGACTACAACTACAAATTCGTCGAGTCTCGTTACCGTAAGCAACACAACATTCCTGCCGATATTCATATCAAGGCCAATGAACTGCTGGATTTTCCTATCGAAGTCGCAAGAATGAGGAACATTTGGTGGATTGTCATCGTTTTCGTTATTACCACGGCTCTTTACGGCTACTCATTGAAACTCGAAATTATTGCTCTTCCGCTGGTTCTGCAATTCTTTATTGCATACACGGCTACTGCGGTCTTCTCTTCCAACAGCGCCTTGATCATCGACCTTTACCCTGGTCAATCGGCAAGCGCTACCGCTGTAAACAACCTCAGTAGATGCTTGTTGGGAGCAGCTGGTGTGGCCGCAGTGCAGCCGATTATTGATGCATTAGGCTCTGGGGTGACATTTTTGATATTTGCTGGAATAACTTTCGCCTGTAGTCCATTGTTGATGTTAGAATGGTATTACGGAGGAAGATGGAGGAAGGAAAGAGCCGAAAAGTTGAAGAAAAAGGAAGAAGCCAAACGCGCAACAGACTTAGAAGGATGAGACTTGCAGATATGTTTCCCAAACAGCAAATTATGCTATTGGTTCAACAGAATTACGTAGGTCACGGATGGACAGAAGTGAACCGCCGTCCCTAACATTGAGACATCTATGGTCTTGCCACCATTATTAGAGTGTGTGGAGCTCCGCCCCATATGATCAGACCTGCGTATGGCAGCTCGTTGGCGATGGAAGTTTGGATATCACACGTTCCTCGAGCACCCGGAGCAGATCAAACGATCATGCCAAGAGACATAGACCTGTCTCCAAGGCCTAATGAAATGGCCTTGTTAATGAGAACGAAATGAGGGGATATTGGGTGGTGTTGTAATACCATTACAGTCGCCATAACCCGGATTATTGGATAGATGAAAGAACGACACCATAACGAAACATTTCAATTATTTAACATTATCTACTGTCATAAATTTACTGCGTGCTATATATTTATGCTACCTGAACCTCAGTGATGATTTCGGTGAAAATATCCACTGTCTTACATATCACTAGCTACATAGCATTAGGTAGTCATTTGGAGCTATAACTCTCCTGAATTCGAAGTCTTAACACAATAGTCACTATAATGAACGCTTCCGTACACCTACAATAACTTCGAGTACAAGTGACGTGATTGTTGCAAAATTCGCGTTTGTCTCAACAACTTCAATTCTAATGGGAGCGCTTACGAATATGCCAACCCCTTTCTTCACCGCTTAACTAGAGCTTAAAGATAGGTAGGTAGATACACTACGCTCTTTAAAATCCTTCATGGGGTGTCGTAGCCTAGAAATCAGACGGATAGTCGACGCTAATCAACACTAAACCTCAAACCCTGCATTTGTGACGTTGAGTGATTCTCACGATCCTTCCAAATATTGGCAATAATTAACGGGACCCGATTCTAAGGCTGAATTAGATTGTTAAGGGTCTCTTGGTATAGAATTGTGTCAAGGTGGTGCAGGGGTAATCAGGGGTCACTCTTGTCAGGGTTCTTTTGGATATTGAGTACCTAGGTATTCATTGTTTGGATCTAATTTCGAAATTTGCGAGATCCAAAAATCGAGTCAGGCTGGAAAACGAATTTAGAATGATTTCTGAGGTAGCTAGGTAAATGGTCAACACCCTATCTCAATGTACTATTTATGATAGTGCACGAAAACATAGCCAATGACTGCGCGTTTTAACGAAAATTGTAATGATTTTGAAATCTACATATATTAATCTACAACAAAGGTTTGGACATAGGAGCAATGATGCCTTGCTTGACCATAACTCTCGGCTTGGTCGAGTCCTGGAAGGTCTCCTTGGTAGCCCATTCCGGTCCAACTGGCAATCGTAATGAGCGCTCATATTGTTGGCGGTTCTCGAAAGGATGGGGTAGTTGTGATGCATAGTATTTACCATTCTAAAGTTTTCGTTAGTAACTGCAAAAGAAAGGAAGAGCTGTATTCTACGTACCTTCTTGACACGTTTTTCGTTGATGATAACGCGGTCAAGCTTTGCATCTTTCCTATTCTGCTCCTTGATACCCTCAGACTTAGTAAGGAATCTTCCCTTGTTCTTTGCCTTTTCTCTTTTGCTCACGCCGTCTCCTACCCAACTTCCCCAACCGGGTATGGTGTTATCGATGACTTTCTCGTCCTCATCCTCGATGGTCTGCTTTTTCTCCGCTTCAAAATCACCGACGACATCGGCTCCAGCGAATGCACGCTTAATAAGCTCTTGGTCTTTGATTGCGAATGGAAGATGAATAGCGCCATCATCCTCACTATCTTCATCAGAAGCCTCGAGAATCTGGGCTGTCTTTGACTTGGCCTTCTTGGATTTGGGTTGCTTGGCCATTACAGCAGCTTGTGACAAATCAAGCTCTTCGACATCCATAGCACTGTTGCTCTTATGTCTGCGTTTGTTTACCTCCTTTTTGCTGACCATACCCGATTTCAAAGGTACTTTTGACCAAGCTCCACCTTCAGTAGCCACTTCCAGTTCTGCGACAGATGACTTTCCAACACCTCCGCTCTGGCCGTTCGTCTTCTTTGCCTTTGGTGCACTGGCAGTTGCTTTAGGACCATTATCAACCCCTGTGAATTCTACATCCATGTCGTCCTCGTCCTCCGAGTCTGCAGGTTCTTCGAACTCATTCAAGTTGTGTGGTTTTACCGAAGCATCTTTAGCTTTAGATCCAGGCCCAAATGTTCTACGCCCAATATCGCCATCTTCTTCCTCTTCACTAGAGCTTTCTTCCCCCGCGAGCTCCTTTCTCATTTCCTCCACCATAGCATGATTTGCCTTCTTTCGAGATTCTTCGGCATTCCGCATAAACTTCATATTTGCCAACTTTGCTCCTGGGGCGGAGTCATCAATAATATCGTCTTTGCCTGCCCTTTCCAGGCGTCTGAGGAATCGTTTCTGCTCCGTTCCTTCGTCGTCATCGCTCATATTATCATCAGAATCGTCCATGGATTCATCCGAGTCGTCTTCAAACTCTTTTCTCACCGCTCTTCCTTCCACTCTCTTTCGCAATTCCTCCTCTCTTCGAGCCATTTCAGTGATACCGTCCCTAGCATCTTCATCCCACGCCGCTCGACCCGTAGCTTTTGTGGCTTTGGCCCACTTGCTATTTCGGTGCTTTGCTCCCATTCTCTCAGTCGCACGTCTTCTGTCCTGAGCCTCAAGCTCATCTTCAGAAGGAACAAAACCGCCCTCTTCAAGAGCTGCTTTGTTTTTCGCCTCTTCTCTTTCACGTTGCTTTCGATGGACTTTGCGATAAGACTTGCTCTTGATTTTCTTCACTCGCTTCGCCTTAAGCTCCTCTCGGTAAAGGAGCTCTCGAGCCATTCGTAATTGATCTCTGCGAGCTTTCACTTCCTCCATGGATAGTTTGTTCATTTCCAATTCCTCAAACTCTCGGATTTTGTCTTCGTCATCTCTTCCACCGGCAGTGGCGAGTCCACTCTCCTCTAGAATGCTCTGGATCGTGGCCTCAAGTTCATTGAATGGCTTGGATTGTGCTGTAGATTGAAGTCGAGTATTTGCGCGTGCAGAATCCGCATCTGGATCTGCCAAGGGGAAAACCAAGTGGTCTGCTCGTCGATTATGTTTTACCGTGTCTGTCCATCTATCCAATGTTTCTTTACTCTTGTCGTACGCTACACTGCGATCGAGTCGGTCTTGTTGACGCCTTGCGAGAGGTACTTCTAAGGTGCTAGCAGCCTTTTTTTTGTCATCGCCCTTTTCAGACTTGAGAGCCTTTTTGATCGAACGATCGTTGATCTTGCTTGCGCCAAGGTCTGTGATGAATTCTTTTGTCGATGGGAGACCAAAGTTTCCGGGGGTAGCATATTCGCTCACGCCATCATTTCGTCGTTTGGCGAGGGCTTTTTCATTGAGTGGAAGATTCGCAATTAAATCCTGTAGTGCCGCATGTTTCGACGGATCCATAGAATCATCTTCATCTTCGTCATCGGCGGATGATGCGGAAGAATCTTCGTCGCTTTCTTCGTCTTCGTCCTCAAAGCCGGATTGGTCTGAGCCTTCGACGTCGGCTTCATCCTCATCGTCTGTCGAAGCATCTAACATATCTGCGAGATCGACAGCCCCCTCTCCTAAATCACCTTCCTCCAATTCTGATCCGGAGTCCTCCCCATCATCATCCTCGTCCAAGTTCAATTCTTTATTTTGCGGCACACGCTTCTTGGAGCTCTTGTTATTACTCGAGCTCCCCGAAAACGCATATCCTTCGAATCTTTCCTCGTCACTCTCTCCAAAAGCTTCGTCACTGTCAATATCGCTATCGTCATCGCTGTCCACCACGCCCATTTTCCATGTGTTCCCTTCGCTATCGCTTCCCTCATCGATATCTAGCTCATCGAATCGACCTTTTGCTGGTCCCTTTTTTTGTTTTTTCGCACTGAACTCTTCGTCTTCTCCCTCATCTTCGTCATCTTCATCTCTATCTCGCTTCCCAGGTCTATTACCTCCTTCAGCGTGACCCAATCGACTTTGTCTTACTCGATGGCGTTCACCAATTTGTTGCTGAGCGGCAGAAAATGCATCGATAGTCTTATTCTTCGATTTCGTTCGAACTTTGGGCTGCTTCAACAGCGATCTGCCATGTGATTGTCTTCCAGGCATGATTGCGCTTTAAAACTATTGTCGCAATATTTTTCCTGGAAGCGTTGATTATCTTTTATCAATTTTATCGGGAAACTTTTTTTTCTGCTGATGTAGAAAGGCGGTGACCTAATTAGGTAGCTAGAGATCGGATAATGCGGCCGCCGGACGAACCTTAGCGTCTACGACAATTTTGGAGAAGCATCTTGAGTGTGCAAAATCCAAAATAAACTTCTAACATCAATCGCAATCATGCAGCCCACACAATGCCTAATGAAACGGGTAGCCAGACATGCCCTGAGTACGAAAAAAGCAAATAAAGGGTTCTACAAGGGTACTGGAAGTGGTTCAACGGGTCGACATACACAACATGGAGGGTACATAATCGAGTGGGATAAAGTCAGGACATACGTTGTGCCGCCAAATCTTAAGGAGTGTAAAGTAAGAACTCGCAGAGATCAATCTGGGATGCTTCACGGGGTGCTGACTGCGATTTAGCTTACACCATTCGTCACAAAAAAGATATTGCCGCCGAGAGGAAGATTCGAAAATGACCCCAAAGGTGCTTTCAGTGGACAAGCATACCTGCGGAAGTGGAAGGATATTTCGGATGGAATGACATAAATAATTGGTGTGAATTTGTAAGGGTGATTTCCTACATCTGCAGGTCCTTTTACTAAATATTCATAGGGTTTACAGGAAAACGGCGTTGACAATTGTATCAAAAAATGTATCAAAACGACAACATGAATATCATACCCCTCGGATTGAAACCTGGAGCGTGAGATGAAGTCGCGCATGTTCATAGTGTCTGAAAATCGCGCGTATACTGTGAAGTGGACATACTTGATAATACTGGCCAGCTCAAATTAAGCAGCCAAGTCATTCATTGGTTAATTGTAATGAAGGCCGTGATTGGCATGCGGTGTTATCTTTGTATATGTGCTTCCATTGTCGAAATCTACCTTAAAGCAGGACGTATTCACGAAATCTTACTTTGTTTTTCAAGCCGAACTACTTATGAGATACGCCAAGGTCTTAGTGGAACATGAATTCAATATTAAGTTGGTTGTCTTCTGAGGGTGCTGAACCAAAGGAGTTACCCAGGTACTTGAAGTTCATTGAATGTCTTCTTTTTGGTTGAAGTGCAATTATGTCTCCAAATTCATCCCTCAACATGCTTGCAATATGGAGGCGTTCCAAGGGACGTTGGTCTCCCATCCTGTCGGATTTTATCTCTCAACAATGTCTACTTTCCTCAATAAGACCTCGCGGTCTTCTACTCGTACTGCAATCTACTACTATAATTTTTCCCAAATCATTAAATCGACACCCATTGTGCCACTCCAAAGTCTGATATTACATCCTTGCTTCTCTTGTACACTACTATTGCAACTGATCCTGGCGACCACCTCTGACAGACTTCTGTTCTGATATCTTAGGATCGTGTGAAGAGCAATTGGCAACTCAAACCCCGTCGGCGACGAATGTAGATCGACTCTGTTGTCGGTGTATCTATCAAATTTAGATTAGAAACTTGCCATTATTACAACACTTTATAAAGACTTATACATGCGTCCCATTCTCGTACCAGCTAACTTGGTTTCTAACTTAGTTTGTACACCCGTAGAAATTGACAACGACTTGTTATCGGTATAGAATTCGCGTTTTGGTGGGCGAATCTTTTCAGGGTGTCTCATCGGGATATCTTCTTGATTCAAGGCACTGAAATCTAATCCGCTTGCCAAAAATTTCAGAAAATTTCACAACAGCACCTCTCATCAAACTCCCATCTACACCAGCGCAAACGTGGGTACTCCAATATCGCACACCTGCTTCACGCGGGGTGAAATGACCGTTCCGTAATCTTGGGGTGCGCCGGGATTAAGATGTTGCACAGCATCTAATTTAAGGAGTTCAAGAGGCATTGGAATCAGCGTTACATCGCGTCACAAGCGCGAAAGGTAATGACGTAGTTGACAGAACGAGACCTTCTCCACTGCAAACTAAACGCAGCACAGAACTTCATCTTGATAACCAGCTCCAAAAAATGGTGGCGACGATTCTCATAACAGGATGCTCTCGAGGGCTTGGCTTGGCTCTTGCTGCCGAGTTCTCGAACGCTGGTCATCTGGTCTTTGCAACTGCTCGAGGCGATCCCACTCCCGCCCTCGAAGAATTGATAAAGTCATCTCCAAGCACTGTCAAGTATATAAAGCTTGATGTCACCAGTAGATCGAGTGTACAAGAAGCGGAGAAGCAGGTTGCTGCTCTCTTGGACGGCAAAGGTATTGATGTTTTAATCAATAATGCTGCAGTAATAAATTGGATGACGGCTGGAATATATGCCATGTAAGGGCTAGTTTGGATGTAAGAGTTCTGGCTTCTTCTCACTGTATATGTAACGCTTTTTTTAGCTAAAATATGGGATTATTTAATTTTTCATATTTTAGTTTATTTTTTATTATAAAAAATAAAATTAGATTTTTTAAAAAAAAATGTTATTTAATTAAAAAAAAATAAAAAAAAATAGAATATTTTATTTTATTTTTTGAAATAGGATTTGAAAGGATTAAAATTGAAAATTCTAAATTTTGATAAAAATTCGCTTATTTTGTATAAAGAAAATATTATATATTAGAATTTTTGAAAAAATTCGATTTCAATACTATATAACTATTCAACAAAAATAATAAAAAATATTTCGAATAATTTTTTATATTTTGATTTCAATTATTTATTATTTTTGATTTTTTAAAAAAGAAAATATAAAGATTTGATTGAAATATTCAATATAATAATTTGTATAGAAAAACCTTATTTTTGCAGGGATTTTGTTATATTTGTTATAAAGGTGTAATGAGCAGATGCTAGAATTCTTATAAATCTGTATTGAATCTATTGAATATTCCGCTTTTTTTGAAAACGGATTTTGAATTCATATTTGAATATCGAATTGCGGATTCTATTGAATAATTTGTATTTCAATGAATTTAGTATATTTTGAAATGAAAAAGGAATAGATTATTCTAAAATGATATTAAATAATCTGTGTTTTTTAATAAATTTGTATGGGAAAATGAAAGCGTGGATTGAAAACGAGAATTAGAAAAAGTAGGCCTTACTAAATCCACTGAAAAAATCCGTTCTTTTTATAGACCTTTATAGACTTTAAAGTCTAAAGCTTTAGTAGATAAAACCTAAAGCTTTAGTAAATAAAGCCTGAAATTATAATAGATAAAACCTAAAGCTGAATTAAAATTTATAAATTTAAATAAAGCTATCCCTACATTCACTTATTCAATCATTCAAATAGCAACAGCAAACTGAAAATTCAAATTACTCTACCTAATTTATATATATACTATATTGATTTATATATATACTATATATATACTTTATTTCCTTTCATTTTGATAGATTTTATAACAGATTTGATATACAAACTATAAAACCACAGATTAATAAATCACTCTTTTTGAAACGAATTACTATTATCGCGAAATCCGTAGTAATACAAAGAGCGGATTATTTCAGCGGATTCAGCACGGATTTTGTATCCAAACTAGCCCTAAGTCTTATACATATTATTTCACTTCTTTCAGAACATCTGTTTTGAGATACTAACTCCTCAATTCCTTAGGGACGATCTTGATTCCGTACTCAATTCGAATATTACAAGCGCTCATATCGTCACCAGCACATTTCTTCCCCTCTTGAAGCGGGGTGCTCAGAAGAAAGTTATCAACATGTTAGTAGCCAACATATTCTACGCTTGAAAGCCGATTCTGACAAAGGAACTCAGGAGCAGCTGTGGTGGCTCAATCGAGCGGTCCCCTGTTTACAGTACCATGGCAATTCCAGCCTACAAAGTTTCGAAGGCCGCCTTGAACATGCTTACAGTTCAGTATGCACAGTCTTATGCCGATGAAGGGTTCACTTTCATTGCCGTCAATCCTGGCGTAAGTTTAGTGCTGCATTTTATAATGCTCGAGATCCCCTTGAACGAATGTAGACTCCAAATCAGAGATTGGCCAACTTGAGCGATTAGTGGCTTCGAACTGATCTCGGAGGCGCCTCTGCAGATCTCGATGTAGAAACTGGCGCAAAGGCTGTTGTTGAACTTATCGAGTCAAATGGAAAAGAGTCGAATGGTAAATTTTTGAATATCCGAGTAGCAGGCTGGGAAAAGAGTGAGGGGATCCACCAGTACGATGGGTGTGTCTTGGCTTGGTAAAGTGATAGTAGGAATGGGCTACATTACTAGTCTGGAGAAATTGCATATGTTGGAAAGTTCATGTATTCACAATTGAAATTCCGTATCGGTTTGCTACTGGCAAGTCTAGTGAGACATACTCGTGAGCACAATACAAGGCGTATCTATTGATGTGGTTGAATGACGACTACTGAAAATTGGCTACCTTTTCTAGAACGGAGACAGTCCCCTTGATATGCCACAAAGAGTTGTTAAATAGCAACTCGGTTACATGGAAGCGAAGAAGGGTTGTTATCTTGGCAAGTTCTCGTTCATAGGGATGTCTCTTTTGCAAAGGTCCCTGTTTCTCCCTTTGATAAGCGACTATGTGAGTGTTTTCGTTCTCTCAAAGGTATCAGCGTATCAGCATAGTTGTCATTCATTACTTCTGGATCTTGTTGGGGAGCTTACAGTAAAAGAATGTGTACTCGTAATATACTTCAATAGCTTCCCCGATCGCCTATTGGTTCATCGTTTGCGGTTTACCATGAAAACAGGAAAGACTCGGGCTCAATCAGAGAGTCGTACAAAAGAGGACTGAACTTATTACTATATCATCTTAAATCTTCACACAGCACAGCAGCAAAATTTAAGGCATGGATGCAATCAAGAAAATGAATATCTTCCACATACCGAAGATGATACTGCAGATTGTATTGTTCAGCGAGCACCCTACCTACTATACCTACTACCCACGTGCCATCTTTCAGATGATCTGATTTGACTAGTATCACGTGATCATTTCCCCGTACCAACCTACTTACCTGTGTCCGCAGCTTTCTTATCAAGGGCTTTGAATTCCTCGATGTCTATTCTTCATTTTTGTTCCGAGTATTTGTCAGTATATATCATATATCCTTAAAATTTGGTTTTATATTCATAATTGTATCTCTATGAAAAGTTTCAAGAGATATTCATCATGCTAATATAGTCACACATGTTATACATATCATGCACGCACCTGAGCCCTAGAAGTAAGACATTTTCTTGGAGCTTCCAATGATACAATTGATTAGTTCAAGAAAGATGATCACAGAGTCGCGCTCATCTGATACTTATCGAGGACTTTTTTAGAAAACCATTCCAGAATATGTTGTTCTTCTCTTACTTTTACTTTTCTTCATCTCCGAAGTTCTGGAGGTTTATGGAAAAGTCGAGGTGTAAGATTTTGCATTCCTCGACTCCACTCGACTTTCTTCGACTTAAATTCCCGGCCCCAAGACATTTTGACCATTTTCCAGACACGCGACCAACACGCCTCCTTCAATCACCAAAATGTCCCCCTTTGATATCTCAATCTTATCCATATGATGATCATACATCATACAAGTAGTGATGTATCACACTGCTATACTGACGTCGATTGACAGGACGCCCGTCAGTAGTATAAATCTGATGATACACAACGGGCCGAATGTACCTTCCTCGAGCTTCATGATGCCGAACTTTCTCGTCATTCCACAAGTATTGAATTTTTGCCAAATCGCATTCAGCGTGCTCGGTGATTGCTATTCTGACACAAACCTATTGAATTACTCACGTTCGAATCATTATCCTATCACCTATTAGAATCTTAATTGTTGTTATCTAAAATAATAACAAGCATACCTAGATGGGAAGTCTCTCCTCATTTTACAAGCACGTTCAATTTGCCAGTGGTATTGAGATGAAGAAGTGAATGATATACTTAAATTAGACTTCAAATTACACTCTGGTCATATCATTTGACAGAGGCCGAGAAATCACTTAAGAACCCTTCATTCTTACCACCTTATTTTTCTTTTCCCTCAATCTACTTACACTCTTCCTAGTGTTTTGGTAGTTTACAACTTTCAAGTATGAAGCAAACTATCAGATTTCTTGTTCCTCATATTCTTGCCGCAATTGTGAGCGGTGCACCTTTTCCTCAAGGACAAGGCGACCATACCTCGCTAATCACAAAGAACATACATATTGTTCAACCCAAGTCTCTTCTCCAGGACGAAACTTCTTCAGATGGATTCCTATTTCTTTCATCGCCGGGTGCGATTCTAAGTTCTTCCATAAAAACGACGATGGTCATTCCATCCGTCTCCGTGCTGACCACTTCCTCAATCTCCGGCACTGTGCAGGTTACAGTGCAAGTTCTACCCTCCCCGACTGCCGGTTCTTTCGACACAACAGGATCAGTTATTTCCAGTCTCGAAACATCTGGCCACGCTACCAACCCTCCCATAATTACATCATCCATCCCTTCACCCACAACTCAGATAGCCCCTGTTGCTCCAACACCAGTCAATTTCAAAATCAATACCGTTGCAGCAGATGCCAATATCTTCCAGCCAATCGACACCTCACCTCCTCCGTCCAATCTAGGCTCTCGTTCAGATCATCCAGTGCCTCGGCTAGGAATCAAATCACAGAGTGCACCACTTGATACTAACAAATTTTACGCCAACTTCTTTCTCGGTGGGTAATCTCCTTTGTGGAATTGGAAAAATGATATTTTCGATGAATATTAATTTCAAGCGGCTTTTAAATTGTAAACTAACGATTGAACAGGAAGTCAAACATCTCCCACCTGGACTCATCCATACTCTCTTGCTTGGTCAAAAGGAGGTGGTGCCACCAAAAGCTGGGGAATGACCCTCGTCCATATAGATGCCAATCAGAGAGTATTTGGACCGAACAACACAGTAAATTCTGCTTCGTATTTCTTAAACCCAACTGGATTACAATCATTGGTTCTTTCTGCGGCAGAACTAGGCTCATCAACAACTTTAACGACCGACTCTCTGACCGATCTTTCGGTCAATGTCAACTTAAGTCCTACTCCCGGCGCCGCCCCTGCTATCACATTTCCTTTAGTTCAAGGAATGGGCTTTGTGACAGCTGTTTTTGCAGGTGCCACCCCGATCTTACAAAGTGGCATCTTTTTCCGAACGTTGACTCTAGACCCCACTCCCCCAAAGCGAGGAATCACGAAGTACTCAATGCTACTTGAAGATGGAAAGACATGGTTGTTATATGCCTATTCACCCTCTGGACAAAACCTCACACTCACAGCCGTGAGCAATGGGCTGGTTCAGGCTACTAGTGGCTTTAACGGGATCATCCAAATTGCAAAAAGTGCAAGTGCTGCACATGAAGCTATGTTCGATGAAGCATGCGGTGCTTATCCAGTTTCTGCGAGTGTTTCGGGTCATGTAAGTGATGCAGTTGTTTCTTATACAATTGCTTTCAACAAGGCGGGATTGAGCGATACCACTTTGGCAATGTTTGCTTTGCCGCATCACTTAGAATCCTTTGATGATGCCACGCTTTGCTGTGTAACCAATGGAGTGCAATTAGCGACAACAACCAAGGGCACGGCGACGGCTATCGTTGCTGACTCCTGGACGATGGAGGAGGATTTACCAGTAAGTATAAACTTTGCGCCCTGGAGTCCGACGAAAGGAAGCTCGAACTCGCTTTCTGCAGCTGCCAAGTCTACCATTGCAAATATCGCTGCTAGTGAGATTTCACAAAATATGACGGATCAAACGAACTTGAATTCTATGTATTATAGTGGAAAGGTATGTATTACCCACCGATTACAGAATATCCCATTAACGTTTCACAGGCACTTGCCAAATTCGCGCAGATTGTATATACACTTCATGATTTCGTCGGAGATGCAGCTTTGGCACAAGCGGGTCTTAACAAACTAAAGCTAAACTTCGCACGTTTCATTGACAATCAGCAACAATATCCCTTGATATATGAATGTAAGTTCTATGTATCCTAAATCAACATGGTTCGGGCTAATTTAAATCAGCTGCCTGGGGAGGAATCGTCTCTAGTGCATCATACACAACTGGAGATTCAGGTGTTGATTTTGGAAACACGTATTACAACGACCACCATTTCCATTACTCATATTTCGTATACGCAGCTGCTATTATTGGATACCTAGATCCAACTTGGATAACAAGCAACAAAGCATATATAAATACAATGGTGCGAGATTATGCCAATCCTTCACCCAAGGATAACTTTTTCCCCGTTTCCCGTAACTTCGATTGGTACCACGGACACTCTTGGGCTCACGGTCTCTATGAAACCGCTGATGGTAAAGACGAAGAATCTTCATCTGAAGATACTTTGTCAGCTTACGCTATCAAAATGTGGGGCCGCACAATAGGAGACTCAAATATGGAAGCGAGAGGAAATTTACAACTGGCTGTTACTGCCCGATCCTTACAGAACTACTTCCTCTACGAATCTACAAATACGGTTCAACCATCCAATTATATCGGCAACAAAGTATCGGGTATCCTCTTCGAAAACAAACTCGATCATGTCACCTACTTTGGGGCAGCTCCAGAGTTGGTTCAGGGAATTCATATGCTTCCACTTCTTCCACATTCAACACTTGTGAGAACAGAGGAATTTGTTACGGAAGAATGGAATACTTACTTTTCAAATGGGAGAGCTGATAGCGTGGTTGGTGGCTGGAAGGGAGTTTTATATGCTAATTTGGCGATTATTGATCCTCGAGCGTCGTGGAACTTCTTTGCGCAGGCCGGATTCGATGCTAGTTGGTTGGATGGAGGAGCTAGTCGTACGTGGTATCTGGCTATGGCTGCTGGTAAGTTCTCATTTTATTTCAATTATTCTCGTTGCTTTTGTCTCTTCCTTTTTTGTCTGGCGAGTTGAAACGGTTACTAATGAGATTGCAGGACTAGGAGGCTCGCCATGATGAAAGAAGGGAAATTTAAGATGATGGGTGGTAATGGTAGTACTCTTTATAGTTTGAAGAATAATGCTGGCATGCTTCAAACTGGTTGGAATTTTGAATTGGAACTGCAAGATATCAGTGTATGGGATGCAATAGCTCCGGAAGCTTGAGATAGCACATTAGCGATAGTTTTGAATTGACTGGGTGGAAAGTCCTCGAGGGACCAAGTATACCCGCGGCTACCTAGAAATATCAGATTTTTATACCCCTAAAAACATCTTGCAATGATAAATCGATGTGACATCGAAATGAAACAGCTTTTATCATACCAAAATAATGGAGAATAGAATAAAGGACCGAGAAATGACGGAAATCATGGTATTCACGTGCGATTTTATAGCCTCATTCCAACCTCCCACTCCTCTCTACCCTCTCAATCTGCTCCAACCTTCCTCGAATCCACTCCCCGAACGCCACAAACATATGCGCATTCTCATGCCTCTGACAAAACCCCAACAGCGCCTCATACCTTTCTTTGATATCTGCCCCCGTTGCTGTAAGAACTTTCTTCAAATCCACCGGACACAAATACGGAGGTTGTCTCGCATCTTCCTGAATCGACGCGCTCCCTTGCATACAACAAGCATAATAAGAACAATGTGCGATCCCCAAACAATGGCCCAGCTCGTGAGAGGCAGTGCGACATATGCGACTGAGAAATAAACTCTTGAGCGCATCTTCAGAAACGGTGGGAGAGGGAGATAGTAGAGGAAGAATATTCTGTCGAGTTACTGCGCGTACCAAGGGACTTCTCGCGGTTGCATATTCTTCATCTTCATCTTCATTCTTATCTTCTCCTCTCTTTCGTTTCCCCTTCTTGATCCCATACGTCTCGTTCATATATCCAATACAGTGACTCCCTGGCCAAGCATGAATTCTCTCGATTTCCTGCACAGCATCTAGATCGGGTCTGTAGTGCGCAGTACTCACAACAGCTACCCTGCTTCCGCCGTACGCTCTCCCGCATACAAAGTCATCGTCGTCGTCTTCGTATAAATCATGGTTCACGAGCATGAGTAATGCGTATGCATCAGAGGGCAGAATATCGATCGCGAGATCAAGGAGGTCGGAAAGATTTAGCTGGTGGGTGAAAGACGAGGATGGGGTGGAGCGGTAGCGGATACCGGTTTTGAAGGTTGAGGTGCGGAGACCTATGTAGTTGGGTGGGTTCTTTTTGGAGGTGGCTCTGGATTTGGGTTTGGATTTAGAACTTGAGGATGGAGAGGTTTCCTCCCATGGTGTAAAACACAAGAGTGACGAATCCATTTGTTTCACCGGGAGACCGTGGTAGAATGCTTGGAGATACGAAACAACATCTAGCATCCAACTATGCATCTCCATTTTCTCATTCTCGACACTCTTACCCCCTGATCTATTCCCACTATGCTCAACTTCGCACTCCTCCCATCCCTTCATAAATTTTCGTATCTCCTCACCATCTAACCCCGGCGGCCCCACAACATAGATTATCCGCTTCCCCCCATCCTCCACCCTCGGAACCGCATTCCTATGTTTCCCTCTCTCCCATCCTCTAAAAGTTTGACCAACCTCCTTCGCATCAATCTCTAACGCATCGCCTTTCAGCACCAAGGGGGCAGGGAATGTAGATGCAAACTCTATATCCGATGCGAAATCATGGAGATACGTATCTATGATATCACTTTTATGGATCCCGGTAGCTGTCGCGGCGGCTGCGCGACGCGATGCAGAGACACGGGAGAATTGTGCTAAAGGGTGCGAGGTGGTGAGAAGGTGTGGGTGAGTACAGGGGGGGTGGATAGGGGGGTTTGGGGAGGAAGGTTTGCGTTTGGGAGGCATCTTGCATGCTAGATTCTAACGCGGGAATGTATAGAGAAAGTATAAGGTTAGGGATTAACAGCGATACTAAATAATATCTTCTGGCTAGCTTTGAGGATTTGGCGTCATGTGCTTCGGTGAGGTTAACCGATATCCCTACATCTTGCACAACCCTGTATCTTGCACACTTTTATTTCTTCTAAAAATAACATTTCAAAAATAATATATAATCAACCAATCATTATATTCTATTGAAAATTATAATACAAATATTGTAATATTATTTCTTTTATATAAAAAAATAAAATTATAATTATAATTATTAATAAAATAGAAATTGTAATATTGAGTTTATTAAAATAAGAATATTATATATTAGTTTATTTAATAATAAAAATAATAAAAGTTTGTTTTTAGAATATTTTTATATAAATTTGAAAATATTTTAATATAAAGAATTAAAAAGAATTATATTTAATATTAAAAACTCGAAATTATATCAATATATATTAAGATTTCTAATAATTAGTTTTATTTTTAATAAGAATCTTTAATAAATTGAATATTTATAATATTTTAAAAAGAAATTAATTATAATATATTATTTCTATATTAATATTAATATTGAAATAATAAAAAACTATATTTTATTATATATTTATATATATAATTAATTATCAAAAAAATATTAATATTTAAATGTTAGAATTATATAATTAATAATAAAGAATTTTTATTGAAATATATTTTGAAAAGAAATTTTGAATATAATTTCAATTTTGAAATCAATAAATAATAATTAATATTATAAAATTAAAATTAAATTGAATTTAAATTTCAAAATCCTTAGAAATATTATATAATTTGAAGACTTTTTGATAAATAAAATTCTTTTAAAAAAGAAAATATAATATTTTTAATTAAAAAAAAGATGTATAATAAATTTCTTAATTAAAATATTAAAATGATTGATTTTAATTATTATTATTTTCTTTTATATATTTTTTTATAATATAATTATTAAAATTTCTAAGTAATATTTTATTTTGATATTATTTATTATTATTATATTATATATTTTCTAATATATAAAAATATAGCTTTATAAATTAAATTTAAATATCTCATTTTTTAAAAAAAAATTATAAATAAATATATTATAATATTTTAAAAACAATTATTTTTAAATCAATTTTTTTTTCTTAAAGTTATATAAAATTTAAAATTTCATATAAAACTTGATTATTTATATTTTTTAGAATTTTAAATTTTCAATTAATAATAATAATAATAAAGAATATAAAAAACTATTTTTTAATTATATAATTTATTTTAATATATAGTTTTTATTATATTATTAATATCTTAGAATAATATTATTGAAAATCAATTAATATTTCATTCAATATTTCAAATCTTTTAAATCTTTAATATTTTTTTTGAATAAATATAAAGTTTTATTAACTTAATTTTAAAATTATTATAATGATATTTGAATTTAAAATTGATTTTTGATTTAATAAGTTAAAATGTGCAAGATACAGGGATGTGCAAGATGTAGGGATATCGGTTAAAGCATGATATCACATGACGAAAGCGCGTAAGCACCATCTATGAGTGTGAGCCTTGTTCAAAATGTAACATATGACCAAATACCATAATTAATTATTAAACTTATCATATAATCTTAATAAATTTGAATAGGGGTGTATCCTTACTATCTGACATATTATCTGATATCATTCGATAGGGCTCACACTACCTAAGTGGAA
The DNA here is from genome assembly GCA_014898425.1 of Botryotinia globosa. Taxonomy (NCBI): domain Eukaryota; kingdom Fungi; phylum Ascomycota; class Leotiomycetes; order Helotiales; family Sclerotiniaceae; genus Botryotinia; species Botryotinia globosa. Next base: position 1,756,888 of record RCSZ01000002.1, read on the forward strand.
GCTTATTTTAGGAGATCAGGGGCAATCTCGGTATACTCCTTTTTTGAATGGACTATTATCTGAAAGGTTTTTTGATATAGACCATTTCGGGACCTCAAAACGACAGTTTCCCAGTATAAAGGAGCCGATCAAAGATTTAGAAGTGAACGTGTAATTCGAATTTGGTGTGTATCAAAGGATAGATCAATTAGTTGTATAGACAGAGCAGGGAAAGAAAATGTAGGAGATCTCATAGATTCGAACGAAGCGCCCGAAGGCTTGGAGGATATCCTCTAAAAGAAGAGGGAATGAACACCCATTCTATACATTCTATCGAGGGTATTCCGTCTCAGATACTTTTATAACATATCCCCCTTTTCGTCGTCTCGTCTCATCGTGGATGTAGAAAACAAATCTAGCACCAGTTCACTCATAAGCAAAACGCGATGAATTTTTGGGGATCTTAAAGTAGGAATGTTAATGAAACCTCAATTCATCACTGAGTTTATTCAAGCTCTTTCTCCTTCTGTCCAACTTCTCGCTCCAGATTGCAATTGGGTCCGAGAATCCAGATGACATGTTGTTTCCTGGAAGCGCAAAGTATAATCCCCATTGCTCCAATCGTCTCTCGAACCACGATACTTATCTTGCTTTTGAATAGACTTCTTATGGTACTATAAGCGCAAACTTCATTCCACAACTACTAAATCCGTCATAAGCTCACCCCATCCATCCTAGGAAGCAAATATCAGTACGCATTTTCAAATAACCACACAAAAATCTTCACACTCACCCAATCCATACTCTCTGGCCCCAGCCACTTTTCAGCCTGCAGCTTCGTCGCAAACCCTCTCAAGTGGGTTGAATCCCACTCCTGTCCTTGTACTACTTCTATTGGTATTCGATTCGGAGACGGCATCGCCCTTCGTTATAATCAGTTCCTTCATCTATACATGAAGACAAACGCTCAAACTCTACTTACAATAAGAACTTCAGGATCCTCGCTCCCCTCTCACATACACGACTCGTCGCCCCCATTCCCACAAACCTTGCCAACGCTCCCTCTAGCATTTATTTGAACTTCTCATACTGCGCTCTATAAGCTGGCATCAACAGCGCCACCGCCAGCACCACCGCCGCATGAAATGCATGGAAGCTGCCCAGGCCTCGCGTGTACCACATATATGGCCTGTTTGTGGGAGTCTCTACCAATGTGCGGTGAATGTCTAGGAGGGCCTCTGCGCTTGCCAGACACCGAATCTGCGAGTCGTTGGGCGCTTCTAGGCCAAGCCCCAGCAAAGATTGGATGGGACAGAAAAGGACTAGACTACCATTGAGCCAGACCATACCCCTAAGGGCATGAAAACTGACTTTTTGCACAACATATATATATACATATATATACCCGTTTCATACTAGCTCTTTTACCTTGAACAGGAAATCTTCGTTGTTCCCTGTCAGGCACGCGGGATAATAGTTAATATCTGTCACGTCTGAGTCGGACTCTATGGTCTACATAACTCGATTGTCATATTCATCATACTGGCTCTAATCCCCATAATTCTCTTCATGCTATTACATTTACTCGTTTGAAAAGCAGACTGATTCCACATAATTCACGCAATTGGGTTAAGAAATTTGTACAATTGTTTAGGTGGAAGTTTGAGACCAACAGAGCAAGTCGAACTGCAGCATTAAAATGTGAGATTGTTTATGATAAAGAATGCTAGTATCATCCTCGAGCCTATCCAAGGAATGATGACACTGCCTTTGCAACACCACTCAGATCCTCAAAGATATGCCAATGGCCAACTCCCCCCAGGGTGACCACTTGCGCACCCTTGATTTCCGCCGCGTATTTTTCGCAAAGCTGAGGTGGCGACACTTTATCCTCATCGCCTGTAACAATTAGGGTCGAAGTCTTGATCTGCTCGATCGGGACTGCCGTGCTCCACCCAGCAAGAGCCGTACATCCCTTGGCATACCCTTCAGGATCTTGTCCTAGCAAGGACATACGTACCGCGGCTATTGCAAGAGGATTGTCCGTTTTGGATTTGGTAGACGTGCCTGCGGTTACGATGGCTTCCACCACGGCAGCCATTCCATTTGCTCTTACGATTGCCGCTCGAGAGATGGATCCGGTTTGGACGGCTTCAGGGAGGGGCGTGGGTGGTGGACCAAGGAGAATTAATTTTGAGACGAGCGAAGGATGCTCCAGAGCTAAAGTCAATGCTACAGTACACCCCATACTATGAGCTACAATAGTTGCTCCACTGATTTTGGCATGCTGTGCTAATGCTGCAAAGTCTGCGGCGTAACTTGATATAGAAATGGAGGAAGTCGCAATCGTGGGAGAGAGTCCGTGGCCTTCAAGATCCATGAAATGTAAAGAATGGGACTTGTCCAAGCCTAGTGCATTGACCAATGGGGTATAAAACTCGGAAGAACCACCAAGACCATGAATGAAGATAATGTGCGGTCCATTAGCTTCGCCGGCATGTCGATAGTACAATTGTTTTGAATTGATTGTTGCAAGCCCAATACCACCGCATGTCTTTTCAAGATTGTTGGTGGGGATGTGGGTAGCTTTGGCCACACGATCAACAGTCTGATTTGTGGATTGAAATTCTCCAATCTTGTTCCGAAGTACTCCAAGCCCAGTGATGGATACCTCAACCACATCTCCTGGTTTCAGGAAAGTTGGAGGCTTCTTGCCAATACCAACACCTGCAGGAGTACCAGTCGCAATGACATCACCTGGCTGCAAAGTTTGTCCCTCGGAAAGAGTTCTAATGAGGACTGGAATCGAGAATATAAGGCTTTCAATATTAGCGCTTTGGCGTTGCTCTCCATTGACATGTGTTTGAACTCGAAGAGATTTCGGGAGCTTGTTTGCGGGCACTGCAATTGGACCCTGAGACCAAGGTATCAGTCATTGACTCGAGTTAAGACGGAGTAAATATTGCGTACCATTGGACAAAAGGTATCCGCCGATTTTCCAATATAGAATTGCTTGTGGTCTCTTTGACGCTCCCTTGCAGTCACATCATTAATTATTGTATAACCCCAAACATGGTTCATAGCATCTGCCTCTTCAATCTTGAATCCTGATTTCCCAATTATGACACCTATTTCACCTTCGTAGTCTAAGCTTTCGGTAAACCCATCATGTGGATAAATCGCCTCTTCGCTCGCGATGATACTTGTAGCTCGCTTCGTAAAAATAACAGGGTGTGTAGGCTGATCGACCTTGTCGCTAGAGTCATAGCCCGAAGTATTGAACTCTATAGCATGTTCGGCATAATTTTTCCCTACTGCAAGTATATCTCTTCCGTAAATAGGAGCCAGGAGCTCGACTGAAGACAGAGGGAAGTTCTCGCCCGCAGGTTTGATCTGCGAGCTGCCGACCTCAATAACTTGATAAAGATCTGTTATTGGAGCTCCGGACGTGAAGCTCAAAGGTTGGATCGTAGAATTCTCGAGTTCTAGATGTCCAATTCGCGATTGCCCAATAATTTTTGGGTCACGATATGCAACATAGTTTGTGAAACTATTGTGGGAGTGCCCATTCTGCGTCATTGTGTGATGTATTAGAGGAAGATAAAAATGTCACAATCCTCGAACTATCTGTCTTGACTGAGAGTACTATTTGTATGATGGAAGAAATGTATGGGCAATCTACGTTTAGAGATGACACTTGATCCACCGCTTCCCCCACCCTTTTCAACACGCTAGAATCGATCAACCACACACCCGTACCGACACTTAGTATAATCTCAAAGTCTGCTGAAAGCAGTTGGTCTTTCACTGCAGGACTCGCCCCGCCATCTCCGTCCATCTCCGTCCATCTCCTTCTTCTAACAATAGCCAAGCACCTCGCGATATGCTCAAGTCGCAGCGACAAGATCGTTATCAAATCAACTAACCCTCCTCCCTAGTGTGAAAATGAAACCTGGAGTATCAAGTACGCGGATTGTCTTGGTCCAATCTAACTTCATCACACTTTGACAATCAAGTACCTCCTCCCCTATCGCTTCGCGTTGCACCCAATCGATGGAATTATGTTGAAGGTAATTTATTCAAGCAATGAGTCAACCTCTACAGCCAGCTCGCTATCAAATTTAAGAGCTATTCGAAGTGCAAATCTATGCATGGAAAATAAATGAACACATAAAGTTCATGTGATGCTGCACATGAGAATCAAGGCCAGGCATTCTGGTTCTCTTCCTCAAAAATCCTTCGTTTATCATAGCTATGGTTCCAAGCATCATTCGATCAGGCCTCTAAGATTGAACAATCTAATGGCGAAAATTCCACACATCTTGAGAGGCTGCAAACTGATGACGGGCATACGGAAGACCGAACGCAGCCCTCTCTTCCTATTGTCCATCGACGATTTGCAAATCCTTCTCCATTAGGATTACTTTCTTTTGCCACCGGTTTGCTTCTTATGTTCGTCTTAGTGGAGATGACACTCACAGATTCAGGCATATTCTTGAGCTCCATATGTTCGCGAGGTAGCGACTCCTAATGTATTAATTGGCGTCCTGGTATTCTTCGGTGGAGTATGCCAATTCATCGCGCGTATCATGGAATTCTTCAGCGGCAACACTGTGGGTTGATGCCTCCAAGCATGCTTTGCATAAATTCTAACGAAACAGTTCGGAGCAACGGTGTTCCCCACTTATGGCGCATTCAATCTATCTTATGCCATGATATACCTGGGTATCTACCAGGATCCGGAATCATGACAGCGTATACCGATCCACAGACTAGCCAACTCAATGATCAGTTTGCAACTGCCCTGGCTATGTACCTGTGGGCGTGATTTGTCCTAACTGTAATCTTCACTGTGGCTGCCATGCGCTCTTCTGGGATTCTGTTCCTAGATTTGCTTTTCCTAGATCTTGTTCTGATCTTGCTCGCGTGCGGCTACATTTTAGATATGAGGAGTTTAGAGACCGCCGGAAGTGCATTGGTTTTGTGTTTGCTTTCTTGAGCTGTCAGTTGTTCCTTGCTTGTTGACTACTTTCGGGCTCTAATTTGTGATAATGCAGATTGGGCTGGGACAGCTGGACTTTTTGCAAATGGTATCATGTAGAACGGTACTTGAATGATAATGATCAGTTGGCATAAAATCCATCTTAACTGAACATATTCGATGCTCAAATACAGTTAGTTTCTTACCTTAGCTTTGCTCCAGATTCGTGATGATGTGAATGATTAAACCAGTAAACTATCAAATTGGAGTAAACTTTTCATCGGCCTCAGTTTTCATAAACATCTTAGACATCATCGACTACAAACTATCTCGTTAATTGCTTCATTTTCATTCTTGCATTTCTTAGCATTTGGATAAAGGAACCGGGCTTGTGAGTTTCACAGCACCAGCATCACAACATATATAGCTACACATACACATCCGCATCCACACGCTACCCAACCCAAGTAGATTTTGTTCAAAACATCTAAGTCATAAGATCAATCTAAATTTCTTTTCTTGCAGTGTTTGCGTGGCAACGACTGTACTTGCTATATTGTAGCACAACTTTCGCCTCAATCATTCACCAATCACCAATCATTATCCCCAAGAGTCTTCAATCCAACCCATTTCACCGGCTCTGTATATTGATGAAACCACCTCCACACATTCCATCTACCGGCGAATTCTTAACTCCGCAATTTCGTGAGACCTTTTCATTGCATCTTTGTGAATGCTATGGTCGACAAGAAATAGTCGACTTTTCCAAGCGGCCGACTATCTATTATTCATTGGTCGGGTCACCCGGTCTTGATAGCTAGCTTTCCATGCTTGAGCTATTGTTATACTTACTGTAAGTAGTCACAATATGAATATAAATATGAACTGAGAAGGCAGCACAATAAGTACCTTGTAAAGGTATCCTCAAAATACCAATATCGTGAGAACTACCTATATCCTCATATTATCATCATCTTATCATTAGCTTAATTCCAACCATACTATGGCACCATCCCGAATCGGGTCGCTGAACCCCAGTTTCCGAGAGGAACCAACGAGTTCCTATAAATATCGCGGACCCCCACGAAATGTTGCTACTATCAAAAATATCCAATTTGACTCATCTCTCCGGCCGAAGAACTACGAAATACTAGGTACTCACCCTGAGTCTAAGCTCCTCTTCCTCGACGTGAATATTCTTGATTCCACTGGACGTGACCCATACCATGGCGATGTGTTGATTGAAGGTGAAAGGATCAGTGAGGTGGGAGTTGTAGAGAATGTCGAGGAATTGAGGAATGACCATAGAGTCCGCGTGTTCAATGGTCGCGGAAGGACGCTGATGAGCGGGTTGGGAGATTCTCATACACACTTGTCGTGGAATGGAGGGGATTTGAATAGGCTAGGAGACTTGGGGGTCGAGGAACATGTACTTCTAACGGCAAGGAGTGCACAGTGTTACCTTGATTCTGGTTACACGATGTAAGTGACATTGCTTGAAGCTTCTTTCTACTTTTTGATCCGAAGATTGACTGGGTGTCAGGTGTTTTGGTGCAGCATCAGCAAAGGAACGACTCGACGTAGTCATTCGAGATGCTATCAACGCAGGTGATATTCCAGGGCCGAGATATCTTGCCAATGGTAAAGAAATGGCACGCCGAGATGGTGATTTGGTTGCAGGCATCACAGCTTATGCCGATGGACCTGAGGAAATGAGAGAGGTGATCAGACATCATGTCAAAATCGGTGTAGATCAAGTCAAATTGAGTATGAGTGGAGAAGAAGTCCGTCTATTTACATTCATAATTCTTTTCAATGGAAATAAATTGACATCAACAGATTACTGAAACAAGATCGGCACAAGATTGCTACTATACTGATGACGAAACAGCGGCTTGCGTAGATGAAGCCCACAGCTTGGGTGTAAGACTTTGTGCTCATGCAAGGGCACGCGACTCGGTCAAGATGTGTATCAGACATAGCGTCGATGTCATATATCACGCATCCTACATCGATGATGAGGGAATGGAGATGCTAGATGCAAAGAAAGACAAGCACATCGTAGCACCTGCCTTGAACTGGCTTATTGCCACCCGTAAGTATTCCCCGACACTCAAGCAGTATGTTAGTACTAATTCCACTAGTAAATGACGCCGCTGAGTTTGGCTTTACGCACCAAAAAGCTGAGTCCGTTGGCTACCAAAAAGAGCTTGATGCAGCGATCCGCGGTCTCCGTGAGATGCACAAGCGTGGAATCGTCATTCTTCCTGGTGGGGACTATGGATTCGCGTGGACACCACATGGTACCTACGCACGGGATCTGGCGCACTTTGTCAACCTGCTTGACTTCACGCCCATGGAATCAATAATCGCGGCGACAGCGGGGGTCGCAAAATTGTTTATGAGAGATCATGAGCTGGGTAAGATTCAAGCTGGCTTCTATGGAGATTGTATTCTGGTCGATGGGAATCCGTTAGAAGATATTACCATTTTACAAGATCACGATCGATTGAATGTCATTACAATCAACGGACGGGTACACAAAGCGGGGAGGAAGGAATATGTGCCCCCGCCAGTTGCGGGCCAGGATGGAAATTCTCACCCTGTTGTACCAGATTTCCCAGAGGTAAAGGTCTCGATGCAGAAGGATTATTAGAAGAGTATTATTCCGATCGAACACAACATGATAATTGCTTGATAATTCCTTGATAATGCAAAACTGAAATTCAAATCATTATTATTTGCCAAGTGAAACACACATAAACGGTGCCTGCGTTCATCGTGGGCGAATGGTATTAACGACTCCAGAATGTAGATTGTCTCAGATTTACTAGTGACACCAACTGAAGGAAGACATACGGAGGTTGTTTTCTTTGTGAAAGACTCTGCGATATAATGAGGTAATTAGTCTTTAAAAAATTCACCATTGCCTTCTGTTCTTTACGAACCAAAGTTAACACTTTGTGACCTTGGAGTGTCTACGGGCACTATATGAGTAGTATATACAAAGTACCCAAGCAGTATGTAATAATGAAGATGCGAATCTAAAGGCGTTTTGAGTTAGCGCACACTTGTTAGAAGCATGGCTGTTAGCACACGGAGTTAACGTCGTTCGTCTCGCACATACCTAATGATATGACATATATCCGATATCCGACTGTTCGACCTCCCAAGGAGCATCTCGAGTAATCCTGGCTTTGTGTCCAATGAGTCGAAGGATACTTTGCGATCTTGAATCGAAATCGGCGCCTGACTTAGTACTTCTCTCGATTTTCAGACCTAGTTACGTTTTCGATCTTAGTGGCTAACGCCAATAGCCAAAGCCCATCTAATATACCTACTCGCCTACCCGATGGACATCCAACCTCTTTCTATGTTCTGGCGCCATACTCACTCGTTTCCATTTTGTAGAAATCCCCGGAGCTATTTCCTAGTCTCCACTTGCCTGCGGCAGTATGATAAACCTGGTGATCGCGTCTGCCAGTCATAACTTTGTTTCGTTACAATCCCCAATACGCATTATCAGAAAATTGGAAGCCGGCATGAATGCAGAGCTTAGCAATACAGCTGTTCGTAAGAAGACATCGTCCCAAGATATCAGGGGAAAGTAGCATCGTAAGCAATGATTCCCTCAGCCCCAATTGTTGAACCTGGTCTGTATCCTCGTTGAAGATTGACGGGAGGGATTTTTTCCAGGAGTGCTATGTCGAATGAGAACTGTTTCGTTGCGATTTTGATGTATAGCAATATTCCATCTAGAGCCCACTCAACAACCTCTGTCTTACTGTGAAGTGAATAACAAAGAATCCGATTTTATCTAAATGCGCTTCCCCCTGCCATTTTGTCTTGGTCCAGGTCGCGGCCAAAAGACGAAATATGATGGCATTAAGCCGACATGCTCCTCTGTCGGCCATTTAGTATTTCATGTATTGGTAGGAAGCCGGGAATGATTAAGAGGTATTTCAGAAGTCATATGAGTTCGACGGCTTGGATAACATTATCTGCAGTCTCCCTCATTACGCAAGAAGACGAAGTAGGAACTCGGAAGTGCGATGATTACTGCTCACGCAAGTTAAAAAAACGCTTCGCTGTTGGTAGTAAATCACATACGCTGTATATCTGTGCATTGGAGATAAAACATGTAATCATGACAGTTGAAATGGATTTATGATCAATATGACAAGCAGCCTAGAGCTTGGTGTTATATTATTAGATTCGAATATGAAGAATGATAGATGAAAGAAAGCTTCATATTACGTTCACAAAACTCTGTTGAAAATGAGAAACGGATTATAGTGGTGGATGAGGAGCTTTGCTGGGTGCCGTTAACGCTCACCGGGACCGCATAATACATCTTCTTGCACCCCAAGTCTAGCGGCTGCCATCTCTTAATGGAGGTCATTTTGACCAAACAGATTGCTAGAATCTGTTCCTGGTATACGCAAAGGAGATTTATTCGGTAATTATATCCCACTACCAAGCACTGTGGTCTCAATCTGGCCTTATCACACCGGCATCCTTTTGTAGATATCATCTCTTACTACAAGATAAGTATCCAAGCCCAATAGCTATAACTTGCAGTTCTGTTACACATCTGCTGGTGTGATCCATACCTATCAACTCCTGATACACTCGCAGATGACATAGGCCTCAATAGCGTTGATGCCGGAGATATTCAACAACTATGCAAACTACCTGTATGCCAGCTCAACAGTTACCTACTATAACCACAGTCTTCTGTGTACTTGGCAGCGTTAAATTTTATGAGAGACATTAGTGTTGGAAGATGTGGATGAAATGTTGTGTTGCCTACTTGAGCTAGCAGAGGATCATAGTAATGGGATAGGTGCCACGCTTAAGATTATTTTGACAAGTCCTAAACCTACCAGGAGATTGTGGAAGGTGTCTGAAGTCGGAACTTCACTGTTAAACATGGCGGCTATCTGAAAAAGCGAAGAGGGTCCTAGCCAAGTGTGGTTCGATCGAGAGCTGAATACATAGGTGCTTCTGGGTTGACGAAATAAAGAAGACCTGCTTGCAACTTAGATATTGTCTCCGCATGCGCTAGGGTAAAAAAAAACCCGGAATTAACTAGGTACTTTGATATAAGCAGTTAATGGCACAATGGCAGAGTGGATACTCAACCAATATCCGTTATTCAACATACAAATACAAATATAAAGTAGCAACAACCCATGGGTTTTGAAAAAATTACTTATATGGAACAAAACTAAGCCAGATTCGTCTTGATTTAGAGCCGAGTATACGTATTAGATAAATTGATTAGCAGAAAAAAGGATTTGTATCTTGAAGCGTACAGCCATTTTGTAGACGGACACTTTGGGCATAGACACTTTGGGTATGACTCTATTTGAACCCATACTCACACCAAAGAGATTGATGTAGATTATCAGAGCCAGACTAGAGTAACGCTTGCTTGATTTGACAAAGAGTGGTAAAGAGAAACAAGACGAATAAAAAGGGTTTCCAGAGATGGGGTTTTCGGTGCCAGTAGCAAACGACCTCTGAGGGGAATTAAGACACTAGTAGACTTCTACCAGTACCTTTCCTGAACACAATATTGGGTAAAACAGTCATCCTCACAATCTCACAAAATGCACATAAAACTCAGAAGGCACAGATAGACTTGGTAGGAGTGTAACATATTAATGATTAAAATCCACCTCTCATTGTATTCCCTAACGAACACAAGCGATCAGACCCATGCCGATCGGGTCCAACCAGACCTTCAAACTCTATGCTAATGCTACCAAATGCCATTCCATGCTAATGTAACGTTAACGTTATCACGTATATCCACCCAGTCCCAGCGTATATGCACTTCAAATAACTCAGGGTATTCCCGTGCCCAAGTCCCAATCCATCCATCCATCCCAATCCTTCCTGTCAAAGAGACATCTAACCCAATTCCAGATGGCAAAAGAAATCCAGATTTGTTTTTCATCCTAAAGATCAAGACTGTCCTTTTAACATCTCTTTCCACATGCCCATCCATGAGTGACGTGATGTGATCGAACTCCAATCTAAACGCCCAATAAACTCCTTGCGATGCAAGATGTGATATAATGCAAACTCTCATGCTCATGAGACCCCATTCTCAAGTTCGATAAGAACAAAAAAAAAAGACGAAAATTCATCAATTGATACAAAGAAAATCGTAAACCAAACAAGCCATTTTCTTCCTTCCTTTCAGTCAACTCCCAATCCGAAACCAGACTGAGAAGGGTAGAAGAACCTCACACAGTGGAGAGATTCTTTTGACCACCAAAGTATCGTGTTAAGAAGTTGCCCTTTGACTTCTTAGCCGCGCGACGCTTTTCCTCTGCCATTGCCATGTTATCAGGATGAGGCAAGTTGTCAATTTCGTAGGGAAGCATAGGTCTAAGCTTTCCATCAGCACCGGCAACTTGGACGGTAACAATATCGCGGGCAACACCTGGAGGGGAGTAGGTATCGCATTGCATGGCATCGTTCTCGTCAAGGTAGCTGCTGACAGATGATAGAGGTGTACCCGAGCGGGATAATTCGGAGATGTAAGATGAGGCGGAAGAGGACATGGCGTCGATAGTATCAGCGGTACCGCTTCGAGTAAGACCGGGAATCTCGGATGATGATGGTGGCGAGTAGTGGTTGTATGGGTCTTCGGCAGTGAAGAGGGATTGTTGTTCGCCGCAGTATGGCATATACTTTTCTTCGGTTGTTGGAATCCAGTATCTTCCGGCTGGGTCAAAGGACATGTTTTGCATTGCGAGGGCTTCTTGTTCTCGTTGAGCTTGTAGACGTGCTTCGCGAATGCGGTACTGTTCTTGCTTTCGATCCAAGTCAAATCGAATTGGTGTGAGGAAAGGCTCCAAATGAGTATAGAGATCATCAGAGCTGACAATCAAATCCCAGTTGAGTAGCTGAAGTAACTGCTTCTCCATGAGGTTGACTTCTGTTCTGGTGAATGAAAAGTCTGGATAACCACGGACATTTGAGTATTCGGCCCAGTGCTTGTTCTTTGGTGATGAGTCGTTAAGAAATTTGGCTGATAAGATCAATGTTGCAAGGAAAATTCTGTGAACTGTACATCTTAAACCTTTTGCAACTGGTGGTAGTCTCTTCTTCAGTCTAGCCAGGTATACCAAGCTGGTCATGAGTGTAGGTACTTGGACGTTGGATCTCTTTATCAAAGAAGCGATGAATCTCTCTAATGACGGTAAATCTGATGCGGATCTTTTCTCCTGAGGGGGAGTTCGAGGCGGTGAGGAACCTTGACTTGAGGAGATTTGTGTGGGTTCGCACTGAATGACTTCTCTCGCCTTTTGAGCAAGGTAGTTGATCATATCTTGAGAAACTGTTTGGAAAACAAAATGGCCTAATGCCACCTCATTAGAGGTTCTAGGAACGTTTGGGTTGAGCGACATGGTGTCTTGAGTGATATTGTACTGCTTGTAGTCGTTGTACTTCGGTGTCGTTGACTTGTATGTAGATATGTTGTAGATCGTGACTTGATCAACGTTTGATGTTGGGAAATGGAATAATGATCTCGTAGCAAAAAGATAAAAGTAAAGATACACCAAGCTATAAGGTCATAAAAAAGGAAAGTCGTTATTGTCCTGGGTCAATATTGATTGTCTAGTTTTTTTTTGGGGAGAAAAAAAAAGTGACTGTTTCTATTGTCTCCAGGCCTCAATCCTATTGTGGTTTGTCGGCTGAGGTTAAAGTACACTCGGCTATTGAAAACAATAGGGAAAGAAATCGTCGAATAGGAAAATACAAGACGATAAAGGTGAATCAAATCTTTCGTAAAAAAAAAATCAAAAAGAAAGTAAGAAAAGTAATGACGGCCACAAAGCTCGTAATATTGAATCTTAAATTTCGCGAATGAGTGAGAAAAGATCCGACCAGCGGAATCCTATAGAGGAATGAAGTTGGCGCAGCTGGTTACTATGCGTGGAGGCACTGAAGAGGATCAGTTGGCTATATAAAAATCCGGAATTGTCTCGCCTCAAGCCTGACAAAGGCGTTCCTAGGGGCGGATTGAAAAGGCAGGGGGTTTTGTTTTGGGGTAAAGAGTGGCTGAAGTCGATTGGGCCAAAATGATGATATGCAGATAGGCGCGGAGGATTTTCGTGCGGTGGAGGTGAGGTGAGGTTAGGTGAAGATGGTCAGCGAATAGGCCGAAGCAACTTGAAGCAAGTAGCTAGCAAGTAGCTAGCAAGTAACCACTTTGTGTTATTTATATGAGCGACTGGTGAAACGGTTTGATTTTATTTGCTCTTTCCTCTCGAATTGATGAGTTGATAGTTCAACTGAAATCGAAAATGAAGTACCCCGTTGTGATAATCTCTTGTCTTATGTTTCGTTTCGTTTCGTAATGGTCGTATTGGTCGTAATCGTAGTCTACTCCTGAGTTGATGGCCCTTAAAAGAGAGTTGTGATAGCGACTTGACGATCGACCCCAGTGAAAATCGATCGGTCGAAGTACCGGGTTTGGATTGTCGGTACGTTTTGTCAAGGGTTAATTCCAAAGATGTGTATTGTATTGTATTGTCGAAGGATGCTGAGAACCCTAAAAGAAGTCTATAGAAGGAAGAATGTCGAGGGTTTCGATGAGAAATGTGAATGATGATGTATGGAAGGGGGGAGAGTTGTAGACGATATATGTAAATACCCTCTGTCGAGGCTGGAGGGAGGTATGTAAGTGTACTAGATTTCTTTTTTCCCTTTCTTGATCTTTACTTCAGAAGGTCTTAATTGTCTTTCGTATGCTCCAATGCTTTTCTCCCTACAGTATCCGGCTCTTCCTTGCCAGAAGTAAAGGTATTTTCGGTCCAGTAAGGGAATGTCAAGTTCGTCTGGGAATAATTGGACCAGATTGAAAGTGTATAGTATCTAAAATACCAAATTGAGCCCTAGGCGCTGGGAAAGGAATGCTTGGGATTGATTGATACCCCTCGTTTCTCAAAATGGAACCAAGGATGCAAGTGGCTCTAATGGTAGTTCCAAACTTTCGAAATGGCTAATCGTTCAGGATGACAAGGGTTTCTTGAAGCTATTATAATAAACAGCAAGGTATAGATTGGATTAATTGGTAGGTGGGATTTCCGAATGGTATATCTATTCTTTGGTGTACTAGCTAGGCGATGATTGGAAAAAGGGTCAGGCTAGTGGCGTCGGTGCGTGGGAGCGTGGATGGACCAATGCATGCGAAATGCAGCGGGTTTCAGATGTACTGAGTAGCTCGATTGGCCAAAGTAGCTTGCGCCCCGAGGATCAGATGGCAGGCGAGACAACCACACCTAGATGTTCAAAATGTACAAGGGCTCAGTTGAAACCAAGGGTTTGATCTTTCCAATTGATCGTCTAAGGTAACGAGGAATGATTTGTGTGTAATGCTTCAAACGATATTGTAGGACAAGTCTGAGTAAGGTAGAAGTTATACAGTTCTGCTGTAAAACGATGTACCAAGAACTAAACAGGAGTCGAGATTTGAATCTATGCTTTCGTGTAGGAGGAATGTATAATAGAGTAGTCAGTATAGGCAACGAGCTAGAATCGATGTAATCTGAGCTGGAGCATGAGCATAAGCATAAGCATAAGCAATTACACTGGCCGTTATGCCGTGATTGGACGATCTCTAGAACTGCAGTTCTCTCTTTTTAGCGTATCTCTCTCTATCGTTCCCGTCGCTTTTCCAGACTCGTTTGTTTGCTGGCTCTGCAGAGTTCTTGGGGTCAATTCGTTTCTTCGAGCTCTTTAGGTCAAGTGCCGATAAAAAGGGCTGAGGTAAGGCTGTGCGGTTACGATAAAGTTGAGTATCCTGAAACCACTGGAGGAATTCGATTTATGAAGATATCCAACTAAATGCCAATAAATGCATGTATATTGGAAATGAAGCGTGAGGGGGAATTCTACTGAAGGAGGAAGATGTATTGACGATGATAACATGGGGAAAACGGTGGAAGCATTCAATATGATTCGAATATATCGCAAACTTCACCAATGTAGCTGCTATGACTGGTTACGATCTCACTAACTCCGCATGGCGAGTAATGGTCAACATCGGTATTTAAATGGATCAGCATATACGTGTCGAGCCTCCTACTGAGAGCGGTGAATGTGACACTTCAGCGAATATCCCATGATTTGGCAACGATCACACAACAAATATTCCCTGTCCTTTTTCAAAAAATATGAGTCTGGAAGTATATTTTCTTAGAATATGTGGATGGTTGATCATTCATCAATCAATCAATGCTGTAGGGTTGGAATAATGCTTGTTACCTCCACCTGGGCACTGAACACATCATGCGCAATACTGGAATGACGACTTTTTCCTAATCTTTTCCCACCTCCGACGATGCCCATTGCCCAGATAGCGAGATACCCATATATCTACAGCCCAACCGTGCCATGCCAACCTCTTCAAAACGAAAGCTCTAACGACCTTGGGGAGAATCATACATACGTAGGTAGATCATATCGTCGATGTTACCAGGTCAAGGAAGCGAGAAAAGTTTGACTTTTTTTTCCCATGGAACCTTGGAAGTCCGCAATAACTCTGTGTCAAATTGTGTGGCTGAGAGATGGCTGGAGTAGATTCATATGAATCAAGTAGGTAATGCTCATAATGCGTACGACAACTCCAAAGTTCGAACATATTCAAGTATCTACCAACCAATGGTAACACCGAAGGGAATGCACCCCCTCCCGCTCATGGAAGAGATTAGAAGACGAGGCTTGTCAGGTTGATACGAACATCCTTCCATATCCATGTTCACGATGGCAATGATAATGGCGAAGATAAAGATTAATGCTCAACCACAATATGTGAAAGATCATTGGTGAGATATGACCAAAGCCAAGGGATGGGGTACGGGACTAGAGAGTTCATTTGATGTTGCTTCTAAAGTAAACTTCAGCCGAAGTCAATGGTTAGTGGTGTGTAGATCCATTTAGATCCAATTAGATTCCGCTTCCCAGATTTCCAGATCTTCTAGTTTGAGGGCAGCCGCAATTAGGTAGAGCTTAATGAATATCTACCGTATCGTGCGTATGTGCATAGTACCGTGTATGTGTACTAGGTCCTTGCTTTATACTGATCCCAGCCCCTTTTTTGCTACCCAGCCATGATGTTCGGCAACGAGAGAAGAAAAAGTATTGCGATTATGAGATTATTATTGTTATTATTAATACATACGTACATCTAATTTGCCATGCGGACAAGAAATATGACAAACTTTCGATCAGGGCGACACGAAAGGGAGGGAGAGAGAGAGAGAGAGAGAGAGAGAGAGAGAGAGTCAAGGCCGATCAAACGTCTTTTCTTCTTCGTAACATGTCTAATGGAGTCTCAACAAATCACAAGTAAGGTTAATTGCCCCATAGAAAGTCATCACTCTCAATATGGTATTGGTCAAAATGAATGAATTCGCCTGAAACATCCCCCCTCCACCCATTTCAAATACATCCCGTTGTTCCTGCTACTGTACTGCTACTGCTACTGCTACTGCTACATTATCATCCGAAAATGGCATTCCTTATCCACCATCCACCATCTCCTTCTCTCCGGAATTTTGGCGACAGCATTATGGCCGTACTGTGAGTCTGTCAATCCAGGTTATGATTCATCATAGTAGACTCAACCTACGATACAAGACGTTTTATTCATCAATGCCGACGTTTGTACATCCGTCATTGCTAGGTTGTTTCCCAGGGTTCAAACTTGGTTCAAACTTCATTCAAAGTCAATATATCCTCAACACCCTCAAAATTCATGCGATGTCCAATAGAATTATCAAGCGATACCACATCCGGACTCTCCATATATCACGAGAGGACATTCCACTTTTCAAAGCTTCAAAGATGTGGCAGTGCGAATCCGATAAATCTTGGAAAAAGATCTCAAATATCCATGGATATTCAATCATCAAAACCCACACCCACACTCATCAATGCGCATTATTGTCGCAAATGTCTTACATTAATCATGCGGCCATTCCGGTCCTTCAATAATTCCTCTCCATTGCGCGAAATCATTCTTGGCCATGGCTATCGATGATACTCAACCATCCGGTCCTTCTTTATTATCATGATCTCATATAGGAATACGAAGAGCATGTTACAACATTTTCTGAAGCGTTACGGGTCTGTTCCGAGGTCTCATGAAAAATGGGACTGGCGGCTACTGAGAGTATGGATGCTGGTACGTACGGTGAGGTGGTACATGCAACGCGCGGAAGTGGCTTTATTTGTCTCTTCAATTGTCCCATCAAGCGCCCGAATCTATTTTCGTGATCTTGGCGATATTTGATTTGAGTTGAAACGGCGAATCATATACATATCGTTACTCTGCCTATTGCTTCTATTGCGCGTCTGTTGTTTGATGCGTTATCATCGTACAGCTTCAGACAGGAACATGAAGCAATCGATGAAGTACTACTGTAACTTCAACAATTAACGCACCAAGTGGCTCCATGTTGAAACATTGGAGATCGTACAGAAGTCAGCAAGCGCTTTGTAATTTACTGGTCATCATATCATTTCGCATATTATTTAGGATTGTGTTATTGGACATCAAAGTCAGATGTTTCGATATTCCTCTCGTAAGGCCATTTCCCTTTCTAGATTATGCACGTGTTCTTACAGAGGCAATCTGAAATAGCTGCTCGAAAGTTTCATTAGGATGTTCTAGAATATTTGAAACACCCAACTACTAGTATGAGTTTGTCATTCATCGCCTATCTCAGTCAGACATGATTGATGCCAGGACTAAAAACAAAACAGTGTGGTCACGAGGGTTCCGGTTTCAATGGTAACATTCATGAAATTTTCCTATAAGATGATTTAGATTAAGTTCACTTGATAGCAGCATGATAGGCAGTTGTCTTAAATTCAATTGAGTGCTACATATCGGATTATTTACATAGCAAGCGAGAAGGAAAAATGCAAGCAACATTGATCTTTTCTCTCTCTATCCTCCAGCTGCATCCATTTCTTATCTAGCTCCGCATAGTGTTCAGCCCATCATTTCATTGCAAGATTGGCTTCTAAAATATCATTACTAGACGGTACTTCTTCCATCGCCCCCACACGATATATTTCTACATATCCAATCTCAAAACCTCGGACATTTAATTTCGCTAACAGTAAACTTCTTACATCTTCCCTCCGCGCGTAAGCGGCTGGCACGTAGATGTCACATCGTCACGGGGTCCAAAACCTTTGTGATGTGATCACTGTTGTCACGTTGGTTAGTTCCTTCCCCCATATTTGTTCAGCCACTTCCTTCAGGGGGTTCATCTGCTTATTCATATCGTGAGAGCATCCTTCTTTACAACAGTAGCCTCATGACATGTGAAGGAAGTGGCACAGTGGTGTAAAGGGATTTCACTAAGTGACGATCATCTTTATTTGTGTTCGCTCATCACATATGTAGCTTATTTCTACGTAAAATTTCAAGCGAAAGATAGAAAGATGACGACGGTGATTCCGAATACATATCATTAAAGTTGTTTCTCTAGTACCAGTGGAGCATTTTGTGGTCGTTAAATTCTCCCCGCCCTTTTTTGTACGTGCTATTTATCATGAATCATATCAAGTAATAAGATCCGGAAATACCGTTTGGGAACGAGGGATAAGCTACTTTGGAAGGGAAAATGATTTCTAGCATATAGCAATTGCCGACACATTCCAAAATTCACTGACTGGCCATCTCACAATGAGTTTGCGTCTCGTCTGTGCTATTTTGCTACATGCGAAGGCCACTGTTTTAAAGCGTCACATTCACGATGGTTTTATTTGGCGTCTGGCCTGGTGAGTGAGAAGAGAGACAAAATCAGTTCTGTAGAATGGTCTAGGCAATCGTGCCCCTAATTGTCTCAATGCACCAAGACTTCGCATTCTTTGTTATCTAAAACTTTTGACAGTCTAGATGAGACACTTTTGATTCCCATCACAACGGGTGCCAGTCCCCTCATCCCATTCCACAACTAGCGCATCCTCAGAAATCATCACTATCACCAACGTTTATAACCATATTTATCACATCACTATCTGTAGGGAGTCGGGACTCGGTATCATATGACCTCATTACCCAAGAAAACAGTCATTTCTAACTAGCACGCTTCCTCCATGTTCTTTACCACTTGACCCTAGAAAACTGTAATGAAATATTCTATCCAGGTCTAGAACAAAGCCCCAAGTTTAACCATAAACTTAATATACTTTACTAACAACATGCCATCAATGTCTGCCTAGAAGCTCCGCACGTTCCATATTCTAACCCATCAATTCACCTCCTCACTAACCTCCATACCGTACGACCTACTCATCCGACCTACTCGTCCGCCTCGCTTCGCTCTTTTCCTCAACGGGTCCTTTTTCAGGCCTCGGTCTACTTCTCGTTCTACCACCGTCTCACGTTGTACTTAACAACAGCACCTCAGCAGCAACACCGCTCTCTGCGCCACATTCAGCCACATCCCACCACCCACCATACTATTCCAAGGTTCATCAGGGCCGTCCCAACATCCCACATATTCCTTCTCCATCGGGCGTAGTATAGAGTTGTAAACTTGTCCAGTGTCCTTTTATCTCGAATCCTTTCCAGCTTTCACCATCAACATCCATATCCACATTCGCATGGAACATCTTCACTGGTTACGTCAACTTATACTCATTATCAATGAAAGATATATCGGCGATCAGCTATGTACATGTGGAGTTGCATGCTTACATCTCATATACATATGCTATGGACATGGTGTGTAGCATATATGCAAAATTTCTGCCTTCCGTCCCGCTTCTTCATAGTTTTGGCCTTCTTGGGTGGTGCGCCGGAGTTTGAGATTGACTGGTTTTTGTGGAGGGTTAGCATACTCTGGAGTTTAGCTGATGTGATATTCCATCAAAGATGTGAAGTGTTGAGATTCCGCCGACTGCAATGACTAGAAAATTCATAAAGGACTCTAGTATTCACACTTCAGAACAATGTAAGTATAATCACATTAAGTTTCGTGCATAGAACTAAATATCCCATCCTGCTATATCTTCATTCAAACCCCATTTTCACTCGCAGTATTACAAAATCACATGAACACATATCCATTCAACTATATGCATGTATTCAGCCAGCTCTATCTATTTCATGAAAAATATAGATGGCTTTTACTAGGTACCTTATAAATAACATAGTCGCAAAAGAATGGTTACAAAGATACGTTTATAAATAGATCAGTCCCTGCACCCACCACATTCAGCTCTTCATCTATTTTTCTTACCGCGTACTAGGATATATATATCCAGCTCAGCTACGAATCGCGAAAGAAAATCATAGTTTAGAGTCGGAGAGGTACGTGATACGTGTACGATTTTACACACGAAATAGTTAAATTGTCGTTGAGGTCGGTCCCCAGAAGTGGCCGTCGTTGCATCGCAGTGCAGTGCAAAACGTGAGTCTGATTTTTCGCTAAGTGGACGTGGTACTTAGGGACTAAAAGTCCGGATATATCAATATACTTCATACTTGTCTATCTATGCAGGGCAGGCAAGGGGCAAATAAGGCGATTTCTGCTGTACTGACTTTTCGTGCATGCGAATATGCATATCAGACGGGAGAACGAAAACTTACCGCGAGGGAAAGCGGGTGGTGTGGACCCCATCGCATCTTGGTGGATGGGATGGAGTGAGTGCAAGTGTAGCTTTGATGGGGCGTAGTGAGAGTGATAATATGTGATATAGATAATGTATTTTTGGGCTGATATTTGAATGGAGAGTATTTGAGTGTACTGGTTAGTATTGTATAATGATATTCTCTGAGTATATAGTTGAGAGAATAACGGTATAACGCAAAGTATCCATCTAGACAACCATAGGTTTTGATTGGATATCTTGGACGAAAGTAAGGGAATGCAAGTTCAAAATCTACAGGATATCAAAAGGGTATAAGTTAACAGTTGAATAGATAATGTCAACCCTCGAGCTTCAAACCCTTTGCTGATATATTGCAGAGTAGGATACAAAGCAATGATACATCAAAGATTTCAAGAATTCGGACGGAAGGTGCCTCAATCCTGTGAATAACTTGATTGTAGGCCACTCTGTTGACATCTCTTACTATCACATCTATAATTTCCCTTATTGTGTGTTTTTCAAGATGGCTTTATCTGATACTTGGATACATACTGCTACTAGTATCATCAAGTACCTAGGTATATGAAAACAGACGGCTATTACGTGTCAAAACGAGACTCGATCATTCATTCTCAATCGCGACTTGCTATACAGACACACATATCTGCTAGGGAAATGTAGCTGAAGATATTAATGAGCTCAGGATCCGACCGAATCCTATACATGAACTGCTTTGCTATTTATTCATAGCCTGCGACATGATATCCAGAAGGCTTAGAAATAGATAGGTACATCATGACTTCTCTTAGAATCCATCCCTTTATAAAGACGGCATTTGAGGTACTCAAGACCACTAGCCTTTTCGCTACATCTTCCTGTGAGAAAATACAGAACACAAGCCCTCTAAGCCCAACATCTCTATTCCAAACGATCTTATCAAATTAAACGGAGTATCCAGCTACGTTTTCTACACCACATAGATCAGTTCCGAACATCCAATTTGATGATCCAAGAAGAGATCTGCATATATATCACAAGACCCAGAGCTCGCACTCAATCTAAGCACATTTTCCCGGTTTCTAACTACCGGTGAGCTCGAAAATAGTGCAAGAGATCGCTCTCCCTCGAACCCTAAACTCTTCACTCCTGGAACTCTCAAGTTTGGTCCGTGAATTCCCTCACTGTCTATGATGTGCACACTTTTACAGTCCGCGCAATGAGAATAGACAGTCCTAACAAGCCCCCTTCCTCTCCATTTCTTTCTTTTTCAATTTCGAAATATATGCAAACGATACATACACAGATTTGTTAACATGCAACAAACCCTCCATAGTACCTCCCAATCACCAGATCTCGACGATCAAGTCTTAGTCCTGAAAACGACGACATTTCGCAAGTTCAAGATACACAACCAGCCCAGCCAACCCCTAGCCCTCGCCTCCCGCCTCTCACAAAACCCAAAGGGAGAAGAAGCGACGCTGAAGAGATATCAAAAAACAAATGACTCCCTCTCTTCACTCCCTACCCTTTATTCCAACTTTAGAGAACGAAAAACAAAGCACCGGATAGATGAAACCAAGCCAAACAATCAAACTCCTTCAGCAATAACGCTTCAGCTATCAACTACGCACCAACGCGATTCGTATCTGACCTTAAGTCTGAGAATAACAATGAGATCGAGCATATGCGATACGCAACTAAGCACTGCATCCCTCTTGTCTTCTAGTCCTTTCCTTAGGCTAGCACTTTCAGCCAGCCCAATGACATTGTGAGGTATTAAGAGTTGCAACGAAACCCAGATTTGCTTTAATATGATTCGACTTCAACATTTACTCACCAACATTCTGACGATGTCCACATTTTTGACAGGAAGATGGCATTCGAACGCATGAAAATATAGATTTTATATACTCTGTATGTGTATCTCGTCTCTAACGTCTCTTTCGCTGTTGTAAAAGGGGAGATGATGGATACGCAGAAGACGGCTTAAAGAGGAAAGAATTATTAGTCATATCTATTATATTGTATATGATATACAGCCAACTATAGTATCTATCAATCTCTCGCATAAAAGCGTAACCTTTCTCAAAACGCTCATTTTTTAATCTTCAAAAGTCCCTCCCATTCCTTCCTCAAATTCTCCATCTCCGTCCAACACTTAACACCCAAGACCTCAAAATCCTCTCTCGCTTCTCTTGTCAATGGTACCGCATCTCTTTGTCTCCCCTTTCTTCTCTCTCCAGTATCGATCGTCTTTGGAGTTTTCCCTTCCCACCCCCAACCAGGAACTTCGGTCCGTATAACACGCTCTTTTCCACTTGCATCTGTAGCCGACCCCCATTTCGAAGCTGTCCCATCCATGTTATCTAGAACATCGTCGGGAGATAATGCCACCCAGACCGGTGCTACAGCAGCAGTGTAAGGTTTGATGGTATGCCATTGGCTTCCCATCCATCTTACAAGGTAGAAAATCCATCTGTAGATAAATACCAACACGAAATTCAAGGGCATGATTTCCGAAACGAAAATTCCAGGTTGAACCACGTACATTTTAGGTTTTAGCAATTTTGCTGGCGGTTCTTCCTCCGATTGAGAATTCTTTACGTGAACGTCGGACCAATCGAACCACGAAGAGGAGGCTTTACCTGCTGCTCGTAGTTTTCTTGAAAGGACGAGAACATCTGTAAGACGCTTGGAGCTTTCGTATGGTGTGCGGCTTTCCAAACCTTGTAAGTCGTCTTCATCAAAATGTTGAGCTTGTGCCTCGATACTAGATACCCATATTATTCTTCCGCTGGTAGTGGCCGAAGGAGAAGATGTTCGTGATAGTAAAGGCATCAATTCGTGTGCGAGAACATAATGTCCAAAAACGTTGGAACAGAATGTTGCCCCGAGAGGTGGTTCTTCTGGAGTTTCGCCATTGAGTAAAGGCTGTGTAGCTTCATCGTCGGAGGGATTGGCTGATTTTGGAGATGCAGAGGATAATTGGGGTTTGGTCACAGCTCCAACTTCTGCAAGCTTGTAAGTTGGCCATGTTACGGCTTCCGTCATATCTGTCAAGACAGTCCATATAGCCTTTGGCCAATCGATTCCTGACCATCCTCCTATCCCTGCATTCAAGATTACGACATCCAACCTTGGTATCCTGATTCCGCTCAATCCCCATCCCCAAGATCTTTGCTCGCCATCAGATCCTTCCTTCTGGCTCAATGCCCATCTATCTTGTTTAACATCTGCGGAGTAAGTTGCGGTACCAGGAGAGCCATCAGGTAATCGGAGACCATCCATTGTAGTAGCATCTGGGCTACCAATAGTTCCATTAATGAGCCTATCGGTCAGGGCATATACACTTTTCAAGTCGCACAAGTCGACTTCAACCCCAAGGAAATGAACTCGAGCCACCATATCCTGCCATCTGTATACATTTCCCTGAGACTTAGCTCTCGCTCGTTGTGAATTTGCGAATGCGGAGTAGTCGACCAGTTTTCGTAGATGGGCACGCAGGCGAGAGATTGTGAATCGTGTCTTCAGCGGTGTACGTGTGCAAAGGATAAGAATTAAATGTTTAGTGGGAGGAGTATCGGATGAAGTCAGAAATTCATCGATTAATCTGGAAGCAATGGCAAAACCTAGACCGCTGGAGAGTTGTCAATAACCAGAATCGAGAACCTTGAAGCTCATTATCAATAATGAAAACAGCCTGGGGATGGTAGTACCTGTTTGCGCCTGTTACCAAAGCAAAAGTCTGACTTTCACTTGTCTCCCATGGTGGTAATCCCATTTTGTTGATCTTTCGTGGTTAAATGGTATATAAAATGTGGAGGGTGAGTAGGATTGAAATTATAGAGAGCAACCTGTATGTATGGCTGTTGCTCCCTCATCAAAATAAGTCGACTAATAAATCATTCTGTCTACCTATCCTAAGCGCTTTGTTCCACAAACGCAAGGTAGAAAAGACTGCGGTCAAATATAATCCACAATGACAGGAATGTATTTGGGAGAAAGTGATAAGCCTCCATTATAATTTGTATCCAAACAACTGATTGAAATCCTTGCTTGGCTGGCTATGGTTGGATTTTAGAAACGCCGCTGATAGACCTCGAGCATCCTCCTGCGTGTCTCCCAAGTCTCGCACGTGATTTTAGATATGAGGATGAGCTTTGAAAGTCTTTTTGCACTGTTGTAGGTACCTAGTAGTTGTGGTTATTTGTTAAGCAGCTTGAGTCCATTAAATCTGAAGAGAATCGCGGGTAGTTAATTATCGCATGCATGGGAATATCATATAATTCAACAGAGAACCATTGGTTTTACGCTAAGGGAACATCATCATGGCAATTGATATCCTCCATCCATGGATGCTCGTAACAACGTTTTATTTGTCAATGGGATTGTCAACGGGGATTTTCCATCGAAGTGTGAGCTGGAGCTGCAGCGCTTATCGCTTACGAACGGCTGTGGAATTTAATCCGGTTCCGTAAAAAAATGCAAAAATGTAGTTTTACTAATTCAAGAAAATCATTCATTCCATTATTACCCGCCGCTACTTCATTGCTGCTTCTCACTTCATAAAAATATCTGAATTTGAAATATTTGACCCGTTTTCTTTTTGTTCGGCCGATATGACTTTTGGATTTTTACAACTCACTAGGCTTACAAAAACAAATACCTGAGGAACTGGAAGCCCTAATCAATCCCGAAAATCGCCGTCTCTGGTGCTCTAATACCCGAATGAAATCATTGAGTTGCGGTTGAACAATCAAGACTAAAATCCGATCCTGTTTAACAGACATACGAGATACATAACTCGGACCTCCCACCCCGCACTTTTTAAGAACATCTTCAGTTCTCTGCACTGGGCATTCTGATCTACATTCCGCCATCATGGCCAACGAGCAGCAGGTTCACGAACATATGCCTCGAAAGGCCAAGCACAAGGAACAATTTCCTATGACAAACTGGATATACGATGTATTCCTATGGACTTTTTCAATACTTGTCGACCTCTTCTTTCGAGAAGTCCACCCAAGAGGAGCATGGAAAGTTCCAAGGCGCGGGCCTGTTATCTTTGTAGCAGCCCCTCATGCAAATCAGGTATGCGACAGATGGCTTTTGCAGGTTTGGAACTCTTGAATTAACCCATTTATATAGTTCGTTGATCCTCTTATCCTCATGCGCACCCTCCGAAATGAATGCCATCGTCGCGCTGCTTTTCTTATCGCCGCCAAATCTATGGGTCGATTCATCGTGGGCTGGTTCGCACGAAAAGTGGGCGCCGTTCCTGTTGGACGAGCTCTGGATATGGTAAAGCCTGGATCTGGTACAATATACCTGCCAGACCCTATCAATGATCCGCTACTCATCCGTGGAGTCGGTACAAAATTCGACGGCAAGGAGGTACAAGTTGGAGGATTACTGGTTTTGCCTACGATGGACGGGACCGCAGCCAATACGGAAATAGCGGAAGTAATTAGCGCAGAGGAGATGAGATTGAAGAAACCTTTCAAAGGTCGAAATGCTATGATACAACTGACGGGACGAACTGATGTTGACGAAAATGGCAAGTTTGGTGATCAGTCTGTCAAGGGTACCAAGGAAGGTTTTGAAGGCTCAAAATATAAGACTGCCCCGAAAGTTGATCAAACCCAAGTTTATGATGCCGTCTTTGATCGTCTCAAGGGTGGTGGAGCCGTTGGAATTTTCCCAGAGGGTGGAAGCCACGACAGGACCGAATTGCTTCCTTTGAAAGCTGGTGTGGCTATCATGGCTCTTGGATCTCTGGCTGCCAATCCCGACAGCGGTCTTCAAATTGTACCATGTGGCATGAATTACTTTCATGCCCATAAGTTTCGCTCAAGAGCCGTGATCGAGTTTGGTAATCCTATCGAAGTTCCAAAAGAGCTTGTTGAGCTTTACAAAAGTGGGGACCGAAGAGGGGCAGTCAGTCAACTCTTGGATATTGTATATCAAGCCCTTGTTGCTGTTACTGTTACAAGTCCTGACTACGATACCCTCATGCTTATCCAAGCCGCCCGAAGACTCTATAACCCAACTGGCAAGAAGCTTCCACTTCCTATGGTAGTCGAGTTAAATCGAAGATTGGTCAAGGGTTATACGCACTACAAGGATGACCCAAGGATTGTTTCACTCAAGAAATCGGTTTTGGATTATAACAGACAACTACGTTACATGAATCTTAAGGATCATCAAGTCGAATATGCCAAATTTTCTGTTCCAAAAGCCGTATTCCTTCTATTCTACCGCCTAGGCAAACTAGCTGTTTTATCTATCGGTGTCATTCCAGGGCTCGTCTTGTTTGCACCAGTTTTCATAGCTTCCAAAATTATCAGCATCAAGAAGTCGAAGGAAGCTTTAGCTGCTTCCACGGTCAAACTTCAAGGTCGGGACGTTATGGCAACATGGAAACTTTTGGTCGCCCTTGCTTTTGCACCGATTTTGTACAACTTCTATACCATCATTCTCGCATATTGGACTTACAAGAACAGAGTTCAAGGATATGTGCCCGAATGGGTACCCCTCTACGCCATCTTCGTGTTCGGATATATCCTTTTCCCAGCTATTACCTTTGCAGCTCTTCGATTCGGAGAAGTTGGCATGGATATTGCTAAATCATTGCGACCATTGATCGTGGCTCTTAACCCATCTTCTAGCAATGTCATCTTTAAACTACGTGAGCGCAGAGCACAACTCAGCGCACAGGTTACCGATGTTATCAATACACTTGGCCCCGAGATGTTCCCTGATTTCGATGCTTCCCGAATAGTAGCCGATCCCTTTAATCGTGATGGGGCTAAGACTCCCACTTCACCTCGTCAAACCGATCTACGTCGCGGTAGCAATCAATCGGGCATCTCGGATGAGTCGCCTCCACATGTTCTTCACAGAAGCAATACTGCAGGTGCATCTATTGGCGGTGGCTCTAGTATGAATGGACATCTTCCACGTAACGAGTCGTTTGGAAATCTAGGTAACATTGCACTATTTGCAACTCGACCACCATCCAGGAGTAGGAGTCGTAGTAGCAGTAGTGGTGGCGCCGTAGGGTCAGCGGGATTTCCATTGAAAAGCTTTAGTGCATTGGATGGTAAAGCAAGTTTTGAAGAGGTTAGTCAGAAGATTCGTGGTGCGATGAAGGAGAGGGGACAAATGAGGCGGAGACAAAGTGAAGTGAATAGGGAAGAGGAAGATGCAGCGTATAGCAGTGGGGATGAGGAAAGAAAAAGGGCTTAGAGGAGGAGGAGAAAAGGCTAATCGGGTAAGGCATCTTGACAGAGGCAGCATAAAATAGGCGAAGCGTTGAAACGGATGGGTTGGGATGGGACAGTTTGTCAACGGGGCGTAGCGTGGGCGTTTAGGAGGGAAATACCACTACTATAGATGGACGTCTTTCGCCAATCCTAGCTGAATGAAAATTGTAATCGGTTCATTTATTTGTTTGATCTTGTTCCTCGCATTATTGGAAGTGAGTCGGTGGTCATAAGTCTCTATGGAAATCAAAATGTTCTCGCTGTCTTTGATACGTCGCCACGCACAGTGTCTCGCGAATTTAATCCATCTCGTTGTTCTCACATCCTACCTCAGAGGATCTCAGAGGACCTAAGAGGAGGCTATGATCGACGTGCCTGTTTATATCTGGGTAGAAATCTCTCGCTCGGAATGGGTTTCGATTCTCTGGTGGAATCGCTACACACGTGGTAATATACAGTATTCACCCAGTCAGTTGACCAATTCCGCAGAGTGGAGTGTTACACAAGACGGACGGGGATGGATGCTTTGTTGTTGTTGTGATGGATATTTGAGTACTTGGTTATATATATAGTTATCTATCTATCCACTGATGGATGAGATGAATGAATGGATGGATGAATGAATGGATGGATGAATGAATGGATGAATGGATGGATGGGTGGATGGATGGGTTTGTGAGGAAGTTGGTAGGTAGTAGGTAGTAGGTAGGTAGTAGGTAGGTAGTAGGTATCTAGTAGATGGAATATTTGGGTAGGTAGGTAGGTGGTAGCCTGGTAGGTAACTCAGAAAAGCTTGGGATACCTAGGTAAATAAAGGTCGGGTCAGGTAAGGTAAGCAAGCACATGCGATTAGGATTTTCGCTTGCAGATGTAGATGAATGCCAGCAGCTGGTCAGTGGTTAGTGGTCAGTGGTCACAGAAAGTAGGTGTGTAGGACCGTAGGTATTGGCCAGTATCAGCATCAGCATCAGCATCAGCATCAGCATCAGCATCAGCATCAGCATCAGCATCAGCATCAGCATCAGCATCAGCATCAGCATCAGCATCAGCATCAGCATCAGCATCAGCATCAGCATCAGCATCAGCATCAGCATCAAGCCACTTTTTGTCCATTGACGAATGAATGGGTCGGGTTTCCAAGGTTGGTTTGGGGACGGGATGGATTGTTGATCGGACCTCATGGGATATTTTGTGAGGGGGCTGTGCAGATTTTGGTGGGAGAGGGATGTGTTTGGATGTGTTACATTTGAGACTATGTTACGCTATGTTATGCTGTGTTCTGCTGTGTTACATTGGAATGTTTAAATACCCAAGTTAAGAGATACTCAAATATTCAAGCTTTATCGTCATCTATATTGTCGTTATTTGTAATACAGTAAATACTGGATAAATGGTAAATACATCTTCGGTAACGTAATGTATATCCCTCGGAGCATATTCCCAATTCCATCCATCATTAAGTATTACTCCCCCACCCAATCATAGGTCCACGGTGGTTGGTAGAATGGTAGAATTG
This sequence comes from Botryotinia globosa, assembly GCA_014898425.1. Taxonomy (NCBI): domain Eukaryota; kingdom Fungi; phylum Ascomycota; class Leotiomycetes; order Helotiales; family Sclerotiniaceae; genus Botryotinia; species Botryotinia globosa. The sequence continues at coordinate 1,786,268 of RCSZ01000002.1, forward strand.
CCTCAGTCACGGTCGGATTGTGATGGAGGTTGGTCATAGCTTCTACCATCACCATCAGCTCTTTCCTTGGCAATATAAAGTTTGAATATAAATCTTGGCAGATGCAACTTCTGGAAAAGGCACTACTACGAGTCTGTGACTGACTATACTGGCACATACATCCATGCATTGCTTTCACAACAATCATCTGCATCTGCATCTCCATCTTTGTTCCTATTGATATTACAAAAGTCTTACTTGTCTATCTACACATCTACATACATACATATATACACACATACATACACACATACATACATATATACACACATACATACACACATACATACATTCCACTCCACATACTGGTATCCACAGATCCATACCATCGATACACCTGCTGACTTACTTGCTTCCTCAAATTACCCAGGTAAGAGGTTTCATCCTTTTCAATTGTCGTTTGTTATTCCAATTCCAATTCCAATTCCAATTCCAATTGCATCTCCAGTTGCATCTCCTCTCTCTACTATTTTCTCGTACATTGATTGATTATATCGTGCCTTTTGCTCTTCTCTCCTTCCTTTCTCTCTCTCTCTCTCTCTCCTCTCCACTCGACCTTCCTCTTTCTCTCCTTCTCTCCTCTCCTCTTTCTCTCCTCCTCTCCTCCCCTCTCCTCTCCTCTCCTCTCCTTGGTCGTGACGGCTTCTTCGGTTTCATCATCAAGAACAAAACTTCCATAATTCTCTTGAAACGTATCGACTCCATCCTTTCATCACATTGTGGACGGGCTTGGCTTGGATCAATATCAAGTTACATGTTACAACTTACATATTACAACGTGCATCCTCCTCCTCACCATCGTCATAAACAAGGGACCATCATCTCGGTAGCTACCACCAGTCTCGCCTGTACCCAGAAGTTTGATCAACCCTCCTCCACTCAAAAGGAGGCGCAGCACCGTCAAAGCTACCCGCGAGAGAAAAAGTGCGGGTGCCCGAGTTTCGATAACCACGCGCACGAGTTACAACCAACGTTCATGATCCCAACCCAATCCATTATTGTTCTTCCCATTTAACCAATTACCCTTTTCGTACAACTTGTTCCCTTTAGAAGAAATTCTAAATTTTGCTTTCACATCGGCATTGACATTCTCTGGTTTGCGAAGAAGAAGAAGAAAAAAGAGAAATTTGCCAAGATGGTTTGTAAGTAAACAAATTATCTTCCCTCCGCCTTTCCTGTGCTCTCTTGTTGGAGATATTCATCTCCGAAATTCAATTTACAATATCATTTCCTCTTTGAGAGTTCAATGGTTTATCTCTTCGCCAATCTCACATTACAAGTAAGAAGTTGCTACAGGCACCTGCAGTCGGGTCTTTGATCCAAGCTCTTTGTTACATTTCTCCTTCGCGCTCGATACTTGAATGGTGTCACACAACCCAACATAACCTTGGTGTCGTCTCCATCACAGGACAATTGCTCTGATCGAAAGACTTGAACGCTTGAAGCCAAGTAATACTCCTTTGCCTCTTGTCGATGCCTAAATCCTTTTTCCTTAATTGTGTTGTATATTTGGCCCACCTGCCAATCTGCCAGCGAATTGCCAAGGGACTTCTTCGAAGCTTAAGTTGGCTGCGGCGCATTGCAATTTCAATATTGGATATACATACAGAGTGGCTGGGCTAACTTTATATCTTCTTTGACATGTAGCACAACCTAAATACCGAAGGGAACTCGCCCGTGTAAGATCCCTCCCATCACAAAGCAATCGAATCAACTCGGGAAATATGTCAAACGGAGTGGACGAAACCTCGCGTCTGTTGGGCGTCAACGGACATGCCGGCGACAGACGTAAGAGTAGTGTTCATGAATTCTTCCTCAGCAAGAGACACACACCAGGAACCGACAGCGACAATGTCATGGTTAGCTACTCGGCGTCGGCATGGCATGTAGGAAAGGTTACTTTGTACAGTAGCTATGTCAACGTTCTGTTGATCTTTGTGCCGTTGGGAATCGTGGCAGGCCTCACACACTGGGATCCAGTCGTCATCTTCACACTCAACTTCTTCGCCATCATCCCATTGGCTTCCATCCTCTCGTTTGCGACGGAAGAAATCTCCATGAAGTTGGGAGAAACTTTGGGAGGGCTATTGAACGCAACATTTGGCAACGCGGTGGAACTCATTGTAGGTTCAGGTGTCGCATCTCACTTGTCACTCACTAATATCAAACCTTGCAGGTCAGTATCATAGCATTGAAAGAAGGACAAATTCGAATTGTTCAATCGAGTATGTTGGGTAGTATCTTGTCGAATTCCCTTCTTGTCTTGGGATGCTGCTTTGTTGCTGGTGGCATTCACAATACTCGCACTGGTACATCGATGGGCATTGAGCAGAGGTTCAACGATACTGTCGCCGGAACAATGTCATCTCTTATGGTTCTGGCCGCATCCGCATTGATCATACCTGCAACTGTAAGTTGAAATCCAATATACCTGCAACAAAATCTAACCACGAGGAAGCTCTACTCTGTTCTCAGTAAATCGGCAGCCGATACTGAAACCAACATTTTGATTCTCTCTCACGGAACAGCCATCATTCTATTAATTCTCTACTGTCTTTATTTGTTCTTCCAGCTTCGAACACATTCCAACCTCTTCGATGCCGAAAGTCAATCAGCAGGAGAGGAGGAAGAAGTACCACAAATGAGTCCGTGGGCTGCTGCGGCTGTTCTCGTTATTGTAACGATCGCGGTATCTGTCTGTGCTGATTACTTGGTTGATTCGATTGACTCGATTGTTGAGAAAGCTCACATCTCCAAAACATTCGTTGGTCTTATTCTTCTTCCAATTGTCGGTAATGCAGCAGAGCACGTAACTGCTATTGTGGTTGCCGTCAAGGACAAGATGGATCTAGCAATGGGTGTGGCCATCGGATCGAGCATGCAAATTGCCCTTTTCGTCACTCCATTCCTTGTGATCTTGGGTTGGATCATGGATAAACCCATGACTTTACATTTTGAGACCTTTGAAACTGTTGTTTTCTTCTTGAGTGTTTTGGTTGTCACTTATGTGGTTCAAGATGGCAAGAGTAATTATTTGGAGGGTTGCATGGTAAGTTTTGATTGGGATCGAAATCACGTTTCAATTTCACTAACATGTACACAGCTTCTTGGTCTCTATATCATAATTGCTCTCGCATTTTTGGTATACCCAGATGAGTCTGCTGGAGCAGGTGAAATTGGAGGAACTGTTGTCAGATCAGTGAAGGCTTTGGCAGGATATTAATCCAACATTGTGATGTATGGCGTGTGTTGGTTGGCATTGATACAATCAATTATGGTAATGGCGTTTTAGCGCTGGATATGAAAGGTAGATATCGAGAATCCATAAGGTGGAGAGATGGAGAAGCGGCACACTTTAACATTGCTTTGTTTGACTAAAAAATAATGGGACTTGGGGGAGGCTTTTATGGTAGGGTTGCTGGGATGAGCAATGGATGAACTGTAACAATAGCTCGGAGCTGCGAAGCCATTACCTCTGTGTATGATAGATAGCTTGTGAGTAATATAATACGTTGAGCTCAATTAAGTTTTGGGGGAACAGACTTGTGTGTGTGTGTGTGTGTAAATTTGTGACTTGAAATATACAATCCATTGCGCCATTGGAGACTATGCAGTTCTATACAAAAAGTACATGTCACGCGTCTCCTTGTCACCTCTCCGTCTTCTTCCTAGAAAAATCCACCATCTTCGCAGCAGTCAATCATGTGTTAATCGTATCTTTCATATCATCATGCTCCTTCAATATCATCGTATCCACCTTCCATCTTTCCATCTTCCTTCATCCCGACAGACTCCTTCATCTTCATAAAATCGCGATGTGATTTCTTCGCTAAAGCCGCTTCGAGGGAGGAAGACTATGCGGCTAGAAGCTGTGAGGCTGTGAGGCTATGTTACTTCTGATAATGGATCTTGTTTCTTGTGTTTCTTGGCTTGGCTTGGCTTGGCTTGGCTTCTGGATTCGATATCCATCATCTCACATCTTGTGGTTTGGTTGTATGCATATGCATATGCATATGCAGATAGAGATATATACGTGATGACACGAGTAAGTGAACAATTTACGTATAATTATCTATCGCAATGCGGGGATCGGGATTGATGTTGCATTTTTGCGATTTTCTGAAATGGTTTTCCTTAAGGGTTGTGTGTGTGTGATTAGTAGCCAAAAGTATCATAGTTGGATAGGTCGGGGAGGATCGTGGGGATGAATCGTTTTTTGATGGGCGGGCGGGGGAGAGGTTTGTTGGGGGAGGTTTCGTGGGGTGGACGGGAGGGGTTGGATGTGGAATGAGAGGGATTGGCTGAAGGACGTAGTTGGGAATTGGCCATCTTTTTCCTCGCTGGCTCTCGCTTTTCTTCAGCTCTTTGGGTATCCTCTCTTCTTCCACTTCCACTTCCACCTCCACTCTTCATCTTCACCGCCCGTCCATCTCTCCCCCCACCTCTCTTCTCCTCCTCCCTCGCCTTCCGCCTCCTCTCCCTCCTCTTCCACCTCTCCATCTCCTCGCTCGCGACCACCCACTCCCGTCCCAGAATGCCCCTCTCCGGATCCTTGAGCTCGCGACACTCATCCCACCACTTCCGCTCCACATCCGTACTGCCCACCATCCCCATCTTCACAATCTGCAATTGCGGAACGTGCATGTACGATCCCACCATCCCCAGGATGCGCACGACTTTGCATTCCGAGATGTCGTTCCAGGGGATTTGGGGCGTGGTGATGGAGGGGCTGCTGGGCGGGGGAGGAGGATGGGAATTCGAATTTGGAGGAGCTTCCGTGGATGGGAGAGGTAAGAGTGCAGCGCATTCGATACACACACCGCTTGAATCATCGATGGTATAGACGCGTCGACGCGCAAAGGTATCGATGGAGACAATGAGCCCGATGAGTTTTATGTAGCGGATGGGATGGTTGAGGTGGTGGTGGATTAGTTTATCTTTTGGTTTGGGGGTGAGAATTAGCTGGATATTCTATCTATCTTTCTTCCATCTGTTCCTCATGTGTCGCTATTATATAAATAAACCATTATCTCTAGAACGCTTAATCTAAACTCGATGCAAAAGAAAGGAGCAGGAATATGGAGAAAGCGCCAAGATAAGATAGCTGAGAATGAGAGAGAAAGTCTCGAGAAAATAGATAGATAGAACAAACAAACAAGCAAACCTACTTTCAAAATAAACCCCCCTCGTAGTCAAAGAAACAATATCCGCGCAGCGCAATGCACACCATTTATGGATGGTAGGCGAGAGATCATACAGATATGGCGGTACGAGGGGCGCGAGAGCCGATGCGGATGAGGAGGGGGATGTCATGACATTTTCTTTTGGAGCATGGTGCGATGCGGAAATGCGGGAATGATTGTATGCGATTGATATCTAGGTTGATATTGAATGGTGACGAGTGGGAAGGTTGATCGTTGAGAAGGTTGATTTTGATTTTGTTTTATGCTATGGGAGCGAGTCTCGCGTGTGTGAATTGATTGTTTGGGTGTTTTGGTGAATGGAGACCGAGGTGAGAGACGAAAGTGGACATGGAAATCGCGAGGTTGACGCGTGCGAGGTTTGTGTCACGTGGATGACGGACTGTATTTTTCGGGGAAGAAGCTTAGCTTTGAAGACGCCTTTCAAGCCTGTAAGTTTAGAACTAAGATACTTACAAGACTATGTGGATTTGAGCACTTGAGATGCACGAGATATTATCAAACGGGTAGAACATTATTGGAGCATCAAGAATTGTGTCAAGCAATCAGTAGAGCAGGTGCAAGATGCTCAAACAATCGGAAGTGAAAAGGCTCATATCAAATGCATAGACATTCATGAAGTTGTGATTCTGTTAAAAGTAAGTGGGTAAATCTTCTCATAAAATATCATTGTAGTTATCAACGCCTTCTTCTATGCATGTTGTATCCATCCGACCATATATGAAAGACCAAATCCTCGCAAACTCCATTTCCATATTCATAAAATCATACCCGAGTAGCTTTACCGCGCTTGGATTGCCGAGTTGGTTGCTTCTTTGTTCTCTTAGAAGCTGATTTCTTAGGTTCAGGTTCAGGCTCAGGCTCGACCTCTTCCTCATCTTCCTCAGCTTCTTCCGCTTCAAAGTTATCACCGACGTCGTCCATTTCTACATCTTCATCTTCTTGCTCTACCTCGGGTTCTCTCTTCTTGCCTCTCGATGATTTCTTCTTCGGTGCCGGTTTTTCATCTTCCTCAACTTCATCCTCCGAGTCGGCTGCTCTTTTCTTCCCCTTGCCCTTGGCTTTATCTTTGCTCTTGCCTAAACCGTTTCGAATTCTTTGAAAATCCTCTTCACTCAGCTCACCAGGGCCTTTTGCCGACTTGCTTCCGCCATATTTTGCCTCTAAATTATCAAAGAAGCCGCCCCTTGAAGCCTGTCTGGCCTGAATAATGGCCGCTAAGTCATCCATGTGACCAGGGACATTTTTCTTCGGCTTCTTACTTTGTTCCGGTACATCCCCACTAGATCCCTTCAATAATTTATCAACGCCCATTTGTTTCGCAGCCTTCGCAGCTTCTTTCTCCTCCGCTCTCGCGTTCTTCATTCTTTTATCCTTCGATGCCTTAGTTTCCTTCCTAAAGACAGCATATTCCTTGACTTCTCCAATTTTGATTGCTTCCTCGATGATCTCGCGGAATCGTTCTTCATCCTCGACTGGATCACTTAGCATAATGACTTGATACATCTTTCCCCATTTTCCTTCGTATTTAGTATAAGCCGCCAGCAAATCATCTTTCTCCTCATCGGAGCCTTTGTAAACATTGGCGAATTGATTGATAGCATCAGTAGTAACAACGTCTTTGTATTGCTCGGAATAAAACTCGGTCCAGGAAAATCCATCAGCATCGACAGACTCAGAGGTAGATCCAGTACGATCATAGCGTTTGCGACGGTTTGGATTGGAGAGAACAGCATATGCAAAAGCAATTTCTTGAAACTTGGTATGCGAATCAGATTTGAGATGGTCTGGAGCTTTGTCTGGGAGGTTGTTAGTTGTCTGAATGCACTTTATGTAGTGTGCCTATTGAACTATCTTGATGATGACAATCCCAAATAGAGAAGCTCATGTGAGTTATGCGGTTGTAACATAGAACCGTGTCAATAAATGTTGTAACATACCTGGATGGTGCTTCAAAGCACTTTTGCGATATGCGCGTCTGATCTCATCTTCAGACGCAGTTTTTTCAATACCAAGAACTTCGTATGGATTAATTTGAGGAGGATTTTCATCTGCAACGTCATTGTGAGAAGCCATTTTGAAGTTTTTGTCGTTGATATTGGCAAATTGTTGAAAAATGGTGAATTGAGACTGAAACTTAGTATTTATTAGTAACTTTGTTTGTTCGAGGAAACGCGATTTGATTATCGAGGGTCGCGTAAAGTGGTTTCATAGCGCTAGTGGTATCGTATCTTAGCTCAGGTAAGGTTTCCTGATGATATAGGGAAGGCACTGCTTAGTCATTGGCGTCATACTACAGGAATATAAATTATTTAAGACTTGTCTTAGCTGTGATAAATCCGCAACTATAAATACTTCTAAATAGTCGGTTCTGTTGAATTATCTCGAAACTTCCGACTCCATTTGATTTTGAATCACAATCGAGATTCTGATGTTTTTCTGGTAGTTATGCGTGAGCAAGGCAACCAGCAGTTGGGTCATAAAGTTCACCTCCATACTTTACAAACAGCTTTTATTAAAGCATCAATTCTTTGTTTAGCATTATATATACTTCATCTATCATACAACTCCATCTCTCTCCTCGCCAATTAAATTAAACGTTGAAATCCACCCAGCTCACATCCCCAAACTTTCCTTGAGGGTCCTGGAAAACTTTCGCTGGACTACTGTAAGGAGCCCACTGGCTATCATTATATTGGACATCAAACAACGAAAGAGCTCGTGCAGTTGCATTGTATCCGGGGCCATAATTCTTATATTCAGCTTGGACGGTGCTGCGATTACCATTGTTGGCATTGTAGCGGGGAGAAGACCAGTCGATATAACCTGTGGGGAGAATCGAATCATCGAGGTAGGTACGGGCGAAGATGGATCGCATTTGTGCATTCTGTTGAATTATGGTTAGCTTGCTTCTTGGTAGAGGGTGTAGATTGTGGTGGAAACGTACCCAAGGTCTGCCAAGTGCACATTTTCCTTGGATGCTTAAGCTGCTGTTTGCTTTCTGCACAGTTGAATCTACAATATACACTCCATATTTGTTCTCGAAAGTCGTGTTGCTTCCTTTCCATGCAGTAATTCCTCCGCCACTAAAAAAGGTCAGCTTCTTGTTTGCTAGGCGCACTTAGATACACATACCATGATCGAAGTAAGATTTGTGTTTTGGTGACCCAGAGAGTTCCGAAGCCGTAGAAGAAATCGGTCTGACCGGCGACAACAGATTGAGACATGTAGGAGTTGGATAGTTTTCCTACGTAAACCTTGGATGTGTTAGTTTGGAGTAATGGATAGTATTACGAGCAAGTGGTGAACATACGGTATCTTGGTAGCTATAGAAGCCAGTGTAGTAGAAGCCACCGTTTGCGTAACTTATACTCAATGCAAGGGAAGGTCCAGCAGCTATTACTTTGTTAGAACGTTTTCTCTCTGGTTCCTCTCTTCCTTCCAATCGTGTTTTTAACTCTTTCTTTTCTTTTCTTTTCCCCGAGAAAGGTGGCAACTCACAGTATGGCAAAAAATCATTGATGAGATTCAGATTGTATGTTCTAAAATCTGTGCATCCAAATGGCGTTCCTGGTGGGACGGCAAATCCAGCCGTTCCACTTCCAGTCAATGATGCATTGAGATTTGGTGCAACAGTCAAAGTGGATGTGAAGGCATTGTCTCCAGTACCGGCAACCGCCTTCCAGATGATATTGACGGTGTTCGCAGATTGATTGAGAGGGTTTGCGGTTTGGCCAAGCAAATATGTGGGACCACGACGAGTGACGTTAACCTACAATGCGATGTTAGCATGTGAAAGAGTTGGGTGCAAGAAACAAATCAAACAAAATTCTCACCTGCTCTGTATAGTTTCCTGATGCAATAAGGATAACATATGTATCAGTATTATTTGGCAAACTCGCCACAGCTACGATCATTCACAATTAGCCTCAATTCGGCTCTACCACTCCTCACTCCATATCTCACGGAGAATCTAACTACATACCAGACTGCACTGTCTTGAAACTCGAATCGTTCCCCGCGATATCTACATATTTTGTCTTCTGTAAATCGCATCCTTCCAATGGATTGTTCGTGTGTTTTTGACAAGCATGTCTGTCCGCTTCGCTGTTGATGTCCCAGCCTGCTGTGACGATTGGAAGCAGAGAAGCAAGAAACAATAATGGACGAACCATTGTAAAAACTTCTTTTGGTGGTCAATTGAGAACAGAGAAGACAATCGGACTTGAGCAAAAAAGGGGCGAGTGATTGAAGCCCGAGAAGGGCGCTTTATGGTTTAAATACGAATCTAAGCTGCGATGGAGAACCTCATCCATGGGTGGATTACAGCTTGCCGACACTTCGGAATAATTCATGGCCCCGGTCTAGCTTCATTGTTTTCCCCTCTCACCGACTTGTACATATACGCATCCATCTCCGCCATTGCCGGTGATATTATTTGAGATTGGAAGTCTTGGGTCTCTCTTTTTGCCTGTACGAAGTAGATAAATCCCCTTGCCTGGAAAGCTTGCATGAAAGAGCTTGTTCGCTGCTAGTTTGAGCCTACCCAGGGGCATGGTTTATGGGATGCCAAGTAGGATAAGGATTCGGACGAACGATTTTCTAGTCAGGTACCGGAATGGCTGGACGCTTAGATAGGCATTAATGTCTTGGATTAGGTGCAATGCTCGGTGTCACTGCAAACTTTAATAGATTAAGTAGAATTTGAAGCAAAATATACGAAGTAGGAGTTTGATCCATCTCTATTCCTGGTGTTGAATTTTGTGATGATCTACCTCACAGCTTGAGATGAGATCTACTTAAACAAGACCCAGGTAAAGCTTGTGGGGAAATTCAAACCTCCATAATCTGAAGTCTGGGGTGATCCTAGACCAGGGACCTAAGAAGCTGGAGAAAACCCCGCGGGAGAGGATTATCGCGCCAATAGGAGGGGCTTGAAGATTGTTAGGGAAAATGGGGGTGGTGTGTGCACGAACAAGCATTGAATTCTGGAAATTTGATGGAGTTTCGGTTTGCTCGTTTTCATTGTGTTTTTCCTGCGATATGGGATGATCTTTAATATATTCTCGCATTGGGATGTACGCATGGTGTTGTCTTATAACTTATTGGATGGGTTCAATATCCCTGGCTCAATATTCGAAAGTACACATCAATGTCTGACTTCCCTTTGATATAAAACAGTCCCCTGCTGCTTAACGTTTTGTAATGTTTTTGAATGCTCAACTTGAGTCTGGAAATCAAATAGTTCCAAGAACTTGACTGATGGTGCTATATTAGAAAGGCTCTAAGTTTGACGATAGATTCAGTGGATACTCTACGAGTAATACAATATTTGTGAGTGTGTGGCAAGGTCTGAAGTGACAAGTGCACACATCTTATTCATATCTTACAGCGCCATCTCTCCGCCGTTTGCGATTTTGTTCTTCTGTTCCTTCCTACTTTCTATCTCTTTTTCTTGTCCGTGTCCTTTCTTCACGCTCTTCCAATCCAGTCCACATGCCGCCAGAAAACTGCCAATAGCACATGCCGTAGTCACCCAATAACAACGTGTAAGGCCTTCCACATAAGCTTGTCGCACCGCACCTATCGCTTCTTCTTGATTTAATTGTGCTAGTAATTGCTGAATTTCCGTTGCTCCACTGTGTAGGAATAGTTGAGGATCAAGTTGTGGAGCATACTTTTCTATTCCAGATTGCAGACCATTTTGAAAGAGAGTTTGACAGACAGATATAAAGAGGGCACCACCCAGGGATTGAAAGAACGACACACAGGCTGTCCCGACTGGAACGTCAACTAGTGGGACAACGGTCTGGACGACTAGGACACCGCCCTGAAAACCAACGCCAATCCCAATACCGGCTATGATTTGGAAGCCGAACCAAGAGGCAAACGGCGTGGTCAGAGAGAAGGTAGTGATGAGACCAGAACCGATAGCGAACAGTATCATACAGATAATCATCACGGGAGTGTAATATCCGATTACAGTGATAAGGCCTCCAGTCACTATGGAGGACAGAACAGTGGATATCAAGAGGGGAAGGAGTTCGATGCCAGCCCTAGTAGCAGAAGAGCCCTTAACGGACTGAAAATAGATCGCCAGGTAGAAGATCAAAGCAAAAAAGCCTGCACCGAAGAGGAACGCGAAGACATATGCCAGTAGTGTGTTACGGTTTTTGAAGAAGCGAGGAGGCAGAATACCTTTATCGCCAAGAACGATTTGGGAGATGATGAACAAGATGAATAGCAAGATAGAGCCAACAAGAAGGCCAATGATCTTAGCAGAACTCCATGGATATGTTGTACCACCCCATTGGAGAGCGAGTAGAAGGCATACGACAGCTGGGATGATAATGATAGTGCCGATGAGATCGAGCTTCATTACACGAGCAAGAATGGTGAGGTTCTCGGGATTGTTGGCGCGGTGGATTTTGAGATAGACCACTATTACAGCAATAGCGATGGCGCCGATAGGTAGATTGATGTAAAAACACCAACGCCAAGATACTTTGTCGGTCTATTTTGATCAGTATCTATCTGCTCTCGTGAAGTGTCAAACTGAACTTACAAAGACACCCCCAAGTAATGGGCCAGCGACCGAAGCAATCCCCCACATTCCTCCGCTGAATTTGCATCCTGTCAGTAATCATGCTAAAACCATTTAAATTGCTACAAGTTCTTTCCCACAAAAGCGTTTTCACTTACATCAAACCAAAAGCAGCCGGTCGTTTTCGCAGGGGTACTGTTTATTAAGTCAGCAGTATATATATAAAAAGCGAATGTACCAAAAGTGAACGAAGTCGGTTGAAGTCATACTGAGTCCAAAAAAAACTTGCACTTACAGCAATATGCCAAAATAACAATCGCTCCCGAGAACAAACCACCGACACCTATACCAGCAACAGCTCTACCAATAATTAATGCAGTACTATTCGGCGCAGTGGCGCAAACCAAGGAACTGTTTTATTTATTAATTCATATGCGCATTTGCATAGTCATGTCATGACATTACCCAATCTCGAAAATGACAATAGCCACGATGAAGGTAATTTTGATCTGTGTTGTTTCATGAGCCTCGCGCCATACAATGAAAAGTATATGCTATCTTGCTTACACTGAATATGGTATATATCCTACCAAAAGTCGGCTGCAGAGCCGTGGTCGTCAACAGGTATGCACTGCCATACCATCCAATATCTTGTATACTATTAAATTGGTCTGTTATTTTTGGGATTGCAGTTGCGATAATGGTCTGATCTAGAGCTACTAGAAAGACTGCGAGGCAGAGCGCGGCGAGAATGACGACCAATTTCAAGCCATGGGGGTAAACTGCCTCTTCACCATCGAGTTCGTCGGGGCTCGAAATTAGTTCTTCCTGTAGAGGTATGTTCCCTGGAGTAGATTCCTCTGGTGTGTTGTTTTCGGAAAGCGAATCCAATGCGTTGTGTATACCAATCTCGTTTTTATGCTTCTCCATGATTGGCTTGGCTTGCCTTTGACTGTGATTTTGTTTGGATTGATGGTATTGATTTTGACACCTCGGGTTATATTTGCCCTGGATGGTCGATGGAATTGATGGCAATCAAGTGTGCCTAACGAATTCAACGAAGCAACTTAAATCTCAATGATGAAGCAGCGACACATGCCTGCTCGGCAGAGAAGTTGAGAACAATGCAACGTCGTCAACTGACCAACTCACTTTATGAGTATGAAAAAGTCATGAGGCTAATAATTGAAGTTATTGTCAATAAATTGACTTCTTTGTTGATGGTATGCCCATGATTCATCCAGCATCCGCAAGCTCCTTTGATTCGCCATAGCGACCAGCCAAGAAAGCCACAGATGTACATAGCATTCCATCAGCCAGCTTTGTACCCCGTAGTCCGGGGTAGTGGCAATATATTGAGGGAGCGACGCTCCCTTTAGTTGCAGCATAGCGTCTCGTGCATAGTGATTCTTTAAGAAGTAATGGCGGTTTCTCGTACAGCCAATTGACGCACCCTTTGGTAGGCTGTTTCCTATTGATATATTGACCAAAGCCAAATAACCAAATGAGAGTTTGGGTAGCATACTCACGGTTAAACCGAGTTATTTACAATGGTGCTGATGATTCGATGTTATAAAGCAATACGCCCTGTTTCAGTAGAAGTCATCTTAGCCGCTCCTGCAGTGTGTTTAGCAATATCAATGGGCGGTGCTTATCTAGCCATAGATGTTGTCAACTTACTGCCGTGTTCAGAAAGGCTGGCAATCGTAACTCAATTTTGGCACCGACTATAGTAAGCTGTTGCACGAAAAGATGACTCTTTCTTCGTTTGCTGTTTCCTCGCCGCAATTAGAGGATTAAAACAAGTTTTCTTGGTTCAGAGAGCTGCAGGGTGGCAGGCTACATATCAATGCTTGACACATCACCATCACCATCACCATCATCGTCACATCGCATTCAATCAATTATCTTGACAATGATGATTTGCTACAAGTCACATAATTGAAGGCACAAATTCGGGATTCACTCTTTTCAAACAAGCATGTGACTACGCGTAGAAAAGGATCCACACTGTGTTTCTATGTACACCAGCTGTCGTTGTCCCGCTTCTTTGGTGAATGCACGGATTGAGTTTCTGTTGAGATTTCTCCTCAACTTCCGAATTTTGAAGAGAAGGCAGTACGAAATCAAATTCCATGTCATTGTAACATATTGTAACATATTTATTATTGAGCGAGGCAGATTCACACAAATCACAACGCGCAGTTGGCTCTTTATCGTTCTGCCAAACATCTACATATCAAAGAGAAAGTGGGGTAGGTAGGGTAATATAATGTCAAAATGATGGTATTGCATCCTCACCAATCGTTCTTGCCGGGGCTGTGCTGTGAGTTGAAGTTACGTTGCCCTCCAAGGTTAGGTATCTCCAAATTCTTTCTTTCTTCCTCTCTTTCTTTCTTTCTTTCCTCTCAACCTTCTTTTTCCATTCCACCACGCGAATATTTTATTTTTTCAATACGTCTTGCTTATCTGAAGTATCATATATCACATCTTTTGGATTTCTATGAAATCCCAAGCGTTTCTCAGGTTCCCCTCAGTTCTAACTACAAGCTCGACGATCACAAACAAGTAAGTAGCTAGAAAAATCTTAATACTCACAAAGCCTCGCGACCGGAGAAAGAGCCAGCTGTTTGAGATGCTTCTTGATTGTTGAATATCATTTACATCTTTGAGCAATCAAATCATCCTTCAGTTGAGTTCGAATCGGACTATCGAAAGGTGGTATGAGGCCTACTTGTATTCGGCTTTTTCTCCAAGTCGTGAGAAGGCTTCATATATCACTCTTAATCATGCATCCCTTTGCGTCTGCTAACACGATTACTACAGCAAGCCAACCCCTCATTTGTTTTGGAATTCCTCTTGCTACTTATCTCGCCAACGCAACAAGAAAGCGTACCATTAACCCAATCTTCTCTATAGTCTTTGCTGCATCGCAACTAAACATCCATATCGGCTATCACTATTGGTCATTGTCGGGCGGTTGTCTAGCTTCTCAATTCAGCTCCCAGAAGGTATGCTTTGACTTCTCTCAATGTCGAATTTTTCCAATCATGAAATAACTTGACTGTATTTTCGTGGCACAATTCTACTTTCCAAGATTAGCACTTTGACCGCTACGAATCATCTTTGGCACTTAACCACTTCCCACATATACTTTTCACCTTTTTTTCATTATTGGCGCACACAGTTCATGATCTCTTTATGTTTTGATTCTCATAAGACAATATGTTGTTTCACGCTCTGGAGTTCAGTTCAACCAAACAACATGTTTCTCCCACTCACAAAGCAAGCCCGCTTTGGTAACCAAATGGCACATGCTCAATTCATGATGTTCTACTTATAGTACAATATTCTACTTTCGCTATTTCAAGATTGGGAAGATTCATCTTCGTAACTTTCATCGCTCAGTCTTTTATGTCCAGCCTTCTTAACTTGCTCTCTAATACCCACTTGTAGATACACTCAACGCTCTTTCTCTTTGAAATAACCCTCTTGAGTCGCACCATGTCTTTTGACCCTGCACGTGGACGTGGCCGCGGTGGTCGCGGTGGTCGTGGCGGTGGCGACCGTGGTGGAAGAGGAAGTGGAGATCGTGGTGGAAGAGGGGGTGGAGACCGTGGTGGAAGAGGGGGTGGAGACCGTGGTGGAAGAGGGGGTGGAGACCGTGGTGGACGAGGAGGTGGTTATGATGGTGGACGAGGAGGTGGTTATGACGGTGGAAATCGTGGTACTTATGGTAATCGTGGTGGAGGCCGTGGTGGAGGTCGAGGTGGCCCGGTATCCATTTTCAGGTAAGGTGCTTACATTATACTCCGAGCAGTGATCTAAAACGCTCTACAGGGATCCTAATTATCCAGCGGAGGCACCTGATGCAAAAGTCGCGAAAATGGAAGACGACTATCATAAGAGCTCATCCGGGATCAGTGCCTTGGATAAGATGTCGCTCAACCAAAGATTTCCTACTCGCCCAGGATACGGCGAAAATGGTCGAAAAGTTCAGCTCTATGCTAATTATTTTGCATTAAACACAAGCCCCAGTTTTGCTTTAGCTCGTTACCCGGTGACTATATCCCCGAGCATGGACGACAAGAAAAAGAAACGGGAGCAACTGTTCAATCTCATCCTCGAGTTGCCAGAATTTGCAAACATTCCTCTGGCCACTGATTATGCTTCAATGATAATCACACCGAACAAATTGCCTTTCAAAGAGGAACGTGAATTCAGCATTCCTTGGCGAAACGAAGGGGAAGACGATCCAAAATCAAATGCCCAAATTTACAAGGTTCGGATCGGCTCTCCAACGTCTTACACCATCCCCGATCTTGTCCAAAGCTTAGGCAAGATTTCTGCAGCTAATGTATCAGAAGTGCAAAGAGAGGAAGCCATCCAGGCCATGAATACGGTGATGGGATTCTTCGCCAAGAGCCAGAAAGGAACTGTTTCTATTGCAAATAATAGACACTTCTCCACAGCTCAAGAAGGAAACTGGCATAACTTCACGACCCTGAATTATGGATTGGAAGCCATACGCGGGTTTTATCAAAGTGTTAGACCAGCTACTGGTCGACTTTTGTTGAACGTCAACGTCACTCATTCCGTCTTCCTCGAGCGTGGGCCATTGAACGTTTTCTTCCAAAGGCTTGGTCATGCCCATAGTGTTGTGGATAAGATAAAGAGAAAGCGGGTAGAAGTCACTCACTTGGCTGCGAAAAAGTCCAAGTCCGGTATCATCATTCCCCGAGAAAAGACCATTTGGGACTTGGCTCGCCCAAGCGATGGTAGAACCGAAGAGCATCCCCCACAGATTGCTAGATATGGCGCTGGGCCAAAAGATGTCAAGTTCTGGATTTCTGTTGAACAATCCTCAACGAAGGCCAAAGTTCCACCTAAATCCGGATCAAAGCAGGGCTCTTCTAAGCCAACCTCAACACTAAATAAATACATTACCGTGTATGATTATTTCAAATCCAAATATCCGAATGTTGTTTTGGATCCGAAATTTCCTGTGGTTAATGTTGGCAACGACACCAACCCATCTTACCTGCCAGTAGAGGTTTGTATCATAAAGCCAGGCCAGATTGTGAAGAAGGCTTTACTCGGTGATCAAACTCGTATGATGTTGGATTTCGCAAATAGAAGGCCAGAACCAAATGCCATGTCCATTGTCACTTCCGGTAAACAAGTCTTAGGCTTGAATACTAAAGACAATCCTCTTCTTTCTAAATTCGGTGTTCAGGTGGGTAACAGCCTTATAACCGTTCAAGGACGTGTGTTGTCACCACCCGTGATCAATTACAAGAACAGACAACATCGCCCAATGACAAAGACACCCATGGATGGTTCTTGGAATATGAGGGACACTCGTTTCCACACTTGCGGAGATCTAGGTAACTGGACTTACATGGTGGTTGAATCCGACAAACGTGGTGCTAAATGGAGCCACGACGGCGCGGCCCAAACAGTTGAACAATTCAGGGCCCACCTGGAGGGTGCAGGAATTGGAGTCCGAGGTTGGATGGGTAGACCTACGCCTACCCCTAAGCATATAGATGGCAACGAAACTGCTACATCTGCCGACATTGAAAGAGTGTTCCGATTGATTTCTACATCTTCAAACCTGAAGAAACCCAAGTTTCTTCTATGCATCCTTCCAGTGGACGATGTAATGCTTTATAACACGATAAAGCGGTTTGGAGATACCAGAGCCGGCATACATACAGTTTGCGTACAACACTCCAAGTTCGCAAAGGGAGACGCACAATACTTTGGAAATGTCGCATTGAAATTCAATCTCAAGGCTGGCGGCATCAATCAGACAATCGACAAGCTTGGGATTATCAACGAAGGGAAGACAATGGTTGTTGGGATTGACGTAACACATCCATCCCCAGGATCGAAAGAAACGGCACCTAGTGTTGCTGCCATGGTAACAAGCACCGATAGACTCTTGGGTCAATGGTCCGGTATCTGCCGTTTACAAGGCCAAGCTCGTCAAGAGCCGGTATCAGAGCTCGAACCCATGTTTATTAAGCAATTGGATATCTGGCAGAGAAAGAATAAAGCATTACCTGAGAATATTCTGATCTATAGAGATGGTGTATCGGAGGGGCAATACGACATACTGCTTGAACAAGAGCTGCCGAAGATTAGAAATGCTTGTCGTCAGAAGTATCCCGCAGATTATACCAAAAAGAGCCTGCCACGAATCTCAATCATAGTTTGTGGAAAGCGTCATCACACGCGATTCTATCCAAAGGATACTGACAGTGCAGACTCTAAGTCGAACTGTCCCGCCGGAACTGTAGTCGATCGTGGTGTTACCGAGTCTCGCAACTGGGACTTTTTTCTCCAACCACATCAAAGTCTGATGGGAACGGCCAGACCTTGCCATTATTTTGTCATTCAAGACGAAATCTTCAAGTCTCAGAAGGTCAAGGCTCCTCACACTACGGCCGATTCGCTTGAAGAACTGACGCACAATATGTGCCATTTGTTCGGGAGGGCTACGAAGGCTGTGAGCCTATGTCCGCCTGCATATTACGCAGACTTGCTATGTACTCGCATGAGAGCGTATCTCGCAGATCAGTATGATCCACCAACAGGCCGGACTACACCAGAGCCTGGAAATCCTTCAACGCCATCTACGAATGTAGGTCAAGGCAGGATTAATATCCACCAAGATATTACAGAGTCGATGTTTTGGATCTAAACACCTTGATGTGTTTCTGGTCGCATCTTTAGATTTCCAGATCACTCTCTATTCCGAGAGCCTCAGTGTATAGGCAAGCAGACGTCAAATTTCAACATCTCCATTTGTCGAGGCATTTTTCAACCATGCCGATTGTTTAAGAGGGAGAGGTAAACATTTTCTCTACTTTACTTTTCACTCATTTGATTATTGCAGCAATTCCTACGTTTTCGTAGAGAAATAGCAACTTTTGCGATTTGCGTTTCCAATTTTGGTGTGCAATAACTTCAGCTTAAAAAGATAGTAATGAAATACGAATACGGAGCTTTTCCATACTACAATATGGCCCATCGTGACATGTTATGACAAGAGTGGAATCTCGATCAAACGAACTTTACACAACGTGTGTAGCACACAGCTAGAAGTCTAACACACTATCAATTATCTTCTCATATGTTTAAGATATAAAAAAACAAATTGTATCAAATGATAGATTTCAGCCTCCTTACTCTTTTAGGTAATTTTTCGAGCCGTGATATTAAGCGAACAACGCCCTTTTTTTCTTTTTAGGGACAATGAGATATCCCTCCAAAAATGAAAAAAGGGATAAAAATATGGAAAAATAACGCGCCACTACATATCTCTTAGTCTTTCCTTCTCTATAAAGGCTGAAGTTGCCAAGAGCTTGGATAAACTAATCGAGGTGTGGACTCGTCAGCTTTACTCAAGGGGAGAATACTGAGGAGGGTATTTATGAAAGCGGTTAGCGATGAATTCGCGTCTCATGGTTGACTTTATTTGATTGGGCTCTGTTTGTTTCGATACCCGCCATACTAGAGGCTTGAGAATCTTGTTGACTTGCGCGGAGGGTTACAACTTAGGCCGTTGTATAGATGTGAAGATATCGTGAAATGCTTGACCTCTGATTTCGATCGATTTCAAATCCGCACTTATCGCATGTAAGTTCTCCTCTACCATTCTATTGGCGAAGGTAAATCACAATCTAACACGTCTAGCATGCGCTATTTCATCTCATTCTTCTTCGCCTTTCTTTCTTCCCTCCCCATCTTTACTCAGGCATGCCTCGTCTACTACGCAACCTTCCCTTTCGATAACGATAAACCGTTTTTAGGGAAGATAACCGATAATGGGATTGAGACTTGCTCGATTAATATGACGTATAATCAACATTGGAGATGGCAGGCGTTGGAGAATGAAAAGGATTGGGAGAGGGAGGAGTGGGTTGTGAGTTTTTCTTCTTGTCTTTGGATGTCGGGTTGAGAGTTTGGGGTGGGAAGGTTTGGGATGAATAGGAGAGGGAGAATGTGAATAGGATGGAGATAGATGGGTGAGGAGAGAACGGAGAGATGGAAATGGGAAATTTTGAGAAATGTCAGGAAAATGATGCTAACATTGCCAAACAAAATAGTGGAAACCCTGGCATTTCACATGCACAAAGAAACTATGGCAGGGGAAAATGAAGGGGAACAATACGGTACATCATTCTCTTCTCTCACTCAACCACGCTTTCCCAAGCCGAAGAAATCACTAACGTCGAGAAAATACAGGACCGCACATATGCAGCAGAACTGGGCGTTGGTCTCCGCGGCGTAACATACCATGCGCATGGCGAGAAATTTTGGTTTAATCCGGATACGGTGGAGGATGTGGCGGGCGAAAGATGGGTTTATAGTAAGAAGTTGTGGTGTGCTGGGAAATAGGGTGGGGATGTACGTGGTGAGTCGACTGGAGCGGGATTAATGGGTTGATTGATGATGGGATTTGTGATAGATGGGGAGGTCTGATGGGTCGCTTGCGGCGAGAGTGTGAGGAGTCTGTGGGATATTGAGTGAGAAATTGAGTTTCTCTACGTTATCTAGAGCCAATTAATCACGGGTGTGCAAGGAGTGAAGGGATAGGCATTATAGGAACTTTTCTGTAAACAACCTTGAAGTCATCGTACGAGTCTACATGACCGAGGTTCATGTGTATTTCTAATGATTCTTCTGCTCATACTCGCAACATCATTCAATTCCATCTTGGCTTAATAAGTTTGAGATGTTAATAGAAGAAAGTTTGTGGGGGTGACATTTATGGGAGATGTGAAAGTGTGGGGGTTAGAAGGGAGTCTAGTTTAGTGCCATTACTGAAGTTGGGGAAGAACGACTAGTGCACTTGCCTTATTCGTGTCATGACACATGACACATGACACATGACACATGATACATGATTTGACTTCTATCTACACATAGTCAATTCCTCTGCTTATGTGATGTCTCGCTGTACCATGGTCAAGTTCGATAAGGGTCAGAACTATGGACTGCGTGTTGAGCTGGGAAGAACTATCAAGTGGTTCCCCAGTATATGGTAGGATTTAAAGCTACCATTAGGTATGCAATGTTGATTGAGTCTCAAAAAGTTACCTAATGTAGCAGATTTCTAAGCTTGCACATATTTCATTCTCACTATTCATGTCACATCTCTCTGGTACTTCTCACAAAAGTCAGCATAACACCAACATCATAGTATCTCTCCAAACTTCACTTCACTCCTGCTTCACTCTTCTCTTTAGCAGCCTGACAAAATACTTCAGACGACAGTTATTCTCCCCTCTTCTGTCCGCCCCACAGAAATAATACACCCCAAAATCATATCATGACCAAAAACTCAGAAAGATTAATCAGTCGGTACGCACAACTTGAATTGACCAACTAGACAAGCCCAGCTCTTGAAGATACAAAGTCTTCGGACGTGAAGCAGAGGTCCCGTTTGAGGGGATGTGAAAGACTTAATGTGCTTATACCATTGAGCCATCTGGATATTGTTCTTGGTGAAGTTTGTTGCATTTTTTGGATATACATAGATGGAGGAGGACTAGGTGACGTGATGAGTTGAGAAGATGAGCAGCGTATGAATGAGGATCATTTGCTGTTTGGTCCCCGGACAAGATTCAAAAGATGAAGTGAATAACTGTCAAGTGACAGTTGAATCTTTTGATATCAATACACCACGAATCTATACCAATTTCCTCAAGATAAAGGCAAGTGAATGTCCAATATATACTCAGATATCAAATCCCTCACTTCACCTTACTCACACTCACCAGATCCTCCACTTCATACATTACTCCGCTTCTAAAAAATTCAAGTGAATATCACCATCCAATCCAATCTCACGATCTTCCAATGGCAGTACCGAGCGAACGAGGCTGGTTTCTATTTATATCACACCACAAAGCTCTTTTCAAAGATTCTACTACCTCCATCTCGAAGCTCGAGAAGTTTATCAAAGTTTCCTTACATACTCTTTGTCAAGCAAGCTCTCAAATACAGAAGAACACCCACCACTACATCCCAACACCCCATCTTGAAAATGTCAACCACACTCTTCCCTCCCGTTCCCGCCCCCTCAACCGACCAACAGTTCCTCATCTCCGCCGGTGTCCGCGTCCTCGAGTCTCAATATCACACTCTCGATTTCTCACCTCAATTCCTCTCCATCTACGGCCGACCCACCCTCGTCTATCGTCCCTGGGAACGTCTCTGGTCGATTCCCTGCACCCACATTCTCGAAGCCGTCACACCGCGCTACCCCGCTCACACAGCTGTGTTCCTCAAATTCGCGGCATATAAAGATCGGTATGTCGAGTTTTGCTTGGAGGTGGATAATTCTTATGGATGGTTGAGAATCAATAGAAATAAGGGGAAGGGAAATGGGAATTCAAGGGAGGGAGAGAATAGTGAGAAAGAGGGCGCGACAATTATTGGGAGAGCGGAGATGGAGGGCGCGTGGTGTAAGCTTTTGATCGGTATGTTTGATGAAATGAGGTCAAAGAGGGATGTTATGAGGAACTTTGTAGGCTTGAGAAGTATGCTTAATGAGGAGACAATTGTTATGACGATCAAGGAAGTAGAAGCGGAGATGAAGGAAGTATTGAGATTCGCAGTGGCACAGGTATGCGTTTTTCGACTTTCATTTATTTTATATTCTATGAACGAAGATTAAAGAGGAAAGATCTGTAGAGTGATCGACTAACATTCTTGGCGCACCAGAGATTCAGCAAAGAAGTCGAGGAATACTGGGCTAGAAAGCGGAAGATTTATGGATATCGATGTCCAGAATTGGACGTTGAAGTATGTTCTCCCCATCTTTCAAATTTCACACTCCCTACCATCCCTCCATTAGTCCCATCGCCCTCACTAACCCCACTTCCCCTCCACAGTGCATAACCGACTGGTCCATCGAAGCGCCCTTCCAGAAATCCCTCTTAAAACCCAACGACATCAACAACAACGACTACATTGAGACCGACGACGCGATCACCGACGAAACACGCGCCTCAAGCCATGACGAAAACATCGACTCCGGTATATCTCTACACAGTGGCGAATCCTCTCAAACGCAAATGACCCACGAACACATACAGAAGATGAGTCAGGAATCAGAGCAGGAACAAACACAAGAAGAAAGTGTAGAGGAAGAAGAAAAAGAAGAAGAAGCCAGCATAGAGAAATCTGATCCGGCGTTAAACACAAAGCAGAATTTGAAGCAGGAGATGCGGGGAGAGGATTCAGATACGATGCATGGACGATTGGCGTTCAGGAATTAGATCCTGAGAACTGGGAATCAGAAAGCTGGGGGGAAAGGCAAATTTTAGGAAAGAACATAAAAATAGGCATTGAAATAATAAGTGTCAAGTGCGCACTGGAGGAGTTGACTTGTAGACTGTGGATGTGGATGCGAATGTGGTGTTGGGCTATGAATAGCATGAATAGCATGTATGCAGATAGGATACTTGGTTATCTCGTTTCCTCGGAAGACATCTGATACTGGCTAAGAATAAGTATAATGAGAATATGTACCTGTGTCTTTAATCCAGACATGTATCCGGATTATCACTTCTTGACCTATCATCTTCTCCCTACTCTTCATGCCATTCCACCTCCCCCGCTGCTCAGTCACTCACACGACAATCATCCACACAAAGATGAATAGATAGATATAAAGTATATTTCCTGATTCGCAATTCCCAAGCCCCAAGCTATGTACTCCTCCTTTCCTATTCCCCATTCCCCATTCCCTGCTCCCCCATCATACTTAATCTCCCAGCTCCATCTCGTTCAACGAACTAACCAACCAACCATAACACCCCCTCAGTATCTCCAACCCAATCCAACACCCATCCATCCGCCATGCACCACAGAAGGAGAAACAAGACGAAACGAAACGAGAAGAGAAGAGAAGAATACATGAGTTGTAAATACATGCTAAGTTTATAAAATCCACCTCATCCCATCCCATCCCATTCCATTCCAATCCCCACAAAACGCCTAAAACCAAAACAGAATATCCCTAAAACACCAATCCATGATGCAACCGCGAAAAATGAAAAAGTAAACCAATCGATGAAAACACGCCACCTATCCAATCCCATCAATGATATTGGTCCATGCACCATGATTCCCTTCCATTTATCTACCTTCCGGTTACTGCACCAAAAACACCGTCCGGGTAGCAAGCACGCAAAGCAAGTAGTAAGTAAGTGAGCCTCCTTCACTGATACAATTGGTCCCATCCATTCATCCGTTTATACTCCTGCGCAAGGATAAGAAGGAGAGAGAGGAAAGGAAAGGAAATCAAACAAAATTATTCCCATCTCCCTTCAATCTCCACCGCCTTTGCTCCTGCTACTCTCCTTGCGCTCCCGCTTCCTGCACCATATAGCATCTCCATCAACTTCCCCTTTTGCGTTTCTCTAACCTTTCCTAGATATCCGCTTGCATCTTCTAGACCTTGAATTTGCTCTTCGACTCGAATCGTACTGCTATTTGTCCTTACGAGCGGACTGACTAACTTTTTCCTAAGATAATCTAAATTTGCTCGTAATGTTAACAATTTGCCGTTATGATCGAGAAGGACAGATTTGTTTTGAATAGTCTTGGAACGGATATTGGCGAGAAGCTTTTTATTCTTCTCGAATTTGTGAAGAGTACTGGAGGAGGGACCAAGAAGTTTGGTCCAGAGTGAAGAGAGAAGTTTATCTTCGTCCATTTCTTGGGTATCTAGCTCGCGGGATGCGCTGCGAGACAATGCTTTGAATTGATGATCGATCTTTTCGAAGATGGCAAAGAGATGAAGAGAATGGTTGAGCTCAGAACTAATAGCATCTTCAAGCACTGATAGGAACTCGTTGAATGTTCTTTGAAGTGTTTGACGTGTTCTTTGAGGCGATGACATGCCGAATATATTCGTTGCGACAACGCCAATTTTGGTCGGTGTTCCAGTAGGAGTTTCGAAAACTCCTACTCGGCTAAGAAGTGTGTGTATATTATCAAAGGCTGAATTTAGAGGAGATGGCGGCAGATGATTCAATTGAGCAAGTTCTCGTTTTGCCCAATCCATAACGATCAAGATACTAGATATGTCAGATGATTTCAAGCAACAGAAGTAGAAAGTATTACCCATCCACATCTCCGTCAACATTAGCAAAGAATCTGGTCAACTCAACAGACAAAGTTTTGAGGGTTTCACTCAGTTCATCGAGTTCTGCAACAATGACAGGCGCAGACGTCATATTTGTTGAGCGTACACTCTCACCAAGATCCCAGACCGCAATACCAGTCTGCTGTATATCGCCGATTTGTTGAATTCCATTTTCTGAATAGAATATTAGAGGTTCAAAAGCTCTTGCAAGTCCCGCGACCTTAATAAGATCCGGGACTGGTGGTAGCTGTGAAGGTTGAAATAGTGTTCGTAATGTCAAGATGGAAATAATCGCGATCACAAGCGCACTGCATACGGAAGCCCATGAACTCATGATCTTCTCAAACTTTAAACTCATAGATGAAAATGCAGCTTCAAACGGTTCTGTACGATGTTGTACTTCGGTTTTAAAAGCGAATCGAATAACTTTTTATACATCAGCATATGAACCAATACATTTACTCCAAGTTTCATACAGTTGTTGGGGTTCTCCATCGAAGGTACCAAAGCGCCTTCGTGGCCATCCTCCTGTTTAACTACCGCGCCAAACGTCTTTCCAAAACCATCATTTCCCGAAGGATATGGACCCGGCGAGGGGCTCCTCTTCTTTTCCGGTGATATTGAACCGGTTGGTAATCTGGTTCTTACCGCTGCGGCAAGAGTCGGATCAGATCCACCTCCCTCATCAGCACTCTCATATTCCGGACTGCTTTCTCTAGAAAGTTCCCTGTGCCTCTTTCCCAATATATTACTATGCCGATTCCAAAAGCCGCTGCTTCGGTTGCCGTTTTCCTCTCGTCTCCATGCTGGCGGACTGTAGCCACCTCTGGATACCGAGTCTCTTAGGTCGTCCTCCGAGTCCGTGTCGCTGCGGAAGCCCGAATGCTGGGAAGGATAACCAAAACGGCGAGGTGGGTTGTGATCTATCTCTATGTTTCCTTGTTCGAAGTCCTGCAGAGATGCGTTTAACGAGGGGTGGTCGTCGAACATTCCTTCTAGCTCCTCTATCGTAGTGCCCATGATTTCTATTATTCTTCAGGATGTCTGTTGATGCGCTCCAACTTGGTGTGGGAAGGGCTTTCGTCTGTATGAGATAAAGATATGCGAATGCTATGATTATGACAATCAAGAAGGTACTAGGTGCGATGTTTAGGTTGATCAGTGTAAAATGGACTTGGTTTTGGATAGTAAATATGGACATATCAATCCAAAAACACGTCTGTTTTGAGTAGCTGTTTACAGTCGCGTAAACTTTGTGAATTTATGACTTTAATTCATACAAGTATGCGACTGTTATTCTTTTCGATATAAGAATGCGCCAACGATGGATTGAAAGATATGTTGGGTTTATCTGGATGTGACTGAACTGATAGCGATGCGATAATGGATAAGTGGGTAGGTTGGAAGAAGTGAATGGCGGATATGATACTAAAGTGGGCTTGGTGGTAATGGGATGGTGGGTAGTGGGTGGTAGACTGGTACTTGGTGTGTGTATGGGATACGGACAGAGGGAAATAGGTATAGTGCACGGTATTTTGGTGGGGTTCAGTCTTTTTCAAAGGCCCATCGCGCATTCGTGTTTAAAGTGATTGGGGGAGAGAAGAAAGAAGAGGGAGGGGAGAGAGGAAAGAAGACGAATGGTAACAATATGAATATGGTATGAGTAGGTAGGTAGGGAGGTAGGTAGGTAGGTAGGTAGGAGGAGAGAGGATACTTCACTTCGTACAGCAAGTACTAGAATCGACTCCAGCACAATAGTATCATTGGATTGGTCTCTAGATAGAAATAAGTAGAGATTCGAGAAGTACTGGTACTGATACTGGTACTGGTACAAACTAAAATCATATTCAATCCATTCAATCCATTCTACTCGTCCCATTTGGAACTAATTCATTCTATACAATGTCTTTTATTGATTGGCTTCGAAATAGAACATAATAATACTAATAAGTGAGTGTATATGACAGAAATCTCAATATATCTCCATACCTGGCTGGATCTTTCCTTACCTTGGTAGGTATCTAATAGTTTTATATATAATATGGATATTCTTCATCTGCCGATTCTAGCCACTCCCATTCTAATAAATCCCATGATATCCATATACATAGTACATACACATACGTATGTATAAAGAAATAGCCTTGCATTTATACTTTTCTTTCCTGAGCCCCCTTTCATTTTGTCCATGTTAATTCTATTCCAGGCTTCTTCATCTAGCTGTACACCACCACCACTGCTACCACTACTGCAATCAGAACACTGACTCGTCGACTTCTCCCTCTTCCTCTCCCTCTCCCTCTCCCTCCCCTCTCATGCATCTCTTCCAAGTTCCCCCTCATCATTCCCCTGCTATCCAATCCAAATCTTGCTGCGTTGTCCATCCTTCATCCCTGTCTAGCTTAATCCCAGTATTGGTATGTGTTTCAGGGATACATCTCTTCTCATCGCAGTTCATGATTGGCCGAGATGACCAAATGATGCAGGGAGAGCATCATGTACTACTTGTACTGCGTGGCTGGTCCAATCATGCTGCTAGCTCTTTCCATTTCAAGACATGACACTAATGCAATGGCTATAGGCGATTGGATATGGTGACGTGAGAGATGGAAGGAAAGAAAGAGGAAGATCGGGCGATCAAAGCATTTGTCTGTAGCCTGTAGGAGGTCTTCGACTTCCCTTGCTTGGATTTTGCTTTGCTCCAAAAAAGAAGTGTTAAGGAAGGAATACAAAAGTGTGACATTAACCAGCCACCGAATTATACTTTATAATGTGGTGAAACAATCAAAGAAAATGATAATCTACAAGTAGAACTTTTTAAATACGTCACATTCATTAAACGCCCTTCTTTGTGAAGATACGAGAGAGCAGATTCAGATGCATGAACAGACTTTGCTTTGTAGAACATCAAAATTGCCATTTTATGCATGATGTTGTGCCTATCTAAAATGCTACCAATTCGCTATGCTAATTACAAGATATACTACAGTTGGTTTTCCCAAGGCTTTTTCTCTTGATCCTCCATCCCTTGCTCGCTATCCCTCAAATCTCTTGAATTTCGTAGGTATCGTATCATTCTGAATGACCGTATCAATGAAATGAGATTTGCGTCTTTTCCTACTGCTCACACGTTCGTATGCAATTTATGTAAAAGTAACAAGACTCATCATCTTCCACCAGCCATTACACTTCTGTAGTATCCCAGACTTAGATCGATGGTGTGCTTCAAGTATCTGTCTTCTGTGAGGGGCAGTCTCAAAACCTTCGGTAAATCCACATTCTGTTTGACGTGGTTAGTACGTACTTGTCAAAAGAGGGGGCCACCAGAATGTTCTTACCTCTCCCTTTTTCTCCATTTCCACCACCGCTTTCGCCACTAATCCACTAATAGTTTCAATTGCCACGGTCTCCATAAAAGCGGGGTGGCGCGATTCATCTACGACAGCCGGTAACCCTGCCAACAATCTGTCCAATACCGCAAGGTCGAGTTCTTGGCTCTTCTTTTGGGATTCAAGTAAAGTGAGGAAGTCCTGATAAATCTCACCCCCAAGATGCCACTCCAAGATAGCATCCTCCTTGCCCGCAAAGCTGGCAAGAATATTGCGAAGTGTAGCATAATCAAATTCGATTACTGCCTTTGGGGCAACTTCCTTTGCAAACGTGCGGTGAGCTTCTTCAAACAATCCGGCTTTAGTCAAGAATTCCACTTCGCTTAATGGATCCTTCCTGACACTTCGAGTGTACAATGCCTTGGCCTCCCATATCCATGATGCTGGAATTTTATAATGCTGTACCAGGGTAATGAAGCTCTGGCTATCTTCAGATCCAATCTTCCCAGCATGTCGAGCAAGATGATCTTGGATGGATTTTGCACGAGCGTTGGTCGACGACAAGTGAAGCAGAACAAATACTGCATCAAGCCAATATCCTTCATTATTGAGTTGAGAAGCAAAAGCCAAGGTAGTCTGGTCTTTCTTCTCCTCGGCGGTGCCTTGGTAATCCAATGCACCAAAAGAAGTTATGGCCCGACTCAATTGCCACGAAAGGCGAATATCCAACGGCGACAGTTGTGAATTCTCAGGTCGTAGAATAGCCTCGAGATCGGCGTTATCATAGGTATACAACTTCAATAGACCCCAAAGAAGATCCTCGCGCTCATGCAGCTGGTCGTCTTGCCATAGCTTAGGAATCTTCTGTTCCACGTACCAAGCGTGAGGTCTGGATGTCTCCTTTTCTGCCATTTCTTTGTCAAAGATTTTGACGGCAACATCGAATTCCTCATTTGCCTTGATTCCGTACCACAATCTCATGCCAAATGCTTGCCTCCAATCGAGCCCGAAACGTTTCGAAATAATGAAGTCTTCAATACGATCTTCCATATGAGGTGCTTTGTTGCCTTCACAGTAACAGACATTTCCAGCAAGGAGTTCGTAAAGAGCACGGATTGGCTGACTAAACTCAGAGAGGGCTTTTGTGTTTCGCCACTGTAATAACTGCTCGCGCATATCTTTCTTGAGACTTTCTTTGCCACCAATCATTGCAATAAGTGTAGCCAAATGGAAGTTCTTACCATTGATAAGATGCCCACAGGCCTCTGGAATCTTGTGCCCGGACAACGAGGCGATGGCTTTCTCTTCATGGGATCTAGCCATTGCAACATGCTGAGACGATGCCTGTGCAACTAGATTTTGCCAAAATGTAGACAATTTGTCCTTGCGTAGGCGCTCAACTGCATTTTCAATGTGATTTAGTTCTTGGGGAATTTCAATATGGTCAAAAAGAATGCTGGCCAGTTCCCAGACGAGCTTTTCATGAGCTACTGATGGATCTCGAACATTTCGTTCGTCGAAGAAGTCTAGGAAGGAATATATCTCTGGCAATGATGCGTAAGGAACACCATCGTAATTCTCGATGACCGTCAAAGATTGGTGCTTCTTAAGTGCATCCGCTGAAGACTCATTAGAAAATTTAGCGAACCGGATATTACTGGCTTCGGCAATGCCGCTCTTTTGGATCGTGAGTAGACCATCTTTCTCACGAGCTCGACGCGATTTGGTGAATGGTTTGGAATCGGCAGACGCGGCGTACACCAAGGTTCCATCTGGGCCCCAGCTTGGTTTGACAGAGTCGTGAAACGCACGATCCTCTTCTGGCATTTCAGATTCGTCATCACCAATTTTGGATTTCTTGTTAAAGGGTTTCTGTAGATATAATTTCTTAGCATTGTGTTATATAAATATTAGATACATGAGTGGACGCAGCGAACGGGTCCCATTAATTATCACTATCTCACAAGAATTTTTAGCAAGGAAAACCAACCTCAAAATTATCGCCCCTCTTGTAGTTAGAAGCCTTGATAGGACTTGCGACCTTTCCAAACAAGTCATTGTGAACATCCATAAACGACGCAAACCCGTTTGTGTTTGAAAAGCCCTTGTTAGTTGTTGGAACTTCAGTTTGCGCCAAGACAGACTGCTTTTCGTTTCCGTGAACATCAATCAGACTTTTCAAAACAGCACGATCCTGTTTCTTGGGGCTGGCCGTTGCTCTCAATGTAGCCGCCCAGTCATTTGCAGCTGGAAATCGGAGCTTGGATGGTGTGTCCAATTTTTGCGCTCTTGCTCTAGCTCTCACAATTGCACCAGGTGTCACAAATTCGACCGTATCATCTTCATCTTGCGAGTCCTCCATTTGCTCCGCGGTATTGCCAGTTTCTGGAAAAGAGCCCGCCATCTCTTGATCCACGATACTGACAGATTCATCGTCCTCGTAGACGTCGTCTTGGTCAATTGGTTCCTCGACGCCGCTTTCTGACTGTGAACCCACGGAGCGATTATCTAAAAAAGACTCCTGGTTTTGAACAAATGTGCTATCCGCGACTTCTTCATCCGAGTAAACCTCCTCATCGTCGAATGCGCCTGGAAGGATCTTCTTCTTCTTAAATGCGAATGTATCCTCGGGGTCTGACTCTGTTTGTGTCAAATCCATATCAGATGCAAAGGACTGATCGAAGTATTGAGGGGTGGCCTTTGGTGTACGAGTTCGCGGAGTTGGTGTGTCTGGAGGAGCAGTGAGAGTACTGTTGCCAAAGTCTTCACCATCTTCTTCTTCGACCTCCATATCGTCGTCCTCCTCATCTCCATAATCAAGTTCATAGACCGTGTAATGTGGAACATTGAACACCCAAGTTCCATCGTCCGTATTGTAACTCACGAACTCGGTATCCTCTACTGTCATCAACTTCTTGATATGTTTCTTCAATCGTGCATCATCGACTCCTCTCTTAGTGGTGTTGCGAGGCCATGAATTAAAGAGGGTGATTGTAGATGGAACATTAAGTCCAGATCCAACTTGAGGTTTCTGTACAGGTGCGTTGTCTGGATAAACTTCCGCGCGTCTAGTTTCAAGAATAACAATCTTTTCAAAGACATCATCAAGATTGATGCCATTGAGATTGATTACATCACCGAATTGGATGTAGCCGACGCCCTCGCGGCCGACTGTGAATTTGTGTACCTTTTGACGTTCGGCGCGAGTCATATTTTCAATTTCTTCCCTTGAAGGCGTCATCCAGTATTCGCCAAGAGAGGTATCACGAGGAGATTTGGGAGACTTGGATTGCTTCTCGTTGACGATGGCGAGTTGCTTGTTCTTATTGACTTCTGTCATCTCAGGCGAGGTAAGATCGGGGCTTGGCACAGAATTATTGTTAACCGGGTGTAGTGGGCTAGCAGATGCGGTTCCGTTGGAGTTAGCAGTGCCGTTGACCGAACCATTAGGAGTACCGTTGACGCTACCATTCACACTGGCGTTGGGTGACGATGCTGGTGTCTCGAAAGTGACCTGCTTCTTAATAATCGACTTGTTGGGAGATTCGGCAGGATGATCCGGAGTCACAGGGTTCTTGAAAAGATCGGCGCGGACATTGCGGTTGATAATAAGCTTCTTGAAGCTTCCGCCGCTTGCATAGTTCGTGCTGGTGCTGGACGAGAATGCCCCTGGTGCTAGAATGCTATCGTCACCGTGGAAGCTGCGACGAAGGCTATTACTAGACATACTCTTGCTCAATGCTCGGTTGCCGCTCAGTAAGCTGCTGCTGAACATCGAAGGAGTACTTCCTGCAGTCGAGACACTTCCTGGGGTGTAAGATAAACCGAAACCTCCACGAAGAGATTTACTAGGAGTATTGAATCGCGAAGACCCAGATGCGTTTAACTTGTACAATGGAAGAGCAGCTGCCTTCTTTTGTCTATTAGCACTTGATAATGGGGTTGCGAGAGGCCCGGGGTTCGGGAGATGTTCTGTGTTATTCTTATCCTTCTCACTGAGACTAAACATAGACTGAGTTCCATAAGCTTTAGAATCATTGAGACTAGTGCTGAGAGATTGAGGGCCTTGTCCCTGTTGTGATGTGTTGAAGATGGAACCCGTTCCAAAGATGGAACCTTGGGTTTGAGCAGGTTGTTGCTGCTGCTGCTGGCCAAGTGTTGATGAACCAAACAAATTGGACTGCTGCTGGGTCCCAGTGTTACCAAACAAGCCCGTCCCTTGTTGTTGCTGAGACTGACCGAACAATCCACCAGGTTTCTGTTGGTTGGCATTGTTTCCGAGACTAGCACCAAAGAGGCCGGTGCTTTGCTGGGGTTGATTATTTTGATTTGAAGCACCAAAACCACCGCCGCCACCGAACAAGCTGCTTGTGCCAGCGTTGTTTTGAGCTGCAGGCTGGCCGAAGAGACCGCCTGTAGCAGCGGGTTTAGCACCGAAAAGACTGCTTCCTGTGTTGGCATTATTTGCACCACCAAATGGACTGTTATTTGTAGCTGCTGGTTGCGAACCGAATAATCCTCCGGTATTTGAAGCAGCGGGTTGCGCGCCAAAAAGGCCAGTGGTAGCCGGCTTTTGTTGGGTGTTTCCAAAAAGACCTCCACCAGTGTTGGTGTTGGTAGATCCAAAACCACCTCCGAAAGCATTAGTTGTAGCTGGTTGTTGCTGAGCGGCGCCACCAAATCCAGTTGTTGTATTCTGCTGCTGCTGAGTATTTCCAAAGAGACCCCCTCCAGTATTTGTATTAGTCGCTCCAAATCCACCCCCCGTTGAGCCAAAGCCACCGGTGGTGGCTGCTGGTTGCGTGTTGCCAAAGCTAAAGGCAGGTTTTGCTCCAGCGGCGTTATTGTTGTTATTGCCAAAAAGGCCTCCTCCAGCGTTGGTATTGGCCGATCCAAAGCCACCAGCTGTCGAGCCAAAGCCACCGGTACTTTGATTGTTGGTAGTCGATCCAAATAATCCACCACCAGTCTGTGTCTGGGGTTGAGCGCCAAAGAGCCCACCAGTCGCGGGTTTTGCAGCACCAAAGAGTCCGCCACCAGCTGTAGCGGTATTCGAACCAAAACCTGTGCTCGCTGGTTGACTGGTACCGAAACCCGTGCCTGTTGATCCGCCGCCAAACATGGTTGAACCCGTCGTAGCGTTATTTGTGGAACCAAAACCTCCAGTTGGAGCTTGGTTGGAACTACCGAATCCGCCGAAGTTTGTGTTTGTGCCAAATGCACCACCACCTTGGTTTTGATTATATCTCAAACCCTTGGTGTAATCGGCCAATCGAAGTTCCTCCGGTGAAAAGTTCTTGTAAGGTTGTTGGAAAGATATGCTTTGGTAGGCGTTCTGCATAGAGGAATTCGGCTCCTTCTCGACAAATGCTGTGAAAGGAACAGCTTGGGTGCCTTCACACTGGGTACTAGCAGCAGCTCCTCCAAATCCAGTTCCAGCAGTGCTTCCAAATCCGGAACCCCCGCCAAAAGCTGAAGGCGTGCTCGTAGCAGGAGTGGATCCAAAGCCACCAGTTTTGTTTCCAAACAATCCCCCTCCAGTATTGGGAGCACCGAATCCGGTTGTGGGCGCAGCGCTACTTCCAAATCCACCACCGCCAAATGCACTAGTTGTTCCCGTCGCAGCGCCACCTCCAAACATACTACCACCTGTTGTTGCGGCTGTGCTTCCAAATCCAGTGGTTGCTGGCTTTGCTCCAAACCCTCCGAAACCTGTGAAGAATGTCAGTAACCCATCAACCCAAATGTGAAAGAGTGAAAAAGAAATTGCTGGAACGTGTAGTTTGAAAGGAACTTGGTTTCATGGTTAAGATAGCTCACTGTTGATTTAAATCGGATGATTCGAGAGCAAGAGCGAATGCGACAAGAATGCGATCCAAGGTAAAACAAGCTATCGAGCTAAACAAAACCACTCAGAAGATTAGGGCGTCAGAGCATCGACATACCAGTACTGCCACCAGTATTACCACCAAAGCCTGAAGAGGTTCCACCGCCTCCAAACATGCTACCCCCTGTGTTATTATTTGCACCGAAGCCGGTATTATTGGTGGCAGGTGCACCAAAAACTATTGCAAGAGACGATTCGAGTAAGTAATGAGTTCAACGTGATCGCACAGCCGCCTCTGTCTTTCCCGACGCCGAGCGAATTATATGTAAAGAAATATTGAAGGGTTGACCTACCTGAGCCGGTATTGTTGTTTGTAGTTGAGCTACCAAAACCTCCTCCAAATCCCGTCGGTTTATTTTGTTGGCCGAAGCCACTACCAAATCCTCCTCCCCCGAACGACATTTTGATTGATTATCGAGAGCAGGCGAAGCGGTTCTGAATTGCTTGCTGCTAGATGTAGCAGATTGCGAAACTGAAAAGTCGCTCTCTTTGTGGAAAGACGAGGTTGATCACAATCGCAGAAAAGGCGAACGCGCAAAAATGGAGAAATTGCGCTTAGGATCGAGAAAGTGTCGCATACATTAGAAATTGTAAAGAGAGTGTCAAAAAGATCATCAAAAACAGAGTGGTTGGATGATGTATTGTAGAAGAATTGAAGTTGGATGTGAAAGTCCGAAATTGTTTTGGTGATAGATTGGAGAATTTGTAGGAGAACGCGCTTTTAATTGTAATGGTCGTTGGAAGAAAGTTCGGCTAGGGAAGGGAAGGGAACATGGGCCTCGAAAGTGAATGGGAGCTTGGAACCTCTACCTACGAGGTAACCTAGGTAACTTTGGTTATAATACAACCAATTAAATTCATGAAAATACGGCTTGAACCAGTGAATGAAGAAGATATCTAGAAAATCTTTGAGAGGTACAGTACTGTTGTTGTCTTGGACCAATATCATCTTGTTATTGGCATGAGTACTGTACGTGCTGGGTAAAACAGCTGGTATTTGGGCGGATGACTAATAATATCTCGATATGAAGGTATTACTGTACATATGATACAGTTGTTGATTGCACGAGGAAATCTGACATTTGTACGGAGTATGGCTAGCCACCTAAGGGGACCACCGATAAGAAATCCATGTTAGGCTTTCTTTGATATGACTCTTCATGGCCAAGCTGGAGGTTCCTGTTTGTATGTAAATGATCACCTGATGCTGTGCGCGTGACCAGCCTTCAATATCAATACATACCACTGAAAGCTTTCTTCTCTCTTTTTATCTCTTTTGACTCCGTACAGTATTAAGTAACTCGGCCCCATCTCCACGCATTCAAGTTTCCGTCCTCGAGCTATCTAGTACGTCCTTCATATCTCATACTTGATATACTACTACCAGTACACCGGTGACAGAGAGTTCCAACGTCAATGCCGACCGTGATGACTAATCACACCCATTTTCGAGTGCAGCCCTCATTCGACGCGTTCAGATTCAATTTTCTCCAAAAGCTTAACGCGTCGATTCTTCGAAACAGACAGTAGTACCAGCTTGCACCACCACCTTGCACCCTACACTTTGAATCCCCAATCAACCCATCATAAATCACTTCCATCAAATCGCTCCGTCCCACTTCACCACCCTGTCCGACAAAAATATAATAATAGCTTTCCTTCCCAGCCACTAACAACCACCCGTCTTCTCTAGACTCACTTGATACACGGTATTTTACAATTAATAGCCACTTTTTTCTCAATTGCTCCCACTTTGCGCGCACTGTGTTTTAAATAAATAAAAAAGTGTTCGATGGCATCAACAAGTCAACCGCATTCTTCTTTCCCCGCGCGTCCGTTCAATAACATACGCAATCCTCCCACCACAACTGCTTTTGCTCAATCACAACCCGCTCTGGCTTTGAGGCAGAAAGAAAGGTTATCGAAGGATACCCAAGCGCAAGCTCCTGCCCCGGCCATGGCCCCGCCGGCTAATGCTCAGATGAACATTTTAAGTGATGAACAGAGGGAAGAGATCAACGAAGCTGTATGTTTACACATATCCCACGAAGAACCATGCGCAAGACGACACAATCCCATCACGAGTCGCGCGCATCGCATCAACCCCTCCTCCTCAACCCACATCAAAACAATGCGCTAACAAACCCCTCAGTTCGTTCTCTTCGACAACGACAAGGACCAAAGAATCGACTACCACGAATTCAAAGTCGCCCTCAAAGCCCTCGGTTTCGATCTGCCCAAACCCGAAATCCTCACTCTTTTAACCACGCACGGCATACCTCCCGACACCGCAGCGCGCAACGGCATACGCGATCCCAATATCCCCCCCGGGCGTCTGCTACTCACTCTCCAAGCCTTCCAAACCATCGCCGGGAATCTAATAGCGGCGCGCGACCCTCGTGACGAAATACTGCGAGCGTTCGCTCTATTCGATACCGACGACAAAGGCATGATAACCCTTGAAGATTTACGGCGAGTGGCGCACGAACTAGGCGAGGGACTAGAAGAAGACGAGCTGCGAGCGATGATAGAGGAATTCGATTTAGAGGGCAAAGGCGGAGTAGGGAGAGAAGAGTTTATTCAAATATGTATGGGATGAATGAAAACCCCCAAACTCAATATATCATCTCATCCTCATCAAGGTCTCGGGTCGCCCGTTGGATTACCACCTTCCCCCAGCCTCTGGAAGCAGTCCACCGATTTGTTCCATCGTTTCATCGAACACAAAATCATCCCGGCCAATTCGAAGTACTGGAGCAGAAGGATGGGAGATAGAGACCTGTTTTGATTACAGTATGACGTTTTTGTCTTTAGTTTTTCGTGTATATCACATCGTTATACCATCAATCATATCAAGGAGTAAAGCAAGGAGTGTAGGCGTCGGTTTGGGTTACAGAGGGGCCAAGGTATTGCACTACCTTCATACGAGTAGGTATGCATAATTACAGTACATTTCCAGGATACCACATCCACAGCACGAGAAAGACATTCGTGATCTCAATTTGAAAGCGCATACCTGCCAGTCGAAGGATTCATCCAGAAGTCGCGTCGAATAGAACCAGGTATCACTCAGCATTGCACCAGATTAGCGAACAGCATTCTTCAATTTATCACACATATTTACACTCCATAACTCAATCTACTCTAACTACACCGTCCTCCTAAAGCTGAAGCCTTGCAATATATCCCCAAGCCATTAGCCTCTCTTTCCACCCAAACCTAACCCAAATTGCATATCATGTTATCTCATCTCACAATGCACTCAAAAATCTTTCGAAGAAGAGAAAATGATTGATTGCAAAGAACGACGGTAACAATAGAAGAATGTAGAAAAGCCACCTCCGCCGGTAAAGCAAAGGGGCATGCGTAAACCAATCCAAGGCTTCCGAATAATTTCCATGTCGAAGTGCCAAACTTTATACTTTCCCTTTCCGCTCTTCCAATAATGCCATTTATCACTCCTTATCTGCCTCCCCCTCCAGCTGCCATTTAAAATTGTATCAAATCTCCACCCTGTCCGTTCTGTCCCTGCTGAGGCCTGGGGCCGAATGGATTGCTCGATTGGTTAAATCCGTTTGCGCCGCCATTCATGCCAGCTGGTCCAGTAGCAGCCGGAACTTGTCGACCATATGGACTGCCGCCGAACGCGCCAGCAGCATTATTTTGATATGTGGTTTGTGGCATGCCGGTATATTGGGTTTGGAGGAATGGGTTGTTGCCGGTTTGTTGTTCATGGATACGTCCTAAGCCAGCACCCGCACTATTAACAAAGGTTCCTGGTGCAGTATGCTGAGCTGGGATTCTAAGGTTCCCTGTATTTCCAAAAGTGTCCATTCCGTCTCCGCTGGATAGAAGCGCATTGAGCTTAGCTTCATGTTCGGATACTTCTCTTTGGGGTGGTTGCGGCGAGAATGAAGGAGAAGGACTGAAGGACGGAGTGTTGCTGAATGATGACGTATTGTTGTACTGGCCCAGAGTCTTCTGTTCTTGAAGAGTAGCTAGTGTTGGCTTGGATGCAGCGGAACTGGTTTGAGGGCGCGCAAATGATGATGCAAATGGATTGTTGGATCCAGTAGGCATTGGTTGTAAAGATTGGAGTGATTGGCTCGGGTTTGTAGCCCAGGGGTTGTTCGTTCCGGCGGGAGCAATTGGTTCTAGGTGCTGCTGTTGTTGCTGCTGAGGTTGCTGCTGTTGCTGTTGCGAGAACTGGTCATATGGATTAAATCCAGTAGGCTGCGGTTGAAACGGTTGTTGTTGTTGCTGCTGTGATGCGTAAGGATCAAAGCCCGTTTGCTGCATGGAGAATCCAGGTTGATAACCAGTAGGTTGATAGCCAGTAGGTTGCGCATTTTGGAAATTTGTGTAGGGATTTAAATATCCCGTAGGCTGTGTTTGCAAATCAATAGGATTTCCTGACCAATCGACGGCTCCTTGTTGCTGGTACCCTCCATTGAAACCAGTGGGTTGCGATAATTGAATTGGATCATCATCAAAAAGCGAATGCGCATTTTGCTCTTCTAATTCACGTCTGCGCAACTCTTCTTCCTCTTGACTGAGCTTGAGAGCTTTAGCTAGATCATCGTCGTCTGGTTCACGGCCCCCTTGCCTACTCTCACGCTTCTTACGATCCTCTTCCTCTTGGTATTTGCTAGCCTCAATAGCCAACCTATATTCTGCATCCTCTTCGTCGGCGCGCTGCGCTCGGTGTGGTCGTTGTCGTCGTGGCTGTGCATCTGAAGGTTCGGAAAACTCATCCAGGCCAGTAACTCTAGATTTCCAGTTTTTGCGATCAGCGCGCTCAGCTCGGAGTCTATCCTCATCTAAGATCAAAGATGTTAATTCTTTAGCGGAGACCCGAACTAAGAACATAGTTAGCAGGCTTCATTAGTCTCATCGTGAAAATGCAAACCATTTTGACCAACATCTCTCCCATCCTCGTCAATATACTGGAACTCCCTCAAAGTCTTGATAATATAGAGGTTCTTTCTTGCCCATGTCACTACCAACTCGGAACCTTCGTGCAGACAGTAATCTAATACTTTCAAGGCCTTCAAAACATGTCTCCAATTTTTGCCCTTGTCGTTCAAACGTTTGTCGATCATATCCATTATCTGATAAAATGTTTCCGCCCTGTGATACTCGCGTCAGTTCTATTCACAATGGCAAGTGATAAAGGTACGCACGAATTGAAGGTTAGTTGGGCAATTTCAGCCATGTCAGATCCGACCGGACCCCATGGGTCATTACTCGTAGCTATCATTCATCAATAAAAGAGTCGGAAGTTTGGCAAAAGAATCATACCATTCCGAACTTTGATTTGCACATTGTTATATCCTTTCGTGATGTTCTTGACGCTTCGTACGACTTTCGA
This sequence comes from Botryotinia globosa, assembly GCA_014898425.1. Lineage (NCBI taxonomy): Eukaryota > Fungi > Ascomycota > Leotiomycetes > Helotiales > Sclerotiniaceae > Botryotinia > Botryotinia globosa. Next base: position 1,825,810 of record RCSZ01000002.1, read on the forward strand.
CATGTTGACGACCTGATCTCTCCTGAGTTCAATACCGAACTAATTGTAATGTCTGAATTGCGATCAAAGATTCGGTAGCTATCCAGCTACGATGCGACACCTAAGAAGCCAATCGCGAATCGCGTTTGTATGGAAAGGCGACAACGGCGTAATGATGAATGATGTTGTCAGGTATGGCGTCGTAAGTGATCAATCACTATGTAATCGCTTGATATGGTAATTTCCGATGTTAATGAATGAAGACCCAGCGCAGTATGTAATGTACCCAGTAGTAAAGGCTAGGCAGGCTATGCTTCGGTTGGCCCCGCACTTTCCGGTTCCTGATCAAAGGGAACGAATATTTGAATGTCTAAAGATTGATTAAAAAGGGTGATGATTTGATTTTGAGGTTGAAGGTGTCTTTTTTCTGTAAAGGTTGTTTAAGACGATTAGATATGTAGAGTTTGTAGAATTAAGCATACTCGTATAAAATTTGAATAGATAGGTAGTGTCGGTTTATTAGGTTGCGACAATTTCCAGGTAGTGGCTAAAAAGGTTGAAAGTTGCAACTTTCAACTTGCTTGCAGGTCTCCGGCAATCGGTGCAGTATGACGATTAGCGGGATCAACCCCATGGCCCAGAAAAGTCACCATCCATCCATTACAGTCATGTGACACGTATTCAGAGTTCATGTCAGGTACATACGAGCTATCATTGGACTTCACTATAACTGGGGACATTTGTTCGATAGAGATTTGTTTTCTCATTTGGAATGTTTTGGTTTATTTTGGTATTGACTAATAAACCCCCTTTCCCCCCCATCAACCAACTGCTGTAAGTACTAGGTAATTGTCTTGCATCGATCAAGATCAGCACTGTTGCCATACCCTTCCCCTTTCCATCTTTCAAATTATTCGCCTGTTCTGCTCCCCTGGCATCCTCTACTGTTGAGATTTGCACAGATCAAGTATACCATGGATTGATCACTTATATATAAGTACAGTACTGGAGTCAAGACTCTAGATCAATGTATTCCATTGGAATGTGGTCAGTCACCAATCCCAAGTGAAAAGCAGGAATCCTTCTAGACCAGCGCAACGTGATCAGGTACCATATTTTTTCTCGCAATATGTGCTCCGAATACATTCTCAGGCTGCAGTACTCAATCCCTCGAATAGTTCTTCGTGCGAAATGATGTCCGCTTGCTTGGCTAGCTTGATTTTTGGCTGGATATGTAGACCCGCCGCCCTTAGCATTGCAAATCTAACAGCATCAATGCCATATTTCCTTCCAGCACACTTCTCAGATGTGCATGTTAGTATCTCTCCAGTCATAGAGTCAGCGTCCTCAGACTCTGGGTCCGGCTCGATGGTTTCTTTTGTCTCTTGCAAGACTTTGTCTACGCGGGACATCCTATTCTTCAAATTATCACTGCTCGGGATTTTTTTCGTGTTTGAAGCAAACAGAATCTTATCAATCTTTGACAGCACCACTTGATGGGGTACTTTCTGTGACCGCAACATTTGCAGCATCACACGATCACTCTCCTTGATTCCGTGCTCGGAATCAATGAGTACGAAAGCTCGTTTCAGCTGTTTCCTCTTCTCCAAATATTTGATGATTTCTTTTCCCCATTCAGGTCTACCGCCATGTCCATATCCTGGCATATCCAGTACCACTAATCGCTCGCTATTGTCTTCAGACCCTTCATGCCCTCCAATCGCAAATGCATTCATAGACCGAGTTCGCCCAGGTTTCGAGCTGGTAAATGCTGCCTTGGTATTGAGCAGAGCGTTGAGAAGAGACGATTTCCCAACCTACAACATACTAGTGTCAGTATGTACCTATAAGCGCAACAACTCGTGTCTTCTGTATCAAAAAACCACAGATAGTATTCAGTATAACGGAAAGATCAAGTTACAAGCCCAATACTATAATTAGAGGATTAAGCTTACATTTGATCGTCCTAAGAAACAAACCTCGGAGCTATCTCCAAACTCCATGGCATAGAATTGCGATGTAGACCATAAGTGCTTGGGAGGTTTTTTGGTGAAAAATCCATTTGCGTGCACAAGTTGAGCTTCCGTGGGTGGTAAAGTGTCCCAGTGGTAGCATAGTTTAGTAGAAGGAAAATTCATATGTTGTGGTATTTGAGAATCATGACCCTGTGATATCGTCTTAAGTCCTCTGAAAACATTGCTCGCAGAAATCAAATTTCGTCGATTTGTACGAGCACATGACTGTATCCTCAAAAGCGTTGACATTGGAAGGGAATTCGATGTTGAAGTGCAAGAGAATATGAATATTTCGGATGGACGAGGCTGCAAGGCTGAAAATATGTCGGAATTTTTGGTGCCGACAGTTCTAATTCTAAGATGTGCCAGGATGGTGATTTCACTTTCCTCATCAACTTTCCTCAAACCTCACTCTCATCGGCGCGGGCAACTACGAAAATGTCTTCTGTCACACCTACGAAGCTACGCTCTCTCTACCGCTCGTTTCTCCGCGAACTTCCATCTCGACCTCTGACCCAAGAATCCCGCTCACCTCTACAATCCCGCATTCGCAGAACCATAGCCTCGGAAACTGGCACGCCAATCGAGCAAGCAGAGCAATTCTTACAATATGTCAAGGCGCAAAGGATGTATGCCACATTACTTGAGAGATATAACCCTGGCATGAATATGGATGAAGAAGAGCGAGTACGTTTGACTGCCAGGAGGGTGGGAATGGATCTACCGGAAGAGTTTTCGTATGGTCAAGATGGGAATGGGGGCAAAGTCCAGTGAGGGTTGAAGCGGTTGTAACGACAGCATGGCTCATGCAAATCAATGGAGGACGCGAAATCTTAACAGCGAATAAGATGGAAGACCATTGATGGACCCACAATCCAGAGCTTTGGGATATGGTGCCTCTTGAGGGTAATACCTGTTCAATGCCTTGTGCGCACACTAAGGACGAGCTATCACCCCAGTATCATACCAGTTTCGATAGGGTCGAAAAACATTTGTGTAAAATATGGGCTCTGCTGTACAGATCGAATGGGCAGTGAAGTAATGCAACTCCAGCCCTCATTCAGTAGGCTAGCTTCTAGACCTAAATGATATTTATTATATCGCTACATACCTACTTTGTGCAAACTTAAGCGGTAGCATGTTGTTGAGACTCAATCTTGCCTCGTTTACTGTATGATATTACGTCGAACTTGGATTGACAATCCACCCATATCAGATAGGCAATGTGAAGAAAAATGGAGCTTGTAATAACGATGCTCAGTTCGTGATGTCGCTCAGTGACAGGACTTGATGAGATCCACTGTGGAATTTTGATACACAGTACCGACTGTGATGAAAGTGCATCCTCGGTATCCAGATGACGGACGTTTCACAAGCCTTTTTCTCTTGCCTACTTGCCAAGCTCAAGCTAAGTTCCTTGTCCCATACATTACTTCTATGAATACAAATATGTCAGATTCTCGTTTTCATCCAGTATATCAATCACACCTCCTAGCTAGGTGCCTAGTAGATAGCCTCACACACGTGTCTTATGGATTGATCAGTCTAGAATCTCCCCGCTAATAACTCACTGCTAGAGTAGCGATTCCATACCGAAGCAAGCACAATACATACAATAACTTATGACTGCCTACCTCGTACCTAGATGACCTATCCTCGTAAGTCTCTAGATCCTAACTAACCGTTGCGATTGTGAGATGCTTAATCGGCGAAGAGGGAAAGGGAAGAAGAAAAAGATAAGACATTGGATGACTCTATTTTTAGTTACACTATAGAAAGCACTTTCTTAGTCTCGGGCTCCACATGCAATAGATTTCTCTCCATAATCCTCATGAATTAATTACTGGGTAGGTGATAATTATAGTTAAGACTGTTGGTCTGTATTCTCTATGCGAGAAACGAGCATGTCCTCAAGATTTCGATTTATCATTTATCATTCAAAACTACATATACAGAGTCTAATTCAGGTACGGAGTACACACCATGTCTCACCCTCAACGGTGCATGCACATATCAAATGAAAGCTTCAACCTTTTTCCTCTGCTGTCGAAGCCGTCAATACAACCTTTTAAGGGCACGGATACGGTTTGGCGCATGAATCGTTGGGGGGCGAGGGGGAGCCCGTACAGAGTAAGCGCTGGACATGTCAAATGAAGACTAGCAGACTAGATCCATGTCGAAATGTCACTGTATTGGCATCTCATTGGCTCAATATGAAAAAGGCGGACAGAATTAATCATGCACATCAACTCCGATAACTCCAATCGTGGGCCATGCCATATTTGGAACCTTGAAGTTGGTGGTGTTGTAAGGTAAGGATGGGAGCATCTTGCTTTGCCCATGCTACCATGCTTCAAAAACAGCCATCGCGCCCCTTCGAATCAAAAAAATCCCACCATGACCTAAAGGGAGGTCGATCCCATAGGAAAAAAAAGGGATATCCTTCACAACTTGAAAACTTCACCTCACACTCAACTCGACTCGTTTACATCTTTATGCTCAGATGAGACCAAAGGCAAAGTCGTCTAAATAGGACGAAAGCCTGGCTTGAGTGCTTGAGTGCTTGAGTGCTTGAGTGTCGAGGTTAAGTCTCGTTTGTCGCGATAGCACCTTCGTGTTACTATTTTTAGAATCGGGAGACTGTAAAGACACGACAATGAACCCTCATAGAGAGCATGGTTTCCGAAGAAGAATGGAATTGAACCCCATCACAACATCTCTTCAGGTCACTCCTCCTCATCATCAGACTCCAGGATCTACCATCTCTGGAAATCCGAGCTCGGCATTTGGATATCATCCATCACAGTACAACACACCTCAGAGCTCGGTGCGACAGTACAACCCTTCACAATGGACCTCATCTCCCAGCATCAGTGGTGGTTCAGATACTTCGCACTATTCTGCCAGGCCACCTCACGATCCAGATGGTACTTGATTTCAAAAATTGTTTTTAACTTTCGAATTTACATCCACAGTGTGCGCGAGGTAGTAAAAGCTAATAATTAATTGCAGTAGTGATTCCGGCTCCACCCCCATACTCGCCACCTCGAAGCAATAGACCGGCAGGAGGGTCAGATGAGTCTATGTCTTCTCCACCACAGGCATATCGGTCATCCCCAGATATTCCACATACCCCTCATACTCCGGCCCCAAGTACCCCACACCCAAATTATCCTCCTCCACCTGGTGGACGATCGAGAGCTGGATCGAATGATCGACCACATGGCGTCTTTGGATTCTCTAGGAGACAAGTCAACCATTCTGAGAATCCCAGAATGTCACCAGCAAACAGGGAACCAATGCCTCCAGTTCCAGCCATTCCAAGAAGAGTTGTGGAACAGACTCGTCAAGAACTTGCAGAGCCTGTTCCGATCAATGTTCTACCTCCAGGGTCCCGTCGAGCTGCATCTACGGGAGCCATCAGCTCAGCATCCCCGGCGCATTCGCGAGATCCATCGACTACTCGATGGCAGCCTGGAATGCCCTTACCTCCGCCTCCGCCTGGCGTCCCTCCACCCCCAAGATCCCAAAGTATGACCCGTACGCTCGAAAGTGTAACCTCTCCTCCTATGCGAAGACCACCACCTTCATCTTCTTTAGGTCCAGTTCCGCCCACTCCACTCTCGCCTCCACCCCAAGCTTCTGCGGCAGCGTCAGATTGGCCTGACGAGACACCCATAGCAGCATCTCCCCGAAACCGTGTAGAAAGTCCCGCGCTCCACATCGATACTTCGAGCAACGCTTCTAGTACAGCGACTGATTCCATTTCTGATTCAAATTCTTCTAGCTTGGCAAGATCGCGAGCAGTCAGAGGAGAGAAAACTATTCGTGAAAGAAGAAGTGAAAGCAGAACTGGCAGGGTAGCTTACCCTGAATCGGCTATTGAACAATCAAATAATCCTTGGGCGGAAGCGATTACTCCTAGTGACATTGTTGTGCCCCTAGCGAGGCGTCAAACTATAACCAGGGCTACTCCAAGGAGCGGAAGATCATCTAATTTTTCAGAAACTCCGAGATCGTCCCAACCCATGCAGCAGAACTTGACCACTCCTGATCGTATGAACGGAACTGCTACCGGCTCTAGAGGCTCAACTCCTAGACCAGTGGCACCTACTCCGCCATTCTCTCCTGAGTCTATCAGGTCATCTGGAATAGAACACTCACCATCAATTCCTTTTAAATCCTTGCCAACTCCCCCACTACAGTCAAGAATGGTTCAAAAGACTTCCAATAATCGTCCGCCTTCCTTGATCATCCCTAAAAATGACTCCGCAGTCATCGCTGCCTCGACTGCATCCCAGCCTGCAACAGGCAAATCCGTTGCAAGTCAAATATCCCAAATGACCCCAAATGATGATTTCGCCTGCTCTGCAGCAGAGAGACATGAAATTTTTGTTCAAAGAGAAGCTAGTGCAACAAATGATACAGACCGTGTACGCATTTTTGCTGAGTTTATTGTGAATGAATCTAGAATTCGTCGAGACCGTTATGCGTCCGCTATAGATGCAATGGGGTCCGAGATTTTAGATTTGACTCGGGACTTATTTCGCCCGAACACTAATCCTCGTAGAGACTCTTCGGCGTCTCGTGCAAGTGAATTTACACCTGCATCGTCAGCTGCGCCAAGATCACATAGGGGCTCGCTAGTAGGGGCCGTAAAGGAAAATATACCGTTACAGAACTCAGAACCAAGATCTGGATCGCGCCCACCCACGAGGCCAACCTCACGCTCAGATTCAAGGCCTGGATCTAGAGCTAATTCAGCAGGTCCGCCATCTCCAGCTCCAACACAACAAAATCCACAATGGTGGAGTCAACCTGGCTATATGCCCTCCTTATCTCCAATCCCAAGCATGAGTGTTAGTGAGGCACTTGATGGTGCAAGTTCACGAGGAAGGCCTTCAAGCAGATGGTGGGAAGTTAGTCAACATGGATCAGATGGAGCTCCTTCGTCAAGATTCGAGAGATCAAAACGAGAATCAAAGTATATGGGTATGCCAAAGGAATTGCGTGAGGCTTTACAATTTGGTGAAGGAGACCAATCTTCGGGATCGCCAATGGAGAATACATTTGGTGGGCCGAGTCATTCAGCCCATCTAGGTCCCAACGAATATCCACAGGAGAAAACTGGCTTCCACCAACCGAATCAAGTATCTCCCGTATTTCAGTCAATTGCTCCCCCAGCCCTCGTTCCACGAACGCCCTTCACACCAAATCCCCAGCACCTTGATGTTTCAAGATTGGTCACATTGCCCCCACCTTATCCCCGTCACCACCCAGCCGTCAACAACAACCATCCAGATCTCACAAGCATCCGTACAACTGTTCGTACCTTAAGCGACATCACTGAAGTAACTGCCACTAAAGAACGCTTTTTGAGGGATAGTGCTCAGATGCAGGAAGATCAAACTACTGCTGCCTCCAAACGTCGAGCATCACTACGTCTCCGTATGCAGCGCGATATTGAAGCTGGAACAATCTCGTACGCTGACGCAGCTGCATACGAAGCAGATTCTGTCACCAGTGAACTTCTCAAATCAAAGGAAGCCGCCAAATCTGTTTTTGAACTCTTTCAATCTCAAGTCGTTCTTCCTGTCAACGAATTACTCATGACCCGTATTCAATCAGCCACTGATCTTTTTGAACAGCTGCGAAGTAAACTCTTTAATGACTCAAGAAACCAGAATCCGACTTCTACCCAGGAAGAAGGTGATGAACAACCAGAGCTTATTGAAAAATTGACCCTTCTCAAATGGATTTTCGAAGCTCGTGAGCAACTTCACCGTGAAGTTTACGAATTACTCTCGGATCGCAATGATCGTTACAAAGAAATGATCATAACTCCTTATCGCTTATCCCAAAATACCGAAAAAGTGCGCGGCGCAGAATCCTTCTTCGCAGAAGATGCTCAAAAACGCAAACAAGAATTCGAATCCGAGATTCTCAAGCGTACAGAGGAATTCATGGATATTATCGAAGAAAATGTAGTGCGAGGCGTGGAAGTTCAGCTCGGTGCTTTCTGGGATATAGCTCCCTCTCTCAGTCGTTTGGTTGAGCAGATCCCGAAAGATGGAGATTTGGAAGACTTCATGATACAAATACCCAAAGATGAATACGAGGAAAATCCAAGCTATTATGATTTTCCGTTACAATATTTGTATACACTCATAGTCCACACGGGCAAATCGACATATCAGTTTATCGAAAGTCAGACGAATTTGCTCTGTTTATTACACGAAGTTAAAGTAGGAGTAACGGCAGCAAATTGTAGATTAATGGCAACTCAACGCGTAGCGCAGGGAGAAGGAAAAGAAGAGGTGGAAAGGGAGTTAGAGGCAGTGAAGAAGGAAGAAGAGGGAAGACTAACAGATGATTTGAAAGAGAAAGTGAAAGTTGTTGAAGAGCTTTGGAGGAGTGGCTTGGGGACTGAGTTGGATGAAGTGAGGGGGAGGATTTTAAGATGGCTGAAGAAGGTTGGAGGCGAGTTGCCGCCTGATGATGAGGCGTAGGAGGGTAGTGGGCGAGTTATCGCGCATGCTAGAGTGTTATGAAAATCTCCGTTGCATGCGCGTATGCATTTATGAGGACGATGTTATGTTACGATATGATTCGATATCTTTACGTACAACGATTACGATAAGAAGGTTTAGGGGGCACAAGAATTCTTAATGTATATATTAACTTCAACTCACGATCGTTTCTGGGGAGCTTAGGAGCAGAATCATTTAGATTGTTGGCGGTAGCTTTTGTTGTCTTTTCGATACCCCTTTTCGTATTTACATCATTCTTCTTTTCGGCTATATGAGAACTATGAGAATTCATGCAGATGACTTTATGTGAATCATTGAGAATATTTAATTTTGGAAGCTAACCTTTGTTTCTATCCTAGATACATGCATACCTCAAACCGAAAGCATAAAAGCAATGGATCTATCAGAATCCATAGATGGACACAGAGACTAAAGAAAAATCTAAAACAACATCCTACCTCGCTTCCTATACCCCACAATTCCTGCAAAAGTTTGGTCTGTGATAGTCATGAGAACTTTTGTTCTGAACCCTCGAGCTCGGGAATCATAGGATGCTCAGTGGGTGGTGAAGGTAGCGGTTTTTCCTTGGTGTGAGATTTGGAGTTCTCGATGTTTTCTCTTGGGGAGTCAGGATGAGATTGGAGTGGATGAGGTATCTGATCTCTCTTTCTATCTTGGTCTTGATCTCTTGCTTTCTGATTTGATTTTGGCTCTGCTACGACGGCGGAATTATGTTCAGCAGATAGTTTCTGGAGATTAGATGTTTTTGTCAAAAGGGAGTTTTGCTGGGGACTCCTATCTTTATTCTTCCGTTCTGGTGCAGATTTGAGGTGTTTTCTAGTCTTTGGAGGCTCTGAATTGTTTGCAGATTGCTTATTTACAGCACCTCCTCTCTTTACCTTTACCTTTTTATTTGCGACGTGCGCGACTTCTTGTTTCGTCTCCATTTGCGATCGCGATTCGTCTCGGCTGGGTGTTTGTTGTAATGTTACGCTCTCCGTCGAATAGGTTCTATTCAGTAATCTGTGATTTCGCCACGGACTATAAGATGGCACTGGTTGTTGGATTTTGATTGATTCTTGTCGGGGCATGTATACTTCTTGTTGAGGATGATGACTCTGAATGGGTGTTGGATTTGAGTTTGAAGAATGCACAAGCTGCGCTTGCTGCTGTTGGGAAGAATACGATGATTCATAACTGGGAACTTGAGATATGCTAGATGGAGAGTTTTTCCAAGAATGGTAGGAATCATGATGGGACGAGTAGCTGGGTGTTTCTTCGCCGGCGTTTGAGTAGACTTGTGAAGACGGGTTAGTATGCTGTCTGTTTTGCCTGTCAACCGATTGTTCGCGATTTTCCAGTTGTGTTTCGTCAAAACTCTGTCTTTCTTGCTGCGCGCGAGATTCATATTTAGGTGCAACGTCATTGGGGCTGGTCCACTGATTTTGTGACGTAGCATGCGAACGTTCTTCATCAGACGTCTTCTGATGTATCTCGAAGTCTTGCGTCGAAGATATACGACGTGCTCGCGGATTATCTTCCTCGTTCACAAAGGGTATTGGTGGGTCCTTTGCTGTACAACGAAGGATTCGATTTCTTCTGATACAGCTGAAGAGTAGTAACATGGTAAGCACTAACGTGCAAGTAACAATGCCGATAATAAGACCAATACCAATTTCCGCTCCGCCTGGAAGGTTGATGGAAGAAATTGGTTGCTCTACTTCATTTCTTTCTATTGAGGATGATGATGCTGTGTCAGTCAAGGAGGAACGACTATTCAATAACTGATCACGAGCCATCAGCTTGGATCGGGCATGTACTGCAGCCATTATTCATGTGTCAAATAAGATTTTGATAATATATAGTGAAAAGCATGTCCACAAACTTGTATGAACAAAAGACAATAAAAATCCGATGCATCGTATGAATGATATAAAATTTCTCAAGAGATATATAAGCTCCGGCCCACGACGAAAGGGAAATATTGAACGACCTCATCGAGGCCAAAATCAAGAGAAGGCAAAATTTTCGATGTCTTTAGACACTTCAGCCTTATAGGCCACATGGCCTTTAAACTGACCTCTCTAGCATTCAATATTCGTATATCTTCAGCTACACAACCAATAGAATCGATTGCGCTTGACTTGTTGGGTTTTAAGCGCCGACTTGTCAATATTAAAGAATTTACCGAGTATTGAAAGAGCCGAAGATAGTGGCTTTACAGTAGCCCATTGAACATAGAATGATGGTATAATGACCAACTTTAATCGTCTTCTGGCCTGTAAGGAAAGAGTATCCCGACCTTCGCTTCGATTTGGCACGCAATGATATCAGAGCGTATTTCTTGTTGGTACTTTCCTGGGGTCAGATGCGAAGAATTTGTTTTCCGGGGAAAGAGGCTGTGTTGAAAAGGTTTTTCTGCGCAAACATTCGACAATAAAGAACTGGGCAGAGTGCAATGAACTTCTATTGCTCACAACTGTCGCACACACCATTAACTAATTGTTCGACTGTATCATGTGCAACGAGCCCTCATTTGTAGAATTCATTCCAACCGGTAGAAAATGTTGTCTGCACTTGGCGAAATGACTGGCTAAGCCTGTGAAACATAAAAGTTCCACCAACCAACGGCATGCAAGCAGTCGAATGCACTGAACTATTAAAGTTGGTCGCCATCAGGGTCCCTTATCTAAAGTTGCTCAATAGTTCCCGTGCACCTTGCTATATGGAGGTTGTGACAAACTAAGAATCTATATCCTTTGTAAAACTTCGCTAAAACATAATGATGCGACGATACACAACTTAAGCTATCCACTTCCAAGATCTCTTTTCCACAGAATCAAAAAATCGCACTGCAATAACGCAGAATGTAGCGCCAGACAAAAGTGCAGCATCAAACAAGATCACCGAACGATAATTTCCCAACTTGCTCTCCCCCAGAATTTTGCCACCAACCGGACTTCCAAGCATGGTTCCGAGGCCTCGAACAAAATAGATAAACCCATTCACGCTAGCGTAGGCCTGAAGTCCAAAGACTTCCGCCACAGTCTTCGAGTTTACATGTAAGCAAATTGGAGAGGTTGAGATGCAGAGAGGTAGGGAAGAAGTGACATACCGTTGGAAATAGAGCATTGTAACCACCACCTGCAACTCCATAAAAAACCACAAAAAGTAACCACAATACCTTGTTACCATTTGCAGCAGTACTTCCCAGCCAAAATCCTAAGACTGATATAACGCACGAAATGACTGTCAGAATTAGAGTATTTTGTCTCCCAAACCTATCGCCAGCAAATCCCGTCAACACTCGACTAACAGAATTGATACCGTTTGAAATAGCTAGCAACGTGGCCCCAAAAGCAGACGTGTAGCCCAAAGCCACGGAGTACTCAGCCAGAAATGTGAGCGGTAGTCCGTTGCCTCCCGCTTGGAGGAAGCCAGCTCCAACGCTAAAGATGAACGCAGGCTTTATGGCCAATTTGAGATCGACGTGAGTTTGTCTCCTTCCTATGAATCGTGATGGAGCTGCAGTGGCGGCAATCGGCAATGCAATTACTAAAACGAGGAAGGAAAGTAAACGGAGCGTCCATCTTGGCCCAATTGATGTCAGAAGAAAGCGTATCAAAGGAGAGAAAACGAGCCCGCCAATCCCCGCACCCGATAGGATAAATCCCATAGCTGAGCCACGATGAGTGGTGAAATACTCTGGAGCTGTGCTGAGAATTGGATAGTAAAGAAACGATGAGCCGATGCCATATAGTAAGCCTTGTGTCAATAAAAGTTGCCAAACCTAGTGAAACGATTCAGCGAATGATAGATTTGGGAGAGGGTTGTGATTGTCGAACTTCTTTACAGACACTAGCCAGTCCAAAGCCTAGGCTCATGAAAGCAACTCCCATCATACAGATATATTTGGAGCCCTTCATACCTAGTCTTGCCATGACAGGATTTACCACAACGCTGCCCGCCCATGTAAGTCCAGACCCGAGTGTTCCCACGAAAGCCACCATCGCGCCTTCGTTACGAGTGGATTTTGGAAGCATGGTTTGGGCTTCAGAGATATAGTAACTCTGAAACACGCCATAAGATTGATTGAGACCAATCGTGATACATATTGTTAGAAAGCTTGAGATGAGAATTGTGATTCGTCTTTGGCGAGTTACAGGCCGTAATTCGAACGTGCTTTGAGGCGATTGGGGTTCGTCTACAGTCAGAACACCCATTTGACTCGTCTCATTAACGAAGCGATTTGAAAGGTCCGGAAGAGGATGGGTATCAGTTGCAGGCGCCATGATAATGCTTCAGTATCTGTTTTGAGTCGAGTATTACAATATCCAAATCACTTCTGAATATTAAAGCCCCAAGATATGGCTGCAGGGATAGGCGTAATTTAAACCTATGCAGAGGCGAATATTAAGTCTGATCTGACAGTCAAATACCAACAAAATTCAGAAAATTGTCAACAATAACAATCGTACAATTATCCTGAATTGGAGAAATTGATATGTGTTATAGCGCTTACTCATCTTCATCTGTTAGACTGACCACTAAAAGAAGTCACTGCCGGAGATAAGTACGGAGTGGGTGTGTTCACCCGTCAGTTTCCGTCTAATATCCTCGGTTATCATAGCAGTACATAAATAGGTAGCATCTAGACAAAAAGGATGGAGATCAAAACTTAGATCTATTTGTGCTTGCTCAGGCTCAAGTTTTTAAAATGACAAGGGATAAAAAGAAGTGTAGCAAGCTATGGAAATTGATTGTTTTTCGATCTTCATTCTTCAAGCTCATGGTATATCCCCTAGAATTACAAGGTTTGCTGTGGCCATGGTAAAGGCTACACGCACCCTCCTCGAAACGCCCATTTGAATCATATGTTTGCGCTGATACTACATCCCACTGAAATTTTATATTGAATCAAATCAAGATAGAAGAATCTTGATCCTTTCATGACGACACCTACTTTCTAAATGCTGTAGAAATATCGGCCCTTGTCCATTCAGCAATAATCTCTCCATCATAAACATCTCTACTGATTGTCAAAATTCTATCGTCGACTCTTTCGTACAATCTCTCGCATTGTTGGTGCACCTTGATAACAAGTTCTCGACTGAGTCCTGGATCATCTGTATCACCGAAATGTTTTTCGACTCGCTTCTTAAGAGTTTCAATACCTTTCCTAATCTCCTTGGCATCATAACCAGCAAGAATTTTCTTGAAAGTTGATTTAGAGTGACTAGGCAATGACGAAATTTTCGAAGCCGATTCACCAGGTTGTCTTGAAAGCATAAGACTCTCAGTGCTTTCTAAGAAATCGAGAAGCTTTCCTAAAGGTCTACGAATCACGGCACCAAGATACAATGTCATGTGTTCATCCATTTCTTGGCTAGCATTTTCTCGCCATTCTTCAAGTATCGGATTGGAGCGAACATCCACTTCTTCAAGGTAGTGGTTCATGTTTTCGATGAGTAAAATCTGATAGTTGAGGGCCTCCTTGTCCTCTGGATCTGCACCTGCAGTTTGGGCACTTGGGTTCTCTCTTGCGATGACTTTTAGAGACTCAAACATGGTTTTGTTCAATCGCGAGTATGCGTTATTCACGATTTGTCGAACTTCGAGGCCGTCGGCGGACATTAGCATCGTTTCTATTGCCAGCGAGAATGAAGGAAATATCCTTATGAAGCCAATAACACCCTTTCGCTTCTTTATTTTGACTTTGGTGTCTTCAATGGCGCGTATTTGCTCATCGAGAAATTTGTTAAATAGACCCAGTAAACGAGCGTGCAGTTTTTGAAGTGTGCGTGCCAGGTATTCCTGGCTTGATTCCTCGAGGTCGACAAGCTTGCGCTCAATTGAAACGAGTATTCCGACACCTTGCCTACCCAAAGAATTAGTTGAGTTTTCTGATTAGTTTAACGATAATGGACTTACAATGGATCAGATTGGAGGGACCAGTCTACGAGTGCCTGCATATCACCAGCCCAGAAAGCGTAAATTTCTTCCATGGTTTGCACGACACGTTTTGCCAAGATCCGATTCGGGTCCATAACTTTTGGCCTTCTCAGGTCACCACCTCGTCGCAAGTCCGGTGGTGCAGCGGCGATAGAATCCGCAAAATCGTGTTGCTCTAGTGATGAGATATGGAAAAATTCGACGATAAAATTTTGCTCCATACTCATGATTGGAATCATTTCATCAAGAGCTCCCGTAAATACTTCGTTTGGAGGCAGTCGACCATCCGCCTTGTCTGAGCTAGCTTTGTTGCCACCATCGCCAATTGGGGATCGCATTTTTGCTAATGTTTGACTTCTTTTCACTGTCAGTTTCCTGGCCGTCGTGGTTGCGAGGCCTTCGGTTTGTTTTTCGGTTTGTGATGTAAACAAAATATCAGATTCATCCCCATGTGCTTTCCTAGCGATCCGCTTCCAGGCGAAAACAGCGTCTCTGAATTCGTCCTGGTACAAAGGTTTGCATGCAGACTCATAATCTAACAAAAATCTCTCCCATTCATCGGGGGCAACTTCTCTGGAGAACAACATCAGTGGACTGTATCTCCAAAGCACATTTCTCGCAAGATCATGATGACGTGGGTCAAGTTTGCCCCTCCCAACTGCTCTGGTGATATTACCACCCTTTTCTCGGTCTAACGCTTTTCTCGTTTCATCGATTGCAGCGCGGAATTTCATTTGTAAGAATGAATACAAGCGCTGAAGAAACTCAACGCTCGTAACTCGGTACACGTCTTTTTTCTCTTGTAGGACTCGCATGCTTCCGATCTCGCTATTGCCGAAACCTCCAGTTTTCCCGGAACGAACGCTACCATCTTCGCTTCTTCTAGGACCAGAAATACTGAGTGAAGGATCAATAGTGACCATAGCTTTGAACAATACAACTAATGATGTTTCAATCAACTCGAGATCATGAGGTCGCTCCAGCGATGCTGTCTTGAGGCATTCAAGCTGTGATGATGAAATCGATATTGTATCCAATAAAGATTGAAGCTCAACTTGCAAGAGCTTTTGATTGGCTGTTTGTACTTGCAGACCTTGTGACTGGGCTTCGATGTAGGCAATATCCTCGTTGAGTGTCTAATTTTTTTTATTAATACACAAAGATCTCCAGAAAAGCATTTATGGAAATAACTTACGCCAAGCTCCACAAGATATAGTGTGAGCAAACCATCAAGTTCGTCACATTCATCCATACATGTATCCAGTCCTCTTTTGATCGCTTCAACTCGCTCATCCTCCTCTTCTAATCGGTTTAGCCAGCCTCCGGCTTGAACCTTGTTGAGCTCTCGCTCAACATCATCCTTTAAGGTATCGATGACTTTTGTATGAACACCTTCTCCTACCCATCCAAACTCATCCCAGGCATTGACAAGATCGGAACCTCGACCATCCAAGAAACTTGGGTCAATACCTAAAGACGCTAGCTCTTTTTGCATTGCCTCAGAGGCAGATTTTGGCCGTCTAGGTTCGCGAGCCTTTGGCTTGTCGAGTGATCCTGTATCAGGTGTTTTTGAAGGACCTTCAATAGTACTAGTAGGTATATCCTTATCAGGGACTGTGATCTTGACTTCCGGAACAACTTCAGGATTAGGTTTACGTGCAGCCGATTTCTCCGGAAGGGCTTCAACTGGAGGAGATGGAACTTCGGGCGAAGCAGCAGGTACAACAGCAGGTACAACAGCAGGTGCAACAGCAGGTGAAGCAGCAGGTACAGTAGCAGGGATAGTATTAACTGTAGTTGCACTATCACTACTTAACGCCCGAAGCAAGGAAGGTGCTGGAACCACACCGGTTATTCCATCAGGACCGTTGGGAGACTTAGCCGCCAGTGCTGCTTCTCTAAGACGTTCCGCAGCACCACCAGCACGGGGCTTAAATCCGTTTGCGTTTTTAGCGGCCCTGAGGAAAGTACTCGCAATATCACCCTTGGATTTCTTTTTGATCATTGGTCCTAGGCCTGGGCGCAGTTCCTCATCCTCTTGATCCTCTCCCGAAGGTGAAACAGGGCTGGTAGGTGAAGCAGTGGGAGAGACGGGAGAAGTCACAGCCGGCGCAGGTGTAGGAACTGGCGGAGGCTCATTCTTACTGCTGCTATCTCCCATATCATCGCGGGGTGTTTCCAATGCTACTGGCTCTGTAAGCTTGCTATCGATGCTACCATTTCCAATGTTATCTCGTTCGCGAGGTATCGATCTTTCACTGCTCCGAGTAGGAGGGCGCATATCATCTCTCCGCATACCAGGACTAGCTAATGGCGCCGGCACGATATTTTCCATTGAGTCCGCACCACGCAACCGAGACGCATCTCCAACATTTGGCATTGGCGGCCGACGTCTCTCCGGCGGGATAGTTAGCGGAGCAGGCATTGGCGGCGCATCCGCTGACCTGTCTCGTTTCGGACTTGGAAATCCGGCTTCAGGAGGACCGCGTTGGGAATTTGGGGTTATGCTTCTATCAGGAAAGCGACCAGGTGTGTTAGGTAGCCCATTTGTACCACCACGTGAGCGAGGTGGTAAGCTGCTGTCGTCACTGCGCCCAAAAGACTCCTGGCTTGGATTAGCCCCCTCCAGTCTACGCAGACTTGCTTGACTTTGTTGAGGTGTAACACCAGTTAGCTTAGCACTGGGATTTGGCGAAACATCGCGCGGTGGTCGCATAGGAGGTCTAGAATTTTGTTGTGGAAAAGCCGGGCTAGCATTGGGCGGCATTTGACCAGGTGGGCGTTGCATAGCATCTCGGCTAGGTTGACTACGAAGTACTGGCTCCCGGGACGGATCGCGTTTGAACGGTCGACTTTGATTCTGTTCATAAGGAGAAGACGCGGAAGAGGACGGCTGCTGGGACTGTGAGGGCCGTCGCATCTCTTGGGGGGGAGGTTGCTGTGGTCGTGCAGCAGAAGAAATACCAGATAATTGCTCCCTTTCTCTTGAGTCGAACCCAATGAGTTCTGGTGCCTTTCCGCCAGTATATTTTGTATAAATCTTGACCAAGCTTGCGATGAAGAATTGCTTTTCTTTCTGAGTATTGGCCTGCCAATAATAGGGCTTTCCAATCGTTACAATGAATCCCATTCCACCGGCCCATTGCTTACGTTGCTCTTCCTCAGCGTTCGCAGGCACTGCTCCACTAAAAGACTCTACCGCAGATAGATCATCGAGCATCCAAGTTTTGCCTATTGAAAAGCTCCCGTTCGCATTCTCTCTAGCTTTGTGCATACGGACTCGTCCAGATTTGCGCACTGCAACAATTATAAGACGAGGTTTTTTGGCATCTGGATTTGCGTTCAAAGGAGGGGGGGTAGAGGGATAGGCAGCATCCTCAATGATTCTTATGTGTGTGATGTATGATTCCAATACTAGATGACCGAGGGGTTAGCTGGCACCTTCAGCGCAAACTGGACTAATCTTACAGGAGCCATCTGGATCCTTTTTCCCAAAGCAGCTCTCGATAATTCGTCTCTTCTCATCTTCGAATCTTTCCGCCCTGCTCATACCACTCCTATCACTGCCAGTGGCCCCGCTAGAGCCAGTTCGTGTAGAGCCGTCCATGTGGCAGGCGGAGCCACGTTCGTTAAATCGAGACGACTGTTCTGTGTATCCTTTTCAATCATTTATTCGTGAAGGCGACTTGGGAGTTGTTCTGCAGTTGGCTCGAAAATCATTTTTTGGAATTCTTAAATATCATTCAACAGTCGCGGCGCAACTCACATAGATAGAAGTGTATATGAGGTCCAAGTCAGGTATTAGGTTATTTGGTGCTTACAGTTTGACTCCAGCTTTCTAGGTCCTGTTCCCTGACATCAAACCAGCAAGCACGCAGGCACAGGCACCATGAGCATTACATAATCAAGGACCTTCAAGACGGGCATAATAAGATCCGATCTTTGGCCACACCTACCTACTGAGCTACTGTACCTTCCTTTTATTGAATCTTTCAATTCGTTCATCAATATTAATCATGAATATCAATAAAGCATTTTGACAGAGAGATCATGAACAATGTAGTAGATTGATCGAATCTACAGTATTCTAATAATATGCAAAGGGTCAAGGATACCTAGGCTTTGAGAATGGCTCCCTCTATGCCTACTGATAAGTTCTCTCACCTCCAAATCTTCTTGAATTCTTACCAGCTGGAGGCTCTTGATAGTCGAGGCGGACGCGCACGCCGCATCAAGCGTAATGACGCTAATCTTATTGTAGATTAGCCGCTATTTGTCATTTCTCCCTCCCTTAGGAACTTTTTTTTTCTGCCGATAAGCTGGAGTTTTTTATTTTTTGCGATCAATACCCAACCCAATATATCTTCAATTGCATTCATTTAAACATGAGGCCAAAGCAAAACAAACGCAGTATGGGGGCGGATAATGCCAATATGCAGGCATTGGGGAAGAGAAGAACACCTGCTGGTCAACCACAACCAGATTGGCTTTTTCCTGCCGGCTCTGGTGCTGATGCCAATCCAGCCCCAGCCAACAAATCTGGCAACGAAGGACGTTCGAAAAACAAGCAGGACAAAAAAATTGCACAAGATCTTCTCAAACGTCGAGATGCAGGCGAACCCCCAAAGTCTGGAATTCCTTCTCATTTACTCGATCTTGTCGGCAAATTTCTCGAGCAGCACGAGCTCATGCAAACTAGTCGCACCTTGAAGACTGAACGTCGCAACCGAGAGGAGGCAACTGCAGGAAGCAACAGCACTACCACCTCCCTTGAAGATATATACAATGAATGGCAGGCGTCCAAAGAGGAGATTGCAGCACTCAAAGCTGCGGCCATTCAAAAGAACGAAACCCCAAAGCCAAAGGCACCCAAGGCTTCTTCTGAGGATACCTCGAGCAGCAGCAGTAGCAGCAGTGACAGTAGTGATTCGAGCAGTGAGGAGGAAAGCGAAGAGGAAAGTGATGTCGAGATGGCAGATGCTCCACCGGCCAAGAAAAATGCTACCCGAAGATGTTCCTCATCTTCCTCATCTTCCTCTTCTTCCTCTTCGTCTTCCTCGTCGTCCTCTTCTAGCAGTTCCGATAGTGATGCTGATGATGAAGATGATGCGCCATCAGTTGTCAAATCTCCCTCACCGAAACCAAAAGTCAACACTTTGAAACGAAAAGCTACTTCAGATAGCGATTCATCGTCATCTGATTCGGATTCAAGTTCAGAAGAAGATGCCCCAAAATCTAAGAAGGCCAAGACAACTGCTACCGACAAAAAATCTTCAGCATCTTCATCGGAGTCTAGCTCTGAAGACGATTCTAGTTCTTCTGATTCTTCCGACTCCGACTCCGACTCCGATTCTGACTCCGATTCCGATTCCGATTCTTCTACACAATCAATTGCAAAGAAAACTCCATTGCCTGATTCTGATTCTGATTCTGATTCATCTTCCGACTCCAGTTCCGACTCTGATTCCGAGAGCGATTCTGGCAAAGTTACAAAGAAAGAGCCAGGGGCTAGCTCAGACACCAGCGAGACTCTTTCCGAAGGCAAGGGCTCATCTAATGACAAAGTACTAGATCCCCCATTGCCACCAATGCCCGCCGCGAAGCTTCCTAGAAAACAAAACGTACCATTTTCTCGCATTCCAAAAGACACCAAAGTCGACCCGAGATTGTCCAGTAACGCATTCGTACCATATGATTATGCGCTAAAGGCTCATGAGGATTTGATCGTTACAAAAGGCAAGGGTTTCACCAAGGAGAAGAACAAGAAGAAGCGTGGAAGTTACAGAGGCGGTTTCATTGACGTTGAAGGAAAAAAGGGTATCAAATTCGAGGATTAGAAATCTACCTTTTGGATTGGTAGCTTGATAATGAATGGATGCCAATGTTTTAGCATAAGAAAGATTTTAGACCTTTCAGGCGATCAAATTGGCTGGGTAGCAAAGGAGCTTTTGGCGCAAATTCACATAATAGAGTAGTTTCGCTACATTCATAATACAAAAGTTGTCCTCTGTACATGGTAAACTTTCAGACTTCGTCTCCCGCACACCGACTTCCTCTTCGTGAATGTTTTGAGACCAAGCGGGACTGGGAAGCAATGAACACGTCTTGGGGCTTAATTTTAAGACTTCACGTACTGGATGTGTTCATATATTTCACAACAGAACATGATCTCCACTTAGATGACAATTCTGAAGTGCTTGGGCCAATGTTTATGACACCAATTTCCCAATTTCCCAATTACTCAGAGCTGAGCTCTAGTAGTATTGTATGTGTGTGCTGTACAAGCGCTGATGAGTATTCGGCGAGCTTCGTATAGCCCGTGTGAACAGCAATTGATGCCATCCCCAACGTAAAAAGGCCACCGGTAATGGGCCAAGCTCGGCTGTCATCAACTAATAAGATGGTCAACCGTGGTCTGTATATATACTAGGTACCCAGGTAGTAAAAGTTCCAGTTCCATGGTTACACGAGATCGCCTTGAATTCAACCTTGCATTGCCATGCTCGGTCGATGATAAGCCTGCTTATCTTGATAACTACCAGGTAGAATCCCCTCATCAACTATCAACCATTGATACTTATTAATTGCGATCCCTTTCGAGCTTTTCATAATAATAATTACTATTATAGAATGTAACCACGACGCTATTCCTTCCTTCCTTTCTTCCTTGATTCGCTCTTGAACAACCACATACAAAAGAAGTCCTTTATCTTGAATAAATTCCAGTTCATGATTTAGCAACCGCTTGCAAAATACAACCCAACGCAGGTCTAGCGCTCTCATCACACAGGCACGAGGTCGGTAGCCAATAGGAAGCTCTAATCTCTTTGGCAAACACCACAGTAATCTCACTCATTGATCAGGGTGGCTGAGTACTCACAAGGGCACTCGAGCATGCGATCGTGACAATTTTTACAACATCTCCAACAAATGTGGGCGATCTGGCAACGACAATCTGTACGGATATCGATTTGTTGTCAATCTAGCTTATAGTCTTATCAAGCTGTATTGTCTGTAGAACGTCGTGATATTCATGCTGGATGGGATGGGTGTTTTGTGCTCTACACTGAAAGACGGCGAGGAAGCGCCGGATAGCGAAATCAAAGAGATCCAGAGAGAGAAGCCGAGATCCAGTATCTTGAAGATGCCTCAATCTGGAAGACCTGGGACAAGAGCAAAGGAAATCTGGCGTCTCGCGATTGAGAAAAGAGAATTCGACACTCCAGAAGATTATGATAAAGCTCTCCAGTCTCTTCAGCTGGCTGAACGAAAAACTGCATTTGATGCAAAAGCTGAAGATTTGGCTTCAGAAGTGGAAAAAAAGGCGGCGAAAATTGTTCAGAGAATCAGGAACTATGATTGGGAAAATCCTCATGGAGAACCAGTCGACGCGAAAGATCTCGCTACTGAAAAGAGAACTCAGGGAGAGCACTTTCTGGGAAACCTGGATCTCATCAATGACACGAAATTATTGCAGATTGCAAAGCGAATGCCAAAAGGAGCCCACCTTCACATTCATTTCAATTCATGTTTACCAGCACAGTTCTTGATACAACAAGCTAGAGATATTGATGCAATGTACATCCGTAGTACTCTACCTCTAACGTCACGAGAAAATTACACAGCTTCACGAATCTCTTTTATGGTAATGACACCTCATGAAGCAACCCACGTGAAAGGAGAGGAAAAAGAAACTTACGTTCCTCTGGGAGATGTCACAGATATTGATTATGTCTCCAACAGATGGATGCCATACAAGCAATTTCAAAGGCAGTTCAATTTTGTAGACGAAAACGACACAAGGCTGAGCGGCACGACTGGTGCTGAAATATGGCTCGAGAGAAAAATGTTGATTTCGGAAGACGAGGCCCATGGTTGCTCTCAAACTGGTCGCGGGTATGTATACACATTCGATGGGAAATTTCATGGCTAACATAATTAGCATCTGGGAAAAGTTCAATTATAGGACTCAGATGATGAAAGGATTATTTGCTTATGAGTCCGCGTTCAGGAACTACACCAAGGAATGCATTAAAGATTTCGTCAAAGATAACATCCAGTATGCTGAGATACGCCCGAATTTTATGGCTACGAATTCCCTCAAGTCTGATGATGGCACAAGAACTATTGGCAATGAGGGGATCATGCATATCATCAACGAAGAGCTGCACTGGACCATGCAAGAGATTCGAAGCAAGGGCCAGTACTTCGGGGGCATGAAAGTCATTTATTGCACACCTCGCTCATTTGATAGAGGCAAAATTGAGATAGCTTTAGACGAGTGCATTGATTTAAAGAAGAAGTATCAGAAACTGCTTTGTGGTTAGTCTGCTTCAAATGTCAAATCTACACACTTCCACTAATGCGAATCTAGGGTTTGATCTTGTGGGCCATGAAGAGATGGGAAACGAGCTTCGACATTTCGTGCCCGAGTTTCTTGCATTCCGTCGGAAATGTAGAGATCAAAAGCTAGAAATCCCTTTTCTGTTCCATTGTGGGGAGACGCTAGAGGTTGGCGGAAAAGTGGACGGCAATCTTTTCGATGCGATATTACTAAATGCGAAGAGAATAGGACACGGCTATGCAGTCGCAAGACATCCTATTCTAATGGAAATATTCAAAGAAAAGAAAATTGCCATCGAGTCATGTCCTATTTCTAACGAGGTTCTTGGCCTCACTCCGAACATTGCGGGACACAACCTTCCAGTATTACTGGCAAACGATGTGCCTTGTACGATTAACAGCGACAATGCTACATTCTATAGGCATGTTCCCTTAATTCTCATCAAACAAACGTTCACTAACAGATAATAGATCATCCTTATCTCACGACTTCTATCAAGTAATGGTTGGCTCTGAATCAATGTCTCTCCATGGCTGGAAGCAACTTGCACAGTGGAGTTTGGAATATAGCTGCATGGATAACGATGAGAGAAGAGAAGTTACTAAGGAATGGACCATGAGATGGAGAGATTACTGTCAGTGGATTGTTGATGAGTATAGTTGGGTAAATGAATGGACACCAGCATCTGATCGACATTGATCATTTACCAAGACGATCAGGGAAGCGATTGAAGTTACACGACTGTCGTGCCTTGTTCAGGCTCTTTCGTTGGTTTCAACTTCATTTAATACCACTGACTGCATGTAAGATGAGGCTGTGGGCTGGAAATCAGAAAATGGGTGGAGCGAGATGATTGAGGGCGTTGAGGCGCACGAGATTTTGATATACGAGTCATACCGAGAGACGGCTTCTCGCTTTGGATTTTGGGTGTATTATCTTCATTATTATACTTGATGACTTTTACTACGTTTTTACCATATTTTTTAATCATGAGATTCTTGTCTCGAACTTGGCCCTCATATATCTATCGTTGAAATTGTACAAATCCTAACTTAAAGCTGACATGAGCAATAAGAAAGGAATGACTCCAGCCATTACATTCAGCCTTGAAACGACCACATGCCTAGACGGGTACCTACGGGTAGGCATCTACAAATACCTACGTAGCATGATTTCGAGTTCCAAGACGGCACCACGGCATTATTGAAGAGCTGGTCATTATTTGTTATCCAATCGATTATTTGGTGGTGACGAAAGTAGAAAAGAGATTCAATATATGCAGTAGGTGGACGCGTCTCATCAATTATAGATAGAACAGCAATATTCTTCGTTAACCGTGAACGCCGCGTATGATAAATACCCCTTCATTTACCTACGAAGAATGTCCATTTCTGCCTCATAATGTATGGTGGAAGAAAGATTCAAACAAATTGCATTTCTTCTTCCGAGTACCTGTTGGCTGTGCCGCCTCCTTGCCTCTTCCGAAGTTTCGTGCGTGCATAGCCGCCGAATGTAGATTTTGCTGAACCTGTAGAAAAAGAGTGGTAGATATGTGTTGACAAACGGAAAACAAATGGAAAATCGACACACAAAACAAAACTTAGATGAACATGTGGTTAGGAAGGAAACCTTGAAAATGCGAAACAACGGGACTAAAGGGCACTGCTAGTCTCTGGAGGGTATTAAATATCCACTTATAGGGCTTGGCCTGCACTATTTATTATATGGATTTAGTTTCGATGGGACTCACGGGTGACGGGAGGGAGTCACCAGGACTTTAGAGTGGTCTGAACGCTGAACGGACGCTAAATGTTAGGACATAATCGCTAAATTCTCTTGACAACATCCGGATTAACAGGAAATTTAAGCTTTCGAGGTTTTTAAGAAGATACCAAATATTGGAATTATCTAATCATATGATAGAACCACCAGTGAACTCTTTTCAGTAGCCAAGAAAGAACATCTAAAGCATATCTTATACCACGCATTTTCAAATTCCACAAGCTCCAGATTCATGGCACCGCAAACAAACCTTCATCATATAAAAGCAATGTACAAAGTAGGCTGACGAGGTGGGTGTGTAAACTTAGGCACAGCCCTCTGACACATACCCTGTAATGGTATCTCCAACCCACGCGCTACTGGCTCCGCGTTTTTCAGCTCACAGGGCTTGTGAGACGCGATTGCCCTTTTAGGTCCCTTGTTGAAGATGGGGGGGAGGGGGGAGGGTATGGAATCGGATGAAATATACTAGGTAAGCAAGCTGGCATGAGGCTCTGTGGATTTCTTTTTTTGATCTTCTCCTATGAATGATAAATATACGACGTCTTCTTTTCATGGGGGAGTAAAGAGTCGAACGAAAATAAAAAGGATTAGATATTGAAAGAGTGGTCGTTGAGAGAGCGAAAACTGATATTTGCGAATTTGAGACGTGGGTGAGAAAGGAGGAAAGAGAAAACAAAACAGCAGGCACGGTTACCACATTTGACTCGAAGTCGAACCTCGAAGACTTTAGACGACAGCCATCAGACGTTAGACCTTCGGCACAGCAGTGGAGATGTCAAACTCATGGTTTCCCTCAGGCAAAGAGGCTCGGTATGTTAGATATCATATCATTATTCGCATGCTTCTCATATCCTGTCCATAGACTAACAACCACCACAGTGAAGGATGGCGATTAGATATCGTGTCACTTTTGGCAGTCATAGGGGAATCTGCCATGGCTGATCACTCTCAGACTATGACCTCATCTTGGATGTGCATGCTCCCTCGGATCATTCCCGCTCCACAAGTCCTCCTCAAATCTTCGCGTCCCTCTCGAATGCCACAAGTTAACGCTGCTGTGGTCGGTGTACATAACGGAGTATATGTGCAATCACTCAACTTCTTCCCAAATATCATACATCCAATAGAAGAGCTCAAGCCTTTCGAGTTCAAGGTCTTCGAAATCCAGCATAAAAATGCCCGTACTCAGGTGGTGACTCCACCTACACCCGCGAATAAGGAGAGGCAGGTTTCTGCTTCTAGCAGTATTGAAAATTCACATTTAGAGAGCGGCATAACGCCTCAACCTCGACGTCGGGATACACTTAGAGCCAGAATCACCCATCGCGGGACCAATGTCGACAACAAGAAACCCCACGTACCAGCTAAATCCTGGTCACCTCTCAACTGTCTTTCTCTGATATCATTCTTCTTGACCATTGGACTTTTTATATGGGCGGTATTGACCCATGACGGAACAGCATGTGTTGCACTCTTCACCATCTCCCTTGCCTCATCAATTGTCGGTTACGCATCTTATTGGTCACCCGCTCTCATGAATCGCAACAACAACAGTCCCGTTCCGTTGGGCGATGTCGTGATCCGCACCAGGGAAGGAGCATTCGTCGTAGTCAGATGCAATGAAGAGATTGCCCGTGAACTATATAATGGAACTGAGGAATGCCAATACTATGTTGGCACAGATACTTACCGAGTACTTGTCGGCATTGGTACTTGTCTACTCATGGTTTCCGTCGTGCTTCTTGGAAATTGCGATTTCCAAATGCAAATCTCTATTGGTGCGTCCTACATCGTTCTCAACGGTGCATACTGGGGGGTAGCTTTGATGAACAAAAGGAGATTCTGGAATCTGTCGAGCTATCAATGGATAGATGTTACGCCTGAAGATGCGCAAGGAGCAAATCTGCAGCAGGACGCGAACGATGTTGAAGGAAGGCCTTCTTTCACTAGAACATTATGGTACGCGATCCGAGAGACAAAGAAAATCGGATGGGTGAAGACGAGTGGGGCTGCACCAACGACACCGAAGTGGGAGGATTGGCTTACAAAAGCAGAAACCGCCGCTACCAGTAACACTGTGAAATGGGATGCTGTCCGTCAAAAAGATGCAATTGTTGGTCAATCAGATTCAGTGCCGCAAGCTGAAGCAGCATTCAAAGATACGGCTGCCGAACATGCGCCCGCAGTCCAAGTTCGGGTACAAGATCGGATCGATACTGAGTGAATATGCGACCTACGCTTATTACCTATAGATATAGGAAATCGCCTACTTCCAGCACCAACTCACGGGCCTGATGGCGCAGTAGGCAAGTCCGTGTTTCAAATGAACGCCTGTTGAGTTGGTGTAACAGTGTAACAGTGTAATAACATTGTAACAGAAAAAACGTACGGAAAGCCGAGTTTCTGGGGGCCCCCAGTTTTGCTATTTTGATGGTCTATTTTTTTGGTTTATTGTGGGTCTTGAGGACATCAGATAATGAACAAGATGGCTTCAGACGGGTGATGATAAGTTGAGAGATATGTTTGAGATACCCTGATATTGAAAAGATGACTATATGGTTGGTCACTTTGAAGATTGAATAATAGCTGGATGGTTTAAGTTGGTTAATTTAGCGTTGCATTTTTGACTATTTTGTAGGAGGGAAGAGATCTCGATGCGTTCTTTAGGGTTGCTTAGTTAGATATTTCGCCTTTACTTTTGCTTCTATCTAGTAGTACATTCATTGGTGCTCATCGTTGCTAGATCATTTTTAGAGGCAGGAAGAGGTGGGTCAATAACACTTCATGTATATGTTCAGATGACAATGGCTGTTGATTCAAAGACCTCTCTCGTGTTTGTGCACTACCTAGTCTAAACTATCCATCAGCTTTCATATTGCTTGAGTTTCAGTGCCCTGGATTGGTATTGTCTGTTCACCTTTGGTATCGCTATGCTACATATCTACGTCTCATTTTCCTCGAGTTTTTCTCAGCTTCT
Source organism: Botryotinia globosa (assembly GCA_014898425.1). Taxonomy (NCBI): domain Eukaryota; kingdom Fungi; phylum Ascomycota; class Leotiomycetes; order Helotiales; family Sclerotiniaceae; genus Botryotinia; species Botryotinia globosa. Next base: position 1,853,392 of record RCSZ01000002.1, read on the forward strand.
GATAGTCTGGACTCGGGTTCTATTCAATTTCTGACCTCCTGGCTTCCCCACTTTCTGCACTATATATCTCGACTTTGTATTCCTCAAAACTATTCCCTTTCTGGTCTTGCTTCTCCATCTCTGACGGTTTATTTCGATCTTTCGATCTTAGAGTCGTGGACGTATACGAGGCTATTGAAGTGTGTGGAAACCGTGAATGGGATATCTTCAAGTTGAGCAAGTCGACCTGGGCCAGATAATGGATGAATCGTCACAAGTACAGGGAGTTGGATCTTGACGGGATGTGCCAACTCATCTATCTCGCCAAGGAGTTGGAATTCCCTAGAGGGTTCATGTACATGACTCAGAAATTGGTGTCTGGAACAGCAGAGAACATCAAGGATAGAAACCCAACAAATCATCAACATCTTCATCTTCATCACACTGTCATTAGTAATTTGGCTCGTCATACTTATTCGAATTGATTTTTAATGCATAGTACAGATGCACTTAACGGCGCCAAGGGTAATCTTCGCTGTAAAATCTTCAAAGGACTTTTCACCCCGTCGGTGTGTTCCTTGATCAGAGATGCGAATGCAAGAAAGATTCTCTACACGAATACTGCAAATGCCTCTCGCTGACCGGAATCTGGCCTTTGGAAACTCACATGAAGAAGTCAGCCCAGAAAATCCTCGATACTTTCGATGAATTCTCGTGCAACATGCCCGAGAATGCATGTCACACATGTCTATTCCGTCTGAGCGATTTGTCTGTTGGGAGAACTGGTTTGAAGGTCCAAGAGCATTTTGATGGTCTCTGTCTTGATTGTATGAGCATTTCTAAGCCAAAGAATGGTAAGAATGTCGATGCCGCTTACTGGATGCATGATACTCTCAAGCAGTATAGCATGGGATGCAGAGTGCAACATGATCAGCCAACACGGTACTGGTCATTCATGGGCCGAAGAACTCAGATGCAGGCACATCAGGCGGCGAGACAAAGATAGAGAATGTTTGGATGCTCGATTTCGGGAAAAATGGGACGGTGGTGAGATCTTATGATGCGCGAGGGAGGTTCTATGGTGGATTACATATTGGTCATGATGAGTAAAATATTTCGACCGTTGAAGACGATCAAGATAAGACACGAAAATACAGCGTTGGCTTTTGTAGTCCCAATGAATGATTTCTTCACACAATATGGACAGCAGACTAACATAACTTATAAATTCCTCATGCACCTTCATGACCTTGAATAACACCAAAGAAGGCCAAAGCACACACTAACATGACCACACTGGCAAGCCCCTTTTCACCTCATGTCCTAAGTAAAAATGCCATATCATCTCATCATTGTTCAAGTTCTGAATCGATACTCCGTCACCCGTATAATCTATCACTTGGCATATTGCAGTCTTGCAACCACATGTACAGTATCAATGGATCAAAACTCGTCCAGAATTCATCAGTGTAGCAATCTCAAACCTCGCAATAATCAAAGTACAGAGAGCGATCACCACCATACAAATTCCAAGAAAGAAGAAGAATAGAACAAACCAAATCACCAGTGGCACTACACACACGAGTGATTTCGAAATCTGAAGTTAGTTGAAAAGAAATGCTGTAGGAACAAGATACCCACGTTATGTATCGCTTTCTGTAAGGACCCCGAAGTTCACTAGCGGTCATCTAAATCTAATTGCAACATCGTGAGCGAAATATCCGATGTAATATATATGAATTTAAAGGATATAAGTTTGATACATTCATTGCTTATATAGATACTCTAAGCGTTCGCAAAACATGATTCAGAAAAGTTGCAATGACCCGCAAATTCAGTTCCCCTTCACCACGTTCTCAGAAGACGACGGAGCCGAACAAATCACGAGTCATCCACTAGATCGATCTTCGGTTGTTTTCTCCCCACTGTAGGTATTATCTTTCATCAGAACGCATAGAATCATCTAGCGGATCCACAAGTTCTTCATAAAACGTCCGTATAAGTGGTGTGTCTATTCCGATTTCAAGTCCCGGAAAAGAAAAGGCAACCATGTGTTCGAAGCCCGCAAGAGCACGAGTCGTCCTGCCGGATCAAATGACGACCCATGAGCGGCTCTAAAAACGACTGAGTGATTTAAAAAGAAGGCTTCAGGGTTGATTCCGAAAAGGAGCCCATTTGTTCACTTCTGGGTAGCATTAGTGGCAAGTTTTAGATTGGATGGTAAGAAAACTCAGCCCACCTCGCGTGTATCTTGCAATTGCTCTCTTGATTTCGCGCCACATCTCAGTAATATCGCTGAACTCTCAAGCCCACAGTAGAGCCACTCATTATCGATCTGCCAGCTCCAGTTGCCAATGGACAAGTTTTCGGAACCACATGCTCTTCAGTGGCCAGTCTCCTCGGTCTTCGTCTTCTGAGGAGATGCTTCTGGGTGAAGGTTTCTCTGAACTTTGCTGGTTTTGATTGTGGTACTTCTCTGACTGACAGAGGGAATGAATCAAATTTTTATATGCACGATGATAAGGAGAATAATTCTGGTAACGCAGACAAATGCTTCCAGTGATGTCGGTGTTGTGGTACGCGAATTAATTTCACACAAGTCAAAGTTTCAGATGGTATAAGGAAAAGGGAATTGCAAAAATTTCAGAGGAAAAATGTTAATTCCAAATTACTTTGTGAGTTGCTTAGTCGGGCTGGATGCCAATCAGACTGTGAGGACGTATTTTGGCCAACTAAGCAGGTATCACAGCTCAAGCACCTCTCCATAAGTAGCATAAGTAATTTGCCTGTCACATATTTTAGGGAAACCAGATGTCGAGGGTATCAAAACAATCATCATGGTAAAATACATACATGGAGACACTATATAATCAGAGCTTGCTTGTTGGCTGAAAGAGAGATGAAGCTTTGTTCAATGTCTCCACGGCCTCCTTCTCGATTCTCTTACAAAGTACCTCACACGTGGGGATGTCGTGAATGAGACCAATTACTTGGCCTGCGGTCCAAACCTAAAACATAATTAGTTTGTGAGTTATGAGTGCTTGGATATTGATACGTACTCCGTAGTCGGGATCTCCAGTGGTAAAGACTTCTCTACCTCTCTTACCGCTCACGTAAGGAGCAACCTCCGCAAACTCTCCAGTCTTACTCTCTTGTTCAATCTTTACTGCCTGTGCAGTAACCTTATTTTTATACAAGCGAGAGGTGTTCTTCCATCTTCGAAGAACGAGCTGAGTATCAACTTCAGAAGCCTTGACAATCTCTTTCTTGATGTTCTCGTGTATTGGTGCCTCGACGGTACACATGAATCGTGTTCCCATATTGATACCTTCAGCACCGAGCGAAAGCGCAGCCGCAAGACCTTGGCCATCAGCAAATCCACCTGACGCGATGAAAGGAACTTTTAGCGATTGTCTAGCTCTACTAAGGAGGATGAAGTTCGTGATATCAGTTTCACCAACATGCCCAGCGCATTCGAAACCATCGATACTCAGAAAGTCAACCCCAAGCTTCACTGCACTCTCTGCATGTCTGATGGTCGTACATTTATGTAGAATGATTATTCCAGCAGCCTTCAACATCTTTATGACAGGGCCTGGACTGTTTCCTGCTGTCTCGACGACTTTAATTCCCTCATCGATAGTGACTTGTGCGTATGCACCGTAACTGGAAGAAATCACGGGTCAGTCTGATTTTGCAGTTTTTGCGGCTTGACGACCATGCTGTACTCGCGATCCACAGACACGGGGCAAACGGCGAATCAACATGAGATGAGATTGAGATCTGCGGAAACTTACTCTGGGGGATTAATCGAAGGTAACAGCGTGATATTTACACCAAATGGCTTCTTCGTCATTTCCCTACATCTTCGGATCTCCTTGCGTAGATCTTCTGGAGTGGGTTGCGTTAAAGCTGTGAGGATACCCAACCCTCCGGCATTGCTCACGGCGCTTGCTAGCTCCGCATATCCCACCCATTGCATACCACCTTGGACAATAGGTACTACACAATCTCGAATCAATGATCTGTCGTTCGGAGGAGGACATGAGGGTGTAACTTACATTCGATACCCAAGGCCTGGGTGAGTTTCGTGTTGAAAGGCATGATGTCGAGGATTGCTAACGAATGATCTGATGAGATGTAGGTTTGTCTGATCTAACAAGTGTATCGAATTAAATGTATGGTCTATTCTAATATCTGTCTTTATGTCTAATAATATGATTCAAAAGAACGATTATGATTCGAAGTCTAAGAACAAAATATGTATGGAAGATGTTGAAATAATAAACGGTTGGTATTGTAAGTAACAAGTAACAAGCTCCTTTCCCCACATTCTTTGTACCGAGGCACGGCAACTAGGCCTAGGCTATACCGGCTTACACACTTCAGATTACGGTAAACGGTAATCAGCTGGACCCCATCTCATCAAGATTATGGATTGCTCCGATGCAAACTCTCTGTGTACGGTCCCGAGTAGATTGTTGCTTTTGTTGTTTTTGTATCTTCTTCATAAAAATTCCCTGTCTCATGATTGTCTGTCTATCCGTACCTCAGGACAACATTCTTTCTACTTCAACACCGTGAACATAGTTTGGTGGTGGATCATACAGTCACGTGACGTGGTTCTAGACACCAAATCGGTCGCACGGCCAATTTCACATATTTCACATGAAATTGGTGATACAAATCACTGAGACGAGTACGCAAGACTGTTCCTGATGGTCAAACCACCAGAACCGGTCGAGTAATATAAATTACATCCTAGGTAGTAAATGTCGTCCGACTATGGAATGATATTGATGAGTAACTCTTCAATTATCCTCAAATATTCGAACACTTGGGCAGCAACAGATTCTAGATCCAGTCAATGCGCTGGCTGTCGAAAATAAGGCTGCTCAGGTGTTGATAGACAAGCCTTGAATATACTTGTTCGTCTCTCACGCCGCCACGCAATACTATCTATGAACAAAATGTTTCATTGTTAGGTTGTGTACTTCACGGCTCCCCTCATTATCAACTCCCTTGTTGAACGGAAAAAGCTCCGTCGATCCAACGTATTCTACGGCGGTTAATAATAAGTAAGCGGAGCACCCGACGGGGTGCGGCATGGTATCCTCTGGGTAGTTTTTGCGGGCGACCTCTATTCTACGAAGTAAGCTGTTCTTTTCTTTACAATTTGTCGAGGTGACACAATCAGTCCACTTGAGGATCCCAATTGGAAATATCTGCTGCACGACTGTTATTTCCAAGTCTTTCTAGACGAAATGCAAGTATCTATCCGTCCGGTTCTCCAGGTTTCATAAAGCTAGACACACCCTTTGCTCATCTTGATAAACGTCTCATCCAGGCTTCTGGAATCTGGTTGGCACATGAGGGCGGTGAAGTGAGAAGCGGTGGACTCACCGTTGAAGAAGCCGCAGGGCTGAGTGCTTGATTCAATGTACAGATAGATGTACTTATCCGTTGCTATCACTGGGGTATATACTTTTACCCCAACCTAGGTACCCTGAAGATCATTGATCAATATGTACAAATATGTATGTAAGCACCCGTTCCTGCAGACACCTCGATCTCATCTCTTCGGAAATCTACAGTAGTGGCAAAGGGAAGGAAATTGAAGATTGAAATCCGGCATCCATACCATTACAACTTTTCCAATGCTCCGAATTGACCAACCATATCGCACAACTTCCGGGCAATACATGGCTTTGTCTATTATGGTATATCTGTCTATATTTGCAAAGATTATAGATGCTGCTGGGTGAGAAAGTCCCAGGTCCTACAAACTTAACATTTTTCCTTTTTGGGGGAAAAAGTAAAACAAATGTGGTGAGAGATATCAAGTCTCAGTACTCAGTCAATTGGCCTGAAATCAGCTAATATTAGAGGTAGTCGTACTTTCTACATCTCGGGTGCGTCTTCCTGCAGCTCCTTTTTTTTCTGGCAAGGTTTGGCACTTTGCACTCTTATTGGCCTTCTTTTATGGAGAGCTTTTTTTTTCTATCGTCACCTTCTTGCATATGATCCGCCCCTCTATATGCACCTTTTGCCTTCCACCCCACATACTTCCATACACACTACACATACATACATACACATCTATGCCAGCTTTCATTTCACTCTCCCAATGCCCCATGACGATCCGAGACTGCAAATTACTGCAGGTGTCTCCAGCGTTGGCTGGAGCATCTCCACTCACTGCTACTGTCTCAAGCCTCAAATTGCTTTTTCTACACTTTACCGAAGTCGTCAGTAGGAGGTCACACATGAGCTGTCCTAACCACCGATGGAGACAACACACACGGCTCTAAGCTACGGTCGATCGACGTTACTTCTTTGAAATATATTTCATCACGCCGAGACAAATTCCAGAGTCAAGCTGCCGTGTTGCACATGGGTATGCAGATGCAGAGCAATCCAACTCTATTCGACTGCCACCTCACAGTTTCATATCACTTCCAACACTCCCCCTCCTTCGTGAAGAGTTTGAAGAGTACATGCGGATCATCTATAAGACCAGCTTCAATTCCTGCGGAGTATAACGCCATTCCCGAACCCGCTCCCCACTGTTTCTCCTCCACATCACTAGCACTCAATCTCAGATCTAGCTTGAAAGCTTGAACACTTTCAGACCTTCTAGTACGAAATCACCATTGAAGATGTCTTATTCATCATACAGTTCTGGCTCAGCTACATGGCAAGAGAAGCTCGAAGGTAATGAAGCAATTCGTGCTATGAATACTGAACATCAAATTGACTAATTCCCTCAAGAGAGATGTCGCGAGGCACAAATTCGTCCTCCAATATTTCAGATCGTGTCAGATAGAAGAGGTAATGTTACTTCACCCTCCACTCAAGACCGAGTCTCCAGATAACCGACTCTAACACTTGTTTCAGGTGGACGAACAGCATGGTCCAGCACAGTAACTGTACAGGGCCAGAATATCTCTGCACGATACTGGTACGATGGGCAGTACGTCAACAATGCGAAAGAGGATGCAGCAGAAGTGGCACTCAATCGTTTGAGTGGATCGAGCCCAACCTCACCTATCCAAAGTCGAATGGGTGGTAATTTCAACATGACCTAGAACTCCCGACACTGCGGCCGACGATTCAATTTGGCCTGTAGGATAAGAGATGATAATAGGATGATTTGCCGTTTGCTGCAGCTTCGGCAAGGATGGGCGAATGCCAATAACAATAATACTTCAGGCGTCGGATGGTTTTCGCCGTGGATTTTCACAGGACAGCAAGGGCGCTGGAGTTTGAATGCGTACATGTTATTCCCAACAGTTTTGCGGATGTGTTTTTCTTCTTGGGAGGTGGTGTGGAAAAGCTTGTTTTTTTTTTGCGATATGGAATATCTTTTATCTCTTTGAATCATGGAATGATTCCAGAACTTGTTACTAGCAATAAAAGTGGATGTTCTCTTTGAATTATTAAGATATGAAATGAATTAGATACTCACTTACACATCGATTTATGACCTGTGTGGTGGTTTTTTAAGTGAAGTTCTTACTATCAAGTGTGCAAAAGTAGAGGTCGACGCCGTCACAGGGACTCGATGTCACCGTAACACATATCAAAGTCCATAAATGAGTTAAGGCATTGTTCTAGCCCTGATCCATGTTGTTTGACAAGAATATTCAGACCCAGCGTTATGGTTCTGTGGTTCAGCCCAAGAAAGATCGTCATTGCCCAAGATGAATTTGATGCCTTATTAGGCAGCCACACGAAATTTTGGTTAGTGCATCCATTCGAAGTTGATATCAAGTGCGGAGAAAGTATCTGGATTTCACAACATCCACAACCATGCCTCCACGATTGAACTTTCACAGCGCAAGCAGGTCACTGACCATTCGACCACGAACAGTTGTCGCACCTCGAAATCCTGCTTTCTTCAAAATTACCCCGGCAGCACGTCGAGGTTTCGCAGAGGGAAAGCAACCTCCAAGAAATGGATCTGATGAGGATGTAGCTGGCCACGTCAGTGAAGAGGCAAGAGACATGGCTGAAATCACTGGGGAGACTCCTCCTGATATGGGAAAGAGTACAAATGTTCAAGAGGTATTTACGTTCTTTTCTGGGGTCCAATTTCGCCAATCGTTTTTGAAAAATGAAGAAGGATTGTGATACCAGAGAATGACAGTTACTAACCAAAGACACAGATTCTTAAGAGAGACCAAGAGGGAAAGGATAAGGCTCCAGAAGTTATCAAAGAAGTTATCAAAGATACTCAATCCGCGTCTGCACTCTCCCAAGAAATCTCCTTTGCCCATCTCATGGCTCTTGGCCGTCTCGGTCATTTGGAAAATGGCGCGAATCCCTCCGATCTTACAATCGATGGTCACAAGTTTGGACTTCCAGAACTACCAATTCCTTCGAACAACAACCTCAAATATAGATACGATCCCGTCGTTTCGCAGGTCACGAACATGATGATGCAGCATGGCAAGAAGAGTGTTGCCCAGAGGGTAGGCTCGTTAGTTCTTTCTTTTGCGTTACTCGCTGCGCATGGGATTTATGTTATGATATTGCAGGATGATTTGCTAATCTACGATGTTTTCAATGCAGAACATGTCCTTCATATTAAACCATCTCCGAACCGCCTCCCCACCCACACCCAACCCCGCCAAGCCCCTCCTTCCGGGCACACCCCCACCATCGCACCTTCCTCTGAATCCCGTTCTCTATCTTACTACCGCTATCGACTCCGTCGCTCCTCTCTTACGTATTCGTTCTCAGAAAGGTGCTGCAGGTGGTGGAAATTCTCTCCAAATTCCTGTACCTTTGGGTGTCAGACAGAGGAGAAGACAAGCTATCAAATGGATATTAGATTCGGCCAGCAAGAAACAATCGAGGAGTAGTGGGCGTGGAATGTTCGCACAAAGGATTGCAGAGGAGATTATCAGTGTCGTGGAAGGCAAGAGTTCGGTTTGGGAAAAGAGGAATTTGGTACATAAGACCGGTACGAGCGCGAGAGCGAATTTGACCTTTAACGCCAGAAAAAGATGATAGCTTTATCAGATTGGGCACGGCATGGGATATGGGTGTGGGAATGGGTATATTTGGTGCGGTGGGGGTTGTAAAATTATCGTATTATGACATCGAAAAAATGGTACATGTTAGATGATACTTGGGGATGCATATGATATCAAAATCTATCCATACATTTGCGGCTTTTGTCGTATTCAACTTACCTCCTCTCCCAACCTCGTCATTTTAGCCCTCACATCATCTTTTCATTTCTTAACTCGATTAAAATGACCTCAACTCTGCAAGTCTTGCTATCCGATATCGTTTTATTTTCCCTTTTTATTGAAAGCTTGAGCTCTATTGCATTCGCTAACTTGGGATTGGTTAATTCGCTTTGAACTGAGCGGTGAGCTCACCAATTTCACGACTTTTTGCAGCCACACTTCGCATCTACATTGGATATTCATGGATACCTACCTACCTAGGTGCCTGGGTATTATGCGCTTATCATGCATTCGGTCCTGAGACTTGGCGGTGAGCATCTGAGGACGTTGTGATGTGGCGTATACGGTAGGGTGGTTGGGTGGGTGGGTATTTTTGCTTTTTGCGGGAGCGAGATATTGATTGCTTGCTTTCTTTGCGTGGCTTGGCTTGGGATTGGGATTGGGATTGGGATTGGTGGTGAGGAGCTGGGGCGCTGGATAGTGTTCCGGCTTGGGGTGAGGGTGAGGGTGAGGGTTTGGGATGATGTGATATGGATGGTTTTGATTTTGGGGGAGGGAAGGGATGAGATGAGATGGAGTATCGCACGTGCAGGTCGTTGGGATGTTTACTGGTAGGGCGGATCAGATAGTGGGAGTAGTGTAGTGCTGACTAGTTGGGAGAGTTGACCAACGGATTTTCCGTAGGCGGTGCAGATGGGATGTTGAGATGGTGTGGTGAGAATGAATGGGAGAGAAAGGTGGTGAGAAGAAAGGTGGAGATAGGCTTGTTTTGTTGCAGCCGGTAGTAGCAGGGCTGAACTAGATGTGAAAGAGGAAGGTAGAAATATAGTTTGCATGTGAGGTGTGGCACTGGCACTGGCACTGGCCCTGGTGGATAATGAATGAATGAATGGATCGACGTTGGAACTTGGATGAAAGTACCTACCTGTGCATGTACGTGTCGTTTTCATTGGAGGTTTCTACCTAGGCTGGAATTATGTTATCATGGCGATGTGGCTCAAGATGCGTGATTGGATTATCATTGAGTTGGAGTCTAGAGGGGATTTCATTTCAATATACGATGTGGCAGGCAGTTGGAAAGACTTCTACGTAAATCGCACCATCGGATATACTGTTGGATATCAACTTCATTGATATTCATTCAACGTGACGGTGTAATGTTGCTGCATGCAGGTGGTGTACTAAATGAATTTCGACTTTCCGATGCAATATAGCCATGCCAACGAGAGCACCGATGGAGATAAAGAAGTTGTACTACCTCCCCAAGATCATGCGATGATCTGCACAAGTAAATTGAGCATCTCGGATAGAGTTTCGATAATTCATACCTAGGTATCGTAGATGATTCGAGGGATATCCGAGGTGTCTGTATCTCGGAGGACTGTTTGGGGAAGATGGAGGGGTACTTAGTTACGTTGGAGGGTGGTATACAGCTTGTACAGGGGAGGCACATCGGTATACATGGGTATACATGGGCTTTAGTGAGAATTGTGTGCGGTGCCTAGGTATGTTTGGAAAGGATCATGGTGGATGAATCGATTTGTCAAGAATCGAGTCATGCTTTACGTGATGGTGATGAGGTTATGGAATGGGGAAGTGTGATTTGGGAGTCTAGAAGTCGCGACCGTGCAGAGAGGAGCAGATGGTTGGGCGTGCTGGCAGGCTTGGTACGGGAGCCGAGCGACGGGAGAGTGGTGCGTTTTCAGCTGTAGGGCAGGCAGAGATGGGGAGGAGAGAGAGCGAGGCGAATGACAGGATGAACGATGTGCCGGTATGCGATGCCAAGGGTTGGGGTGGTGCATGCAGTCGCTGATTGATGTTGTCACTTGTAAGTTGTATCGTAGAGGGGTGAGGATAAAGTGTCTGGGGATGGGAATTGGGTGGAGTGGAGTGAGGATGAGGTGAGGCGGGGTTGGCACGATGATATGATGATGTGATGATGTGATGATGTGATGATGTGAATCATGTGATGATATGATGGATTGGGGAAAAGAGTGCTAGGGACAGGCAGGGAAGCAAAGCGAGAGATAAGACTTTCTTGTCCTGCTTGACGAGTCTTGACGAGTCTTGACAAGTCTTGATGAAAGGTTACGGAAAAGCTTGAGGGGGAGGAAATGCATTGAGTGGAGCCAAGAGGAGGTTCCCGCATTAACACGGCCAAGATACTGCGCCTTGGTTGTGGCGGTCCCCTTTGTATCAGATTCATACTGTCCAGGTCTCGACTGTATGAGGTTTCTGGCTGGGATTGGGGATTGGGGATTGGGGATTGGGGATTGGGGATTGGGGATTGGGGACTGGGGATTGTGAAGAATCGAGGGGATTGTGACCAACAGACTAGGTAAGCATCTCATGATGGGGATAGCACGCGGATGGAAGCTGGAATTGGTGTAACTATTGATGGACATGTATGATCTATCGGATTTGCAAGGGAACAAAGGGGCTTGGCGTTTTCGTCAAGGGGAATTGGGTGTTTTGTGATATGTATGTGGTGGTAGTATGTGGTGGTAGTATGTGGTGGTGGTAGTATGTGTGGTGGTAGTATGTGTGGTGGTAGTATGTGTGGTGGTATCATCTATCATCTATCATCTATCATATCATCATATCCAGGTCGATTTGATGTGATGGTTGAAATTGGAAGGAAGAATTGATGTAGAGGGTTCACATGAAGAGGGAAGGAGGGAGAGGGAGAGATATTATTATTATTATTACTATTATTACTATTATTACTATTATTACTATTATTACTATTATTACTATTATTATTATTATTACTATTATTATTATTATTATTATTACTATTATTACTATTATTACTATTATTATTATTATTATTATTATTATTATTATTATTATTATTATTATTATTATTATTATTATTATTATTATTATTATTATTATTATTATTATTATTATTATTATTATTATTATTATTACTATTATTACTATTACTATTATTACTATTACGACTACTTGAATCTTACTGTAACCGTATATACCCACCCCCTCTCTACCAATTTCCTCCCGCTACGGTTTGGGCCGCTTTGTCAGATCATCCTCCCCCGCCTTTACTGATTCTGCAGCTAGAGAAGGATGGGGTATAGCTTCACGTATGAAATTTATATATCATTGTACTCGTACTTCTTTATTTTTGCTCAGTTCCGATCGATCTCTCCCATTTTTCTTCTTTTGATTCATTTTTCTGATCTCCCTTTGAATTTCAAAAGACAATTCGTATTTCCCACTTCGCCCCCTTTTCCCAATTGAAGACTCGGAATTGGGAACATCATTCAATATCGGGAACATCCATACTCTGGAGTGACGGGAGTCTGTATACATTTTTCATCCAGGATTCCCATCTACCGGCACTATCTTTTCACTCACTCACTCACGTCCAAGTTCACCTCCTTTACTTCAAACAGAAAGAGAAGAAAAGGAAAGAAGAGAGGAGAAGGAAAGAGAAGAAGAAGAAAAAAGAAAAGAAACGAAAGAAAAAAGAAAAGAAACGAAAAGAAAAAAGAAAAGAAAAGAAAAGACAAAAAGACCATTCATTCTTCACTTGATAGGCGGGTGCACGTGTCAATTCTTTGTTAGTTTGATTGTCATCAGGTACAGTACCTACTCCGTACCTACTCCTTACCGTTCCAGGTTATTTCCATCTTTTACTAGTTTGCCGTCCCTCTTTTATTCAACATCTAGAACTTTCAATCCGAAAAGGCTCCAACAACTCATCCTTATAATCCCCATACAAGCGATACAAGCGATACAAGCCATACAAGCCATACAAGCCATACACAGCCATACGCCCATACACAGACCCCCATTCCCAAATACCATACATACAATACATACAATATCATATCATATCATACCATACCATCCTATCCTATCCTATCCTATCCTATCCCACCCCATCCCATCCCATATCATATCATACCATGTACTAGGAATAAAAATAACACAACATCCCATTCTCCACCTTCAACTCATCTTCAACCCCTACACACACAATCCATTCCATTCCAATCCAACCCAATCCAACCCAACCCACCCCAATACAATACATAATACACAACATCTTTCAATCTGCAAGATTATCTTCTCTCGAGGAACACTACTTTTCAATAGATCAGTTGATGCATTCACCACTTTCTAACAATCTTCCCATCACTGCAGAACATTTCTATACTATCCTTCATATCACACGTACCAACGACCGGGGCTAAAGCAATGTCCTGAGTGCGAACCCAAAGATCTTTCCAACAACCACAATGCAGTATCAAAAACTTCCTTGGTCATCAAGAAAGTTTCTCAACGGCTAGTCTCAAATCTATGAGCATTCGTTGCTCTTGCCTTATTCGAATCTTGCCCTTCCTACCGAGTACCTAGTGAGCTTCATTACATCGCCGACGGAACCCTCGAAGAATAACACCGATACAATAAGATTGATTGTCTGCCGCTCCTTGAGCATCTGCAGAATTGCAAATTCGATCGAATCCATTAGAATCATTAAATATGGCGAATAAAAACATATCGCAGGAATCGGCAGCGGAGCAGGAGAGACAGGAGGTGCTCGCATTGTTGCACTCGACCAATGCTAGACCCAGAGGCTCGGTAAGCTCCACCGGCCCGGGGCATCGACCTGGTGGCGGGAGAAGTTTATCGCCGTTTGCGAATATGGCCAGGTCTCCCGTCCGCAGTATGTTAGATATTGATAGCGCTCCAGCGAAAACTCGACATTCATCTATTGGTGGCACAAGTACAGGATCCACTGTCCCAGTTCGAAGTATGCTGGATGTTAAAACACCATTGACAACGTCGCCTGCCGTACGAAGTATGCTTGATGTGTCTTCTACTGCGCCCACAGCATCTGGTTCTAGAAGTGCGCAGACTTCCCCGACAGCGATGAATCATAAGACGCATGCCAAATTTGGAAGACAATCGAGGAGTTCGTCAGATGCAGCAGCAAAATCCACCATCGAATTCGGACCTAGAGCAATTACCAGAGTCAACCCTAACGAATATCAATTCTCTGGCTATCTACCAAGTAACCCAGGCGGTCCTTCAGTCCCGAAACGCAACACGCAAGCAGGAAAGAGGATTACGAATTCAATGGCAGAGGTAGTAAGATCAGGCGTAGATCTTAGCGGCTTTGGAGGCGGGCGTGATAGGAAAAGACATAATTCAATCGGGAGTGCTAGTGGCATTGCGGCGAAATCAAAGTCGCCTCACAATCGGTTTTCCCCACGTTCTAGTTCGCCAGTTTCCACAGATCCTTCGAAATATGCCGTTTTGGACAACGGTAAGGTTATAGATGTCAACAGTGCTTATCAACGATTGTCGGATGCCAATCTTGCGCGATCGAACGGTGAATTATCCATGTTGAGTCAAAAGAGCAGGCAGAATCGGCCAGATGATGAATATTTCGACATTAATGGACCTCGACTGAAGAAAGACTATGTGCCAATGGAAGGCGAGGAGAGCGTCGTTGATAGTACGGATGAATCGGATGGTGAAGGTCCCAGAGGGCGCAGAAAGAAGGCGAGAAGTGTAGATGGAGACGATTCCGAGCGAGAAAGCACAACTTTGGGAATGGGGCAAGCGAAAGGACCAAGAACACCTTTGAGTCAAATGGCTGCTGCGGAGGCAGAACGTACGTATAACATACCCTCAATACGGTGTCAGAAACTCACTTTTTTCATAGGACAAGATGTCGTTGCCAAGGAAGCTTTGAATGAGAAGTACAAAGTCAAATCACTTCTTGACCCAGAAATCACCTTGACGGGACCTGCTGGACACAAACCAAATAAGCCCGTGGTACATCCGCATACGAGCTTCGACCCGGACGGCTCTGGTGAACCTAGTCCACATGATTCAGATACCGAAGCAGATTGTGGCGACGTTAAAAAGGCTCAAAGTCTTTCACTGACCATGACTGCAATCAGATCTACACCAACGACATCACGCTGCGTACGTACAATACACCGTGGAGATTTCAAGAAGGTTCAACAAGAAGCCCGCGAGAACCAACGCCGTACCAGGAAGTATCTTGTCGCAACGGATCTCAGTGATGAGGCGGCACATGCTTTGGAATGGACTATCGGGACAGTCTTGAGGGATGGCGATACAATGCTTGCTATCTATTGTGTTGATGAAGAGCTCGGAATCATAACTCCTGATAACAGCGGTGATGATGCCCAGATCAAGCAGCAAATATCTGCTATTGCTTCGGCTCAAAGATCTGCTAGAGCATCTCGTGCCAATACCCCCTTACTGACGCCTAGTCTAGGGCCGGGTCAACTAAATCACAGCTTCAGATTAGATCCGGGCAGTAGAGCGGCCAGTCCAATGGGGAGAGACTCGAGAAGCAAAGCCGAACAGGATCGATTCCGAGCCGTAGAAGATATCACGGATAGAGTATCGGATCTTTTAAGGAAGACAAAGCTACAGGTACAAGTAAATATCGAAGTTCTTCATTGTAAAAATCCGAAGCACTTGATCACCGAAGTGATTGACTACGTCAACCCAACCCTAGTTATATTGGGGAGCCGCGGGAGAAGTGCTTTGAAGGGGTACGTTTCCAATTCTATCAACCATCTTCAAGAAAACCGAAAGCTAATGATGGGCAGTGTCATTTTGGGATCATTCTCTAATTATCTGGTTACAAAATCATCAGTCCCCGTCATGGTTGCTCGGAAACGTTTACGAAAACATAACAAGCAGAAGCGTACTCCTCACATACGTCTCGCAAACAATCTTACCAATCCACTAGTCAAATCTTTGGCCAGTGCGAAGATTGACTGATCAAGTAGACGATGTGATTTTTACTCAAGGCAGGTGGCGTTTGGCTGAGTTTGCTCTTTTTTTGCTCTTTCTCTGCTTTGACTGCTGGAGTGATGCGATGCATATACATGCACTTCTATTGTACCTGCCAAGGCGGCATTAACTCTCGAAATTTTGTTAGGAGAGCTCGGCGTTTATGGAATTGGGATGGAATTGAAGATATGGGACATCGGGTGGCGATTGCAAATATGGCTTGGGACTCTGTGGCAAGGGGCTTGCGAAAGAATACCAAGTATTCAATACACCACTCTTTATCGAATCTTTTCTTCCTCGTGATCGAGGAATGCGGAACACGGCATGGAAATCAGAATGAGATAGTGAGATAGTGAGTAGCTTAATAAGTGGCCCAATTAATCATACATACAAAAGATCGCTTTCAAGATTCTCATTCGGAAAAGATGAATTAGCCTTTACTCATTTTGTCAAACTCGTATTTATTCACACTTTCAAGGTGGATGGGTAGTCGACCATGAATTTGTAGTAAAATCTCAATATTCAAGAGCAATAATATCAAGGGATATGATTCTTTTGAGGGGTTTTAATTCTTTCTCATACAAGCTAGCCAGCTAAGCACAAATCGCAACATTAAAAGCACGTACAGTGGTACCTAGCCATACACATTCAACCATCCATTAATACCGCACGAACCCATTTAGCACAATTACTGCATACCCGAAAACATTCTCTGAAACATACCCTCCAATCTTCCCGATGGATTCGTGTTACGTGCTGGCAAGCCACAACATTTAGCCACGAATCCATATTCGTGGTCATTCCTGCATATTTTCAATCGCTCAATATCTTCCTCCATGTAGTTCATGAACTCGCCATCGCCAAAAATCTCATTCTGGTCGTGTGCATATTCGAATACCTTCTCTAATACTGCTTCGACCTTGTTCTCAAGCGTGCCGCCCCATTGAAGATAGTTGCTGGTTACGGGCCATTCTCTCGTTTCTCCACATACTTTCAAGACGTTTTTTCTCGTGGGTGGCTTGTTGACTTTCAAGCACATCGCAATACAATTGAACATATTAGCGAACCCTTGATGGAGTGATTTGTTTGTCTTGAAGTTTTGTTGGAGATTCGGATGAACGTGTTCGATGAGGCGTTCTTGCAACCATAACCAATCGACGCCGTCATCTCCGAGACTCATGTGGATCGAATCATTCAGACTGTCATAATTTGTTTCAGCTTGGAAAAGAAGTGCCAGCTTCATGCGCGGCGATAGAAAGCCTCCGACGCATTCTCCGCAGGTGCATCCACATTTAAGCTGTAGTAAGAGCTGAGTATCCGATAGATTCGTAGGCAACGATCCAGTCAGTAGCACAAACTGGCAGCTGGTAGCGTCGGAAGTGAAGCCAGCAAAGTTATCTGAGATGACGACTGTCATCATTCCTTGTTCGCGTCGTGTTCTGATGATGTCGAGTTTATGCTGCAATGCTTCGAGGGGGGTATATCCGTCGATATTACGTGCCAATGTCAAAAACTGCTTGCCGTTCACATTATCCATTAGCCACTTTACGCTTTGGGGCTTGAACTGGCATGCCGTGATATGTAGCAAGGTGTTGTTGCGATTGTCAACTTGCTTCCACTCATTTTCATCTTTGGCATGGAATGTCTTGTAGAATTTCACGAGTTCAATGTCAGGAAGAGAAACGGCCGCAAAGTTCAAGGGTGTCAGTTTCTCCTTCAACTTCTTTAGTCTCTTTTCTTCCAGTTCCTTTCTGTAAGCAGATGCATGACCGCTTTCTTCTTCACCAGGCATTGTGATTATTATCGCTTCCGGTTCTTCTGCAGGTGTTGATGGCGGCTTTGGTGGATCAAAGTCATCCTGGATTGCGAGTGAATGAGACTTATGGTTGGGGTCGCATGATAGACCAAAACAGCTCGAAGCGCCAATTCTTCGAAAGCCAAGGGAACGATGAAATGATATAGCAGAATCGAAAGCTCGAGAGTTGATCTCACGCTGTTCGAGTTCAGATTTACCTTCAAACTGAGGTTTGACGTCATTGCGGAGACAACCAGGCATCGAAATTGTGTGGATTCTCGCACGACGCTCTCTTTCCTTATTTCGTCCAAACCAGAACATTTCTTCGAACATTTTGTCTTCCGGAGGAGTACTTGGAGGGGATGGCTTGTGTAGTCCTTCTGCCTTATTGACGAGGCCACCAACCATGGCTTGTCCCAATCCTTTTCGTCTGTATTCTCTTTCAGTCACCTCGATATGCTCCAGTATAAATAGTGAGCCAAAATCCAACTCGCTTCCCCATACACCTGTACCCTTTTGCACACAATGATTTTTGAGGTGACCATTGAGGTATCCATAACGATCGAAGAGCTCGAATGCCATTAAAGATAACTCTCTGCTTGGGGCTTCCATGTCGCTCCAGAAGTTCCTTCTGATTTGTTCCCGGCAGATGTATTGACCGAAGGCATGTCCAATTTGTTTGCCATCAACGGTGCAATGGGCATGAATCATGTGAAGCCAATCTGCAAACACTTCATCCTTTGTCACAAAGAGTCTCAACTTGACTACTTTCTCCGTACCATCTTTCTGGATAGTAATTTCGCGCTCCTCGACTCCATACTCACGAACCTCCGAATCTTCATCTTCATCTTCATACGAGTATTCATCTTGAAGTCTATCATTCTCGCCATCAAACCTATCCTCTGAAAGTTCTTCAGACGTTCCAACATTTGACTCTTCGACATCAGAAACAGTAGGCTGATAATAGTTGTGATTAACATCGACCTCGCTTTCATTTGTGGAAACTGCGAGAAACTTAGTACTTGAGAGCTGTTTGAATCTGTACATCCCAACTTACTCAAGTCATCAGATGCCAAGACATTTACACCTTCGACTATCTTAGGTTTCTTTGCCACTGTGTCTATGACTGTGAGGCCATTAACAGTGGCCGATAAGTCTGTAGACATATCGATTTCAGCATCAGACTTGCGCTTTCGAGGAACCGCAATCGATGGGTCGGTCATAATTAATATAGATATGAAGTTTTGCCCTTCTCTTTCGGATCATAGAATTCTAAGAATACACTACATCACTTGAGATGAAGTGACAATCTGTTGTTATCGATGAAAAAGAAGATTGAGAATTTGAAAGTTCAAAGTTGAAGGTGGAGTGTTTATGCCTCAAGCTTCGCTACCAGTGGCTCTCCATAATAGGCAAGAACCATATCAAGCACGTGCAAGCAATGATGCGCCATACGGACCGATTCTCAGTATTACCTAGTAGGTACCCTTCAAGCACTTTCATATTCATGTGCATCTATCCAGTCTGAGGCATTATCATTATCCGATCTCATTTTACAACAATAAGGCCCGAGAACTATCATCTTTTCTGAAGCAGAAAATTGGAAATTTGTCACTCTGGTTGAGAACCACTCAATGAAGTCATACACGTTCAAACCTCTTGGGGACTCATTTGCTCAACAGACGTACAAAAGCTGTTGCAGGAAAGCTCATTCTTGAGTACGTTGTATGGCATAGTAATGCGGGTATGTTGCACTTGCTGCACTCCTTCAATTCTTCCTGGTTGGAGTTCTTCCAACGATACATATCGCGTTCCGTACATTGGCATACATCTATGATGGACGTTTACACCCAAATTACGGGACCTGGCGTTGAATCTATACGGTATCTACCCAACACAGTAAATTTCATACATGTCTTTTCAAATATTCACTCACTGTAGCGGCATTCTTTAATCTCTTTCTGTCATGCTTGACAAACTAGCGTTTCATGTTTAAGGTACGGTTTCCTGCAAATGTAAAATCCTGAAAAGAACTCCTTCAGACTTGTCGCACTCAAATTTCAACAAACTCCAAGACATCCTCCATAACCATCAATCATGGCGGATTTTCCGACAAAAGCTCATGGAAAGCAAAAGGCTGGCGGCGAAAATCCTGCTTCGCATTTGAAGCCATCTAACATATCCAAGAAAGCAAAGATTGATAGTTCTGAGAAGATTTGTAAGTTGCAATTCAGTTATCGTTGTGCTTTGTCCCGGAGTTCCAACTGACTTGCTTATCTTATAGTTTCCACATAAGAAGATAAATCGCCTGTGAACAGCGAGTAACCAATTATAGACCTGACAGCCGAGCATTCTGCTTCACCATTTACTTCTCCGCTGGTGTCAGAGTTGGTCTTTGAAGAGTTTGATGAAGAAATCCACGACGGTTTCGATGCATATCGTGAACGTGATTACGACTTGGATGATAATTCAAACACGAGTCTGATGATGAAGAAGATGATGATGATGACGATGTCGGTTTCGACTGTTCACCCCAAGAGACCGAAACGAAATTATGCATTTTGAAAGGCATGACAGTGCGATGCATGCTTTCGATCTCCTTCACCAAAGAAGAAGATAATAAATGGCTGGATGAAATTCGTGTTGATTGCACCCACAAAGATGGTTGGGTTGGCCGTGCTGTTGGTAGTTATATTCATTGGCAGAGAATAAAATCCAATTTCTTGAGTATGATGGAATTACCAAGTTATAAGATGGGTGAGATGGCTGGTGAACTTTTCAATAAATTGGGCTGTCTCCTTCGCAAGTTTGAGGAGCATGTAGTGCAACGAGGCACTGGCGCATGGGGAGCTGAGATGGACGTTGGCTCGTTGGTTTTGCTGGAAAAATTGAAATCACTGACAAGGGGTTTCGTCGCAAGAGGTTGGGTCGAGCTATGGTCAAGGCGCTGATTCAAAAATCACAGACGCAGGCACATCCTTTTCGGAGACTCCATGTAATCGCGACACCTGATTGGATTATTGATAACTCTTTTGAGGAAGACTATAAAAGATCTAACCGCGAGGGGCGCACCACAAAACGTCAAGCTCTCGACTCCACTATCGCATTTTATCGCTCTCTTGGTTTCCGCCGCATTGGCTCTTCAAGTTATTTTGGCTTTTCAGTAGATCCAAAGCATAAGGCCCATTCTATCAACGTCGACGCTGATTATGATCCACCAAGAGTTGACGAGGAACTGGAGATATCTGACGACGAGGATATCGTTGATATTTCATCATTGGACTCTCTCGATGAAGCCGCACAGAGGAGTCTGGAAAAATTGAAGCAAAGATTCCCACTAACGCACGCCATTCGAACGCTGTCTGATGCCGAGCTAGTAGCCTTTTTCAAAAGCTTTGACAACAAGAATTGCAGTGGGTGGGAGGAGATTGACAGTCACCACAACAATGTGCTACACCAAACAGGATGTGCGCATAAAGTCTACGCTACAAAATGGTTGATAAAGAATATTGATCCGGAGCAAGAATTAGCACAGGCTCGAAACATCGAGGGGCTGACTCCGCTGGAGGCCTCACAGGATGACTTCTATATCTCTGACAAGCTCGCCGGTTTTTCATTCGGAGCTGTCGCTTGCATGTGTTTATTGAAGTACAGACATATGCCCAGATTTCTTCTAAACACCCAAGCTCTCAGACTAAAGTATGGATGTACTTGTGGGGAATGCATTGAAGGCTTCTTGTCGCCCCGCATGAAGCTAACACTTCTTCATTGCGCTGCAACAATTACACAGTGCATCAATTATGATACGTCTTTTTTCGGTAGATATTTGTGCAAGCATGGCTTCTCAATCAGCGTTCCCGAGGATCTAATGAAAATCTTTCGGCGAAAAAACGACCAGCCAAGGATCATTAAGTGGTTCGGCCCCATCATTCAGGTGCTAGACTCCAATTGCGTGCCCAGGATACACAATTTGAAGCCTCTTTCCGCAAAATATCATGATGTCGATGACGATGATCTCAAAGCTGCATTGGCAATGGCAACTGCATACGCTAAAGAGAAATTCATAGAAAATTGTGATCATTCATTCTTGCGCGATCTCGTTGATGAAATAGGGGAAGCGAAGGAATGCAAAAATGACTACGAGTTCGAGTTGGTCCATCGGCAGTGCTGTTGGAACGTGTCCAAGAAAGGATAGTCGCAGAAAATACGGGTGCTGAAGAGAGTCTCGGTGCAGAATTGCGAGCAAATTTGAATGAGTAGCTTCTATAAGCATATTGACTTTCTCAAGGGGTTCTTCTTGCACATGGCTTGGGAACTGTTGGGAACTTGTTCTCAAGTGTAGATAGTAAGACTGGAATAGCACAGTATAGGAATTTCCTCGGCTACATTTCCATTTCGCAAACCACCGCGATCCAATAAATAAATTCACTGCCCACAACTTTTCAAACACTTCATTTCACATGGTCAATCTACCTACTGATATATCTTTGATTCATCCCGCCACTTGGCGGTTATACATAAGTAACTTAGTATGTCATTTTCATAATATTGGTTGTTGACTATACATTTTTTCCAAACATCCAAGTATCTCACTCGAAATCGGATATCAAATTCTCGTGTCCCCTATTATTCAGCCGAGAGCGACTCGGTTTTTGGCTATTAGTCTGATAATCGACCTCCCATTGTCCAATACGGCAGAATATCTCACTGTATCATTCATTTGAATCGCATTTGAACCACAACAGCATCGCACACGCGCTCATAATACTCACAATCCTCACGGCATCCACGTAACTCAAAGGCTCATGATTAATTTGCAATGTTTTTTCAATTTCTTGTTTACTCCCCTAACCACATATCTTATCTATGATAGAACCCTAATCTAATTCTGTTCACGCTGTCACATTCCCAATCCATGCCCACCCAGAAAACTGAATTGCCATGCCAATACCCCTCATTTCATATTCGTCATCCATTCATGATTAAAGGAAAAGGTGGAGAACCCCATGGAGGTTGTCGCCATCAGTTCAAATCGAGCGGATGGACTGAAGATAGTCATAAAAAAGCAGAAAGAAATTAAGGTTTTGTTGTTTATTCCCTCCATTGCCAACTAGCCACACCTTGCAATAACATTCAATCGTTAGAAGCGTAGGCAATTTTCAACAAGAAAAAGAAAATTGTACCTCCGTCGAGTAGTGCAAGAGTCGTTGAGCACAGGAGTAATCTATGAGTACATGTAACTGGTTGAAATATTTGCCCTTCCATAAGATGAATAATAGAAGATAAATATTCATTGACCACAAGAAAAATATCGTTCCGCGCGTGAAGGATGTGATAAAAAGTAGGACCGAAATATTGCCACCAAAGCATAAATAACTTTTCCGGAACCGTACCGTAGCAGAAGAGTCGGACAAGACGCCAAAGTAAAGTGTAGAAAAAAGGTCATTAATGGCAGAAGAGAGTGGGCAATTAAGCCTTCTCTTCAGCCTTCTCGTCACCCTCCTTGGTCTCACCAGCCTCGCCTTCACCTTCACCTCTGTTCTTGACATACTCATCGTAGACAGTGAGTGCTTCGTCAACCTTAGCACGGAGAGAAGCATCATCTTCGATACTATGAAATTGTTAGTACGACGATACCTGTAGGGCTGAAAGCTCCCTGGTTATTACTTACAGATTGATCAACTCCTGGTTCTCCATCTCCAACAACATTCCGGTGATCTTGCCAGCCAATTCAGGTTGCAAAACTTGGATCTTAGGGAACAAAGCTTCTCCAAGAATTTGCTTCTGTTGCTGAGGAGCAACGGCTTGAACTTGGGCTTGCAACATAGTAGCTGGAACACCACCCTCTTGGGCCATTTGAGGAATTTGCTGCATTCCTGGGATCTGTTGTGGCATACCTCGACCAGCTTGTGGAGGGAAGCCACCAGCGAATTGGCCGGGACGTCCAGCTTGAGCACCACGACCAGGCATACCACCTTGTCTAGCACCTTGTTGGAATTGTGGCATTCCTTGCTGACCCATAGGCATAGACATGTTTGGTGGCATACCTTGCATTGGCCCACGTGCATTGGGTCCACCGCGACCGGCAGTGAGTTGTGCAGCTTGCATGGCAGCTAAGAATTGTGGGTTGTTTTGTTGAGGATATTGACCGCCAGCAGGGAATTGGCCTGGGCCCATACCGTACATGTTAGGTGGCATTTGTTGACCAGCTGGTGCACCACGACCAGCTTGTTGTGGAGGGAAACCAGCTTGGAATTGACCAGGTCGGCCTCCTTGGGTACCTGGGATTGGCATACCAGCTTGGGGTGGGAATTGCATACCACGTCCACCTTGGGGAAGGAAACCTGGTTGTTGAGCTCCTGGAGGAAAGAACATTGGAGCTTGCATGTATTGTTGTGGCATACCAGCTTGAGCAGCGGCTTGCTGCATGCGGATTTGGTTGCGAGCTTGAATGCTGGCTTCCAATTGACTCTTACGGACATCCTTGCGCTGAGCAAGAGCAACGTAAAGTGGCTTGTTGTTGACCATGCGCTGGTTCATATCAGAGACAGCCTTGGTAGCCTCATCTGGGTTGTTGAAGCAAACGAAACCGAATCCCTTGCTCTTACCCAAAGAGCGCTTTGCCTTTGGTGCAGAGGCCTCTTCAGTTTCAGCCTCGCCCTCCTTCTTGGTCTCCTTAGCTTCCTTATTTTCCTTGTTCTTCTCATCGTCCTTCTCCTTCTTCTCCTCAGCTTCAGCGGCCTCGGCAGGGGTATCACGCATGACCTTGGCGGAGGTAATGGATCCGAATGATTGGAACAACTCTCGGAGCTTCTCATCATCAATGTCATCATCTAAGTTCTTGACGTAGAGGTTGACACCTTGATATTTGGAAGCCTTCTCAATGCGAGCAGCTTCGTATGAACGACGGAGCTCTTCCTCACGTTCATGCTTCTTCTGTGCACGGCCGACATAGAGATCTTGACCCTTGAAGTCTTTGCCGTTAAGCTCATCAACAGCAGTAGCAGCATGCTCATGGTTGATGAAGTTGACGAAACCAAAGCCACGGCTCTTGCCGGATTCAGCATCGCGGGCGAGGGAAGCTGAGGTAACATCACCGAACTTCTCGAACAACTCACGGAACTCCTCCTCGGTGGCTTCAACTGGGATGTTCTTAACGTAGATGTTAGTGAAGTTTGCCTTCATCTCCTCGAACTTGCTTTGACGGTCCTTCTTAGGAATGTGATGGCCAACGAAGACCTTCTTCTCGTTCAAAAGCATACCGTTGACGTGCTTGATAGCTTGAGCGGCTGCCTCATCTGTCTCGTAGTGAACGAAACCATAACCCTTGGAAGCTCCAGACTCGTCTTGGGCAACCTTGCAACTCAAAATGTTTCCGAAAGCAGCAAAAGTGTCGTGGAGAGCCTTGTTGTCAATGGCAACATCCAAGTTCTTGATGAAAACGTTTCCTTGACCGTTCTTTCGGAGAGCTGGATCACGTTGGGACCACATGATTCTGCATGGGCGGCCCTTGATCAAAGTGTAGTTGAGCTCTTCGAGAGCCTTCTCACCGTCAACGGTGGTGTTGTAGTTGACGTAGGCATATCCGAGGGATCGGCGAGAAATAGCATCACGGCAAACACGAATGGAAGCAACGGAGCCAATTTGGGAGAAGAGTTCGAAAAGCATAGCTTCGGTGACGGATGTGTCAAGTTCACCGACGTAGAGCGAAGCCGAAGCTTGTGGGTGAGGGGCATTGGTGGGGGTGGGACCGGCGGCATCTTGGTCTTCGGAGTTGACGTTGGAAACATCGGTGTTGAGGGTAGCGGCGCCATTTGCATCTCCATTCAAGGAAGCATTGTTGAGGTCAGAGGCGAGCTGGTCGACAGCAGCATTTTGAGTTGCGGCAGACATGTTGACTAAATTTTACTGAAAAAGGATAAAATTAGCCAGATGAACCAAAATCAAATCATTTTTTCTAAATTGAAAATTTATAACAATAAGCCGACAAAGAGAACATTGAGAGAAGGCATAAAGAGAGAGGAAAGGGTATAAAAATGGCATGGTTACCTTTATGTCGAGATGTGTTGTTTGATGAGAGAGGGTCGAGGTTTGAGGAGGGGTAGAAATTCGTGAAAATAATTCTGTACAGAACTAAAAGTATTAAATCGAAATACTGATGTCACACTGCCCTAAGACAAATGCACAAATATGACTGACTATTTGAGGTTGGAGATTTTCAAGTTTGGAAGGAAGGTGAAGGTATTTCGAAAATTGGTCGATAGAATAAGTATCGATCGCAACTCTGGGGTTTTCTGTAGTTTGATTTTCAAATTTTTTTGTATCTCTAAAAGAAGAGGGATTTTCTAATTTGAAAAGGGCGAAGAAGAACGAAAAAAGCACGAAGGATTCGTACTTAAACCGCTATTGTAAGATCTTTTCGGTGGGTTGTATTTTTTTTTTTGTGGTTGTAGAAGGAAGGGAAGGAGATTTCTTGAGATTACAATCGCGACAGATAAAACTCAATCTTTTTTCGAAATTTCTGTGCGTAGACTAACTAAATTAGATTGGGCTTAGCTTGATAACATGATATAATCTGCTGATGGGTAGGTAAGTGAAAGAACCCCTCACGTGATTCACGACGGCTGATTCATCTTTCATTGAGTGGATTTGTGGATGATCAAGATGATTATGTAATCCGTGGATATCTATGGGAATATGTAGGTAATCTTGGTTTGCTTAAGTAATCACAAACAGAAACCCACCAGACCGATAAGAAAAGACACCTGCAATCAGAAAACTTTCTCTATCATTCCACCTGTATTATGCTGTTGATTTATAATAAGGTTACAAGGCAACTGGAGATATCGGCAGTCGGGTTATCAAAAGCGGCGTCATATAATGAGGCTGCTGTCAAACGTACCTGATCCGAGGAACATATGAGGAAGAGGCTGTACATGTCATTACTTTGTTACCATTGCCCCCAGACATTTCAATTCAAAAGAAAAAAAAAAAGGATTTCATAGATGACTCTTACAGAAACCCATTTCGACCGTCCATTCATACTATATTTGTGATTCACTTCTCCCTGTTATTTCCTACTTTACTCTTTGATAGTAGTAGTTATATTGCTATCATCGACCTGTTCCGAAGAATCCCATCTACCACAATCATCATTCTTCTCCCATCTTTGATCGGTCTCTGTTTGGATCGCCCATAGAATTCGGTATGCTGTTTTGTTCATGATACACTCATTCACAATCCATAACAAAGGGTCAAGCTTTTGCAAAACGATACCATTTACATTAATTCTACCGTCGAAGATATGTTTCAAACATTCAGTGGCAGTTCTCGCAGACCTAGACAAGTCAACCTTTCTGGTCAAAATCCAAATCCATTCGCTGCCAGCACCTGGAACTCCTCGGCTTCAGCTTCTGGTGCTCAAAAGACAGTGGCACATGCGCAACAAGAGAGGGAGCAACGTCAGAGGGAAAGGGAAAGACTTAACGCTTCAAAGAAAATCCAGAGAATATGGAGGGGCCATAGAAGTAGAACCAAGCTTGCGGATGCAAGACGAGAACAATATAAGGCGACCTATAATTCTTGCGAGGGAGGGAGTGATGATCTCATTCCACTCGAGCAATTAAAGTTGTTGATGGCGTTTTGCAACCCCGAGCGGGACGATGATATAGCCCAATTGACGGAACTCGGCAGGAAGTTCGTTCATAACAAGAATGCCAGACTGATATCCCAAGCAGAGTATAGACCTTATCTCTTCAAGTTAGCAAGACTGACACTCAGTGCTCTCATACAGTACGTATCTCCCCAACATGTTTGTCACTGATGGGATCCTGACATATTCAATAGTACCTTGCCCAGCTACAACAGAGTTCTTTTCAAGCTCCTGTCGGACATATTAGTGCAGAATGGAAATATACTGTCACATATTGCGATTCCTTATTATGATTTTCTTTCGAGCGCCGTAGTTGGGGGTAGTCTCTCCGATGAATGGCGTGCGGAGCTTGTCTCGGCAGTGTTCTTTCCTCTCCAAGTATCTCCCTCAGCGCCGGGGCAATCATTTAGTAAGTTTTCCTAACGCCTCTTCTTGTTTGTATCCTAATTAGTATAGGCAAAGTCTCATTGGATGTTTATTCAGCAATGGCATCTCGATTCCTTACTATTCCAGATTTAGAATCTAGGCTTGGAGGTCTACAGGTACTCGCGTCTAAAATGAGTGGTAATCATCTAGCTGCCGCTATAGTTCGCGACTACTCAAGCATTTCTTCTTCGCAGTCCAACCCGGAGGCAAAGCTATGGTTGCTTGCTCATTTTATTGCAATATCCCGCATGCAAGAGCACCGTGAAGAGGAATCTGAGCTACTGAGAGCCCTGTCACTTCAATTATCGGCGTGCTCTGTCGATCTCATTGGCAGAATTGATGGTCGCAAACCAACATCCAATAATTTCCAAAGAGGAGAACGTGAAGAAAGTGAAGTTCAGTCTGTCAAAAACTTGCCCATATTTATAAGCAGTAAATTGTTGTCTTTGTTAGATAAAGAATCAATAACTGGGCTACTCAGAAAATTTAACATGTAAGTCAGTTATATTTCTCCCTTGGTCATCGCTAATTTGGTGTTAGAGATTATGCCAAAGGGTCAACGGCGGGGCAGGAAGATGCAAGCTTCTTGGCAAGTTACGCCCTTACCCTGCTAAGAATTTTTCCAGATCGTGCCGATGAAATTCGAATGTGGCTTTGCTCTAGCTCAGTGACGACTTCCAATGGAAATGAAGTGTTGGCTCTCAAATTTCTTTGGGAGGCAATGAGTTCAACAAGCACCTTCAAAGCTATCATGGCTGATTCGAGAGCTGCATTGGAAATCCTTCAATACCAAAAACAGCACAGCGATGAGCCATCTCAAGAAGTTATATCAAGAGATCGAGAGTGGAGAACCATTCTTCTTTTCTTGGAACTTTACACGTTTGTTCTAAAGTTCATAGATGACGAGGATTTCCTCGGAGGTAGCACAGACTCGAATCAAGCGAGTGGAACTGTCTCAAAGATTCGAGGCAGTGCACTCTCATTGGAAGCTGTCGAGAAACTCACCCTTTTTCTGAAGAACATCTCGTTCACCACTTATTACAATGCTGCTGAACTTTCTGGTGATGATAATTCTGTTATCGAGGGTGGCCTAGGCACCTATTTCGGCATCAACAACGAATTCACAAAAGATGAAAAATACGCTTCTGATGGGAGCCAAACAACAAGTAACTCGAGTTGGCCATTCGCAGGTATTTCCGGCATGACATTTTACTATTTGCGAACCATTGTAATCGGCGTTATGCGCATGATTTATGAGCGAGATTCGAGACGACGATTTTTGCCAAAAGATCATTGGCTCATGACGGCACGTTTTGACATGAAAGGCTTTATTCTTGATGTCATCAAGGAGCAAGAAAGGCGACAAGAGGTTGCCGATGGCGAAGGAGCTGAAGCCGAGTTTGAAGGAGATGCAGACGAGTACGAGCCGGTTCAAAGTCTTATGCTGGGTCGTACAACTCGGCCAAGTCAGTTGCTGTCTCAAATGAGACAGCAGGATATGTTAAGAAAGCATCAGCAAAAAATAAACAAGAGGAAAATCATGGCTGCTGTTGGGCCCAGGATTGAGGTGCTACAAAACATGCCATTTGTCATACCCTTCGAAACTCGTGTTGAGATATTTCGCCAGTTCGTCGTGATGGATCAACTCAAGAGGCGATCTGGAGTTATCGATCCAGATTCATGGCGTATGCGAATGGCAAATATGGCACAGAATCGACATGCCGCACGAGAAACTCTTGGCAGACATCATGCATCTATTCGGCGAGAGTCTGTATTTGAAGATGCATTTGAGGCATTCTTTCCACTTTCAGAAGGCCTCAAAGAGCCAATTCAGATCACATTTGTTGACAGCTTTGGTGCTATTGAGGCTGGTATTGATGGCGGTGGAGTGACGAAAGAATTCCTTACCAGTGTTACTAATGAAGCATTTCGTAATCCTTTAGATTACGGTAGTAATCCATCACTTTTCGTCACGAATGACCAAAACTTACTCTACCCTAATCCAACAGCTATGGAGCAAGATTATGAATTCTTAAGATCGATTGGAATAACCGAAACAAGCCCTGAATGGAGGACATATAGTGTACAGCTGCGTAATCGCATGCACTTCTTGGGCCGCATTGTAGGAAAATGTTTGTACGAAGGCATTCTCATTGACATTAATTTTGCTGGGTTTT
Source organism: Botryotinia globosa (assembly GCA_014898425.1). Lineage (NCBI taxonomy): Eukaryota > Fungi > Ascomycota > Leotiomycetes > Helotiales > Sclerotiniaceae > Botryotinia > Botryotinia globosa. The sequence continues at coordinate 1,883,434 of RCSZ01000002.1, forward strand.
TCCTTCTCAAATGGTCCGCTGCAAATTCTGGCCCAGAAGCAGCAAGCCGTACTAATTTGAACGATCTACGTGATCTTGATGAAGGATTGTATCAAGGGCTGCTAAAACTCAAGAACTATCCCGGAAATGTCGAAGATTTCTCACTCGACTTTACCATAACCGACACGATTCCTAATGGTATGCCTAATGGCCGCCCTAAAATTATCACCCGAGATCTTATGCCTAATGGCTCTAATATCCCCGTGACAAATGAGAATCGACTCCTCTACATTGCTTATGTCGTCCGCCACCGTCTCCACATTCAGCCCTATGAGCTCACGCAGGCTTTCCTTCGCGGTCTCGGCCAAATCATAAATCCCTCCTGGTTGAGCATGTTTAACCAAGTTGAACTTCAAACCCTAATTTCCGGCGAGACATCGGATATTAATATCAATGATCTACGCGAGAACACACAGTACGGTGGGGTGTACCAGATCGGCTACGATGGACGCGAGCACCCAACGATCATGATGTTCTGGCAGGTCATGGAAGAACTCAAAGATGAGGATAGGAGAAAGGTACTCAAATATGTTACCAGTACGCCAAGAGCACCGTTATTAGGATTTGGATCATTGAACCCGCTGTTCAGTATTAGGGATAGTAGCTCAGATGAGGATAGACTACCCAGTGCAAGTACGTGTGTCAACTTACTGAAGTTACCGAGGTATAAAAGCAAAGAGAAATTGAGAGAGAAATTGCTGTATGCTGTCAATGCGGGGGCTGGGTTTGATCTTTCGTGATCTGAGATTCAGAACAGGTTGTGGAAGGTTATAGGAATAGCCCGGGAGTTGGAAAGGAGTGGAGTGAAACAAAGAGGAAAATACTAATGACGCAAATGATAAAAGCGATGCGATGATTGATGATCAAAGAATATACTTACAACATGCATGGCCCAGGCGTTTTCGTATTTTTCGTGTCAGTAAAGAGTTATTTAATGGTTGAAAGGACAGGCTTGAAATGAATGAAGTGTATGATTACATAGGGCTGAATGGGAAAACTTCATAGATCACAAAAGCTCGCATGTGATACATTGATTCGTTGATTGAACGTGTATTGAGAAAACGGAGAAGAATGGCGGCCTATCTGTCTGCTGCCGGAATGGATGGCAATGTCGTCATGTATAGATGTGGGATACTTGTCATTACATTTTTCTCTTACACATTTGACACTGGGCTATTGACGTATGATTGGAACAGAGTTGATGTGTATTGATTGCTTGATATTTGTAAATAGCTATTTCTTATTGACTTCTAATGTACTTTTTACAGTGTATTATGATTCATCCATCCTGGCTTCTAATTTTTCTGATATCTCTTCAGTCTATCACTACACCTCGAGCAGTGTCTGATAACATGGTGAGCATGCAGCCGAAGCTAACCTCAAACCTGGCACAATATATAGACACATCCTCAGATTGACCGAACTGTATAATCGTATAACTTGAAATGAAGCTGAGATGATTAAGTACAAGACTATGAAAAAGAGATGAGAGACAGCAAGTGCAATAGAATCTCCTTGAATCCGAAAAGGTTACTCGAATCCCAAAATCAAAACGTTGGAGCAGTTGGGCACGTGATAAGTGGATGTGGCAGGTGCCATCATCCATGCCGTCTTCTGGAATTCTTCTAGCTCGTTTCATTTCTCGAAATAGAAGAGCAGATGCATATTCATCGTTTCATCTTTGCCATGATGAGTCTTCAAATGTGCATGTCTGTCTGATCTTATTATAGCCTGAAATCTACTTGTTTGCTTCAGATATCGACATTATCCTAGATTACTACACAATTTTCCTTTGAGATTTCGCGTCGAATCTGAGAAGTAGATTTCAGGGTAGTAGAAGACTGATCGCACTCAGAATCTCCCAACTCATGAATGCTATCCATCCGTCCACTTGACAATCCGCTAGGATATACAGGCAGTGTAGCTCGAGAATATTGAGCCAACAGAACAACAATTCTTTCGTGGACCCGCACTGGTTCAGGTTTTACAGCTTTGCAAAGCTTGATACTTTGGGGACGTTATCACGCGTTCTGAGTAGGAATCATGGAACCGAATCAGGTGAAAATGACCATTGAGTTTGAAGAGTGTGGCATCTGCACATGTGGAACTGGAACTGCATGATACTTTGCCGTTTTTTGGGGGTCCAAAGAAGGGTGTTTTCTGACCTAACATAGCTGGTATGATGTTGGTGACGTTGGCGAGTGGGCTGGTCTCTGCTGGCCGTGCGCTCGTTGTTGGGAAGGAAAAGAAGGAGCTAAGGCGACATGTGTGCTAAGGACGACAGAAGAGATTGTGACTTATGTACCTGTGTCAGTACATGAGACTAACAATGCGGTTGGCATTCAGAGAGCTAATGCATGACCTCCTTGAGGCACTAGCTTTGGAACGTAGCTGCAGAGACTGCTCGACATCATACTCCACAAGCTTGCTTTGCTGTCCGACTTCGAATCATACAATCAAGACACGCTGGCTTGTCTCGTATGCAACCCATAAACTCTCATTCTTGAACGGCGAAAGTTCGGATTCGACAATGTCTGCTAGCACAGAGGAAAGAGGCGACAATTGACGAATTTCATGTAGGGGGCTGCGTTTCTCTCTACCACAACGTGGAACTTATTAGCCACTAGAACACATGAATTGGTGAAATCCTCGAATTCGGTCTATCTAGTCCTCTGTCGACTAATTAGTAGATTTACAATCTCTATCCAACAATCACATTTTCTCAGTCCCCTCCACTTCTGTCCTATCAACCGCGGCTCGGGCCGCAAGGTGATTGAAGCGGGGTCGTGCTGAGCAGGCATTCGCATCGACGATGCTTTTCTTGATGCTATTACGAGATTATGGCCAATCGGTTCGACTGTTAAGAATTTTCCTACTTGGGTCTCCCAAATATTTTTGTCCCTCTTTGATATTGGGCACAAATTTAGTGCTTTAAGCTTTTCTTGACCTCCTACTAGCAAGCTAGTTGGCGTACATTAAAGTTCAAGTCAGGTCAAAGATCAAAATGTCTAATGAGCCTTTAACCTTATCGAGGGATGGGTCGTTTCTTCTAAGACGGCCCACCCCACGGGAATCCTTGTATGAATGCAGATAATGAAAAAAAAATTGGTTTTTCTGCCATTTCGCAACAATTGAAGATTACAAGGATGACCCACCACTCTTCGATGTTCGGTTCGTCGCCATGCATGATGCATCCTGCACCACGTTTCACACAGCAGAGTGCCCAAAATGGCAAACATGCATCATGTAGCATGCTGCTTTGTAATGCAGAGTAGATTATCGATAGAACCACAATTATGTATAGCCCTTCCACTGTTTTCATGTAGCCAGTGGCCACGTTCTCTTCAATCTATTTGCGACTTCAAACATTCTGTATTGAAGATCTCATTCTATACTGTATCTGTGCCGGTACGTGGTCAGTCCAACACAATGGATTTTCCTGTGCATTTTTCATGACCCACGATATACCAAGGTCAGTTCTAACTTCTCAGACTAACATTTTCCTCGAGATACTAGCTCCATAGGGAAATTTATTCCTGGATTCAAGGAGTTGGCAGAAAGGTAGCAAGCACCATGACTATCCCCATCCCTACTCTGAAATTGAACACCGGAGCCCCAATACCGGCTCTAGGATTTGGTACTTTCCAGAATGTAGGATCCCCAGGAAAGTGCCATGATGCTGTACTTTGGGCACTACAATCAGGTTATCGCCATCTAGATTGTGCTTGGTAGTAAGTTCAACCCCTATGTCTCATGTTTATCCGTTCGTCCCAATTGTATACTCGATTTCTCCTAGGCTCATCCCTTCCCTTTTCCCACTAATATTCACCCCTATTCCTTGGTGGAGGGGTGCCAAAGTATCGGAAATATAGTTTTCGTATTGCAATTGCCAACCCTGAAACTAACACACCGCAGTTACAAAAATGAAGAAGAGGTTGGGTCTGGCTTGCAAGAATTCTTGTCCAGTAACCCAAGTGTCAAGCGTTCCGATATCTTCATCACAACGAAAGTGTGGCCTCATCTTTGCGGTTCCCCTGAAGATGTCGAGTGGAGTCTGAATTATAGTTTGGAGAAACTAGGTGTCGATTATGTGGATTCTTTCTTGATGCACATGCCGTTCGCCGCGGAGAGGACCGACGACTATAACGTCAAGATCGGAGATGATGGAAAGGTATAATCCACCAATCGATGTTAGCACCTCTTGTTCCCAAGTCTAACAACCCTGAGCAGTACATCATCAACAAAGAAGTGACGGCCAACTTGGAACCTATCTGGCGCAGATTCGAAGCTCTCAACAAAGCTGGCAAGGCAAAATCCATCGGAGTATCCAATTTTACCATCTCAAATCTGGAAGCTCTTCTTCAGTACGCGGAGATTCCTCCCGCCATGAACCAAGTCGAGATTCATCCCGCCTGGCCTAACACTAAGTTGATCAACTACTGCTTTTCGAAGAATATCCTTCCCGCGGCATATTCTCCACTGGGATCCCAGAGCCAATCTCCCAGCTCAAGCAAACCTCTTATCCAAAACACTGAACTCATCTCCATCGCTGAAAAGAAGGGTGTTAGCATAGGTCAGATATTGATTGCTTGGAATATCAAACGAGGATGCGTGGTCCTTCCCATGAGTTCGAATGAGGGGAGAATCAAAACCAATGGAACATTGGTCGATTTGACTGACGAGGAGTTCGAAAGCATGAACAAAGTTTACGAAGGCAAAGAAACAAGGTTCGTGAATTTGTCAAACACCTTCGGGTGGAAGGTATTCGGGGATGAGTAAGGAGATAGGTAGCCGAGCAGACGATTGGCCGTGTCGTGGTGTCTGCTCGTATCGTTCGATTCCACGTAACACAAAGTATCATGATCATATTAGTTGGGATTATGATGCGCATATTCATATACGTGAAGCAAGCACTGAAAAATAAGCTGATCTGACCTCTCGTGACGTTCTTAACTGCACATGCTATTTGTCTGTCCATTGACTCTGCATTACTAGTTGTCGTTAGCGCTCTATGACACAGTCACCACTAATGTATATAACATATCAGATTATGTTTCATCACATCACATTATCTCTACCAAAGTTAAAAAAAAATCTTCATATCCTAATCTTATCTCATCTCGCCGAGTTTTCTGCATCAACATTTACTGTCTTGCCGACCTCTTACCTGCATCCCATGAACCATTCTCCTGGAACCAAAAGTCGGTGAAGATCAAACCCTGCGAGAAAACCTTATAACAATCTAAAACATATCAATCTGATATGTTAGGGAAAGCGCTGGCTGTACTATGACGAATGGGTACTCCGAGTGAACGGCAAGATATGACATCGTTCGCCTTACCCGTGTGTGCATCAGAGATTCAGAGTATTGGACGGTATAAAGATTATTGTAGCAATTATTGAGGTGTGCATGTATCGATGATTGGGTAATTTGCCATCAAGAAGCTAGTATTTGCTATGATGTCTATTAAAATCGCACCCAGAATCATATAACACCACACCTGGGATTAATTGTCAAATTTCCGAATCAGCGGTACATATCAAGGTCAACCATATTAGCCACGACATGTTAATGAGAAACCCGGGACTCGGAGCAAGACTCCACCCGTTCATCCTTTTTAAAATTACAATGATCCTACCGCGGGAAATCTGGGCACAATCGCCGTCTATCATTTGAGAGATACTCATCATCCATGGTATGAGAATCTTTTCACTGCTACCAGTACCAATCATCGAATCGACAGGGAGAGCACCGAAGAATAACGAGTACATCCACAGTCAAATTGTCCGAATGGTTGGTAATACGGTGATTCAATGTCCCGACTCCCGAGGGATCTCATTTTTATCTCACTGCTGGCTCGCGTCACATATAGATACATACATACACATATATGCATGCATTTACGAGTATATCCATCCGGACCGTGTCATAGAAGGTGCATTATCTCCCAGACCCAAAACGCCATATCACGCCAAGAGAAATGTACTTGAACCGGACTCCGCCTCACATGGAATGCACAAGGTAACATGAGTGCATAATCTGGAAGCCTACTCTGCTGAGCAAACCGTGCAAACCGAACATGTTCCATGACTGCAGATACACATGCATGTGATCGAACCTTCTAAAGCCGATATTGGGGTGGTACTAGGCATCTAGATTGGAGGCCGTAGTAAGGCTATCATATTCATCATCAATCACATCGCTTGCCATCTTAATCTAATGCCAATACTCCATGCAGAACCGAATGTTAAACCGGTTTCCTGTCGATCGGTCGCAATCCCCGTCGCCGAGTTGGGTGCGCTAGATCAAGAGCTTTTGGCGAATGCTGGAACGTTGTCCATCCTCCTTCATTATCCATTTGATTTGATTAATCATGGAATGGCAGATAGTAACAGAGACTAGGTTGTAGTCCTACCTCTAAACTTCCCCTCTTCTTCCCCTTTGGAAGCCTCCGTGACTTCCGTATCTATTGAACCAACTCCGTTTCCTCCTCTTTTTACTCACTGCCAGCATCATTTGTTCATTCGCAATCAGTCAAGCAAGCCCTAAATGTTCCATTTCGAACAAAAAAATTCCATCACAAGACCCTTACTTAGCAGTAATTCGACCAAACCCCCATACATATATATGCACAGTTCCTGGTCTGCAAATCAAACATCACCACCTCCCATCCAAGAAATCATATCGACCCCTCAACATCAAACTTCAAGACCCCCATACATACCATGTACACATGTGTAAAATCTCCGTGGAAACTATATTCTCGCACTCTCGCCCTCGAATCAGCCTCGATACCACAGCCCCACATACAACGGTACGCCATCTAAGTGGTCCGTCACGTCCTGGTTATTCTCTGACGTGACTCGGGAGGCTAAGCAATATGCGCTGCACCCCTCTATTCGTTTTCCCCTCTTGAAATGTATGCTGTAGCACGTGTTTTCCTTCTTTCGTAAGCCGAGCATACCTGCCATCACACAATCGAGCATTAAGGGTGCTCTTCGTGCTATACGTAAAAAGGACTCCCGAGGTCCATATTGCTTTTCCAAACACACACACACACACACACAGCTAGCCAGCTCGTGGAACTTTTCAATTTACAGAGAATGAAGTTGAGGAAAAATATACATAATGCAGACACAACATGAATAACTTTGCTAAATTTTGAATTTAATTTTGAGAATGGCTCAAGTCTCAAACGGATGAGAAGTACAGTAAATCTTTGACGAACAAAAATCAGTAGTGGATATATAGCCTAAAAGGTAACTGGAACAACTCCAATCCAGATCTTCCCGCATGCACAGCGCAACCCTAGTAAGAGTACGTAAAAATTCCAACGTATCATCAAGAAAGAACCCCAAACCCCAAACCCCAAGAATCCGAGAAGAGAATATTTCATCCCGGGTATCCATCGTGAAAAAGAAAAAATGATAGTGACGAAACTCCCCCCCCCCCCCCCCCCCCCCCCAAAAAACCTAAACCTTAAAAGTCTATAAACGAAGAGAAGGAATAGGAAAGAAAAATCAAAACGATTGGTATTGGTATCCCCGCTGTGCTTGCAATCAATCAATCTTGGTATAACGAAGAAGAAGAAAGAAAAAAACATGTGCAAATCAAAAAAAAAAATTCAAAAAATTCCCAGAAAACTTTTCATCTCATCTCAAATCCTCGTATCCTTTAATCCGAGCTCACGCTTGAATTCGAGGATTCTGATGTTTCGGAGGATTTATCATCGTGGAGGTGGGCTTCCCATTCGGCGACCGACATGGGTTTCTCGGTCATGGCTGCCAAGCGAAAAAGGTGGCGGGCTTGAATACGGGAGTCGTAGTCTACGGTTGCAGTGTCTATTTTCTCTGTTAGAATGTGTTTGTATTGGGAATAGTAGAAGTGATCAAACATACGGAGAGTGCTTCGCCCATCAAACATAACCACCGAGTGTTTTTCCCACCGCACTCTGGCCTGGAAATCGTGGCCCATGCACACGTGATCGACCAAGAATTTCATCAGCATTTCCTTCTCGCCATCCTTGAGCCCGACAATATCGGTCAAGAATTCCGAGTTGAGGTAGAGCGCTTTTTCGCCCGAGACGGGATGTACGCGAACGATGGGGTGCAGGGAATCGATCGGGTCGGTTCGGACAGTTCCTCGGGCGGCGCGGGCATAGCCAATCATCTTTTGCGATGAGTGGTTTGCCTTGAGGTCCTGGATCATGGCGCGGAAGGTGGGCGAGAGGCGTTTGTAGGCTTCCACGGTGTCGGCAAATACGGTGTCACCACCAACATCGGGGCATGCTAATACTGGCTAGGTGTGAGAATTGTTGAAGTCTGTAGCTAGGTGTGAAAACTTACTGCCAAGCATAACATATCCAGGAGGCTGTTTTTCATAGCTGACATCGTGATGCCAGAGTGTGGAAGTCAATTTCTTCTGGAAGAAATTTGCGATTTCCTCTTCGTTGTGATCGCGATGAATGACATGGAAAGGAGGGTGTCCCTTCACAGAGCCAGATACAGGCTGAATGCTTAATGGGCCGAAATAGGACATGAAATCTTGTTGAAATTGGGGACCGGCGTGAAGAAAGTCGGATTGTTCTCGGAGAACAACAATCTTCCGCTCCGTTATCAATAGTGCAAGTTCGTCTTTGCCTGCGTCAGAGAGCTCCTCCATCTTTACACCACTCAAAATAGTTCCCATCTTAGGCGTAATGTGTCTGGCTTTGACACCACCCTTGAAAAGGTTTGGCTTGGACTTGTTTGCTCGCAGGGCTGGGTCATGATACTCGAAGTGCTTAACTTCGTCGAACCAAACATCATCCTCCCACTTCATGTTTATTAGTGGCTGGCTAATGAAATAGGATTAAACCTATCACTTACCGATGGAAGATAGCTTGGGAATTCTGTTCGACATTTAGATCGCTGGTCGTATTCATCGGATACATGATTGTATGGGAGATTGATGTCATAGCTAATCTCTGGGACAGCTATTTCATCCTCTTCTGTGAGTCGACTAGGTGCCATGGCGAATGATTGAATTGGTATGTATATGGTGAATGGTAGAAGAGATGGAATGTGATGAGGATGTCGGATGGAAGACGATGATTTGATATAAATATGTAGAAGTGAAGTAAAGTCTCAAGGGTCCTCGACAAATTAAGAACTTGATAGTAGGGATATCCTCGGTTGAAGACCTATTAGATATAGCTTGCAGACGGAGGGTTGGGTAACAGAAGAGCTTTAGAAGGGATGCTAATTAACAACCGTTTCAAAATGCGGAGCTCAACGGTTGTCGTGTAGCTTGTTATTTGCTCTTCGTCAGATTGGAGATTATCAGTACTGGAATGCAGTAATAACACTTTAGCAAGCGGTGAGGACCCACGATGGTGTGACATGGTGCTGGTTGCTGATCGGTCAAGGGTAGGATGAACATGGGACAATAGAGAAGAGAAAAGCCCCGCAGCTTAGCAAGGCCTTGTGGGGTCAATTGTGACAGGGGCTATGTACATGGAATTTCATGAACGTGGTAACCAGTGGGAGATAAAGTTTCCATCGTAACAAAATGGACTTATGATAATGACGAAGCTTGTATGACCCCTTAAACGCAACGGCCCGTGTCACAAAATTGGAATCGTAGCGCGACTAGGAATACCTAAACGTGGTATTAATGCGAGAGAGTTGAAACATCCTTTACCTGAAGCCGAGGGAAGAAGTCCAGGACGGAAAAAAGTACAAGATGAACGGGTGTTAGATCATTGCAGAGCATGCAATAACTGTACAGCGAAGCCTTTGCTGATCTTGAGAAGACTTCAATTAGAACAACAACTCCTTACTTAATTACCTGCAAGCATGGGACTAAAATTTCACACACATGCTAGGTAGATTTAGGGACCTACCTCTTTGCGTAAAGTCTGATGAATAACTTCTACGTTGGGCATAAGAAAATTGAAGTGGAGCTTGAAGCGAGAAGGAACATTCGCTGAAATGTTCTAGCTGCGATTTGTGGAACATGGGACTTGTTGTAAGTTGTAACGTCCAAGGCTATGCAGAATGTACAAAGGTAAGAAATGTGTGGAAACTATTCGGAGGATCCGTTACTAAATTGTGGACTACAATCGCTTTTTAATTTACGAGGATATATCCGAAGTGAGCCTTCATTTTTGCCCATGTTGAAACTTGCAAGCTTAGACCTCGAAGTGCTTGGAATTTGAAATTAGAAGATTGAAATTTGAAAAAGATGATGTGCATGGAAGTTCAAAGTGCGTGTTCGCCAGAGTTCCCACCAGGATTATATTTCGTCCCACTTGTTCCATAAGTTCCATTGATCTGTTCCACGCTTTGATGGATATTAAACCTTGTAGGCTTATACATTTCGGACCACAAAAAAATCCATCAAATTTTGGATTCCACAACATCAATTTTTTCTCTTCCTCTCTCTCTCTCTCTCTGTCTTCCACGCTAAAGGTCTGTTTAACTTTTGACGGTAGTAGAGCTCGCGTAATATTCTGGTCATCATCCCATATTCATCCAATAGGCCGATTCTGCCCTCGCCTCTCGCATGCATATTTGAGTATTTAATCGCAACATTTTCCTGCAGGATAATCGGCCACAGATTTCCATGTCACCGTATCCATCAGCAGACCGAGATTTGACAGGGCTTGCCGCATCTCCAAATTTTGCTTCGGAAAGAAACCTATACAAGCCCCGCCCAGTGGTGCTCGATTCATGCACACAGATTTTCTCTGCTATTGTGGTTACATAAATGTGAACAAGTTTTGGCTAATGTCAGATCGTCATGATAATTGAGATACAGTGCCTTGAGCAGCTTGAAATGAATATCTTTAACTCTTGGAATGATTGGCAATTCAAGTTATTCGCAGCCCAAAGACTCGGAAGCGACCTTCTACAAGACAAAATTGTTCCATGCATATATTATGCTACACTTGCACTTTGCTTCAACGGCCGAGAGTAATGGGGAAAATGATATCCTTGAATTGCCCAATAACGATGCAAGAGAATACATGAGCTGCTGTGGGCGAAATGTTTGTAGAATAACAGCGCACGAATGCCGGTCTTCGAACGGTAACGTGAAGTGCGAGTTGGCCATAAGATGAAGCTCGTGGGAGATTCCCAATTCAAAATGATAATTTTGCCTGTGCACATGTACCGTAGGTTTTGTCAACTGTGAATGACCAAAAAAGCGGCTTCATGCACAAGTGATAGTATTTTCTGAGCGTGTGAGCCCATCTCGAGATGCCCAAGGTGGGGGAAGAGAAACCGGAGTCATGTCAAATTCGGACGATTTTCCGATGTGTTTATGATTTGGACCGAGGGGTTCTCTGAAACCTCGCGACGGTGTTGATCCGCTCAAGAACGAGCATAGCCTCAAGAGCGACGTAATTCAAGATGCGATGGATAGAAGGGCTTTGTTGTCGAAGTCGTCAAATCATGTGGCCTGGCGGGGTCGACTTGAGAGTTGCGTGGACTGAGATGCTATATCCATGTGTGGAATGAAGTCATTATTTGATAAGCTAACTTCTTATATACTAATATAAAAGGCCTGTATGTAAGTTATAAGTATGTTGTACGTGCCATTGGAGCCTTAAACAACCGCTTTAGGGCTGGGTCGGAAGCGATGTAACTGTGTCTAGCTGCAGCATGAGCGGTGAAGAAAGGGACGGTTCTTACTCTGCCTGATCCGTGACGACCATTTGAGATTAGCTGCATTATCAATGCAGCATACATATGAAATAGAATCCAATTTGGAAGTTAGATGTTCGAAGGGGATACCTAGTCAAAGTAGGCTGTGGCTCAACAGGACTGTCTTTCGATTATCCATGAGGTTAGCAAAACTTACATCGTACGATCAGACGATCAGGTGTATGCACGACTTCTTGATATCAGGAGCTTGCTCTAGTTTGAGTTGATTGTAGATTTCCAAAAAGCGCCCATCATGCAGAAACCCCGAGTCAGTACATTTAATAGTCGCATCTCAATCAATTTCTGTCCACCCAAAAACAATTTGAGAGAAGAGCTTCGCGTAGTTCGCACCATCGACCCCTGTTCATTCGATTCAACGCAGGCTATCGAGGTCATTGACGCAGACGCACTTTGAGTAGGTATGCCCGACACTCTTAACGACGTGCATCTTGTCTCGGGAAAAAGCTGGGGAAGCCCAAGCACCAGGGACGGCTGGACTTTGCTTTGCCAAAACGGTACGCCGGGTTACCATAGACACAGTAGCTAAAGCCGGTGAGCTATGTGGGGAGCTAGCGGCACGTCGATGTAGACATGATATCCAAGAATCACCCGATTTGAAGCTTTTGTAATTAGGAAAGTCCTCAAGATGGCAAGGAGCCATGTGCCGAAGGCAAACAGGTATCCGAGTAAAAAACAGGCTAAATACCGCATTAAACCATGACTTGTAGTAGTATTCGCAAGAATTGCCGTGTCAACTCATGAAAAATGAACAAATGCCTCGGAGCCGTGAATTTACCCGTCAACCCCACGGACTTATACAAGACTTTGCAAGAGCCTTGCAGGGAGGATTCCAAGTCCACGCTTTGTGGCAGTGCAACTACTAGACATTGCAATAAGCCGACGTGCGCCTTTTCCCAATAATACACTATAGCTGTTCGTGTGGTGTTCTGACAAGCATAGCAATGTGCGCATAATCATCGGCTGGTCAAGCTCGAAAACATCTTTGCTCGTGTGTTTTTCTAGTCTGGTCGTCTGCTGAATAAGGCACGCATCAAGTGTGACAAGTTGATCACCACAGATAAATGCAGATCTAGTCGTTTTTGGGATATGATTCTGCAGGTGCTGGAACAGTATCGGGGAGTAGATGTTGGTGTTCCTCTCGTATGATATTGTCTTCCTCAGCTGGTGAATATAGCAATAGTAAATGTGTCGACAAATGCTCAGGTCGAAACGAGGAAAGGCACAGCTATTTTGAATAGTAAGGTTGGCCCTTTTTCTTCCAGTCTGCTCGTTGGACTTCTTACAATCATTTTCTTCCCACCAAATTTTGTATTAGGCATCAGCCACAGATTTGATTCCAAATCTAGCCATTATGCTCAGGTCCAACCCCCAATATTGCAATCTTCAATTTTCCCGAGCTTTTTGATCTTTTGTTCGATGGTTTCTGCCACTTGAATCAAGATTTTGCGCCAGTCCATCCCATTGCCATGTGCAGTTGATTTACCTGCCTTCCAGTGGATCGAACGTGTTTGAGATGTAAAGCAAGCTGGTTTCTGCAATGATACGATTGATAAACCACCAGCATCATACTTCCTGCTCCTTTCAATTGAATATTCGCTCTGCTCTCCTTCACATACTGGCAATTTGTTCAGGTATGTAAATCCTACTTTAGGAAATTCCAAATTGACAAATTATTGGTGAGGATCAAAGTGAGACCTGTGTGGAGAATGACGACGATGCTCGCTACCAGGAAATGCGTCTCAAGCTTCTGGAAGCTTTAGAAGGCGGGGCTCGGTCGGTAGATCGACAAACGCTTAACTCTCAGGCGAAGCCAGTGACTGAAGGTTTGAAGGTGGAAGCCGCTGTCGTGTTCGATTTCATGTTTATCGTCTTCGTCTGCAAGTACTGGACGCGAAGCTTTTCGAAACTTTCATCTCCGATCATCACTTGTCTGCCGAAGATAAACCCAAATTTAGTTGTCGATTGCAAGTATGGACACACGTCAAAATAGAGATCGAAAAGTTGAAATCGAGTTGGAAAGGCAATCAAGAGTGAGGGGAAAGTAGTTTTAAAGAAAAGGATCTCGAGGGTTTCGACAACATCCTCAGTCAGACGACAGGGAGTATCGCACCTGCCCCATGGGGTGAAGCCTTTCCGGGAAATCAGATCCAAGGACTAATGTCATTCTTGGGACCCGATATAGGTAACGATTACTCGATTTAAACTCCATCTCCGATTTCTGACTTTGCGAGAAGTGTCATTGTTTGGACAGGAGCGAACTGATAGAGTTTCAGCAAGGCTCGTGAAGGAAATCAATAAACATATTTATACACATATTCTGAAGAATGAAAATAAACAAAGATACCATAACCAGGTGGGATCACTATCATATATATATATATATATATATATATTTCCATGTTACTCAACATCCAAACCCCCTTCTATGGCACAATCCATGCTAGTGAGGTGGAGTATTTTCCCAGCAGCCGCAGCTCGCGCAGTATGCGAAAAATATCATCACGTGAAACTCACTGAAGCGATTTAAATCTCGTAGCGCAAATTATTTTTACGAACCACCAGCACTATTTAGCGAAAGATAGTTCTTTTTGCAAAGGAATGGGTGACTGATACCAGGATCTGAATTTTTGAGTCGATATCCAAAAGTCTATGGAGAACAGAATTCATTGGGCTGCCTCTTTTTTTAGTCCAGAACCTCTCATCTATAATTATACGATCATTACGGTTACACATTGGGTGGCACAGGGCTGTGATGCAGCCAAAAGTTCCCTATTATTTACTCAACGAATGGCTCAACATGTACCAATCTGTTGTACGGGGCCGAAAGGTGCGTTACACGAATTAATCAGATGCATGAAGTCTCACACCATTACCCGTTGGAGAATAACGACGATGAAAAAACCGGTTGGCAAAAGCTTGCCTCCCAAGTGAACGAATTCGGGAATACGATAGGCTATAATACATCATAAAGGACAATCGGCAATGCGTCTAACCCTAAGTATATACTGTTTTCCTTGAAAATTTACAACGTTGTCAAGGATTACCCTGGATATGTATGTTACCAAGGGCTGTCGCTTACCTGCATACATGAAGAATGGGTACTCATTGTGCAGATACTGTTGAAGAATCAAGGCGTGATATCGAAAGTGTTGAAGAACAAATGTTCAACTCACCAAGACGGTAAACATTCCTGAAATGTTGTCTTCCAAGGACAGAGTGAAATCGGAGGATCGAAGGGGTTAGTAGCTCATCAGTGCCGAGATGTGCCACAAAATCATGGGCTGGCACGATATCACACCCCCCGTGGGAGGGAGTGTTCGATATTCGATTTGGGGCATATAGGACGATACTTCCTAGCGCCACAAAATGAACGCTTTAATGGTGTTTATGACTGGTGTAATCTAAAAAACTACCCAGTGAATACTACTGGTTATTCGGCTGCCACACGTGAACAGATGTCTCGCCACGATCTGCGGGAAGCTCTCCATTCGAAGCATAAATTTTACTGCGTGGAATTTGATGCCGATGGTAAATCCGAGGTGTTAAGTAGTTGTGGTGTTTATTTTCAAATCTGTTACCTCAACTTCAATACCACCGGTTTATGCTGCTGCTGAAGAGAAATACCTGCCTGCCAAGGCCCTCTGCAAAAGGTCATCGTCTTATTCGGACTGCTCAAAGCTTCTGATTGTTTGAGGTATTTTCGAATACTCCATTGTGAAAAGTTTTTGTTGTACACCCTGCATATCCTAGATATTCAGTTCTTCAGTTGATTTGCACTCTTCTCCGAGCAACCTCTGGGATGAGAATCATTCTCTCCAACTCAGTGAGCTTCGAAGATGACAGCTCAAAGTCGTGATGTCAGATATGAACCACCGGATCTGAGCCGGGTTGTCAGTCCATGGTCCATCTAACAGTGCCAGAGATTGCCTCCCTCTGCCCAAAACAAGATACTAGGCATCTTTACACTTTGGTAAACTAGCGCTCACTGAGAGCGCGAATTGGCATCCATTTGACGCTGCATGATGATAGATACTTTCAAAAACGAGAAGATTCAGAATTACAGTACAACCAAAGCCAAAGATGATTGTGAAAACAATTGCACATGTACTAGGGTTGTGAAATAACCCACAGATCACAATACACTGTCGGATCATGTCGGTCAATCTCTTTTTTCCTTTCGCACCTGTCATACCAAAGATGATAGGGATTTTGAATCATACAGGCCATCTTATATAACACGGAAGATTACTCTCATGCCCCTTTGAATCTATGGTGGGGGGGGGGAAGGTTCTATAGGAGGAAGGCGGATGTTATAGGTTTATTACTTGTTTCCTTTGAAATTTATATATATAATAGATTCTATTATATATTTCATATAAAATCTATATAGAATCCAAGGGGCATGAGAGTAATTTGCCGTGTATAAAAAAACTTCAGATCATCTAAGAATTCAATCATGTGATATTCATGACTGTCAAGAGGTTAGCTCTGTCAGATCAAATGGTGTTATATGATTGATCGTTATGCAACCATCCAATCGAATCTACATTCCTAAAACGTACACCAGTCTCGGGGAGTTAGGCAGTAAAGCTCTGGCAGCTCTAGCTACAGTGCAATCGTCTCTCTAACCTCATTCCATCTCTCAGCCGAGATCATCGAGTGCTGTACATCCACATCGATCTGAAGATTTCAAATGCGTACACCGGATTCTAACTTCACTTCAGATACTTGTCAGTACACTCGTGCACGTCTACTTATCTGAAGGTTCCTTTAGTCTTTGAACCTTTGTGTAAGTTAAGCAGAAGAACCTTTGAACACTCGTGACAATATTCTTCATTCATCGATGCTAAGTTCTCGAACAGCTATAACTTATTGCACGAATTCGCCAATGAATATTCAGTCCATTTCTTCTTTACTCCGCGATTGTTTGAAATGATCGCTAAGTGTGTTCATTATGTTGAGAGTGGAGCCTAATAAGTATTGGGCTACCTAGTAATAATTCGAGGTTTTTGAACGCGTGCAGTCAGTCAATATATATGTATATATATATTTGTCTACCGACCTGATTGTACTTGTCCAATGCCATTTTGCGACGACCTCATCCTTTCGTCTACTCTCTAAGATTGAACATTCCCTATCCGGTATCATTTGAGAAATCTAGCGCTCTTAGACTACCATCCACTGGAAATAATCAACCACTCTCTCGTTCGTTATCCCTCTTTGACCAGTTTACCTTCGAATGTCCATGTACCGAGTCACAGAAAGCCCGGAAGGTATAGTTAGTCAGAGCCCGAGGTTGCGACAACAGGAACTTATACTACGAGTATTCGAACTCCGATCCAACGACGGTAGATCATGGTTAGATAGAAAAGTCTGAGCTTCCAAAGATGGAAAGTATGTGAGAGATAACCATAACCTTCACAGCTCAATCGGAGCTTTATCGTGTGGAGTCAATGGGAAATAGAAAGCTCAAAAATAATACTTGATAGTTTTACCTCTAGATCACCTAGCGCCAATTTGACTTTGAGAAAGACGTTATTATAGGTCTCGACACGGACGAAGCTTGATTTTTGCGTCAGATGGATAAAACGAATCGATCGCACGGGAAAAATATAATTAGAAAACTTAGCGAGCATCCACGAATTCGCGCAAAACTCTAATAGACAAGTAGCACGATGATGAATGATTCAACATGCAAAAAATCATAGAAAATCGAAAGTCGATAGTGGACATGATAAAATGCATGACATTACTTAGCTATGACTTGTGAATTTTCGATGGAGCAATCAGAGAGCATAGCAATAGGGAGTTCGCTAACACCCCCATAGAAAGTTCTCGACTAACTTTAATCTTTGAGTTTTTCTTTCTTTCAGACTTGAATACCAGGTATACTATCTTGCCAGCCAGACTTTACAAAAATAGAAACAGAATCTTTCTTTTTCTCTTTTTCTCTTTTTCCCATTTCCCACCCAAACATCGAACCCAATCCAGAACCTTCAAGGCCCCGCTTTTCCCGGCTACCGATGCTAGGTATGTAGACATGCCGATACATCCGACTCAGCCCTGCAGCTAGCGCCATGTGGTGACATTTTCTCCATGTCCGAAGTAGTATGTAGCCCGACACGGCGTTTGCGAGAATGCGAGAATGCGCAGTAGAGGATGGATGGTGGTCTTGAATTATACACATATGCAGTAGGTATTTATATCTATATCTCAAACGAACAAACCCCCTTTATTCTTTCTCCTCGTTCACCCGCAGTGGCAGACTGGCAGTTCATCCAAACTAGGTAACCTGAGTCCTTGCACAAACCGTTTCAATACCTCGCGCTAAATCCTATTGCATAAATTTACTAACCTATACTAGTGGGCACATGGACTCATAGGTCAGACAACCTAGAAGAAAGGTATAGATAGGTAGGTAGTATTGAAGTTTTGATTTCCCAACCCCCAATGATTCCTCTATCGATTTCTCATATATGACCTTACATCTATCTCTATCTTAAAAAACTCGACAAATAAACTCTCTATAAAAATCCTAACAGCATCAAACCAAAACTCAATCTTCTCAATCCATTCTGCAGCTCTTCTCAAACCATGCATCTCATAAATCTATCTGTGCACCCACTATAAGATCACTGACCCCAACCCAACCCCAACCCCAGCCAGCCATCCAGATCCCCGTATACGAATTCCCAATACAGAAAAGCAAACCTCCCCACAGCGCCAAAGATATTTCAAACATCCACAAGCATGCGATAAACAAAGCCACCCAGCACTCGCGCAAATCGCAGCGTCGCATGCGATAGTTTCCATGCGTGCGTGCGTGTGTGCGTGCTCTTCACGAGCGAGGATACCGCTGCGGGCGCCAAGCGGCCAAGCGTGTCTGGCTTGTATCACACGTAAAGGCTTACATCACAATTAGATTGGGTGATGTATGGATGACCCTTTACGGATCGTCGTTTGCTGCGCCTGGGATGTTGTGCAGTGGTGTGGTGAGGAGGTATAAGAGTGCTTGGGATCCGGAGAGTGAGTGAATCTGCTTGTGTGGTTTGCTTACGATTGTTATTATTATTGGTTTTTATTCTATCCAAGACATTGATTGTGATTATATATTTATACGAGGAAGACTTTTAAGTTTTAACCTTGATCTCAAACCCTTCAATCTTTACTCAAACTAAAAAATTATCAAAATCCAATTGTCAAATCAAGGCTCTGATAAGATAAAATTATATCTATCACATTAAGATTAAACAAATCCATCCATCTATCCATCCATTCATCCTCCCCAAAAAAATAAATCTGAAAAAAATGGTCGCCGCCACAAATACCAATCCCCGCACTACTCTCCACCCAGCCATGATCCGTCAACCACCCGCCGCCTACAACGCCAAGGGACAAGATTTCGAAATGCGCGAACCCGTACGTGTATTTCCTTCTTCATCTCTCACTCTCACTCTTCCCATCCCATCCCATCCTTTCCCTCTACCCCCAAACCCAACCCAAACCCAACCCCACACTAACAACCCTCAAGTCCAAACACGCCAACATGTCCATGTCACCCACCCCCACCGACACCCTCTCCCGCACCAGCAGCAGCGATTCGCACGCAGCCGGAAGCGTGCCCGTCCACCAGCGCGGCGGCGGAGGAAAAGGAGGACTGTGTTGTGGAATCTGTGCCGGACTAGCCTGTTTTGAATGTTTGGAGTGTTGTTGTTAGATACGATGCCATTTACGGAGTAGAGGAGGAGGGGAGATGTAAAGGGTGTATGCACTGATGAGTTTATGTTTGGAGGGGTTTGGGGTTTTGATGTGTTTTGATCGGGGCGGAATGAATGCTTCACTCGTGATGATTGGGAACAATCGGATGGTTCACGCCAGGTAGCTTGTTTATGACTTTATGAAATGGAATGGATTTTGCTCGTTACTTCTGCGTTTGAAGTGAGCATGTTCGGTACGGATCACTGAGGTTGAAAATTGTTGCCGGATTCATGTCATTCATCGGTATCTATCTCAAGATGGCTTTTAAGTGACATCAAGCAAGTGCGACTGGTATTTATGTTCAATTGTACAATTGTCCACTCAAGGTCTAAGGTTGACAGACAAACTACAGACCGCAATCCTCGCATGTTCCCCACCAATTATAAGGCTGGTGTTGCAATATAGGCACAACGCAAAAAGTCTTTCTGTGCTCAAGAGATATAGGAGAGTAAGAATGAAACATTTTCTCGAACAAACAATATACTGCTAAGATTTCTCTTCTTCAACCTCCCCTTTGACCTTGAAATCTTGTTTCGCTGGTCTTTCTCCAAATATCGTACTGCCGATTCTGACTTCTCCACTTCCTTGTCGAATCGCCTATTGGATCATTAGTTCTAGTATCATAATAGAGTCTCCCAAAAAAGGGAACAGGAAGATTAGAAGTATGGAAGGAAAGAAACGCACCTCTTCAAAATCTTCACTCATACCCATGCTTAATTCCAACCCCTCTATCCCCAACTCCTTCTCAACTCTATCTCTCTCTTCCCTCAACACTCTGAAATCTTCATTTTCCTCACCTTCTTTCATATGACTTCTAGCTATCGCGCCAATAGTCATAAGTCCCACTAGTTTCAAATACGGACATTCTTCAATGACGTATTTGCATAATTCGATAGTGTCTTTCCCAGGTGAAACACCAGATTTCGAGGATTCACCTGAAGTGTTGAGTTGAATATGGATGTTTAAGGGGGAGGGCTTCGAGTTCGAGTCAGCAGGCATAGGGAGAAGAGAGCGTCCGAGGGATAATTGGGAGGCCTTCTTTTGGGAATCGATGGAGGAAACGAGGTGGAGGTTGAAGACTGTGGAGGCGAGAGGTTTGCATTTGTCTAATAATGAGATCAATGTTAGGTTTTGGGGACACATGAGACAATGAGCCTGTTGGAATTAGTCTAGACAGGACACCGAATCCTACTCAGGCGTAAAAGCATCCAAAATCTATCTCTCAAAACTATCATGTGACTCATCCTGACCTCAGCATCTCGCTGAAATTTTCAGACGAATACAACTTAGAACACAGAAGTACCTATGCATAGAAAACTCAAACGTACTGCTCTGTAACCCCCCAATAAAATGCCACTTGATACTCCTCGGCAGGATCTCCGCCTTTTCCATCAACTCCTGTGCATAGTTCTCTCCAAAATGTTCGACATTTGCCTGCTCATGAAGAGCTAGGATATCCGTTGCTGGCTTGAGTTTCGATACTGCTACTAATCTTACCTAGCTTTTGCGTCAGTATACTTGTGGGTAGATGGTACAAAACAGATATAGATAGATCAACAGGAAGAACTGTTGGAAGGATGCGAAAGATAGGTAGACACGTGTAGGGATGGATGATTGCATGCAGGTGAGGGGCGATGAACATACATTCCTAGTTCCTGCGGCGTTGTTGACACGTTCAGATACGGATTGGAAAGTTGAAATGAGGGTTTTGGCCCGGGCTGGGTCGCATGTAAGCTTCATTTTGAGATTTGGATCTAGGTTGCGTTTGTTGTTGGCTGTCGAATGTTGATTTGGTGGTTTTGTAAAGAAGGTTTGTGGAGAGTTTATCGATAAGAATATGGATTCTAGGTAGAGCGGAGCGTAGCGGAATTGCTTGGCATTGCGAAAATGAGAAAAGGCATGGACCGCATTATTAAGGACACACAATATTTTACTAGATACAAACCGTTGGAACAAATCTTTTCTATTTCGGTAAAGCATGGCATCCATCCAGATTCCACTCAGCAAACAAACTTTATGCCAGGGGTTTTGCTTGTTTGGGACTTTGAGACCAGATGAGTTGTGGATTCATCGTATGTCACTTGTTTATGTGTTCAATGTGGTCGAGAACGAAATAGCGAGGATGAGCCTGGTGCGGGTAGGAAGGAGGCACCGAACAGTGTTGTTGGTGATATGTACGTACCTTCTTCAACGTAATGGTTGATGAGTTGGTGGTGAGTTAAGTGGACAGACAGTGTTGGAAGTTTGTGGTCGAAACCTGATGGTCGAGAAGGGACAATCTTTCGAAGAATCCAATGTTGAGAGGTCGTGCAAGTGGTGGCTTGGATTCGAAGGATGATTGATTTTCAAGATAAGGATGTATTACTATGAAGCATAGATTGAGTGCTTGTGGGCTTGATTTGATGAGATGATCATTATGCATAGATATTAAAAGTACATGGAGTACATGGGATTGAAGGAGGTTATGTTAATGGAGTAAATTATATTACACGTATGTGTAGCAACATACATACTTTCTCTGAAACGATAGAAGCAGAATCCGGATCTTCTTTCCTGTCTGGTGCATTGTATGCGAAGAAATGTTTCCACTGATGTACTTACTGATGAACCTGCGTACTCCAAGATATCACACTTGACTCTGGGGTTGTGTTCTATTCAATTTTCCACGATCCAACATACTTGGATGGAGCATTATTTCCAAAGATCACGATAATACTGGAGCCTCTATCGTCATCCTCCAGGTATCACCACTAAGGCTTCCAAAGTAGTGGCTGAGATGGTCGACGGATCTACCACGCTTCCCACATTTTCCTTCCCAAAATGTATATCATCGGCGTGCCCAATTCATGATTTGATCGGGAAGCGGCTGTGGACATTGGGAGATCCGCACTGTTCAGTAGTTTGTTTTTCTTAGGTTCGATGTGAGTAGAATGGAGACTGACTGTACATCGTAGAACACCGGTACGTCGTAGAGTAAGTAGTACATTGCAGAGTAGGACTCAGACTCAGACTTGGACTCGGACTTGTTATATTACGTGGACAATGGAGCAAAGATCATGACGAGTCACAACAGAGGAAGCATGATGATGAAGTACCGCGTACGAAGACGTCCAGAACTTATGACAACTTCTACTGGTCTGGTACGTACCGGTACTCTTACACACATATATGCGATATATGCAAAAATCTTCTTCTAGTTTATCTACCGAGTATGATCATCATTGCATATCACGTATACGAAGCGACTAATGTACAATATTACAAAGGAAGCCCCTTAAATCCCCCTCGTGAAACACGTAAGGCCATTAGCATGTTTACCCGATTGCCTACCTGAGTATGTAGTTCTTTACACATTCTTCGTTTTTTGTCCCAGATGTAATTTGTAAATTGATTTTTTCAGGAGATGGATGAGCAAGCTAGTCTCCTCTAACTTTCATATGAGAGGTTGAATCTTTGTACCGAGTAATAAGCCTTTTTTCCTTGGTGCTTGGTGTTTCGTATTGCTGGGTAGCCGTGGTGTCCGTGGTGGCCCGTTAGAAATGCCTATTGGCTATCATGACCATGGATTATGATGGATTATGATGGATTATGATGGATTATGATGGATTATGATGGATTATGATGGATCACGATGGATCATGGATGGCTCTCTGTACCTTGCATCCTCGACCATTCTTGACCATTCTTGACCATTCTTGACCCCCTCTCGCCCTCTTGCGGTCCTTACCCCTTGATAATGTTCCGTGCCTTGAGACAAAATGTTGAACTTGAACCCCAGTTAGTAGTTACCCAGTATCAATCAAAGAATTTTATTAGATGGCATCTAGGTCCTAGACGAGATAGCTAGGACGAGATAGCTAGGACGAGATTGCTAGGACGAGATTTACTCTGGAGTCTGTACATCTTCAGCTTTCTCCACAGGGACTCTTCCTGTCTCCTCTCTTTTTGTCAATCTTTACCTCGTATGTCCCGTCCCGTCTCTGCTCTGCTCTGCTCTGCTCTGCTCTGCTCTGCTCTGCTCTGCTCTGCTCTGCTCTGCCCTGCCCTGCTCTTAGATCTTTCATTACCTCAAGCAACGGAATAAAAGAGAAAAAATCGATACGCACGAAACTTCTTTCAATTCTTTTAATAGATTCAACCCAACCGTCATTCTTTCTTCCTTTCTTCCTTTCAACCTTTTGGACTTTTGTTTCCTTCATTTCATTATTGAAATACGGAGTAGTCGGTTCCAATTCTTCCGTTGGAACTAGGTAGGAGAATACTACATATCTATCCACCTCATTGATTATTCTTCCGATTGTTGATCAAACCCCCTCGAACACGCTCGACGCGAGTTATTATTATACGAATGACGGCCATCCATTGAATCAATTGATTTCATACATTCGCTTCGCAGACTATCAATTGATTGAGATTTGCTAACATTCTCTCGTGAGATTCACCACTTGCACAATTTGGGCAAATTATTCTTTTTATTCCTACCTAATTTAGTTTTACATTGGAGACGAGCAACATTCCACAAGGAATCTTATCTCCCCCGCCACTGATTCAATCTCAGATCTCCAGAAAGATCTGCAATTTTATACTTCCTTTCTCCACACGAAAACCCTACTTTTCGATTAAATGTCACTTCGTTCCCCTCGATCACCAACAGATTTCTCGCGGCGTGGCTTTCAGCCCATAGACGGCGGCGATATGACCGAAAATATTCCCCTCACACAAGTGAAAACTGGAGCCTCTTCCACAGGCGCACGAAAACCTGGAGAAGGAATACTGGCAGGAGGCTCGGAAAATGATTCTGGCAAAGAAGATGAGAAGCAAGGAATGTTTAGAAAAGGGTTTGCCGGCAGAAGGAAAGTCCATCCCTCGAGAAGAGGAACAAACGGAGAGGAGGTTTCTGTCAATGGCTTGGGCAGATTTTACAACACAATCATAAATTTCTCGGTCGTCACTCGTTACATGTTCTACGTTGCGCCAATTGGTATAATATTCGCCGCACCAATCGTTGTTTTCGCTGTCATGTACCCAACGGCAACTATTGGAAAGATGAAATTATACTTGTTCTTCACTTGGATTGAGATAATCTGGCTTAGTATTTGGGTTTCGAAGCTATGCTCTAAAGCCATACCATACATCTTCATGTTTTTGTGCGGAGTTGTCAGCACTGGCGTCCGGAAGTACGCAACTATCTTGAGAGCTTTGGAAATTCCATTATCCTTGGTTGGATGGGCTATTACCAGCTTAGTCACTTTCACGGCCTTGACGACGAAAGAATTGAATAAGCTGCACAAAAATGGCATAGACTATGATGGCACCATGGATCCATGGGTTAACACGATGAAGCGAGTTCTGGTACCTACTTTGATTTCTACAATCATACTCTTGGTAGAGAAACTTATCGTCCAATTGATCAGTGTCAATTATCACCGACGCTCTTTTGATGGACGTATCAAAGAATCAAAGCACCTTATCCACTTGCTTGGTCTCCTCTACGAAGCATCCCGAACTCTGTTTCCAATGTACTGTCCCGAATTTGCAGAGGAAGACTACATTATCAGTGATAGTATCGAAGCCGTCCTTCAAAAGACGAACAGAAAACTATTGGGACACAACAGATCCGGTTCAAATGCGCCAATGAAGCTTATCGGAGATATTGGCCGTTTTGGTGACAAAGTTACCTCAGTCTTTGGAAATATTGCTTCTGAGATTACCGGAAAGCAAGTTTTCAACCCCAATTCTTCTCACTCTGTCGTGATTGAAGCACTTGAGAAAACCAAATCCTCAGAAGCATTGGCGAGACGTTTATGGATGTCTTTCGTCGTTGAAGGGAAGGACTCTTTATCCGCAGAAGATCTTGAGGAGGTCCTTGGCGCTGGTCGCAAGATGGAAGCCGAGGAAATTTTTGAAGCTTTGGATAACGATGGAAACGGCGATATTTCTCTTGATGAAATGATCATGAAAGTAGTCGATATTGGCCGCGACCGAAAATCAATCGCAAACAGCATGAGAGACGTTGGACAGGCCATCGGTGTTCTTGATCAGGTCTTACTCATTATCGTTCTCATTATTGTCATTTTCGCCTACAGTAGGTTTCAAGCTTAAAATTCAACCGCAGGGTCACACTCTAATCATTTGAATAGTTGCTTTCCAAGATACTGGTTTCCTCGCCACATTGACAACTGCCGGCACAACTCTCTTGTCTCTATCCTTCGTTTTCGCTGCAACAACTCAGGAGTTTCTTGGTTCTTGTATCTTCCTTTTCGTCAAACATCCATACGATGTCGGTGATCGCGTCGATATCAGTTCTGAATACCTTGTTGTAGAACAAATCTCCTTACTTTTCACCATTTTCAAACGCATCGACAATATGAAGATGGTGCAGGTACCTAACATTGTCCTTAACAACCTTTGGATTGAAAACATCACTCGTAGCAAGGCAATGAAAGAACAACTCGACATGTATATTTCTTTTGATACCACTCTCGAGGATATTGAAATACTACGCACAGAAATGGAAAACTTTGTTCGGCATCCAGATAATGCTCGTGACTTTCAATCAGACATTGTATTGGAGGCTGTGGGCATTGGAAACATGGATAAGCTTCAACTCAAGGTCGAAATCAGACATAAATCTAATTGGCATAACGAAACAGTTCGCGCTGCTCGTCGCTCCAAATTCATGTGTGCTCTTGTTTTGGCCTTACGTAAGATTCCAATCAACGCTCCTGGAGGCGGTGGAGATGCTCTCGGTGGACCTGCAAACCCCAACTACTCTGTCTCTGTAACAGATGAGTGGGCCGCCGAAGCACGGGATAAGTCTTCAACCACCAAAGATTCAAAGCGCCTCATACCCACGAAACCTCTGAAAAATACAAATCCAGATCTTGGTCCAATAGATACAGAGGAGGAGGCCGCAGAACATTTGAATGCAAGACGCCCTGGTTTAGACTTTGCACATAGTAACAGTTACAACGACAACGATGATCTGTCGACCTTGGGAGAAAATAATTTCGACCACCACTACGGCAATTCAAGGACATCTCTGATGAAGAGAGCAAGCACCCGAGGTAGACGAAAGCGTGGAGAGCATTTGCCACCGAATGCATTCCGGTCATCTCCTGGCTTTAGCGTTACAATAGACGAGCCTTCCGGATCAGGAACCTATGGAAATTCTTTCATGAATGAAGGTGCTTCAGGTTCCACTGAGTACAACTCTTCATATGGTAGTGGAAGTGGTTATCAAAATTATGCACCATTCCCTGCAAATCCATCTGGCCAACTCGGACGTAACGCATCCGTTGCTTCGAATAGAAGCCAAATTGGACCTGATGGGGCTGGTATACCATCTTCGACATCACTATACCCATCATATTCAGCAGGACAACAATTTGCCGGTGTAGCTTCTAACTCGACTGCTAGCAACACATCGCAAGCTGCTCCTGGTCGAACTGTAGTCGGTAACGCACCAGCGAGCCGAGCGAGAAGTGGAACTACAGGTGGTAGTCGACCGAATGTTGAAGATGAAGAAAAGTAGAGGCAGAGGACGATATAGCAGAATACAAACTGGATGGGCTAGATTTCTTTTTATTACAGGGTCGGGAGTCAAACATACTATACCCGAATATTTTTGCTTGTAATTGATGCATGGATTGGCAAAATAATAACGAATTTGTATTATATATTTGCTGGATAATGTGCTCGCTTTATTGGCTTTTACATTTTCTTTAGACGGATGAGGTTGTGTCAGATTAGCACTATAGATTGGCAGGTGAGGAGAATTTATGAATGGAATGGGCAATTCAAGCAATTTTATACAATTACTTAAACACTCAGCCTTGAAAGTCTTTGCAAATTGAGATATGACATCTACAGAGGTTGACGGCATAAGTATTGTAAAACACACCAAAAAGCGACCAAACTTTTCCCTATTTTTATAATTTTGATTAATTATATTATTATATTAATTGAAAATTTATATGATGAACTTTAGGTGGTGAAAGTATTATAAATTTATTCTAATCTTAACAAAATCACTCAAATTTATCAAATTTCATATTTTTCTTTTTGGAAATATTATTCTAAATAGATTTAGAATTTATTGAAAGTTTTAAAAGTTTTAAAAGCTTTAAAATTATAAAAATTGAAAAAAGAAATAAAAAGCTTCAAATTTCGAAAATTTGGGGGGATTAGTTGAATATTTAGTAAAATTGCTAAAAGCGACATTAGAATTTTGTAAAACAGCAACTTTTATTAAAAGTGGGGCTTACACGACTTACGCCTTCAACCTCCGTAGAATTGACAAGCAGATCGTCGAAAATGCCGCCTTAAATGCTCCTAGATCTCGTTCCATGATGCAGTGAAACCTTGAAAGATGATGAGACAAACGTCGTGTGTGAGTCATGTGATATGTCATCAGGAATTTTCTGGTCCAGGCTAGCGTCTCAGCTTTATCTCCGAGGATCAACTCACCGAACATATCCGCTTTCTAAAACGAGACGTTCTGCTGTTGCAATTCAAAGATAAATCACGTTTCATCAATTGAAATTCCGCGTCAAGCGTGCATCTACTGATTACATTCACGGATTATCTTGGCCCAAGGAATCACGTGCGACTTTTGGACAATTGTTTTGTGTGGGAACACGGTGCAGGTGTACTTTGTGGATTGGTAGGCCTGAAAGGTTGGTAAAGTAAGAGCTGGGATAACTAGATTGAAGGTATGGATCAGAGAGCCACGATGGCGCAAGGCGTCGCGGAGATGAATCTTGCGAGGGGTACACCGCCGGGTGCTTCAGGTCCATCGGGCGCCTCAAGAATGGCAGACCCTCCTGGAATACTGAGGAATCCAGAGGCAAGAGACTGGAATACGGATATTCCGAACCACTTACCCCATGAAAAGGTCTTCCCAATTCAAATCGGGACGGAACTTTTTCGCTTGAGTGGTGCTAGTTTGAGTTCTGATGGTATGTATTCTTCCTTCTTTCTTGCTGAGAATAAGACTCTCGACGGATAAGAAATTTTAGAATGAGAACACCAGTTAAGAAACCTAGAGCACCCTCATACTTTTCCCAATATTTTCAATGTCAATTGAGACAAGCGGAAGAGAAAGGAGAAGATCCAAATACAGCTATCAGGACCCTTTATATCGATCGAGATCCCATCACGTTCAAAGATATATCACTTCACTTGCAAGGATATCATGTTGCACCAAGGAATGCCAGCCATTTTGTTAAATTGTTTGCCGATGCTCAATTCTACTCATGTTTGTCTTTCCCTCTCCATTGCTTGGTGATTTGTGTTGACAGCAGACAGTACCAAGGTTGATCTCTCAGCTATACGAAGAAACTATCTTCATGACAGTCGGAGATCGAGAATTCCAGATTCCTCGCGAGTTGTTTTCTGATCCCGGAAACAGTCCAAACTACTTCTCCCTAAGCTTCACCATCTTCTTCAGCTCCCCTACCGAGGTATTTCCCGGTCTAAGTAGGGAAGGTCTTCTTCGACCACCATCTATCCTCCCCCCATCAGTACCCAACCGCTCTTCAAAGACATTTTCCGAACTTCTTCATCTTCTCCGTGGTTACCCACTCGAAATCCGTAGCCCAGAACATCGTGCTGAACTCTTACGAGATTGTCGATATTTCCATCTTAAAGGTCTTGAACAAAAATTGATTCCTCATTCCATTTCTTATAATCTACTACGCAAACAATCAGAGATCACAATTCGACTCGCAGATATCAGACAATCTGGCCTCTCTATCTTGACGAATATCTCCCCATCTCCTGCTCCCTCTCCCGAGCCCCTCACCTCTCCGAACCCATCCCCAACATCATCTGTAGGTTACGTGCACTACCAACGTCCTTTTGCCGATTCATCGCCCTCCGAGCTCATCCTCGAAATAGGTGATTCGGCTGCACTGCTTCACTGGGATACTATGCGCTTGGAGTTTTTTGGAGAAACAAAAATACGGATGGGTAGATTGTTGGAGGTTGTTGCTACGAAACTTAATTTGCCAGTTAAACAACCCTTGGGATTATTGATGAAAAATGGTGGCGCGAGCAGCGAGCCAGCTAGTCCGGGCAAGAGTGGACTGAGTGAGGAGATGGTTAGGGTGGTTGTTGGAGAAGACTGTGGGGTGCTGTGTGATGGTAAGGTGGTTGATTTGAATGGGGCTATAGATGAGAATTCTAGTGTCGGTGGTCAAGGAAGTAGCAAAAAGAGGAGAATGGAGGATGGGATTGCGCTTCCAGCAAGTATCAATGTAGGTCCAGGAGCAATGAAAGATGAAAGCTGGATTGTGAAGTCGGGGCAGTGGAGACTGAGGGTTCAAAATCATAGGAGTACTGGGCAAGGAGCGAGGATGGGAGTGGGGATAGGAGTGGGAGGACAGGCTCTAGTCAATGGGAAGGCGGAGTGGGAATGTGTGTTGGTCGCTGTGAGATTGGATGCTGTTAGTGGGGAAAGGGGGAGAAATCTGAGTCGAGGGTTTCTGGGTCAGTGAAGCGTGTGGCGGGGTGTGATTTGGAGAGTGGAGGGAATAGGAAGAATGGGGAGAGAAGAGATCTTGAAATTGAGGAATGGCAATTTTGGGTTTGGGGCTGGTGCATAGGATAAAGAGAGAATTAAGGTGGCTGTAAATTGTCTTGTACAATGCTGTGAAAGTAAATCCGGTATAGTTGTGGTACTGCATTCGTTTTCTCTACCGTCTTCGAGGATGAATGGATATCTGATCTGACTGCGAAATGCATCGCCAGATTTGTGTATTGGAGCATTTGGTGAACGAGTCTTATAAAAATGGCATGTGAATGTCATGTTCGAATGGCATCTTATTAGTGATTGAGGAACCTTAGTAGTTGGGTTAGAATTCTGGTATTGGAAGTCTGTTTCTTTTTGAGTTTGTTGTCTCAGTTGTAACTTATGTATGTGTGTGGTATTTTCTTGATGGAGGAAGGGAGGTTCTTGGGGTGGCTTTTGTGTGCCGAGGGGATGGTATTTGGAATGTGGAGTGGTAGGTCTAAGGGGCGGTGTTGTAGTTATGGGAGATGAGATGGATGTGGATGGGAGGGTTATAAATGGGAGGGATATGCATAGGAGAGATGTAAATAGGATGAATGTGGATAAGATGGATGTGAATGGGACGGATATGCATGTGAGGAATACAAGCCGAGAATCTAGGAGCCAGTCAAATAAGTCAAGAAGAACGGTGATCAGTCTAGACGGAGTATTGAAGCTCAAGAGAGAGTGTGTGCGAGGGGATGGCATCAACAGACTTTCGTTGTTGGAGGGATTAACCAGGTATTGTGGTGGATTCTGTAGGATGCAACATGTCAAATGTACGGGTGAGGTACGGGTAAAGGGGAATTGAGCTCTTGGGTGAACATCGCAATCAGCTGAAGAGTAGAATGACTCGGTTCGAGAATCTACAAAATGACTGTCCCGTGAATAATCTGTTCCCGAATGGAAGTGAGCGTGCGAATCCCGATTCTGTGATGATGGCTATTGGGGCTGTGATTTGCGGTGTGAGATGGGTCAATAGTAATGTTGACAGTATCAGAGTTGAATTTGCCGGCTGAGAAAATTCTCGGATAAAGTTGCTTCGCGGATCATGTGCTACGGGAAGTTGGATCATCACACGTAGCCGAAATATTATATATTAATCAAGGAAACCCCGGGATTGTGAATAGTTTTTTCCCTTTTGTTTTTGTCTTTCTTTTGCAACCGGGCTTATCGAAGCGTTCTGTTGTATATCATGTGATAAGGACCAAAGAAAAATCAGTCTGTCGGGACATAGACGTTCTTTATATCATTCTCATGTCCGTGGGCAATCAAGCACTTGCTTTGCGAGATGGCATATAATATCCTGATTAACATCGGTAACCGACCTACCAGTACCGAGTATCAGTTGACTATCGCTCGGCACATTGTTATGTCGGGGCAATTCAAAGTCATAGATGTCAATTAACAGCCATTGAAACTTTGAAAGGAGAGCTACCCCCGCAATCGAGATTGAATTTAAGATCTCATTATCGGAGGCTGGCTCTTTCCTTGCGTGTGCTAGTCGACGATGGGGTTGTCTAGTGTCAAGCCACGAATAGCTCGGTGCTCAGACAAGTCTCGTATACAAGAGGGATAAAAGCGAGTTACGAGAACAAACGAGAGAACAACTTGGAGGCATTCCGAATGCTCGAGCACTGGGAAATGGATTATAGTTGTTGTTAGACTGGACGGACTTGATTTTCTTGGCGCACGGGTGATGGCTAAAACACAAGACCGCATTTACTATCTACTCGTGCAAAGTAAAATCGATAGAAACTCAAAAAAGAAGTATTTTTTTATCAATCATGACGGCATGCTTCGATATCAATTTGCGGGTAATGCAGAGATTGGTAGCAAATGCAGTAATAAAGACATCGAGATTCGAGAAGCATTCAAGGTTTCTGACACCCCGCACACGCACTTTAAAACATATAAAAAAGTAACCGAGGTGTCTGATGTGCAAGCGGGACACGTGACTAGCGTTGGAGCACTTCATCCAATGCCACCCAATCACATCCGATACATCATCCATCTGAACCAAAGAACGAAATATGCCATTCGATTGACTTAGACCCGTCATGCAGATAAGACTACTGCACGCCCAGACACTGTGATAGGTAGTCTCGGCATAGCACTTAGGGAACTTGGAAGCCGCAAAACGATGCACCATAATACCGTCATTACTCGTAGATGCTGAACATGATGGCTCCTTTGCCTAGATTTGAGTAGCCTCTAACTTCCCTCCAAAAGGTAGACAGTAGTAGTCGAATTCTAAATACAGGTAAACATCATCCTTACTGTCGAACTCATTTTCTTATAAGATGGCCTTTCCTTTCCAAGATTTGCGATTTGTCTACTGTTCTCTCCTCTCATCCTCTCCGTTTGTATCACCATCTCCTTGATTCCTTCTTTATTTCAACATGAAGCTTTCAATATCATCGATCTCTGCGATTGCAATATCTGCAAATGCCTCCGCTCTTTTGGAGAGCCGTCAATCGAATTGGACCGTGGGACAAACTGTTCAGACAAGCAGTGGACCAGCCAACGGTCATCCTGGTCTGAATAACTCCCAAGTTTCCGAGTACCTAGGTATTCCGTTTGCAAAACCACCTGTCGGGGACTTGAGATTTGCTGCGCCAGTTGCATACGATGGTACTGCGATTATCAATGGCACCAATTTTGTAAGTAAAACTCCCTAAAGGCTTTTGACAGTTGCTAATACAACGACAGGGCTACACATGTCCCGCCCAAACTACCACTTATAATGCTACCGTCATCGCGCAATCAGATGTTACTTCAACAGGATTGGGAATAGTGAGCCTACTTGGAGACTTGACCGCACAAAGCGAGGATTGCCTGACCTTGAACGTGTGGACGAAACCACAAACTGGCGATGTGAAGAAAGCTGTATTAATGTGGATTTATGGAGGAGCTTTTAGTAGTGGAACTTCTGCTACTCCAGCATACAATGGACAGTACATTGTGGAACAAGAAGATGTGATTGTGGTGACCTTCAAGTAAGCCTCAAGCTTCTCGCACTCTTGAATTATACTGATTGAGAACTAGTTACCGGTTGAATATTTTTGGGTTTTCTGGAAGCCCTGACAGTCCTGCGAATGTCGGACTGCTAGATCAAAGGTTAGCCGTCGAGTGGGTTCGTGATAACATTGAAAATTTTGGTGGTGATGCATCCCGTATCACTCTCTTCGGACAAAGTGCCGGTTCAGCATCGGTGGATTTCTACAACTATGCTTGGGCGCAAGACCCCATTGTTGCTGGTTTCATTCAAGAGTCTGGTACAGCACAGAGTTGGGGTTTGCCAAGTACAGCTGAATCTGTCGCCACAGCCTGGTATAATGTGAGCGAAGCTTTGGGGTGTGGCGGTGCATCCGCCGGTAATGTTACTAGTTGTATGCGTACCAAAAATACAACAGAGATTCTCAGCGGCATATCTGCCACCACCGATTTCCCTGGATCTCTTGGTATATTGGGAAGCTTCCTGCCTACCGTCGATGAGATCGTCGTGTTCTCCAACTACACTGAACGCTCCTTAGCCGGCAACTTCACGAGCAAGCCGCTATTAATTGGAAGCAATGATGACGAAGCCGTTCTATTCGTCACCACAAATGCGCTTCAAGGAATCAGCACCTCCGATGCAGCTGCGCAACTTATCAATTTAATCGGGTTCACTTGCCCAAGTGGTTACCGCGCAAATTACTCAACCCGAGCCAATGTTAACACCTGGCGTTATCGCTACTTTGGCTCCTTTCCCAACACGATGATTGTTCCCAATGCTGGTGCATGGCATGCTGCTGAAATACCCCTTCTTTTCGATACAAACCTCGCCAATCCTCCTGAGACAACCGAACAGATAGCAATCGGAAAATACATGCGTGGCGCATGGGCTGCGTTCGCCAAGAATCCTGAAAATGGCTTGACGAACTACGGATGGCCAAAATATGACGCCGCAGAGGATACGCTCATTAGATTAGCATACGATAATCAGACTAGCACAAACGCTGCAAGCCCGGCGTTATACGATGCGAATTGCCCTACAACCCCCGTTTTTAGTATGAGCGTGGATAACGCAACCTCAACCTCGACTGGGAATTCGACAAGCAGTTCGAGCTTAGGATCCGCATCCTCAGCTGTATCAACTTCCGATGGAATAAGTTTGGAATCTGGGTTTGTAGGCCTGTTGTTGGCAGGGCTAATAGGATCGCATTTCTTATTGTAAGTTCCACCGAAGGCGTTTAGGTTGTAATCTTCAAGCTAACTCTACGTAGGAAGGAGATAAGAGCAAGTTTAATCTTTCTTTAAATCACGCTTAGATTGTATAGCAAATGTACACATGAGATTCGGTTTCCAAGATCCATCATGATGCCAAAGGCATTTGTCCCAACGCTTGATCCATCTCGCAAAGCCAAAGTATGCTTAAGGAAAACTAAAAGCCAGGCTCATAAGAACACAAAGTCCCAATATTAATCAAACTTCCTCCGCCCTCTTACCTTATGATCCGAATGTTGAGCCGTAGACCTGGGGCTATCTTATAGGTTGATAGGGTTGAAAGTTGGATGGACTAAAAGATCGTACGCTACCCTTGGTGCGAGGTGCTCTGCAATGCTCGAGGTCAGATTCGAATCGACGGCGAGGTCTTGTACTGCTGTGGCTGCGAGGTATTTCGGATGCGCCTCGGGCACGCATGGGTTGACTGTGAACTTTTCCACTCTTATTCCTGCGAGCTTCTCTGGACTGTCTCTCTTCGAGCGTGGATCTGTGAGAATTATGACTACTATGGAGGCTGCTGGGTTGTGACCGCCGTTCTCCGAGGTACGTCGAGGGACGTTTGTCTGCGGATACGGAGGTTGGCGTTGAAAGGGGATTGGAAGCCGGGTAGTTAGCTGGGCCGTACATCGGGTAATTTTCCGGGTCTATACTTGAGGCGTAGGCCGATTCGTAAGCTTGGCCAGAATCGATCTTCGATTGTTGTTCCGAAACAAATGCTCCAATTCTATCATGTGCTCTCACCATAGTCTCCTGGTTCACCGTCATGTGTTCGCCTAGCGCTCTCTCAAATTTGTTCATGTATGAAAACTCGTTTTTGGCAATATTGTAGATTCGCAATTCATCGTAGTCTTGGCTGTCAAATCTCGTTCTGGCTTGTCTGATTACTTCCATTGCTTCCGCTCTTCTCCGTGGGGTTCTATTCTCATCTCCTACCATTATCCAGTGTCGACGCAACATAGCCGTGATGTACAATATTCGCGAATCACCCTTATTCAATTTTTCCTCGTACTCTTTGTTGCACGCTGGGCACCATCTCGAGAGTACCGCCCACCTCCCAATCTTTATTCCATTCTCGCCCCTCGGAATGAAAGCTGGAACCCTTGTTGTTTTCATCTCTACTGAGTTCCGTTGGCGTCTTGTTCACATCCCTGTCTTTGGAGAGCATGCATAGGGGTACGATGGGTAAGTCCGGGTCGAAACCGTGGTTGAAGCGAGCGGCGACGATGGCTTCAGCGGGATCTGGGAGTTGCGCGTGACGGAGGCAGTTACCTTCGAGGTGGTTGAGATTTATGTCTATCGAGGTTTGCTAGATGGTGTTGACATGATGAATACCGAGTTTGTACGTGAGGATCAAAGGCTGGTGTATTGGGAAGGGTGTTAGGATATCTGTTGTTAATTTTCTGTAAATGTTGAGAGTTTGTCAAGAGGGTAGGGAAGGAGGGGGAAAAGAAGAGTACTCGGGGGAAATCAAATTGTCTTGTTCGCAAGGAACCTTTCAGTTAGGAGTCATTTTCCTCGTAGTCGTGACGCATTCTATCAAGTCGTGTCGAATAATTCATTTTGGTTAGAACGAATTTCGAGCGAGGAGTCATTTGCTAATCATCGTGAATTGACTTCCTCCAGTCCTGTCATTCTATTCGTTTTGTATACCGAAGGAGTCATTGAGATGAAATCGCTTTTCGTGGGTCGGACAGAGATGTCGTCGGTTGACGCATCGAGTGGATATCCAAAAATAGGAGAGGGGGTTCGAACAAAAAGTGAGTTGGAATAATAGGTCAAGAGAATTTGTATGGCCAGCGAAAATCTTCGGGTAACGTATTCGAATATACAAATTTGCATAGGCCCAAGGAAACTACAATGTTCAAGCCAGATTGCATAATTGGGAAGTGACGATCTAAGGGTTAGGGTATGGTTAGGAGGAGGAGCACGTGTCAAAGTGGGTAGTGATGACTTCCTCGCTCTGAAAGGAGACTATTTTGTGTAGCTCGATGCTTAGCTTCCTGTCTAATTTTTTTCATATTAAGAAAATATTGTCCTTTCTCAGTTCTTGGTTCAAGAACATACTCAATATTACTTCCATTCCATTACATTTATTCCAACTTTTGTAATCTATTGTCTATTTGATCGACAACACCGAGGAACGCATATCCAATTCACATATACTTCTTCCCCCATAGATAGTCCTACCAGGAGAATTATCAATCACAGGTCACTGTACCTGTATTATCACTGTAGCTATCTCTAAACCTTCTCAATACACCATTTCGAAAAGATATCTCGCCATCATCGCGCAACTTGATAAACACGTCTCGAAACGAAGACATTTGTTAACGAACGATATTTGTTTCCTTGATTTCTTCAATCGCCAGTTGAAAGATTCTCAGTGTTGAGATGAATGACTCAATGGAGAGCCATTTGGAACTTGAGTTAGACAAGTCGTTGCAAGATGCTTTATCCGATTTTGGATCGGAGCCAGGAGAACCAATATTCCATGCCAGTTCTGATCTTGGAGAAAATGGTGGAGAGCAAGCAGGCGCCGAGGATGATCCTTCTCCGTCCTCGAATAAACTGCGAAGAAGCATTGTGGGCACAATAGATGCTTCTATCGCAAAATTTGACGATTTGCTATCGCGCCGGAGGGGCGTCCAACAGCCAGGACTTTTAAAGATTTCAGATGAGTTACCGGAGATGATTTTAGGCTTTCTTGTAGAGCCACAGCTCTCCGAGATCCGTCCTACCGATCGGCTTCAATGGAATGAGGAATTCAAAGACAGCGTAAAAACGATCCAGAAAATGCGATTAATATGCCGAAGAGTTTGCGATATCAGCTCACGCTTTCTTCTTCCTACCGTGCGTGTTGAATTGAGTGCACAATCCCTTGCGCGTCTTGATATGATCTCTCGTCATCCTACTATCGGCAAAGGTGTTAGAACTGTAAGAGTCAATGCTCGTTGCTTGCACCGCTTGGTTGGAGATAGCTTTGAGGGTTTCCAGTATCCCAAGTCTGAGTACTTGCATAGTGCTCTAGTTCTACACAGCATGCTAACTGATCACATTTCAGAAGACGAGGGAAAAGAGGCCAGAATGAGCTGGGAGTTATATTAGCGGCATCAATTGAATAGATCAGGTGAAAGTGACACTGCTATAAGCTTGCGTGAAATCTTCTGGAGCAGAGCTTATGAGCGGTA
Source organism: Botryotinia globosa (assembly GCA_014898425.1). NCBI lineage: Eukaryota > Fungi > Ascomycota > Leotiomycetes > Helotiales > Sclerotiniaceae > Botryotinia > Botryotinia globosa. The sequence continues at coordinate 1,920,949 of RCSZ01000002.1, forward strand.
TAAATATCTCCTTACAGAAGAAAAAACCCTAACAGAAGAGGGTGTATTTCTGGTGAGTGCTGGCACTGCAATCGCTCGAATGCCAAGGGCAACAGCACTCCACATTTGCGACATGGACCGTAATGATGAGTATGATTACCGTCCTCTTCCAAGACTTTGTTCAAAATCAAAATTCTTGCTTGACTATTATGAAAATGAGGATTTACTTATCGACGATATGATTAAAACCAAACTTTTTGGGGATGATGATGACTTTCGAGAACTCCGAATCGAAAAAAGCTGGAGTTCACCATCCGCTCAGATAATTATTGGGCTTCCAGCTGCTATCCACAAGGCTGGCAGGTCACTCGAAAACATATGTATTGAGATGATTTGCCCCACCGATTACAGAACTTTGGCCTCATTTGAAGGCTTCCAAGAACTTTCAGCTGCGACACAGTGGCTAAAACGATTCACATTCTATTGCAGAGGTGAAGATTTTGAAGATGGGAGTGATCAGTGGATGCCCACGGAATTGGATGGTCTGGTTAAATATCTTTCTGCGATTGTGAACACAAATGCTCTAGAAAAGGTTCACATCGATGTATCGCAACTCGCTATAGGGCCGGAGCACTTCGAAATGAAGACACAAAATCCATCGATGCCTTCTCTGGGAACAATTCTCACCAGTCGTATATGGCCGAATCTCAGATCAATGAATTTGACCCGAGTACCGCTTCATCTATCAGAGCTAGAAACATTCATCGACAATCTAAAATCATCAGATATAGAAATGAATATACAATATATGTATCTCATCAGTGGTTCGTGGAGCGATGGAATTGAAATATTCACAAGAAATTCGATTCAAAATTTGGTTCTTACAACGCCAACTTCACGGTCGGAGCGCCGAGCATTACTTGCGAGCGGCAAGGTTTTTTGGGACTGGGATGAGGGGCAATTTTATTGAGACTGTGGCCACTCGCTACTGGACACTAGAGCAAGTTATTACTAAGGATGGAGCATACTCGATTCTCCTCCAGGTCTCGAATCAGTGTACCAGGGGAAGTTTGTGCTTGATCCAAGCGAGGATTCGTGGTTTACGGTCTTGTATGGTTTGCATGCCACCTTGGATCTACAGCACCAGTGGAAGCAAGCATAGAGGTTCTGAACCGATTGAAAGCCTTGGTAGTAATATTATTTGTTGAGTATAAAGGGGCATTGAAGTGTATACTTGTCAAGATAGACAGGATGAGGATGCCCGTGAGGTTGCAGAGTGATATATTAGGAGGTATGTAGTCTATGATTTGACATGATCAATTGATTCTGTGGAGTTTGGGGCAAGAAAAGAAATTTACTGACTGTTCGAGCAGCGTCATAATTCATCATGTATGATATTGGAACTTTCCATGTTTTAGGTACCTAGTTTAATATATGTAAAATTTCAACACAACCATGTCCAAGCCATGGAAGCTTCATGAGAAAGCACTACTCAGTGATATCACAACAGAAGAATGAAACTATTCACCCATCAAGTAAGAATCCATGCGGTATCCCAAACTAACACACAGTACAAGCTCTTCTCGTAAACCGCAATGATATCCATAGACACAAACTCTCCGAATCAACAAGAGCTGGCCATGACACAATACTCCGCGACTCCGATGCCCATACCAAATCAAGAAAAATAGCCCTTCACTCGAAGTGGCAATCTTCAACCACACGTTTCTCGGACATCAGGAGATACTGTGTGGCTTTTCCAGTGGAAGAGCATACGGGTATGACGTACTTTCTAGAGAAACGCGAAGCAAAGAGGTTTTGTGAAGATGTCGTCTAGATCTATCTATGTTTTGTTGATTCTGTTGATTCTGTTGATTCTGTTGACCCCCACTACAAAGTAGTTTCGAGCTGCGAGCTGCGACGCGACGACCACTAAGATTTCGGCTCAGCACAGACATCCATCCTATCCCTCCACTACATAACAAACTCCGGAATCTTATCGACGCTCTACAGACAGAGCACAGCACTGAACCACCAAATATTTTATACTCGAATTGATACTTTCATACAACTTTCTCTCGTCCGAAATGGCTCTTCAGATAATGGAAATCTCTATTGGGAAGAAGAGGATATTCAAACGAATGGAAAAAAGTAATTGCATGCGTCATACTCTTCAACACAACCCAGAGTAGGAATTCCTCTACTGATAACGCGCTACAGCACGACAGGTATGGCTGGCACAGCACATCAAGCACAGTCAGTATGTGGGATGTGGTGTTACAGTGACTAGATGATCGGGCACCGAGCACCGAAGTCTTCTATTGAGATTCAATGGATCTTGTCTGCTTTGCCATAATGGATAATTATATATAAGATAAGACTAATATCCTTCCTTTTTTCAATCTTGGATATCTAGATTCAATATCACTTTGTGTCGTCTATCTGAACTATTAGGAGTGTGCGAAATATCCCAACTTTTGGACAATATGAGGTTTTTATGTTTACATGGAAAAGGCACAAGTGCTGAGATCTTTTCTATTCAATCGGGTATGATATATTCTCCTCCCTAGGGTTCTTCACCTAAAATCCTATTCTACAATACAATCCCACCATACAAAACTACGTTCTAACGCATACCTCCCAGCAACATTCCGCCGTCTTCTTCCCCCCTCATATACATTCGATTTCCTCGATGGACCCTACACATCTCCCCCCGCAGCCGGTGTCTCGCTCTTCTTCAATCCTCCATATTACGCCTACTACCACTCCTCCGATCCCTCCGCCATCCGCGAATCCTACTCCTACCTCCAAGAACACATTGACAAAAATGGTCCTTACGATGGTGTAATGTGTTTTTCGCAAGGATGTGCGCTCCTCGCGGGGTTCTTGCTAGATCACCAGGTTACACGACCGCATATTCCTTTACCGTTCAGCTGTGCCATTTTTATCTGTGGAGGCATGCCTTTACCCATCATCGAAGATCTGGGTATCGAAATCCCTTCCTTTGCACGAGACTTGGAAACGCAATCCATAAAAGAACTCTTCGCGACCGCCAACGCGGTTGAAACGGCCAAACCTGGAGATGATTATTGGAATACAAAGGCGGAGAAAACATCAATCTTGAATGTGGAAAATGTAAACATGGAGAATCCATATGGATTACAAGTTCCCGAGGGATGGAAGATACAGATCCCTACAGTTCATATTTATGGGCAAAAAGATCCCCGTTGGTTAGCGGGTCTGAATTTGGCGAGCTTTTGTGCGGGAAAGAAGAAGGTTTGGAATCACGGGGGTGGTCATGATATCCCTAGGTTATCGGCGGTCTCGAATGAGATTGCGCGATTAGTGAAGTGGTGTGCAAGTGCCGTAGGAGAGGAGAGAGATGCTCAAGGTTTGTGATGTGGTATGATGTGATGGGGAGTTGCAGTTGAAAGAGCTTTGTACGATCATGGTTTCTATAAAGTTTGGCATGTCGAGTTGATTTGGATGGTTCAAAGAGCGCTGTTAATTTGTGGATCTAGGCCATACCCCCAAGGCCTGTTTGCAGCAATCTGCGCAGTTTTATAGTATGGTTACTTGCTCCGGGGGCTGCTGTCATCATTTTAGATCTTAGATGGATGTTGGGCATGTATTCAGCCCTTACATTTTTTTTTCGCTGCCCAGTATACCAAGCTGAAGGCACTCTATATAAATTATATTACATTTTCACTACAATAGTCTTACACCTCACCTCATCCTTCAAGGCAATATCTTATCTCCTTCTCCTCTCTCTCTTGCCTCCTCCCCTAATCTATAAGGTCCCAGCGGCACCTTAATGTCAGCCGCATATCCGATATCTCCCTTCGCCTCTTCCAATTTCTTCGTCACCTTCCCTACCATTTTGGCAATCCATTTATCGTTAACCGTGGCGCTGACAAGCGTCTTCTTCATTCCTTTTTGAGCCTTATGGTTCAACACGAGATTCGATTAGTTACCGAGAAGATAAAAAGGGGCAAAGAAGTGGAATGTGGGAAGCTGGGCCGAAATAAAGTATTTGAGAGAAAGAGGCGAGAGAAATAAGAATCGAAAATGGAAATACATACATCCCTCACCCCTCCCTTCACAATCCCCACCAAATCCCTAAATCCGTGGATCTCCTCGTCCATCCACCGTTTCTCCTTCTCCACTTCTCCTACTTTACTCGCTTTTACAACACTCGCTACCCAATCTAAAAGCTCCTGATCCATTACTATGGGTAATTGTGCATGTGCTGCTATGCGAATCACGCATTCATCTTCTTTTGATCCATCATCTCGTTTTTCTTTGGTAGGTGGATTTACTTTCCCATCTCCATTTCCTTCCTCTCTACTTGTTACTTTACATGAGCCACCTCGAGCAGGTAATATATGTTCATGATGCGGCAGCAGAAAACTCGGAATCGCAAATGTAGCGTCTGCGCCCCCGAGGCGCACAACTTGTTTTAATTCGATGGCGGATGGGAGAGTGCGGTAGGCCAGTATGTTGCTGGTAGATAGCGAACAGTGAATGTCGTATGTGGAAAGGAAAGGAACTTGTGCAAGACCGGTGATAGAACCCAGTTGGAGCACGAAATTGGCGGGTGACAGCCACTCGTTGATTCGTTGTTGGATTCTGGGAATGGCGGACTCGTCGTCGTCGGTGGGATCGGATGATCTGCGAGATGCGGAGGATGCGGATGTGGATGAGAATATGGGGGAGGGGGGCGAGGAGGGGGGCGTACAGATATTGGCGTTTTTGAAAACTTTTGCGGAAAGGATCTCCTGGATCCATTTCCCGGATCCGGTGGCTGTGAGAGAGGAGATTTTCACGGGGTGGAAGTGCGCGAGAGGGTTGAGGAGTAGGCGGAGGAGCATGGGGAGACGGTGCAGAATGGCGCGGATGTGGGGCGGTGCTAGGGTTTGGAGCGTGGTGACTTTGATGGAGCGGGATGGGGGGTGCGTGATGGATGGTTGGCGGTGCAGTTGAGAGCAAATGGCTGCGCGGATATCGTTATTGCTGTTTGCGTTGACAGTTTCGCGGGGGTAGGGGTAGGTACTGCGGAGGTTTCTTTCGATTTTGGATTGCACGAGGTGCTGGACATTTTGACGGCAGGTTTCAATGCTGTTTGTGGAGCGGATCATCTCGATGGTTTTGTTGTATTGTTCGTTGGCTGCTTCGGTGTCGTCTGGAGTGATGGTTTTGATGACTTTGATGCCCTCGTTTACATCTGTATCTGTTGGTGTATATCCGTTGATCATGTTAGGTTTTGCCGTTCTATCCCCATTTTGACTGACGTTGACGTTCCCAGTGCCGTTGTCGAATACAACCTCGTTCCCCTTAACAGCTCTCAGCATTTTCGAATCCACCTCCCATACCTCGTTTTCTCTTTTCTCATCACCACCCTTGCGTGCAGTTCCATCTTCCGCATCTTCGAAACTCAGCTCTCCTTCCCCACCCTTCACACTTACAAAACAATCTCCTACTTCGATCCCCCTTCCCAACTTCACCAGCACCTCTTCACACACAATCCCGATTTCGATTTCCTCCTCCTCCTCCCCTTCTCCCACCACCATCTTCAACCCCACCTCCACCCCATGAACCACCAAACTCATCGCACTCACCCTCAACGTCATCCCCCTCACCACCATCAACCCATCCACCTCGGTATCAATCTCCAACCCCGGAATGTCAAAAACCCCCACCCGATCCTCAATAAACTGCAACCCAAACCGTTTCACCAACAACACCCTCCTCAACTGTCTCCGCAACATTTTTCCCGCGCCCGGAAATTGGAAAAGACACACCAGAGGCACACACCCCCAACACACCCCCGCAAACAAATAATAGAAAAGCCAACTCGTCCTACAAACACAGTAAAACAAATCCAGCGTCGTAGCCAACGGCCACAAAGGCAAATGCCGCAGAATCCTCGCACTCCCATCCACCTCCCCCTTCTCTCCACGATCTCCAACCTCTCTATCTCTTCCCCCCTCCCTCTCACCCCCCGCCAGCAAAATCGCCTCCAACACCGGCGCCCCAGAAAATAACCAATAAACCGGCCATCGAAACGGAATACACAGACCCACGATCAGCAAGATATAGAGATATGGCGAGGAGATCAAATAGCACGAATGATGAAACATGTTATTTTTCCCCGTATGGGATATCAGATTAAACATGCTTAACTTTACGATCAAGTTTTGCTTCGCACTGTGTGCGTGTATGTGTGTACCTGAATACAAATTGCAGTATACGAATACAATAAATACTATGGACGGGAAGTATACAAGATTAAAAAAATGCAATAGGTATCGGAGACCCTCTGTATATAGGTACACGAAAGGAAATAATGGAGAAGAGAACTTGTAGATGATCGAGTTATTGTGTAAAGAAGATCAATCCCATGTAATCGCCAAAGTGATCGACAGGTACATGTAGTAGGGAGGTAAGATCTTACTCTTATGGAGTATTCCAAATTCCCAACTTGAAGAGAAGGGGTAGGAGAAAAGCATCAAGGTTTACATAGAAACGACGTCATTATTAGATATCATCGACTAGTATAAGTTTCGTTCCATAGAGAAAAAACTAGCTAAAATTTTAGTCTCAAGCCACCAAGAATGAAAGACACTTGGACTACTTTCATGATTCTAGATAGGAATTCGCCTGCTCTAATTTGAATCTTTCGATGCCAAGTTATCTACCAAATTCCGATGAACACTTTCAACTTATCACGTTTCATTTTGCAAGTTCATGATTTTGTAAATATCATCATATTCATTCCAGTCCCTTCCATAGATAAATAAACCTAACTAATATACATGAAAGCCTTAAGCCCGCATAAGACAATGTAAGAAACCATTAAATCATCATAATAATCATAAATCACATGAAAAATATCATTCAATAGACTGCTCGCCTGTCTGTTGAATTCATTTACAAAACTCGATTGTTGGTGCTTCCAAACTCGGAGGTCTCTCCCAATCTGTTTTCGTCCGAGAGGCCATGAGGACCGGCTGATCCGGTCAAGCCAGAATCATGGTTGAGACCAGAGGAGGTTGTGTTGTGTCCAGTGAGACCTGAACCGTGGCTTAAGCCTGTAGTGCCAGTGGAAGTGTTGTTGTTTCCAGTCAAACCAACGTCATGCTTCAAACCAGTAACATTGTTACCCGAAGAACCGGTGCTGTAACCAGTCAAACCGGATCCGTGAAGACCGGAGCCATGGCTCAAACCTGTGGTACCAGTGGATGCGGTGTTGTGACCGGCGAGTCCAGAACCGTGGCTTAAGCCTGTAGTGCCAGTGGAAGTGTTGTTGTTTCCAGTCAAGCCAACGTCATGCTTCAAACCAGTAACATTGTTACCCGAAGAACCGGTGCTGTAACCAGTCAAACCGGATCCGTGAAGACCGGAGCCATGGCTCAAACCTGTTGTACCAGTGGATGCGGTGTTGTGACCGGCGAGTCCAGAACCGTGGTTCAAGCCTGTAGTACCGGTAGAAGTGGTGTTATGACCAGTGAGTCCAGAACCGTGGTTCAAGCCTGTAGTACCGGTAGAAGTGGTGTTATGACCAGTGAGTCCAGAACCGTGGTTCAAGCCTGTAGTACCGGTAGATGTGGTATTGTGACCACCTAGATTATCGTGCTTCAAACCAGAGCCTGAAGTGTTGCCCAATGGGGAAGAGTGAATTTCATTCTCTAATCCTCTACTCTTGCTGTGCTCATGTCCGCCACCGGTAGAGAAGGTGTGATCTTCACCGTGATCACGTCCAACTCCTCTAACGCCTTCATCTCCAGGGCGATGTTCATGTTGGTCAATCTTTCCCTCTCGTAGAGCAGCATTGGCCGCAGGATCATCCATGACTGGAGCAGTGAAAATATGATCAGGGCCAGTAGAATTATGAACTGGGTGCTCAGCGTTTGGATTATGGCCGTGGGTGTTGTCAGAGACTTGCACATTTCCACGAGGAGCTCCTGGAACACCAGATCCTACCGGACCAGCTGATTCCGAATGTCCGCTCTCATGAGGGAATCCAGTAGGTCCGTTGACACCACGGTTTCTCTCAGCTCCGTGGAGTTTATCCCCGAGATCTTTGCCCACAGGCTCTTGGTCAAGACCATGACTGTTGTGATGCTTGTTGGCTTCGTAAGCTGTTCCCGCAGCCCCTCCTGCGAGGGCGGCATCTCTACCGTAGTGGTGACTTTCCTTGGAGCGATCACTATCGATTCTTGGATCCACCTTGTTCTCAAGGTTTGAGGAATGGGGGCCAGCGGTTGTGTGTGATGTGTTGTGGTGATGTTTGTTAGCCTCATATGCGGCAGTTCCGGCTCCACCAGCAAGAGCAGCATCCCGTCCATAGTGATGTTGTTCTCTTGAGCGATCACTGTCAACTCTTGGATCAACCTTATTCTCAATATTTGAAGAGTGAGGACCAGCAGTAGTGTTAGCGGAGTTATGATGATGCTTGTTAGCTTCGTATGCAGCTCCACCAACAGCTCCAGCTCCAGCTGCATCACGCCCATAATGGTGGTTTTGTTGCTTTGAGAGATCGCTATCCACTCGTGGGTCTGCTTTGTTGGCTAAGTTGGACGTGTGTGGTCCGGCAGTGGTGTTATGGCCATGGCCAGCTTCATAAGCTCCAACTGGGATTACGCCAGCAGCAGCAGAAGTGCCCTTACTACCGTGAACACCGTCAGCCTCTTCAGCGCCACCACCTTCGACTAGGCCTCTAGATTCATGTCCGTGATGAGTGAGAGCATCTTCAGTACGAACCCCGGAACCACTCAAATGAGGATCCAGAAGATTTGCAGTCGCAGTGGTGTGAGGTCCAGTAGTTCCTAGAAGACCACCCTGACTGTGTTGGTTATTATGATGATGAACACCCTCTCCAACAGCTCCTGCGGTGCCAATTGCGGCAGCATCACGACCTAAGTGGTGTCCTGAGGAGCCAGTTGTGGCTGTACCGTAAGCATCCTTGGTACCGTAACCAGATGAAGTCTTGTTTGGAAGACGATTTCCGTCCAAATCTGAATCGACTCTTGGGTCAGCGGCATTCAATGCAGCAGAGTTGTGTACTCCGTGAGAACCCTCGGCATGTCCATGAGTTGGATGGGATCCAAGACTAGGATTTTCATGATTTCGGTGTTCATGTTCAGCTAACCCTGCAGCACCAATTGCTCCACTTCCAATGGCTGCATCTCTGCCAAGGTGGGAATTTCCATGACTGCCGATGTTATCTCTACCATGAGTATCTAAACCGTTTCCTGAAGGAATGCTAGTAACACCACCCAAGCCAGAAGTGGTGTTTGATGGAACACCAGCATTGTGTGATGAGAGAGGATCTCTAGTGTTGTGTCCTGTGAGCCCGGCTTCATTTGTGCGAGTTGCGGAATCGATGCCATGAGCATGTATATTTGGTCCAGTGGTAGTTGAACCTAATTCAGAGTCTCTAGGTCTGTGGGAAACGTTGTCTTGAGCAAGTCCTCCTGATGTATGGCTTAGACCTGTTGATGTAGGATTCGCGTGGGTGGTATGGGATGCATGACTGGCATCGGTGACTGCGGGTGGGTGGGATTCAGAGTGGGGGCCCTTTGCGAGATGGCTTCCTTCACCAGCGTTCGAGTGAGCAGCTCCATGCTTTTCAGCCTTCTTCTCCTCCTTTTGCTCAATTTTCTCGGCCTTCTTCTCTTCCTTAACTTCCTTCTCGTGTTCCGGAGTAGTGCCGTGACTTTCCGAAGGTTAGCATTTGTCAAATTGGTGGTCGTAGGTTAAAGTATCTTACAGGAGTGCCTTGATCTTATCCATGATTGCGATTTGGAAGATTATTGATTGTAGGATATGGTATGTATGTATTTAACTGGTTGTTGATGTATGTAAAAGTGCGATGGTAAAGTGTATGAACTAAGGGGGTATCTTAAGCAAGAAGTAAATAGTATATGGAAGGAAAGCTAAAAGAGATGCGGCAATAGCGAAGTATTTGTATCATTGTACTTGGTCCAAAAGCATCTTTGACAAGTATTTGACAAGCTAAATCAAGGCAATAGAGGGGTAGATTTCGATATGAACGATGTCGTCAGCCTCCACAACTTGCTATCCACAGAAAGCTTGACATTCTATTGTAGCTTGGTCTAGTTGTCTCATAACGGGTTGAAATGCTGGCTGATTGGCTAGCAAACGCGTTGAATGATGTAAAAGTTACCGGGAAGATGGCGCAACAAACGACCAAATCGTGGTGGAGTGAATTGGGCTGCTGATATCAAGGTCTGATCTCAAAGAAGCTCTCCACATCAGGTTAGCTTTCAGTCAAACTAGGTATGCATTGATGTAAGCTGGAGTACATAGGAAATCCTGCATTCCAAATTTCCAATCCTACCTACTTATTACCAACTGTCACCCCCCAGCATGACATTTTCCCTCCCTTCTCGTGAGAGATGATGAAACTGGTGAATAAGATCTACCGGTACATCGGGAGCTTTCAGCAAATTATGATGTATGCCACTTCTCGTGGTGGACTCGTAGTCTCGTATACTATTTGGGGATGCACAAAATGTCACCCCCGACGTCCAAATCGAATTAACAAGAATAGAAAGGCTCGAGAAAGAGTAAAATGGGAGATAAAGTTGGCAGGGACCCGCAAATGATCTGTTTGATGTTGCTGTGGTGGTGCCTGCAGTCAAGAATCTTTTACAGGCAAGGTAACCTATTATAGGTATGCCCCTTTTTTCAGCCACTTTGTGTGGCGGCTTGACATCATTCAGAAGCTGGAGAGCTGGAGTCCCGTGATCATGAAATTATGATGCTGTCTTATGCCTGCAGGTGTTGAACTTTCAATTGTTCCAAGTTTTCAAAGAGTCATCATACCAGGCAGGTACGTACGTACTCGCCACATTGAAGAGATGGATATCCACAACTACCTACAACCTGATTTTGTAGTCATTGTACTCCAGCTGTTCTCTCCCTCTACCTATATAAACTGTCTTAAGCCTCCGCCCGGTAGCTTCAAATCCTTCTAGAATTTGGAGCGAGTTCACGCCTTCGTCTTAAAAGAAACACTCGTTGTGTTTCCTTCGCTGGCGGACGACTATGTTTACATTTGGAAGTGGGCTGGTAATAGGATTGCGATTCGTGCCACCTCTATTGTAATGTGGATTGGTCAATTGATGTCCAAAGACTTAGTTAACGCTTGCGCCAAAAGATAATAAAAGAACGCTCAATGCCTCCCCGATCGCAATTTGAATTCATTTATTTCACTGGCGATGTTAAGTTGTCATACAATCATGGTTGTAATATAACGAGGAAATAATGACCTTGTATTTGCTTTCATTCAATCTTGGCAACGACCGAATGGCTATCGCTTCTCCAAGATCCCTCTGAAAGGCTGGAAGGAGGTAGAGATCGCAGTTATTATGTTATCAGTGCCATGGAGACTGGTGGACAATGGTGCGGAGAATCTTGTTGCAAATAGTAGTACATAGTAGGTATGTTAGACGAGAACGATGAAGGGGCTCTGAAAGTGTCCCACAGTGATGAAATGTAAGATTACAATGTATAGCTACTAGTATATACTTACTGCTTATTGCTTATTGTTTATTACTTACTATTTATTATTTATTATCTATTATTTATTATCTATTATTTATTATCTATTATTTATTATTTATTATTTAGTATCTATTATTTATTATCTATTATTTATTATTTATTGTCTATTATTTATTATTTATTATCTATTACTTACTATTTATTATTTATTATCTACTATTTATTATCTACTACTTACTATTTATTATCTATTACCTACTATTTATTATCTATTGTCTACTATCTACCTGGTATTTATATTATTATATACATCACCAAACACTGAATGAATAGGGAGGGATTAACCAGTCAATATCGCCATCTCGTGACAATCCTGTGATCAAATCGATATTTCTGCATTTGTTGCATATCTACTGATTTGGAATTATCTAGAATCTTCTCTAATAATTTGGAATAACTCTCGAATTGGAATTTGACATTGTTTCATGCTTGCGAGTTTCTTCTTGTTCGGGCGATCTTCCAAATGGAATGATTGGCTTTTTTCTAGATCAAATACCTTCCTTCCATGCATCAGTAATAGATCTTCCAGATAATTCCAATCCACGAACTGGTAGGTGATACGTAGCAATGCTCGATTAGCGCCAGTATATTCAATAGCACACTCGTTCTTGAGACTTCATCACATTGTACACTTACCTAGAAATAGTAATAGTAGTAAATTCTTAATCAATTTACACTCAATCTACAGCTAATATGACGCCAACCATGTGATACGCCTGTGCCGTGCAGTCTATAGTATCTGCATAGTGGGTATACTATCTATCTATCTATGCACCATAAGGAAACGGTTTTCCCAATTCAACTAATCAAACATTTCCTAGGTAATTAGATGCAATTTGATCGGCTTCCACACAAAACAGAGATCCAATGAATGGACGCAAACACATATTAGAGTATCGGTAACCTTACAACAGTCCCGGGCCTTGCTATCATCTTTGACTTTTCTGATAGCACGATCATCCCGATGCGATCCCTTTGCTCCGGACTCAATATCAGAAACGCGGGGGATCTATTGTCCTACCCCAAACCGGGGTATACCCAATTGTGAACCTATCAGTATCGTGTTCTCTGCTGTGCAACCTCGCTTTCAGGTCCTTGCAAAGTTGCAAGGTGGCCAACGGTGGATGGATAGATATGGAGTAGATGGGATAATCTCATATGAAGATCTTGGATTGCTGGGCTCGACTCTTCGAGACTCGCTTAGGTTACACCCAGTAGCCAGCTCATCGAAGATGGATGAGACTTGGAGTGTTGAAATGGTGCCCCTGATTCTCCATACTCTCAGACGCCTTCCCACACCCTAAAACCACATATAATTGAGTCAATCACACAGAGGGAAAGAGCTCGAGCACCCACCTAATGTGATAACCGAGGATATTAGGTCTATGTGACCAGCGTCACCGCCGTTCGATTGCAAAACCCCCTGTGAATGAATGAGTCCCGAGTATTGTGGACTGTATATAATAGGGAGAAGGACCAATGGCAACTAATTACCAGCTGAACACCCAAGCCATCATACCAATCATATCTACCTGGGCACTTGGTGAATCACCAAAAGTTTCTCCGAGACCGATGCATTAACCAGGATATCTGTATGGCATATGCATGATACAAATGAAATTCTATCGTCTGATCACCCAATTTATACAAATCCCAACGCGCCGGCCGTGATCGAATCTCCACTTCAAGACTTTGAATCTCGTATCCAATACTTATCATCATATCCTGATGCCTCTTTAGGGTACTAGGCCCGATGCTTCTTGAAGGAAGAGGAAGAGGTCCCGACGAAGCATCGCAAGGATCCAAGAGGCACCAGCAAGGGCCTTTACCCCGCACGCTGTTTCCCACTCGCTGATCCTCCCCCAGCTATGTCAGTGGCCTGTCTGTCACCTGCAGCACTGGAAATCTTTTTTGGTAACTTTCTGTCAGATGTAGTGCAACCATTCGCGCGCAAGAAGACTTCCAACATTATTTCGAGATCATTTTACTCAATCCCTTCAGCTCGGCCTCTTGATCTCAATTATTGTAACATAGAACGAGGGTTTTCGGTGGAATCTTCGAAAAGTACATATTTATCTGTACCTTATGCTCTGCATATCTTGCTAGTATGCTTCTGTATACCAAAAAGGCACCCCCGAAAGTTCCTAAGAGAAGGTCGAGAGCTGGTAAGTGTCGATTCACTCTTTCGGATGAGCGTGGCTAATATTGATTGTTATAAAAGGATGTATACATTGGTGAGTTGCCTCATTTTGTGTTTGTGTTTGATTTTGATTGATTTGAGTTGTACTAATTCTGACACAGTAAGGAAAAGGTACGGAATCTGACCATCAATCAATCCATGCAAGTCTTTAACAACAATCACAGAAAAAGAAGTGCAACGAAGAACGTCCGCATTGCAATAGGTGTACAGAACGAAGTCTGCAATGCGAATATGAAGCAGTAAAGCCGCGAAAACGAAGAAGGGCGTCCTATGCGGAATCTGCCCTCTCGCTCGAATATGGCTCCCCAGGCTCCGATCGCGAACGATGGCCGCGACAATACTCGCAAGGGCTTAGCATAATTACAGAAAAAAGGGCAGAAGATGCGCCAAAAAGTTGGGAGGAAACGACGGAATATCCACCATCTGCGACTTCTGAGCAGTCGGGCTTTACTTGGGGAAGCTTTTATGATAATGACAACGAAGTGGAAGAAATAATACGAGACGATCCATATGATAATTCTTCTTCTGGCAGCACACTGGTTCGATCACGAAGTCAATATCCAGATTTAGCAATGATTGCTCCTTCTCCGGTTGCATCTCCTCTTCTCGAATTTAGTTCACCAGTGTTTCTAGAATTCGCAGAGAGAAGAAACCGCAGGGCTCTCGTGGACCATTTCTGCAATACACTCTCTCATCTCATTGTGTTCAAAGAAGATACGGGAAACCCATTTCGGCAACTTATTCTACCATTGTCTCACGCCAGTTCACCAGTGATGAATGCAATATTCGCATTGAGTAGTGCACATATGGAATATAGGGGGGTGGAAAATGAAGAGAAACCTTCGGATTTTCATAACAACGCTTTACAAGGATTGGCAAAGCTCATTCAACAAAACGATCAGGCAAATAGAGAAGAAATTTTAGGCGCAATAATGTTACTCGTTTACTACGAGGTGGTAAGTCATAGTACTCCCGGATGAATTATTGTGGCGCAAATTAATCATGTGTTAGCTCGTACAACGCGGAAACTCGAGTATTGTACATGGTCATCTGAAAGGAGCGATGACGATTATGGATTCTAGACATCAGGAACCGAGTCCGACGAGCCTATTTCTCGAGCGGGTATGTTCTTCGCTGGTTATCATACGGGCTTGGATCTAATAAAACTAGGCCTTTCGATTTTACGATGTCATTACAGCTCTTTCTTTAGGTACACCTCCAACTACTACTTCGCAGCCTACAGCAAGCCCATTTCCTTTACCGTTTTCACCCAATGAGGCAAAAAAAAATTCGCCATTAGATTCGGTTGACACACTCCTCGGTCTTTCGACAGAATTATGGCCAATCATTCATCGACTTGCACACCTGCTATCTTACAAGTCTTCTCTTCAAGCTGCCATTGCAGGTAATCAATTTAGTAAAGCAAGTGTTTTGCGGACTGAATTAGAAAGCACATCTCAGGCTATAGAGATGGCCCTTACGAACTGGAAGCCAAGTTTTGTGGCTAAGGGACCTTCCTCACCCAGGGAGAACAATGAAGAAGACGACGCTTCCTCGAAGTATGATATTACTCCCGTGGAAGCACGTATGCAAACTATCCTTAACAATGCCGAAGCATATCGTCACTCCGCGTTCATATATCTTTATCGTACCATTCAATCTCACCCCAGGTCCCATCCTTTGGTCCAAAAACACACAAATCTTTCACTAGTCGCTTGTGCCAATGTCGTCGGACTAGCGGAGCTATGCGACGATGCACCAATGTCTGCGTTATTATGGCCATTATTCGTAGCAGCATGCGAAGCTGAATCGGAGACGGACAGGGAATTAGCAACGAAGGCCTTTGAGGGAACAGAGAGGAGACAGGGAATGCAGAATATTTTGCGTGCTTGGGAAGTGGCGCAAGAGGTTTGGAGCAGGGCAGATAAGGGGACCTATGAGGATGGGGATTGGCGGGAAATTTGTGATAGCAAGGGGTGGAACATTGTTCTGGGATAGGGGAGGTGCTACAATCGAAAAAAGTCACACGTACGACTAGCGATGATGATTCGTCCAGAATTACGTTTTTCTTCGGGAGGATGGGAGATACATTTATTACTGCGGCTTTTCTTGGGAATTTTTGCAACCGAAAAGAAGCTGTCTACATTTTTCAGGACCAGGAACGAATATCAATATCCAAAATCAAGCGGGTAAAATCACCAGTCACGAATAACTAGTGAATGACGGCTCCAATTTTGGTTGTGGAGGGTGAGATGGTATGTTATTTTGATATTAGTTTGACGATTCAATGAGAAGTTTGTTGAATCCAGTTTGGGTAAATGCATGGTAATTGGGGTAGGTGGTCCTGGAATTGGCATTGACACTGGACTGGCGAGGAGTTGTATGTATGGTTGTATATTGTTAGTCATGGTATGGAGTATAAATCTGAGGTTTGAAATTGATATCTAAAATCAAAATGAAATCCAATATCGAAACCTTGCATTGGACTTTGGAGGCCTGGTAATTAAAGCATCTTGTTTGGTTAATACTGAGAATATAATCCAAGTTTGAAAATTGAGATTTTGCCATACCAGCCGAATCAAGCCAGCTGAACCCATCACAAAAGTCCAAATCAAAACCCACTCGCATTCATCTAAAACAGCTTAATCGTCAACTTCCCACCCCAACGCAAAACCTCACTCTTTCTCCACTCCCTCAGCTCCTCCACGATATCAACATCATGCACTCCTTCATTCTCGTTTTCTACCTTCCCTTTCCCCATCACCGCGCGAACATCCTGCTGGTTTAGAAAAGAAAAATCGTGAGCCAATTCCTTGTAATACGCATCCGCGTCCTGATCATCCGTGATCGAAGCACCACCACCGTCGGTAGATGCAGATCGCGCCTCGGGTAAAAACTCGAGGGTGAGCTCTCGAAGTCCAGGGTACAGCAGCGGAGCGCGTCTGCTTGCGAGGTTTTTTTGGGCGTTTTGGATGGTAAGTTCCTGTACCGAGAGACGGCGGATGAAGTGTTGCAGGGCGGGGAAGAGCGAGGTGCTTGGGTTTGATCTGCGTGGGAGGGAGGTGAGGGTTAGGGTGTGCAGACGAGGGTTGCTGGATGGGTCGAAGGGGGAGGTGGGGGAGGGGGGATCTTGTGGGGGGGTTGGTTGCTTTGGGTTTGGGATGTTGGGGGGTGTGGGTGTGTGTGTGGTTTTGGCTTTGTCGCAGTTGGAGTGGGAGTGTTTGTTGTAAGGTTGGGTGGTGGGTGGGTGGTGCGTTACAATGGAGTGGTGGATACGGAGGATTTCTAGACGGGGCTGCCAGTTTCGAGAGAGATAGGGTATGCTGTGTTCTTGTGTGTGGGTGGAGATACTGGATCCGGCTCCGATTTCTGGGGTGGGGCGGGTTGATCCGATGTCTAGGACTTGTAGAGACTGCAGGTGTTGGGTGTTAGTGTTGCCTGTTGGCGAAAGGGTTTAGGGGAAATGAAAAAGACTTGTTGATTCTGTATAGAGAAGGAAGAAGTGTACATATTCTGAAGCATGAAAATGGACATGGGAAGCGAGAAACTAAGATAGAAAATGGATACGAAGGACTTGGTGAATCAATCAAGCTTACATTAGTGCTGGCGAGGAGGATTTTAGGTGCAAGAGCTGTGAATTTGTTGTTTGATATGCAGAGATGGGTCAGGCCTGTAACCAGTAGAAGGTTATCTTCAGCATTATTTTTTCGTTCAAGAATATTTATCCCGTGCCTAGAACTTTCAACGTCATGGATACTGTCGGGGCGAAGTATGGTTGTAGCAGTCGGAGATGGGTCGCTACTTTCGTTAATTTCACGGTAAATCGGAGGATTTTCAAACAGATCATCGTCTGTTGCACGGAGAGGACCATGTTTGTAACTCGGCAATCGTCCCAGAAAGCAGCTTCGTATCAGAAGGTAGATTACATTGTCGGTCAGGAGATTATCACGAAGGTCTAAAGACCAGAGCTGCCCTCTGGAGTTGGTCACAATGGGAGGTAACATGGTATCCGTCAATCTCAGACCTCGTAGCTTCAAGATCCTAAGTTTTGGAAGATTTTGTGCGGTGAACATGGCTCTCCAATTTGTACTGCAAGCCGTCTCAGATGCGTCGAGATATATCAGGTTCTTGGTTATATTTTGCTTAAGAATCAAGGAGTAGTTGAACGTATTGCAACCAGCCGCGCTCAGGAATTCTGGCTGCGGCGCCCCATCATAATCACCTGGCAAGTCAGGGACAGTAGTTATGCCGTAGTCTTCGGAGCATGTTGGTGCGAGAAGGATGCAATTGAGATCTGGAAAATTCTTGAAGAATTTAAAGAACCACTCAGGCTTCAGATTGGGTCCGAGTACAACGCAATCTTTAGTTTGAGCTCTGTCACGTCTGATCTCGTGTAGTGCACGCAGGTCAAGAATTCGAACTCTCTTGAGCGTCTTGAGATCATGTTTGGTAGAGGCTAAGAAGAATCTGGTGACAACTCCTGGATCTAGTCAGTGGACAAGTCTGGGAAACTGATCAGACTGAACTCTCACCACATGGTTCTTTTCTTTGGGCTAGGTCTCGGAATGGGTTGGCCCAAAGATAATTGCCAAATTTCTCATTGAAGTGAGAATTGACGAGGCAGCCAAAGCAGAGATCGGAAGTGTTAAGATACGGAGCGACGAGAGTTGCAACATCTTTGTCGAGCTCATGATATGCAGGGAGAGGATCCATATTTTCTGCAATTGACTGATTAAGCCTTTGGAGTTAATTGCAAAGCTCCGTGTTTGACATGGAAACATTGCTGTCAACAACCTAAATCTTTGGAGGAAAGTCCAATGCGATCAAATTGACAACCGATAACCTTACATCCCCACCTTTCCAATAATCAGCCCATCGTTTGGAGGTTTGATGATGAATGTTTGCGATGACCTGGAACGGGACCATTGAAAAATCATAAATGGCAGAAGCAATCTATCTTGGAGAAGTGGTATGCTGATGAAGATTCCAATGTTATTACTGTGGCTATGCTCGGAGGTCAGTAGGTGTTGGAACACGTGACTGAGAACGTGTCACGTTCTCCCCCACATACGTATATAGCTTAGCAATGCCCCCTTCTACGAAGGGGGCAGAGAGAAATATAATTAACCTTGATACAATTCCTTAATAAGTCAATCCAACAGTAGGTAACCCCAACCATCACCAATAAAGAAGTTTGGGGTGGATGGCTGCTTTAACGATGGTTGGACAAGCACTTATCATCACTCCCAATTCTCGATATCCATCAACATCGATAATACAAGTAGATGTTGTTATTCAGACCAAGTGCTACGAAATGTGAAAAAATCTGATACGAATATGAGCCTGTGGTAGTCAAAATTTGCTAAAAGTGGCTGTGGCTCTTCAATGTTCAATCAGTGGCACTATAACAATCATCACGAAATCTTAAACGAAATTTCGTCTACCATTTAATAGTCGGTTCTTCTATCGCCGTCTTACAGCGGGTGTTCGCAGCTGGATTGAATGAGTTGGCATTCTCGCTCTTGATGCTACTTTTCTGATTTTATCTCATGGTGAAGGTCACGCCTTTCGATTGACATGCTGAACAAAGTCTGTTAAGTAACTGACTGGTTGACTCATATGTGGGTCAACAGTGGGAGCAACGATACTCGTATACCGGTAGTCAATTCAGAGTCATGCCTATGATACATTGCTATCGAGACAAGCTGGAGACAACAGATCTATAAAGTTCTAACCTATTCATTGTATAAGGAATCTACATCCTCATCAACATCATGCATCTCGTAAATTGCAACGCCGAGAAGCGACCAGAGGTTCTACGTGACTTCATCCGTCAGAATCCCCTTGGCATCTTAACAACTGCAATCAAATCGGAGACGCATCCATTTCTTCAAACAGTCACATTCCCTGGATAATCGATGCGGACTTTGATGACAATACGAGTGGTCTTGGTAGGCTTCGCGGTCACATTGCACGACAAAATCCTCAGGCAAAAGCCATCATAGAAAGTTGCACAGCAGACAAGTCACCAGCATCAAATGTTCTCGAGAATGACGTTCTTTTATTGTTCAATGGACCAGTCCATCACTATGTGACACCTAAATTCTACAAGCAGACCAAACCTGATACTGGAAACGTAGTTCCCACCTGGGATTACGAGGCCGTGGAGCTTTACGGTAAAGCAAAGGTTTACTACGATTCAAAGTCTGCTGAATCCGGAGCATTTCTTGCAAAACAGATATGTGACCTCTCGGAGCATATGGAGACATCGGTAATGGGTTATGGCAAGACCGCAGGAACACATCCGTGGAAAGTGGAGGATGCACCCGAGCGGTATATTGAATTGCTCACCAAGAACATCATTGGAATAGAAATTAAAATTACCTCCATGTCGGGGAGGTTCAAGTGGAGCCAAGAGAAGAATGTTAATGATAGAGCTGGTGTGATAGAAGGATTCAAAAAAATTAGATTCGCCTGGCGGTGCACTCCTCTCTGAAAAAGTCGAAACCTACGCTGCTCTTTTTGATGTAGAAAAGCAGCAAAGAAGGCGGGAGTATAGTTCATTTGAAGGACGGGGGAATTTGTGTATTCTACAATTCAGTGTCTTTGTTCCGTATATGGTAGCAGTGCATTCTTTGGCTTCATTCGATCATGGAAGTAAGTTCGATAGTTGGTTGAGATTAGCTTTTTTTGTGCTTTGGGATGCAGACTTCGAATTGAAGTTATCAAGGACTTGAGAAGACTGCAGTCATCGAAACTTCCTATCAGAATTCCCTTTTCTGTTCACAGTCCAATCAGAAAGCATAATAAGTGATGCTATGCCAGCATTGGACGCGAGGTCTAGAGCCAAATTTCGCTTTGACTCGGCACACTTGACTTTCTCACGTATAAGTAGGCTTGGGGTCAGTGCACACATAAAAGTAATAAAACGGATAATATAGCAACCTAAAGTTACACCAACGGTAACGACGTGATTCTGATATGTCTCTCGCCCAGGAAATTACAAAAATATGGCTTCAAGCCTCTTGATCTATCTATAAGATATATCCGTCTACACGGACGCGATCAATATACTCGTGATCTCTCTCGAGCTTGAGACCTCTGTCCACGCAAGGGGTCAATTTGACATACGACAACGGCTATACATAGTCTGGATATCAAAAATAAATGAAATGAATGAAGATTGATGGGGACTAATGCACCAACAGGCGCGTTATGTGTATGCAAATGTGTGTAGCCGTCGTACCTGCAGTATGGAGTGCATGTTTTTGGAGCTGACGGTATCGTGAGATTTCATCGTGTAGGTATTGTCACTTTTTGCTAGATTCTTTGTAATCTTACATTGTCTGCATTCGTTAGGGAAAAAAATAATGTACCTGCATGTTGGCACTGGCATTTCTCTCACTCACACTGCGTGCTTCCTGAATACCGAAACAAGTATTTGATTATTTAGATAAAGTTCAATATTAAGTGAATATACGACAATATCAACTCTTTCCCAAGCTCCAATGCCCAAAATAAGTCCAGCCAAGTACAATACAATCCCATACAGCCAACCAATACCAATACATCTGAAAGCTGGAATACGAAAGTTCCGTCTCCTGTATCTCTTGTATAATTTTCCAAATGCTTCCCCTCTAATTTTCCATAATAAATAAGTATAAATGTGCCAATCAACCAAAGCACGGTTGGTAATAATGAAAGTAAATGCCTTTTTGACGAAATCTCCCCTGTCCCTTTTCGTTTCATCTACAACCCTCCAACCATATATTCTCAGATTGAATTAACAATATTTGCTGCTCTCTCATCTCAAAGCTGTAAGTAATGAATTTCTCTCCAGTTGATACAAGGCTTCCTAATACTGATATCAATAAGCACTCAACCTAGTCCTGGTCGAGGCCGGTTTTGCTTGCGAGTCTTCATGCTTGCGACTCTTTTTGCTCATTGACTCCCATACTTTATCGGCATCTGCGTGCCACTCAGTTCGAGCGGCCTTCCTATCCCGCTTCCTGTGGAGATCGATGTGCGATTTCAGATTATCTGTACGCCCAAATTCTTTCACGCAGAAGGGACATTTGTGTTTGGGGGCAAGCTGGTCGTGTGTGTGTTCGTGTCGCTTGAGGTGTTCCTGTCGTTGAAATTTCCTGTTACATCCGGGGTGGAGGCAAGGCAACTTGTTTCTGTTTTGCACTCTTATTGGTACTGTTTCTCGCTTTATTTTCCTACGGGTCGTTGCTTTTGTTGGGGTGGCGGCTTGTATTCTTTGCAGAGCGGCTGCGCTTTGAGGGCTGTCGAAGTAGGGTCTTCGGAATTGTTGTTGTCGTATAGGAGAGATAGACTCTTGTCTGAGGTCTTGGTAGTTTGTTGGTGGAGCGAGATATCCTGTGGTAGAAGTCCCTGCGGGGGAATTGTTGTAAGATCTTTGAGTATTGAAATCTGATGAGGGTGTTCCAAATTTGATAGGTGTGAGTGGACCAATTGGAGAAGACTGAAAATCGGCAAAAGTGTCAATAAATGTTGTTTGTGCTGGGTCCACATAATCCATGGCCCCCGAAGATTCAGACGTTGAAGTTGGTGAATACAAATCATCCATAAGCGATGGGATGTCACTTGAAGGACAATGTGTTTCAAACGGCCCAAAGGTAGCAGGTGCGTAGCTTTGGAAACTAGTATCGAAGGCGATTGAAGGATTTGCATCGGCCAATGTCTTCCCGTCATCCATAGTAAAGAAAGTGTTAGGCTCTTGGAAGCCGGTAAGCATGTCTTGTGTCATGGCCGACATAGCGCAGAATGCATTGCCACTTGAGCTTCCGTATCTATCTGGGAGGTTATTGTAGTCATGGAAAGATAAATCTTCCATCTTGACGGTCTCGTCGAAAGACGGACGTCGAGTGATTGAACTCGTAGGTGTGCCAGCATGAAGTTGCAAAGAAGAGTCCCAAGAGGAATTTAATGACTCGGTATAAGAATCACTCGCTGACGAAGTGAGAGCACTTGTAGGTTGGTTGATTGAATAGGAATCTTTCCTGCTCTCGTAAACCAGCATAGCTATGGGAGAGTAGACAGTCGAAACTTTAATGCAAAGACTAGATCATTTTGAGTTAATATGGAATATGCTGCATCTTATTGCATCAGAAACTTACGATCTTCTAGGTGCTCTGCACTCTGTATATGTCCTTGAGAAAAGTTGAAAACGCTATATCTATTCAGTGAGTCAATGAGCTCTAATGAATTTGAAATTGCCCAGGGAGATTTTTGCTCCCATTTATGAATGTAGTTGTGAATGCCGACACCATCGATGCCGTAAAACCGGCATCATTACCAATATTACCACTCCAGAAGGGATATAGCTAGACAGAACTTACAGACTATTTGCAGTTCTCAAGACAAATTTAAGTCGCGTTTTGAGTCGCGTACTGTTGCAAAACTGCAGTGCGGCACACGCAAGGCTCGTGTATTTCAAGATCAAATAGGGATCAGTTTATACCCTTTCCAAGAATCGAACGCTGGATCTCGCTAGCTAGGAGATTAGTATTTTTCAGGAACGCGCCGTTATACCAAGAAGGACTCACTGGATATCTACCAATTCTGTGAATTACAGCAAGGGAATTAAGGAGTCTGTTCAACTACCGGAGAAGGACGAAGAAACAGTATAGTACAAGCACGACTTCTGAGACGAGCTATTGTTCAGTGTTAATCGTGCGGTACCTTGCAGAATAGCTTCGAAATCCCTTGAGGGGGGGGTCAGTTCTCCCTCTTTAATGGCCCTCGCCTCACGGAAGCCAAATCATACATGTCAAATGATGGCGAAGAAGTCCTCGAGTAGGTTGGATCAACACTAGTCTCTCAAATTGTGGATTGTGGGGTTTCCATAAGACACTGATCATGATCTATTGGCGAGAACCAAGAGAGTTAATTGTGTGGGCTTAGTCTCATTATTTCGTACATATGCAAATTGGTCTGATATGACAGGGATCAATCGCCAGAAAGCAAAGAATTATGCAGGTCCTTCTTCCACATCACACTCAAAGTGAATTGAAGAGCTGTCAAATCCTTGGTTTTAATCCATTGGTTTGCACAAGGTTGCCTCCCTGGGTGCAGATCTACGATCTCGCATTCTCCAACCCGTTTGTAATCAGCCATTTATGTGCCCATTACGAGGTTGTGTTTTCGCGAAGAATGAGACGATGGTCTCTGGAATGCTCAACATTATGAGGGCTTTCCAGTATTAACCATCGCGCTGATTCGCGACATTGAGATAGCTTGGAAGCCATCAGGTCATTGTCAAAAGTCCTTGACTTCGGCTGGCGTTTTCAATCAACCTTGGAAGGTCTCGATTGATTGTTCAATTGAAACCCTCGGAGTTGACGATGTGCACTATCTCAACAAAATGCTTTGTTTGTGCGGGTGTTCCAGAAAGCAGCTGATTATTGGTCAATCAATCATTCACGGTACTTCATGCGTCCAATCAAGATCAGTTATGAAACAGCAGCCAGTCGCGCTTACTTCTGCCAATAAACCAATAAATGAGAAAAGCCTCTGCCACTTGATAGACGCCTCCAAGGCCCCTAAGATAGAAAGCTGAAATAGCCACCAAAGTTTTTTTGGCTGATCTACGAACTATCAATCGGGAAAAGGACCCAAAACAGTATCATATATGATAGAAATTCAACCAATAATTCAACTTTCACAGGAATTGTACAATATGGCCAATCAAAAGTTCGGACTCAACAACACGCGAATCCTTTCCTGGTGTAATTTCTATGGTACAATCCGGGCTCCAACATATTCGTCTTAGTCGGTACGGAGGTACAGTCAGCCCGCGAGAGAACGGAAAAGGTGTACAGGTTGATGTTGAGCCGAATAGGGATGCTAACTCTCTTTCATTCCGGCTAACATTTATTGACTCGGCTCGGCTATCAATGGAAGAGGAGTCATATGTGATATCACTCGCATTAATTCAAGAAGATGGTGAAAAAACTGTCAATATATACAAAAGAACAGGTTTCTATCTTGCCGATTATTTCGATGAAAAAACAAACACAATTTATTGCGTTTGTTAGATTAATATGATAAATGTCCTGGAACAACAAAAAGCCAGCGCATCATATTTTCGTTGCCCTGCCCACCTAGGCACTACTTTTCGTTACTATCCTGTCAAATATGCAGCAAGAAGAAATTTGGTTGGGATAGTTTCTAAAGCCATTAAAGTTTTCTTACTTGTCAATTCAAGCGATAATTGACTGCAGCTTCTATTTTGGCTAGCTACATATTCATCTCCGTGCACTGTGCATGCTGGAAACGTACTAGATCAATTCTGGAGTAAAAGATGTGATACGTTGTGCATTTTCATCACTGTCATCAAGAGCACAGATATTACAAGATTCAAACATGTCAAGAAGTGAAATTTCACGTATATACTCTTTCCTAAGGTTCCTCGGCCTGTTTGTGCGGGGTCAGTCGAAAACCTTCGTGCAAAATTACACGCGATCAAATCCGACAATTTGGTACCATTGGCTAACCGGCTTGAGCACAGCTTACTGCTGCACCATGTGGTTAGAAACATTGTGCATTATCTCACTACACTGCGCTCTTCCCGTATGGTTCCAGTGAGAATTCTCTGCATACTTGGTAAACCTGCCAATGCCAGTAACACATTCATGGGGCAATGCAGGCTCGAACGGAAGGAAACGATAGTCTAAAATATCGCCACTACAACTGGAGACTGAAGTCAATGGCTCCACTATGCAGTAGGTCCTCAAGATACACTTCCACATGCGATTGACGACTGGATGAGAAGATGCTAACAGAAGTTAAAGATCCCCCCGAAATCTAGGGTTCTTACACATGGATTTATCAGCCTCTGCAGTTCTTGTAGTATATCCAACCACCACTTCCTCAGAAGTAGCCATCCGCCACACACTTGGTCTGCGTTCCTTGCCAACTTCATGGTATCCCTGAAGACGTTGTTGGGGACTGCTGATATCAGTTTCCTCCTCTCACGGCCATAGTATGTATAATGGTCCGGGAAAACCATTTCACTCTCCCAGAACAGAGTTACATCGACTATAGAAGTCCTTCGAGGATGCAGTATTATCTTGGCAGACTCAGTTTTTCATCTATAAGAAAGAGAAAGAAGCGTTGTCAAAGTATGTCATTATATCTTCTTCTTCTTCCGCCGCTTGCACTACCTGATCACGGTATTTTTTCTCTCCTTCAGCAGACTCTGCTCGGAAATTTCTCATCCGGAAACTTTCTAAATAAAGCAACGCCAAATATATTGCAGCTTCCACACTGAGAATTCGCTTGCCAACCTAAGCAAAATGTGTCAAACGTATATCGAAAAATGCTTTGTATGCAACGCACCCACTGGGACTAAAGTGGTCACGAATTGTAAGGATAAACCCCACTGTGTGATGTCAACATCAGAAGTGGTATCAAAAGGTGCTTGTGCATTACACAAAAATATCGATAGCAAATTGGAGCTTTTTCCTTAAAGGTTATTTGTAAGTGATTCCCATGATGATGTCTCACAAATCGTTGGGACTAACTGTTCGAAAATAGTACCAAGATGGTCGGCGCCAAATGAGTTTGTAAGTGATTTCCAATCTCGTACTTGGCCAGAGATCTAGATGCTGCATCTGAACGAGTATGGCTACCTATAGCAGTTACCGATTGCATGCACTAAACTTCCTTGTTCATGCCAGTCATTCGTATTATATATACAAGTACTCGTGCGGCCAGAAAGTATGCAACTCCGACGCTAGATGCACATACCACAAGATGGTAAACTACAAGAGGACTAACCTGATTTTCATAGCTCCGGAGTTGCATACTTTCTGGCCGCACGAGTACTCATGACTTTCGATTTGAGGTCTAATGGTGCAAATTACCAGGTCCGCGTAATTTCTCGCTACCTCGGCAGCAATTCGTGTGTACTATAACATATTTCGGTCCTCACACCCGGTTTGGAGCTTTCTAGTCTACCAACTCTACCGGCTGTCATAATCGGCGTGGCGCATAGTGTGGGGACTCAGGACTGTAAACCGATCTCCGATGTGCTTTCCTCGTGTAACCTTCCATCATGGATGCAATACCCGGGGTGGCTCTATTTCTATTGCGAAATCAGTCTATTGTGATGAGTCTGTGGCTATTTTCTGTTCCTGTACCTAGTTTTCGACTGCCGGCGGGGTCTTTGCAATCATCTTCAAGGACTTGGGACATACAAATGACAAAATTTTCATGATGAATTATGAAGTCTAGATCATGCATGAAAAGCCATTGTTTTGAAAAATTACATTCTTTAGGAGTTAAGCCACAATGTCATGTTCGGAACCTCCCCACTGTGTCAAATGGGAATGTTTTTTGAGAGTTCGACGCAGTGGTCGAAGTGCATAAACTAGGCTAGAAAAGAGGGTAAGCTTTCAGGGAATTATGTACCGCTGTCAAAATCCCTGCGCGTACCATCCCATCTTGTAGCAGAACCCTCTCCACAATTTTCTTCATCCACATATAGCAGCCCACTTCTAACGGCTTTCCTTCTTGAAAAGTTACGTCCGACGCGAGAAAACGAAAATCCCCGAACCCTCAAGAACCTGCATTTAAAGATACTAAAGTATGGGATGGAGACACCAATTTCTGAGATCGCAGGTTTCTGGATTACTGGCCTTGCGAGTAGCATATGCAGGACCCCCTGCTCTCCTGGTATTCTATGGAGTGCCACTGTAGTGGAGACGAACAACCCTCGCTCGCTTCAAGCGCCCCGAAAAATTTAATGCTACCCGAAGCTACTTCGGTAGTAGTTGAATGTATCACAAGAAGATTACTATTCACAAGTCTACCAATGAAAATATGAAGGAGCGGAGAGGAAATGTTGGCTTGTTGACATGCCTGGAACCTTACCTATATCACAACATCCTCTAAGTCTAGCAATGGAGCTGTTACATTTCGGAAATATGGACCATTTTAATGGAAGATAGCCTACAAGTTCTTGTTTTACACCAACAAACGGCATCCACCGGCTAATTTGAACTAGTCAACTTGCTTCGCCGAGATGTATCTCATACCTCACAGAGTATACACATCAGATCTACGGTCTATATCCTGCCGAAGCCGCGGGGCTACCGAAGGTGCATGAATTCGCAACTTGCTATAGCACACTAAATACAATAGGCAACTATCCCGCCAGCTTCCATCAAATAATGATCCAATCAAGATTCAAAAGTCGAGATTCACATCAACCTTTCTCGATTTGAAGCAAACGGAGGGTTTCTTGCTAAATCGGAGGCCTTTGATGCAGAAATTTAATCCCCAAGCGGGTAAGACGTTGAGTATAGTATCCGCGTCAATTAACGTATCTTTGCTCTGAAGAAACATCTTTTCTTGGTATTCGGGTCCGAGAAGAAGCTTATATCCGATAAGCCATTGAATGGTATGTAGTGACATCAAAATGTGGTCAATAGATCGTCGAGATCGTCGAAAATGTGTCGTCGTGTTGCGACTCTCGATGCCGGCTATTAGGATTAGGCTACATCATGCGATTAAAGTCTCCGCCATGGAAGGCTGAACTCAAAGATATGACACCAACTATTACTTCTAAAGTAAATTAGTTCGAAATTTGGTCGAAATACTTCTTTTTTGAAAGTGTTGGGATGACAGATGAGAAAGCATGATGGCTCTAGTAGATTGTAGTCCCAGTAAAAAAGTTCGATTGCTTTGGTCACCAGGCGGGCACTGCTTGAAATTATTACTATACTATTAAAGTGGGATTGACCGTAACTTCAGTTATATTCTCAATATCCCCCAATCTTCAACATATTCAGTCATCGAACAGCTGCAATTCATGAAACTTCATTTCAAAAGGATGTAATCCTATTCAAAATTTTGAAGGGACCCCTATTCACTCAATTGAGAAGAACGCCTTTGTTTCGAAGCTTAAGTAAATCTTGCGAGGTTGCCTTTGACGCACTTCTCTTGGACTTGAATCAACGCTTTGGGATAGCCAAAAACACATAACCCCTTCCACGCCGACTACTCTCCTCAAAAGCTCTCGTACCTTGTAGATCTCGATATGAACTAAACGGAAAGTCTCGCAAAAATTACTCTCGACAATTGCGGCAATTATTTATTAAATAGAACTCATCTATCGATCATAACTTCATCATTGGATTATAACGATCATAAACTGCAAAGCAAATGACTTGCATGTTCCAGGCTCTTCTGCAGTCATTGGCAATGCAACGTGATAGGTCGCTTGCTTCAGTACTTGCATGGCTTCAGCGTATTCATTTTTCTATTCACTCTCATGTCATTTCTTTGATTCAAGCTCAATACATGCAGAAGTAGGTATCTCTAAAGATTACCAATGTAACTATGATCATTTAGTTCACTGCCATGACAGTATGGCACAGTGTATGGAGGAATGGATTTTATCCGTCGATCAACCTTCTATGAATATTTGGGATTATACTGGAATCCCCGAAAAGTCTCGGAGCATCATAGTCCGCACAAGCTGCAGCTTCATAGGAAGTGCTCTTCGTTGGCAATACAATGATGTCAAATGATAAGATTCAACAGCTAAACAAGATGCTATCGAGTTCACTTGCACCGAACACGGAGTTGTAATCTTACATCAACAGAACGAAGATACTAGGTATTGCGAAATGGCCTTGGCCTATCTGCATCATTGTAGCTCTCAGTTCCCAGTTTGTTTGCTACATTACATCATCGTTTCTTTCAGTTGACAAGATCTCTACACCCTTCACACTTTTTGCTGTGACTATCCAATCAAGAAGACCAACTCTTCAGTCGGAGCCGCGAGCTCAACAGGAAGGACTATAGTTTTACTGTCTTACTACATTCTACAAGCTCTTTGAAATCAAATTAGATGGTGTGCCTGCAATGCAAGCTATCTTTTCTTTGGTGAAACCTTCCCCGCACCAGAAATCGACAGAATTTTGATTATTCAATGATGAGCAAAATAACTGCCATCGTTCTGAGCGTATCTCTTCGGTATTTCTTGGCTAATCTGAGAAATGAGTATTAATATTTAACGATCAGTCAAGGTTGCCTTTACTTTTGAAGATAATCTACCTTTATAGCATTCGCCCCTAATGGTTAGGGAAGCGATATATATAGATAAGTCTTTTGAAGATCACCTGACCTGATCTGATCTGACGTGTAACCCATTACGGATTCCCAAGTTATTAAGATCGTTGCATGGGGTCGCGCGTTGAGAATGGTCTTGTGGGCAATGGATATTCGCATCCACAAGGGGGCCTATGAACATAGGTGAACTATTTGACAGAATTTTATCTGCAATCGATTACCCACTAAAACTTGATAGAGGGTGGGGGACAGAAGATGAAGAGTTCCTCGGGCAATGATGAGTTATTGCCCAAGTGTTTGAAAGCTTCAGGGTATACCATGAGTATAGGCTTGTCTGTTGGTGCCTCATGTTATTAACATTCATGGAATTAATATCCTACCCGTGGTTTTGATGCCAAAGTAGGCGATGAACCGGCGATCTATGATATACTTCGCATCAAATAATTGCATCAATCACATCCACATCTCAGAATATCATCAAATCTTCCCATGATCTCATCACCCTTTTCTGGGACCCCATATTTTGGGAGTGACTGGAGTGAGCAACATCCAATGCCGAGACACTGGTCCCCACAGCACCGTCGATGCAATCACTTTAAGCTGCCGGCATAACCTCTATCAAGCGTTGGTTCCATTGTTTCCATACCCCGGTAAGCCATCCCGTCTAATAGTCCCTCGAACGCCGAGAACTTCGGGCACGGATCCATGTTCCTGGCTCATGTCTTTCATCTCGGAAGACACCAACAAGTTTGTTAATTTAGGCGACCAAAACAATCACGTCCCCCTATCGTATTCATTGCCTTCCCCGTTCAAAATATATCAAAAAGACATCTTGTATATCGTCGGCGATATGCACTTTGACATCCAAGACATAATATGACGAACCGTAGAAATAGAATATTCACCATCGTAGATTTCCTTTTTCAGTTCTACTTCCCCTATCTAGGAAGTTCTCCGATCTCGTGATATGTTGTCAAGCAGGGCGTTTTGTGAAATGGAGGGGCTCCGTATTAATTTCCCTAACAGCCATGTTTTGTCTCTTTTTGTGACATTCGAGTATCAATACAGGTATCTATAAGTGACCAAGAGTATCCCCTCACATAGGTACATAGTTCATTTCAAGTTTAGCGCTAGGAGAAGCAACGTCAGGCGCTTAGGACTTCTGTATCATTAGTGTAACACGAGATAGATAGGGGCAAGGGAGGGGGTTCGCTTAGATGAATGGGGCGCACGAGGCGTGTGGAGAACATTGTTTGGGGGAGAATCAAATTGGCTTGCATGAGGAGGGAATCATGATTTCGGATGTTTTGGTTGGTTCGTATATTTATCCTTTGGGAATTGGGATTGGTGAAATACTGATGAGTTGATTTCGAATACGGGATGGTAGATTGTGGTTGAATCAATCGAGTGGGGGTTGTGTGAACTACCCGGTTCTTAAAAATGTGTACGATGGAAAGAATTGTGTGTAATCAGCTATGTGCAATATTTGTCCTCCGTAAAATAAAATACAATTCGGACGTTATTGCAATCTACACTTTATTAAAGATATGAGAATCATAAATAGGAACAGGCTTTCGTTGGTATCCAAGAAGCACACGTTACGATAATTCGTTGTGAGTGTCTAATACTGGTGCTCTGGTTTGCTACTTCGTATTTGCTTGAGCCAGGGTATCAAGAGCAAGAGAGCAAACTGTTTATCACGCTTTTGCTCCTCCTCTGAGATTCCGACTCAAGTAAAAGAGCAAGCTGTTTCCTCTTGGTATTTCGAGCGACTAGACCGCTGTATTATACTAATGGGTTAAACCTCTGCCTCCGGAAAGGGAAGGTAGATAGCCACTGAGGAAAGCTTGTTGATAAAACTTAGTGACGAGAATCCGCTTGTGATTTATTCCATCCAAACTGAGGGATGAATTATCAAACTTGCCCTGCGTTGTCCATAGACACGAGCATTGAATAGGGTCTACATCTTATGAACAAACAACTAGGGAATGTTTGAGTAGGCACCTAGGGTCATCATACTAGGTCTAAATTCCTTGATCTATCCCTTTCATCTAACTCCAGACAAGGCTCAGTTTCGTTTGTCAGACACACGGTCGGCATCACTACAGGCCTTGGATATAACGCTGTAAACAACCACTCTGTAGCACCAAGTTCTCAATGCAACACGCCGACCAATCAATTAAACTAAACTTCACTGCGCAATGCCGAGAACAACAATCAACAGGGACAGTCATTGGGTCAAAAGGGTGACGAGAGACTGTTGTTTTGATACTACAAACAAATCTCAAAAGGTAGGTAGGGACCCGACTAATGCTACATACCTACTACCAATAGCATAGCATGGCATATTTCTAATGAGAGAAAACTTTCCCGCGGCTTTTAAAGGGCAAAGAGGTAGAAAGACATTTGAACATACAACCACATCACCGTACACTTCTTCCCCTTCTTCCATATGTAGGAGAGGAGAAACAACATCAACATCAAGATCATAAAATCAAACATCAAGGATACTTTCTGCAAGAAAATTGAAGTTATTCCCACTTCTCTGTTACCTACGCAATCATTCAAGTACAGCCCTAGCGTCAATCTCCCCACTCCCCACTGTCGCGTCTCCAGCGTTCATACTTAGCAAAAAAAAGTTTCGTACGCGATCAATTAAATATTAAATCGATATTAATTTTAATATTACTTTTATGCTCGACTTCACATTGACTTGAGTCTGATCATTTTAATCTTCATCTAGCAATATTAATAATTCATAAAATTCATCATGACGACCATGATGGATGCCTTTGTTCGTCGATTCCAGCTGTTAACAGAGCAAAGAGAAACTGGCGATGAATTAATTAAGGTGTGTTGGTTCGCCGTCGATGCTATGATGTGATTGCTATGCCGGAATCCAATCGCCTGTGCTAACTTCAACTGCCATCAGGATCTTTTGATGTATGTCGAGACGGTCGAAAACAGTCTGGGACATGAAAATGAGCGTCTTAAAAAAGAATTGAACGATGCACATCTGGATCTGGACGATTCGAGAAAATCAAGAAGAGAGTTGCAAATACATTGGAATTTGACCAGCCAACATTTAGAACGAGCTATCAACGAAAATAGTATCCTGCAGGTACGATGGAATGAGAGTTCGATGAGAGCCGGCTTCATTTACTGATGCGTTGCAAAAACAGAATCGAAATCCCTACATAATAGCGCTGGTTGATGCCGATGGCATGATTGTCAGTTGCACATCCCCATATCTCGTCCGAACCATCGCTGATAAGTGCTACATAGTTCAATCAGGATCTCATAAATCAAGGGCTCGAAGGAGGTAAAAAGGCAGCCAACCTCCTCAGGGCTTCAATACTCGAACAATGTAGTGGACCTCAGACCGAGGAGATTGAAATCATGGCAAAAGTCTGCGGAAATTACACCGGATTATCGAAAGCCTTAATGAGAGACGGCACACTCGAAAGTTTCGAAAAATTTAAAGAATTTACTCTGGGATTTACCCAAGGAAAAGCACATTTCGATTTTATAGATGTTGGCCATGGCAAAGAAAGGGCGGACTCAAAGATTAAAGGTTCGTATAGCCTTCCAACATTTTACAGTCATTTCGGGGCAGGCTATCATTGTACTGACTTCTACAAGAATGCATTAGATGGCATTTAAGAAACTGGAATTGCAAACAACTATTACTTGGTATATCATTCGATAGCGGATACGCACCATTTCTCGACGAAGTGATTACGCAGGACGATCGAAATAGAATTACAATAATGGAAGGACCTCCAATAGTTCGCGAGCTCTCTGCAATTGGCCTCCGAACTCTCAAATTCGAACATATATTCCGCTCTCAAAAATTGACAGATCGCACAACAGAATTCAGTCAGGCATCCGTTCCATCAACCTGGGCAGGTGTCACGTCGATTCCTCCACCCACACCACCTACCACTGTCGCATCTCCTGCTTTAGGTAAAACCGCTTCGACGGCAGTTAAGAAACCAGATGTTACAAATAATGTTTTTGCTCGACTGGGCTGGGTTCCGGGGCCTAGAGGACTGGATCCCCCAATACATGTCAAGAAAGATGTATTGGAAGCGGTAAAACGACGTACAAATTCGAATAAATTATGTAACAATCATTATCTACGAGGCCCTTGCTCCAAAGGCGATGAATGTTGCTTTGAGCACGATCACAAAGCTACAGAGGAGGAAATAAAAGCCATTGCTTATTTAACACGTCAAAATCCTTGTGTCAATGGCCAAGATTGTGATAATGAGGAATGCATCTATGGGCACCATTGCCCAAGTGTAGTAATCCCCAGCGTTGGGCCTAAGGAACCTACATGTATGGCATTTGCTTGCAAGTTCTACAAGGACGACCACCCCCCAGGAACTGTCATCAAGCACCCCAAAAAGGAGTACGTTGAACGCTATTAAACATCGTTCAATTTACCTTTTGGTCCAATTCCCTTTACAACACAACATTTGGTCGCTTCTTGCTCGAGGACCTCAAGAGTTCACTGTTCTATGGATAGATGGATTTCTGATTTGCCGATGGATGCAATTCTTTATGGCCACAAAAAATAGTTACTATGATCTGAAGGGTCAATTTTTAATCGCGGTGAGGTAGTTTAGCTTGGTATATTAATGGATACTAAGACATTCTTGCTTCAGTATACTCACCACTCTTTAATATAAATTATTTTAGATCTCTAGGCTACACCTGGAGACATTCTATTGTTAGCATTTGAACATTACTATCCCTACTTGAGTACATTTCACAGCTTTTGCAAGTACGCACTGGTGACATATTTTTGGGTGAGAGAAAGTCAGATCACTCTTTGCTTCCCATCCTGGAAGCTATATGCATTATCAGGTACCTAGGTATCTCTGGATACTCTAGCTATGTGTTTTCCAGATCATCTCAACTTGTATACGTATCCCCAGCTTGCACCACACTCCACAGTAACTGTTCTTGTTCTTTTTCTCTTCTTAATTCTATACATCGACTCTTCTTGAGCTCAAGCTAGGGTCGCAACCCACCTTATTTCAATTCCCTTTGCTCTAGGAATTTCATCGTTGGATAGCGGGCTCTGCATTGTCCACTTTCATTCCACATTATGAATGCACGTTGAATGAAATTGAGTGATGCGTGTGGGGAGTTGGAGTTTAATTTTGAAATAGATTTTGTGTGGCGCATGAAAGATGTATTGTGAGTTTAAAGCTGGGAGTTTTGCAAATTACATCTAAATGGGTGTTTTTAGGTGTGTTGGAAGCGTGGTGAAGATTGTGCGTAGTGGTTGGTTGTTGTTGTCGTTAGGGCGGGTAATCATTTGCCTACTTTTCTCTTTTTTGGGACGTTGTATGGTAGGTAGGTAGGTTTTGGGGAATGGGAAGTTTATGGGAGGGTAAGAGTGTTTTGGAGATTGTGTGTGTAAGGTTATTGTGGTTGCGGGTTTATAGATAGGTTATTGGGAGATGAGTGTTGAGATGATGGGGAAGCGAGGGGGGTAGAGTAGTGTGATGGGTTTCCTTTGTGTTTTGGTGGATTTTGGAGGGAGAGGAGAATGTTGCGGGACAGTTGGTTTCTTTGATATTGGGATGTTGTTTGTAGAAGAATGTTGGAATTGAGAGTGAAGAAAAGAAGGATGGAGGAGGATGTGGAGAGATATCGAAAAGGGGGAGTGGGGAAGAGAAGACATACAAGAGATTAATGGTATTGAAATAAAAGAGTAGTACTATTCATGGAGTTTCATCAGTTGGGAGGTTTAGAGGAGAGAAAGGGACGAGCAGGAGGAGGAGGAGGAGGAGGAGAAGATTGTTAACGTAAATCTAGTACTAGCGGCTCTTGTTGAATTTCAACACAGGTTAGTTGATTCAATTTCATTCTCGAAATTCTGTCCGTGAAGTACCTTCTACCCGCCAGCTTTAAAAATTCTCATTCGACTAAAGATTCATGTTTTCAACTGGTTAGTCTCAGTAACAGTAAAGTGTAGTATAGTATATAAAATAAAAGTCTTCACTCGCTATTTATACCTCCACGTCTTTCTCAAGCTCCTTATGAATCACTCTGTAGTAATAGCCCTCCCCAATCTCCCTTCTCTACAGACCTCATATGCAAATCCTATCACTAAAAACTACATCCAACAATCCCACATCCTCCATCACCAAATACAATCTGCATACACCACCACCCCATCTCCCCTACAAACTACATCGTCTACCAACAACCCCCGCGCAAAGCGCTTACCTCTCCAACTCCGCGGTACAGCAACACACGTGCCATGTCCGCATGTCCCCAGAGTTCCAAGCACCGGCTGGCAACTACGCGATTAACGCAAAAGTTGACTATGCGCTGGGTGAGCAAATAATGCATAATACTTAAATCCTCACCTATCTACATTCAGAAAACCGAATAGTGTTATTTACAATTCGCATTAGCGAGATTTTCTTGATCGGGAAGTACTTCTTTCCCTTGGGCATGTAATGGTGATGGGTTAGGTTAGGGGGTTGGTTCCTGGAGATGGGAAATGAGTGTATGGTCGCGGGATTTTGATTCTGCCGGGGAGGAGATGAGGGGTGAGGATGTGTAGTATCAGGGGGGGCGGGGGAGGATATTGGAGAGAATACGAGCACTGATTTGGAGATCGGGCGAGAGAACTCAGATGAGGGGAGTAGAATGAGAGAGAGGATTCTGGAAACATGTATCAGGGAAAAGAAGGTTGAATAATGAATCTCTTTTACTACTCGAACAGGTTTAATGTGAGAGTTCGATTACAATTACAATTACAGTTACAGTTACAAATAGATACAAGACAGCCACCTACCCAGAATAATTTCCCAAATTTTCGAGAAAACAAACAAACAA
Organism: Botryotinia globosa; assembly: GCA_014898425.1. NCBI lineage: Eukaryota > Fungi > Ascomycota > Leotiomycetes > Helotiales > Sclerotiniaceae > Botryotinia > Botryotinia globosa. Next base: position 1,957,691 of record RCSZ01000002.1, read on the forward strand.
ACAAACAAGCAAACCCAAAGAATAAAAATAAAATACATGTACACTACCCCCTCCAAGAACCCAAGGAGCCCCTCCCCCTCCACTTCCCATCCCCGAACCCCCAACCAACCAACCAACTAATAGCCAACCTGTCAAAAATTCTAAAAATACCGTTACAGTGCATAGATACCAACACTTCCCTTCCCATCACTTCCCGTCCCTTCCCATCGTTTCCCTTCCATATACCACAAATCCCACAAAACTAAAATCAACAGTTGGAGGCGTCACTACGCGACCAACAAAATCCTCATATTTAAGACCCCTTTTTCACTCCCTGCACAAACACCTCACACACACATGCACACGGTAGAACACGGCACGGCATGGGACTTCTATATTCGGAGTTAATGTATGTTTTCATAACGCCGTGAGGGTGCTGTATATATGTATCATGCAAAAGGGGAGGAGGTAGGTAGGTAGGTCTACTGAGAAGAGAGCAATGCGTCCTGCCTTTCGCTGGTACACTGTAGATATTGGAATATTCACAACACGGTATCATCACCAACGATCCCGCACTAGGAATACATCTATTCCGACAACCACTAGCGCCATTTCAATACAGGAATCGGGCCGTCAAGAGACCTGGAAATTCTGCACATTGTATGCAAAACGGGCTGTGGCTACACGCCCGATTATGCAGAGCTCCGTGGAGAAGATAAGAGAGATAGGATGGAGAAGATTCAATTTTGGTGCGATGGTTTTAGTTAAGGGTCTGTCAGTTTTGCACTGTGTGAACAGGGGTTTTGTGGATGAGGAAATGTATTCCATATTGGGTATAGGTTTTCGAATAGAAGTAGCTCCAAAGGTCCGAGGTCTGATAAATAATGGATAAATTTCCTTCTTGGGTTACCTTCTTCTTAATAGGGCTGATTCGAGAGCAATAGCGTCATCGATGTATCAATATGGTAGATGGGAAAAAGGAAAATAGTTTAAACGCGACAAAGATGCCCAAAGAAAAATGGTGCAGAATCTGTAAAAATAAAATAAAATATCACACTTGAAGTAGAACAAATTAGCATGGAGAATAGATCTTTAGCCTGGTAAATTTGAGTAGATTTATTGAAGTTATACAACTAATCTGATTCTGATCCATCGGAATCATTTTGATTGAACTCTTGAATTTCATCTTCGGTGGCTACACCCAAACCTGCAGCACTCATGAGTCTGTCTTTCTTCTTGTTTGCTATAATGATAAATGTTATTAGTAACCATCTCTCGAAAATTCACTTGGAGTGCGAAGAACTTACTCCCAGGGTCAACGTCAAACTCCTCTTGAACCTCACAGTCTTGTAACTCTGATTTATCTCCAATCACACTGCCCTTTCCTAACACGCAATCCGTTAATGTGCATGATGATCCTACGGTAACTCCATCCATCAAGACGCAACGAGTCAATCTTGCTCCAGTTTTGATTTGACAATTTGCACCGATGACGCATTCTTTGATAATGCATTTTTCTTCGACAATTACATTTTCGGCCAAAAGACAATCTGGTCGTACCGTAGTCTTCTGTGCGATTCCTTCCGGCCAAGCTATTTTGCTGTTATGGGCGAAAGGAGAAGCGGCATCACGGCCAACTTGATCGATAGCTTCGATTTTGGCGAGCTGGAGGGATACATTTAGAAGGATAGGAGCTGTATCTACTCGTCGAATAATTGGTGGAGGAAATTCTCCTGTGGGCTTTGAAGGATGAATGTAGGCTAGAATTGGAGGAATAGCCAAGCTTGATTTATCGCTAGCGGTCGAATTATCTGACGATTTCTTTGATGAAGGATTCTCAAGTTTAGAGGTCCAAGTTGAACTCAGATTACCGTAATCGACATCGTCACTTGCTGGGCCATTATCAAGCATATTGTCGTCGGACTCATCGGGTCTTGTTTTCTCAAAAATATCCCGCAAGCCCAATTTATCACCTAGACCTTGTTGCCATCCCGCTTTTGACCACCATCCGATAACATCTTCACCAATATTGTCCATGTGCTCGTTTGCGCTGATCATATCAAGTACCCAGGCTGGAAAAATATAGATATGCGCATCTCGATGGGAACTGAGCATTCGAATACGGGAATGGCTGCGTACCAGGGCATGACGAATTGGTAGCCCGTTTTTATCTTCAACTATATCCTTCAAGGTGTCTGTAGGGACAGAGTAGAGCAAATTGGAGACGTGAGGAATCAAAGATGATCTCGAAGGTGGTACAGAGGTGGCGGCGAGGGGCGAAATTGCAATGAAATCGGTTTCTTCGCCTTTGATTGGCGTTTCGCTCTTGGTTTCATACCACACTCCAAGTCCACCACGTCTTCCGCCTCGTTCACCACCCAGTGCCATTTTTGGACCCTCGTGATCTCCTCCCGTTGCTCCACCCAAACCTCCTTCCTTTACCATCCATGATTCTATCAAAGATTCGCCACCGAGCTCACAAACCAAATCACAGGGAAGCACTATGAAATCACCCTTGATGATGTTCCGTACTTCAGGCGATCGAAAGATTTGTGCAGTACCTGTGGTTTGATCCAATTCTTCGGGTGCTAATAAATCAGGTTTTGGCAATGGCAAACTTGTCAAATGTGGATTGGTAGCCAATGCTGTTTTAATAGCTTCCTCTGAAGAAGGTGGTGTAATGAGAGTGATATCTGAATAAGTATTAGTATCCTGAGAACCTTGAATCTCTACATATACAGTAGCCCTATGGCCCTTAATCAGACCACTCTATTTAACATCGCACTCAAAGTCACTCTTTCACAGATGTCTTCGAGATTTCAACGATAGGTACAGAAACATGAATTCACTTACTGGTAACACCCATTCGATAACAGAAATCGATAGGGTACCAAACCATGGGTCGATTTGCTATGGGTATTAAAGCCTTTGGGTTCTTATCTGGATTTGAGGTAAAAGTAGGGAAAGACGACCCGGGACCACAAAGAATTATGGCCTGGAAGCCAGGCGCTGGCATGGCGTGAGGCATTGTCAGTTATTTATTTTGCGTGAAAAATGGTATTCTAGTCGAAATAGGTATGATATAAAAGCCGATGTGGTGGACAGGAGAGGAATCCAGTTCACCAAAAACCAGTACTTTATACTAGGTAGGGTATGATATCCAACTTAAATTGAGCGACTGATATGTTAGTAAATTCTTGGAGGGAAATTGTACCGGATGTGTTCTGGAAGAAATTTGTGGTTATTCCGCGATTGCGTTGGTCGCTCGCTGTACTCTTCGCAATTCATGAAAAATGTCTAAACTAGTATCACATGAGTCACACATTCACGTGATTTAATCGTTTAGTGCCCGACAGTCCTCATCAAGTCTGGAAGTCATGATCGAATGTATATTGAGTTTATTCCTCAGTCTCCGACTTCGAAAAGAAAGATTTCCTCCTGTCTGCCCGGTGTAGAAGTCGATGTGTACCTTGAGAAAGTCCAAGATTACTTCTCGTTGCAAAATTTGTATAATGGATAAAATCGTATCGATCGGCATTTCATCAATTACAAGCCAGGAATCTAGATTTTTCATTTTGGACAGACAAACCAAGTGGTATAAAGTCAAAACAAAAGAACATTGCAGATATATCCAACAATCAATGTCATTACGATAATTCAGAGGACAAAGCAGAGCGGAAATCACCAAGTACCATCAAGTGGATGGTATACCAGCGAGTAACATTTGAAGATCGCATTTAGTAGTCACGATCTATATGCATACAATGGAATTTGAATGGCACTTGTCTGAAAAATGACAGGTCTATTTCGATTGAGATTCATTGCACGGTGAGCATTCCGAGAATCAGTGTCTCGAATTCCTACACTTGGATGTTATATACAAAAGTTTGTGAAGCCAATCTCATCAATCTAATAACTCCTTAAACCTTTACCATCTCTCCCAACTTTCTCACTCTCTCACACTCTCTACTCTCCAGCCCAACCGATTCCATTCACCCTCCACAATCCACCCCCTATCCCTAACCTCTTCCCAACCCTCTTCTCTCCTCCCCTCACCCCAACTCTTCCTCACCCCCCAGCAACGCCAGGTCCCAGGCAACGAAAAGTTTTCTCTCTCCTCTTATCCAGAAGCAGTTTAATACCGGGGACACCTCCATCACTCACACCCGCAAGCAAGTGTGCGCGATAGACACCACAAAAAATTCCGTAAACTAGACGTCTTTCCGTAGAAAGGATCCACATAGTGAAACATGGATAGAACAGATACTACACTTGATCTAAGCAAAATTCGAAGAGATGCCAAATCGATGAGGAGAGAAAAGGTGGAATGCGGGAGGGGAAGAGAATTTATATAGTTTTTTGGGGGGGGGGGGGGGGGGGGGGGTGAGTCCGGGGTGAGTCAGGTGGAATGGGCCTGTGGCCTAGATACGGTGTGGCGATGTAACATGAATAACCAACGACAATCAAAGTTGGAATTACCAGAGTCACCGGATTAGGAAAGAGAATCATGTTCAAGAGGTAGGTAGGTAGGTACCGGTATTCAACAGAATTATGATTTTGTGCATTCAATAACAAGACATCCATCATACATAAAATTCGCGAGTCAGATCATGAGAAACATCCTGTGACCTCAACGCTCCCAACCCGGTATAAATCATTCATCCAAAAACCCCTAATATAGATCAAAGGTACTAGGTATATAAGAAAAAGAAAATGACGCCCCATATCTGCATATTCGCTTGCCTGCCTATTCCACTCCAAGAACCTTTCTAGCCCAAAAGTCTCCGATGCGATTACCCTCTATGACAACCACGCCTCTTCCAAGACCAACTCTATCTTCTCTCTCCCACCATTGTTCTCTTTTCCTTGAAACTTGACTTTCTGCTTCGGATTCGCTATCTGCGAGTCCACCATGGCCTCCATCGGCGCCTACGATCAGAACTACATCTTCTCTAAACCAACTTTGTAGATGGTTGATAACCGATCCGTTCGCTCCTGCGAGAGATTCTTGTAGATATATAAATTCAGGTGCGAGATGTCGGAGGATATGAACGTGGCCAGTTGGAGTCGTGAATGGTAGGACCATAGTCTCTTTTTCCACCAAGCCTAATGCTTCATTGTATATTGGACCGAACGCAAGTGGGGCCGAAGGCCTTGGGGGAAACATGGGAGTCCTTTACATGTGTTAGTTGGCGACTTTCACGATTGAAAAGGAATGTGCTTACAACTGTCTATCACTTTCTTCCCCGGGTGTATGAACATCTCCAGGGCTGATGTTCGAAAACGATGAACTGAGAGATCCACCCGGTCTTCCACCAGCAGCGTCTAGTGGATGCTCGGTTAATCCTGGTGCATATATTAAAACGAATAGTCGGATCTTAGAGAAGTCTGTTTTGCGAGGAAGGTGAGAGAGGATTGACTGCAGAAGCAATTAGTAATTATGGGCTAATCAACAGAACCACATTAACAAACCGCATATTCATGATGATAGCCCGCTTCGGAAGCAGCGTCATCATCGTGTGATTCTGCAGACACTATGATAGCGACCGTCTTCCTTTTCCCGTTACTGACTGGTGTGCGAGGCGCTGCGGAAACTCCTGCAGCGCTTTCAGAGCGTAATTCGATTGGCCCTGAGGCCGGGGTCGGCGTTGTATTTGTAGTGATGGGTGGACTTGGAGCGGCGTTTCTTCGTATAACTGATTCCTCTTGCCATGTTCTATGATCGTCGAAACCATGCTTGTCTTCCTCCCGGATTGAGGAGAGAGCACTTCCCACAACACCACCTACAGCAGCGGCCCCTGCCGCAAGACTTCTACTTGCACTATTGATAAATTGCTGTGGACTAGGTGTTCTTTGTAATGCGCCTGACATTTGCGCTATGTAACCTTGAGATTCTTCGGAGCGTGAAGGGTGTGATGGTTGTTGATCCATTGTGCCGAATGAAGCCCCCCCCGGTCGCATATCGCCTGCGTACGAAGGAGGACCTGTTCGAAAACTGCCATCGGGATTTCTTTCACCATATTCTGGCCTTGGAGGTTGAAGAGGTCGATTTTCATCGTCGTCGTCGTCGTCGTCTTCATCACTTCGTGTGCTCCATATCCATGCTACTACACCTACTGCGGCTGCAGTAACGGTGAAAGCTAGTGGTAACCAGTAAGAGATATTTCCTCGACGCGCCTGTGCGGCTCTGCGATCGTATGGGGATGACATTTAGGAATGCAGGTGAAGTCGCATCACATTCTCCATTGATTAAATCCCCAGAAATAGTAATAAGTCGTAAATCATAAATTCATAAAAACTCGAAGTGTGCTGCTCATTCAATTGTGGAGATGAAGCATTGATCAACAAATCCCGAGGGAGATTGGAGAGGCTGGGAGGCTTATGCTGCATTTGACCTGAGTTTTAGCCCTGTCAGTTTCTACATCCTCGGTTTGGTGTTGTCCATGTGCCTGACCACTTTTTGTTGATGTCACGTGAGCGAGCAAATCATCAACGTCCAAACACCTTTCGACCTTAAGATGGATTTTGATAATGAAATACAACCACTATGTTAATGGCTTTTATGATAAGGAATGATACTCAGGTGCCTCTGAAGTTCGAAATATGAGGTGCAACAAATTCGACTTGTTTTGAGAGCTTAATGCAATACTTATTGGTCCAGAATTTACGATATTATGATTGGATATTCGAGCATACCGTCGAGATATTCTCATGATTTTGGATTTTAAGGAGGAAGATGGAGGAAGATGGAGGATATGGAAGGCCTGTGGCATTTGGTCTCTGTCGAAAGGAGTATTTGGTTGGTCGACCAGAATTCTTCCAGGAACTCTGCGCCGGACGTATGGATCTAGAACCCAATCAATGCATTTCAATACACTACTTACACAGATACCTCCTTTTGTACAATTCCGAAGAGGTTTGAGCCATACGACTTTGCTCTTTGGATCGCTGCAAATTGCGTTTAGAATTTGCTCTGCAACCTGCCTTCACTTGTTGGCCTACGATTTCCACTGGAATCAAGCCTGAATGAAGCACTCGACCTAGCATCTGCTGGCGTCAAGGTTACTCTCTCGAAGTGATGAACCTTCCACACATGCCCCATCGCCCTAAAGTTTCTCATTGGTGTAAAAGATAATCATTTGTCGACCGATCCTACCTTTTATATCTAATTCCAGACAGCCATGCCGTGCCACTTACCCATCCAATGTACTTTCGATTTCCCCGCGTTTTCGAATTAGCTCAAGTACCAACCGCGCTACCGCAGTTACTTGTGCTGCCCAAAAGTATGTAAACCCACTGCTAAGTGATCCAATTTCAGTACTGCTGTGCTCTACCATCTTGTGGCATGTGCATCTAGCTTCGGAGTTGCATACATTTTGTCGGTATGAGAACTTGCTAATGTGAAACCCATTCAATCACATTAGCCTCTGAATCGAGCTCAGTATAATTCAGCCGCTCTGAAACAACTCGCCATTGAACCTTGTATTAATCGATGCCCACCTCAATGCTTCTTTTCAAGCATACACGTGCGACCAATCCATTCTTACACTGAAATACAGCTGTAATCAGTTCTCCAATCCCCTTGTAATCAACGTCTATTATTGCCAAGGTGATACCCAGATATATAATCATTGCGATCCTCATCCATATATCAAGTGCCCGACCCACTGGCACAGGTTCAGATTGGTAAATAGATTTTCATCGTCGCGCGTTATATCCTTCCTTCCCTCCCATTGTATACCAGTATTGATTCTCGTGATGTATAAACGTCTCGTAAACGTATTCGAAATGAAATTCGTAAGAGTATGATCCTTCAACAGCTCTGCGACAAATCTGCGACAAGATTATCACATGCGCCTCTGTACCCAGAACCATCATTTCTGCGGAATTTCCTCCCATGTTGTAAATTTCCTTCTAGTAGACATCTCCCTATACTCCCACATATATCCCTTTTGTATTTCTTCGCAGTTTGTCGATGGTTTTCCAAATTCGTTATTTTGTGTTTGAGTGAAGAAGAAAGTGGTATGCGACATTCTCTCAAATCCAGCAGACGAAAATGAGACTCCCACCCCCAAATCCAGGTACTTCCAGAACATGATCTTAGAAACGTACCAAACTTTGGCAGATCATTTAAAAATACTTTCTTAATTATCTCCCGAAATCTGAAAACAATCCTTCGCTCAAAACCTCTTGTGCGGTCGACGCAAATCGCACGATGCACAATTCGCCAAATCTCAATGAAGTTAGGAAGCCCCCCGACCTGCCCCTCAAAATATCTCCCAAACCTGATCTTAGAAGTTTACCAAATTCTCGTATAATATTCTCACATACTTTAACAACACATCTCCCAAATTCCATCTCCATCCCACGAGCCGTTCTCCCCAAATCCTCAAATGAATACTTTTGTCGAAATCTGCAACCAATCACAGCGCTCCATTTCCCTCCTCCACGTGATATTTCTGCCCGACAAAGCGTTTTGTTGCACGTCTGTGGGTGCTTCCAAATATGGGGCTTTTTTTCGACACGACGAAATTTTTACACCTTTCGAAAGCTCTCAATTGCGCGAGTTTGGGAAAACTGTCAGAATGGAAATCCGCTAAGGATTGGTGGTGGTGTCGACGTTTGCGTTTTTCCTACTTTTTGGTGGTGAGTTTGCGAGCGGGAATTTCCGGACGGCGTGGGTGAATTTCGCTCGGTCTCTTTTGTCCCGGGATGGGATTTGGTGAGCGAGGGATGGGATGGGATGTGGGAGGGATCATTTTCACTTGATTCACTCTTCACTTGGGTGGGTTGGAGTTTGGTTGCACATCTGAATCCTTTAGTTTATGCGGTTTTTTGGCCTAGGGTTTTTGTGTGGATTTCCTCATAGGAGGACTTGATGCGTCAGCTCTTTAGTTCAAATAGAATGCTCAGATACGTATGATTTTATATTCGTTTGGCCTGGTTACGCCGGCGCTTAACTATGGTCCGACAAGTTTAATAGTCGACATCGCTCAGTGCAGGAAACCTTTGATTGCGCATCTATAATTCCACTTGATGGCTTCATTCCTTCCAGCTACTACCATGATATTTCAACAACCGCGACTTCATGCACTGGGTTTAGTACCTTAAAATGGGAACATTTGAGAACTGTAATTGTATTGTCTATCATCCAATATTCATCTATTCAAAAATAAGTCTTTTATTGAGGAACCTAATGTGAATACCATTCAGAGTAGGAGAAGTTTGTTGCACATCCAGAACTCCCTGTGGTAAATTTCTCTGACCTGCCAATAATTTGACAAGCATATACCAGCTCAGGTGATATTCCATGTAATGACCGTACGTTCTTCATATACAAAAAGTTATAATGTTTTGAAAATGATGGATACATAGATAGACCGTATCAAACCTCACTTCAATGGACGTACCTAGTAGGTAGTCAAGTCGTTGCTGGGTGATCGACCAGTGAATACCACTTAGCGTGAAAAACGCCTTTCCGTCGCGCTCTTGAAACCAAAAATGAGCACTTCCATTGGCTTGTTTTGTTTACAAAATTTTATTCGATAACATGGGATGTCCCAAATTTATATCAGACGAGAGCCGCATTGGGGACCGCGTCAAATTCTTGCGTCATTATTCTACAAGTATGCCGAGGCTCGGCGGGATTATCGATTTTCCAGGTCACGTTTATCACGTGAAATGGTCATTCCGGGGTTCTACCGATCTGTTGCACGTCTGTGGTCAAAATTGAGCCCCATACAAAAAATGGTAACTTTCGCAATTAATGGAATTGTAACTTTTTTAAACCTGGAGGTTATAGAGGACGTTTGGAATAGTGTAGGAGTAAAGTTTCGGGGATTTTGGCCGCTTCGTTGTTGCATGGCGCATCGGGGCGTTTTCGACGTTTTTGCTCTTCACGCGATTTAAGTTGCAATGTGCCAGCGGCGACGATGAAACGTTGGCAAGAAGGTCTTATGAGGTCGAGGATTAGTTCCTGCTAGTTTGGGGTCTTTCTGGTGGTCATGTAGCGTCTGCGAAGACTTTGAAGCCTGATCTGCACTCTTGATCTTGCGCCCCGGCGCCCTGTCTCAGATTTGAACGTGTTGACGGGTATAAAGGTATTCGTGCGAGGTGCCACAAGTGTGCCGAAGAGTTTGCCCCATTCGCGGGGATGATTGGACCAAAATTGGAACTTTTGTAAACATTTGTCTGCCGGCGCTCGCGGGGCTCGATGTGCGTGGATGGAAAAGATGGGAAGGCATCTGCGGCGGTTGTTCACAGACGTTAGCAGAGTGCTTGTAGGAGACTAAGAGAAGCATAGATTCAGGCCAGTGGCCAAACATGCCCAATTCAATATAGGAGGAAGGAGTTGTACGAATTTTGTTTTTGCGCTCCAAGAATCCCTACCAGACTGTCGCATTATCAGGAAAATCGAATGATGCGAAAAGCGCAGATTCTTAAAGCTGAGGCTGCTGTGAATAGTTTTCTCATACGGAATCTCAATTTTCAGAGAGTTTGGAAGAGAAATGGCAGAGTGATGAGCCGGGGCGGGTTTGAGAGTTGTGTTATTGACCTCGATGTTTTTGCTGCAACTTAGTTTCCGTCCCAGAAGCTAGGATCGCATGGGTAAATTTGATTGCCGCAGTGAATATGGCGGTAGATGAATTTTGGATCTGCGAGTATTGCTCTGCGAACGGCTGTAGGCTTCTTTGCGCGATTCTATTGATGCACTGTTCGAGCGTCTCCTCTTTTGCGTCGGACTACCTGCTTGTTCCGCCCTATCACCTCCCTGTATCTTTCCATCTGTATTGTAATTCAAAAAATGTGTGCGTCGACACTTGCTATTGCAAGTTGCATGGAGGGGTCGTAGATTACATCTGCTGTCTGCAGCTTCGAGAGCATTCGAGTTTTTCGTCGCATCTGCTCTCAAGTGATTGCATTAGCTAGACTCATCTACTTTACTGCTTTCTCACAACCTTATATCCCTCTTTCTTGAACTTCTCTCCCCCAAACACCGCGTTCACTGATATATCTCATTGCGCATCTGAATCAGCTTCCTGCCTCTGATAGTTTGCAAATGCAAAGAAAATATCATATCAAATCAACAGTAGATAATTCCCACCTCCAGGATGCCATTAATGTCTCTGCGTGTTCAAGCAATTAGTCGAGTATTTGTGGCTGTTGAGTGTTGGTAGAATGGTTTGTTTACACTTTCTTCGTTTAATAGGTTTTGTTTATAGCTTTCAGATTATCCCGGCACGAAATATTTCATGGTAAAGAAAGGCAGTGAATGAGACACCTTGTGTGTGAGAGAGAAGTATGACTTGATGAGATAGGATGGTATGAGAGATGTCTTATTTACACAGTAGTACGGTAGGGCTTAGGCTTTACGAAGATGAGATAGATGAAAAATAGGGATTGAAACGTTGATTCCGTAGAGATACCAAGTTTAATCGTACGATAGGAGTTCTTGGTTGGCAACATATACACCATGAAAACTTTTGAATAAGAGGATAAATTAAGATTGACTATCATCCGGTCATGAGACGGATATATAATGGCTCCTGCTGCATGACTACCTTTGCTACCAAAAGGCTTCCCTTGCGGATGCGAGCCTAGATTGCTCGTGTATTGTGAGAGATCAAAAGCTTCTGCGCTTCACCTCCAAATATCTTACTAGATGATATCCCCCGTAGCGAGATGAGACGCTTCAGCCCTTAATCTTCTTCTTCTTGTCCTTCTTCTTTGGCTCCGAGGCCGCGCTGCTCGATGGTCCATCCATCATTCCAGCCATTCCAGGCATTTGTCCTCCCATCTCAGCCAGCATATCCTTGAACAGGTTCTCACTAATGCCACCACCAGATAATGCTGCACTATAGTATGGCAATATTTCTCCCATCTTCCATCCTTTGGGTACTGCTGGTCTGGGTAAGGGTTTGCTAGGATCAGGCGGTGGTATACCAGCAAGTTGAGGTTGCATAGCTGTTCGTTCTGTGGTCGGGTTTTCCTTCAGGTGTTTCGCGATCAATGTGTAGAGATGGTGCTCTGTAATTCATCAAGTGTTAGTCATGCGAATACAATGCCTCGTAAAATGCCCTTGAGTCTCCAAGCAAAACGTACTGTTCTTAATGGCTGTGTTTCCCCCTTTAATATTGACCTTAACTCGACCTGGATTTGCCCAATCCTTAGGATGAGTCTTGACTGGCTCAAATAGTGTTTCGATTCGAAGTCTAGAGCATGCAGCGACAATTTCTCGGGCGACTGGATTTTTGACAGCTAACTCCATACCGACTCTTCTACCTTCTGCTCGGCTTCTGGTCGCATCAAAATATATTGGATAGATGCATTGAAAATCTTTGTACTTGGAGCTGTCTTCCGTTGAGCGAAATTGTGTGCCATCTGCGCCGGTGGTAATTTGAGAGCCAGAAAATGGTATATTTGCAGGATTCATTCGAGACGATTGGGCATTAGGAGGTGGTGCGCGTTTCGTAGCTGGCGGTGCCGCGGTCCTCTTCTTGATAATATCGCGGTCTGAGAAATCCGAGGCCACATCTGAGATATCTCCTTCTGATGGATCGCTGGCGCCATATTCATTGTCGCTATCCTCGACCTCTTCAATTCTTGCGTGTGACATCTTGCTTGTCGTTCAATTGCAGATCGTGTTTCAGGAGATGTGTCGGCAGGTATCCTAAGAATGTGGAGGTGGGGTTTAGAAAGCTTAAACTCAAAACTTTAACATTCTGCGGGAAGCGGCGATCGTCACGTGAAATATTCTCAAGCTTTTTGGCACTTTTAGCAAGCACAATTCACGCGCTTGAGAGATATAAGAAGTTTTGTCCAAGCCCGACTAATCTTTTCCCTCATTGCGGAAGTAGGTTGAGGATTGGGGTAAAGAATGGGAGCTTGAGATAGAGAGTCGAAATTCGAGGATCGAGGGCTACTCCTTTGATCTTATAATCCTTTCCCTCCTTCAATCAACGCGGTCAGACTCCGAGAATGACTCGGGAGTACATGGCAACGAGGCAGTGTTTCGAACATTTGAAATCAAGCTGTGCAGTTTAAAGGTCCCCGCCAAATACAACACACTTGTCTGGATAACAATCCTTTCGACTCGCCAAGCCACTCTCATCGGGCAGTTCAGATTGAGTGAAAGAGCACTGATTTTCATAGAGAGTTGAAAAGAACCGGGCCGATTGTCCGTACAATGTACCTACCTAGTACTGTAGTGACTAATTGCCCGAGTCTTGTGTAATTAATTGAAAAGGGACGTCAGTAAGGGATTAAAGTACGATATGTATAAGATTCGATAGTGGGCTTTACAAACAATATCCTGGATGTCAAGGGGTGAGAAGGTCGAGAAGGATATCTATATATCTATATATCTATATATCTATATATCTATATATCTATATATCTATATATCTATATATCTATATATCTATATATCTATATATCTATATATCTATATATCTATATATCTATATATATATATCTATATATCTATATATATATATATATATGGATGTATTACAGGCGGTAAAATGATTAGTCACTCATTGTACAATCTTGCTTCCCTTTCACTCAGTATTTTCAGTTCTCCTGAAATTTGACTGTTGATAGAATGGTTGTGGCCAACCTCGCCTTAGGTCGAGGATGGCAGTTCTTCAAGTATAATTGTCCAATGGGTAAGTTACATCTTGCTATCATTATGTCTATCTACTTGGTAGGCACTGTACTTCCAAATCTGATATCATACAATCCGGCTCCTCAATGCCGAATGATGTCCTTTCATCCATTCTTTCTTTTCTTTTTTTTTCCTTTTCGGAAAAAGAAAAGTATTGGAGGGGTCAGGGGTTGCCTTGTGGCATATTGAGGCTGCAACTTTCAATCAAGCCTTCTTTCAATCTTGAAAAGCTTGAAATTCTTCTCGTAAAGTTGTAACGAACTAATCCTCTTCGCAGAAATTGGTTACAATAGAGGTAGAGGTAAAGGAAGGCAGCTAGTTTTGGGTAGACTTGGAGTCACACGAAGGAGGCATTCTTCCTCTTTCGCCAGTTCAGACCCAGAGTCTGTACATCTCCAGCCTCTTCAGATTGCGAGGTTCTGTAGAGGGTTTCTTCAAATTTGGAAGGATTTCGGGACGATGGGGAACGATATTGACAAGAAGAAATTCGATCAAGGTCACGCGCAAGAACAAGTTAGAGAGAACGACAAAAAAGGTCATTATGGTATGGAGATTTGGAATGACACTCGTGGTGAGTTAGAATATTCTCATAGATCTGAAGAGCTTTCTCCGAGTTTATAAAGTTGCGGGCTTTCAAGTGAAAATCCAGCTAGCCTTATGTGATGTCGTTAGTACTAGGTGAGTATAGGTGCATGTCATACTGTAACCATGACGACAGCATTACTAGCTGGTGTATACAAAATACTTCATAACATTCTGTTAATTCAGCAAGCAATCTTTCCATTCACTTTAAAAATCTACCTTCAGCCCTTTTCATCTTCTAGAATCGTATCTGGCAGGCTACCCTCTAAGCTTCTTCAGAGAAAATCTTCCTGGGACAAGTTCTGCTTAACCTCCTAGAACCTTGATTCAAGTCCTCAATTTTCAATAACTCCGTCAACTCTCCCCAAACGTCTTCAATAATTTGAAGTTAGCTGATTGAATTATTTCATTGTCAAGAGCATACCATGGATCCCTCAAACAAAGCAACATACATTGAGAGATACGCATCTAAGACCAGGTCATGCTCGCCAGCTTTATCGGATGCATCCTCGTGTACTCTGAGGGAAAGCTCACCAGAGCAAGAAACAGGATCGAATCCCTTATCGACAAATTCCACTGTACTCGACACGCATCCTTCTTTCAAATCTCTCTCTATATCGCCCAAAACATCTGACACGCCTGCAATCCCAGCCAAAAAGCGGTCTTTGGAGGAGAGTGAGCTATCTTTCACGAATCTAGAGATTTTTAATGCTTCCAAGCGCCACAATGGATCTCCACTCTCACCGTTTCGCGATGCTTGTCACATGAGTCCTAGAATTTTTCAGTCCCACAGCACTCCTCAAGCTGCGTTTCTCTTTCTCGGCCAGAGAATCCCATTGAATAGCCTTCGTACTCACCAATCCAAACCCCAGGCCACATCTCCAATTTCAAATCAGTCCAAAGCTGCTCGCGCTGATAACAATACCCCTCGCCAGGATTCATTCATTGCAGCCCCAAAGGAAATCATTAATCTCGACGACGAAGAAGATTTCCCCGCTTTCCAAATACCACCCGGAGTTGAAGTCATTGATCTAGACGAATATGAGAAAGAAAATGAACTCGAGGAGGATATTTTTGGTATTGAGCAACATGCTGGGGTTCAAAATAACTTTCAACGTGCTTTTCTTGCCGATAGAAATCCTGAGATCGTACCTCCCAGCGTAGAAATTCAATCAGTGGCATGGAAATTTAGTCTTCTCAGACCCGAGAAAACAGTAGAGCTGAAGAACGGAACTTTCCTGAAGATTAAAAGAATCGTTAAAAATCTCGCGAGTGACGAAATCTCGATCAGAGGGTGGAAACTCGTGCGTACTCGAGACCGTATGCTTGGTGGTATTGCGGGAAAGAAGAGGAACGAACTTGCGTTTATTCATGAGGTGGATAGGGACGACAAACGAGATGTATGGGAGCAATCTGTACAGACGATTCGAATTGATGACGTTTTGAAGATCCGCCGCTTGATATGTACTAATAGACTTCTGCCGGACTGTAGATACAATAAGGATGACATTCCTGTGGAGGTTCGAAGTAAAGAGGAGAATGAGATACTGAAATATATAGAGGAGGAAATGGTATTGGTGGCTAGAATCGTCTTTGTGGCTAGATATCCAGATGCAGAAGCGAGAGTAAGGAAAGGTGCACTTGTGGATAGACCCAGAGAATCGGGGATTCTGAAATCTCTGCAAAAGAAAGAGTGTACGGAAGGTTATTATATCGATCCGGATGAGAAAAAGAAGGGATGGAGAGGTGAAACCGTTTTGGGCGGTTCCGGAAACCTTGACAACCGGAGAAATGGATTCAACTTGAGCTCTCAATACACGTACGGCGATGGATGTAAGTTACAATTCCCTTACTTGTTTAGAATCATCTAACAAAGGCACTTAGATTGCGGAGCAGGAGGTATGACCCGCGGCGCTGCATCAGCCGGTCTCAAAGTGAAATGGGGCTTCGATTTCAACCCACACGCCGGCGAGACATGGCAAAAGAATTTTCCCGATGCAAAATTTCATCTCTTGCCCGTCAATGAATTCGCCGCTCTCCCTGATCCGCGCAAAAAACTCGGGGTCGACATCCTCCACCTCTCTCCTCCCTGTCAAGTCTTCTCGCCAATCCACACGTGTCCGGGACGCAATGATGAAATGAACTATGCGGCTCTCTTCGGCGTCATGGCTGCGATTGAAAAGGCGAGACCAAGAATCGTGACTCTGGAACAAACTTTTGGGATCCTGCATCCGAAACATAAAGATGCTTTTAATGGGCTCATTGCCTGTTTTACGAATCTAGATTTCGATGTTTCGTGGAAGGTGGTCACGTTTCAGGGATATGGGACGCCGAGTCGTAGGACTAGATTGATTATTCTTGCATCTTGGTATGTTTCTTCCCCAATTGATATCCCTTCATTGATCATTTCTTTCTTTCCAGTCTTCTTCACAACATACATAACCCTAACACCCCCACAGCCCAGGAGAACCCCTCCCCCACATGCCCCAATACACCTACCACGACCCGCAGCACCTGCGCCCCTCCCAAAAACCCTACCTCACCCCCAACAAAGTCCTCTCCGCCATCCCCGCTCACGCCCCCAACCACGATCCCGCGAGCGAAAGACTCCACCGCGCAACCTACACCTCCTGGGACGGCAGCGTCATCTGCCGGGCGATCCTCACCAGCGGCGCCGGCGTCGGTCTCCCGAGCGGCGCGCGCGGAATGACGAATCGGGAACTCGCGGCGCTGCAGGGATTCCCGCTCAAACACGTATTTTACGGGCTAGAAATTAAGAAACAGGTGGGTAATGCGGTGCCGCCGATTTTCGCGAGGAGGTTGTTGGAGAGTGTGAGGAGACAGTTGGAGAGAAGGGATGGATGGGTGAGGGGAGAGGGGATTGTGCTTAGTTCTGATGAGGAGTAGAAGTAGGAGCTGGGGACTTGGATGAGCGCGGGAAATGGTTCGGTGTGTGTGTTCCGTGATGCGTTGGAAGTATATGGGTATAAATGAAGTACTGATATGGTTAAAGAGGCAGAGACTCGCATACAGAAAAGAAAATTAAGCACTCTATGAGTAGCAGTGTATTTTCCAGTTTGATTTTTATAATAGGTAAACTGCATAGTTAGACTTCGAAATCTTTTCTACTTGATCGGATCTGATCTAATCTAACAGCGTGAAACACTCGAGATATTTCATTCCAAAGAAAAGTGCAAAGAAGCAAAATCCAACCCGCGTATCCAAATCCACAATTCCATCTCCCTAAATCCACCACCTGAATCAATATACAGGACTTCTTTACTGCCTGGTACCGATATCTCACTCAGACCTTTGAAACCTTGGTTATAAATGTCTGATGCGGTGTGCATGACTATGTATTCAAGGGGTAATTACACCAAATCCATCCATCCGTATTTGCTTTCCAAAAAAAATCGGAAGATCTCCTGCGAGGCAAGGAAATAAGCTCCAACCTCACACTATGATATTCCGTGGTATTCCAAGATTCCTTATTATTACACCTATAGACCTCCGTTTGCATGCATAACCACATGCAAAACGTATCACCCATCCCATTAAACCACACTCGAACAATCATATATATACCTTGATCCCCAGCCCTCAGATAAAAAGTACTCCTAAAACCCCGCCTCATCAGCCTTCCCATTCGCATTTCTACTTCCACTCGCCTCAGCACCTCCCGAATTGCGAATCATGATTTCCTTTGGTTTGCTCGGTTTCGCTCTCACCACATTCCGAATACTCGCTTCCCTCAACTCCGCATTACTAAGACCACTCCTCGGTCTGGAAGCACGGGACTCTCTCCCCGTATCACTACTTCTAGGTCTTTGAGCCCTAGTCTCATCATCATCCACCACTTGCTCTGCCTCTGTCGCATTAATAAAACTACCCGCCTCCTCCGGCACATTTGAGAGGACAGTTTTGAGATCCCGATCGAGAGTAGTAGTTGGAGAATCTTTGAGGGATAGGTTTTCCGGTTTCCTATTTACAGAAACCTTTCCCTTCCAACTTCCTAATCCCAAAACTTTCCAAGCTTTCCCAAGTGAAAATTTCAATTCGCCATCATCTCCGGCATCTAGTTCGACGAGGGGACTAGATGATGATGCGCTGACATCGCTGGCATTGCTCCAATTTCTTCCATGTTGACTTGGTCGACGGATTGGGCTTACATCATGACCGTGGCGCAAATTCTGGTTTCTGAAATCGGGAAGTTCAGATTGTTGGTGTGGAGGGATGTCGAAATAGGATTGTGGTTGTTGAAGAGGAGGAGTGGATTCAACAGAGGGATTGCGACGTCCCGACGATGTCTGAGAATAAGCGGAGTCCGAGGTGGCTACTGGGTAGTATCCGCGACCTTGAGTTTGGGCGCGATTACCAGAATAGGCGTGCGGGGAAAAGGGGGAGTATGGGTTGAAGGAAGGTGGGGTTACGACTTCAGGACCATCGTGTCGGTCAGATGAAAATCGTTCGGTTGTTGGGTGAGAGTAATTTCGGACGCTACGCGACGCTTCCGAGCTGGTCATTTGCAGAGGATCAGTTGATATTGAACTCATGTCGGAGGGCGATGGGTATGAGGGACGATGTCTGTGTGATCGAGGGACGTTGGATCCACTGCGTGTTTTTGCTTCCTTGAATGCCTTTGTAGCCTTTTTTAGGCGCCTTAAAATACAGAAAGCGGCGATCAGAATAACGAGGAGAATGAAGGCTGCACCACCTATGATGCCACCTATTTCCGGTTTCGTGAGACCGCTGCTTGTTGGTGTACTTCCATTTGTTGCTTCGACTTTTGGTACTGCAGTAGCCGTGGGTGTGAGTTTCGGGACGGCCGAAGCTTTTGATGTATTCGCCGGGACTGATGGCGACGCTGGAGTGGAGGCTGTAACTAATGTGGATGTAAAAGTCTGTGTGTGTGAATTGCTATCTGTCGTGGTCAAGGTCTCGGTCAATGTGAAAGTCGTTACTGCCGTGGAATAACAATTACTCAACCCACAGCCCATACCATTCTTACAACAACCGTAGTTCAATGAAGCCGGGCATAAATATGAATTGACTCCGCAAGTTTGGCTATACGAAACACCGGGAGAAGCGCTACAGCCGTCAGTTGCGCATATGTAGCCAGTTGGACAACATCCGCCTGTTTTCTATTAGACAATTTGCGATATAATTTGGCATGTGATAAGAACTTACCTCCAGCATCAATTCCACAAGCTGTATATCCTGACACTCCACAAGCCGAAGCAGGAGCTGCGCTGGTGAGATAACAACTACTAGTACCGCACGATCTGTTTTTTGGACAGCATCCTCCATTCATCGATTTAGGGCACAGTTGATAATCGCTCGGACATTCTGAAGCATCCCGTTTTCGCCCTTGAATCGCCTCGTGTATTTTGTCCCAATGATTCGAACCCAATTTTCTCTTTACGATGCCTGGGTATGATAATTTCGGAAACGTCGTCGTCATGGTAACTTGGGTTGTGGTAGTTGCCGAGCAGGATTCTCTATCGCA
The DNA here is from genome assembly GCA_014898425.1 of Botryotinia globosa. Lineage (NCBI taxonomy): Eukaryota > Fungi > Ascomycota > Leotiomycetes > Helotiales > Sclerotiniaceae > Botryotinia > Botryotinia globosa. The sequence goes on from RCSZ01000002.1 coordinate 1,977,424, forward strand.
AACTTTATCAGCGGGGTAGCAATGCCCATCCTTATTGCTTGCACATTGCTGGATGCCCTCGGGGAATTGATTTTCGAATTGATTCTTTTGCTTTGCCATTGTTTTGCGATATGTGTTTCGACTCTAATATTGCGAATTGTTCGTCTCTCGTTAGATATTATGCTGCAAATGCTTCTTGAATATTCCCTATCGCGAGCGTAATTGTGCAACACGGGCATCTAACGTCTGCCGATCTTTCTGTCCAAAGGATTTCAATGCTGTGAGACCTGAAGCTGCAGTATGCAAGTTGGTATCGGCCCGCGAAGTTTGCACTTTCGAACAGCGGGGTCTGTACTAAAATGTCATGAAGCCTGATTGCACTAACTAAAGAAGAGCTTCGAAATTTAGATCAAGCGATTGTGCCTTTCTGTTAGCAGGAATGCCGCAGTATATTGAATGAACGATCTCGATTTCCCACGCTGTAAGTCCCAATAGAACCAAAACAAGGGTATATATCGCAAAGGGCGCCTCTTACGGATCTCACTTCGAAAATTCCACGTTCGGTAAAACGAGATGCAGGAACATAAATCAACGATATCTGATTGAGAAAAATATGAAAAATATCAAAAGACCGACAAAATTCTTACTGAGAAATGCATTTAGTCACAGATGGGCATTTGGCAAAGTGAGAAGATTGTCCGGCTGAGGCTCCATATCACTTATCTCAGCCTCCAGGTTTCCATTTTGGGATCGATGACAAGCATGGGCTGATGATTTATAGTGGTAGCCCGGTCTGATAGGGTGTTTCTGCCACATAGTATTGGGTGTCGAGACAATTCCAACAAATCAGAGTGACTAGGGGCGGAAGGAATCGAAGATGAGTAGAAGATACATTGATGCAATTAGCCAGTAGAAGTGAAGGTGGTGCTGATCGTGTATGCAGGACTATAAGAAAGGACTCAAGAAATTGTCATCGGACGTGGCTGGTTGTGTGGCCCGGAAAAGAGCAGCAGTAAATGTAAGATATTTACGTACACTGTCGTGTTGGCCAGAACCCCGCGAAGGAAAGGAAGCTGAGATAAGGATGACTGCGATATGAATGTGATATCACGCCAAAGAATTTCCCCATTCTGCACTTGCGTTGTTTAAATGCAGAGTGCAAAGAGACAGACATGAATTTGGTTCCCCGTGAACTACTTCGTATACAATTGACAGGCACGAACTGCACACAGAAAATGCTTGTCACACCAACTTGGCTGCCAGCATAAATTCTCAAATGCAAATGGTGCAATCATGCCCGAAGCTGTCGCTTGCCAGCTGCAAGTATCTATGCAATGGATGCTTCAGATACAAATTTTCGTTTTCCGACATCTCAATTGGTGGAAATGAATCTTCTTCATGCGAGAAAGCGGCGTAGGTCCAAAAATGGTCGCTGTTCAGCCCCCAAATCAATAGATGACAGAGTTGGCTGCATCACAAAATGCATTCAGTGTAACCGGTTAGTACATATTGAGATTAGTCATCCAATTGACAGAGGACCTTGCAGCTCTAATTAAATATCACACAGATCATACCACCTAATGATAAGTAATAGTAGATAATGCCTCATGAATAGCATCTTCCCATTTCATATTTCATACTACATCCACAGTTCATTCGAGCAATGTTATGTTGAAGGAATTGGTTTTCATACAACACGAGGGAGTGTTGGCTCTTTCTAATTGCTGTATGGTTGGAGTGGTGTGAGGGGCATTATACTTGGACAATCTTATAGCTTTGACACGCCAGGTCTCATCGCTCTTCATCTGCTCACTGCTTAATTACAATACGCAAAAGTCCGGGTCGCTATGCGTGGCTAAACAAGATGGGAAGTCTCGAAGCGTCTGATTCTGCCTGACTTCTGTCTCTTCACAATGAAGCTTCTTTCCGGGAGACGGTTCGAATAGTTTTGCAACAGCCCTCTATCGATTAGTCCGTTCACTCGTCGACCATACTTTCCCAATTTATCGGGACTCGCTCAGTCATGAGAAAAGTCTCATTGCATATTTACTTGCAAGCGCCCGTAGTTCACAAGAGCGCACGAGACTTTCCATGTTGTGATCTTACAAAAATGCGTTGAGGTGCAGGCACACCTAGAGAAGCGTCTTTGGTCATAGCCTAGTTGGTTAGGTCACAACAAAGTTACGATATGCACTTCTGAAGAGCTTTCCTCTGTATCCGATGCTTTACCACCTCTGTTCTTGGAGCGAGATCGGCTAGAAACAAGAAGTGAGATTTTCCAAGTATTCACAAATTGAAATCAGAGACTATCTAACATGCTGGGGTTACATTGCACGCGCCTACTCTCTTAATTTCTCTCTTTCCAATCTGAGATGAATATTTGGGAAGTCGCTACAGAGATACCAACAGAGTGGATTGGAAGGTCTGTAAGTTCGTGGATCGTTTTTTTTCTAAGCTCAGTTTGTTGTTGGTACCAAAATATCAATGAAACAGAAGGTACACATCAAGAGTCGCCGATGCCTATGGTTGCTATCGCAGTGATTCGGGGTTTAGGAAGTTGCGTGGAAGAAGAGGTCACACAAATGAGTATAAAGGTCCACGTTTCATCCTTCATCTTCGTTCTCAATCATACAACTTTTACATGACAGTATTCAGACACAATTAAGATTCCAACATTCAATTATAAAACATTAATCCCAACTATTACGATTGCAACAATGGTTCAAATCAAACAACACATTCTCAGTGCTCTTTCACCTATTGCTGCATTATTTTCTACATCTCCTAATCCAATTCAATCTGCGCCATTCACGCTGTCCATTATTTCTGATAACAAGTATATAAATGGTTCTTATATACACGGTTGTCACACTGGAGCTGCTCGAACCGCACTTTGTGCTTTCCCCAAGTGTCATGCTCGTCATGGAGAAAACTCACCGGTATGTTGTCAATCCTTGTAGTCAGATTGCACATTCTACTCATGCCAGTGCCTGGATTCACATCAATTCCTGAATTCATATGAGTGATGTACTGATACGAATGTTCAGACTACCTTTCACTTCAACGTCTCCGTTCCACGCGTCGCCAATGATCTTTCAGGGTCCCTAGTCTACAAATTGCCATATAACACGGATAAGTTTCTTTCCCAGTCGGCAACAATGGAATTTAATCGCTTTTCGCATGATTTTGCCCATCCTTTATTTGCACATCCTGAGGACACGGAAGGAATCTTTGTCTTTCACCACGATCGCTTGCACCTCAAAGACCATAGAGAGCAGCGATGGTACATCTGCGGTGGATATTCTCCTTTCTCCATCAATAGTTATCCCATTTTAGTTTGGTATCATGGAGTTGGAAATCCACAGGCAGAATGTGTCAAGGTGGAGATCAAGAGGACATTTGCTTAATTCCTGGAGGCCGAGTAAAAACAATTAAGCAGTGGGCTCTAGGTTATAGCGCAGCTGACTTTCTGATAAGAATAACTTTGATTAATTCGAGAAGGAATATTCTCTGTGTATCAACAGCATTTGGGGGCATTGTTATCCCAGAGACGGTTTCACTCTTGGGCAAGCGTCAGTTCTGGAAATATTAGTTTTTAATAGACTTCTACCATATTAGGTGCTACTTCCCTTGACTGTCTTCATTAATTCTTTCGTACTGAGATTCGTGAATGGTGACTGCAGCAACTTCGGCTGTCGTGTCGTGGTAGACTTCTCGTGTCAGTCTTCTCCATTCGCGAGCCAGGAACCCAAGATTTATTTCAGAACTCTCTAATTTGCATTTCGTACATTGCATCTGTGAGATCCTTTCATGACTCTTTCTGAATTTATCGAGTAGGAGCCGGTCCCAATAAATTGCATAGACATGTTTCTGTCTCGGCTAGGGTCGAGATCTGGCCATTATCACGCATTCCTGAGCACTGGTGCATTGTAACCTTGCGCCCCCATTAATGAATGTGCGAAAGCCCTATTGCCGTGGGTGCTATGCAGGGGGGATTTCGTAAGTTTAACTTGGCTGACTCAGCTGAGCTGACTATCCAGGAACTATCTGACGAGTGATAATAATATTTTGCCGTGCGCCCCCCTTTCTGGATTTCAACCATGTTGCCAAGCTACAAGTTGAACCCTATCATTCCTGAAATATGGGATCAAAATTATACAGTTCACAAAGACCTGGGATCGTTTCGAATTATGCTGCTAAGATCCTGTATTCAGCGGCCCTCTTATAAGGAGCCTCATCTCGAAAAGGTGGATATATGATTTTTCCCATTCATTGAAGGCCGCGGTAATTTGACTCAATAAATTTTCAATCTATTCTGATCAAAAGATGTATTTGGGATCTATGCAGCTACGACCCGGTATAAATGTTCATCAAAGGTGTCTGTCTGGATTTTATTGTTTCAACAATGCGTCCGTTCAACAACATTCATCGAATGTGCTCACGTGTTTCAATTAGATTTTGTTCAAAATTGACTTTCTAGCGTCATCCGGTAAGAACAAATACTACAGGCCTCTCGCGACAAGAACGGCGACTCTCACAATCCTGCTTGTAGCTACATTGCTGCTCATCGCATTGCTCGAATATTCCTGCCATGTGATTCCACAACACACCGGGTTTGGGTCTACTGCAGACGAACTTGTCAACATTACTCGTTCGAATTTGGATGAGAGAGATGCAGATATACATAAAAAAAGGGCAGGAGAAGCCAGTCCGTCGAACGAGATTAGCCCTTCTACTTCAGTAGACTCTGCAGCATCTTCTTCTTTAGCTACCACTTTAACGCCAATACCTTCATCTGGAAAGTCTACCAACCATACAGTTTCTTTGACGGGTGCCAGGTCTTCAGGTGTGACTTCCAAGGCTACAACAACCATACCGACGCCAACTCTGTCTTACGCTACTTATTTGACTCCTGGTACAACCTTTTCCACAAATATGAATGCTTCGCATCTGACTCCAATTACAGATGAATCTACCTCCGTAGATTCTTTTGCTTTAGATAGCACGAATTTGTCTCTAAGAGAAGGCATTACAAGTACAACAGGTGGATCATATATGACTCCAGGCTCTACCAACTCATTTATGTTTTACATGGCTTCTTGTTATCAAACTTCGAAACGTTTGAAGCCAAATTATGATCTCTGCTTACTGTAAAAGAAATTAGACCCAACAATAGCATTCAGCACAAGTGCACCTGGGATGATTATTTCACGTAAGTCTGAACAGAAAGATTTCAACGATCTGAAAACTAGTCTCGAATTATTGGCGCTAGTTACATGTAGATACTAAATCCACAACCCCATCGCCGACTGTGGTGCCCGTGACGGGAGAATATGTTTCAAAAATTACGGTCTCTTCACCCACCACAGTAAATGAAACCCCAATTAACTCCATACAAAAAGTTTCGGATAGCATCACTGTCGAAGTAATCACATTCACATCAAATTCTCGTGATCCTGACGGTACATTAGTGGAACTGATCATCACATCGTCGTCTCTGACAGACGATCCCATCTCCACACCTACTGCGACGGTTAAGAATGACTCAAGTGTGTTAGTCATTGTATCAACTTTCAAAAGCGTCTATGAAAGTACCATATTTGCCACTAGCTCTGGTACTACTGTCGACAGACCGGTAGCGACGAGTGCTAATTCAAGTGGAACTTTCGTATATTATAGCAGCGGCACAGTTACTGCACCAGATCAGATCACTTATCGACAATATCTCACAGCTTCATTTTTACCACTTTTCTTGACTATATTCTATGCGATTCCATGGCGCATTCTGGAAAACACAATCTGTTATATGAAACCCTTCTATCAACTAAGGCCATTTTCGCATTCCGCAGAGTCTGAAGCCATACATATAGACTACGAGACTCCATCGATATTCATTCTCTCTTTCAAATCTTTGCCCCGGAAACATTTTACAATATTCGTGACAAGTTTGATCTCAATCATCATGTTTGCAGTCGCACCTCGTGCTTCACAAGTCATGATAATAGTTGAAAGTAATTATTGCGTGGGAACTGGCTTTGACACCTGCGATAGCTGGGGAATATATCCTAATTTTGCACGACTTCTCGAGGGACTACTAGGTTTGATCGCAGTGTTTACACTTTTCTTGATATTTGCGGGACTGCGCCGCGATAGTGGTGTATACAGTGAGCCATTGAGCTTCGTTGGGCTAGCAGTCATACGTCGCAAGACTCCCCTTTCATTACAGGCAATAAACAACAGTCAGACAAGATTAGAAGTAGAGGAGACTCGCATTCCCGCTCAAGGATATACATTTTTAATGACAGCAGAAGGGGAGATGGCCAGTACTACACAGGACTCAGCTCTCTTGAGATCCAAGAGACCAGAAGATTCTAAGAAAACATTCCTATCAAAAGTATTGAAAGGAATCAGGGCTCGACTATTTCCCATTTGCATGCTTTGTTTGTTATGCGGCATTCTTGGCGTGGTGGCCGAATACTACCAAAAAAATGCAAATACCGGGTTTAATCGCTTCATGAATTCGCAAGGCTTCAGAGTACGATTCTTCATGACGGCTCTGGGAATGGGAACCAATCTTCTGTAATCGCGCGTTGAAGATGGTTAGTCTCCGATTTTTTTTTAAGACAGACTGTGATGACTGACTAAAACATAGATTTCTGTAAGACGGATCCTTATCATCAGCTCATCCGTGGCAACGCCAACCCTCAGAATTCCATCTTAGCTCCCGTGCATATGAGTCCCTATTCAGCCCTCATCCCTTCCATCGGAAGGAAACATTATCTCGTCTCTTGGATTTCATTTTGTTCGATCCTGTCAGAATTCCTACCAATAACTCTAGCCAATATACCGTTCAGTAGTACGGAGACGCGCTTAGTGCTCCTGACCTGTTTTTATCTCGCCATGGCTATACTTTCGCTCATGATTATTGGTGCTGTCCTACTACTCCTTAGATCTCATCATGGTGTCAAGAGTCTTCCAAAAAAGCCTTGTAAGAATTCTAGCATCTGCTCACCGCACCTCTGTGACAAATGTAATAAAATCCCTATAAAAATGAGATTTTCTTATATAAATTATTATATTGAATATTTCAATTAAATCTTTATATTTTTTTTTAAAAAAAATCGAAAATAATAAATAATTGAAATCAAAATATAAAAAATTGTTCGAAATATTTTTTATTATTTTTGTTGAATAATTATATAATATTGAAATCGAATTTTTTCAAAAATTCTAATATATAATATTTTCCTTATATAAAATAAACAAATTTTCATCAAAATTTAGAATTTAGAATTTTAACCCTTTCTGTCGTTGGTCACTCGCTTAGCGTGGGATAAGCTAAGCCGAATTGGGAATAGTATTAAAATAATACTATATTGGAAGCTTAGGCTAGTAGAATAGATAGAATTTATTATTGAATTGTATTGTATTGTATTATATATTCATGTGTATATGTAGAAGTGGGTATTAGAAAAAGATCTAAATACAGAGATTCAAGCTACTTATTTATACTTTTTCCTATCCTCTGTACGTAGGTGGCGCAAGCCTATAATATGTATGTAGCGTACTTGAGATTTCTGATTTTGCAATCAATTTTATCAATTTTCTTTATTGATTTGTAATCAATTTTTATAATAAAGAAAAAGGAAAAATAATATTATACAAGATTGCGTCTGTCATTCCGCATTCGGACTAGCTCCTACGTCATATTTCAAATTTTTCAAAATAATGAATTATTATTTTGAATAAAGAACTAATAAAGGATTTCCTTTTTAATAAAGAATTCTTTATTTTATTTTTATAATAATATTCTTCCTTATATAAAGAGAATAAAGAATATAAGAAATTTTTCTTATATTATTGAATTTTTATTATTTTATTATAATGATAGAATTTTATTATTATAATTAGTTCCCTTAATATTATAATAATATTAAGTGATTTAATTAATATTTATTAAAAACAACACTTTCAAATCCTATTTCAAAAAATAAATAAAAATATTTTATTTATTTTTTTATAAAATTTGATTAATTAAATAACATTTTTTTAAAAAAAATCTAATTTTATTTTTTATAATAAGAAATAAACTAGGATATGAAAAATTGAATAATCCTATATTTTAGTTAGAAAAGCGTTATATATGTAGTGAGGAGAAGCTAGAACTCTTATAATTTCAGTAAGGCTGGAGTATCTATAGTAACTATAAACAGCTGTTCATCGAATATCAAAATCATATCAAAAATAGTTATTTTGCTTTATTTATAATAATAAAAAAGAAATATTGAAAATCATTATATTAAATTAAAGTTTCTTAAATATTTTTATTATATATTATAGAATTTAATTTGAATATTTATTATAATTTAAAAATATAGGAATATTATTATTTATGAAATTAAATTAATATCAAAGAAAAAGTTTTTGATTTTTATTTATTTTATTAATAAATTTTAATATTTTAAATTTATAATAAATTTTAATATTTTAAATTTATAATAACTTTTTATATAAATTATATAATAAATAAAAATTCTAAAAATAAATAATCTTATTTTTATTAAAATATAATCAAAATTAAAAAGATTAATATAAGACTTATATATAAATTATAATCTTATAGAAAAGTATATTGATAATTTCTATGAGTTTCGGTGCGATTTTGGTGTTTGACGAACAGCTATGCCCTAGTACTGTAGACCCAACTGGCGAGGTGGACAATTCGAACTTACTGAGAAGTCTTGATGGACTAGCTTCACTCGAAAGAGAGGAGAGAGATGCACGGGTCATTTCAATGGGTAAACTTTACAGTATGGGTATTGGTGAAGACGGAAAATTAAGAATTGATGAAGATGAGAGAATTGTGGGGAAATGGAGGAAGGAGAATCGTGATGGTGAAGATGCCTAATGTTTGAATGCCTCTAATGATGTCTCGACACACTTATTCAGATACTAGATACATTCAAGATACATACATGACTTTGGTATTCTACCAATCACAGCATGAAGCGGAGGATATATCAATGGCTGTGACGGTTATAGAATGGATACTGACAGATACTTTATTTTGTGCTCCGCTAATTGGGTGCGGGAGGTGACATATTCATTTATCCAATATATGGCTGAATTCAGACGATCATGACAGATGAGAGCATACATAGGGATTATTCGGACACAATCAGCTCATGACTATTTTGATATGATACTACTGACTGTAACAACAACTTCTTGCTAGTACAAGATGTAAAAATTAAGAGGAACTTAGGAATGCCAATTTTGATGTCTTGGTTCTCAAATGCACAGAACTCCTAGAAGTATAAATTATATGTAGGTATATTAACTTAAGATATAAACATTAGAGCAAATATATACAAACTACACAAACAAACATCCAAGTCTAACTTCCTCCTCCGCTTCTATTCATGCCAATGAAGCATCGTGCAATGCGCGAACCCCAGTTTCCTCTACCAGTTCATTCCACAAAGCCCACTTCCTACTTGGGTAGCTCGGTTCATTCTTCCATGCCCAATCAAGCATTAGCCAGTGTGTACGCTCGGGTATTTCACCTTCGAACTTCGCCTAGTTGGCTGTGCGGGTATCTAGCAGTTCTCCAGCTAGCTCAGCATCCCAGGTGGCGCCCATTTGCTCATCAATCAGGCCATCGTATTCTCCCACCCTACCATTATAGAAAATTACTTTCGCCAATTGACTTATAAGTTCACTGGGCCAATCACCTTTATTGAGAACGAACGCCGAGAGTCGGGCACACAGTTCATCAGCGAGACCGTCTTCCTGCATTTGTAACCAAATATCCCCCGGGTCCTTGTTCTTGTTGTCCTTATAAAATTGAAGCTTAGCTTCAGTAAGTAGTCTTTCGCGAAAGTTCTCCGCTTCTGTAAGGTCCGAGTATTCTATGACCTCTTTGTCCTTCGAAAAGAAACTGAAATGTCTAATTAGTTTTGAAATTGAATGTCAATTGACAACGAGATACTTACTACCATAGTTCTAGACCGACGGAAGAATGCATTGGACCGTCGACTTGAAAACTCTCAAGCTTGAAGCCTTCTCTCAAGACCTTGAATAAACTCTGAAATGACCCTCGACATAAATAAATATGACTCAATGTTAGGTGTCGCAGAGAAGAGGCGTGCCTAAGGAGAAAAAGGGTCAAGTCTTTCTCGCATAAGTTCATGTTATCGATTCGTAAGCGAGTCAACGAAGGCCAGGTAAAGTTGCCTAAGACCTTTCTGAGAGGCACATATTCGTAAATGTAGAAATCGCAGTACCCGCCGGTAAGCAATCCCAAACGTAAAGTCTCCAAATTTGGCGCTAATTGCGCCGCCTTCCACAGTCCAGTCCAAAATCTCTTGCTCCTTTTAGATTCGCGTACTGGCCGATGCATACCGTCACATAACAGCTCTAGACTCTCAAGATCACGGAAAGGCTTCAGAGTATTTTCAAGCTGGTTTAGATGCTGTGTGAAGAATGCAGTAGGGGCTGAATCGTGAACGAAATGACGGACTTTTACATTGGAATTGTGCGCAGCTAGCATAACCGTCTCCAATTCTCTTGTCTTCCAGATGCCTCTGTAAGCTTTAGGGAGGGTGAATTTCGCCCATGCACGGGTCAAAGCTTCCGACTTGAAATTAGGAATGCTGGTCGAGAAGCGACTACAAGTGGCATTCTTTAAATCCCCAAATGCCTTGGTCATCTTTGTAAGGTCACTGTAGTTTTGAGCCGCCGTGTTCCATGATTTATACCACTATATACAAGATTTGTTAGTGAACAGATCGATTTGAGAATAATCAAAGTCGCTAAACTCAAAACAAGGATCAGGGGGAACGATGCAAGCAAGCATTGGGCAGCGTAAGAAAAGAGAACTCGGGTAACTGACTATAAGGTATTTGGACAGAATTTCCCTGATATTGATGGGCTCCGTTCCAGCATTTTGTTCCACATCTCTGCCTTCAGCATCCCATTTAAAGGATTTTCTGTATTCCTTGTGTAGAACACGATACATGCCTCTTATAGGCACAAACCCCTTTTCGAATCTGATTTCCTGAACATTTTTTAATTTTTTCGGATGTTCTCGAGAGATCGTTTCCAACCTTTCAAGATCTAGTCTATTGGCTTGAAATGCGAAAGTTTGGATAAAGTGCTCAGAACCAAGCATTGCAGATTGTTTGGAGCTCAACCTGAAATTCTTGAGATCCTTGGTCTTCAGATAGCTGAGTGCTCGATGCCAGATCTCGGTAGGCATTGTTCTAGAATAGTTTTTTCTGACAGATGAAATTATTGTGTTACTCTTCTTAGTCGCCAACTGATCCTGCATAAGAGTTAGCATTACATCAGGTAGTCAGAAGTGAAGATCGCCAAGGTCCTCACCCCTCTCATTGGATTGAAAAACATATTCACTTATAAATGTCATTATAGCCAAGAATTGTCAAAATTAAAGCTTAAAACCATACTTCAGAGCAATACTAAAAAGTGAAATCTAGTCAACTAATGGATCTAGCATGGTGTGTCAAGAAAATTCGAACAATGAGATAATGATAGTGTTGTATTAGACTTCGCCGAACTAGCAAAACCTATAGTAATCGTACACTTCTATTTGGTCGATCTCAAAAATGCATCCAAATAAACTATTTTATTACTTTTTAGAAATTAGATTATTATTCTTTTAAATAGTTTTTTTAGAATAAAATTCAATAATTTTATTATTTATTTATAAATAATATTTATAATAAGATTTTCTTTCTTTTTAAAGATTTAATAAATATATTATATATTTTTAAATTTTTCTTATCAAAAAGTTCTTGAGAATTCGCTTATTTTGACTATAATTTCTAATATATTAGAATTTTAAAATATTAAATAAATATTTTATAATATATAGAATTTCTAAAAATAAAATAAATAATTTTTATTAAAAAAATCACATATAAATAAATAAATTAATATAATTATTTCAAAAATAAATATATAATTTTGTTCATGATGAGTTTTGGTGCAAAATGACTATCGATCAAATAGAAGTGCCCTAGTACTATAACCTTATTTCCACATTGAAGGGCACGTATGCAGGTCATAAATCCCGGAACTTGCTTGCAAGCAAAGTTAGATGCAAAAATTTGAAGTTAAAAAGCACCAGAGTCGTGAACCATGAATCATTTTCTCATTGTCTGCTAATTAGGCTTGAAAAGATGAAGTGTTGAGCAAATATGCGAGATTGTCATCAATTCTACCTAAGCAGTATCAGACGAGAATCCTGGCCGTACAACCTGGAGGAAGAGATAGCTTACTCACCAAGATGCATATTATTAATTACTTCGCCACATGGCGAACTGCCCACCGCTGTCAATCATGTTTAATTTTCAAGAGCCTCACTGATGTGGCATTCTCGGCTTTGCTAGCGCTTAGCCCCCAATGCAAACTAAATTCCCAAAATGGCAAATGCATGGGTCATGATTATACATTCACAGGGCTATTTGTAGTCTTACAAGGTCTCAAGCAAATGAGATATACTTTCTATCCCTTTCCTTGTGCGGCTGAAGATTGCTCATGGTTCGAAATGCAGAGAAAGTTCCGGGCTCCTGGCCTTTGGCATTAATGAGGATTTTGTCCTAAATATTTCTTTTTCATTGTAAGGTTATTGGCGCCACTGAGTTAGCGAGATGCAAGGTAACCTTAATCTATCTTCTCACATTGGGTTTAGCAGTGAATGCCATCACACCCGGCTGAGGATACTACCCAACCCGCCGAGTATATAATAAGCGGAGCAGTCTCTGCAAACTTTTCGATTTTCAGTGAGTCACAGTGAATAAACATCAGATTATTAAACCGTTCTAACCTTACTTATCCAGAGATAATTTGGATCAAAAACACGCTCACATCTCCAGATGTTGCAATCGCCATATGATGCCGTGCCACAAACTCCACTGTCTCCAGGAACACCTTTAACACCTTCGACACCTGGAACTCCACAATATAACGAGTCATATCCTCTAACGGCACAAGATCCAAGTCATAATTATCCCGCATCGCCTCTTCCAAACAATCATTATAGCCGATTGGCTAACGAGGCTCACCTCGAGCCAGACAATTCCTATAATCCTATAACCAGTACACAACCTACAAGTCTCCTTCATCAGGATCTGATGAAACAAGATCAAGTCAGCAAAATCGTTTCATAATTTGGCTTCATAATTAACGTTATTGGTCTATAGAAACTCAAACGCCGTATTCGTATCCTCCGATTTATCTCACGCGTTCTTATCACTGGCCTCACCATAGCGATTGCCGTAGAAGAAGGAAGAACACTTCTAAATTTCCTCAAGACGCATAATGACATTCGAAACCCCCCTGGATCGCCGACGCCCCGCGGACCTTGGGCTCTCCAGTCGCAACTTTGGTCCGCAGTCCTTCTTTTCATCACTTGCGTGGTTACAGCGATTCTTGGTCTGGTTTCGGTCATTTCCTACCTGGTTTCCATCAAAGCCGCGAATACTATCAGTAGTATGAATACCAAGTTTGGTATGACAATCGAAAGCGTTCATATTGCCACTTGGATTGCAGTGGCAACAGCTTACCGAGTAGCGAAGAATGGAAAAGATCTTTGGGGGTGGGCGTGTAGTCCACTGGCTGAAAAGATCCAGCCGACATTTCAGGATGTCGTCAATTTTAAGAATGTTTGCGACAGAAGCGTGAGTTTAAGATCTAATTGGTATATCCAAACAGATGTCTAATGATTCCAATGAATAGGGTGTTAATTTCAAACTCTCTATGGTAAACTCGGGTTTGCAAGTTGCAAGTCTCGGAATATGGATTCTGGTATACAAGAGAATGAAAACTCTTCGATGGTTGAAACGAGCAGAATCCGAGCCCAAGTTCTAGAAACAGCAATGTTTAGCGGACAGAACTGTGTGTCAAAGTCTAGATAGCTGAAGGTTATGTACATGTCGGCCCGTAAGACGTTCGAGGGATCAGTAAAAGAGGCAAAAGATTAATGATAGGAACATCAAGATGTTGATGATGGTTCTCATGTTTTTCACATTTCAACGTATCTGATATCAATAACATTCCCAAGAATTATCCCTTCCAACTACACAACACCAGTTCCCACAGGGTTCAACAAGCAGTAGTCAAGTCTCTGTTCCCTTCCCTCTTCTCTCGTCCCATAAATGCAATCCTCAAACCTCTCTACTTCATTGCTAGTTTCACTATCAACCCATCCCAACCAACCTCTACTTCTAACAACACCTGTACCTGGACCGCACGACTAACTACACATAGGTAGAGTGGGAAGAGCGGAGAGATTTAGAATTTGACTTAAGCCTACCTAGTTTTAGCAAGTCAGAAGAGAAGCTCTAAACGTAGCTACCGGGAAATATATCCAAATATGGAAGTTGAGGAAAGACATCCAAACGTTGAGCAGTGTGTGAGTGTACAGGTTCAGATTGGAAATTACATTCTTAACATGCAAACAGATAGAAACATTTGCACAACAAGACCACCACCTGAAAATCTCTCATTGCGCAAGACCGTTCACCAAGATTCCTTGACTACATTTGAGGAATCGATAGCCGATAGGTCTAAAACCAGAAAAGAGAAGATTCCACAAAAAGAATGAATTTTCACAAGTTCGTTCCCGTCAAACGTTAAAGGCAATACAACCCCCCTTTCTTTAACAACGGTTCACGAAAAGAAAGCAGAGCCCTTCAAACTCCAAGCTTCAAGTCATCGAAATAAAACTATTTAGTTAAAAATCCGCGGAGCTATGCTCTCTAATCTCCCTTAAAAGACTAATTATACTCTATACATATTAAATCTGCTTTTACTATAAAAAGCATAGAAACTATAACTTTATATTTATTTAATTCTTTTCTTAAATAATTAATTGATATATTCTCTAATCTCTATCAATTTATATAAATTTTAATCTTATTTTATTTTATTTTTATTTTATTTTATTATTGTATTTTATTTTATTTATTTTATTTTTATTTTATTTTATTTTATTTATTTTATTTTATTTATTTTATTTTTATTTTTTTTATTTATTTTATTTTTATTTGATTTATTTTATTTTATTTTATTTTATTTTATTTTATTTTATTTTATTTTATTTTATTCACTTATTTTATTCTATTTATTTATTTTTTCTATTTTTTTATTTATTTATTTTTTCTATTTTTTTTTCTATTTTTTTTCTATCTCATCTCATTCTATTTCATTTTATTTCATCCTATCCCATCCCATCCCACCCCTAACCCCCTACCCAAACCCTACCTATACTAAATTCCCCCCTTTCCCCACACCACACCACACCACACCACACCACATTACCCCAAACCGAACCAATCCAACCTAGCGCACTAACCACTCTCTACCGAGCCAATGCCGAGGATAGCGTTGCCAGGGGCCGAGTATATGCCGCGCCGTCCAATAAGTGAATATATTTTTAGCACATATATCTACCCGAGGATAAGGTATGCGAATATCTATATATACAGGCGTAGGTATATATATCATCCAACTTCCCCTCGCCCGTTTCTCAATTTCTCAACATCCCACCTCATCATCGTCTCACTGCGTTGAGAAATAAAAAACCATCATTATAATACCTGGCAAATAGTATAATCCTAATATCCACTCAATTCATTCATTCTATTATAAGACCTGCTGACCTTGGAACTGAGCAACTTTTGTAATGCGAAACTCAACGCCTCAAACCAATTCATAATGTGGTTTCGCTGTCTATCTTCATATCCTCTCCATTATAATCTATCCCAGATCCTCAGTCGCCGCCCGCGCGCAATCCATACATCACAGACCTATCGTTCTCATTCAACATTCAAAACAAAAAAACTAAATGCAGACATCAAATCATTCATCGAGCACCAACCCAGCCAGACCCAATCCAACCATGTATAAGAAGTGACGCCATTTTGGATGCAAGACATAGTTCTCAAGAGTGAGGTCGATCATCCTGATTCAAGTCTCGTCCATGTTTTAACATCAAATTTTGGATGACGAGTGACAATCGATGGTACCGCGAAGTCTCGGACCCGAACGCCATTTATCTCTCCATCCCATGCGGATCGCGCCATAGCTGCCCATTAAGGGTTTCATCAAAAGCTATCCGACCGAACCATTTACCAGTACGCCATATACCAAGTCTGACTCAGGACTGCCAGCTCCACCGACCAAATTTGAGAAAGATCGAATGAATAAAAGCTTGACACCCAAGGCCATTAAATATGCTTAAATGCCCAGAACATCCATGTAAGGTTGATCAAACAGCGTAAGACTATCCCCAGGTTGAGGACTAGGCATTCTGCTACCGAATCCTGGAATCTCTCTGCTGAATAGATCCATATCATAAAATCCTCCCGATTCACCACCATCATTATAGTTGATGTCCAAGAATTCAAACATATCATTTGGATCATGGGAAACCTTCGAGCCTGTTCCACCAAGAACAGCGTCACTATCTGGAGGCGAATGAGCAAAGTGGCCATTGTATATCGCAGTTGAACTATCAACGAGGGTGCCCAAAGACTCGAACCCATTTAATTGAGTGTCAACTGGTGGTGTGATTCTCTCATCCATAGACCGCTGTGCACGTTCCAGCTGTGCTCGCTGTCTCTCATATTCCAAAGCCGCTTTGCGCTTAGCATCTTCACGTCTTGCCGTCTCTCTAGCACGCCCTATGATCTCCTCCATGCCTGCTTTTCGAACGGCTGCCTCCAAGAATTGAGTAGCGTAATCTGCCGACGAGTAATTATCGCGCAAACTCTCGAGAACAGTCATACATAGACAAAAGCCTTCGAGAGCAGGCTGCCTCTCGTTCTCCTGTGGAGACCTGACCAACAAGAGATGAATAATGATGGCGGGAAGTAGAGCTGTCACGCCTGTGGTAGGAAGGTACTTCTCTAGATCGTAATTATGCATATCATGAACAATGTTCGTAGTCCCAACCGCAGCGTTAGTCACCACTTCACGTGAAAGCGCGAAGAGCGTTTGGGGTTCCGGCTGATTTGGTCCTGCAGGTAAAACTCGTGGTCTGTGCAAGGCAGAGGTCGCCGTGAAATAAATCATATGTAACAATGCACATGCCACAAACAATGGTTGCCCACTGTTTCCTTTTCTCAGCTGATTCGAGTAGACGCATGCGTGAGGAAGATTTTTCTTCCACAAATCGAGCGCCAAATCGCATTGCTCGACCTCTTCCGACGACGCCGACTTCTTGGGAAACAGCATAATCTGTGACGTCGTATTTTCCGATTGGCTGGAAGCACTTTGATGTCTCTCGAGGACCGAGTATTGCGCCACCAAGATTTGGCTGATGCATAGACACAATTCAGCTTTGGAGATGCACATGAGAGCCACCTCTCGTTGAGCCTCAACATCCCTCATCAAGGAACATTTCGGCGAAATTATTGAAATCCGTGGATCGAGTGCCTTGATCTCGAAATCACCTTCGACCAGCATCGGTACGTCACAATCTTCATCCTTAACCCTAGTCGGACGTCTCATTCCCAGCGCGATGAGTCGGTCTCTCATAAAACATGACCACCATACTCGTTTTCTTAGCTTATGATCAGCATCTATTCCTTTCGAATCCCGATGCAACGCAAGCGTGTATGCATGATCAATCGCTCTGCCCATCCAATGCCAAGTGTCTTTGTGATCTTCGGGCGTTTCATACCAGTACGTCATGAGAAGGAGAGATTGCACTACGGTGAGCATGTCATTTTCGTAGTCTAGATCATACAGGACCTAAATATAGTCAGTATTGCTCAAAGTACACCCATGCTAGCTTGTGACATACTCTGGCCCTCTGAAAAAATGCTTTCCTCGCTGCTTTCCTCGTACGATGCCCAGCGCGCCTCAAGATTTCCATATCCACAAAGGCTGTCCCAGAGAACATTATTGATTGAAAAAGCAAGAGACTCATTGCGCCAGACGCCCCTTCGTCATTAATTATCTGTAAAACTTTGTGTAATTCTAGAAGCGGCATGTATGGATAAATGTATTCGATGAAAGCTTGAAGTAGGGCGTTTCGTAGCAAAGGTTCGGGAATAAGTAATGCGCTCTTCGCCCACAGGTAGTCTATGTCGATAGAGGTCATTTTCGAAGGAAGGGGGTTGATATATGCCGGAAGTGAATGTTTCAAAGAAGGGGGTGGGGAGGATGCCAGGCGTGTGCGAACTAGATCGCCTGTTAGAGAAGCTCGATGCGCAAGCTGTGCCAGCGTTTGCCCATCAATATCATCGCTTTCCGTTGAATGAAGGGCTGACTGGTCTGGTATTGTCAGTATATTATCCAGCCTCGATCGTCTTCTGAACGAGTCCCTGCTTACAGATTGAATGCGGCACATGCTCATGTGAATGCTGGGACTGGGACGTAACGCTGGGCCCAGATGCCCGTCTCATCTCATTATTGGAAGCTTGTTGGGAATATGCAATATTGTCCGTGTAGGCTTGGAGGGGAACTGCTTCGGCGGCGATATCGCTACCGCCTCGTTTGGTTCTGCTCATTGCATATGTTAATCAAACATACAATTTTGCATATTGTGGCTTGTAGCCGTTTGCGTCACTAACCTTCTCCTTTTACTTCCAGGGACTAAGCATTGTATTCCATCAATGGCACAGTTGTTACAGACTCTTTCTCCGGCGTCATTGACGCGCTCACTACGCTCCACATCACACCGTACCTTTCGACTTCTACAATTTGTACATGCGATTGAAGAACGTTTTTTCTTTTCGGGAACTGCGGTTTCTCCTCCATCTACCGACTTCCTCTTTTTCGACTTGGCGCCGGGAGATTGTGGTTGCGATAATTGGACTCTGGAAGGTTCTCCGATTGCCAAATCTCGTGGCTCCTCGTCGTGCACAGCGGATTGCAACAAGCTCAGAGAAGCGGGATCCATTGTGTCAGTGCCCGAATTGTGTGAAACAAGAAAATGTTATGGACTAAGGAAGGAGAGTACATGTGAATATCGACCCGGTGGAGAAAAGCCAATGATTGTGTAGACGAGAATGGAAGGGGAAGGGGTCGGTTTGGCAATGGCATGTGATCCGAAGAGAACGATGCTGAGATGAGACTGTATATATATATGTATATATGACCGAAGAGAAGATGGAAAACGATGGGAAGGTGTGGAAGGGCGCTCCCAACTATATAGTAGAAAGTGTAGAGGACACTAGAGAAATAAGATACCTAGCACCTACCTGGCTGGTGTTTATATTTATTATTGGAGAAGTCTTTTTTTTGTGGAGGACCGAGCAAGGATAAAAAGCTTCTATTCCATCATACTTCCCTCATATGATATGAGACTGGGTACGGAGTAGTAAGTATGTACGGAGTAGAAACAGAAATTTGAATCGCGATGATCCAAATCTTATTAATACTGTATCTACATGATAAATGCTCGTTTTGACTTGTAGTGAAGGGGATTCCTTGATGCAAAGGCAGAGATGGATGGTAGTTGGTTCAAAAGTTACTTCTTTCGTCCTTCCTTCATTTGTCGCATCAACAACCAACTTCTCCCCACCAAAGAAAGTTGGAAGTTAAAATCCCCTCGATCCCCTCCTACTCCGTACTCCGCACAGTTCTTCTCAAGAGCCAAGGAAGTCAAATGGGGAGATCCAATGAGATCCCAGCCATTGTTGTTCTGGCCCAGATTTGACCTTTGAAGCCTCATATCAAACCAAATCAATTCATGGGCATCCCACCTCCCACATCTCCGCGAAACGACGGAGAATATGGAGATTCCGGTTACGAGTTTATGTAAGAAGAGAAGAGAAATGGAAGGAAAAGAAAAGGTCTACGGGTAGGTAGGAGGTATACGACCATGCGGCATTTGAAATGTTAATCGGTGTCGGTATTAGAGGTTCATGGACAATGTTACCTATGTCTTGACCTCTTTTTCTTTCTCGAACAAGAGCAAGAGGAAGAGAATAGGTCCGTACTAATATATATCCTTATCGGTATTAGTTTCCTGTCCCCAAGTAAGGACTTGCCCTACTGTTAATGCTCTGAGCGGCTTTTAGCGGAATGGAAGTGCTACCTAGGAGCTTAGTCATCACTTGATCACTTAATCAGAGTGTTCCTTTATATCTATTATCTATAATATCTATAATATCTATAATATCTATAATATCTATTATCTATAATATCTATAATATCTATAATATCTATAATATCTATTATCTATAATATCTATTATCTATAATATCTACAACATCTACAATATCTATAACATCAGCTTCCCCTTGAAGAAACTTTATCAACACAATCCATCTAGCTGCTGCAGACCTGTTGGAAACGAAAGTTTAACACATCCCCAGGGCCCAGATGTATATTCTCAATTCTCAATTATACATTCGGAAAAATGCCCTTCACAAATCCAAATCCAATTATATGATGATGATTATTTTTGGCATAAAGCCATCCAAAAATCGCTCACACAACTCGTTTCGGTGCAGTGGAGATTTCCATTTGATAACACTCAGTCTTGGCTCCTAGGTAGGCAATGGGAGAATTTGTGCTCGGTGATTACCGAGCTTAACCGGGCGAAAGGGGCGTGCATTCGCACTGGGCATATGTGCTTTTGTAATCTCGAGACAATTAAACTGTGATGAATGTGCATGGGCATGTGATGGACGGATAGATGGACGGACGTTGGATGGGCATGTGATGGACGGATAGATGGACGTTGGATGGAGACTCGTTGTCTAATCTTCCTCAGGAGTCAGGGGTTGACCATAGGAGGACGACGTATGAATACGATGTGTATCTACCATCCGGATATCATCTTCGGGATTCCCGTCGTGTGGATGAACATGGTTGTCTGTACTATGTATGTACCATGTAGGCTTTTCTTGCCAATGCTGTAATCAAAGTGGTAGATCTTCAACGGTGATTGTCCTCCGTAAGTTGTAAGCTGTCAGTTGTAACCTTGAGAGATCAATGATGGACGTCCAGGTTCTTTATGAAAACCATACAAGAACGTACAGTCTCACGTCTCTGATGAGTCTCCCGACGACATATACGACATGGGAGTCACAGGACACAACCGTTCAACACTATCAGTCCTTCCTCGGGGGATTAGTCACCCTCACTCGATCCATCAATACTCCAGGTGTGCGTAGGTAGCACACATTGGGTACTAACCTTATGTATTTCAAAAACACATCACATGTCAAACACATATTACCTACCCATCTACCGGTAGGTAACCTACACAATGCACATGTGAAATCCAAATTTCACATCTCAGAGTTGAGAAACATTTCCTCCCCTCTTCATCCACCTTTTCATGCAAAGAATTCTCAATCAGGTCAAAGAGATATCTGTCTCATGCCCATGTGCTGTGCTTGCCGTGTTACCCTTTCTCTCACGTCACCATTTTTAACCGCCATCCACTTTTTATCATGACGTCGATTATCCATTTCAACAGATATTCCACCATCTCGTCAACCATCAATTCTATCTGCGATAACTCGATCATGTCGATGATTTTCGATGATTTCGGTCAATTGTTTTATATCCAAATGCCATGAGATTTTCTTGGAAAAGACTACTTGTCGTTCTAGAATTCCATTCTTTCCCTTCCCAATTCATTCTTTCCCTTCCCAATTGGCTCTTTCCCCCATAGTAGGAATTCTAGATACGAAAAGAATGATCTCATTCTCTTATTTTTGCGTCTCGTTGCTCCTGCAGCTTGGAATTAGTAGCACATGAGGACTAGGTGGTATTTATCTTGTTTGTTGACGTGAAATCGATATTACAAATCCCAAACTCGAACGATTATAATAACTTGATTCCCATCTGAATGTGATCGCAACAACAGCAAGACATTCAAAACTACCATCAAACACTCTGTCAACACTCTCTCGCCCAATTAAACCAGTTCTATCGTGTCATCCAAAGCAGACAAATCCTCCAACATGTCTTCAAGCGTTCCCGAACAGATCGAGGGATTTACCATCTCCTCCACCAAGAACTGGACTGACTTCAAGAAAGCCAAGGTATGTTCCTCCTCTACCATTCAAGTGCTTGAAAGCAAAAGATCTCTCCTCCTTGGGGTTCAAACCGGGCTCATCTAGAGACACTCCACAAAATACCATTTGCTAACAACTCTTTTAGTTCCCTGCCAAGAAGTTCGAAGCACATGATGTCGATATCGTCAATGAGGTTCGTAATCCTTTGCATAGTCTGCTTTTTCAATGCATTCCTTGGTCCACACTGATGATGGCTTACTGACTTGCCATCTGGATATAGTGCTGCGGAGTCTGCGGCTCTGACGTTCACACCATCACCGGTGGTTGGGGCGATCTAGCCACTACCCCTCTCTGTGTTGGTCACGAAATCATCGGGAAAGTCCTCCGCGTCGGCGAGAAAGTAACACTCGTCAAGCCCGGTGACCGTGTTGGAGTTGGTGCTCAAGTCCAATCCTGCATGCAATGTCCACAATGCAAGAGCGATAACGAAAACTACTGTCCCAAGATGGTTGACACATATATGGCACCATATAATGAGGATGAGGGCCACAGTGATCAACCCATGAAGGACAGTAGTGGAAACCAAATCTTCTCACAAGGAGGTTATTCCAGTCATTCGAGAGTTCATGAACAATTCGTCTTCAAGGTTCCAGACGGTCTTGCATCGACTGATGCAGCACCAATGATGTGTGCCGGTCTCACCACATATTCGCCTCTTGTCCGCGCTGGCACTGGACCTGGCAAGAAAGTTGCAATTCTTGGTATTGGTGGACTTGGACATTTTGGTATTCTCTGGGCCAAAGCCTTGGGCGCCGAAGTCTGGGCTCTATCCCATTCCCCAAACAAGAAGGAACACGCTTTGAAATTGGGAGCTGATCATTTCATTTCCACCCAAGACAAAGACTGGCAAAAGCCTCTTGCTTTCACTTTCAACTTCATCCTCAACTGCGCAGATATGACCAGCGAGTTTGATCTCACTGCTTACATGTCTACGCTTGCCGTCAATGGAGAATTCCACAACGTCGGTCTCCCAGATAAGCCACTTCCTGAATTGATGGCACAAGATTTCGTTGGCAATGGTTGCAAGATCGCTGCATCACACATTGGTTCGCGCAAGGAAGCTCAAGCCATGTTGCAATTGGCAGCTGATAAGAAGATCAAGCCTATGATTGAAACGATTGACATCAGCGAGGAGGGTTGCAAGAAGGCGGTTGAGAAGGTCAAGGTCAATGATGTTAGATACCGTATTACTTTGACTGGTTTTGAGAAGGCCTTTGGTACAAAGGTTGATTACAACAATTAAAGAATGGTAATAATGGAACGGGTTCTCAGATATTAGGAGGTGGATGTGTGCGGTTATAGCAATAATGGTTACACTGTACATTAGTTATGAAACGATAGAAGCAATAAAGATATTAATGAAGCAACACTCAGTTTTGCCGATGAAGTAGATTGCCTTGACTGAATAAATTCGAGGGAGAAAAGAATCATATTGGCGGAGGTGGAGATATCATAGCAAGTACCAGGCGAGCGTGCAATAACATTCCACTGCATTGCATTCCTCATATCTCCGTGCTACATACAAGACGAGTGAACCAAAAAGCCTTCCTTTTTGCAACAGATGAATTGGAAGCCCGATGGATTTGACACTTTACTCACGTAACAAGTGGAGGAAGGATACCTAGGTAATGGAATGTAGTAAAAGTTCATTACCAGATGTTCAAATGCTGAATACCTATCTGGGTATATATGATTTAATGATATTTATCTCCTATAGCATTTTCAGATATTTGTTAACCCTTTTTTTTGTGTTTTATTTTCTGTGTTTTAGTTTTCATTTTCATTTTCTTTATTCTATTCTATTCTATTGGTTGGAATTTAGGTAGGTAGGTAGGTAGGTATTTTAGGTGATGAATGTGATGAATGTAATGAATGTGATGAATGTAATGAATGCGAGTGAGAGTATTATTTGATGTAATAGGGTTGGTATGTTTTGCTTTGCTTTGTTTTGCTTTGTTATATTTTACTTTATTTTGTTTTAATATGTTATGTTTTGCTTTACTATATTCTATTCTATTTTGTTTTACTATATTTTACTATGCTATATTTTACTATACTATACTTTTATATTAGGGAAGATGACCGGGGGTAAGTGATATACTATTCATATTCATATTCACATCTGTATAGTTCCAGTGTAATTTGAGGATACATAATAAGTTAATAAGGCTGGTTTTAGGCTTGGAGATGGATTGGATGAATTGAATGGATTGAATGGAAGGGTGATAGTGGAGATAGATATCTGTATTCTAGAGGGGAGATGAGATATCTGTGTAGCAGAAATGAGATGAGATGAGATGAGTTGGGATGAAAAATAACAAGATACAATACCCCCATCCCATCCCGTTTATTTATAGCTACATCTATTTTCATATCATTACTATAAATGATATTAAAGTACCTATCTGATTATATCTATATCTATATCTATCTATATCTATATCTATATCTATATCTATATCTATATCTATATCTATATCTATATCTATATCTATATCTATATCTATATCTATATCTATATCTATATCTATATCTATATCTATATCTATATCTATATCTATATCTATATCTATATCTATAGAATAGTCGAGATGAATAGTCCAAGAATTGTATGCGCGAGGGAGGGAACATCGATGGATAAAGAGAATACATAGTAACTACCTACCCAGGTGAGGGGGAATATATATCGAATATATAGTAGTAACGGTAGTATTGGTTTGATTCTCAATTATCATCAATCTTCTTCCCACTTTCTCGGGTGATAGATAGATAGACAAAAAGAAGGGAGGAATACCTTCTGTCAAGGATCTAGACTTATAGAACTCGCTTCTAAATTTCAGCATTTTAGGATCTGTATACTGAGACGCAATTTTAGTCGAGATGTCCAGGTATTTGAGTTCGACATGATCCAAACATTACATCATCAAATGAGAAACAACGCCTGGTAATATTAACTTGAACAGCTCGTTCCATTGTATAGAAGACGTTATAAAGTACGATTATTGGAATCCCAAAGTTCATGTAACTTCTTTCTTCAGCGCTTGTGGAAGATTTCCTGACCAAAGTGTTCTTCAACGCCGAATTAAAGATTGATACCGGGAGGATCCCTAAAAACCAAGATGCCAGGCCTGCATAGTCCATCGAAAATCCATTTCCTGTCAAGTGACTTCAGGATCCAACCGTCCGGAAACACCCATCATATTCACATACCTTCCCCCAAATAAAGACCCAATCCTAAAAGACTGGAACAACTATTTTGAGACAAATTGCGCCATTGAAATACTTAGCTAAACACATTAATTCAGATCCACGCCCAAATTTTGCGCACAAAGAAAAAGATGAGGATAATGTTCAACACACTCCATATCATTGTTGCATCTATTTGCTCGCCCATGCGCACGAGTCTCAAAGAAATTAGCTTGTATAGCTTTCGAGCCTCCGCAATGCGATTAAATGCAAATTGTTGTTCGGAGTCTTTCTTCGTGAGTGTTTAAAACTTGTACCGAGGCTTGATATATTTCGTTGCGGAGATCAATTATTGATTCCGTTGAGGGTTCTGAAGTTGCTTTCTTTTGCCGAGGGGCTGTTTCTGAAGAACCGCCCCGCTTACAATTTGAATAAATCAAAATCCTCTCTACCCTTGCTGACCCAATCGTCTTCTAAACTGGCCTGAGAACCTCGACGGGGACAAGTTATGTGCCAGTGCAGTATCATCTTTGGAATCATTGGTTCATCATATCCAACTTCAGGGTTTCGATACTCTCTTTCGACCTCAGGACCAGACATTTGTAACCAATGTTTTCTTCTCAAACACCATTCTTGTGCTATGTCCCAAACCATTCCCATTCTCAGACCATCAGGACATGGCAGAATGACAGTTTCTTGCATAATCCCACTTCGATCATACCTAATTCTCTCTATCGCAAACTGATAACAAGGAGGTTGGAATACTAGCATATTACGCCAGGTCGCATCGGCTCTCTGCTGTAATTGGTGTTAGTAAATAGCTGAAATGGTAGCTTTCCATTGTAAATAATTGGGACTGGGACAAGAAACAACGTCATGCCACAGCATCAAAAGCAGACATAGAAAAGAGGAGGACGGAGCAGTCCCATAAATTGCAGACTTACAAAAGCATCGAGATTTCGCTTCCATGGTAAAGTGTCGAATGCGGTTGAGTCGAGTACATTGCGATTCGAGATAAGATTGAAATCAAAAAAGATACCGAATTGTTTTTCTAACAGATCCGACCATGTCGACGGTCCATTATGTATCGCAGGTCGAAACCATTGAGCTCTTTCAAGTGACGGTGAGGTAAGGGCTACCCCCCAACTTCTGCACACAAGTGGAACTGTGGATAAAAGACAAGTCTGGGGAAGATAAGATAAGACTTCATGGAGAAGCTCTGGTATTGAGAAGACCCTTGATGCTGCTGAGGTTTCAGCCATGATGAACGAAGTAGAATTGCTTTGATGTATTGAAGTCAAGCTTCTAAGGATATATATATATATATATAGGATATAAAATAAAGATAGAGAATGCGACAATGTCAGTGTCCGTGTCAGCAACCCATAGGCGTTGTCTTACGGCAGATCATCGCATGTAAGATTATGTACGGGACCAATAATCCCTTGTTCCATTCATGCGGGGGGTTGGTGCGGGAAACCTTGATGGGCAGCTGAATGTGAACAAACGATTCGAGCACACAACACACGTCACGGACTCGATATATTGAGAGGGAAGGGATTGTTCTTGGCAGACATGTCGAATGTGTCAATTTTGATTGTCAACTACTGGTCTGGTGTATACTGCGAGATGATGATATTCGTAGCTCCTAACGCCGCCTTCCTGGGTATCTGGGTATCTTGGTATCTTGTAAAGGTTGGATGGAAAAGGTTGGAAAAGCGACTCATCATTTGGTCTTTGTGCGACCTTTTCCCTTTTCATTGGTAGATTTCGCTTTCTCTTGATGGATGAAATCCTTGATGATATCGTGCAAGGCATCGTTCCTTCTTGTAACGAGTAACACATCATCGGTCGTTATGGTTGATCGTCCAGCGTGTCGGGAGAAACTTTCGAGATCCATCGTGACATTCTCTAAGAGGCATCTCAATCAGAAGGGATTGCTTGATAAATAAGGATGGATGGATATAACATACCTACTTGATGCCATACCATCTCAGTCAATGCTCCTATGAATTGATTCGTAGCATTTGAATTGAGTCGTACGGCTTCTTCTTCCACAATCTTTCCAATTGAAAACCAAAGAGCTGCTTTGAGTCGCTGCGCATTAGATTGTCAGTAAAGTAGGTAAGGTAAGTAAGTAACATGAGATTTATGAGGTTCCCGAGATATAATTACTCACTTCATGGAGCTCATCATCGACGGGAGGCATATTTGGAGAGATAACACGGTATCGTAAGGGGTAAAATAAACTAAGGTAATGAGGTCAAGATGTCAATACCTTGAGAATATTTCGAGAATTGCCTTGTTATCTTCTTTCTTTCTATCTATCAACTGAAATTGAAAAATCACCGTCGCGTTAAGTTATCTTAGGGAGAACGCGTTTACCGAAGTCAAGCCGAGACCCTCAATACCTCGACCGCCTCCGGAACTAAATAAAAATTCTAGACTGGTGGACTGGAATCCACATTTATTATATTTCATTTCCCTGACCTCAATGCCACTGCGCTGTCAATAATTTCTTCAAAAAGACACATTTTACATTTTCTTTCCTTCGCATCCAGAGATCTCATACTCTATCTCAAAGTTACGCCGTGTCGCAAGTCTGAACTTATTCTACTGTATAATATAATCCAATCCGTCTCAAATTATCTCCTACATACTGTATACCCACCGACTTTCCTTAAAAACACTATACATCGACCGCATCTTTCATCTCTCCTAAATTCATTCCTCAAACAACACTGAACTCGATCATTCAAACCAACTTCAGTCCTCAACAAACATGGCGGAATTTATCACCAATCTCCTAGAAATGGGAGCTGCCAATTTCTACCGAAATACAACAGGGGCTTTCGCACAAATGAAGGATATGGAACTTCAAAAATGGATTCGAATCGTCGCCGTAGTTGGAGCATACCTTCTCATTAGACCATACTTCATCAATCTTGGTGCGAAAAAGCAAGAGAAAGAATATGCCAAAGCCAGAGCTGGACATGCTGAACAGAAGGAAAAGGAAAAGCATGTTGGCGCAAATTCTTTCAGAGATTCGACCAAGGTTTCCGAGGATACCGACAGCGAGGAGGATGCCAAGGCCACTTCGAGTGATGTCAAATGGGGCGGCAAGGCACGAAAGAAGCAGAGACAGGCAATCAGAAAGATTTTGGATCAGGAGGAGATGTTGAGAAAACAACAACAAGAGGACGATGAGGACAAGGATATTCAGGAATTCTTGCACGATTAGGGGTCGATGTGTGTATAGCTTATTTGGGCAATACACAGGGATGTATATTATAAAGAGGGGGGGGTATATAATGTCAATCTTAATATCGAACTTAAACACATCTTCGTCTTAATGCGAAAACTTCCCTTTGTGTTTGTTTTGAGAGGACGATGTACTTGCTCCCGATTATCTACTCACGCTGTCATGAGGTTATTATGTCCCCCTTGGAGATAGACAGCCAGTAATAGAGGAAATAGAGGGGACATATTACAAGGAAATCACGATAGAAACGATTCGAAATCTCCAGGGACCTGCGGCAACTAGTTTGTCAATCCAAAGTCTGGGGCGGAGAGGGGAGAGGACAAACTTGGGGCTGTGTTCTTACTGGATAGATGTTCGAAATGGAGGGTTGATAAAGCTGTTCTATGGTCCCAATAATTGAGCCAAAATGTTCCAAGTACTCTTCAAATGTACGCCTTTTAACGATGCCGTTGCCAACATTTTACATGGCCCATATTGCGTACTTATTAGATCCACCGCCCTTTAAGTCGATGTCACCAGATGGTTTATTGTCCTATTACCATTCTATATTATACATATACAACTTTCCGGCTCCTTCTTTTATATGTAGGATCTTTGTGCAGTGAATATCAATTGAATGGTTGAATGAGGGGTCATGAAGAATTTTAGCCGCATGGAAAAAATGTCTGTGTGGGATAACCTTAGATGTCTCAGAAAGGGAAGGAATCCAGTCATCACTCGTAATTTGTTCCGTCATATCCTACTCTGAACTCTCAATCTCAATGCACCACCACACCCAAAATAAACTTCTACTACCACTATTTCACTACCACTACCACTGCCAACATTGCTAATGATACTTATTACCTATTTATACGAATTGATACTGGTGAGCTATTACGAGAGAGACAATATCTTTCATCTCATCTAATAATCCTCACTCAAATCGCATGGACACAAGCTTCATAGCTTATAAGTCCTCTTGATTCAATAATACCACAGATTCAACCAGCTCAAAATTTACACATACCGGCATGGAAAGGCCTGACAGACGACAAGAAAGGGATGTCAATGAATTGTTGGCAAATGGATTCTTCCGAACCTCTAGAGCAAGAAGTCCTTCGCCGTATGTTTTCTCCCCACCAAGTTTCCGCGGAAGGTTTCATGATCCGCTAAATCATTATTTAGCTATAGCTATAGAAGAAGAACTCCCAGCCCTCCTCCACAAAACAATTATGCATCTAACTTCCTGAGCACCTCCGATCGTGATGCTGGACGTGCAAGAAGCAGAAGTCGTGTTCGACATAGAGGACCACCTCCACCAAGACCAACAGTAGAAGATGAGGCTATTTCACTATCACGAGAATCCGCACCATCTTCTGTTTCCTCATACGATCCTCCCTGTCGTGGTGTTATCGATCAATACCCTATCATACTCGAGTCCGATGTCAGTGAGAGTGAGGCTGAGAGATTACATGCTGCGCCAAGACCAAAAGAATCGAGGGACTGTGATGACAATTCCGAACGACGTTTTGTTCTTGTGCCAGGGACCGATACAAGCCCAAACAATGAATCAGCCAATCAATATAGAAGTGAAGACAGGCAACCCAGAGGCAGACCAGAACAAGCTAGATCAGAACGCCAATCCGCACCAAATGGGGACGAACATGAGAGGAACAAAATCAACAATGAGCCGGCGCCAAAGCCCCCTCCATTGGAAAGAAGAAGAAGTAGACAAGAATTGCCAAGTATACAGACAAAAGTCCCTCGAGATATCCCGTCAAAATACCGAAGGAGTGCGTCTGCATATGGTTCCAGGGATAATGACGAAACTCCAAAAGCTCAAGATGTTCCTCATACGTCGACTGGCGAATACTTCCTCTCTCCTAATATGATGCATACTCCTAGGGGCAAGAAAGATTCTTTCGAGTCCGTTGCGCAGCCTGTCCCTCGACACAATTCATTACAGGAGAACTCGAGAAAACGCGGCAATTCTATAAATGAGAAAAGAAATAGTGAAAGCAACTTTCCTAATAGTATATCGCGATCGGGAACACCACTCGCAGCAAAGAGGAACAGTGGAAACTTTGAGGTTCCTTCCAGATCAAGGCGCAATTCAAACGACAGAACTGTAGAAGCACAGCCCACACCTGAAGATGTAAACCGATTCGAGAGACTAAGGTCTGGCAAGTCGGAGCGAGGATCTGGATCAGAACGTGCACGCTCTCCTAAAAGATCGAATACTTCAAACTTGCAGTGTTGTAGCAGCAGTGACGATGATCTCGCAGACAGTGCTTCCGAACGAGATCCTCAACGAGGTTCTGGGCGTAGACGGCGTGAACACCGCAGGACTAAGGATTTAAGGCCAGAAGATGACTATGAGTGTCGGGTAGACTCGCCAAGGTCTAACAGGTCATCAAATCACTCTAGGATTTCATCTCCACTTCCTTCTCCAAAGATTTCTCCCAATCAATTACCTAGGACAGAGCCATTTGAAAGAGCAGAGACTTTTCCACAAGGTCGCAGACCTAGTTCAAGACCCATTTCTCCTTTATATGGCTCACAAGAGATTCACCGTTCGGAGAGACTTAATCCTTTGAGCCCAGCTTTAGTCCCAAGACCATCTTCTCGTCAGTCAAGTGTCCCAGGCTCAATTTCAACGCCACAGATGCAACAGATTCCGGCCCCCTTCCCTCTTCCAATTCCTGTTCCAACTAGAATTGACTTGCACTCCCCAGGTGAGACTCGACGCACACCAACAGTGCCCCAGTATCAGGAAGATCGGCCACCTAGCACACGACCAGCTCCCAACGATAAACCCTATTGGCAACCCCCACCTTTTCAACCTCCTCAGACCCCTTCAAATAAACTAGAGAGGCCTGTCGGTAGCTATCGTCGTTATTCGGAAGATGTAGGACGAGGTGGCGTTGCGCCACTTCCATCGTGCCCGAGAATGAATCCTACCACTGGCTACCAAGACTGGTTGACGCTTCCTCAGTGTCCAAACTTCGACATTTGTCCAAGTTGCTTCAACTCGATCATAGCACCAACAGGATTTCGAGACCACTTCATACCCGCTGCTCGCAGACCAGACATTGCAATCATATGCGATTTTGGAAGTTCGCCCTGGTATCGAATAGCATGGCTTTTAACACTTAAGGAGCGACGAAACGATCTCGGTCTCTTCTATGGTCTTGCGAATGTGGGGGCGGTCGAGGCACCCTGTCCTGGAAAACGCGAAGTGTTCAACAGATCATGGAACTCAATCATCGACCCCAAGACAGGTTTACCAATCAAAAACTTTGATGTTTGTCACTCATGCGTTAGATCGGTCGAAATACTCCTTCCTCCTATCCGTGGTGCATTTGTTCGTACCATTGAAACAGATTATTCTAGCTCCATTCCCCGCATATGCGACCTTCGTTTTGACAGTAAACGCTTCGTTCAATATTTCGATGCTCTAGAAACTACTGCAGATGATGCCGCATACCACAACTCTTCCCCCGACACCCGCACCCTCGCTAAACTCGCACGTAAATTTTCCATTCTAGAAGAATGTCAACAAGCTACCGATCTCCCTGATCGCCGCTGGTACATGATCACTCAATTGCCCGAATTTACCGTCTGCGAAGAATGTTTTGACGATGTTGTTCTCCCGGAACTAGAAGATGGAAAGGCAATCCCACTTATGTTCAATAAAAATCCGCAGCGGATACAAAAGGCTAGTTGTCAATTATATTCTCCAAGAATGAGAGTCATTTTTCAAAAAGCTTGTAACTCGGATGATTATATGCTTTTGGCTACTAAGGCGAGAGAGAGAAGAAATGCGGAGTTAGCCTGGAAGGTTAATGTAGCGGCTACCAAGAGGCAGAGTAGAGAGAGTATGGTTGCGAATCCAGGAATAGGGAGAGATATTCAGAGATTGAATGATGAGTGGAGGAAATGGGAATAAAGTGCCGAGGAACCATTCGAGTTTGAATCAGCAATGGCTTGGTGAACGGTATTCGGTAGAAGTTTAATCTAGGGGGGATTGGATCCGATAAAGTTTAGCTGCGATGTGTAAATTGGGAAATCTGTTTTCGTTTAGATGTTGAAAACGCGCCTGGGTGGCTAGACACGAGTGAGATGGAATCGGAATTCCGGAAGAATGATGAGATTATGACGCCACGAACTCAATGCCATGAACAGATGAGTAGACGAATGATGAGCAATGAACAACGGACAGACGAATAAATGCATTCATGATCAGATTGGATGGATTGGATTGGATACCAAATATGTATGAGAATTTAGCTTACAACGCGAAATGATACCAAGACTTTTTACTCTGCAGAATTGTACTGGACCAGTGAGAAGAAGAACAAGAGATACAGATACTATGTGTTCCTCCAAAGGGTTGAGTGCTGAATTTTCAGATCCCTTTCCACTACAACGCAACGTCAAAATTTTAGATCACATCATTTAAAAAAAAAAACAGGCAACGAGATATCGTTTCAAGCAATGAGATAAAATTATTCTACTCAATAGTCTTTGCATACAACTCTGATACTTCATTGAATCAAACCCTTCGACGAAATCTAACCCCTCTGATAAACCCAGTCCATGTAATAAACTTAATTCCCCTAACAGACTCAATTTCTCTATCTCTACACAACCGTGTGCTACACCTCACTCCCCGAAGTAACTTCAAACTCATAATCAATAACCTAGTTGAATTAGTATCACATCCATCAATTTATGAAGACCTACATACCATCACTCAAGTCTAATTCGTCCAAGAGCAAATCAACGACCTCTGGTCTAATCTTCTTAGTTGGACTGGTTGAACCACTCGCCGTTCCAGAAACAACTCTCTTCTTTCTTCTCTCCAACTCATATTTCATCATCTTGGCTCTCTCCATCTCAATTATCTCTCTCTGGACCTTTGTTGAGCCCTTTCTAGAAAGGTCGAGTTTGAACGCGCCCATATCTGCGGATTTCTTGCTACGCAAGGGGACTTTGATTTCAAGCGGCTTGGCTTCAGGGGCAGTATGTTGCCCACATGAGTGGTTGCTGAGATTGTTGGCTTTTTGCTCACGACAGAGGCTGACGGCCTTGGCGGTTTCTCTCTCACGGCGATTTGGTTCGCAGGAAGCAGCCCAGTCAGTGTGAAGTTGTGGGTCATCGGCCCATGACTTCCCAGCCATATGGTTGGGATCGTTTAAGTCAAACAATCGTTTAGTATGCTCCCATTCTGCGATCATCTTGATTCCTACGCCTGTGGAAGTGGCACCATTCTTACTCTGTTCAACGACCTGTTCATAATATTTGCTGAGGAAGTTACAGATGGTTTTTCTTTCCTCGTCAGTGACTTCGGGTGAATCACAAAGTTTGAAGAGGATTTTTTCGATGCTCCATGCGGAATCGCCGGCGAGGATCCAGGGGATAGATTCTTGAAAGATGCCATTTTTGAAAGCACGCTTGTGAATGCTGTGAAGAACATACCAGCGGTAGAATCTGACAAAAGGAAGCTCCTGTTTTTGGTCGATTTCTTCGAAGGCTGACTTCTGTAATGAATTAGACCAAATCTGAGATCTTTGTGCTGGAATGTGTGATGGAATTGAAGATGCTGATATATGGCGAGACGAGACGAGACTTCTTAGTGCCCCCGTCTATATCTCATGTTGGAGATTTCGAGATCAAAACTTCAACAAATGAGACTACTGATCTCAGTAATTTTGCTTGACATATGAAGGACTGATATGGCAGGTGCAGAAACGATACCTTTGTATTGTATATCGGAATTGATGGAGAAGTATGGACCACGTGAGGGAGATGGGACTTTTCAACCATGTAGTTTATACTACTATGGAAAGTTTTGGCGTTTTGGGTTGAGTAATCAAAAATTCTTATCATTCACCCGTGTGTATTGGCATCGAAAGTATCGATACAGTACGTATTGAGTTGAGTAGATGAGACTTCTCAGTCTTGTGGCTTTTATGAACACCGAAAGTCTTGATGATGGGAGACGGAAGAAGGAACTTTAATCTCGAGCGAAGGAAGAAAGACTTACGAGTCTTGTCGTCTCTGAGTCAGTCGGTTGGGGAGTCATATTTCTTGCGAATCGTGGATCTGTTGGTTCGACTATGTTAGAAATGATATGAGTATGTGTGCCAGGAAATGATGGTGTGAACAAAACATTTGGAACATGGAACTTACAACACATGTCCTGATGTGCTACCCAGTGCATATAAGACTATTGAAGACGAGAGATGATGAATCCAAACTGATAGTAAAGCAAAGAAAAGGAATGCGAAGTGATGTGAAGTGATGCGAAGCAAATTGTAGTGTTTTGTAAGGAACAAGATTGTGTTGTATTGTTTAGGAAAATGAAGAGAAGAAAATCATCTTGGTGACCTAGTCATTTTAGACGTTCCTTCCTTCTCTGATTATTTCGTCGGGTACGAAGAATGTGGAAATAAGTAGGCACGACTGACTACTGCATCTTGTTTCGGAGTTTCTTGAATTCAAGCAGCAGGTGAGAACAATCCAGCGACCATAATAATAGACACAGAAATAGTATTACAACGTCCATGTATGATTTGCATGATCTCATCACATCGGCACAACGTAGACATCACGGATGCTAATTCTCAGAAACAATATAAGCTGGTATTACCATCCTACCCTCTGTACTTATCATCCATCTCAAAATACACTAGGATACATTGCAAACCACCCTCACGTATAAACAGGAAAAGTAGGAAAGAACAATTAAACCGCCTTCGAAGTTCTTTGTCATACAGATACATTCAAACAATCATAAAATAAGAGTATGTATGCACTCAAACACTCCCAAAACCAAAAGTTCCATCCGTTCTCTCATCTTTCCAACTTTAAAACTTCATTCGGAATTTCAACTTGTCCCCGTCGACTATCTCTTTCTCTCGGCTCATGATTTCCGCCATATCCCAATTACAACTGATGAACCTACCAGCAAGCCACTTTCTCTTTTGAGACGTCAAAAATGTAATTGTATCGGCTGGAAGTTCTGGGGTATCTATGAGAACTATTGGATATGAATCAGTACAACTCTTTGAAAACTAAAACTGCAGACCACCTATGCAGTCAATACTGCATAATCCCATTGGAGAACCCTTTGAGAACGAAGAAGAAAAATTGGCTTATCCTACTTTCATGAAGATTTTCTGGCAATACTTTTGCCATATCAGTTGGCACAGCTCCAGGATGCACAGAATATGCCAGTACTAAAAAATCAAGCATTAGTATACCGTCCTAAAAATCAGTCACAACAACAGAGGGAACAGAAAACTGTAACTGACAACCTTGATCCCCAGACTCAACACACAATGTTTCCGTGAACCTCACAAGCGCGAACTTCGACATCTGATACCCACTCAAACCAGGGTACATGAGTAGAGCCGCCACACTCGCAACATTCACAATGGTCTTATCACCGCCATCTGTCTTCAGTAACAATGGCGATAAACACTTGGTAACCCAGTACACTCCTCTCAAGTTGACTTCCAAATTCTTCCACCATTCGTCCTTATCTCCAACCACTATATTCTCTACATTAGAAGAATATCCCGCATTGTTAATCAGAATATCCAATCGACCGAACGTTGTCTCGATAGATTTAGCAGCATCTTCGACGCTTGCAAAGTCAAGTACATCAAGCTTCAGAGCAAGAATTTTTGGAACGGGAATATTTGCTAATTTGCACACTTCCTCGATTTCTCTTTCGACAGAAGCCAAGGAAGCTCGTGCGCTTATGATGAGACCAGATACACCGGATTTGGCATATGAAAGGGCAATTGCACGACCAAGCCCTCTCGATGCTCCGCTTATAAAAACTACTTTGCCATTATGGCTTGAAGCTTTAGGACTGATTGCGGCGTAGGTATCATGGTAGGATATCTTTGTGAAGTTCTCGCCTAAGGTTGAAAGAGATCAGTTATCTTGAATTTGGTATGAACTTTTTGGTATCTTACCAGTCTCGGCGGAATATATTGAACTTGCAGGCATTTTGACCGATGAGATGACTTATAAAAATGACTATACTCGGCTTGAATATGTTTGTTGGAGAAATCTCGAGAAGGTGATGTATTGATTCTGTTGAAGCTAACTGTTGGACTTTTGGAACTTCTATATTGAATAACGGGAAATCAACAGATTAAATAAGTACACTTCCAAGTACCACTTCACCCCGCACATAACCATTACGCGAAAAATAACGTCTCATCACCGGGAACAAAAATCATCATACTCAAGACGAAACGAAGATCAGTTCGCAATCACTTAGCAATCAGTCGAACACCAGTTCTCAAACCAACTAAATCCGATAAATCCGACGGACTCCGGAACTAGATCCACGGACTTACCAATGCAAATTCGGGACATGTCGCAAACTTTGACGTTTCCCCAGAAATACTCCATATATTATGTATGCACCAGATTAAGTTGGCGGGCCAAACGACGTGCTATCTGGAATACCGTTGAATCAGCCCGGGCAGCCCGGCATTTTTTCATTTTATTTTCATCAGAGGCCAATCAAATGAGGTATGTCATGAGGTATACGAAGTATTGACTGCCCACTAGGCTAGTCACCTACAACTGCCATGCCCACTTCAAGGCGAAGTGGAGTCCTAGATCATTCGTGGAATTCTGGATACTACGAGGACAGACGAGAATAGGAGTATAGCGAAAACTCAATTCTATGCGGTAAAACCTCTCTATAAGGATACCGAAGCATATTCTGATAGAGGGGTTTCAAGGACACATATCAATATTGAACTTTGGAAGATTTGTGACCGAAAAATCATATATCCTTATAAAGAGATTATGCTTGTAAAGAGAGAGGTTCCACTATACTATCAAGTAAGAAAATGAATTCACAACAACTCCACATTCGAACGCACTGGAACTCTACAAGTCGTATAATACTTGAAGTGAAGATAACCAATTCAAAGCATAAGAAAAGATATATACGGACTCACTCACTCACCATCCACCCATCAACCATCCCATCTGATCACGACAGATGAACCCACCCACTACACCTCACAAGTCTACTCCAATCAAAATATTCACACTCAGAAATCTCCGTGCCCTTATCTCCACTCCTATCTCCGACGTAGACCCCGCTGCAGAAACAAAATCGCATAGCTCCGCCAACAATGTCCGATAACTCCATCTCATTTAACTTTTCGATGACGAGGAAACTCGGAGAACCTCGCGTATTCTTCTGCCGCGGATTTGAAATCTCAACTCATAAGTATATCTAATCGTCCGTTCGTTCGGTCGTAGCTCATTGTATGATTCTAATTTCTCATTGAGAAGCAACACTACTAAGCATTCCTTTTATTTGCTCTTCCTTCCCGCAATAAAAGCAAGATCTCCATGGACGACGCAAAGCGTATTCATCACCAAAAGGCCTAGAACCCACCCACTGAGATTCAATAACTTTCAATGATCGTATAAACCACTAATTAGGCTAAACATTCATTTTTTCGGTTATTATTATAGAAACTGACGCTATCAAACTTATGATGCATCTAGCAAGCAGCAATTAATAAACTTCATAAGTTCATCATATCATGGGTATTTCCAAGTCCCTCACTATACATCCCGATCATATCAAACGCCCCTCATATGCAATTAGCTTCTGTCCGTCCATCTCGCCTTGATTTTTATTTTTTTGACCCCCACCCCACTCACAAAATACTCCTCCGTTTATTACTTAACATACTGTAACTGCTCGCCGTTCTCGATTTCAGCTTCGTAACCGAGCCTATTCTGCTCTTCAGCTCAAAACTCGAAGGTTCAAAGACACTACTACTGTTTCCCTCCTTCAGATAGAAGTGACTTGAATTTTCTTCATGATGAACATGGAAATCAACATTCAACTGATCACCTTGTGGACCAGCGCCACAACTGCCACCTAAGCGTTGAGAAGGAGGACTATTAACCGCCAAAGCGAATAGGTTTTGTGTTTCGGTGAAATCGGTGACAAGACCGCGTTGGCGGATGAAATAACCGAGACAGAAGAGATTAGTGAGGAAGACGAGGAGAAGAACCACGTAAAACATGTTTTGCCAGCGGACAGCCGGGCCGGAGGTGTAGGATTGACTGGAGATCGATGCGTTGAATGGTTCGTAGACGCCGGGACTTAAGATTTCGTTTGTACCGTTGTATCCCATGTAATGTCTGTAGGTAGCGCTTTGAGCGCTGATCAATAAGGTGCAGCCAGATAGCGAAGCGAGGGCTTCTCCGAGACTGGGTAACGTAGTATTCAGGCTAGGAGCTGTCGTGACGAATTGTGTAAGCAATCGAGAAATGGAAGCATTATCATTTGAAATTCCAGTGTTGAGAGACAATGTAAGCGCCCATTCCGAAATGATGTTTCGAAAATCTTTTTGTCGAGCGGGAGGTGGTGGTGGTGGATTGTAGGATTTGTCATAAGCGATCTCATCGTTGGGATCTTCGCAAGTGTTTTCCAGAATTCCACCTACTCCAGAAGCTGAATATGTCGTGCTACAGTCGGTTGCAAGAAAGGAGCCTAGCAAATGATTGTTAGCAACTCAGCTATCGCGGCCTTTACCTGCTCGTAATATTGTATATTTTTCAATAGCTCGTTTTGAATTTGAAAACCGCGTCACGAGGATAAAGGATTGGGGAGTACATACTCATTTCGCATACAGTATAATCGGCTGTGGTACTTGATTTCGCAAGAATGTATATATAATCGCTCATGTACACCGATATATTGGTGATAGTATTGTAGTCGATAGGCAACTATAGGGGTTAGCCGATACAGATACACAAAGTTATACAACGTAAGCTTACCATTGGAAACACTGGAGGCTGTTTTCCATTTACGCCCCACCCAAATATATCATCCACCGCAGTGCTATTGAGATACTCCTGGCCTGGCTGTAAATTGATCTCCGATGAGTAACCGCTCCAAGCCATTTTCTGGCCTGGAATATTTGGAGCGTCAGTTGTGATTGCATTAGGCCAGTCAACATAAATTATTGGCGAGAGTTCAGTTTTATTCATGTTGACACATAAAACATTGATAGTAGGGCTCACTACCGATGCT
Organism: Botryotinia globosa; assembly: GCA_014898425.1. Taxonomy (NCBI): domain Eukaryota; kingdom Fungi; phylum Ascomycota; class Leotiomycetes; order Helotiales; family Sclerotiniaceae; genus Botryotinia; species Botryotinia globosa. The sequence goes on from RCSZ01000002.1 coordinate 2,017,004, forward strand.
TTAACTTTGTATTCTCCTACGCCTTCAAGATCAGAAGGTTGTAAAATTCCATTGATTGGATCAGTCGCAGCGGAAATGACACCAGCGTGCGGCATAGCAAGAGTAACGTTATTAACAACACGTTTGTACTTTTTATAACTAGCAGCCATATCGCTAGTATTGGTACGAATCCATGATGCTTTAACAGTTGTATTGTCATAAAGGTTGGCTGTCACAATTGGGCGGTCTGCCAGCTTAGATGAGTTACCTTTCCCTGGAGCAGCAGCAATATCGGCCCAAGTACGAACGTACTCAAGGAAGTTATGATAGGCTAAAAAGTTAGCGTGTTCTTGAATTGTCTGCTTGGGGATTCACACACCTTCTCCAGCGTGATCAATATCCACACAAGTGGAAGCAGAGTATTTTGAATCCATTTCTTTTGTGATTGGAGTTTCGCAATTCTGTGCAACATAAAAAGGATTTCCATAGCTTGTTTCAACCAATCCTTTCATTACTGCATGTTCCCACTTGCCAAATTGGAGACTAGGGCTAACGATGGCATCTGATGCCGTGGTATAGAACATAGCCACAAAAGCTGCCGTCAATGTGATTGCCCCCAAGATTGACCATGCGGCTCTTCGCAAAATTTTAGGATTTGTGATCATGAATCCTGGTTGGATGACCTAAAAGTGGCAGTTATTATCAGACGAACATTCCACACAATAAAAATTCTAAGCCTCAAAGGAAAACTCAACATCAAACAAGGTAAAAAGTAAACCTACCCAAGTTCGCATTGTCAACTCTGCAACAGTGACACCATCAGAATTCCTAACAAGAGACCTCCGACTTAAGACTTGGCCGAGGAAATTGACAAATATAGTGACAAAAGATAACTCAATACTTTTCGCAAAACCAGCAAACAAAATCGAAGCAGTTGACGGCGTCAACGAACCATTAGTTTTGATATGCTCACCATATCGCGGCCGAAGAACAGCTATGAAAAACCAAATCCCGGAAAATATAGTTGAATATATGCAGAGGCATAGAACGGATACTGACGTCCAACTTCTGACACGCGAATGAATATCATTATTCGCTGCACACCCGCATCCAATGTGTTTCTCGTCGTGTACATGATCTTCATGAATACTGCTCAGCCTTGACATATTCGGCGTGTCAAAAGCCTGATCTAGACTCTCGGTGAAAGCTGAAATCTTTCCTCTAGAAATATCTTGTTCATCCAGCGATTCATTGTTGCGTCTTTGCCCTTGATCCACGTCCAAGAAGTCTCCTCCTCCACCATATGTATTATTTTCCGTCCACGTTGGAGATGCCAGTAAACGATTTGTCGAAGTTGCAGGAGAGGTCATCAAAGATGCAGGTCCAATTGGCGGGCTATAAAATCCGCCCGAGGGACTGGGCGGACTTGGCGATTTGCGACTCGCAGAGGTAGGCATTCGAGATATTCCTAATCCTTGAGACATGTTCGCAGATTCAGACGATTCGCCCTCGACTATGAAGGGAATTGTAGAGTAAGGAGTATCTTCTTGAACATTTTCGAGATTTGGGGAAAATTGAACTGAACCTTGGGAGTCCATTCTGCGATATCCGTGTCGTTGATGGGTCAGTCTCGGTGGACTGGTTGATACCGAAGAAGATGCGACGCCGGTTGCATTATCTGAAAGATCGAGGTCCCTTGATTTTAATATACTTTTTCGCTCAGCCGGACTGGCACTCATGTTGAGTGAATGTGGATTGTTTCAAATTTTGGTCGTGAATCTAAATTTCTCCCTTCTCTGTCTGTTTGTTTGTCCTTCTTTTCCTTTTTGTTCAGAGGTTTGAATGTATCTTGCAAATTGTTTGCGGATCGATATCTCGTATCGTATCAGTAGTGTAACAGAAGATCGACAGAGAACGGCATGTCAATCATTATGGAATGATGAGACGTCAAGTTGGTACTGATGCTACCACGATATCAAGCAATACCTACCCGACCTACCTGAAAGGTCTGCGCCACAAAGATACTAGAGCAGAAAAACAAAGCAAAGGGGAGCAAAGTAAAAGCCTACTACCACTTCACCTACCTATCTCTCTTACTTTATCCGCCAACCTCGAACTAACAAATAGATGATGGATGTGGGTCTGGTACTCTTCATTTATAGCAATTCACTCTTTCGCAGGTCTGGAATCGACGTAGAGATCGCTGTATTTTACCACGGTAGTCCGAATTGTTGGTTGAAGACGATGAAGGATTGGTTGAAGAACGGGAAAGTCTTTGGAGTGGGTTCTTCTCTCCCTCTCACTATCAGATTAGGACTAAAACCGGTACCAGACTAACTACGTGCAGTTTGAATCCCTGCGCCTTTTTGTCATAACCCAGTGGCTCGTCGTCAGATTTTGGTGCGTGATATCAGTACCTACCTGGCTCGCTGGGTATGTATGTATTGTCATTCTCATTGATGGATGCATTTCTAGAGTCTCAACACAGCCTCTGGGTTTCTGGACTCGATTGGTTTCTTCTTAAGGCTGGATGATAAATGAGCACCTGGTTGATCATCCACTCTGGAGTTATATATAACTTTTAATCTGATTGACTACCCAGATATGCATTGCCATGTAATTGTTGTCGTCTCTTCCATCTTACGTTTACATTGCCGTTGGGAGAATGTTTCCTGTTAGTTTGCTTGCTCTCTACTCTGCCCGTTCATCTTGGTTCCTTGGCTTTCCCGTATTCTATCTAACTTTCAAAGCTTATTATCGGGATTTGCTGAATGGTTACCTCCCGATCTGCAAACAGCCGCTGGTATCACGCTGGTGTTCTGTGCTCTGTGCTGTGCTGTGCCGCTGAGAGAACCGGGGAGTATTTGCAATGCCCCGCTTTATTTGCATCTTTGAAAGATCATCAAGTGGTCCCTCTACTCTTGTTTCTATCATGGACATCTATCATTTGTCTGATTTACGAGTATATACAAGATTAGTGAAGGGTTTGACGAACAGCACGCAATTTTCGCAGCAAACAGAGGCCAGAGCGACAGAGTATGATGACACAACATTATTAGTTGTCAAGAGGGTCTAGAAATTTAGCTGGTAGTGACAGCGAGCAGCCGCGCGCATGCCTAGTCATTTTGACGTCAAGAAGTACTTGGGGTTACAGGAGTCTCGGGGAACCTAAACACAAAGAGAAATGAACAAGAACTTGGTATCATTAAGAATTTACGGAGTATGATCTAGCCTCTTCTCCATTCTCCCACTCCCGAGCTTCCCTCTCACAGGCCTTACATTTTGATATATGATCTTTCTCCACAATGCCCTCCATTAAAGTTTCCAGATGCCTAGATAATAGATATTCATTAACAATTTTGATGAACCCTGTCCGCCAACATGTAAATGTAAAAATTGCCCCACCAAAACTACCCAACAGCATACTCCCCTCCCCGCCTATATTATTAAATCCAGCCTTCCAATTTAGGCTTTGTCTTGCGACCCCAACTTCGACTTTTCTTCCAAAAAGCATCATGCTCTCGCGATTGTTCCTTACGTCCAGCGTTAGAAGACATACTCGTGAGCCAATTCGATACTACAGTTCTTGGTGTGCGGGATTCTGGTTCAAATGATGCTCCTTTTGCTTCGCTCTGGTCTCGATGAATTGGTGCCATGATAGGTGGGCTGTTCCTGCGAGGTGGCGGTATGATAGGCGAGGTCTGAGAGCGTGTTGATTCCGCACTGGTTTGACGAGGACGACTTGTGTGTATGCCAGTTGTGTGACTCTTTGAATATTCGGTATTGTAATTCGGTAATTCAATCTCCCCGAGCCTTCTATTTGTCGACTTGGATATTTTTCGAGGAGCTTGGCTAGCAGATGAGAACATCGAGGGTGACTCTAAGGCACCCATAGCACAATCGTGTTGGAGACGGAACTTCCAATCTTTTTCCAATGGCTTTGGAGGCTTGTCGAACATTGGGCTATGAAGATCTTGACTCGATAATGTTTCACATCTGCTCAATCTCTCGTTGCGTGTCTCTTCAAACTCATCACCGCTTTCAATATCTGTGATTTCCGAATCGTCAAAATCAAACACTGGACTAGGCGTCCTTGAAATGGTTCCGCTGGCTGCTAATGTTCGTTCTAGCAGATTATTTTGGCTACGAGTGTTTCTCATTTCCGGAGATGGCGAGCCTGTTTGTTTCCGGCCTGACATGTGCCTTGGTGCCACAACATATGCCTCGAGCGGATTGTCAATCATACGACGTTGAGTTTGTCTAAGATCTACAGACTTCTCAGTTGAAGTCTCTCGCCTAGAAAGTTTCAGACGAGCTCCTAGTATATTTTTTTCAATTACTTCCGGCGAAGGAAAAGTACTAATATCAGGCTCCACGATCGAAGGCCAAGCTTTAGGAGTTTTTGGCGATGGAAGCCCAATTTTCGATGAAATTTTCTTCTTATTTGCAATTCGAGACATTGGCATATTTGGCTTCTCTGAAGTAATTCGCACCGCTCGTGGTCCTGGATAGGTTGCTCTGCAAATGAAAAATATAAGTATCGAGGACCCTAAAAATACGCTTTATAATGACAGGTGATAACATACGCCTGGAAAAACTCCATAACATCCAAATCGCCATTCTCATCCCCATACGCCGGACTCAACAACACCGTCACACCAGGAGAAATGGGCGTTTCCTCTGATTTCCAATTCGCTGGTGGCTTTTCGAGAAAAAAGTTTCGGGGTGATGATGCCTCATCATCTGGAGTTCGGGGAAATGTGGCGTTTTCTCTTTCATCAACGTCAAAAAGGAGTTCGGGTGTTGGCATGACCTCTTCCATGTTGGCGTATGAAAACATATGACTTTGGGCATTGTGGATATATATCTCATCTGGTCTTCTTCGATGAAAATACCCCTGACTCCTCGATTTTCTAACGTGTTTTCTATCGGCCATGATGGATATGTCAACGTCAATGAGACGGCAGTTCTCGTGATATTTTAGTGAAACAATGGGATATAGTATCCAAAGAGAGTGCCACTGTGCAACGATAGAAAAAGAGCAAGGTAAATGAAACGGCGTAGGAAACCCAAACAAGCAATCAATCAAAATTAATGATTCTTAAGAAATAGTGCCTGCACTGTATGTATATCAATCCTCAATTGCAAAAGGAAAAGCAAAAAGAAACTCGAGGTATTAAATGAATCAGCAAAATCAAAGGAATGAACGAACGAGCAAGAAGACTATGTGTAGGTAGTTCCAAGTAGAAATCGAGATCGAGAGCGATCACAACGGTATAAGTACAGCATCAAAACACGAAGTAGTATCAAATTGCAATAAAACATGCCACCGCATGCAACCCAACCTCCAATCCTCATCTTAAATATCTACTAAAATTATTCAAGAAAATCGAAATACACATCGGCATTGGTCCTCCAAAATATACCCGCCCACACCATCGTTTTTTAGTGTATCGAAAATGAATGAGTGCTGCTATTTACTGTTTCACAGTAGAGGCTGAGGACCTATGGATAGATGTTTATGCGCTGTGGGCGCTTAAATTTTTTGATGGAGGGGCGGATCGCTTGGGGATTGGCTGGCGAGAATTGGGGGTTTGAGGCGGGGTTTTTGGTGCGTTGTACGGTAGAAGTCTATTGTGTGTTGTATAAATCATTGCTGTTGCCATATTATGTTAACTTTTGTTTTATGCGTATTTTTATGCGTTCTGATGAAAGGTTTGGAGTCTGCTAACGGGATTGTTCGAGCTGGGGGTTTTGCTTCTTAAAGTCCAAGTATTGCAACCTGGAGAATTACTCACGAACAGTAATAACGACTGTGGGATCCTCACGAAGCATCTGATTATTAAGTCTCGTGGATCAAATCTGAAGCACAATTGTCTCATGAAATCATAGCGTGGATGAAATTTCTTAGTCGGGACATCTAACTATAACACTCGCTTCCTTTAATACCTTATTACTTTCTAGTGCTTCGTTTCGCAACTTCCCAAGTGGTCTATAACTGTGTCGCTGAGTTGGGTTTCGACGAATTGAACAGCTTCTGATTTTTGCCGTTGAAGTTCTCTGGATACGCGTGTCGTCACATCATACCTTACACGACCGGTCTGCGGTGCGATATCGTGGAAGGATAAAAGCTACCCCGCTAGGTTGTATCTCAAGGCGAAATTTTTGGTTCATGACATCTTGTAGTTGTCGCCTAGAGGTTATTTCGCTATGCGCATCGACTTGGTGGTTGAAATTTCCTTGCCCTCGCATATACTGTGTTTAAGTATACTTCTATGTACCGCAAGGTTCACGAAGCCTGCTAATTGCCAATTCATGGAAAACAGCCTTGCATGATTTCAAAGCACTACCTGCGAGCCTTGACAGGAAAGACAGCCAAGAAGGAAAGTAGCCTTTGGAAAGCTGTTGGGCAGAATATTTCTATGGACAGCTTGTGCGAAGCCGTGAATAGCAATTTATAAACAAATATGCATTTCCATTACGTGTAGTACTGTGGCAGATGCTGCTCGAGGGGTGAAAGCTCGGAGTGAGGGGTACTCGACTCAATACATACACTTGCAATGTTAGAGTGATACAAACTTGAGCTCGTGAGACAGCGCGAGAGTAATGAAGTGATGGTCATGCATTCCCATGTTAGCGAATATTCAAAAGGAAAATAATGCTGTCCCTAGAACAAAGATGATCCCCGAGGAGCTGAACGATTAGAATAAGAGGAGTTCCTGAAAACTCGGTGCCGCATATTGGCCCGCCCATTCAAGTCTGTTTGAAGCCGTGATAAACCTAGTTAACTCAACTGCCAAACGTTCTGCGACAGTGCAAGGGAAAACGCACTTGATTCAAGGTGCGTGAAGATGTCCATCCAAAGTAATATGCCTTGTAGCGATGTAGATCGAGGAGGAATGTTCTTGCATTCCCCCCTGATCCTTCTGGCATTTGATATCGAGAATGATTTTGGGAATTTTCTGTGAAGATAAATTTGTCAGCCCTTGTACCATATTCTCAATCCCAATTTATCAATCATTATCTGTAGTACTGATTTTCTTGGTTTTCTACATATTTTCATCGACCATTTTTTCCTGAGGTTCTCCTCTTCTGGTGTCACACACATCTCACCGAATTAAACAACGAATTCGAGAAGGCTTGCGTGAAATAATTTTCGGGAAGCATAGCAGCAAGTATCATGACGGAGACCCAGCCGCCTCTCCTGCACTAGATTCTAGTTTGACCTGAGGACTTAGGCCATCATATATCATCTCTTATGTTTCACCATAAAAAATCAATGAAAACACTACATCCCGATGCAATTCCAAAATCCAGCTAGATCATTGCGCAGTCCTTCAAGATCTGAGCCTTCAACATTGAGCGAGTCAGTACGCGATCATAATTTGCTTGAAGTTCTGGATGATGATACGTAAGTCTGACGTGGTAATTTTGATTTATCAGAGAATAAGTCATAAGTTATTACTCAGTACAGAAATAATTATGTTCAATCAAGCACTTTTTGAAGGCGGTCTAATGTGTGAATGGAAGCAAGTCCTCTGTAAGCTGAAAGCTCGTATCTCTCTTCGTCGGACCCGGCTCATTGACCGAATACCAACTTAATCGCATCATCTGAAGACACAAACGAGGGATCAAATTTCTCAGCTCTGCAGCTCGTTGCTTCAGGACACCGACAAGCTAAAGCGCGCATAAATGTTACCTCTGATTCATTTGACTAACCTTTTCAATCAACAACAGCATCCACCATCAATCGCGAAGTGAAAATTGTTTCGGATCAAGTCTAGGCATAGATTTGAGAATAACCTCATTTCTCTGCTGTATTAGGGTTATGAATGAAGTATTATATCAGGCTGCACAGTGATGTTGTCGTAAATCATATCGATTTTCCGGCGTCATGCAGTGTACCAAGAAGGCAAAAACGTGTGGCAAGTTGGATTGTAACACATCACTTGTGTGATTCAATATATTCAAAATCATTCAAGGAATCAGACTATATTCGATGGGATATCATATAATCATTGTGGCAAGAAGATAGTTCCTACTTGTATGTCGTTTGATATCACACAATCTCACTCGAAATGACCATTAAAACAAAGTTTGGAACTGTGTGCTACATGCATGGCGCGGGCTCTATCAAAAATTTCACATGAATCTGGATGGCTCAATCAAACTCCTCTTTCTCCACACGGTATTTATTGTGTCATGCATGTCGCCAGATACAGGAACGAGAGCCATGAGTGTAGTATGGGAATAGTAACTTATATTATTATCAATATGTTCAGATGATCAGAAAAGTGCGGTACGAGCTGAAATATAGTAAATGGCTTAGTTGAAGCGGAGAGAGTTGTTTCAGTAGCTCATTTCCCCTGGGAATCTGAGAGGAGGTTCTGAGAGGGACTTGGCATATATTAGCGGCAGTAGCCATCGTCTATACATATGAGATGGCTTCCTGCGATTTTCAGGCCAGCCAGTCTATCCACGCAAATATTCCATGTTACTTATTGATTAATTCCTAACAATCCATCAAACGACAACGGCTATCTTTAGCCTTCACTCTTGCCTTTAGTAAATATGACAAACCAAACTCGCACGTACGGGGACCTAAAGGTTACTTTGACCTCCGAGTATGAATGGGCCTGGGCGGACACAGGTACTGGTGCAGCTAGAACCATTACTTTCTGGCATCCAAAGTCCCAGTCTAGCGAGTTTGGAGGTATGCGCCCCTTGGGTACTGTCGGCGTTGACCACTACAACGATATCAATAAGAAGCAAGCTACTCTCCTCGTAGGGGCCACCAGTGATTCGAATCCCGCAGTCAAATCCCCAACTGTATACACAAGAATGTGGATTTCTGATGGAATGGGTGGAAAATATGATAACTCTTTATGGAGACCAATCCCTCCATCGGGATATGTGTCGATGGGTGACGTTGTCTTTAATTGCACAAATACGACATGGGATCAACAGCCAAGCACTGATAAAGTCTGGTGTTTACGAGCTGATCTCGCAAAGCGTGCTATCTACTCTACTGATTAATCTGGGACGACTTACATGGCGGCGGTGACTTTGATTGTAGCGTGTGGCAAATCTTTCCGGAACGCACTATAGGCATGGGCGACAAGAATATTCCCATCACAGCTGGTACTTTCCGAGGACACCAGAGCTACTCTAAGCCCGACTCAGAACATGCTTTGGTTCCGGTTTTGCCTTGCGAGAACGGATTCAAGAGATTCGACGCCTCGGTTCCTAAGATCTCAGCGACTGCAATCCCTACTACGGGAGATCAATATTCGCTCAGCGAGCAGTGCCGCGTTACTTTGCCATTCATTTCTTTCCTTGACATGAAAGACTAAAGAAGCCTTGACTTCATCCGGAACCCGTTTATTGAACTGAGCAGATCCATTGCATGGAAGGTCGAGGGTGTTTGGGTAAATGGTGGTGAGGGCACGTACTCGCGCCAAAAAGAACTAAAATATGGCGTCAGTAAAACAGAATCTGAGTCAATGACTCACTCTGCTGGTGTTGAGAGTTAGTATAATCTATACAAGGCTAGTAATCTCACTTTCCTGATAATCGCACATTCTATCTCAATATTCAATATTCAACATGAACTCCTTTCCATTGTTCATCCAAGATGAGCGATTGCTGACTTCAAACTCTTAGTCTCGGCCTCTTCTGGCATTGGATGCGTAGAATTCAGCGTCACTCTCAATTATCAATTTACCTCCGAAAGATCTTCTTCATTCACGGAGTATAAAGAGTCAACGGTAACAGAGAAGTTCGAAGTCCCGGGGAAAAATGCAAAGGTTTTGTTTAGCAAACATATCTGGATCACGGCCGCTCGTGCAGATAAAGATTCAGTACTTAAGCAGCTCGAATTGATCGCAAACGATGATGTGTATTTTGCTGGATGTAAAGTTGATTCCGAATAGGCCTAAGCCATGGAAGTTGGATGGGGCTATGGGTACTACTCGCTTGCGAGTAGTACTTAAGAAAAATTGATAATCTTCTCTTTTTCAATTTACTCTTTTTGTTGGCAAGGAAATTGGGAAGGAAAAGTCGCTGGTTTTGATTTGGTCACGCATTTTTTGACGGGTCACGGTTATTGAGAAAGGAATGAGGGGAATGCAGCGTGACTTTCCATAAGCATCCTCACATCGAGAAAAATGATTACTAATAGTCTTTAATTCTCCTAATACATCGCATAGTCCTGGTTACAATCCGAGTCTCTAAAAAGACTAGGAAACCCCTGGATGGACTGAAACCTTTACTCTAAGTAATACATACTATTAGATGACAGTTAGGGAGATGGAGTCTCACTCAATAACTTCTTTAAAGATGTGACTTAGCAGCTTTGCGCAATATTAGTGCTTCGCATTTTATACGTCGCTTTCTCGACGCGAGGCTTCGTGCTAAAGATCAATCTTTTCACATATTCTAATATTGAGTGGAAGAATAATTTTAATGGTTGTTAATCTACTTAATATTAGAGATGATTCCATATTTTCGCTCACAGGTCTGTATAATTGACCATTCAACTCCAAAATCGCGCTAAACCCGCGTCATTGTATTACCCATTTAATCATCTACACATCAAAAACGCTCGCGAGATCCCTATATTATCACGATTTGCATTCATACAGAATCAGACTTGGACCTCGGCCTTGCCTTCTCGACACTTTCTCCGTTAGTATGGGCCCCTTTAGAAAGTCGCGGGAAACACAACCCAGGATGAAAGATCGCAAGAGATGTTACGGCGATGACAATCATACTATTCTCGTTAGTTTCTCACAACAAAAAGCTAGACGGAAAACTTACAATCCCTCCATTGCAATAAAGCCCGCCTCATCCCGCATAATTGGATTTGCCCAACCCTGAACCATCTCTGCAATCCTATACACGCATCTCGCAAAAATGGTGACGAAAGCCACACTGATTCCAACACAAAACAATCTAAAAGGTCTTTTTGCCGCCAAGATTCTCGTTTCTTCGGGTACTCGGTCCCATGATTTTCTCGTTCGAAGAACATAGTCAATTGCTAAGGCCGCGAAAACAATTAAAGTGAAGACCTGCCACACGATACCCGCGATCATAAGATTCGTGCCCAGATCTCTCGTCTTTTCGTTCTCACCAGCACTGGCAGCAATGCCTCCACCAATAGCCTGTAGTAACAACGAGAGAATATCAAAAGTAATAAACACCCAAGTATAAAACCTTGCAGGAATCCTCGATTTTTCTGTACCAAAAGTTTGCACAATATGTTGAAGCGTAATGTACACGCTAGCGACTACAAAACTAGGCGAAAAAATAAGACAGGAGATTTGGATCTCGAACCCGATGTTTGACCAGGCATTATCGTGTAAGAGAATTCGGCCAATATATCCAGTTACTTCACCCAGACAGCCAATTGTTATAGCTATACCGAAGAAGTATGTTTTGTAACGGATACTGGCGGCTAGGTGATAGATAGCTGCTAGCGTGAAAAAGGCGAGAAAAAATGTATTGAAACCGAGAGAGGGTGTGTAACCGTATATAGTGGCTTCAACGGGGCATTCTGGGGATAAAGTGGTACAATATAGTGATTCGGGCATTTTAATTCATGTAGCAAGAAATTCCGTCAAAAATCGAAATGTCGAAAGATAATTGAAATTATGTTGCGAATATTAGCGAAGATGCCCGTTTATTTGGTAGCTGCACCGATGCAATAGTATAGATGAGTAAATAGATGAAATTGCTCATCTAAAGAGAAGCTTCTCCAGTAATATATATTCATCCCTTTTGGTGAGATTACAAAAAGTAAGCGCCATGGTGTATTTCGCGCAGCCGCATTCACATTCATTCCCACGGACGATACTATCAACCATGACCAAAATGTGTCAAGTCGGGTCAGATATTGACCGTCTATCGTTCATCCGCGAATCTTGTTGGCGGACGTTGAAATAGCCAAGTGTGTCCGTGTCAGCCCTCTGTCAAAATAATCTCCTAAAATATGTTTGACATAGAACTCAGATGAGCCCAGCCTTGACAACGGCCGTAAGCTTGAGGGAGCATTAAATTTAACGAATGCGAGAGCGGTTTTATGGGTCGTCGACCAATCATAATCTGATCTCAGAATCCCGCGTTTTTATGTCAAAGAGGCTATGCATAAATTCATGTACGATTAATATCGATGATGTGTCTTTCTGGTGTGTCGTCCAAGCACGTCGTTGTTAAGGGATCAGATTGCTGGCAGTAAGATCTTGATGTAAGTAGATATCGAAATGCTTCATGGGCTTTTGATCTTTTATCCACATCGAGGACAAACCATCCCTTCCCAGCCTAAGTCTTGGTATGGCAACATTCACATAAGGTCATTCGGTACGTGCCTGAACTGGCATAAATCTCTATGCAGCTCAATTTGAGACATAGACAAATGGCTGAGCGCTATTCCCTGTACTTATCAAGAATAGAATGCGGGGAACGCCACTCTTCTTCAGCAATTCTCCTGGCCATGATGCGTTCACGATAAGCTCTATCTGCCTCCTCCATTACAGCTTTATCTGTTGAATCTGGTTCTCCGGTTGTGTCAACGTAACGAGTTGGTGTATATCGGACAGTACTTGTGAGTTTTGCATGCATTGATGACGGACCTCGAATGTAGTTCCCAACAACATACAATTTCACATCTCCGCCACAATTGCAAGTGGATTCAAACCCAACAGTCAAACATTTAGTGCAAATCGTTCGAAGGCATGGATCGATGCGGTTGAATTTAAAGTGGGAAGTCTCAAAGTGGATTTGTAGAGATTCTTCATCCCTGAATGTTTCCTGACAGTAGTCGTCGAGAAAACAACATTTGTAGGCCGTTTGGTCCCAGACAGCAAGGGCAAATTGAGAATGATTTTGGAAAACGGAATAATAATGCTCGACAAAAGGTTGAAAGTTATCCACGTTGTTCACAAACATATCATGCACGTCATCGGCCGTAGAGTATGCCTGTGACCCAGCAATGATTGGACTGGTTTCTATTCCATCGGGATCATAGAGAACAATCGGAGGGATTCTATCTATTTTCCATCGTCGAAACATCTCGTCGCGTCTGGCTCTTCTCACAAAGTTTTGTAGTGTTGGGTCCCGGGCTGGCTCACGATCTTGTCTCAACTTTACTTGCTTATCTTCAAGAATGTAATTCCAATCGCCTCTGGATGTAAACTCAGAGCTTGTGGGCCCTATTGAATGATGAGCATGATCTGGACTGATTTCGTCGTCATCATTCCCAATAATGGATGCTATTGGTGGTAAATCTATGGTGTCTCGGTCAAGGCTTTGATATGTGTTCTCTGATTGCCGTTCATTGGTGTTCGCATCCTCGAGATCGTCGCGTTCTGGTAACGAGAGGAGAGCAATGGCTTCCATGTGGGCAGCTATATGGTCGCAAAGCTCTTTTGAAACAGGGAGTGATGCTTTTTCTACTTCCAAATTGTCTGGTAATGCATTATGTTCTGGGATATCCACTGAAAATGGGCAGAGCGGACAAGCTCCTACTGTATGGGACTCGTTGTCGTTGCCATTGGCCGCAAGAGCAGATGAGCCAAAAAGATCCGAAACAGGCTGTGAAGCTTTTTTCACAATCATGGATAGCTGAGTCTCGTTGAAAGCATTTTTATGCTCCTCGCGTAAGTGATGCTTGAATTCTTCTTCAGAGCGGTAGACTGTTGATTCGTGACCGGGCACCTGGCAGCACCACACCACGGCATGCTGCCATTGCATATGATTGACCCAGTCTTCTACCGTTGCGAAATATTCTGTTGACTTGTTACATCCATCAAAGAGGCATACGTATGGTTCTATATCCCGTAGTACGTGTCGCCTGTAAACAATCAGCCAATTCTTTTCAGCTCCAAACCAAGGGACTACTTACTTCCAGCGGGCTTGAATCATGTCTTCCTTATCAACAATACGAAAACAATAAGGACAGACTGCTTCCTTGACTTCACCCTCTGACTTCGAAGGTGGGGCGGGAACATCTAGCTGTTCTCGACGCGCAACAGCTGACCTTGTTATCCCAGAAATTGCGACCGATTTCGGATAAGAAGCAAATTTGAGGCGGTTGACAGATGAAGCTTCAGTAGCAGAATACTGCATGGTACTAACAGAACCTCTGGCTGAGTTTGCCTGTTGTCTAAGAATCGTCGTACCTCTATGCTGAGCTCCTGCTGGCCGAATTACTGTGTTTTTGGGTGTAAGGGGAAGTACCAGGTCTGACACGAAAGAACGCTCAACACCCTGCTTTAGCTTTTCTTTATGTCTCTCTCGGTATTCTAACTTCCTTCTTCGAAATACTGCAGCTTCTACCAGTCTATTCAATAAGGTTGGCGAGGCATCAGGGAACCGAAATTCTATCTGCCAGCGGACAGAGGTTTGGAACTCTACGAGTTCCGCCGAAGCTTCATTTTTTGCTATAAAGTTTGCCACTTTCACGTTTTCGTTTGCTGAGCTAGGCTTTTTTATAATATGAGAGAGCCTGTAAAGGCGAGTAATTGTATCTTTGATCGTATTTAGAGCTGTCGCTACGACATCAGCACCATGAAGACTGGGCAGATCATCCGTTTTGGACCGGGTATCTGATTCATTGTCCAAGCTAATGGCCATAGAGTCTTCTGATGATGAATCTGAGTTGTAATTCTTTTCACTTTCCTCTTCCGCTTCCTCCTCCAGTATTACCGGCGGATCCATTGCTTGTTTCGTGCTTTGCCTTAGGCGATCCAACATTTGGACCAGGATTTCTTTAACATCAGCATCATCACGAAGTCGGTAATCTACTGATGCTCGACCTGGAGCAAAAACACCCAAATTGCCTGCCCAAATTTTGAATCTCCCAAGTTCGTTTTCTAACTCTGATCGTAAATGGGGTTCGAGCTGTTTAGCCCGCCCACGTGCGAATACCGTAGCCACATTTCTAGCAATTTCAGCAATCGAATCTCCAGGGACTTGTCGTGGTTCCGCATGTAGCGACATTACTAGTTTATCTTCTGGTAGTAAACCATATACACTATCATTCTTGCAATCATCATCCTGTAAGAAATTATTGAAGAGCAGAATGTTGCCGCCGTGAAAAAAAAGTGGATTTATAACATGCCTGTAGTGCAACGTCGGGATAAACTCCCAAGCCCGCAGAAATGCCCATTCACATTCACCAATCATTTGGCCCTTGGTCTTGTCTTCCGGGATCTTCGCCACAAAAGGAAAGTTTCCAAGGCTGCTTACTCAAGACCATGATTTTTGATTGTAGACGCAGAAGTCTGCCTCATGATCATCAGAATTTGTTCTGGAACCAATATCAAAGTTCTATGTTTCCGATTTTCTTGAACGCCGTAGATGACTATGAGTGGTATTGAAGTGACTGGGCTAGTTCTGGCCGTGCTTCCGCTGTTCATTGAGGGCGCGAAAGCATACTCACATGGCGTTGAAACCATTCGAAAGACGGTCTCTCGTCGAGAACGAGATGAAAAGCTCATGGATTTTTATGACGAATTTTATTGGGAAATCGTGCAGTTAGACCGTCAAACTTTAGGGGTCATTAAATCGTTGCCCTATTTATCTGATGAAAGAAAAGCTGAGCTGACGATGGATATCCGTTTGGAGGCCTGGAAGACTGATGCAGATGTTGCTCAAGCACTCTTTGATTATTTTGGATCCCAGGAGGATCTGAATACTTTCTTACACGTGATGGGCAAAATTGCTCATTTACTATCTCAGTTAATAAAAGATTCTACTATCCATGTATTGTCGGGTGATATTGTAAGTACAGATACCAATACATGGAAAATCGACAGCTGATGGAGTGTAGGGGCAATCCAGGATGTTCAGTAAATTGGCAGAATTTGCTACTGATAGAGAAAGAGGTGATACAACTAGTACTTTCAAGGAAAGAATACGCTTTTGGAAAAAAGAAAAAGACAGGGAAATATGCCTGAAGAACTTGTCAACGTGGAATAAGAGACTTTTCCGTTTAACAGAGCAAGCACAAAAGGAACCTGCTACCAGAAAGTTATCTTCTGGAGCAAAAGATGTTCCGTTATCTCATCTACGGACACTCTCGCAAAAGCTGTACAAGGCGCTTGCAAAATGTTGGAGTTGCAAATGTCCAATTCAACACGAAGCACAGTTTTGCTTGAAAGCTCGAGGAAATTCCGTGAAACCAGTGATAACAGAGATCGATTTTGACTTCCTATTTTCCGTTCAAGAAGACATGCAATTGGGGAGATGGCAAGAAGGAACTGTGGTTGTGAGATCAAATGGGTTAGTTAATGGTACCTACTAAAGATTGAGACAGATCGTTACTGACATGTGCCTACTTTGCTGTAGCGGATCTGTTAAGGATGACCGCTCACTCCTACAGAAAATATGTGATACTGTCGGATGTAGAGGACCCGTTGATCAATGCCTCCAACTCTTGGTAGAAGATACTGGGAGCAACGAAATGCTTTGGCAACTGCGCTCAACCCCCAAGAGACTACCCAAATCAGCAACCTCACAGACCGAGTCTTTGCAAGCAGTACTAGAAAAATCGACAAAATTGCCCCTTATCATTAAACGGAGACTGGCAGTCATTTTCGCACATTCGTTGTTGCAGCTGCATGAAAGTTACTGGAAGAACAAGGAGTGGAGTAAAAACCACATATTCTTCTTCTATGGTACCGCCGGAGCCTTGGATTTTGAAAGACCTTACTTATCAACAGTGTTCGATCCTGCCATAGACGAGAAGCACCCACCTGTGGATTTAAACCGCTTTCATCGCAACCCGAGTATCTTAGCCCTTGGAATTCTCCTCATAGAAATACATACTGGCAAACTGATTGAGAGTTTTCGCACCGAGACTGAGCAAAAACAATTTAACACAAATACGGATTTGACTGTCGCGAACCGCGTGGTAATGAGTCTTGAGGATTGTTCCCTTGGATATCGTGATGTCATTCAGTTATGTTTGGATACACCATGGGTACCAGCAGGTCAGAGGGTGGATTTGGAAGACGTAGCAACAAGGGCTGGAGTATATCAGGATGTGATCAAACCGTTGGAAGAAGAATTTTCGTACTTGTTCCGTGAAAGAATATAAGTTTTTATTTATGAGGAATCGTCTATCTGGAAATAAACCAGAGTTATGTTTCTGACTTGCTAGTGCTTTCTTTCTCACTAGATAATGGAGATTCATTTTCTTACGACCAGCTATAGATATGCACACTAGCCAGTGATAATAAAGATAACACTTCCGAGGGCGATTCTCATTCAAGAACTTTAATTCTTTTAATTCTTTTAATTCTTTTAATTCTTTTAATTCTTTAATTCTTTTAATTCTTTTAATTCTTTTAATTCTTTAATTCTTTAATTCTTTAATTCTTTTAATTCTTTTAATTCTTTTAATTCTTTTAATTCTTTAATTCTTTAATTCTTTTAATTCTTTTAATTCTTTTAATTCTTTTAATTCTTTTAATTCTTTTAATTCTTTTAATTCTTTTAATTCTTTTAATTCTTTTAATTCTTTTAATTCTTTTAATTCTTTTAATTCTTTTAATTCTTTTAATTCTTTTAATTCTTTTAATTCTTTTAATTCTTTTAATTCTTTTAATTCTTTTAATTCTTTTAATTCTTTTAATTCTCTTAATTCTTTTAATTCCTTTAATTCTTTTAATTCTTTTAATTCTTTTCTTTTTATTAATTATTTCAGTTAATTTTTTAATTTTTATTATTACATAAATCAAACAATTTATTATCAATTTCCTATTGAAATTTTATTCACAACTACTTTTAATATAAATATTTTTTTCTTCTCGTGTTAAAAATCATATTCAAAAGCACAACAAATTATATTGTATCAAAAGAATAATGAGTGAATTCAAGATTCGAAAAAGAAATTTAGATTGAAAAATCCGTATGAAGTGCTTTATCAAAGTTTATACTATAGAGAATTTGATTATGAGTATTAGATCATTTTTAGTTCAGATTGACGTTTATTTTTTTTGTAGAACATTGATTATCTAAGTTCGTGGTTTCTCTTTTAGGTACATCGCTTGACTACATGGCTCTTTTACCTTTCCATAGTTTCTTCATCTGAAGGCCAGCTTGCACCTGGTACTTCAAGATGAATATGTCACTCCTCAAGTTTACTGTTTCACAAGTTAGTTGGAGCTTAAAATATGCGACGTGCTGGTAGTCTTCTCGGGTCCATAATCAAAGTCATATTTCACTTGTCCTTGACATTGTCGTATACATCCTATTTCATTTCTTACGTCTCTCTGGTCGATGCGTACTTGGAGGGCGTTAGTATATTATTAGAGTCAGTACCAAATCTTTCCATATTGGAGACTTGTTTGAGTCACGATTAGTTAGTATAAACCAGCCTTAACCAAGAGAAATTGGGTAGGCCAAGGTTGATAGCTTACCTAGTAGTCTATGTCCGGAAAATCTACGAGATTCATTGCGATCTGAAATCTTACTTCGAAGAATATGCCAAGGTGTCGAAAGTTGCTGATCAGTTTTTATCACCTTCACAACTACATGACATGTTAAAGCTTTCAAAGTCTTTTTTTTGCAACTCAATTACTATTGATACTGCTACAACATACAAGATTGTAGGAGACACAGTGCATAATAACGTTACAGCTCGATAAACAAACCCCTTTCCCCATAAAACCAGCAGTATTCGATGTTGATCTTTGTCAATCCATCGTGGGTATCAATTCCACTTTTTTAA
This sequence comes from Botryotinia globosa, assembly GCA_014898425.1. Lineage (NCBI taxonomy): Eukaryota > Fungi > Ascomycota > Leotiomycetes > Helotiales > Sclerotiniaceae > Botryotinia > Botryotinia globosa. The sequence continues at coordinate 2,035,716 of RCSZ01000002.1, forward strand.
TCCCATTTCCTGAGCTTTAAAAACCAATTCGCCTCGCTCGCCTTGTCTCGTGCCATATGCTCATTAAAAATCCCACTCGTCCTCGTCGTTACTGATCGTGGCGTCGCTATCGTAATCGATAGCAGCATTGCCAGTCGACGGATTTCCAGTTGTAGCATTGCCTGTTCTAGAAAATGGAAACTGGTCAAGTTCTTCCCGCAAGCTTGCATCAAGAATTGATAAATCAGTAGGGCTTCCACGCCCATTCTTTATACATTCATCACACACGCTCTGTCTGCAAGTTTTAAATTCATAACCTGCGACGCATCTTCCAAATTTCCTAAGGGTTGGATTGCGAATGCTGGAGGTCATGAACTGGTGTGTATACGTTTCTGGACGCGGTGCCGCGGCGTATGGAACTGCGGCTGCTATGCTGGCAAAAAGGTCGAGTGAGGATGGCAACACAGGAGTGTTTAGACTAGATGCGGAGGACAATGGTACCGATAAGGAAGGAGTCGGTTGTCTAGCATTTGACTCTGTGTTGCCAGAGAAAGAGGTCTTGGGCGAAGTTGTGATAAATTCGCTGTCGATCTTTGCCTTGTCCGAAGAGCTTTGAATCGTAGCAAAACTAACGGCGGGAGCAGCAACCTGCAATTTGTGATAGGATGAGATGGCGGGTAAAGTCTCTACATGTTTATGATCAATCATGGCTTCATCCAAAGGACTTTGAGACGATTCGGGAGTTTTGTTCATCTTAGCTGGAACTTTTGAAGGGCTTTAGTGAATGAAAGAGTGTAGGAAAGATTTCTATAACCGTGAAACTAAAATAAAGATGTATATATGTTCGAGAAAAGAGGAATAGAATAGGAATATGAGCGTTTAGAAATGAAGAGAGCTTCAGAGGAAAGTATGGTGTTAAGGGAGCGGTATTTATATGTAAAAATTGTTATGATAATGAGCTAAGAGACGAGACCGACATAAAATTATTGTCCATGCTAGAGAATTAATTAATATGAATAATCTGAAGATCAAGATATACTAATCAGAATCAAATTCTCGCGATTCTGTGACTGGAATAAAGTTAATGATTCTGTCAAAGTAAGAACAGTTTCAATCAAGGAGATTAACTCAAAGTGCCATGGATGAATGTAAGCTAAGACCAGCTGTTCAACGTGATTTATACATCATTGGAGAATACTATCTTTAGAGATTTTAATAGTTTTCGCAGGACTCTGAATGGATCTGATCAGTCTGATTTGATAGTTTGAAAAGTGAGGAAGAGGAAGGTTGGAGTAAGCTGATCAGAAGCAGAAGTAGCCACCGCTGTTTTTCAAGAAAAGTAAGTGCGACAGATCACATCATGATGTAGGTAGCTAATAATAAAGCATCAGAGATAAACAGTTCCGTTCAATCGTGTTATTGAGAAGATTAGAAGGACCGCAATATATAGCGATGACGAAACGACGATGAAGGGTAAAATTCAACATAGCTAGAGATTTTCGATGACCATTTATTTCGACGTATGAAGATGACATTTGAAGCTCAGGTTTCAAGCTATATTATCAGATCCATGATTTTAAGGTTGATTCTTGAGTGTGACATACAAGAAATTGAAGCACACTTGTTTCCCTCGTATCTTTGTGTTGAAATTGGAAATAAATGGTTACAATCAGGATGTATTCATGCACGAAATCATAGACATCGCTAAACTACCGAGAACGTGATTTTGTGGATTCGAAACCGTGCGTCAGTCTGAACTAATTTTTAGTGACTGGAGATCACTAAGGTAGACCAGACTAAACCCTACGGACTAGTCTAGATGCTTTCCAACGGTAGGTAAGCTTTTTGGGGGGAGGTCAAACAATGCGATTCATTATAGAAGTTTATATTAGTGCTGGATGGTAATATATGACTCCTCATTTTTCCTTGATCAATTATGGGATGATCGTTCCTACTAGAACGAAGCTTAGGTATCCAAAAAGCCACGTGGTTTAACAGTTTTCAAACAGCTTTTGAGGTAATGTCTCCCGAGGTCCCAGGAAATATGGGCTCAGGGGCTACTAGGTAGGTCCATGTCAATGTGGCTGCGGTGCGAAGAGGTGGAAAGGGCCTCGGGAGTACAGGAAGTGGCTGGAAACACCACGGTATTAGAGGAGAACGAGGTAGGACCTCCTGTTATCAAGATATAATCAGCTAATTGTGCATCAGTTTCTTAATTATATATAATTGAATGGAACCTCTATCATTAACTTGTCCATGGAAAAGGTTCGCCTTGGTTGCATCACAATACAACTATATAGTAATTATGACCAAAACGTCCCGCATGCCCTTCCATATGTAGAGCACCACGGAACAACCAGGTATATTTGAAAATTGAAAGACAGCAAACTCATGAGGCAAGTCCTAAGCGGATGTTATGTTTACAATATCGCTGGTAATTGGGTCTTCTCGAGTATGCAGATTAGGGGGAATAGAAAAACCAAAGTCTATCGACTAAGGAGAGACAGAGCGCTACCGGGTGGAAAGGAGAAGCTTGCCCGTGAGACTCCATCACGTCGAGACGTTCTACTACAATAATTTATATGGAAGAGATGCAATTGAAATCATTATTGAGAAGTATGTTGAGAGTCTTGCTGATGACGTTGAGGTTCGTGAAGCCAGACAACTAAAAATGCACAGTATTGAGAGAGCATTGAAAGAATCGCAAAAGACATGGCTTGTGTTTAGTATTGTCCAAATCTACTTATCTAGACTCACTCGAGACTCTGAAATGAAATTCTTCTAATTCTTCATCTCACAAGTCATGATAAATGGTACCGTGATACCCCCAAGGTACAATTTCCCATTCTTGGCATCATGAATAGCGGCCGTTGCTGCTGTCAGAATCTTTCCGTCATCTTCCACCATGGTTTCAACAATGTAACCCTCCTCGCTCTTACCAAGATCCTTCTCTTTTCTTACACCCTCTTTGATCAAACGATCAAAATCAGATCCTCTTCTTCGAATTCGTACGACTGCCGCACCGACCTGGATTGATCGATCGTCCAAATTTTGAAACCACTTAAAACCTTGTGGAAGTGATGCAGCTATGATGTCGCCATTCTCATCAATACTCATATTATCAATGGGGTATGGTGCTTGTAACGTATCCCGTTTCAATAGAGTCTTCTCTTCTGTAAGTGAGAAGATTTGTATTTCGTGCAGAAATGTGTTTGGGATATATATCAGCCCATCGCGCCCTGTAACCAGTCCATTTGGACCATTAAGACCAGTCGAGAAGACTATATTACAGTGGTTCGCACGTAATTCGCAGTGTCCGATACTTCCACCACCAAGGAAAACCTCTAGATCGCGGCGCTGTCATTGTCTTTAGTCCATCGTTAAACCACTATGGAAATTTTGATACAACTTACAAATCCGACCTTGTGACTATGATCATTGGTGAACACAAAATCATCATCATTCACCCAGGCCACCTGGTTGGGGGTGTGGATCGCAGGATCTGCGTATGTCTTTATGTGTTTCATTGAAACACTTCCAACTTGGGTATGAAACAATTCTATAGTAGAATTGGCACCTAGTGACCCAGCATCAAGTGGAGCACCATTTATTGGATCTATTGGAGGTCGATGGTTGATGAGAAGGATACGCAAAGCACCAGTCTTCGGATCTGGACGGATATCAAACCCGTGTAGGTTAAAGGTACCGTCTCCATTGTTGCCGGAGAAATTCTCGGTTGTCATCCACTGGAGACGAGATTCCAAAGAGCCATCTCCTCGGGTATCCAAAATGGCAATTCTATCTGCTACACCTCGTCCGGAAATGTTCAGACGGCTGGCACTGTGGTAGGTATGCTGAATTAGCTAAGGGATATTCCGCCAGTGATGAGAAAGAAAAAAAAGCCATGGACAAATTATAAAGCCTAAGAAAGCACGAACGCGGGAAGCCACTGCAAACGACTTTGGATATCGGAGCAGGCCATATATAGGTATCCGGTGTCATAATGAAACCATAAATCTTCACAACCTTCAAGGCCGAGGTTATCAATCCTTTCACATGTTGCGTTGAATGCATCAATCGACGAAACGGAACGTCCAACACCCAACACCTCAAATATAACGTGTTTGAAGAGAAATTGATAGAGAATTGCGATGAGTGCAACAAAGATGCCGCCTCCGTAGGCTAGAGATCTCGCCATTCTTGTGGAAGATAGCTTCGCAATGCAGAGAATGAATTGAGCAATGGACGGTGATATGGGATTGATGCTATGTCACTTATATATAACCAGAAGATATCCAGAACTCTCCCTCCACTCCTGTTTGACTTTTGTTGGGAGAGTGAGCCAAGATTACTTATTCAACAGATGTATTCGGGTGTGATTAGAAATCACAAAACATGGAACAGGTATTGCCGAGGTTCCACAATAGAACAACACGACAACAGACTCGCCGGGGAGTAAAACCTTCAGGCTTCAGGGAAGTCTTACGCACGATGAGTCTCCGCGATATGATTCGATTCAATAACGAGATCGGTTCCAACTTCCCACGGTTTGTGGAGGACTAAGAGATATGGAAGTGGCTTCATGTACTAACTCTTATATCGTCTATAACCACAATCATGCATATTATATATGTCAGAGCATATGACATTAGAAGGGAGGAGGACAATGATATCACGAGCGGAACAATCAAGCGATCGCTCACTCCTGTATTCTTTCTAACGTCGTCGTCGCTTCCTTTAACGGGTACGTACCTCGTAGGTTACACAAGTGGTCTGTGCGTGATAATTCTTATCACATTCGTCTCGTCTGTCTTCTTTCACAATCCAGCAACTTGAAGCGAAATTCTTGTTAAAGTTCAAAGTTACAAATCACTCTCTCTTCACATCTTCAACATTCACATCATCAGATCAGAATCAATCTCAGTATCATTCTTTATATATTAAACATTAGTTACGCTTGAATCTCAGACCTCGATATGGCCATCTCCCATCAACACACCTCGCAAGTAATCCATCCTCCAGGGACGAAAAGAAAAGACAAACTTCATGCAAACTCAGAAATCAATACTGCAAAACGACCAAATAAATGATACATCAAAACACCAGCCCACTCAAAGCAATTTCATCATTCATGCCCGGCATCTCTCCATCCAGCAAGCAAAAGAAACCCGAAAGTACAACCCATGATTACACCAATGATCAACATCGGTCATCTTGAACACCTCAACCCATTAATATTAGCTCCATCCGGTAATTTTAAAAAGAAAAAACCCCCACGCCTACGTCTATTCTATCATTCTCTCTCGGCGCAGACTTCAGTAAACTCTAATTGACACAAATCTCGGTATCTCGAATTTCCCTCCGCAGTAAAGTGAAAGGAATTGGCCGGATAATTAGCCGGGTTCACCGGTCGATTCGCTTGAATTGCGGTGACGATGTTGCTCTTCCAGGTGATAGAGGTTTCACCGGAAGCAAATCGGTCGCTGACCCATCCCTCTCCAAGATATGGGCCTAGGCCTTTCATCTTATGAAACTTGCGTACACGATGGTGATGGTCGCTAGGAAACTTGGCGCTGTAGCGCACCTCATCAGATAATGCTTCATCCGTTAGAATCTCGATTTGTCTCGTGCGGCAGCACTCATTCTGAATCACACGCTGAAAGTGGTGATGTCCGGTCCAGACAATGGCGAGTTGCTGTAGTTTGGGCATTGCCGCCAAAACTTGGCAGTACTGCCAATTGTTGCGATCATTATCAAACCACTTCTCTGCCAATAAGTAGTCTACAGCAAGCTTTTGAATTTGATCACCAGCTGTGGAGAAAAACAGGTCCTTCAAGAATTGGTAACCTAAGTCTTCGCGCCAAGTGCTGTCACCAACCTCTAAAGCATCGCTGTAGATACGAAAATGGCTGGAGTTGATGAACACAGTGTCTCGATCGAAGTTGATGTAGCACCCGAAGTTTGTCGTTGCAGCTTCAGGACCAACAAAGTCCAATGGAAGCCCCAACAGAGTTTGCCTATCGTCGTACATCTTCTTGTCTCGTTTCCAAGAATTTCCAACGGACAATGGTCTGTAACGTCTCAATCCTCGTTCTCTAGCTACTTGACAGACGCTAAGGATTGCTGGATTCCTAGCATCAGTAGACGCATAAACAATCATCCAATTTGCGCAACGCTTGGTGATGTGTACCTCGATAATGCGATCTTCTTCCATGGAGAAATCCCATATCATACATTGGACTTCAAGGGGGAGTTCTGGAAACTTTTGGAAGTGGCATGGATCTTCAGAAGAGAAGTCAATTTGTGTTGGATCCTCCAACATCAGTTTATCTTGATTGCGAGATGCGCACTGATTTTCGATGCATTCTAGGCTGTGCTTGCATGACTGTTGCGGGCTGGTTTCAAGTGTCTCCACCTCTGAAATTGACTTGATATAAGGTGATGCCATGGTTGCTGCGTCAACTGGTTCAAGAATATTGTTGAGTAATAACGGAGATGTCGTATTGAAATCCAAAGAGACAAGAACTTGTTCGCTGATAGCTGTCGATGGAAGTTTTGCAGTCAATTCATCAAAGGTTTGATGAGATAACTTTAAGGGTGAAACTTTCATGGCTCTTGTGTTGATGCCAGTATTTAAAAATGAAATAGCAGTCTTCTTGGTGTAACTCTGTGGATAATACGTCAGGAACGCACAGAGGAAGAGCCTGTTAGATTGTTCTTACATTTTTTTGGAGAAAAGAAATTGTTGGCTTGGTTTTTAAGTCCGCATGGATCGTAGAGCTTCTTAGCATCTTTGACGCAAGCAACGGGGCCAGCCCGTTGTGGAGCTATGGGGATATATTAGTAGGATATTCTGCAGGACATTCAGCTCCAGGGTGGATTCTCTTACCACTCTTGTGGACGACATAGTGTCGGAGTTGTTAAAATTATGACTGTATGAAAGATTTGAAAGTGTATAATGATTGGGGGGAGGAAAATTCGAACATAGGAAGTCGGAGCTTAAATACCTTTTCAAATCTATGAATGTTGTATCAGGTGGGCAATTCACTTCCTCGCGTTGGGTGTTCACATGTCTTTGTTTTGATCTTTCTCAACCCGAGACTTGAGTGGTGAATTAGACCGATATCGGTTGTTTCATATTGGATCTATCAAGGTCTTCTTCTTTGACATGTCTGCAGGCTTCCTGTCATACCTACGTCATCCTTAAGTTTGGTTCTTCATCCTGAGATTTAGTTCTTAATGATTGGTGGACCAATCAAAGGATCCAGTTGATCAAGCTCATGGAACGGATAAAAAGTTCTTCAGTGAATCATATATTCAATGTTTATGTTTGTACATTTGAGTCAAAGATGACCCATTAATAATGAGTAGATGCAGATATACTTCTACTTCACCTAAACATGAATTCTCTTTTCCTCATGGGCGCGCAAACAGTCTTATATCTCATCTCTTTGTAGGTAACAGCTTGAAGTTCTCCTGCACCATACATCATCTCAAACAGTAAGACTAATGACATTGTTTCTATACTTTGTATCCTCAAGATTTGCTGTTTCTCAGTCTTCACATCCTCACCATAGGCAACCATGGCTCTCGGGTATTCATCGGTTGCTGTCTACTAAGCTGACACTGTTGAAATATCTTATTTCTTCATTCACTAGCAAACATCTAGCACAAACACACACACACAAATGCCACACAAATGCCGAGGAAATAATTTGAATAATCAACTGTTATATACAACGAGTAACTTAATTTTCAGCTCAAAGATCACTCTGACCACCTGCAGTAAAGCATTTTTCATCGGTTACTAGTGCACCGGATGTCAAAAATCTGCAATTAAGAGTTCCTCTATTTCCTGTCTCTTGAACATTAAATTCAGATACCAAATGTAAATTGATGATAAGCTGTAAGATATTCACTCTCCCTTTCATATTCAACCACTCGAGGCACAGGAATCAGATTCAAGTCACAGGAGAAGCAAAAGCCGAAGCCCGAAATAAAAATCAACAGTGAATCATCGGAATGAGCAGACTCGGTTATTTATTCATGTGTTTGATCATGTGTTTGGGAAGTCGAGAGAGAGAGAACCTTGATGTCTACTTACCTAGGTAGGTACTTCACTGTTTTTGCTGGTGGGAAATCGACGCTATCATGACACGTTCCCAACTTCGAGATAGTGATTGGTAGATCTGGAGGGCTTTTTGGTTGTTGCACACTACCTACACACTACATAGCCTCGCAGAGCTTGGGTTTCATGACCCGCCTCTATCTTTTGTTTGGTTTATGCAATGAATATGATTTGTGAGACCATGAACAAAAATTCACATTTTGATGTTGTGAGTTCTTGGAGGCAGTGCTGAAAGTTTAAATGATTCTTTGCATTTTCATGATTTCCGATATTTCAGTGCTGTGGAATTAACTCCTGTTCAAACCTACCTTTCTATCTCTATCCAGATCTATTCTATTCTATTATCTTTTATTCTAGTCTTTACTCTCTCCACTAGTATTCAATATATTTTCTTCTTCCTCTTCACACATCTATTTCTTTCCCCTCCCATAAGCCTCTTTTGGTAAGAACGACACCGCAATAACCAATCCGATCGCGACCAATATTTCAAACACCCAGATGAAATACCCCCAGAGGATCTGATGCGTAACGCCATACGCGAAGATGATAGTAAAGAGAGCGGGGACAAATGCACGGGTACCACTTGTGACGGCTAGCGCGATGCTGTTGAGGGTACCGAGAGTTTGGGAGGAGGGCGCAATATCATTGAGAGCTAGCTGGCCACATGCTACAGGAGGGGTGTTGTTAGTTTGGATGGAGAAGATAGGGGGTGTGAGATTGGGGAGATAAGTAGAAGATCTAGAGGTAAAATGATGAATAGGAAAAGGGAAAGACTTACTAAACGCCATACTGACACCTACCCCCATCGACATACTTACTGGATACACGACCCAAAACGTCGTTTCCCATCCCATGCGCAACAGGAAGTTTGCAAAAGGACAGAATGCGAAGAGGAAAGGCCAGAAGAAAGCGCACGCGCGCAGGATACCAACGGTGCCGATACGTTTGTGTAGGGGAGGGAATACGACGATCATCCAGAAAGCTTGTGAGAAACCTGCGAGGGCTATGAAGAGAGAAATTCGGAAGGGCGAGAAACCTAGACCGCCGAGGGAGACGGGTGTGAACCAGAAGACAGATAGTACTGTTTGTGCGGAAAGATTTAGCCGTAGAAAGGGGAAAGAATGGGCGAAGAAGGAAGTGACACGAACCAGATGTGTAAATTGTACTCATTAGATTCACATGGCACGAAATGTAAATACATCTCGCTACGCCGGGGAAATTCAGAAGTTCTCTCATGGTCATCCCATAACGCGCTCCTACTTTCTGATATCTTTTTTTGCCCAATGTCTGCGTCCTGATTAGTGATTTGAGATTTTACCACAGCGTTGATGAACCGCTTACCTCTTTAATATAAAACATAGCAACCAGCGTTGAGCTCAACGCGAACAATCCCGTGCAAATCGTAGGAAGCGCAAAGGGGAATTCCTCAAAAAACTTTACACCGCCAAAGAGAGACGGATATTGTTTCGCGGGTTCGGACATGGCACCGCCTTGAGAATGTTAGTCTTTGCGTCGGATTCTCACATATCTATCTAGATGCTTGGAGTAGGGAGCTTCAATTACCAATCATCGGTCCCGCCAGAATCCCCAGATTGCCCGCCACGGAAAAATAACTAAAAGCTCTCGCTTGAGTTTTCTTGGTGCTGTTTTCGGAAATCATTGTTCGAATCGTCCTGTTATCATTAGATCAGTTCGAGAACTTCCAGACACGATCAGATGAATACAAAAGCCAAAGAAACTCACACAATTGTTCCTGCGAACAGTCCGGCAATGCATCGAAAGATGATTAGTTGTCCAATACTCCTGCCGAACCCGAAAATACCTGTTGCGAACGAGATACCTAGGAGTGAAGTAATCATGATGGGTTTGCGACCGAATTTATCGGAGGCGCGACCCCAATGGACCATGAGGATCATTTCTGTGACGGAGAATAGGGATTCCTGTTTCTGGTCAGATTTTTAATTTTTCTCATAAAACATTTAACGTAATGTATGCACGGCGGTCTTCTCTCCTCCTCTTCTCTCCCACTTTGCAGCTTAAGTTCCATTCCATCTCTCCCCATCCCAACTGCCCTTTCAAAAAAGAACAGAACAGAACAAAACAAGTCAAAAAAACTCACAACCAATCCCGAATAAAACCCCACATCCCCCTTCCCAATATCCCCAATCTCCCACAACATCTGATTAAGAAAGGCAAAGACCGAGAAAAACGCCACCGGCTCTACCAATCGAATATAACAGAGTCCCAGAATTTGTCCGAGAGGAAGCGGTGTATCATCATCTTCTTCTTCTTCAGCACCATGATCTTCTTCTCCTCCTCCTTCCGCATCTCGACTCGAGTTCTGCGCACCAATTGTCCCCGTCCCAACATCTCGATAAACCTGCGATCCCGTGATCAGCGCATCGCGAACCTCTGTAGGTTCGGTGAGAGGCGCGAGGAGGGGTTCGCGTTCATTGATTACGGGGAGGTGCGGAGACATGGTTTGCTGTGAGTGGAGGTATGTCTCCTTCTTATCCGCGGTGTGTTTGATTATGAGGATATATATACAGATGTGATTGTTGGATGGATATGAAAGAAAAGAAAAATGAATTTGGAGATTCGGGTGTGTAATTATTGATTGGATGGAGATGCTAGGACTCCTTGATTAAGTAATACGATGCTTATCTGATCTGAAAGACATGGGATTATTAACCTTAGTGTTGATTTTAGCGCTGATGTACCTATGTGCTTTATACTAGCGCTAATTATTAGTTAGGGGTCTCCAATTACATACATATCACACCTTATTCCATCAGTGCCGATCAAAAGTATTACTCATAAATACACTACACTACACTACATTCTATAGCAATTCTTTGCTGGGAAGATTCGAAATGAATATTTCTATGAGAAATCGATATTCCTAGCAGAATTTCCATTTCCATTTCCATTTCTATCGAAGGACAAGAAGAGAAAGGAAAAGAAAGCTGGTTCTTTGGGAGCAACATCAAGTGAAAGAAGGGATGTACAGCAACCATGATATTGTTGTGGAGATCTTCGTGAAGAGTCTCTTATGATGGAGATTTACGATCGACGGTATGCTCATCATCTTAGATATGGCTTGAGATTCGATGAATGCTATGCATTTGTAGAATACTAACCGTAGGAATCCAATACCCGTTGGATTCCTAGGTAACTAGAGGTTTCCCAAGGTGGCAGGTCAATTTTTTTCACGCACAAGTCTATGGAGACCCAATCTTAATTGGTAACACGGATATTTACACAAGCATAGTCTGGGTCAAAAGTCTTTTGCGTTTTCATTGTATTTGCTTATGCCCAGGCTTTATGTATCAATACTGCACTCAAAATGGCCCGTCGCTATCGGGACAAGCGTAACCTAATGTTGCACTTCCACTTCTCAGATAACAAACCTTTTGCTTCGCGCAAGCCGCTGTGCTACAGCTCTTCGTCATTGCGGAACTTTTCGTCTCCAGGAAATTATAAACTTCAACTAAAGTGTTGTTTGCCAACATATCCTCGGTCACCCCATGCCAGAAAGCGCCATCCAAGGGAGCATTAATGGGCCAAGTGGTATTCGGATCATATACTTGACGCGTATCATACTCAAGTTCCCATTTTGGTGTTGTCCAGGAGTTGGCGTTGGACATATTGGCGAAGTAGGTTTGAGAATTAACGACTGAGAAAGTCAAAGCATCGACCTGAAGGTGGACCCATCCAGCGTTGAGCCCGGTAAGAGGGGTGATAGAAGGCCCTATGTATGCAACTTGAATAGGTTTGTTGTAATCCACCAACTTGGTATTACGAATGATCGATGACGTGTTGCTAGAAATTGTCGAGTTGGGTAGGAAGTCATAATAGATCATGAGCTGATCCTCGTGTGTATGACCAAAGAATATTCCCGCAATTGTTGATGGAGAGAATCGAGCAACAATACTGTAGAACAAGGCTGTGGGATTTGGAAGCGCATTTGTACCATCATATCCCGGAAGAACATGTCCGATGATCCAAACGCGTTGATTGATATCTTCCGATTTTTGAAGCTCGTTGGCAAGGAATGTAAGAGTACCAGAAGTGTCTGGATTTGTCATGTTGAAGAAGTTGAAGATATTGGCTGTGTACCAAAAATCCGTATTGATAGAAATGATCTTTAAACCTTGAGGTGTGACCGTAGCATATGCACCATAGTGGTTTGATGCATACTGAGCCGCTTCACTATCAATCCATCCATTATTCAGCCATAAGCTGGATAACAGATTATAGTTCCAAGAGAATATATTAGATTGACCCGTAGAATTATTGATGGAATTTGGAGAGTTGAGAGCTTCCGGTAGAGAATCATGGTTTCCTAAGGTCGCATAGATGGGACTGTTCTTCATTTGAGCCTTGAAAGTTTGGTACGTAACCGTCTCTTCATACTCTACATAGGCTCGACTTATTTGGTCGTCATTATCGTGGCTTACAATATCACCAGTAAATATTGTGAATGCCACATCAGACCTGTTGACAAATTGGTCCATGGTTGAAAATGCAGAGAGAGCCAAGTCAGGAGGGGAATCGCAATAGAAGTATCCAAAACGAGACGCCGGTGTAGATGGGTTGTCACTCGTCGTATCGAGGTCAGTGTTAGTTGAATATGGTCTGCAGCACATATACTGTGAGCAATTAGCTTCACTGCCAATGTCATATCTTGAATCCAAATGCCAATCAGAGAGATGTAGAACATCTATAGTTTGGTCTGTTGACATGTCAGAATTAGTTTACTCATCTTCAACCAAAATATTATGACTTACTGGATGGCGCAGGAGCTGTTGTCTTATTTGCTGGTTTAGGTTTGAAATATGCAGATTCGTCGATAGGAACTGGTGGAGGTGAACTGCAAGTATCCCATACATAGAAACAGTAACCTTGCATATCATCGGTCGCCATGCTCATTTTTGCAAACAGTTGAGCAAGATACGGACCAGTTCCGCCAATTCCGGAGTATTCTTCATAACAGGTCTGGGCGTAGATACTGTCATAGACCTTTGGAAAGGTTTCACAGGCACGAATAAGAAGATTCACAATCGTCTCAACAGGTTGCATGATAGCTGCAAGATGCATTACTTCGGTGCTGGCAATGCATTTTGCGCAGTCGGTCGTGAGTCCATTTCCATGAACAATTCCTTGAATCTCACTAAAGATATTGTCTTCAATTTCCTGCTTACTATTGGTTGTTAGCTCTGCGAAGCGAGAGGAATAAGTAATTATACCTTAAAGTAGGCAATGGGACAGGGACAGGAGAAGTTTCGTTGTAAGAGGGTACAGGCCCAGTGCCATTATAGTGAAGGGTTGGACCTCCAGCACCGTTTGGAATTGTATTTGTGAGCGTCTTGTTCAATGGTTGAGGACTTGACGGGACGGATCGTCGCTTGTGACCTTTGTGTGCTGATGCGACTGACAGTAGTGATAGCGCAGTCAAAGCTATCGGGAAATGCATTTTTAGATGCAAAACAGACCCAACTAGTTTGAGAAGCCAGGATATCAGGAAACATGTGGAAAGGGAAAGGCACAATACTTATCCGATTAGAGTCAGACCTACAATTCCATGATAACCACCTCAACACAGCACGTGGCTTTGATAGTATTGGCCAGTCAATCCCTAGATTGTAAGTTGTGAAATAGTCGTCACTTATGCAGCTTCTATTAACGGTTGGGAGCACGAATTGGGAAGGTGGTTCCTGACAGAAAGCTTCATTTTCGTGAACGGAGCTAAGATTCCTGCATCTTCCTGCATCTTCCCCGCAAATTCAGAGACATCCACGACGCTGGAAAACAAACATTGAAGCAAAGCCAACAGTCCAGACCCAAGTGATTCGCATGTTTGAATATGCACGTTTATCTTCAGGGGGGTGAGATTGGCTTATTTAGATATCCATATCCATATATATATCCATATCCATATATATATATATATATATATCTATCCCGAGAACCCGATCGAATGGGAATTACGTAGTAATGATATGAGACGGAGAGATTGAGAGATTGGGAGATTGATCAACGTTCCACTCACTCATGAATTACCAATCGAGTTAATATAAAATAATGGCGGTGAGAAGATTGGCAGAAATCTCAAAAGGTACTAGCTGATCGGGGCCAGCCGACTAGGCACATGGGGGGGTGTCACAACCAGATAGCATCCATTATGATCCATAGCATATTAATTACTAGGTAGCGTAGCTTATCTACCTAGGTAGTTATATAGTTATTATAAGCATTCTGAAGCATTCCTACCTAGGTTGTGATAAGCACACCCGCAAAGACGAGAATCAAACATCAAACGTGTATGAAATTCTCAACATCTATAAATTTGGCATCTCATAATCTCATAGTCTTATTATTATTGTTGTGACTGAGTTGAGATCTTATTAGTCAATTTCTTTGAAGGAAACAGTGAAGATGACTAAAGTCTCGGTTCGAGGGAATATAAAAGCAATCATATTATATAGTTATATATAAGAGTTATATATAAGAGTTATATATAAGAGTTATATATAAGATTTATATAAGAAATAATGATTATATAAAAGATAACCTGAAAGCTTATTTAAATATTCTTGAAATTGATTTATTAATATTTATTAATATTTATTAATATTTATTAATATTTATTAATATTTATTAATATTTATTAATATTTATTAATATTTATTAATATTTATTAATATTTATTAATATTTATTAATATTTATTAATATTTATTAATATTTATTAATATTTATTAATATCTATTAGTATTTATTAGTATCTATTAGTATCTATTAGTATCTATTAGTATCTATTAGTATCTATTACTACCTATTACTACCTATCACTACCTATTACTATCTACTACTACCTCCTCTTCAAACCCATCAGTTCAATCAATCACAACACCCAAAACTTGCCATCATCCAAGAGAGCTATCCTTATTACTGATTTCGTACGGAGATTCTGGGAAATCAATGAAATGTCTTTATTCGTATGGATAGACAAGATCTTCTGAGGTGAGGCAAAGAAAGTAATAAGCTCTTAATGTCTAAGGTGGAATTGGGAATTGGTGGGGAAAAGTGTATTGAAATCATGACGTCTACGAGTCAAATGCCAATGCTACAACATTGACAAAAACCATATTATACTGTGCGTCAAAGATCACATATTTTTCTAGAAAAGAAAAAAAAAACCATCATTCTCTTGTTTTTTAATCATAATATCTTAATTATATCATCAGCTCAAAACTGCAAAAGAAAAGTCTTCTTCACTTTGCTGTCATAACGATCTTTGCCCCGTCTACCACTTCGTTTCACAATGGCCTCCTCCGGTCAAAGAAAACATGTAGTGATAATTGGAGCTGGAGCGGCAGGAATGTCATGTGCCGCCACTCTGGCCCAGCATCCAGATAAATTCAAAGTTACCATGATCGAACGAATGGGTGTAACCGGAGGTCAAGCAACCTCGATAGCCCTTGACAAGGAGAAATTTGGTACCGACTGGATGAACGATGGCGTCCAAGGTGGTTCACCAATCTTCAAGCATACCTGCCACTTCTTCAAACAATATGGTCACGAAGCTCAAGGCATCAAACTCCAAGTCGCATTTGGGAAAGGCGAAGATGGATTCTGGACAAATTGTTTCCCTAGTCCTCTGGTCGAACGCTTCTCGAGCGATATCAAGAAATTCGGCAAGGTGTTGAAGATTATCAAGTGGTTAATGCCTGCGATGGGGGTTATACCGATCCGAATCATGCTCAAGATGTTCTTCTTCAGCAAGGACTTTGGAGATAAAATGGTGTATCCTCTCATCGCTCTATTTCTTGGTACCGGTAACCAAACTGCCAATGTATCATGCGCGATCTTGGAGCGTTTGTTTGATGACGAGAATATGAAGCTCTGGGACTATGATCCAGATACACTTCTTCCAAACTTACCTCAAATGTTAACTTTCCCTAATCTTCACAACTTTTACGAAGATTGGAGAAAAGATCTCGAATCGAAAGGTGTAGATATTCGTCTCAACACTGATGTCACGGAGATTCTTCAACGTAATGAGAAAGGTGTTGTGATGACCACGAGGCCGTTTAATCCCGATGCAAATAACAGAAAGGGGGAACACACTGGGCCAACTTCCAAATCTGAAAATTTTGATGAATTGGTCATGTGTGTGTTAGCTGATGATGCACTGAAAATCCTTGGAAAAACTGCCACTTTTAAGGAGAAATTCGTGCTTGGGGGAGCCAGGTAAGTTATTACATTTATACCGCGGGCGATGTGAAAGCTCATAAGCTAATCATCATATTAGATTCTACGATGACATAACAGTGACCCAGTAAGATTTCCCCTCTCATTTTTATTTCATCTCTTCCTCACTCATACTCCCATTAAGATGCTAATAAATCCTCAGCTCCGACCATGAATATTTCCGCAAACACTACGAAACCGAATTCGACCCCTCCCTCTGCGCTGATCCCAAATCTCAGGCCCAAAAAGACCAAATCGCTTTTTCAAAAGGCGAACGACGTGGTGTTGACAATGAACCTAGTGGTTTTCGACCCATGTATTACACCAAATCCTATGCACATGACCCTAAAAAAATCGAAATGTCTTTTGAGTATGCTCTCCCCCTTTTGCCTGTCTATTGCTTCCCTCCCGAGACTAATAAACCTCTCCAGCTGTACAAACTACCAACATCAATTCCGTCAAGACCACAATGCAGAAACTGCACCCGTTCCATATGATCGCCACGTCTTCCAATCTATCTTCCTCGACGCCTCGAACCGCGATTTCTGGACCATCGATGAGATCTCTCCAGATAAAGTGATTGAGAAAAAATGGTGGCATCAACTTGGTCATCGCTGGCAACATTACGCCAGGGTGGTGCCTGGAATGATGTTTATCAATGGCAAGAACCAAACGTGGTTTGCAGGGAGTTGGACGCTTGTGGTGTGTATTTCTTTTCTTTGCCCATGATTTCTCTTCATTTTTACCCCATTTAGAGGGAAATCCAGCTTCAGCTTTAGTTTCAAGTTTGTAAATCAAGGATGCTAATAACCCATCAGAATATGCACGAATTAGCCCTCGTATCAGGAATCGCAGCCGCCTATCGACTCGGTGCCGACTACGTGAAATTCGACGATTTCGCAGAGGAGTTCTTTGGTAATTATATGCTTGTCTCCCATGGATTTAGATATAGGGCGGAAGAAAGGAGGAGGAAGCAGAAGAATCAGTAAACAGCATTGGTGGAGTTTGTAAGAGTTCTGGCCCCTGCTTATGGCATATATAACCTTAACGCTTTTCTAACCAAAATATGTAATTATTCAGCTTTTTATATCCCAGTTTATTTATTATTGTATGGAAAAAACTTGAAAATTATATTATAAAAAGATTTGAAATTATTTGAAATATTGAAAAAAAATATAAGTTAATTTTAAATATTTTTTGGATTATATTTTCAAAGGAACAAAGTGAAAAGTTTGAAATTCTTCGAAAAATTCGCTTATTTTATATAGAAAAAATATTACAAGTTAATTAAAAATTTTAAAAAATTCAATTAAAAACTTATACAACTTTTCAATAAAAGTATTTAAAAATATATTGGAAATTTTTTAGTATTAATATTATATTGAATTATTAATTATAAAAGTTTTACAATTTAATATGAAGATTTAAAACAATTATATAATGTTTTAGTTTATATAAAAAAACCCTGAATTTTGCAGGGATTATATCACAAAATATCACGTTGTGTCATGAGCAGAGGCTAGAACTCTTACATATTGTAAGATTATCTAGCTATCGAAAGTAATATTTACTTGTTATTTGCTCCTGTTTTTAACATCTCAAAAGAAAAATGATGATGTATGGGTTTGGTATGATTTGGGATTTCGAATTTTGTTAATTATCGGATGTTGGGCCATCGAATCGAATCAAATCAAATCAAATCAAATCCATCCATCACCCTCACATTTCACAAAGCAGAACTGAACACAGCGACAGCAGACCAAACGCTGCAAACTCTATCAACGGAGAAACTTGCAAACTGCACAAACCGAGAAAGTAGAACCATCTTCCCTCGCGAGATCTATAGGAACAGGAATCATGATGAAAGCATCTTCACGAAATCGATCAAGGAATGCAGAAAAATGCAAGATTTCAGATGCAGATCTAGAATGTTCACAGAGATGGAGGACATACCTACCGGTGGTAGCCCAAAACTCAGTTTCCCGCAAAAGCATGATCTTAATTCATAATGAGAGTAACAAGTACCTACCTACAGTACTTGGGCACTTCTATTTGATCGACAGTCATTTTGCATCAAAACTCATCATTTAAATATATTTAGTTTTAAACAAAATTATATATTTATTTTTGAAATAATTATATCAATTTATTTATTTTAATATTTTCTTTAATAAAAATTATTTATTTTGTTTTTAGAAATTTTATATATTATAAAATATTCACTTAATATTTTAAAATTCTAATATATTAAAAATTACAGTTAAAATAAGCGAATTCTCAAGAACTTTTTTATAAAAAAAAATTTAATATATATACCAGGGGCCTGCGAGCCCCCGAACCCCTTGCTTTTTAAAAAAGTATTATATAATTATATTTATTATTATAAAAATCTAAAAAAGAAATTTTATTGAAAGCTTGTAGGCGAAATCGGTTTACCTTTTTTATTTTTTATTTTTTATTCTTTATTCTTTATTCTTTATTCTTTATTTTTTATTTTTTATTTTTTATTCTTTATTTTTTATTCTTTATTTTTTATTTTTTATTATAGTGGGTCCTTTTACTTCGAATCATTAATTATACTATTGAACTACGAAAGTTATAGTATTAAAATAATTTTTATTAATTTTAGGCTTATTATATTCAATATAATTTTTTTTTAATTGATTATATAAACTCTAACTATATTTATACTAATTAAATTTCAATTCTTTAGAAACCCCTTAATTTTGAAACTAGCAATATAAAAAATATATTATTTGAAAGCCCTTAGCTTTTTATATATGGTTACCACTTTTCTTTTTTTTCATTCAATTTATATTAGCTTGAATAAGCTAATTTAAATGATTTTGTTGAAAAAGCCTAGAATTTTATATTACAAAATTTATACTACTTTAATTTCAACTCTTTATAAAACCCTTAGTTTTAAAACTAGCAATATAAAAAATATATCATTTGAAAACCCTTAGTTTCTTCTATATAATTACTACTTTTATTTTCTTTTTATTCAACTAATTTAAATAATTTTGTTAAAAACCCTTAAGAATCTATATTTCTACACTATAATTACAATGCCAAGAAAGTCGAGCTAATCAGATCGCTTGAATCAAGCCAATCAAATCGCTTGAATCGGGTCTCATTAAGCGAGATTCTCTTTTTTCGTGTCTATATACACCTTCGGCTCTCGCAGACAATAAGAATATTAAGGAGGTAAACCTCCAATTATATTTATTAATTCTTTAAAAAAAAGAAAATCTTATTATACATATCATTTATATATAAATAATTAAATTATTGAATTTATTCTAAAAAAAAACTATTCAAAAGAATAATAATCTAATTTCTAAAAAGTAATAAAATGATGTATTTGAGTGTATTTTTGAGATCGACCAAATAGAAGTGCACAGTTGCTATACCTACCTACCTACCTAACTCACTAAAACCACACGATTTTCCGACTACGAAATCTGAGCCAGCCAGCTTGACTTGAAAATAAAATAAAAAATCAATAGTTATATAGAAAGAATTTGTTAAATTATTGTGATAACAGATGGATGAATTGTGCTGTGATTTATGGATTTTAAGCTCAACACGAGTTCACGCATTGACGGATGACCAGGTCGGTATCATTTAATGACCGAGTTTGTTCTATTCGTCGAGTGTAGAATATTGTGACTCGTCATAGAAATTTGTTTCTATAACAGTCTCACCGATCAACGGGGCTATGGGCACGCACGGCTTAGAACTCATCCAATAGAAGTGTGAGGGGTGAGTCTCTTGGTTTAGTATTTAAGAAGACATTGGTGTTTTGTGCTACCGAGTTCACAGCTGTAACACATTATTCTAATATAAACCAACGTCTAACATTGTGTGAAAACCCTGGAATGGTGAACTCTTATTATTGTAGGCAAAGCATTTCTGTAGTACATGTAACTTCTAATAGAATGCATTAATTATCATTCATTTGTGCTAACATTGATCCACTGCCAACGAGGTGGCAATGCACTCTGCAATGACCAAAGTCTAGCGGTATCCTATTTGCATACTGACATAAATTTTATATCAAGATTAGTTCGGCTTGTGCTAGGCTTCACTTCGCTGCTATCCATGCACCTGAGCCGCTTGATCAATATCCAGCTGAGCATTTGGGTAAGATGTTTCTGAGTAATATCAGTCCGACCAGGCAAGAAATCAGTCATTTTCTTGTTACCTCCAATGACTACCAGGCCCATTTCTCTGCAATTTCCGGCCCCGTGGTTCACTACTTGTAGATCGATGTATATGGATAAGGTTCCATGCTATCAGATTCACAAAGGCTGGAATAATTCCACATTGCTACTTCCAACTGAAAACGATTAGATATGCTCCTATCTAGTCCCACGTTAATCCCAAGGTGACTTTCAGGGTTTGCCGGGGCTACATGTTAAAGCGCATCGTGACAGCAGCTAGAAAATATCCATTTGGGCATACGATCATATAGCTCATAAAATAGTGCCAGTAGCACTAAGCAATGTCTTGAAAAGACTCCATATGTTTGAAGATCCCGTCCTTCGGACAAATTTCTCCAATGACAACGAAGTTATCTTTACGACGATACTTCCAGTCAGAAAGTATATTCAAGGGCTGGAAGATGATTTCTTGCATCGAGATGCGACAATCAATCGCGCGGACCCCCCTAGTAGAAGTGATATCCATCTAATCACTAGGAATTTTAATCTTCCTCCCTGTTCAACGCCTTCCTGTCTCTTTTCGTAATCTCCCAGCAGCAGTTGATGGAGCAGGTTCAGGCCACAAGGATACAGCATCTTCCATTTCCTCCAAAAACGTCGTGCTGTTGTGAATTGAGGTACCTCCCAAGACCACTCTAACACCTGGCGAAGAAGCATTTATTTGAGATATACATTTTGCCTCTTCGAAAGTGGCTCCACCAATAATGAAAATAACAATATCCTGAGGCTTGTCTCGAGTTGTCCCCCCACCTTCAACGAAAGGATATTGCTGATCACGCAACTTTCCTTTGATTAGATCTTGAAGTGTTAGCTCGAGTCGTGGTGAATGCTGCGTGTAGACATTTTCTACACCCTTTAGCCCCTTAAATCGGTCACGAGCCCCAGAAAATATGTTTGAGGATTCGAACATATCGGTAATACCCCCCGTGGATTGGTTAAGTTGCAAAGAAGAATGGTAGATGAGGAGCTTAGCTACGAGATCTATACGTCTTTGAGGGACGTTTCCGGCTGCGCCAAGGAGATCGACAAGAATCGGTAATGCATTTGACGGGTGTTTCTCGTATCTAAGCGAGTACAGGGCAACCAATCTTAGCTTGTTGTCGGGAGTAACAGTGGGAGACTGAATTAATCTCTGCACATTCTACAATGTTTGTTAGTAAATGAGTGGTAGCGTCAAGCGAGCTGCGAACTTACTTTTAGATCACTGGCATGAGCATCGTTACATGCCAAGCTCTGCTCGACTTCACTGACTTCTAATAAATTATCTGAACCAACCATTCTACTTAGTTCACCAACAAGACTGACATGCTTACTGACGTTGCCAGAAAGTTTGCGAAACTCGGGGTATTCTTCGATGAAGCGCTTCATATCAGCTATTGATTCAATGTTCGAGCTATTCTTGGTTCTTGATTGATATTGTTCGACATAATCTTTGATATTGCCACCGAGATCACCAAAGTTGAGATACATGTTCTTCTTGAAGAACGGATCCTGGTCTTGCGACAAGACCACTTCTTTCAACTCGGGACGAATATCTGGTACCTCGCTAAGGTCAACCCGCCCATTCTTTATACCAAGAAGTTCGTGGACCATAGCTTGATATGTCCATTGTGTCAAAAGTGGTGTTATAGGGTCATCCCTTCGATCTAAAACCAACAAGATTGGAGGAGTATCCACTTTCCTAAAGTCAAATAACTGATCTTCCTGGGCAATGTGATATCGTACTTCCGTAGCCAACTTCTTTGCTAGCAAACTGTTCTTTTGGTATCGAATGAGTGGCTTCTTCTTTAACGATAGCAACACCGCGATGAGCCCTTCGGTTGTACGTTGTAATGCATCTGGATTCCACATGTCTGGATTTGAGCTCCATATTCGTTGCTTCGGAAATCCAAGATCAAATGTAAATAGATCTGGATTCACTACAATATAATCTGCAAAGTGCTCCTGAACTAGCTTGACCACTTCATGATCATCTGCTTCTGCCAATCGCTCGAGGGATGACTTCTTCACAACATTACTGAAGTACACATTGTATTCACCATATTTGGGATCTCGAAATTCGTCAATTAGGAATTGTATCGACTCTGCCGACGGTCGAACGAAACACAAGCATTTCAGATGGCGCATTTTCTCCCTATTCTGGTTGTCCAATCGATCTATGAGGTATACTTCATGGTTCAAAAGCGCAGATTGTGTAATCGCAGTAGAGACAATGGACACGGTCTCACTATCCAGTAATAAGACCTTCATCTTCGCAGATGGTGTCCCAGAAGTTCCGTCTCCTGCAGACACCATCTTCGAGATATACCCCGATACAGCTTGAACGACATCCATAGTGTTGATTATTTGGAGGTTAAGGTCGAATAGCTTGGAGGGTTCTAATGTCGAGGGCACATAAGCATGTCTTATTTGTATTGTATCGCCGCACGAATTGTAGATTATCGAAGTATGAAGATGCCGTATAGATTCGCCGTAGTCTGTTACTGAAACAAGGCTTCGAATAATAAGGGTAGGTGATTGGCATGTATGGAGTAGCTTTATTTACTCGTAAGTGTTAATAGGTCAAGCTAGGACAAGGCAGAGGAAGCAAGGCTCGGGAGCAAGGCACGACCCGTCCTTATCCCACTAAATTCGATCCACCCCACCACCGCCCGGCAGAAAACGAACCATTGCGACATGTGCCATGATCAAATACGAATAAATAAATCATTACCAAGGAAGTTCACAACATACAACTATCTGTCTTTCCGTCACTCAAAGCACAATTCTTACTTCACCGATGGAGAAACGGTAGCACCTCAACAACCTCCTTCAATCTATAGTATATTGAAACTATCCATCTCCAACAATGTTACCATACATCGATGCTCGTAAGGCTTTACTTGAACAGTATGGGACGTAGTCTGACAAGTATCTATGCAGCTTTCGAATATGCCGCAGGCATTTTGGGCGCCTCCACTGATGAACGTATGTATCAAAGCAAACGATATGGATTAGATATCAAGGATTTGTATTTCATTCTAACATCAAACAGTAAAACTCATTACTTCTTTTCTCCTATCATATCCATTCGCAGGACTCTTGAAACGAGTTCCAGATTCGAGACCTGATTTGAAGAATTTCTTCATCATTGGGTGCGTCAAGCACTCGAAAGGCACACTCTCTTCTCAATTTGCTGACTTGTTAAATATCAGGGTTTCCTCGTTTTACCTCCTTGGGCTTTTCGATCTATGGGGTGGTACAAGAACACTGGCTATTAGTTCTATCGGAGCATACTGCATCGCAAAATATGTGCAAGGTCCTTTTATGCCATGGGTTGGCTTTGTGTTTTTGATGGCACATTTGTCAGTGAACCAGCTGGCTCGACAATTTGCTAATAATCCAGGAGTGGTGGATATTACGGGGGCTCAAATGGTGATGGTCATGAAACTATCGGCATTCTGTTGGAACGTTGCAGATGGCCGAATGAAAGACGAAGAATTGACAGGAGATCAAAAGGAACGGGCCATCAAGCAACTACCAAGCTTGCTGGATTACGCTGGATACGTCCTCTTCTTTCCATCTCTCTTCGCAGGTCCGGCTTTTGATTTTGTGGACTATAAGCAGTGGATTGAAACCACAATGTTCGAAGTGCCTGCTGGTGTTGATCCCTCAAAGAAACCTCCAACTCGAAAATTGAGAAAAATTCCAAGGAGCGGTACTCCTGCAATGTGGAAAGCTGCTGCTGGTTTGGGTTGGATCTTACTTTTCTTGAAGCTATCTGCCTGGTATTGGCCTGATCTCTTGACTGGCGATGAATACATAACTTATGGTTTTGCTCGCCGTGTCTTTGTTCTTCATATGGTCGGTATGACTGCTAGATTGAAGTATTACGGTGTATGGGCATTGACCGAGGGTGCATGTATCCTTTCAGGTCTTGGGTATAAAGGTATTGATCCAGTTACTGGCAAAGTCTCTTGGGACAGGCTTTGCAACGTTGACCCATGGGGAGTGGAAACGGCCCAAAATACTCGCGCATATCTTGGAAACTGGAACATGAACACGAATAATTGGCTTCGAAACTATATTTACCTACGAGTTACTCCAAAGGGCAAGAAGCCTGGTTTCAGAGCTAGTATGGCAACTTTCGTAACCAGTGCTTTCTGGCACGGATTCTTCCCTGGCTATTACCTTGCCTTTATTTTGGCCAGTTTCATTCAAACCATCGCGAAGAGTACGTCTTCTTCCCCTGGTTCTAGATTGATTCTATAACTAACCATCTTTAGACTTCCGCCGTGGTTTCCGTCCCTTTTTCATCGACCCCAAAACATCTCAACCCACATCACACAAACTCTACTACGATGTGTTCTCGTGGCTAGCAACTCAACTTGCATTCTCATTCACGGTAGCTCCCTTTATACTTCTTACTCTCTCCGCTTCCTTCCTCGTCTGGTCACGCGTCTATTTCTACGCTATCATCGGCACTGCCCTTTCAACCGCTTTCTTCGCTTCGCCTGCTAAATTGCATTTGATGAAGATGGTAAGCGAGCGGACTAGCAAGGCTGACAAGGGATTGAAACATTCAGCCAGTATGGAGAGTCTAGGAGGCAAGGAACCGGTTCTTGGGTTGCCGGCTGATCCCTCAAAGGATCTTGACGAGGCAATTGAAGAAGCAATAGCGGAGCTTCAGGCGAGGAAGAGAAAGGGAAAAAAGGTAGAATTGAAGTAAGGAACTACTCGGAAGGAATACAAAAGCGTGCTTGAGCAATTTGATTGGGGAATTCTTAGGGATGTATATTGGTCAGCTGTAGCATGATGAACACATATATACCCGACGTACACGATACGAGAAATTCACAATACATATATTATTTCAAAATGATTTGAATGATAATTTGCTCTTCATGAACATTAAAATTTCTTTAACTCGTTCTATCTATCAATAATGCATTCCAACGTTGCATCCATATATACAAAGCAGGCACATATAGCGCCATGATCGCCTTTGCCATCGCATGGCAGGTCCTGTGTCATCATCCCTTTCCCTCCCATGCATTCTCCTTTTCCCAACCATCATCAATAATAAAAATTATCCAACATACATGCGTACATGCAAGCAAGCAAGCTTTTTCTTTCCGTAAAGAAAGGGTATAATGCTAATATATCATCTGCGCGCGCTAAAAATAAAAAGTCAAAGTGTGAAAAAAAAAGTCTAGACCCATCTGTTTGTTGTGAGAGTCGTTATTTGGTCGTAAGAATCATTATTAGAGAGGGGTAGAGGGGCTCTACTCTAATATACAAGGGGTCGTTATATCTGTGCCGTGTGCCGTGTGCCGTGTGTCATGTGCCGTGGGTCCTGGGTGTCGTTGTGAGGATGTGAGGATGTGAGGATGTGAGGTGAGGGTGTGGAAAATGGAAAGCGAAGGAGGAAGTAAGGAGGTGGATATGATTAAGCTGGGAATTAGGATGGGATTACCATCCCTCTCGGGTCCCAATGACAGCGAGGACGATCTGGTATATATTAGCCTTCTGTCCACCGATTGCAGAATAGACGTGTCAAACTTACAATAGTAGCAATAATCAATAATCCCACCACACTCATCCAACGATTCAGATTCCTCCACCACCTGGCACTCTCATACCGTGCCTCATCCAACGGGCCAAATTCCTCGACATAATCATTGTTGCCGCGACTTTCTACATCCCGCGCTTGTGTGAGGTTTCCGGTACTATCTTCGCGTTCGCGCATCTCTTGGACGGGCTTCGTGGGGAGAGGGAGGAAAGCGGCGATCATCCAGGTGAAAGGGAGGAGAAATCCAGTAATGAAGAGAACGACTTGGATGTTACGACGGCCGAAGAAACCGCCCTCGGTTGAGAAGTTGATTTGCGGGGGTTCCCAGAGAGATTGACGGGCGGCCCGACGATCGATACGGAGATGTGGAGACCAGACGCTGGAGATGAGAGACCAGGTTCTGAGAGCGCCGTTGCCTTGGGCTGCGCTGGGTACGGGGGTGATTTCCATAGATTGTTGGGAGAAACCTCGCATATGTGGATGGCCTTCTCGTGGACGACGACGGGGACTATATAAGTCGTCTGGGAAGTTTTCTGTATTGGGGGAACCACTTCCATAACTGAATGAGCCGTTGCGACTTGGGGTTCCGCCGCTAGAGCTCTCGGGTCTGTAGCCTAGATACCGACGCTCTCCACTTCCATAGTACAGTCTTGCCCACGTTGGGATTGAGTTTGCGAGAAAACTGTTGGAGCGGGTACTTATTGAGGAGCGCATGGTGTGTGTACGGGAAGTATCAGATGCTCCGGCATTGAACATGCCGGATAATCTGTTCCTGGATGGACGAGTGCGCAGATCTTGCATGGCGGTGATTCCGTCACCGTATTCATCTTGATCACCTATAATAGGAATAGACGAGCTGCTGAGACCTCGACCAGCGCGTGTCCAAGCGGGACGTGGAGGATCCACAGATTCGCTTCTCGATCTTGACAAGGCATCTTCGATTCCGTGCGACGAACTGATGCTGAGAACATTGCGACTGCCGCGACTTGGTAGACCAAATACACTCCTTCTTCCCATGCTGTCGGACCAAGCTTGCGAACCGCGTTCGGTGCCGGTTCCCTCGGATACGGAGAGCACAGTGGATAGCTGTGAGCTCCATTGGTGCGGAGTCTCGATCATATGGGGACTCGTGGGGCTTGGCAACTCTGCCCATGAACTCAATCCTTTTGGCTTTTGGAGTTGAGCGTGACCGGATAAATTAACTAATGATCCGCTCGCCACGATTGCTCGTTGTGCGTCGGGTTGTGTGTGAATTGTTGATAACGACGCTAGTGAATTAGCTCGACTGTGTGCTGCACTTCGTAGCGAATGATTTGATCTCGATTTCAATGTCTCTCGCGATCTTGACTTGTAGTAACCAAAATTGTCGTTCGACCTCTTTTTTATTCCGAGGGCAGGAATACGAAGAGATTCTTGAGAATACTTAGGTGCTGGGCCCTGGCCACTGGAAAGAGATATAGATCTAGAAAGGTCCTCGTGAAACACGTAATTTTCGTGTTCGCTAGAAGAAGTGGTTGCTGCTCGAGCTCGAGGTCTATGGACGACTGATGAATTCGAATCTATATCAGAGTGTTGATGTACACGGTAATTGGAGCCACTGGAAAATGATGCTGCAAGGAACGAATCGGCAATTGATTCAGAGCGTTCTAGGGTACGGCCACGATGAATTTCGTAATTAGTATTATCGCCAGTTGTGCTTGTAGATAACTGAGGTCTATGTTGAGGTCTGAAGACTGCTGAAGTTGGAGTGTCTGGTTCATGTATTTGATAGTTCGAGTTGGGATAATTCGAAGTCGAATAGCCGGAAGTGCTTGTGGATAGCTGGGGTCGATGCTGTGGTCTATAGATGACTGAGCCAGAGACAGATTCTTCGTGAATTTGGTAATTAGAATTATCCGAGGTGCTCGCAGAAGACGTTTGAGATGTTTGGGGTCGGTGAATTACAGTCCCTGTAGATTCTTGATTTGATTCCGGGATCGATTCTTGAATTGATTCTTGAACTGATTCCTGAATGGACCCTTGAACTGATTCTTGCACTGACTCTTGAATTGACTCTTGAAATGATTCTTGAATTGACGCTTCGCGCGGACGATAGATAGTTGTTGAAGGAGTGGACTGTTCAAGCACGGATTGACCGTCGAGAACTTCAAAATTAGGTTGAGTGGGAGTTGCAGCAAAGACAGATTCGTAAGTCGGCGACTCTGGAATATGATTGTAAACTTTCCAATTAGTGCCCTCGCTTGCAGTTGAGGTTGTTGAAATGAATGATGGTTTTGTAGAAAGATCGTGGAAGCAAGGCTCTGATCCGTCCGAAGTTTCTGGCAAAGGAGGAAGGGGATAATCGAACGCTGGACCTTTTCCCTTTTCTGGTGTCTTGGGAACTTTTCGAACACCACCCACAATCGAGAACTCCGAGGACGAACAGCTTATATGATCTGCAGATATTGACTTCCTAGGTGTTGCCTCACTAGGTGCGGCTGTGTATGTGGAGTCGGTATTGGTGCATGAGGTGATAGAATGATCCAAATCTTGTACAGAGGATGATGATGTTTTAGTGGATAAAGACTGTGAGGTACCGTCGTCGTTGGGTAGTGGTTCATCTTGGGGTACGAGGGAAAATGTCTTTCCGTCGCCAACCTTGACAACAAGACGCTTTCTTGACTGGGGTCTGGGCCTCGTTGAGGATCGTGTCGCAGGAGCAGTAATTTGATGCGTGTTATGCGTTGCGGTGGACGTGCCTCTAGGAGTGGCTGGCAGTGGTTGCGTTTTGGGCATCTGGTGAAACTCGGCTGAATCGGGGCTGGAACCTTGCCTACCATAGAAATATTGGCCTTTGCCAATAGAATGACCAGGAGAGAGAATATGAGCTGACTGAGTGGGAAGAGGAGATTGTGAATAAATTTTGTCATCATCATCATCATTCTTATTATTGAAATCATTTTCATGATAATAATCAGTCGCTTGTTCTCCTTCATCGTCCTCCAATTGTCTTAAAAGTTGAGGGGGTTCGGGCGGAACCAATCGGACCGCTGCTGAGCGATTCGTCTCTGAATCTGATCTTTTGCGATTGTGAGCGAGGAAAAGCAATTAAGGTGAGGGAGACTATGGAACATCTACATGGGATGACGGTAGTAAGTTTGCGCGTACCTTGTATGCAAAGGCCTTCTTGAAGGAGAGTTTGACATCCCGAACTAAATTCTTCTAAATCAGACGCATATTGTGTCTCCATGCGCCCAAATCAATTCTGAAATGCCTTCGTAAACGGCTTTCTTTCTTTTTTTGGTGTTGATAGCTTTGCTCGTAATCTTCGTGTTTTCTTTGTTAAACCTCCCGTGGAATTGATGCTTGGTCGCAATCGTAACGTTTTTGCTAGTATGGTAATGAGTGCTATGTCTGCGACAGTAGTGAGTTGGTAGTTCGTCCCGTGTTTGAATCTTTTGTGTTTGTTTCCTTCTGAATGAATGTCTAATATATATCGCTCGTACGGAGTTGATTGTATTGCGCAGCGATTGGTTTCGAAGAGAGTAGAAATAATAGGATTAACTTTATTGTATCGTCGTCGCGCTGTATGTGCAGTATCGTAATGAGTGAGAAATCCAAAGGCGAGAATGGTCCCGGTATTAATGCTAAGTATATAGAAAAAGAGTGTAATGGACCAATTGGTTGATCCAGGAGCAAAACGGAAAGACAAAGATAGATGGAAGGAAAAGGGTCGAGAAAGAGAGCAAGAGCAAGAGGGGGAAACGAGAGGATATCAGAGGTCTACACCAAATGTACAACTCATCGCGACGGTACATAAAATTTCATATTCGACAGCCATACCTAGGTAGCCAGCTTTTTCACCGCTGACTACGGAGGATAATGTAAGGATTTTGTCTAAACCTTGGAAAGATATGGTAGGTCTCCAATTCCAAGGCCCATGTCTAGAATTTTAGCGTACCGTCAATCCGTACAATTATACCTTGTGTCCTTGGAGAAGCTCTTCCGACAAGCGATTCCTAGGTATTATCCGTCCATCTAGCTGCTAGTAGTCACCAAGTAGTGGGATTAGATGAGGAAAATAAGATGAACAGATGGACAGCGTGGCAGCCACAAATAGCAGAGTGAAGCCCAAGAGGCCGAATGGGAGAGTTCCACACATCTAATCAGTCAATCATCGACAAATCCTCTGGTCAAAAGAGGATCCCTTGGTCCTGTGCTCCGATCGAGATGTTTCTTGAATTAGACATTAGACGCAAGTGCAAATCTCAATGCACGCAGGAGGTGTGCACTGTGCAGCGAACATGTCAAGACTACTGTCGGTGCCCCCAAATTGAACGACATCGATTCGACGGGCTGGAAAGGCTCTAATTTAATGCCATGCAAAAGGAACCGTTGACTGCATACCACTGCAGAAATTTGCATAAGCCATGCCGTTCACGGAAAGGTGGCTGATGGCGCGTCTAATGGATGGGGAGATTGTCCAGAATTATCTGCACGCGACAGGGGGAACGGGTTTCTACTTCGTTTTACCTTGGGAGGGAGAGGAGGACGAGACTCACGACTCACGAGAGTACACACGGCGTACATAGTCCATACTACATGGTCCATACTACATAGTCCATAGTCCACACGGATACGGGACGCATACTTCGTACCATGTACACAGAGGTATCCAAACGTATGATGAGTTTGATACCAGAAGTTGTGCAGTAGTAGATGAGACAAGATCAATCGAGAGAGCGCACCGCAATTGGACGCGCGCGTGGCTATAGAAAGGGGCAATCGATAACTTTCAATCATCTTTCATTTCTTCCAATAGTTCCAGAGTTTATTCGTTCATCTGAAATCTTTCATGCCTCCCATGAAGCTCGCGCTACTCATCGTCATGCAAAACGGGGGTTTTCATGGAAGAAACAAAGCAGCAGATCCAACCTCCAGGAAAACATCTTCTCCATCTCTGACCAGGGTTGGAGCATCGATCTCATTTGAATCATTTCCGTTTCCAAGCAAGCAAGCATTGATGGAGCTTGGACTGAGTCTCACTTGGCCGTCTAGACAACCTCGAGAGTCGAGAGTCGAGACAACTACTGCGTAAGAGGCTCGCAAGTAAATAAATGGTGTGCATAAGGTTTCCCTCTTAACGTTTTGTGTGGTAGGCTCAACTCTCGAGGAAGGTAAAGTTCTGTCATCAACTGAGTTCACGTCTGTCAACTGAGTTCACGTCTGTCAACTGAGTATGGAGCAAATGCATAATTGATTGATGGATTGATGGATTGATGGATTGATACTCTCTCTAGCTGGCTCAAACTCTAAATTCCTCCAAGTAAAAATGATTCTACAGTCTACAGTATATAACGCTCTCTCCACGGAAAATGCTCCGAGTATGTGAGTCCGGTGTTTTACAGGACTGTCCTTGTTCCTCCTTATTCTGTAGATCGCCGGTACACACGTAATTTGTCC
Organism: Botryotinia globosa; assembly: GCA_014898425.1. Classification (NCBI taxonomy): domain Eukaryota; kingdom Fungi; phylum Ascomycota; class Leotiomycetes; order Helotiales; family Sclerotiniaceae; genus Botryotinia; species Botryotinia globosa. The sequence continues at coordinate 2,067,297 of RCSZ01000002.1, forward strand.
ATACTAATAATTAATACCTGCCAATTATGCTTGTTCCTCTATCGTATCGTATCGTGTGGATTCTAGAGCAAAGGAAGGTCAAGTAAGTCTCTCCTAACAAACAACAACTGCATCATTCAATTGATTGACGATAAATTGCAAACAGTCCTGGCCGGTGGGTGTGATAATCATCATATTCTTACATGTACTATCGATAAGATAATTCTGGAAGCATGAAACACGAAATCTCCCACACGATCAATGAAAGATTACATTTCTCGGTAGTAAAAACAATATTTCATATTCATAAGAGATGGTATGAAATAAACTTTGATGAATAAATAGAACAGAACAATTGTAAGATCTGACTAAAATGGAACAATATGAAACTAAGATTCCCTTGTTAATAATAATAAAAGTCTTTCACCACTTCATATTTCATTCATTCAACACATCATGATAGGTATTTACGTATTTACGTACAGGACAGGACTGTACAGTACAGTAACAGTATTGAACACACAATAATAATGTCCATCTGAGGAAGAAAAATAAGAATTCAGATCATTGAACCTATTATGCTCTCAGCCCCCGGTCTGTCCCATCTACTGATTCGACTCCACAATCCAACATTTCCTCGCATCGAGGTCATCATATATTCTCATCTCTACAACGCCGAGCGAGCCACAAGGCTTTCGAATTTGTAACCATCTCACCCACAGACTTCTATTGCATTCGCAAAACTCACATACCCTTCATCTCTCTAGACTAATCTCGGTGTACATAACCCTTGCGCCTATTGATCGACCGGAGATCCAGAAGATCGGATGAAGATATTCTGGGTGCTTTAATATACCGGTACATATATACCTACCTGCACGACTCGAGTACTATCCGCATCCATGGCACCCACTGGGATATATAATCGATTAAAGGCACTTTATACGGGTGCAAAGGGTTGGTATTTCTAACACTCCTTCGCATCCATCTGCAAGATCATGCGCTCAAATCATCAATCATGGACAACCCAGCTAACCAAGGCTCTATTTCAGAGAAAGAAGTTCCCCCATTGAGTACCACCACTGCGGTTTCTCTGTTGGTATGACACCTCCCTACCTATCATTGCAAGCATTTGGTTCAAACTCTCACAATTACAGGTACTCTATACCCTCATCTACGTAATCCCCTTCTATCTCTCTTCGACTACCCGTCCTTCACCCCAGCTCTCTCGCGATGCACCGACGGTTATCCGCGGACGAATTCGTTCGGTCACTCTCTCTTGCATCGTTGTATGTATTGGCACATTCGGAATCTTGTCCTCGGTGACGAATGGAGATGCAGTCAAATCCCTCCATTTGATGGGCTACTTTCCCATTGGATTCGTTGAGACGGTCAAATGTGTAGGTTTGACTGCTATCCTGTTTGCGGGCCCTTTGTTTGAAGAAGGGATTGCGCAGGGACAGTGGCGCGATTGGGTTCGTTTGAGGGGATTGGGAGCTTTGAAGGGTTGGATTCCTTACAGGAATATTGTTGCTGTGAGTTGTACTAGATGTTCTCTTATTGTGGCGTATAACTAATCGTTGTTTAAGGGTCCTGTAACAGAAGAGGTGCTCTTCAGATCTGCCTCTGTACCCCTCCTCCTCCTCTCCAAGACCTCCAATACAACGATCATATTCCTTACTCCCGTCGTTTTCGGACTTGCCCATGTGCATCACTTTTACGAATACAGAATTACACATCCGCATGGCCCCATGGTTGGAGCTATTCTTCGCTCCTTGCTACAATTCTCCTACACGACGCTATTTGGAGGCTACGCTACATTTCTGTATCTCCGAACGGGGAGCTTGTTGGCGGTGATATGTGTGCACGCCTTCTGTAACTGGATGGGTTTCCCTCGATTTTGGGGAAAGATTAGTAGTTCGGTGGATGGAGAAACTATTATTGGTCCCGATGTGGGAGCTAGCAAGAAGAGTGAAGATGTTGTGCAGAATAATGGGGAGCTGAATATTCTCTGGACCATCACATATTATTCTCTCCTGGTAGTGGGTGCGTACTTCTGGTGGATGTATCTATGGGTATTGTCTGCAAGCGAATTTGCTTTGGTCAAGTTTTAATATAGCTATGAGCCATCTATTTTAATGATATACGACTGTTTCGTTGACTAAACGCATCATGCAAAACTCTATGATTATGGAGATGGAAGCGGGGGGATAAAATTTGCATCCGGTATTCCCTTGAATTTGTGATTGAATACTTCTAGGTACAAGGCAGAAGAATGTTTCTCCTAGCATGAACATTGTATATCAAGCGAAATTGGCCCCCGAACTTCGCTTTCAGATCCCTCATGATTTTCTCTGATTCATATGATCATTCTTATGATCCAACGAAGATCTATCGTCGTGGGGCTTCGGAGATGCGATTTGGTATTGGGAGGGAACATCCTTTCACGATATCTAGCTTCGATTGAGAAAAAATATGTACGAAGTACTCGCTTTCACTTGCTCAAATGACATTTTTCACAGCTCTTCCTCGTCCTCAATCATCCCAGTCATCATCATCATCTTCCTCTTCCTGCTTCTTAGCTTTCTTATCGAGATACAGTGTTCCGGCCGTGGTTTGACGTTTTATAACGCCCGAGGCTAAGAGTCTTGCTTCCAAATCTTTCGTGGTAAAGGTATCGGGCGTGTATCCCAAGCCTTCAAATCCCACTATTCGGTCGACGGATCGGCCGTCTATGAATACTAGAACACAAGGTAGGATTTTCACATTTAATTTCGTGACGAGGAAGGGTGCGTTTTCGACATCGATCTTGAGGAATCGGGTGTCGAGATGTTTGGGCGCTAGTGTCTATTTTTTGGATTTGGAACTTTAGTGCTGGCGATAGATTTCATATGGAATGGGGGAAGGAATAGAGAGAAACGTACGGATAGATGAGTATCCATCACACCACAACGGGCGAAGTCATCTTTGGAAAAATGGACCACGGCGTATTTGACGGAGGCGGTGAGGTCCATGAGTGCCTTTTCTTCTTTGATTTCGGTGTAGGAGCCGAAGCCTTGGGTTTTTTGGGATTTGGCTCGCGTGAATTCACTGTGGAGTTGTTGGAGGCGTTGTTCGCGGAAGGCGTCGACCGCGGGGTCTTCTTCGAGGGAGGCGATGAGCTAGGGAGGGTGTTAGAAAATTGAGGGGGGGGGTTGAGGGAGTGGGCAGAGATGGGTGGATAGATGGATGGATGGATGGATGTATATTTGAGAACGTGAGGGCATATGTGATTTTGTATTTGAGGACATGGCTGCTAGGTGGATAGGTAGATGTCTCGGCATTTGAGGATGAGATTAAGTAAAAGAGAGCCTTGTTCTCTAGATACTCAAATCCTGTATTGAACTCCTGGCTTAACTTTGCGAGCCAAGTGATAACTTCGTCGATAGACAAGCGGGATGAACAAAATGAAATTAAACACTCACAGCATCTTCATCGTCGGAATCCGCGTGATCAAGCACCTTTGCGACGAGAGGATCAAGTGTGTTTGACATGATGATCAAGAGACGAAATCAAGAGGCTAGATCAAACGTCGTGTTGGACTGACTGTCTTGTAGATTGGGACACGCTGGTTGCAAACGCTTGTTTGCAACGAAATAGCTTATGTCCAGAAGTGTGACTTCTTGCTAGAAATTGTTCCGTTCACGTAGTGAATTTGATTGTATCTGAATCCACGACGGGTACGCAGGTAAGGTCTCGTTTAAGTGACTGGAAGAATCGAAAGGTCCTTGCTTTTACCCCCTGGCATCGACTTCCTTTTGAATTTCTGAGAGGGAAATCGCGTGAGTGACTACAGTACGAAAACGTATTGAGCCTCTTCTCCAGAATTTTCAACTGGTTGGTCCCCTTTTTTGTAGATCACGCACAAAAGGGTGGATTCTTGTCAAAACTGACTGGCGAGTTGATTCGTCTTGCTGCTCATAACTATTTTTATCCCCCACACAGAATTTCTTACACCCAATCTTAGCCCCCTGTACTAATAAAACGATTAAAGATTCGGTCTGGCTGTCCTCTCTACCATAATTTGCCAAACTCACATATTCAACACATTCTTTCTTTCTTTTCATCTCATTAGGTATTCCTTACTCATACCTGATCGAGGACATTTGGAGTTTATTTGCAGAATCCTCTTTTAATCTTCAGTCTCTTCATTTCGCCAGCTAGACATTATCTAACGGGCATCTATTAACGAAGCTCCGACCGACTACGAATCCCTAAATTCGTACCTCTCTTTTTTGCGCCTCTCTACCAACAGAACCACGATAAGAAATTACATTTCTTTCACTGAGAACAATCGCAATCATGGATGACAAGAAGAACGAAGACCTCGAGATGCGCAATTTCAATGGGCGTTCATCTCCATCTCAACGCGATCCTTTTCTGGCCAAGCCAGGGGCAGCAGCCAAAAGAGGAAATTCTGCCTTTGACCTCTCCAATGTTACGAATAGTCCAGGAATCTCCATTCTTGCCTACTGTTTGGCATCGATTTCCATGACCGTGACCAATAAGTACTGCGTCTCGGGTTCAAACTGGAATTTGAACTTCTTCTATCTCGCTATTCAGGTATGCGTTGAATGCCATTGTTCTGCTAGGTCTTGACTAACGCCAGCAGTCTGTTGTATGTATCATTGCGATTATCATCTGCAAGCAAGCGGGATTGATCACGAATCTTGCACCATTCGACACCAAGAAGGCGAAGACATGTAAGGATCTGTAATCCAGTCGGAGCGAATTTGGCGGCTAACATAGATTAGGGTTTCCTATCTCACTTCTTCTCGTCGGCATGATCTACACCAGTACAAAAGCTCTCCAGTTCCTTTCCGTTCCCGTTTACACAATCTTCAAGAACTTGACAATCATTGTGATCGCATATGGTGAGGTTTTGTGGTTTGGAGGAAGCGTCACTCCTTCAGCTCTCTTCTCATTCGGTCTTATGGTTCTCAGTTCCGTCGTTGCTGCTTGGGCTGATATCCAACACGCTTTGTACGGAGGTGGTGCTGCACAATCCGCAGAGGCTGCTGCTGCTCTCTCCACATTGAATGCTGGATATGCGTGGATGGGTATGAACGTTTTCTGCACTGCAGCATACGTTTTGTCTATGCGTAAGGTTATCAAGAAGATGAACTTCAAGGATTGGGACAGTAAGTCTTTCCATGCAATTGCAACTTCCTCTTCAATTCTAATTTTGTTCCAGCTATGTTCTACAACAATCTCCTCACTATCCCTGTCCTCTTCGTTTGCTCGTTCATTTTCGAAAACTGGTCATCCGAGAACCTTACCAAGAATTTCCCACTTGAGACCCGAAACAACCTCATTCTCGGCATGATCTACTCTGGTCTTGCTACTATCTTCATCTCATACTGCTCTGCTTGGTGTATCCGTGTCACTTCCTCCACAACCTACTCGATGGTTGGTGCTCTCAACAAGTTGCCAATCGCTGTCAGTGGTCTCGTTTTCTTCGCAGCCCCTGTTACATTCGGAAGTGTATCTGCCATCTTCATCGGTTTCGTCAGTGGTATCGTTTATGCATGGGCAAAGGTTAGACAAAACCAATCGAAGGGAAGTATTCTTCCTACAACACAACCAGTCATGAGCGCCAGCTCCCAGAGCAATCGCGATGCTGCAAAGGCATAAATATGTGCTGGCACTCTTAATCAAATGGGTTAGCAATACAACCAATCAATAGCACTTCGTTTTGAGTGCTTTCAATCTAGAATATGATGCACGATCTAGAAAATGACTGACGGCCTCGACAAGACGGCTCTCTGTGGCCAGTCTTCACATCTAAATCGAGGAAAATGGGGGCAGAGCTTGGAGATATATATTTGTATTATACACCTTTTATTGTTTGACGCATGTTAGATGGAAAGAATTTCCAGAGATTCTTGACAAGCCGGTCTTCTTTTTACACACCTTTCAACCTTATGCATAACCTCTAGGGTCTGAGATTTCCTGAGTCATGGCGTATGTATGGGACATGATGCGTTCATGAGCAATGGATAATAGAAATTCGTAGCGTTTTAGCAAGCTTAAAAGTATGTTGATATACTTAGTTGTGTGTGTGACAGTGATGTGGCTTTTCTGGTTTGTATGAAGGTATCAAATGGGAATCGTGGTGATATGAAATTCTTCAATAACTTATGGCGGAATTGACGAAATCGGGTCTGATGGCGTACAAGCAATCATTTATTACTTATTACAGATAAATACCATACAATTAATGCTGATCAATTGCTCAAGATCCTTTTTGGTTTCTGTTTAGACTTTTTTTTGGTAGTATAGTATGTTTCAATTGATAGGGCTGAATGACGTCGCTTCCGAAATGGAGAAAATCAAATACAAACACATCCCGCATTTGAGCTACGGCAGTATTTTAAGCTAGCTATCTCCTATGTCACAGGAGTACAAGTAGATAGCAAAGCTTCTGATCATGATATGACAACCATTGTAGATTCATGATTCTTTCTTGACCTTGTCTTCTATTCCACATCTTATTCGCATGAAGTTTGCACTTCAATCGCATAACTAAGATGACAATCCCGGCCCCCATTCCAGACAAGGCTGAATCCTCGTTCGTTCTTCTTCCCTTGTTGCTTTTTTAAGGATGTCAATTGGGATGGATTTATACTAATATATATTCGCAGACTCTCATTTACCCAAGGACTACTATTGGGCCAACTCTCAATCGTCATCCTCATCGGAGCTTTCATCAAATTCTTCATCTTTGGCGATCCTCCCTCTCCAGATGTATCTGCTGCTCTCCGGGCCACAGAACGTCGTTCCCGAACCCTCGCACACAAAAGATCTCTCCTCACTCTCCGCAGCTCAACACCACGCCATGCTTCACAGCCTCTCAATCGCAAACGCTCTAGCGTTCTGAGGAACCCGGCGCCGTTGACTACCAATGCTATACTGAGTAAAACATACTACAATGTGGATAGTCATCAACCGGAAAGTCTCGATTGGTTCAACGTATTGATTGCACAAACGATTGCACAATTTCGCGCGGATGCTCAGCATGACGATGCGATTCTTACTAGTTTGACGAAGGCGTTGAATGGGGGGAATCGACCTGATTTCCTAGACGAGATTAAAGTCACGGAATTGAGTCTGGGAGAGGATTTCCCGATCTTCAGTAATTGTAGGGTTATTCCGGTGGATGAGGATGGGATGACGTTGGGCAGGGAAGGAGGGACTGCGGGGAGAGAGCATGGAAGATTGCAGGCTAGGATGGATGTGGATTTGAGTGATTTTATCACGTTGGCGGTGGAAACGAAATTGCTGCTGAATTATCCGAAGCCACTAGTTGCGGTGTTACCGGTGGCGTTGGCGGTTTCGGTCGTGAGGTTTAGTGGGACTTTGTCTATCTCTTTTGTGCCGGGGAGTCCACTGAATGGGAGTCCTACGACGCTGGCGTTTTGTTTCTTGGACGATTATAGACTGGATCTTTCGATACGTAGTTTGGTGGGAAGTAGATCGCGGTTGCAAGATGTGCCGAAAATTGCACAGTTGATTGAGGCGAGGTTACATACCTGGTTTGATGAACGCTGTGTGGAGCCGCGGTTTCAGCAAATTGAACTTCCCAGCTTGTGGCCGAGGAAGAAGAACACGAGAGGTGGAGAGGATTTGGATACGGGGTCTGATGCGGGGGGTATTGGGAGGGCGAGGAGTAGAGATGTGGAGAGGGATTTGAGGGAGGAGGCTAGGAAGGAGGTGGAGGCCGAAACGGGAGTTAGAGTGGGGAGAAGTAGGCTGGGGGTTAGTTTGGATGTGCCGGATGAGGGGAGTGAAGATGGATTGAGGTTTAGGAGGAAAAGTAGGGGGAGAGATGAATATGCTATGCCGGGGAGTATGCCGGGTTTGAATATAACGTAGGGATATGATGGTGTATTTATTGCAGCAAATGAACACTTCCTTAATGATGTGAAGTTATTGAAAGGTTTACTCTATATTTCTCGGGATACATAAACGTAAGTGTCCTATTGAACCATAAAGTTTTGCGTCTACTTATCCGTAATTTGGCTTATGCAACTTTGAGTCTTACGAAATAGGGAAGGAAGTACTCGAGTAGATGTAGATGCGTATACATATTTCCATGTTGGCACAAATCAAGATTTCGCACTCTTGAAAGAAGCCCATTTGTTTCAGTAAATGTAAAGGAGTACAACATCTGTCGAGGAGTTTGATATTAGGTCATGGAGTCCACGATGCGAGTTTGAGATTGAAGGGTAGAGACTCGAGAGGTATGATGCGAGTGATGAGTGATTTACTGCGGGCTCATTGAGAGAACATTCTGCTACAGTGGTTCGAAGAGAGAATGGAACATGGGATGGTAGATCTGCTGATGGGTAGATTGAACGACATTCTTTAGTCTCTGACTTCTCTCGGCGCGAATAATCGAAGAGAGTTGGAGATTAAAATTGCGTCGAATTCGAATCCAGGTTTTGATTTTGGTGTGTTCATAGGGGCTTAGATGATGTGATGTTTACAAGGAGATGTGAACGAGGAACTTGGAATTTGAATACGTGGAGTGTCTAACTCGTATATTGGGAGAGATGGGCTGTCGAGTTGATCGTGTGTGAATCATGGAGGGAGTGTAGGATAGATTATAATTTCTGTTGAGCATGATGTTTGATATTTAGACTTTTGGGAACGTTCATATTAGGATCATAGTGCATTCATTTGGTAGCTGGTAGTGTTGAGGACTTTTCCTTTAATTAGCCAACTTTTTGAATAGATCTTGTCCGTAAAGTAGAACGTCTCGTAGATATTTGCATCTATCTTGGCGTTTTCAACATATGCAAGAGACTTTATTCCTATTTAAACTAAATCACATCTGCCTCTGAAAGTTCCACTGATGCCGCAGTTTTCCTGATCAAAGGCAGGCAATATGTTTTGGTTTAACATCTGTTCCATTGCTTGACTTCACTACTTCGTGAGCACTCTATCTTGCTTACCGTAAGATTCCCTTATGATGCTCATGTTTCGGGATGTCTGGTTTACTGGTCCTTTAGGCTTGGCGCACCATGGTCATTTCTAGGATGCAATTGCCCAAAATGTTATATCCATCGCTTGGATATTGAATACCTCGAGCTACACAGCATACTTCTCGATAATGGCACCTCCATACAGGCTGGAGATCCAGACGCCCATTTTCTCCTCCTCATGAACAGGATCGCTCGGGCTGCTGGACCCTGTCTCTGAACCTCCATCCTCAGATTCAGAGAGTCGGGGTCGGAGAAGTCTCCTCTCCTATCCTATCCTGATCACGTCGTCCTCTCCCGCTCCCAATATCTCGCACATCCCCTTCCGCACCAGAAACGACTCTTCACTCCAACCACAACCGCTAAACTCTACAACGGCAAAGCCCCTATCGATTTCAATTACGCAGACTGCATCGAATTCCTCTGTCACATCGACATGTCAAATTCATTTTGAGCCGTCGAAGCGCAAGCCATCTGGAGCACTGCTTATCTACGTAGACACCTAGTGCTCTCTGCACTTGCAGAAATGCAATAGCGTGTAGCATACATGAATACTTTTTCGCGCCGTCCATATCCATCGCATGGTCAGAAGGGCGATTGCATTTTCTTTGACTGATATGGCATATGTTATACGGACTATTTGCTTGCAGAGGTGGGACTAATATTGCATCGCGCGAACTGATAGACGTGGGCGTATTGGGTGGGCCCGTGTCTTGCGCAGGATCTCGCGGGGTAAAGGGAGAATGTAGAAGGAAGTTCTGGGCGTGAAAAGAAAGTACATGTATAATTTCAGATATGTTGTGTTGAGACTAGATCTTGTACTAGTAGTATCTTACGTCAAGTTGCGAGACGGTGTTCTCGCTGTAATGTCTTACAAAATTTGCAACTTGCAACTTGCATTTTGCATCTTGCATTCTGGGAGATCAGATTTAGGTGATCTTGAGCTTCCTTTATTCCGAGTAGGGATCTCACAATGGTGACTATGTAGATAGTTTGATGCTTACATTTAGAATGGAATGAATTCACGCTATCAAGTTTAGTATTAGTCGAGAAAACACCTACCCGTATTTTGCTTGACGAGAGTTAAGAAAATGGTAATTTGGAATCGATATGTCCAGACGGGAATTGGAAATTAGAGTGATTGCAATATGACATCCAGATCTTGAAATAAGAACTTGAGACTTGAAGGCTTGGATCTTGGGGACTTCCAAGGTTGGGCGAAGTTGTCTTCTGACATTTCGATGTTGTGGCGTAAGGTTAAGCGGAGGCGGAGGCGGATATGCGTACAGTGCAGGTGGTGTTTGGAAAGGGGTGGCGAGTTTCTAGATTTTGCGGATGGAAATCTTTAAATATGTCCGTTCCGTGTATTATACAGACGGAGCTGATGTTCAAATATGTGTAAATCGGCTTTTGTTAAGAGTCCGACATACCCATAGTAGATAATTAGTGAGCTAGCAGTATTAACCTTATATTAGTAGGGATATTTGACAAACAATGCCCCCTCCCCCCCTTTCAACTACCTAATAAGTACGAAGTAATGTAAGATAGCTTAGGTAGTCTTCTAGTGTTATAGATCATCCGGTGCGAACTACACTATCATTTTTTCTATATCGTATTCACCATTCTGATCCCATCTAGTCTGGACTACTGTAACCTACTCCATATATACGTCTAAAAGCCTTTTCGACACTTTAATGATTTGATCTACTTTGATTTCTTGGCATTTTGGCATAATTTGAGGTTTCTGTCATCAGATTATCTTCAAGTACCAGTCTATACCTTAGGTGTATACACAGATATATATCTACAAAATACGAAATACGAAATACGATATTCTTTGTCCCTGTGCATACACGTGTGGATGCATTACTGTTAATTTCCCCTTTCACTTCCCAGCTCTACTTTTTACCATTATTATTAGTGAACTTTATTAATTAATTTCCATTTATTCAACCAAAAACCTCTTTCTTAATAAATTTTGAAATCAGTCTGGTCCTGTCCTTTTGAAATCCTACGACCAACTCAATATTACCTATCTACCATACCAACACTCCTTTAACAGATGCCGTAGCTGATTTTGGAAATTCCTCGATTCTTACTCTCCTAGAGTATTCTACAATTTCTCTAATCGACCCCTCCGTTGCCCAACCTTACCATGAGGCGAGGTACTCTTCTATTCCTGGTCATCAATTTCATCGTAATTGGTTTCCTTGTAAATGCCTTCAGCACCCTCATATCACTGCTCTTCGTAGATGGAGCTGCAGATGCGATTCACCGCTCCGAAATACCTGCGCCAGGTTCCGAATTGATCGAGAATCGCACCCAGCTTATTCCGAAGATCATTCATCAGACATATATCAATGAGTCGATTCCTGAGCGATGGAAGGCGGGACAACAATCGTGTATTGAATTGCATGATGATTATGAATATAAGGTATGTTCACCTTAGTCGACGAAAGAAGAGAATGGGAATGATGTACTAATTTATTACAGTTATGGACAGATGAAGCCTCAAGAGCTTTCATTGCAACGGAATATCCTTGGTTCCTCGATACATTCGACAGTTACCCCTTCCCAATCCAACGCGCAGATTCTATCCGCTATTTCGTATTAGCACATTACGGAGGCATATACATCGATCTCGATGACGGCTGTAAACGACGTCTCGATCCTCTCCTCAGCTATCCCGCCTGGTTGCGCAGAACAATTCCCACCGGAATTAGTAACGACGCCATGGGATCCGTCCCTCAACATCCCTTCTTCCTCCGCGTCATCGAATCTCTCCAAGCATATAATAGAAACTGGGGCATGCCATACATCACTGTCATGTACAGCACCGGCCCGCTCTTCCTCTCCGTCCTCTGGATCGAATACATGCGAACTGTTACCGACGAAGCAGGCCGCGTGCGTAATCTCATGCCAGATGAATACAACAAACACGCATGGAGTTTCTTCAACATCGTCAAAGGCAATAGCTGGCATGGAAAAGATGCACAGACGATTTTCTGGATGGGCAAACATTGGTTCTTGCTCACGGTCGCTGGTTTCGCGATCGCGGGAGTTGTAGGTGGATTTCTGTGGTTGGCGTGGAATATGTGGGTGGTGCGATCGGGCAAATCGTCGAGGAGGGGAATGGCTCTATGGAGAAGGGTCAGTGGGAAGGATAGATATGAATTGTTGGATCGTTCGGTGTGATTACATACATTTATTGGGATTCGGATGGGACTATCAGGGTATATGTTAAGATGATATGATATCTGTAATTATGGGATAGGTTTTCTGGGATAGACAAACGAGAAAGAGGTAGATTGTATAGGGATATTAATGGACGACATGAATTAACGGAGAATATTTTTACACACAGATCGTGCATCTGGACTTTACTGGATGGATACTACCATCAGATGTTGCCGGCGGATAGGTCTGAGAATCTGGCACTTAGGTGAAATCAGTGTTGGTCAATATGAGATGAGCTAAACATGGAGGCAACCTTCATTTGGGGAAGCTCAAGGAGGGTGAATCGAAGTCGGAGCTCACTGGGTTGCATGCCGGGGTTTTGGCATTGTAATTACTTGTTTAAAGTTCGGGTGAAGACTTTCAAGTGAGAGATCTAGATGGGATGTTGGTAGTGTGGTGTCCGAATAGCTCTTTGTTTGGTTTAAGGATGAGGTGTGCTCTTAAATGTGTACTGCAGGTTCATTTGAGGGATTTAAGGGAGCTCCCCTAGTGTCGAAAGTCGTGTATGCGTAGGCTCATTGGGGCTGGGATGAAGGGTTATGGGTGTATGTTTCTGGGTGAGTTTGCTGAATAAATTTGTAGTGATTTGTGGGGAGGGTTTCGCGGATGGTTAATTGATGGAATGCAGATTTGATTTGTGTGTTTCCATATCTATTTTTCTGGTGAGAATTCTTTGCCATACTTTTTTATTTTCAAGCCATATCCTATCGTTCGAAAGAAGCCTCAACGCTGTACACAAGAACCTAAGCACGTTAAACTGACACCTACCCAATGTACAACTCTAACTCTCTACGAGAAATGAAACCACTTCTTCCATTTCCACACTAACCCCCAACCCCCAAACACAGACGACAACCCTGTGAAAATGATCAGCGGCCCATAACTCGTCCCATACCCAAAATTTCCCAAGCCTGCGCCTCCACTTCCCACTTTCAACAAAGGCACGCCCGCTAACCCACCGCTCACATAACCAATTCCTCTCGCTCCATTCAAAAGTCCATAGAGCACACCAGTATCAATCGGTTCCTTCCTCTCCGCGGCTTCGCGCTCCATTTCCTTCAGAATCCCGCCCCAGGTCGCGCTATATCCGCCGGCGAAAAATCCAAAAGTCAGAGAGAAGAGAACTAGTAATGCCATGCTTCCTTGGGACGTCAAACCCCAGAAGAGGAATGCGGAGAGCGCGGATGCGAGCGCGGAGATGGATGTGACAGTTGTGGCGAAGCCTGGGAGTGTTGGGATCTCGAGTTGAGGATTGAGGAGAATGGAGATGGAGACTTGCCCCATGTGGGTAATTGTAAGATTGCGGAATCGATCAGGACAGATGCTCGTTTTTGCTTCGATTCTATTTGTCTAAGATCGGTATCGGGGTAAGTGGTATCGAGAGTAAATGATTCTCGATCATGTGTAATGTCTTCTTGTGAGGTAGCCATACCTCGAGATGCAGTTGCACCCTGAGAATTGTCATCACGTTCCATCTTTAGTAGAAGCGCTTTCTGTTGAATTGTGTGTATATAAATCTTTCATATGATGATGACATCTCTATTTCATATTTGAATGATGCTGCCGTCCGATAGCGTGGTACATGATGTGCATGTTACGGGACTACTATTGAGATTCTTGACTTCCAACAGCACAGAGTATGTCAAGAAATCAACAGCAGAATCGCTGTCGTGATCATTATCCTTTAATTCGAATATCAGTCTTGGAGGTAGAAGATCTATTTCGTATCTGAATGTTTGATAATATACGGCCGTTCCAACCGCCGATTTTCTAAAGATTCAATTCAACGAATGTGTTGCTTACTTTGAGTCTTTAATATTCAAAAAATATCACACATTTGATAACCGAGAGTATTAAAAGTTTTGTCGCATATCTCATATTCGACTTGAATTTGCTTGAATAAATTCAAGTGCAGTTTCGATTTTATGAATCGAAGAAGAAGTAGTTCAATAGCTACCTACAAATCTGAGCTTGAAGTTCGCTTCGAGTTCTCTGAGTGAGAATCTCACGATAACTCAAAGACCAAGCCCTGAGCGTATACTCTCACTAGCGAGATGACTCTAAGAATATCTTACATATGTATATGTCGACGTCTTCTTTCTCGTCAACAATATCATTCTTGTAGTGCGTTTTAGTCTTTTCACCCACACTTTCCCCCTTCAGATAATCCACCCTTTTCAATCCCAACCCTCTTTCCTCCGACGCATATCCCTCTCTCAGAACTCCCCACGCGAGAACTAAGCTCTTTAGCCTCGTATCTACAACACATCCCCTATTTTCAAAGACTTCGAATGCCCTCTTTATTCCTAACGTATATCACTCGTGAACAATCGCTTCTTTCGTTTGATTTTCTTTCACTTTTCTTTGCCTAGATATTGGATACTCCTGTTGCCCAGTGTTAAATCTGACGCGAAAACTTTGGCCTCCGCAGAAAATCCTAGTCCAGCATAAAACCTCAATACGACGAAGACCAAAATTGTTTCGAGCATAAGGATCCACACCTGCAGATAGGCGGGCCTCTATGGCGTAGATTTCGCATGCAGCACATGCGTAATGAAGAGGTGTATCGCCATGCAGATCACGAGTGTTGGGCGTTGTTCTCCTCGAACTCGGTTTCTGGGAACCGATCATGACCCTTGCCACCCCCTCCGAACGTGTTGCCATGACTCGTTGGGAAGTCTTCGCCCATAAACCTCGTGGCAACAAACTTGGCCCAGCATGCTCATGGTGGAAAATAATTTGGAAGTTGCCAGGAAAGAACTAGCCCCAGAAATGGGTGATGCATATGGAGATGCGGTGTTGTTTTGCTTGCGGGGGAATGATCACGAGAGAGATATTTGGACAGGTGCGGAAGCAAATGGGAGTAACTTCCATGAGATGGTAGAGAAGAGGTATCCTAATCGAGAATTTAGTGAAGTGGGCATCGGAAAAGAATTCTATTGGAAGGTTGTGAAGACTCTAGAAGCCGTCAGGATATAGTTGAAATGGCGATTCGCTACAATTACTGCTATGAGCAAAGGAGATATTGGGCAAAAATAGCTATAAAAAAACTGCTTGGTTCCTTGGAGCTATACGTTTCTGAACCTCTCTGTAACTACCCAGGGGCTATTTTCCGATGTGGTGTCTGCACTAATTTGCTGCCTGAGTGCCTACCCAATATAACACCATTGAACAACAATTCGCTTTTACTTTATTAATCAGTTCACTCTTCCTTACCGCTCCTTAGTATACCGAGATGCAAGATCAGACGAGCCATATGTAAACAAAGAAGCATTAAATCAAACAAAGATCAAAAGTTTTGCAGCAGCCCCTTTTTTTTCTTTCCAATTCCACAAAACTTCGAATTCGTTATAAGGAGATCATCTCAATTAATACTCCATTTTCGAATTCTTAAACATGTCAGAATTGCAAGTTAGAATATCTAACAGACGTGCAATGAAACACTTTGGGAGAGAAAGATTCTTGTGTGATTGGATGGCGTTCGGGTGAAGTCTAGATACTTATCTGAAAAGAATTTGAGAGTATGATATATGAAACGAATGAATTTCACATTGCGAAAGTCTTCTCCGGAAGTGAAAGGTCGTCCGGTAACTTATTAAACATCCAGAGAAACACTCCTACCTAGGTAGTTAGACTTAGAATTCGAGGTGAGTATGATGGATGTACTTGTATTCGACTAGCAAAATCTTCCAACTATGGACATTGCATGTATCTACAAACTCGTACTTTCAAGTTTTAATTTCAAAACAAGGCGCAAATCTCATTGCGAAAGACGGCCGAAAGACAAAGATGATAGATAGCATGGACGTGATGAGGACAATTTTAGTGCTACTCAATAGACTGTGCATGATTATGATCGGTGATCTTAACATGTCTCTTGCATATTCTCATATAATCTGCCGAGCCAAGCTCGTGATTGTCTTAAAAGATTTACATGAAAAATTGCATTCCTGTAAAAGTTGTGGTTGTGGTTATGAATGAATCACGTGGCGCAAGGTCGTGTAAATTGAAAATCGCGTCTCGCCAGTTTGGACGCGTTAACCTCCCTCGACATTCAGCAAAAATCTCAACATGACGACCAGCAAAGCCCCAGAGGTTGGAGAGTCCTCTACTAGTGCTGCAAAGAAAGCACTGAAAGCCAACACTAACGGAGTTACAAATTACGAATTGCCCTGGTATGTTGTCCCGATTCTTCTACAAGAATAGTAGGCTGATTAGAAGCAACCAGGGTTGAGAAATATCGACCGGTGTTCCTCGATGATGTAGTAGGAAATACGGAGACAATAGAACGACTGAAGATTATAGCGAAAGATGGAAACATGCCGCATGTCATTATTTCTGGTATGCCAGGTATTGGAAAGACGACGAGTGTACTGTGTCTGGCTAGGCAACTGTTAGGAGATTCATACAAGGAGGCAGTATTAGAATTGAACGCCAGTGACGAAAGAGGTATGTCGTACTCAGAGGATTCATAAGCCAGTTGTGCTAATACATAGACAACCAGGTATTGATGTTGTGCGCAACCGCATTAAGGGATTTGCGCAAAAGAAAGTCACACTCCCGGCCGGTCGCCACAAACTCGTTATTCTCGATGAAGCAGACAGTATGACATCTGGAGCTCAACAAGCCTTACGTCGTACAATGGAGATTTACAGTTCGACTACTCGATTTGCTTTTGCATGCAACCAATCGAATAAGATAATCGAGCCTTTACAATCCAGATGTGCAATTTTACGATATGCAAGACTGACAGATCAGCAAGTAGTCAAACGATTGCTACAAATCATCGAGGCAGAGAAGGTGGAATATAGCGATGATGGATTAGCTGCATTGGTTTTCAGCGCAGAGGGAGACATGCGCCAGGCTATCAATAATTTGCAGTCCACTTTTGCAGGGTTTGGACTCGTCAATGGAGATAATGTCTTCAAGGTTGTGGATTCACCTCACCCCATCAAAGTACAAGCTATGATAAAGGCATGCTACGAGGGCAAAATTGATTCTGCATTGGAGACATTGAATGAGTTATGGGGTTTGGGATACTCGAGCCACGATATCATAAGCACCATGTTCAGGGTTACGAAGACGGTCAATACTTTGAGTGAGCATTCGAAATTGGAGTTTATCAAGGAAATTGGATTCACGCATATGAAGATTCTGGAAGGAGTTCAGACGCTACTTCAATTAAGTGGTTGTATTGCAAGGCTTTGCAAGTTGAATATGGATTCAAGACAATTCGTTGCTAAATAATGGGAAATATGAGAAAAAGCATTACTGGGGAGTTTGGAGCTTTGTGATACAGCTGGCGTATATGATATTGGTTATGTACAAGAACCCTGAAAACTCCTTATGAGTACAATTTTACCTTGATTTATCTTGCTTTGAAGCGGATTGCTCATATTCCTCTTCAAACTGGTTCCACACTGCTCGATCTCTGATCATACGTTTCTCCATTCGTACTTTTGCTTCATATTCTCTGATGCGTCGATCCGCTTCAAGAGAACCCCCCATAACCATGAAGCCCATCTGGATAAATCTATCCACACAGTTGTTAGTTAATTATTCCCCAACACACAGCAACCTAACTCACACTTTGAACTGAATCGTCAATCCTTTGTATATTGGAGAAAGAGCATATCCAGCACCTCCTAATGCAGCTGCAAACAAGCCCCACTACAGCATCACAATCAACAAACATCCTGAAAAGCTGGTTGCCAAAAACACATAAAAAGTCAATTACCTTTGCACCGCCAACTGCAGCACCTTTACCAGCCTCCCAAGCTGCAACATTCGCTTCTTCGTTTCTTAATCCACCAGTTTGGTGCATTTTGAACCTTATGTTTGCATATATCTTGCTGCAAAATGAGGTTGAATTAGAATGATCATAGGATTTCAAATCCCGTGGGCTTTGATTGGAACGTCATTATTCATGGTCCCGCCTCGGCTCATTCCGATCAATAGTCCGACCGATATAATTTTTGGGAGTCAGTACCTGTTCGTAGTGAACAGTGATATAATACGAAACCCCTTCATCACAAATTTTACTCAATATATCAATCACAACAATGGCTCCAGTTAGATCAACGGCGCTTGCGCGCGACACAAATGAGACCAGCATTCAGCTGGCAATCAACCTCGATGGAGGAGAGTTCCCAGCGGATACTGATAAGAAATTGCTGAGTGGTGAAGAGGGACATGCTTCCCAGGTATCAAAATCGCAACACATTGCTATTCATACTGGAATTGGATTTCTGGATCATATGTTGCATGCTTTGGCAAAGCATGCTGGTTGGAGTTTAGCGATTAATTGTAAAGGAGATTTGCACAGTATGTTTTATGTCTTCTCGTTCATTCTACTGCGGGATGTGTCTTTGGCTATGCAAATGCTAATTTAAAATTTAGTCGATGACCACCATACTGCTGAAGATGTCTGTATCGCGCTCGGCACATCATTTGCAAAAGCTCTTGGAACCCCTGTAGGCATTGCACGTTTTGGATCCGCATATTGTCCTCTCGACGAAGCGCTTTCGCGAGCCGTTGTGGATATTTCAAACCGTCCATTTAGTGTCATAGATTTGGGACTGAAGAGAGAGAAGATTGGAGATCTGAGTTGTGAAATGATCCCACATTGTCTGCAGAGTTTTGCACAGGGCGCAAGAATCACATTACATGTGGATTGTTTGAGGGGTGATAACGATCACCACAGAGCGGAGAGTGCGTTCAAGGCATTGGCTGTGGCAGTCAGACAGGCTACTTCGATAGTAGCGGGCAGAGAGGGTGAGGTTCCAAGTACAAAGGGTACTTTGAGCACTTGAGGGCAGGACTTAATGATACCAAAAGAAATATTTGGTGTGGGATTTTGGCCTGTCATGAATGCACATGTTGTACTCAGATAATGAATGGCTGTAAGAATAGTTAGGAGATACCAAGTTAACTAGGAAGGTTAAAAAATATATACCAAGCCATTTATAGAAATTAGAATCTAGCATTAGAAGAAAATTCATATACATATACGTATTTCGTATTTCGTATACTCAGTGCCTGCATATCTATTTCACCTCCAGACTCCTAAAGTAAATGGCATTTGAATATTGATTCATCGAAATAGTTGTCTCGTAGGCTCGAAGGGTGTCTCTAAAGTTTCGCGGGGGGCATTCATTGCTCCACCCCGTCCGCTAGCTCGCCGCTTTTCTTGGCAAAAAAATGTAAATTTCCATCAAGCCATTGCATATCATAAATCTTTTATCGCATACCAAATCCTATCACCAAACATTCCTCTTCACGACACCATTCGATTCAACTACCATCACAATGGCGCCTTCCCGCACTAGTACCGTAAAAAACAAAAATGCATCCAAGCATGCCGCAAATGGCTCTGGAATTCGCAACAGCAAAACCGTTTCTCGAGCTCAAAGCGACGGAGTCTCGAAATCGAAAGGCAAAAAAGCTACACAGTCTAAGGGAGCCCCGCCAAAACAACAGAAGCAAGGAAGTAAATTGGCTACGTTGAAGAAGAAGAGGAGAGTTTATACGGAGAAGGAATTGGGTATCCCGGCACTGAATATGATTACACCGGTGGGAGTAGAGAAGCCAAAGGGAAAGAAGAAGGGGAAGGTTTTTGTGGATGATAGGGTGGGTTTTTTCTCTTTATTTTGGGGCGTGTGGGATGAGAAGGGAAGATTGATATTGGGGTTGAAAGATTGGGTTGATCAATTATTCACATGAGGAACTTGGACTAATCAGTTGCGCAAATAGGAATCCATGATGACGATTCTCGCAATGGTAAACGCAGACAAGGATGGCCAAATCGAGAGTAAGATGATGAGAGCCCGGCAGATGGAAGAGATTCGAGAGGCGAGAAAGGCAGAGCACGAGAGAAAGCAGCAATTACAAAAGGAAAAATTAAGTGAAATGAAGCAGGGTTTGAGGAAAAAGAGGAATAGAGGGGGGGACGATGATGGTGATAATGTGAAGGGTGAGGCATTGGCTGGAACGAAACCTTTGAAGCCTAGAAAGAAGACCGTTTCGTTTGCTTGAAAGGTTGAATTACGGATTTTCAATTGAAGATTATCATTCTGGGAAAGACAGGCAGGCGGGCATAATTATATTTCGGCGTTACGGCGAATGCAACTTGGGTGGGACGAGGATTAAAAATGGCATTTGAGGTATACCAGTGGTGTATTGACATTAGATTATTACTGTGTTTGAGAATTGCTACAATATCTAATTAAAGTCTACAAAACATGGGCCGCTCTATTCCAGCATCTTCAGTCCAGATCGCTTGTGATAGCTGAAACTCAAGTCCATTTTCGAACCATCGGTTGGAATTTAGGGCGAGGGGGACTCAGATCAGCGGAATCGTGTGCGTCAGGAGGAACAATGGTATCAAGCTGTACCTCAAAAGCCATTTTGTTTAGAAAGTTGACACACTGTATCTGATTAGTGGTAGTTATACGAATTGAAGAAGGTTCCACTTACTGGGCGAGCATGCCACCTGTGACCCCCGATTTCAAACCATGATAAGTGGCCACCTAGAGATGTGGTACACAGCACTGTGTATGGATTCTTCTTGATTTCTTCACGTGGTAAGCATTCACCGGTGGCAATCTGCAGATATGTTAGTAGGTATTGAGGGCCAAGAGAAGTGAGTGAAACTTACAGGGTCATCCTCAGCATTTATAGCAAAGAAAGGAATTTTCACAGCCAGTAGCGAATCTGTTGATGAAGCGTCTCTGTAGTATGCACCCTCCGTAGGGTAACCCCAAGCAGGACCTTGAATTTGTCGATCGAATTCGTGCAGGTAGGTAATGTTCCTGATCTTGTCGAAATCAATCTTGGGATTTTTGATGATCTGGTCATGGTGAAGTTCAACGAGTCTTTTCATGTTGCTACCCATGGTCTTGGAGTAAACTTCTCTTCCAAGCCAGGTTCTTTGGAGAGCGAGTGATCCAGCATCTAAGTTCCAGGGGTTGGAACAGACGACGGCAGCTTTGAGGACGCATGCATCTCCTTCTTCGGCAATATACTAGGATGTGTCAATAAAGTCAAGTTACAAGAACGAGGGCACGCAGCAACCATGGCAGAAATTAAGAGGCAAACTGCAGAGGGGGAGATGTGTACAACTAGGCAAGATTAGGTAGAACGAAAACAATTGAGGAACATACATTGGTAAGAATGTTAGCTCCTAGAGAGAAACCGATACCAAACAAAGGTCTGTTAGGAAAGGCTTTTCTCAGCCAAGCAATCGTCTGTCGAGTGTCCCATGTAGCTCTTGCATTGTACAATACACTGCTCGTAATTTTATGTTTGGCACATCCACGACTATTGATAACACATGCCTCCCACTTTGAAGCATGATCGGCTCCAACCAAAGGCTCCAATACATGCTTAAGATAGATCTCGTAAGAACCACCGGAGAGTCCATGCAAAGTCACGAGCATTGGTCGGCTATCTAAAGATGCAATTCCTGAGAACTCTTCATCCGTATAGTATGTAGTACGAATAGGCAAAGTATCATCCACCTCGCTATATGGCTCATGGACTACGAAATCAACAGCAAAAGAGCCTTGGAAAGCTGGATCCTCATTCTCAAATAACTTTCGTTTATAGTAAATGGGGGGCCCATCGTTTTTAACAACGGTCCAGAACGTTTGCATGTGACCTAATGGAGTCAGTCACTTTACGTCCATACCATTCATTGCAAAAAGGAGTTCCATTACCATTGAATAAAAGGGGGTTGAGGCGACATGGCGGAGTTGACTCTTCACATATCTTCAGGAGATCTGTTGTAGAACCATCTTTACTTTTGAGGTTTATGGGATTTGGAGGATGGGTAAATCCAATCTTTGCATGTCCAAGCCACTCCATCCTAATTGGTTTATGAATAACTTTTATAAAAAAGCTTCTAGAACTGTTTTGGTGTAACGGGGCGTGAAATGGTCGCTTTTTGTAAGAACGAAAGACAGATTGATAGATTGGTAGATTGTGTTAGATATACATACATCTATTGAAAAGAGAATGAATTGGAATTGGTACAAGAAGTAAAAGAAGGGGGATTGGACAGATTATAAGTAGTGAAGTACACACGCCAGCAGATGTACAGACCTCCTTTTGCTTTACACCCACAACACCCACTTGCAAAATTGTGCTGAAAACTCATGGAGATTATCGGGGAAAGGCTTCGGTGAAATCTTTCCATTCTCATTGGCTGACACTGATCACCTAGTTATCATCCTTGCAGAGTATTCTTATGTCATTCATCCTTTCAATGTTCTGGAAATGGTCGTGAACATTCATTTACATTTGTTTTATCTCTTATATTTCACCACCGCGCGGATTTATTGTGACTGAGGGTTATTCCAAAGAGAGGCGAGTTATGTCTCGAAATCATGGCATGCCCAATATTTGGCCCGGGTATGATCCAAACGCATATCCTCCGCAGGACAATTCGCCTCAATATGATAGGAACGGCATGATGATGCAGAACGGTGCAAGCGTGCAACAGTACCAGATGGGAGGAGCTATGCAGCAGGATCAAAGATCATATTGGAATCCAAATGTTCAACTTCAATACAATATGCCTACGACTGGATATGCGCCCGACAATTTTCGTACGGCTCCATCGCCCGCGTCGCAGTATTATCAACCTCAACCTCAATCACAATCTCAACCTCCAGTTCAGGTCCAGGTTCAAATCCCACAACCCATCCAGCAACAATATCCTCTTAATCAACGCGCCCCGCAACATCGCATATTACCTCAGTCAAATATGCCAATGGAGCAAATAAATCCTCAAGTAGCCCATACGAAACCCCCGACGCAACTTGATTATCCTCTACTTTTGATCTCGCTGGCAGAGGAGTATTTTGGCGCAGCGCATGAACTTGCACCAGCAGTTGCGATCGCCATGACGGAAGAAAATGTTCACGCATATCACAAACTGATCACTGTGGGGTTGGAATGTTTGACTATTGCATTGAAGCAATTAAAGCTTCCTGCAAGATTGGAGGCTAAAGTTCGACTGCGGATTGCCGGAATTATATCCGAAGAGACAAACAACTATGCAGAGGCAGAGACCATGCTTAGCCAAGGCATAATACTTTGCGAAAGAGTATGACACACTTTTCTTTTCATGGCTAAAGTTTCTAACATCAGATTAGAATCACTACTACGATCTCAAATATGTAATGCAGTTCTTATTCGCTCGATTGATGTTCGAGAAGAATCCAAAAGCAGCCATGAAAACACTTGACAGCCATATCTCCGATGCGCAAGCGTATGTAAATGGTTTCAAGTATATTTTCTATAATCTCTGACTGTTATTAGCTATCAACACAATTCCTGGGTCTACGTATTCCGATTTCTTAGAGCATCACATGCTTTACAATTAAGGACTCCAACAGATAACCATGCGGCCATACAAAACATTCGAGGCATTTCAACACTTGCGAACCAACAGGGAGATCGTTCTGTTTATATTGTTGCATCTCTCATGGAAGCTATTGCCCACTTAAAGTCCGCCGGAGTAGATGGAATTGAGCATGTTCAACGAGCTATTGCTGCGGCACGAACCTATCAGCTGGACAACAAAAGCAGCATACCTCAGCTCATTGGTCTTACTCACATTCTTGATGTTATTTGTAGTATACTTCGTGGAGATCCAGCTCAGATGCTGAGTACTTTGAGGGCAATGCAGATGGTTATGGATGATTTATTGAAAAACACGGCTTGGAGCATCGAAAATGACACTCTTACTATACCTATAGACGGCGTTCACAAAGTCAAAAATCTCATCAGTCAAGATACCCGAAACGTTTTGAGTACAAGAGAAGATGGGCGAGGCCAGATAGTCATGTCGTTTTTGAATAAGAGAGATGCATATGCCTTAACGTTCGTATCACACGCTTTTCGAATCTCTCCGATAATTTCTAACATGATTGCAGTTATCTACTATCAGGAATAGTTTTAATGCACAAAAATCCCCTCGATCAAAAAGCCGTGAGATTTCTCAAAGAAGGTCTAGGCAGAATTATAGGTAATCGATATTTTTCTCTTCTATACATTAATGCTAAAAATTTATTGCAGGAGATGAATCTCGAGCATCCAAAACCTCCCCTGGTCTATTGTCCGAGATTGTCGCCAAACAGCAATGGCGTGGTCACATTCTATGCTATTTGCACATCTATATGGCATTCTGTTGCGCTGCTGTGGGTAATTGGTCACAAGTAAAGCAGTCTATGAATTGTATAACAGCGGCTGCAGAAAAGTTTGAAATTCCTTTGTCGGGGCGACTAGGCACTCTTACTTTCTATCTCGAAGGGGTCTATTTTCAGGGAACTGGCGATTTGAAGGCTGCTTTGAAAGTCTTCCAGCATGAGATTTTTCAACTAGACGATTTGTCCTCCGAAGATCAGGTTGAGCGTGATATTGCAATTCTTGCCACTCTCAATGTTCTCTTGATTCTACAAGATGAAATTTGGCAAGATCCCATCGAGAATGTTACGCTTATTTCGAAACTCGAGCCATATTGCGTCAATCATCCTACCAAAGATATCCAGACAGCATTTTCAATACTTAGGGCGACTGTTAAGACCGGAAATTCCGCTATGATTCACGAGACTAAAAATCACTTGTCTGCAGCTTTAGCTAAGGCAAAGGCTTCCCACAACACGCAATTCTTATGCCTTGTCCTTAACATCATGTGCAGTAAGTTCTTCAATAACTGTCTAGGGGATCAAGCAGAAAAGAGTGCTTTAGCTGCACTAAAGCAAGCCAACCATAGCAAGAATAAGCTGTGGGTTTCTGTTGCCGAAGGGTTGTTGGCACAATTCTATGATATCTCTGGAAAGAGACATGAGGCTCAGGCGACATTTGAAGAAGCTTGTGCTGTAGCACACGAAGCTTTACCGGGACATTAATTGCTTCGAATCTTGCGTTGTTTTGGGTGAATACGGTGTTATAGGAAGAGTATAGGTGCGTGTAGGTGCGTGCTATACAGAGAACGATGGAAGGTTTTATTAACGGTGTTGCATGGCTGGCATTGGTGGGCGTTTGGCTTGAGATAAACGGATGCTCTCTACGCATATACCCATTTGCTTGATTCTGTTACCATTGGCGCTGAGACGGTGTTCAAAATAAATGTGCCGATATTATGGTATAATACTCCGCATGATTGCTTGGTTTGTATTATGGGTACAATCACAATGGAAATGTACTTGAATATTTTTGTATTTGCTCTACTACCCTTGATCTCTATCAAAACATACTGTGCTATATGCAATACATACAATCTGATCACAATTAAAAAGTGGCCCAATTTCTCATCAAGTATTTCGACCCTTGCTTGACCTCTCTCAATGTAGGTATTCATTAATAAGAAAGCTTGATCGGTAATTGATTGAGCTTCGGTGAATTAATTTCAGAATGGGGATCATTTTTCCTGTGGAGTAAGGGTATCGGGCCCCCTGCACGCTATGTCCCGTAAAAGTACGCTAAGATAGAGGTGGGAGACAATCAAGAAAAAAAAAAGAAAAAAATCGAGATCTCAAACGATAAGGAACAAGTCTATTAATTGTATGAACAAAAGAGGTTTATTCCCTAAATCACTCTCATGTTTGTCTCTCTAAGTCGGCGGACTCCTAAGCTGCAGCAGCCATACGTCTGTACATCATGCCTCTCGAAACTTCTTGGAGCTTCAGATGCTCTTCCTCTATACTCAAATGCGATACGAGGCGCGCCGCGGGCACCTAGAAATGCCGCCACATTTTCGACGACGCCGCTGAATTACAAGAAGAAAAATACAAATACTGACACCAAGAACGTCGATAATGCTCCGAAAGATAATGGTACTCAAACTGCAGGTTCAGCTGCTCTGCAAAGTTTAAGAGAAGCTTCGCAGGCAAAAAGTGTCGCACGAAGAGTCGCAAAGTTGAAAAAGAAGGACCCGGCGAAACAGGCCAATGAGCAAGAGAAGGGCAAACAGCAACAGGCTACCCTGGGCAAAGAGGACATAAATCCCGAAGACGGGAGTCAAACGAATATCAAAGAGTCTGGCTCAAACCCAATATCGAAGACGAAGAAGAAGGCGAAGGCGAAGAAAGGCACGCCCAAATCAAAGACTACAAGTGGTAATGTAACACACGAAAAGATAAACGAAGAAGAAATTGAATCGAAGGATCTAATTAAAAAGGTCAAGCAAAAGCTTATCAATTATGTCAATTCGACCAGCTCGAAGAGCTTGATCCGAAAAATTGAAAGCAATAATGCTGCCCATGATGACACGAAGAATCCGAAGATAGCTCCTTGGCAGCTGCATTCCATCTACGAAACTATGGTAGCTGAAAAGGGTGAGACTGCTGCAAGAAAGGACCTCGTCGATCTTATTCAAAAGGGAGGCTTAACTACCACAGACCGGACTCAAGTTATGAAAGAATTGCGTGCATCTCTTGTCAATAGGCCAAGGCCGAAGAAGGATGATGCGATTTCTGAAGCTGTAAGCTCATCAACCAACCTAGCTGGAATGCTGGCTTCGTTTGAATCTATTCCACAAGTTCCGGTCAGGAGGATTGTGAATAGAAAGTCTAAATCTGCCAAGGAGCAGAAACCAAGTCGCGAAAAGGCTGCGCCTGCAAAGGTTAAATCAATAAAGACAGGTCCAATGAAAAAGTCTCCCGGCACAACTGCATTTGAAGTAAAATCGGTAGATGCCGATTCTCTTCAGCTAGTACCAGTACAGAAGAAGCAACCTCCAGTTCCTGGACTATCATACGGACTTGAAAGGGCCCTGTTCAACCCTGGAGTGTATCACCTGCAGGATCCTCGTTCACGTGTGTTCAATTTCGATCCTTATTTGCAGAAGATTATGCCTGTCAGTGAATTCGATTTCACCGCTTTGAAACAATATGTTACTTCTTCGAGGGATAAAGCATTGATTGAGACTGCCAAACATGAAAAGAGAAAGTATACAGGTTCAACTTCAAGTATGTCGGCATCCCTTGCCCACTTTCATTTCTTGCTATCACAGTGGAGGCCAATCAATACAAGCATGCTATCACAAAATTTCCCTGTCGAATTCAATTCCTTCACTGCACTCCAGCGAGGTCCATCAGCAGTATTTTTGAGGGAGAGGGACGGAGTTTATGCCATTGATGCGGACAAGCAATTTGATACGGCCAATATATTGAGTATGCTTGGAAAATCAATGGAGAAGCTTCTTACTTTACCGAAAGAAGAGTTTGAACAGTATCGAAAAGAAAACTCGACTTCAATCACAGAAGATCAACGTAACGAAGTTGAATCTTTCCATTATACTACTATGGGCGATTTCCTCATGCGATCACAACTCGACGCCCACGATCCCCGTCTTCCGGGGAGCGGCATGTTTGATCTAAAGACTCGAGCTGTAATCTCGATTCGCATGGATATTGAAAACTACGCAGAGGGAAGTGGCTACGAGATCTTTAGCCTTCATGGAGAATATAATTCTTTTGAACGAGAGTACTTTGATATGATCAGAGCTGCATTCTTAAAGTACTCTTTACAAGTTAGAATGGGTCGTATGGATGGCATCTTTGTTGCATATCACAACATTGAGCGAATCTTCGGTTTCCAATATATCAGTTTACCAGAATTAGACAATACTATTCACGGAACGACGGATACCACGACCGGAGATCGGGAATTCAAACTCAGTGTTGATTTGCTCAACAAAGCCTTGGATCGTGCAACTGCTAGATTTCCAGGAAAATCATTACGTTTACATTTCGAAACTCGTGGTAATGTCGAGACGCCATTTATGTACATTTTTGCTGAGCCCATGGAAGAGGAAGAGATCCAAAAGATTCAAGATTCAAATAAAGCGGAGATTGAAGCATTCGAAGCTCGCGTTCTTGGCCTGCATGGTGAGAAGGGAGAGGAAGAGCAATTGGAAGAGAAAAAGAATGCTGAATGGGAAGATCTCCGTGCCAAGATTGAAGAAAGTATGGAAAATGATGAATTTGAGATCAAGAGTGCAAAGGAAATCGCTGAGAGCTTGGTTGAGCATCACGATGTCACTGGTTTGACGTTGGATGAGGTAGAACAACGCGTGGAAGAGTTCCTTTCAACCTCATCCTATAATGAACAAGGTGAAGCTGATGCTGCGGGAGAGAGCGAGAATAAATTGTGGAAAGAAGATAATGTTGATGCCGATGAGGAGACAGATGATATTATGGAAGAGATTGAAGAAGCAGAACACGACGAGGATATGGAAAAAACTACTGCAGAGGCGGATGAGGATGCAGAAGAAGAGAATGATGAGGAGGAGGATGAGGATGATGAGGATGACGAGGAAGAAGAGGAAGAAGAGGACGAAACTGACGAGGACGACGATGGGGAGGGAGAGGAAGAAGAGGAAACTGGAGAGAGAGACGCCGAAAAGGAACCCGAAGACTCAAGTGGAGAAGCAAAACCTAGCGATCTTAGGGAACTTGCCATTGAGGAAACAGTCATGCAAGAAGGTCTTCTCGTCGACCCAGCTGAAGAAAATGCGGAGGCTCAAAACAGCAACGCCGAGACATCTGAAGCTCGGGAGCCGGAACTTGTCGAAAATGAGAATCTATTAATTGACTCGGCTGAGGAAAGTGATGATTTCACTGATTCAAATCATGAGTCATCAGAGTCCCAAGAAAGCTCAACGGATGAGTCTTTCACTTCAGATGAAACAGATAACACCAACGACGAGACATTAATTCCAGATACCGAGTCAACTCTTCCAGAGGAAGAACCCGAAAAAGAGATTCTAGCAATGCATCTTGCCATTCGCAACAAGGTCAATGACAGCTATGTGGTACGACCGGAAAAATTGACGAAAGATGATAAATGGGTCGTTGAATACGCATTATCTGAAATTCCTGATCATGAAAGGGCTATGAATCTTTATAAAGCAACCCAATTAAGAAGAAAGACAGCTTTGAGAAGATCAGATGAGCCCGACACCAAATGGGCAGATGAAAGAAATAATAAATTTATTGCGCATTTGAAGTACTTGGCACAAAGTGGTCGGGCATGGAGGCAGAGGATTACGGAGAAGGAGGCCAATGAACCGGTCAAGACCTTGGAATTTAGAGAGGAGCCAAAGGAGGTTGGTGTTTACGAGGGGTATGAGGAGATGAAGAGGGCGGCTGAGGAAAACAATGAAATGATGAGATCAGTGGAAGAGACTAGCGAAGAAAAGTCAAAATAGAGAACAATAGGAGTGGATTCAGAGTATTGTATTATTATTCCGGATCTTATGCTCTAATGATGGTTGGGATCTGGCATAGGATCGACGTTAAAGAAAATAGGAGATATGTATAAAATGTAACATCATGATCGTCACTCAAATTCAAGAATCAAAAGTTTTGTTTGTACCGTCTCCATTCCTTGATTTTCAAATTAGCTTATAGCTTTGCCAATTGTGACTCTGCGAGGGCTTCGTTCTATATCCCTTTAAAACACCAGATGGCGAATGATTGCCAAGTCCCACCAATTCCCGTCCATTCCTTGCGAAGTCGCTGGGGCAATGTAGAAAGTCTTTCCGGTGAGATGGATATAGGTTGCAATACTAGATTAGATAGCAATCATAAGCAAGTGATCTTCCACTTTCACACCCCAAACCCACAAAAAGATTTACCTTGCGTAGTATCTACCAATCCTTGACAAGTCAGCCCAGAACTCTCAATACTTGTATCCCTAATCCTCTCACTCTTCACTTTTGCCCCAACGGGAATCGTATAGATTTCATAATACACTTCGTCTAATCCCATCTCGCGATACCATTTCGCAATAGTATACAAGTACTCCAGTCCTTGTCCTCCAATCACCATGGTAAATACATCGATACATGCTTGTTGGAATTCTTTCATGGCCGGTCCACTGGACGGCCTGGGTCTAAATACCATTTCAGATTGCTGGATGTATCCACGATGTATCCACCTGATTTTACGAGCGCAACGAGAGCAGACCACGGAACGTGGAGAATTTGTTTCTGCGCTTGGAAGTGCAAAGTGTGAATGTACTAGATCGAAGGTGGAGATGAGGTTGGATGGCCAATCGGAAGTCGTAGATTGCGAGAAGAAGATGAAGTGCGCATCGGGGGAGACGGGAGAGGATTTAGCAGAAGTCTGCGATGTCGGTTCCGATGTAGTCGTGTTGGGCTGGGGAGGTGGCGGCAACGTCTTTGGGCCTGATACCTGAGGGGTTGTTGGGTGTTGCAATACGGTGTGTGGTTTTCAGGAGCTGGCTGGTTTATTTCCTGGTTTACTAAATATGAGCATTTGAGAGTGTCGCTATCTGTAGGTAGAGACTTTTAACAGAAGGTTTATTTTGAAGAGAAACTGATAAGCTAGGACTCCGCAATCATCTCTGGAACGATCGATATCGCCGGTCTTTGCTGTTGTTAAAGTAACCATTTCGTGTTCATCGTGTAGCTAAATTCCAAAATTGATCATCAAGATTCCTGGCTCAACGCCACGGTACTAATCTCCCAAAGCCCTGGGTGAGTGCCAATACAAACCATGATTTCAGCAATATACGCACCATGTAACCATGTAAACGAGCAGCTTGGTCGCAGACCCAAGAAAGGATGAAGAGCAGGACTTTCGCGTGATTCTCCTCATTAAAGTTGCATCTCGTGGAAACTCTTCAAGATATTTACATCTGAGTATTTGAGATTCTAGTAGCATTTCCCCGTCTCAGAATGATTGAAGCCTTTCTGTCTCTTAATTTTGAGAAGATACATAATATGCGACACGTGATATGGATCACTTTATATAAGCTCCCCCGATCAAATCTATAACATAACAGGTCGACGAAAGTATTAGGACATGATGATATAACCAATTGAACAGAAAATGTTTAATATAGAAGAGAAAATTTGCGCTACTAACAAAAAATCATTCACTGCCGGTTAATGGAAGCAAATTTGCGGAAGATACCTGGTGCTGATTGGAAGTCAATAGATATTTAAATCTGAGCATCTCAGTACTAAAATACTAGCGCCAATGGTTTAGTGGTAAAATCCAAGCTTCCCATGTTAAGATGTACATCTTCACGAGTTTGCTTGGGCCCGGGGTTCGATTCCCCGTTGGCGCAAATGAGGTTTCTTTTGCTCTTTAATTTTGTTTTTTTGTGTCTTCGATCTTCTTCTGTCTGACTGACATCGAGGGTTTGTTCTCATTGTTCCAAGGTTGTCAAAGTCGAGATGATCTATGTGTTCGGTTGGTGTGGCGTGTTGAGATTGTGGGGTAATTGTGGCGGAGTATTGGAGGTGACGGGAATTGGTTGAACCCCACATGCCTCCTTTGAGTTGAGATGTAAAGTAATCGAAAATAGGTGCTGGGATTTTGTCTTGAAGATACCTGGTTTCTTTCTTTGAAGCTGGCTTCGGCTCTTACTTACCTGTAGCATTTTTGAGGGTTTGCTGTTCAACAGACGATCATTGATTCCAGAGCTATCACATCTGAAGCTAGTTTGGAGTGGAAGCTAAAAATTATGCCCAATTGAACTATTGGTGCTTGCTATCGTGAACTTTGAAGGCTAGGATTGAAGAACAGTCCTTTGGCAGCTCTAAGCAAAGTGGCAAACGTTCGTGGATTGTAAAATGTATTGTGTCTTGTAAAACGTTGAGCTGATTTGGGGCGAACAGTTGACGATGACCATGAGAGGTTTTGACTACAGTCTACTCTTCCTAGAAAGCGATGTTCGCCATCTACTGAATATTGGCATCTTTGCTATTCGACTTCTTTCCGGCAAGATTCCTGAAAGTACCTTTAGGCGTTAATTCTGTTTTCAAAAATGTTCATCTTGCATCCAATAAACTGGATGTGAAACTCATTTCTTCAGACAAGGTTTTAGATACGCAGTTGCGTACTAAATAGCAGCCAGTGAAGCTCATAATCAAAACGTTCTAATAGCGTGCAGCACTGGCATCTCCTCTCACGACCACCTTTCTCATCTCCATGAAGTTTTAAACTCGCTAAGGAAGATATAGTTCGGAGAAGATTTCTCTATCGCTAGGTCAAATCCAGAGTTGAGCATTCAAGAGAGGCACCGACAGCTTCCATTCCCTACGAACAATTACTGCGGGAGCTAAACTCGTGAGCAAATGGCTTTAGCTGTCCGTTCACTACTACCAGGTAGCACTGGCCCGATCCTGCAAAATCATAAATTCCTAGCCATAGCTCTACGTGTTGCTTTCTTGGAACCCAAATCATTGCATTTGGCGTCATTTGTAGGGCTCAAGCATTTTCCTAAACTGACAGTTTCTACTCATCTACTAATAAGAGCTCTCTCACGACCAATTGTCATAAATATCAAGACTTCGCTTACTGTCGAACCTTAAATGGACATTGTCAATTAGACACTATCATAACCGGTAGAACGATTTCAAGCATGAAATGAGGACAATCGCTTCGAAAAGAAACATTCAAAAGAATCTGGCGTGCACACCACCACTTTCTTGGCTGATAAAATAATGTCTACAATGGTTCAAAGCTCAATCGGGGGAGTAACACTAAAACAGGTCCTAGCACTTGCATAGCTTTGACGGAATATGTTGCTTATAGCTTAACATATTTTTGGTCTACAGTTAGGTTACATCGGTCAACATCACCACAGTCATCACATAATGAATATCGATGGAAGGTCATGGTGATCATTTTATTACTCCATTTAACTAAGGGTGTGCTACCATCAAACCCGAAAGCTTGCATGCCAAAAGGAAATGAAAATGAGTGAATTTGTATACAGTAAAGAGTGTTCCTATGTGCAATCAGTGGAATCATAGGCAGAGGTTAAGGCTTGAGAAGAAGCTCCTGCACAAAGAAATCAGCAATGTTTTTAGACGTTTGCTTGAGGTTCTTGAAGCGAGATTCAAGTCCGGATCATCTTAGATACTTGAATCATGCATTGTAGACAGAAAGGTGATTACTGCTTCAAATAATCGAGATATTGCGAGGTTTTTCGAAGGTATGCCTGTCGCATAGAGATCTCTGTAATAAAGAATCTACTCATCATTAGTCTTAGTTATGTAAAAGACGGATTTGTATCTTACCAGATGTTACCCTAATACAAGTGGAGTGTAGGCCATTATTAGCATATCACATAGCCTTTGTGCGAGAGAACAAACTGCTGTAGACTGCATCCACAACAGGAGTGGCGCTAATCATTCGCCCACCGAAATATCTTCCATTCAAACCCTTGATGGCATTCTCTCCTCCTTGTACTCGATCGAATTTGAGATAAATATCTCCTTGGGAGTTTGGATCTAAAGCAATGTGAACAACGTGGCCATATTTTTCTTCCGCTTCTGCGCGGACATCATCCTCGAGTTCCTTTTCCCAGTTCTCACCGTCCTCTCTGTGAAATTGATTAGCAATGAATCGACAGGAGGAATATATTACTAACTCTGTAGGATCGAACATGTTCTTAAGTACAACACAACGGCTAGCCATGTTGACATTGACAGGTAAAGCTTTGGTTTCTGTTTTAGGTTTTGATACTTCTCTTCTTTCATGATTTGCCGCAACCGTGGTATCATCTGTTCTGGCGAGTTTTCTCATCAATGCATCTCGACTATAATTGTTGAAGTTCACGCCGCCAACGTCAGTGTCGTCCAAAGCACTAGCACCACCCGCACCTTTATCATTATCTCGACCACCAGCACGATCGAAATTGCTGCCGCCAGCAGCGGTAGGACCACGCCCACCAGCGCCAGAAAATGCGGAACCCTGAAATTGTTGTTGGTGGCTTTGGCCATGGAATCTTTGCAGAAGACTGGCGGTAGATTCAGGAGTGAACTTATCGTTTCCAAGACCAACACGAATTGGTCTGCCAGCAAGATCAAACCCATTCATCTTCTCCAACGCTTCTCTAGCTTGATTTGGATCACGGAACCTATTATACTGGTTAGCATAACGAGTAGACTTTTCATGGGAAAAGCTTACTGAACAAATCCATAACCTCGACTACGTCCTTGCTCTTCTTTTTGCAATTGAACAAATTCGAGCTCACCAAATGGCTCAAATACATTCTGTAAATCGCTTTCAGTGATGCTGAAATGTATATTACCCACATATAGTCGATGAAATGGAATTTGATTAGGATTACTAGTGGTAGCTTCGGGATTGCGGACTTGTCGATTTTTCTCAGCCTCGGTGAGTTGTGCAATGATTGGGATTCCTAGGAGTCTCTGTCCAGTGAGTTGTATAGCAGCAGGAACTGATTCTTCGTTTTTAAACTCAACGTAGCCCACACTGTACAAAGTTAGTAAGTGAGCCATGCAAGAATTATGAACAAAATACATACCCTTTAGATCTACCACTAACTCTGTCCTTGACAATCTGAGCCTCCTTAACGGGGCCAACCTTTTCAAAAAATGCGATGAGTTCCTTAGTTCTGAGACGAGCTGCTAGCTGTTGCACAAAAACGGTGCGCCTATCCCGTTCATCCTCGGTCAAGGGGGGTGTTCCTTCTCGTTTGGGACTTCTCGGCCGGCGTTCTTCTCGAGGCTTGTCTGCCTCATCGCGGTCACGGCGGTCACCTCGAGGACGGTAATACCTATCGGGACTTCTGGTACGTGAGCGTTGACGTCCACCACCCCTACCTCCTCTGTAATAATCTCCATCCCTGCGGCCATTTTCTTCCGGAGTATCTCTGCGACGACGAGGTTGTCGACGATTGTCATCTCGGCTTCTACTTCTGCGTCTACCCTTTGCGCTTCCATGCTCACTTGTTGGGGTTGAGGTGCCATCTTTCTCGTTTCTATCTCTGCTGCGAGCGCGGCGCTTCCTATCTCTGTCGCGATCCCTGCTATCATCGCGAAGTCGATCACGGTCGCGTCTTTCACTGCGCTCACCCTTGTGGTGGTCATCGGATTCTTTGGCCTTAGAAGATCCGTTTTGCTCAACAGGAGTAGCAGCTGCAGTTGAATCCAAGAGGGCTTCGACATCTAAGGCGGACATGGTGAGGGTAGTTACTCGCCTGAGAATGGACAAATTACAAATTCGATGATCTTCTTGTTCTAAATGATTGCTTGGCAAATTAGATAGACAAAATACGATGGCTAATGGTCTTTAAGCCGTCAAAGATTGATGGATATGGAATTAGTGAAAGACTTTTAAAAGTTAGAATTGTTGTCTTGTACAGAAAGTGGCTGGTGAGAAAAACATGAATTAGTCAGTCTAGTGTTTCTTCTTAGTTTGATCATTGCACCTGCACCACGTGTTTTGAATGGTCAAAATAATTCTTGCTGAGATGCAAAGGTTTTGGTCCACGATCAATATTTTCAAGTGAATCAAGTTAAAAATTTATAAAAATTGGAAATTTGGTGGTAGATACGATATGAAGGTAATGAATTATGATATTTCGAAATTAAAAAGTGTATATTAGGATATTAAAAAGGTTACGAAACTATTAATTCTTCTGGAAAGGTCAGCATGCTCTCCGTATCCAGCCTAATTCGTGAACGCCGAGACCAGAATGTCTTGATAGTTCTATATCGTCAAGTCATTCCAAAAACACGCCATTGTTTCCTAGATCGGCTGCATCATTTACAAATTCATTATCCATCTCCACTTCATACAGTTTTTGGCGCAGGCGCAAGTTGAGTTCCAAAGATGCAATCCCAAAATCTACTAGTAACCCCGAACCCGTTTTCGTAATCCATGAAGTGATGTTGAAGGTGGTACTTCTTCAATTGTCTCCAGTATGAAGGCAGTGTGCGATGGTGAAGGAAGTAATGTGTCAGATCATAACAGATGTATCCAAATATTCCTCCGCAGAACACTGCTGTAGCCACATGCCAATCCCAGTAGAACACCGCATGTGCAAGCTTCCAGAAAGGAGTCGCTAAAACAATGAAGAGGGTAGGAGGCATAACCAATCGGTACTTATCCATTGGTAAATAGTGGTGAATGCCGTGAAGTAAAAAATGAAGCGTGAGTGCTACTCGATTGTCCGGGAGCCATCTAGAGATACATGTTAGCTTGACATTCGCTATCGAATTTAAAGGAGAGGTGTATGGAAGTATACATACTTGTCGAGGTGGAAGAGGAATCGATGCAAAATATACTCGACCAGAGTCCAAAGGAAGAGACCCGAGAACCAGTACGCTGCTTCTCCAGCGATGTTATTGAATCCTTTGCTCGCAAGATATGTACCGTAGGTGACAGGTGGAACCCAAACCATAGGCACAACCCACCAAGCTGTCTTTGAAAGAGGTTCAAGGAAATTCCCAAAAAGAGGAGCAGACTCTCCTCCCTTATAATGACGAGGTCGATGAACTTGCTCTAAGTAGAATTCCTTGGTAAACCCACCGCGCCAGATTTGCATCAACAATGGCTTGTTTAGGTCAAGGAACTTGTGTGTCTTGTAATCGTTCACAACATCTGTCTCCTTATTCAAATCGTCTTCCGTGGACATCCCAGTACTGGCATAAACAGGCAGAGAGTTTGCGGATCCATTTTCTTTCAATTCCTTCAAGGCTTCGTTTGTAGGTGGAAGTGGAACAATGGAATCTGGTTTTATTCTCTTGGTAGCGGTATCGATAACCTTACTTGTAGCAACAAATCCGATAAAAGAATCCTCAAGAACATCGTAAGCAGCTTCGGAATGGGTATGAGAGAGCTCGTCCTTTAAGATCTCCGTTACATCTTGACCAGCGTATTCTAGTACCAATTCACCACCACCCGGATGGCTGTCAACGAAATCTGTAACATCAAAGACCCTTGTGCCCATAGTAACATAACAGCTATCTGCAGAGTTATGAGAGGCGACTTCCGCCTGAGTAAGGGTTGGGAGAGTTCGAGAAGGAGACATGGTCGCGATTTTATCGAATGGTATCGACTTTCGAATTAAAACCAATAAAGAATCGCAGAGAAATAGGAGGGATGAATCGATATTTTTTATCGATTTCGGGAGGCAAATTGGGAAAGAAACTAGAGAGGTGTTGGGCACGGGCGTAAACAGCGAAACGGAGTATCCGGACATATGTGGCTGCCAAAGAAAGCAATCAACAGGAACCTCCAGCTATGGGATCCATGTTTACAATCAAAAACTCCAGAATTCCTTCCTCTACAATCAGAATAGAATATGTGTAATAAACGACGCGTCACCGTCCCAGTTCGAGTATATATTAAGAATCGATTGATACACCGGCCACTCAGAATATGGTGATCTTCCAAGTTTCCTCAGGAGATTTTGATAGAGAATCGAGCCACATCAAATCTGTAGATACCGACGACCAATCTTCACGGTCCACGGGTACTCCCTGCAGACAATCTTGATCACTGGTGGATTGAACTTTTGGCTTATTAATATTAATCACGTGATTGTCAAGCCTCGAGGATTCACATGATCCATCCATGGCGGGGTTTGCGTTCAGGTCGTCAGATGTGGCTCAGTAACTTGGCAAGGCTTACAACAATTGCAGTGGAGGTGCCATGTTATAATTCTTCTGCATTCGTCATCTTTCCGATCTTAGAAACCTCTTTTCTACTCTTCATCTCTTGCCAAACGTACAGTTCCATAGTGGTGGTAACATCAAAACACAAAATGGCTGTCCTAATTCCCAACTCAGGGTCATTTTTGCTCATAGCATGCATTTTGCTTCTTGTTTTACCTTCCCCCGCAGCAGCTTTTGGTGCCGGTAATATTCCTAGTATATCCAATGTTGAGGGCAAGAACTTTCGTCATGGCGATATCGAGGATATGCTCAAGACAGTTGCTTTCATTAAGGGTCATAAGTGGACGAGTATGATGATCAAGAGGGTTTACTTTGGAAATTGGTTGCGAGATTACTCTCAAGCAGTCGATGTGGGAAGTTTGAAAGGTGTATCAGCGCCTACAATTCGAATTCTGGTAAGTAAATGGCTACTCTATTATCGTAGGCATACTTGCTAATCATTCATAGGTTTGGGTTCTGAGTTTCTTGTCTTTTGGTTACGCTACTGCAGAATTTGAGGTCACAGAAGAGCGTCTTGGCGTTTATAGACCCGAAGAGCATATCGATAATCCCAAAGGTTATGCTGATAATGAAGATGCAAGAACTTTTGACCCCAGACTTCGTGGCCCTATTAATCCTATAGAGCTCGAAATCGACCCAAATTCAGGTATGAAAAATTACATTGCCAACGAAAGTGGAGGCTGGGCAACTAGTGCCGGTTACGTCAAATTCAGCTTCGCACGAAGTATCCATTTTGGTAGACTGTATACTAGCGGCTCACATGGTAAAGGCAAGGAAGAAGATCTATGTGAAGCCCTTAGATGTCTTGGACAAGCCTTGCACTGCATGGAAGACTTTGGAGCCCATACAAATTATTGCGAGTTGGCTTTGAGAGAATTAGGATATCGTGATGTCTTCCCTCATTGTGGCGTGAACGCGGAGATTAATATTCGTGGTCATCATGTTTATCCTCTAGTCACAGGTACATTCGGGGCGGTTGATTTCTTACATTCAGTTCTTGGTGAAGCAACTGATCATTTCACTCAAACCGAAGTTGAAGAAATGGATCTTGCTTTGGGTGGAGCGCAAAAGGCGCAGCAGAGTAGTGGTGGCGGTGACGGCCAACGTGGGTTATTTGGATCTGGAAGTAGTGGCACGGACTTTGCTGGTCTTCTCGCTCAGATTCCTGGTATGGGAAGCGGATTAGCAAGCACCGCGCGAGATCTTCAGGCTCAATCTGCCGCTCAAGAATATCAAAATTCAAACCAGCAAACTCGAGCTTCTGGAAACACATTCAACGCTCCTCCTGGTTCTACAGGTGGCCCACCAGGTCCAGGTGTTCCAGGAATGAGCCCTGATTTTGATGCAGTTGCAACTGCAAAGAAGATTTATCCTATTCTCGAGTTCAGAGATAAGATTGTCAGAGCCATTAACAACACAATTGCCAAGATTCCTGGCCTCGAATCATTGGTCGAGAGGATTAGTGAGACATTGACCGTGTTTATTCTATCTTTACTCGCACCATTTGTTCGACCTATCATTGATGCAGTATCTGATAGTTTGAAGAAGGGTTCCAGTACAGTTGTTGAAGCCAGTGCAAACTCTCAATTCGAGCCATGGAACGACCCACATTGCACTGACCCAACTCACTCTATGCTTTCCAAGGATCATTTTTCTAACATATTGAATTCATGCGCTGGAAGAGTGGCTTCCACCATCTTACAATATGTTACACCGTAAGCTTTCCTCCTATAGTGGCAACACAATTGCTAATCTCCTTTAGTCGCATACTCTACGCGTGGCAAAATCCGGGTGTCCCGGTTGATGAGGTCATGAACGATATCTTACGCACCTTCCACCATCCAGCTCTTCGCGACGAACATGTCGAAATCCACAAGAACATGTTCAATACTGTGAAAGATTGGATCAACGAACAGCCAAATGCCCAGGGTCTAAACCATTTACTCAATTCAGAATCCGTAAAAGCCGGTCGAAACCACACCGGTTCAGACCAACATGATCATGATCATGGCTCTCTCGGTGGCCACGGTAAGACCTCAGGATCCATCTGGTCAGAAATCAAAACCAGAGATCTAGGAGCAATGGAGGGCTTGGATACTAAACCATCATACATAAACCCCTCCCCGATTCCAGGTTCTCCGGGACGGCAACATGGCACTCCAAATTACGGGTACGGTAACTCGGGTCCTTCACAGCCACCTCAAGGTGGAAATGCTTACCTTGAGCCAAGTTATCAACAACAAGGTGGTTATGCATCTCAA
Source organism: Botryotinia globosa (assembly GCA_014898425.1). Taxonomy (NCBI): domain Eukaryota; kingdom Fungi; phylum Ascomycota; class Leotiomycetes; order Helotiales; family Sclerotiniaceae; genus Botryotinia; species Botryotinia globosa. The sequence continues at coordinate 2,107,274 of RCSZ01000002.1, forward strand.
CAACCTCCATACCAACAGTACGGAGGCTATGAACAACCCCAGCAGCAGCCATACAGCCAACAGTACGGCGGCCTTCCACATAACAACTACGAACAAGGACCTCCTTCAGGAGAGTATTGGAATCAAGGGCCACCTTCCGGCCAATGGGGCCAACAAGGACCACCTCCCCCCGATCCATGGGGTCAAGCACCTCCTCAGAACCAATATCCTCCTCAGCAGGGATACTCAGGTCAACAATATCCACCTCAACAGCCCCCTTATGGCGGTCAAGGTGGGTATCAATATCCACCTAGTGGTGGTGGTTACGGAGGCTATTAATGATACTCGATAACTTCTTGGGTTTTATATGGGCAGGGTTGCATGGTTTGCTTCATTTTTCATCACAATTTGTGCCGGTTGGTGGCAAAGTGCACACGGGGAAAATGGTGGAGGCTTTTTGGGAAATGAGATCAAAAAGAATCATTGATATTTTATTTTATGGTTGAATAGTTGGCCACAAATAGTAAACTGCACGAATGTTTTGTGGAAGATCTATTCAATGCATGGGGAATCCGAGTTTACAAACAAATACGTACGTTGATCAAAGGAAAATTGCCACTTGCTTGGAATCTTGAATTTTACATTATGAATATTATACCAGGACTATGTTCCACAATTACAAGTAGTCTCACATAGTGACACAGATATCCGGATCGATTCACCTGTACGGTATTACAGTATAGCGGTTAGAGGGTACCTCATGAACTTCAATTTTCTGAGCAGTTAGATTTTCTGTAGATCTGATGAGTATTTTCTTGTAATTATGTATACTATTCTTTACCGATGACATACAAGAACGATGGAGAAGCTGGGGTGGTATGTATACTGATCCAATAAGCTGGATGTATTGATGGGTGGTTAAATATCTGGACCCTGGATTATGAAAATCATTTGAAGATAAAGAAATGATTGAAGGTTAGTAGAGAAAAATAACTTACCAATGTATGCGGTCAAGTTTGAAGGAGTTGATAGTGGTGATGATGATGATGATGATATTGCTATGTTAATTTCTTGCGAGACGGAATCTTCTATGGATTTATAGATAAGAATCTGAACCTATGCTGTAGCCGTGCAATATGTCAGGTTGGGATCTCAATGGCATGAAAATACTTTCTAGACTGACCTACTCTAATTGATACTTGACTCAATGTAGGATATTCATATTGTACATTGATGTGTCCATTCGGGCTGGAAACTTGACTTGATAGTGATATCATGACGGAGATGTCATGTTATTTGATCAGATAGAGATAATCCTCGATATCTGATATTGTATCGTACAGTCTGAAGTCCCTGATTAAATTCGGTTCCTTTAAATGAAACTAATCATGTCATCTAGAATAAAGAAAATGAGTTTTTTTCGGTTGTACTGTGTTACTTTCATATGGCGGTTGACACTGGAGAACACGGTTTGTCGATATGATTTGATAATGCAATATGAACTAATAGACATTGAAAGACCCTAATATTTATGATTTGACGTGAGTATTCGGAGCTGTGGTGAGAATTTTTTTTAGGTCTTGAGAAATTAGTTCAGGTCTGTGACTAGCGCGTCATTTTAAAATGTAGGTGTGGAAGGAGTATATAATTTTCAATCGTATGGATCTAATTTACATATATATTGGTTCATTCGCGCCTTCCAAAGCTATCCACAATACCGTTACTAACGATGTCACATGCCCAATACCAAAGACGTCCAATGTGAAAGGAAGTCCATCAGTGATTAAGCGAATCATCTACTAGCGAGATGGCTCCGAAGCTTATTCTAACTAGATACTTTGGTTTGATAGTAAAAGTACACTATTGGTGATAAATCTCGAGGTTTGATATAAATATATTATCTAACGTGAGCGTTGGGTTTGATATAGTATTATCAAGATGGGCCAATTGAATGATGAGGAATAGATGTATGTGATTATGGAGTAAATTTGGTATTGAGAGCTAGTTTATAGTGATCGGCGTATATGGTTGCTTGGTAGCACTTAACTCTCTATCAAGTTAAATATACATCCAGTTCATTTGGAAGTTCTGGAGTATATATTTCAAAAGCTTTCTCTGGTTTATTTTTATCTTCTTAAGGATTCTCCTCGAACATAAATTCATACTTACAAGTTGCTTCAGACTCTTTGGCCACATCATATATATTCAAGACAATTTTGACCTGAATTCTCAAGACGGTTCATACTATCAGATAGATTTATATTCTCAAGCAGATTCACAAACTCAAGTTGTTTCAATTACTCTGGTGGGTTCATACATTCAAGAGATTTTGCACTTTGAGACTGACTTATGCTCTTGGGAAAAGACAGACAATCAAGTCATTTCAAGTTCTCAGAACAATTCTTACATTCAGAATAGTTCATATATTCAGGTCAGTTGACACACTTGTATAGATTCATAGTCTTGAGCTAATTGAGCTTCTTGAGACAGTCCATACTCCTTATTAGTGAAAAGATGGGACGACCACAACATGGACGTCTTACCCTTATGCCTGAGAAGTCTAAGGTTTATATGCGAGAGAAAAAGCGGCGGAGCATATGGCAGGCAGCGGAAGAACTAGAGAGACAAGCCAAGAAAACAAAAGGATTAGCACATGATGCAATGGGTGTAGACGAGAATGAGGAGGAAGAAAAGGAGAAAGATGATGGTAGCGAGGATGAGACGTGTGTGGGAATACTGAGTGATGGTAACGACGACGAGGAAGAGCGAGTAAGAGAAGGAAATTTTGAAGAGGCTCTATTCAAGAAGGCCTATCCGAGCGGATATCCTTACCACGGATTGTCTTTTGCCTTCAAATGGACTAATGAGCCCATACACCTGAACCCGGGTAGTGTTCGCGAGTACGACCGCCGCGCATACGCAAGGGTCTCCCCAACAATACAGCCGCCCTGCAGTAAAGACGAGGGACAAACGAAGATGTCTCCGCCCGAATATCCTGAAGATCTGCCGGTTCTTGGATCATGGTGCTGTGGCAAAGTAGATTGCAAGATTCACGAGCATTCATCCCGTAAGTTCCAAGAATCTAAGAAGTTCCGGACAATTCAAGGGAAAATTATACGGATGTTACACCGGTCTAGACTTTCGGCAGATGGCTGAAGTTCATAACGGCTTTGGTCTGTATGCTATTCAATCTTTTCGCCGTCAGCCCCTCGTCAGCCCGCCTGCTTGTTTGGATAATCGAGAGGGACCCTATCCATCGCTTATTAGATAGCGGTGAATCACTCGATCCATGTCACACAATCGAAAGATTCGTCACTGGATTATACCAAACGAATCTCCAATATCTCATCATCCTCCAAACAATCCAAGCAAACCCTCTAACTACTTACACGATGCATCATCTCTCCTCTCCACCAAATCTCGATAATCCCGTCACTGGACCATACCAAACGAGATACCTCTCACCGTCCACATAAACTGAGTCGGTATCACTTCTGCTCTCCCTTCCTTGCCTCTGGGCTTGGATATTCCAAGCAGCAAGGCGAGGGTATAGCCGAAGAGGCCGGAGACAATACTAGAGCATATTATCTCATGATCTGGACTGCAGACTGGAAGAAGCTTTCCCTCGTTCGGAAATGATTTTGATGTTCAGAGCACCATCACCCAATCCAGTGTAATGAATGCGAGTGTTCTGACGAAGTTCTGGAACCGCATACCTTTCATTGTCAGACTCGACTTTCAAAGAGCAATGAATCCCCAAGCTGACATCCGCGGATCTTGTTCAAGCTCAAGATTAAACTTAAGAGATGATGGACAATACCACCAAGCGAGAACGAACAAGATAAAGCAAGCAGCCAAGCACGTGCTATTACCCAGATTGGATGTCGTACTCACCTCCCGCTCCCGTGTATGCACGACATACCTACCCGTTTCTCATCTCCGGGACATAGCATAGCCTGCTAGTATACATCTAAGCTTTTGTGCATCTATACACAGCACACGCCACAACAAGGCGGCGGTCAAGCAGATACCATACTATACTGTAGTGCAGATGTCCTGATAAACTTCCGCCCTCACATCCTTATATGCAAGACATACTCAGTCATCCCTATCCCTCGCCACCCTCCTCGAGCTTTGGTCCTTATATAACATGCCAGAACCTAGCTACATGTATATCCAAGCTCAGCACTCAGCACATCCCCTACATCCACAGCACAAGCCAGGACAAGGAGGCGGCCAAGAAAACGGCCAAGCGGCAAGCATGCAAGCACATACTGTACCCTTATAATACGACAGTCACAACAGCCTCCGGGCCCATCACCTCCTTATATGCAAGACATATCCGACTGTGCCTTGCCACCCTACACCCTCAAGCTCCAGACCATAACATGCTAGATCCTAGCCATGTATGTATCCAAGCTTGAGCTCAGCGAAAACGCACCTGTACACCTACCACCTTCCAAGCTCGAGCTCTCTCTCACCCACTCGGCCATGTATGAAATAAATAAATAATCGAATAAATAAATACACAAACGGTAGCAAGCGCCGCTCCTCATCTAGATCCCGTAGTGGATTCGCCTACCCCAACCCAGATCCGAAGCAAGACCAAAAGCCAAATTCAAACATAGACACAAGCACCGTTATATCTATATCCATCCATCTATCTCGTGTTATCAATATCCTCCTCGCTCAGCCCCAATCTGCACTAGCGCCGGATTTCCCGCGGCAGCATAATCGACCTATCCTATCAGAGACCAGCACAAAAAAGCTTGGACATTAATGCACGAGAGATGAATGCCTAGAACTTATTCTATGCGGCCGAGAATGTTAAAAATATACTTGAGAATCGTATCGATGGGATGAGATGGGATGGAAGAGAGAGAGGGGTGAAAAATATCATTATCATTCGGAAAATATGATAATGAATGAATTTGTTACTAAATATTTGTAGATATAACTCTTGAGATTGACATGAACTTAGTAACAACATTGAAACACAAAACAAGAATTATGTAATCTTACAACACCACAAACCGCTTACCGGACTCCCTAAACTTCCTTCCCGGTGACCACACAACAACACCACACGACACCAAACCATCTCATCTCATCTCACCCAAAGTGAAAAAAGAGAAGAAAAAAAAAAACATCGTGAGATTTCCCCTCTCCAAAAGGTGGGCGATACAACATTGCTCGAAAATGTACGCTAACGATTTGCCCCATGCGCATCCCACGCTCTCGCTTCGCTTCACTAATAGAATTATTAGAAGCGATAGCTTGAACTGATTACCATCCCAGATAAAATTGATAAAAGTAAAAAAAAATTAACGTTTATTTCATTTGTGGGTTTAGTCTAGGGATGTGGCAACAATGTGGGATCCTGTGCATATCTTCTGTCGGTGAAGCACGCAGATGAAGAAAGATAAAGGGATGGGAATCATGGGATGAGATGGAGGGATTGCGAATCCCTATGCATAGGTATGTCTCTCTATCTAGGTTTCTGCAGAGCTTTGTTCACTTTGTGCTTTTGCGAATGCTAAGACCGGAAGGATAGGACTAGTTGTACTCCGTACAGTAGTTTGTGGGTTGGTGGTTTATTATGCTTTACGAGGGAGCGGTATGTAACCTTATGAATTGGATTCTCGTGCATTTCTGTTAAAACTATGCTTATACATCGTGTGATAGATTGGAGAAGCAGAACGTACAGTACAAAGTACAGTATAGATTTCTAAATTTCAATTTGCTACCGAAGATGCTGGAGAAGCAAGCTGCCAAGCGGACAAGCAAACGTCCATCTTTAGAAATTCTCAATTATTGCGCGATAGATACAAAAGGAGAATACCCATATAAATGCTCACGCGGGCACATGTTAGCAACAGATAATGTTTTGAAGATGTGGGGAAAGATTCAATTTTTTTTTTTTTTTGCAAAAAGGTCTAGAAAGGAGGCGATTTATTTTTCTTCATTTTATTTTTGTATCGAGTAGTCTGGATACGTTGCAGAAGATGCAGTGCACAGTCTCGAATCTTTGAAGGGTGTTCGATGGTTGAAATGCGTGTCTTGCATTGCATGTTGCATATTGCTACCACACATGCTGATTGTACGTGGTATGCAACTAAAATAGTACATACTGTGCCTCTGAAAAAATATTTTGCTCGTCTGCTCGAAGCTCGAACTTCGTATGTGAGTTGGAGTGGGTGTGTCTTAAAAGTTAGGTTTTGGGTAGGAAAATAAGGTGGTAGTCAGGTACCAAGATGAATGAGAAGTACAAGAAGCCCTGTAAAGTCTGTGAGGCCCAGGGTGCAGAAGTCTGTGCAGCTGTGAAAGAGACAAACATGAAGCTAGAAATTGACATCGTGACCTTTTCCACGACGGATAAGAAGTTTTTGGTTGGGGGGTCGCCGGTGATGAGACTCGAAAGGGGTTGATAAACCGATCAATATCGTTCTAGAAGGGTGGTCTTGTGGGGTGAAAGTAAGTCGATGGATACTCAAATGCTTATCCGCGGAATCAGTCCCATGCTTTTTGACTGGAATTACCTATTAAGGTGTAAACAGATGAGCGTGCAGTGCCATGCACGACTGCACGGTCTTTGGTTCCAATACCTGTATCGTATCGGTGTTCCGGCATTCAATTTTGGTTTTGATTGATGTGTTTCTGTTTCTGTTGGCCTTTCTCCAGGAATAGAAGTAAAAGGTTAAAAAGTCTAATTGTGGAAAAAGACGTTAAGTCAAATTAGGAAATCCCGTCGGATGTCCCAATTCAATATTTTACCCCCAAACTCTTTGGAGCCTGGAGAGGGGGCTGGACTGGTCAGTGTTTAGGTAGGAAATTGGAAACTAGACAGGCGGGGCGGAATGAGTCTCGGAGTAGAGATGGTTTGTAACGTTTGGACATTGATATACGGGCGAGGCTGTGGTCGAATACCTTTGTTGTCTCGGCTCTAGCCTCTGGTGGGTTTCAACAATATTGTCAGTCAGATAGATCGTCTTTGACTCTTTTGTGTTTTTGCAACTATTGTAGTTTGAAGTTCCATCTTGGGACCTCGGAATTGGATTAACAGAATAGACACGAGGAACTGGACTGTGCTGGGTGGACAATACAATACTATTTTGAGCACGAGAGCAATTTGAGTTTTTTTGGGGGGGGAGACTGGAGTAATGGGGTGTGGAAAAGGGGTAGTCCTTGAGTCGTGCGTGCATGGTGATATTTTCAAAATTGAAAACAGTTCCGTAGAAAAAGAGAGATTGATCACAGTCAATTTTGTGGGGGGAAGAGGGGATACCATGGTGTGAATAGAAAATGGGATTTTTGACAACAGAATTAAGAATGCCGAGATAAATGTGTTGTCAGTGAGTACGTACCCAACCAAGCAAGTGTCGTGATATTCTTGTGAGTAGATCTTTTTCATCATGATGAATTCATTGATGACATGAAATGGAAAGATCTCATTCCAAGATATGATTGTATGATGATATATGATGATATATGATGATATATGATGATATATGATGATATATGATGATATATGATGATATATGATGATATATGATATCTGAGCTCGATGAAAGAAGAAACTAATGTCAAACCAACCAACTCATGACTTTGGAAAACAATGGGGGCATGATGTTATGTATACGTACGTGCTATCGAGATATGAGATTTCTCATTTCTCGATGATTGAAAGATGGTCAATTGAAATTTCATCATAACCTAAGAAACGTGATATCATTTTCAAGGCAGAAAGACAAGACTTGGTTGAGCCGTTTCTAACAATCTTTCGATTCGTTTATGTTGACGTTGGCCATTCTGTAAGGACCGAAGATTTGCAGATTTGCAGTCGAACCTTGGAATCCCCCACCATAGCGCCTCAAGTAAACACAGCCACATGTAATATTGTGGATCACCTGGGCTGGGCTGGGCATGAGGTGGTTAGATATTCGCCTGGGAGAGACCTGTCAAGGCGATACCGGTAAAGCATCAGGATCAATCAGCATGAGCATGAGCATGAGCATGAGCATGAGCATGAGCATCAGCATGAGCATGAGCATCAGCATGAGCATGAGCATGAGCATTAGCATTAGCATCAGCATTAGCATCAACATCAACATCAACATCAGCAAATCGATGAGATCTCAACGAGCTAAAACAACTTCCTCGTAAAAATAAGTGGAGGAGTATACGGTATATGGACCATGGTATATCATATATGGATGTTGGAGCCCAAAGAATGCAAAGCGAAAACTCCATGTGTGTGCACGATGTAACTAACTACTGTAGGTACTAACTCTAGTATACTTGTACACCTGCACTGTACACTGCACTGTACACTGCACACCCTCCACTACCGACCATCACACTATCCTCCGTAAGTGCAGATGCCAACCAACATGGATTCCACGGAAGTACCCAAGTAGAAAGAGCACAGCGCGACAGACTGAGCACAGATCTCCTTCCTATTCAAAGGACGGACTTGAAGGGTGACTCTAGCCTCCTGATAAACTTTCTACCTAGGTCTTTTCAACACATTCTACTCGAGGAAAGTGCATGGATATTTCTATAGGGTGACGAACCACTGGGCGGCATAATTCCAATCATCCAGCTTCATAGGACGGAAATAATTCTTCCGTTTTCATAGAACACGCCTCGAACTTTTGGGTGAAAGGCCAGCCAGCCAATTCAATGAATCAGCCAGACGGCTTTTGGTGTACAGAACAATTTTACAGTTTCATGTTGCTCTCTGGAAGAAATCCAATGCAGCTGGAGAGTCGAGAAAGTGGGCTGAGGAAGAATCGAGAGAGACTCGAGAGCGAAATGGAGAATAACGATTGAACGGAAAGATAGTACCGTACCGAAGTTAATAGAGCGTCTAGGTGCCCAATTAACACTTGATAGATTAGATGGTTGACTTTATACTTGGTCAATCTAGTATCAATCTAGTATCAATCTAGTATCAATCTAGTATCAATCTAGTATCAATCTAGTATCAATCTAGCATGTATTCAGTAATAACTAGATCTTCTTCTACCTCTCTGTATAAGCCAAGCAAGCAATCAGCTTCAAAGCTTTATTTTCCCATACAGAGTACTCATAGTCTATAAAGGCCACTGTTACCGGACCTGGCTCCCATGAATCTTGGTTGATCATCTGTCCCGTGACCCGTCACATGTCGCCCTGGAAAATGGATCGTGTTCTGCGTGTTCTGCGGTGTTCTGTGCAGAGGGTCTACATGGTTCTTGTGGAGTGTTCAACATGGATTCTAGCTCTTTCCCCTCTAGTTGAAGGAAATTGATACCGGATTGGGACTAAGAAGAAACGCTAATTACACCTGCTTACCACTTGGCTGCGCGGGATCGATATTTTCCATCTCTATCCGTGCATTTACTTATTTAAATTCGTACCAAAATAATTAAAAATTAAAAAAGATGACCCAGTCACCCAGGTCCCAAGTGAGTCGTGACCTAGAAAGAGGGGCCGCCCCCCGCTTCATCTGGCACACCAAGGAAGAACGGAACCTCCGACGAGGCGCCATCGACAATCGAAATTTTATACTAAGGATCTTTTACTGGAGTACGAGTAAAAGTAAAAGAGGACGAATTTAATTCCTTGGTACGAGAATGCGAGTAACGGTGAGATGTTCCTAAAACGTCTTGGTTCGTCTTGGTTCGTCTTGGTTCAACTTGGTAGATCTTTTTTCCCGGTACACCCCTTCTAAGTTCTTTCTACCTTTCCTCCATCTAGTCCCTCCACAATGATCCACATACGGTCTACCTCCACCAATTCCTTAACATGTCATACTAGCGAGTTCTCCCCTCGCGCTTACTCCGTGCTCTTCCTTCCCGCAGGACCGTAACAAAGCCTCCTTCATTCCCCACCTCCACTACTCCCCCAAAGTATTATAACTCCAACACATCCCCCCCTCGATTTCATCCTCCTCATACCAACCAACAAACACTTCTTCTCAAGAATCCTTTCTTCGCGCTTCAGTTTCATAGTACTCCCACGTCAAGCCTTGCTTCTTACTATCCCCATTATCTTATTTTTATATCGCTTCGCAGACAAACACATTCCCATCATGATGATGCACCCAACACCACCGCCCTCGATACCACACAGTGATATCGATAGCTTCAAATACAGAAGAGACGCAGAGTTCCGGAACCGTGAGATTCCAAGCCCAGAGGAAGCCGAATATGTCGAACACATCGAACAAACCAAAACACATCTGCCAGGAGATTTGACTCAGACCGAGGAGGAAGGACAGAAACATTGGTTTATTGGTAGCATTGACCAAGGCACAACCTCTACAAGATTCATTATCTTCAATGGAGAGGGGCAACCTGTTGCCATGCACCAGCATGAATTCGAAAACATGTACCCCGAGTCCGGGTAAGTTTTATTGCTCTGCCCTTTCTATCGATTCCACACGCTAACAAGACTCTTTTCGCAGATGGCATGAACATGACCCTCAAGAATTGGTCAACTCTGTGGATGAGTGTGTAGACAAGGCAACGGAGAAATTCCTTGAATTAGGATACAAGAAGTCCGATATCAAAGCCATTGGAATTACCAACCAACGTGAAACAACTATCTGCTGGGACACAAACACTGGAGAACCATTATACAATGCCGTTGTCTGGCCCGATACCCGAACCACCGCTCTTGTGCGCGAGCTCAAAGAGTCGGAAGGAGCAGATGAGATCCTTCAATTGTGTGGTCTGCCACTCTCTACATACCCTTCCAGCGTTAAGCTCATGTGGATGTACCGAAACGTTGAAGCTATCAAGAACGCATACGATGAAGGCAGATTATCTTTTGGAACAGTCGACTCTTGGTTGATCTACAAACTCAATGGAGGAAAGGAAGGCGGTATTCATGTCACAGATACCACCAATGCTTCTAGAACCATGTTCATGAACCTTCACACTTTACAATACGATGACAAGCTCCTCAACTTCTTCCAACTCGACAGAAAAAACGTCACCCTTCCAAAAATCGTTCCTTCCTCAGACAAGGAAGCTTTCGGCAAGATGGCCTACGGTGCTCTCGAAGGCACCAGAATCACTGGCTGTCTCGGAGACCAATCATCCGCTTTGGTCGGTCAATGCGGCTTCAAGCCTGGTCATGCAAAGAACACATATGGAACTGGCTGCTTCCTTCTCTACAACGTTGGTGACAAGCCCGTAGTATCAAAATATGGTCTTTTGGCTACCGTCGCATACGATTTTGGCAATGGCCGAAAACCAGTTTACGCTCTTGAGGGTAGCATTGCTGTTGCAGGTTCCGGTGTCAAGTTCTTGATGAACAACTTGGGTTTCATTGCACACTCAAGCAAGATCACCGAATTGGCAGAGACTGTTGATGACAACGGAGGTGTAGTATTCGTTACTGCTTTCTCTGGTTTATTCGCTCCATACTGGATTGATGATGCCAAGGGAACACTTTTCGGCATCACTCAACACACACAACGTGGTCACATCGCCCGTGCTACCCTTGAAGCTACCTGTTTCCAAACCAAGGCCATCCTTGATGCGATGGAGAAAGACTCTGGACACAAGTTGGAAGGACTCGCTGTCGATGGTGGCATGTCCAACTCTGACCTTTGCATGCAAACACAAGCCGATGTTCTCAACATCCCAATCAACAGACCAGTTATGCGCGAAACCACAGCACTCGGAGCCGCAATCGCAGCGGGCTTCGCAGTTGGAATCTGGAAGGAGTTTGATGAGCTCAAGGAGATCAATCGTGACGACAGAACTATCTTCGAACCAAAAATGAAGCCAGCAAAGGCTGCCCGTATGTTCAAGAAATGGGGACAAGCCGTTGAGATGAGCAGGGGATGGGTCCTACAAAACGAGGATGAGAACGATGACGACGTCGACTAAATCCCCAATTAAATGAGGCGAGGGGATGGGGATGAGATGGAGATAATGGATAATAATTCAACTCACGAAGCGGGTAAATATGGGGCGATGAAGATAAAAAGATGTGTGGATATACCCCAGGACGATTGATTGCTTGCATAGATGCACAGAATGTTGGGATTTGGGATTTAGGGCTGGGTGTTTTGGCGCGCGGCTGGAAACCCTTCTTGGTGGTATAAATTTTAGGCATCTTTTCTAGCGATGGATGGATGGGTTGTTTGTAGCATTATTCGCATATATATGATGACTTGAGCTTGAAGCTTGGTCGATTCTGGATGGGATATAGGAAGAGAAATAATGGGGAGGTTTAACGACATTTACGAATATTCAAAATAAAAATAAAATATAAAACTTCCTAAAAAAAAGACTTGATTGATTTGTTTGTTACATTGTGATTGGGAAGTTGAAGCTGAATGTGATATTTCGAACTTTCAATGTATTGGAATGAGAAGGTGCCATGAGAATCTTACTTTGAAGGCGAATGCGCGAGAAAATCAAAATGAGAATGAAAGGGAAGGGAATGATTCTTGGGAGTGATATCTATTCTTAGCAGTTGTGATAACTTTTTAATCGATTCGGTCTCCCTACCTATCCGAAGCTGATGCTACGCCGAATACATGAAGCGCCCGCCTTCTTGAACGTTCTGTTTTGGTGGAAGCAGATGATGATCTGTTTCCGACGTCTCATCTACGAGGGAATAGCAAGTAAGACTAGGTAATAAGAAGAAAGCTGAGCGAGTATGTTAAATGTATATATGATTGGTGAGATAGGACATAGGGGGATTGTAAAAGTGAAGCGAGGGGGGAGATCTGGGGGTTGAGCCAGAAATTGGGTGGGTGGATGGGATTCATATCGTGTATGTGTGTTTGTGTTTATTCCTTCTTTCATTTGTTGAAAAATTCTCGGTATAGTGAAGGTTTCTATCTACGATCTACTATCTACTTGGAATAGTTCTCTCTCTCTCTCTCTCTCACAAACATCGCATTTGTGCATTTAGTGCAAAGTCAGTGATTCTTGATCCTCGTCCTCATCCTCGTTTGTGTAGCTATTATGAATTTCTTCTTTGCCCTTCCCTTTCCCATCTTCCATTTCTCTCATATCGGGAGGACGTATCTAGCTCCAATATCTCTCTTAACTCAACCCCACAACGGCGCCGTAACTTCCACGGCTCTCTCCACCACAGCTCTCACTCTCTCCCCGAAAAGCCGATTCGCGCACTCGACATCCAAATCCTCCAACCATACCTTCGCCACCATCTTATCGACCTTAATCTCGATGCCCGGAACGGGGATACCGAGTTTATGGAGACGAGCGAGTTCTTTTTCCAGGGCGTACGTTTCTGAGGATTCGGGGGTTTCGAGTTCGGAGGGAGAAGAGGGTTTGGTGTCGGAGGAGATGGAGGGGGAAGAAGTGGGAGATGGGATTCCAGTGGATAGACGGGGAGTGGTGATGGGGACGAGATTGTCGGCGCCGAATTGGGCTTCGAGGAACATGAAGAGCCGTTCGAGACGCTCGGCGGGGGTTAGATTCGCGTGCAAGTTGCGGGCTGGAGGGGTGTGGGAATGGGAGTGGGGAGATTTGCTTGCAGATTCTAGGGGGTGTTAGTTTTGAGATTGGGTAAGAGGTACAATGTGATTGATGAGGAGAAGAAAAAAAGTGTAGAGAATGGGGTTGAAGAACATACGTTTAACAGCAGCCGGACTACTTTCCACCGAATACAACACCGCCATGACGGCATCCGCAATTCCATCATTCAACATGTTGCCCTCCCATTCCAATTCTACTTCCCCATTACTTCTATACCTGACTGTGACACAGCCCATAACTAAATATGCAGTGAGGGCATTCGTATTTGCAATCTCCTCGTCGGCTTCTTCGTCGGATGATCCATTCATATGCGTATCCCCGTTTCCATTTCCATTCCCATTTGAATGTTTCTGTTGTTCTCTACTTTCAGGCAACTCATCGATCTTTCCAAATGTTCCCTCTAGAGCCCATCGTATAAGATCAATACCGGCCGCACTAAGTGTCATACGTTGTTTACACGTAATAGTAGTAGTAGTCAATCCAGCATATTCTCTCAAATCTTCGGGAGCCATCAACGACATTTTGAAATCGTTTTGAACCAGCACACCAGTGATAAGTTGGGCGGAATCAGTAGGTGGAGGATTATTGGCGAGTTTTCCGACGACCTTGGCGGTTTTGGAAGTCATAAATGGAATGCGTAATGGTTCGCAATTCTTGGGGGAGAAGACTTTCACTTTGATTGTTTTGTCGGCATTGAGGGAGAGAAGTTTGGATTTAAGACGCATCATGTTGTGTTGTTCGCCGTGGACGAGAATCTATGGTTGTTAAGTCTTTTTTTCAATCGAATTGGATTTGGAAGGTAGAAGGAACTTACCACAACAGGAGCAGCGATTTCTTCGATAAATTCCCGGTTCTCGACGCCATCAACGTGCGCTGCAAAGGAGTATTCTTGAACACTACATCTTCTAGGGATCATAGCCTTCTCTGTTTCTCCAGGTGCTGATCTTCGTGTAAAGCCCTGTGGACCAGACATGATTGCTTGGATGTGATCTGGTTCTTGCATGATTTGCTTTGCCATAGTACCTTCAACACTGTAACCAGTAATAATAACACCGTTTTTATCACTTGGTGCCCACCGTTCTAGTAATTGTCTACTGATACCATTCTGTAGCATACCGGGACTTGCTAAAATAACACAACCTCCAACATCATCAAATCGATCAAGATTCTTTAATGAACGAATATATTTGAAATCCCATGGTCCACCTCTACCCCCACTAGTTGAGTTGGCTTCGGCTTCGGCCATACGTTCTCTGAAGAGTCGTTTGATATTTTCGTTCATAGAGCCAACATATGTTTGGTATACTAACATACATTTACGGGCCAAGTTACTAGCATAGTAGATAGGGATCTTTTGAAATTCTGGATGTCTACCCCAGTATTCATCCAGAATCAGAAGAAGTTCTTGAGCTCTACCAAGTGCAAAAACTGGCATGAGAACTCGGCCTCCACGATTCAGGATACTAGTGACAGACTTCATAAGGGCCTGCTCTCGTTCCAATCGTGGAATATGCGATGCAATACCATACGTAGATTCGGTAATTAGAACATCAATCTTCACCCCCTTGGGAACCTCGGCAGACACAAGATGTCTATCATCTTCCCGAGAATAATCTCCCGTGAAAAATATCTTGAGTCCTGCGATCTCAATAAGGAACATAGCAGCACCAAGAACATGCCCTGCTGGATAAGGTGTGACCCTGATCGAAGAGATTGTATGTGTGGTATGATAATCTATTGCTTCGATTTGAGCAAATGTAGTGAGATGATCGGCTTCAGTGTATACTGGTTGTGAACCTCCACCTGAGGATGCTCCTCCAACCCTTACACTGTCTATAATGAGCCATTTGTAGATAGCCTTGGTTGGATGTGTCATGAAGACACGTCCTTTGAAATTGGTCTTCGCAAGGACATATGGCAATGAAGCTGCGTGGTCGACGTGAAAACTACAAATGGTCAGCTCGAATACTACTTGGCAAGGCACCAAAATACGCCAACAAAAGTAGTAGCCTATGTACAATTTGAGTCCGCAGCGATTGAGGTTATATCACAGAATCAAGACAAGCATTTGCTGTGGGATAATGATATTGTATTGATTCTCGTATACATGATAAATATGGTAGGTAGATAGGCCAATGAAAGGAAACGGAATTCTGCATGTAAAGATGCATAACCCAGAATTCGAACGCAGAGTCCAAGCTGCCAAAGGCGCATTGTATTGAACCACCGAAACAGAATACCATATACTGACTGCCCCATCCTCCAAAAGCCAACGCGCGTATATAAAATGTAGGAAAAAGAATGCGCTTACTGGCTGATCAAAAGTAAATCGACAGTACTCAAATCAAAATCGTCATAGAAAGGTAGAGCTGCTAGTCCGTCGTAGCCAGCATGCATACCGGCATCAAGCTATATCGCAAAGTCAGTAAAAGGATTGCGCAGATGATGGAGAAAGAGGCCATAGGCTTACCATGACAGTTTTGCCCTTGTATTGAATTATATGACAAGATCTTCCGACCTCATTACCACCACCAAGATTCGTAAATATGAGTTCATCAGCTGGATCTACTGGTTCTTCCACCGTAGGTGCCATAGCCGCGGCCTTACGTTTTGAGGCCATCGTGAATGGAATGTGGTGCGTATTGCTTTCTTTGTCAGTCAGTTTAGTGTTAGTACTACCACTTTGCTGCCTTCAAGGCAGAGAGATATTTGTTCAGCAAAGATGTTATAATCAATCAAATTACGAAAGATTGTAGATGGGCTTATAGATTCATAATAAGTCGGGAACGAGCCGAGTTGAATCGTGTGGTGAATCAATACAATAATGTAGAAAGGAATGGAGGTCGTCATCAAAGTGACGCGATTTTGGCGTTCCTTGTGAAGGGAAATTTCGCACTAATTCTACACGTGATGAGATCAAAAGCAGATAGCTTTCGCGATTCATTCAATGACCACAGTATTAACGCGGGAAAGAAAACAGCTTAAACGGTCATCAAAACAACGAGTGAATACGGTCGCGCAAGTCTTTGAGTTGTATTCTGAAGATTTATACTAGCGCATGGGTCGGTGTTATAAGAGGTAGCCGGGCTTTGCGCCTGGGTTGTGAAGGACACAGGAGATCAATAGAGGCAATTACAATCAAGCCGTCGACACCATGGCGCAACCACAGCAACAGCAACCACCGTACCCCATGCCTCAGCGGCCCTTCTCTCCCCCGCAGCCAGTTAATTCACCTTCAACGCAAACTCAACAACAGTTTGCGTTTCCACCCCACAAGCGACAAAGAATGTCTCCCAATCCGCCCTCTCAACCAGGTTCGCCATATGTCACATCGCCATATGCTGCTTCTGGTCAGAATTCAGCTTCGCCTTCGCCGCATTTCTCGACTGTGCAAATTCCTCAGGGTGCTTATACCACGCCATATTCAAATGGATCGAATGCGCAACCATCTTCTTCATTGAATCTACCGCAAACTCCGATGGCTCTTCCACCTCATGCGCAACCAAGCCCATTGAGCTTCCCAAATCAAGTTCAGCATCATCACCAAGGAAATATGGCGTCAGCTCATTTCAACAACTTTAATTTGCAGATGCCGCAACAGCACCATCCTGGCGGAGTTATGGGCCCACCTTCGAGACCGGTCGATAAAAATAAGGTTGATGGTTTGGATCCGTTGGATGTTTTGGGGGGAACTGGTGTTGATCTTGCAGAGGAGGAACAATATACATTTCAGCAGTATTCGTCATCTTTCAATGCTCAAGGCTCGAGGTCACACCCAGGAAATATTTCGGCAGGTCACAGTTTTACCCAATTTCCACCCGGGAATGAGGGATCTTTTTACGGCTCAGGTCCGGCTAATCAACCAGGAGAGGCACCAAATGCTAAATCACAAGAGGATTTTGAAAAGAAAGCTGCGGACAAAGCATGGCATGATGCGGCTCGCGATTTGGCAGTATCGAGGCAAAGAGAATTAAATAATCCGTTTTTAAATGTTGGCCACGTTCACAAGAGAATGGAGAAGATTGCACATGATAATGGTCTCGGTTTGAATACAGATTTAAATGGAAAAATGGGAACTATGAAACTACCTGAACATTTCCCTGACACGACTGTCAAAGTGCAGACTGCAGTGGGACCAGATGGAGCTATCACTGCAACGACAGGAGCCTTCATTCCATCTGATTCTTTACTTGTTGATCAACTTGCGCTTATGTCTATCTCTACCAAGCATCGACTTCGTGGATTATTAGAGGACGGATTAAAGTTAGCTATCGGTCGACAGACAAGTTCTCATGCCCAAATCAGGGATGAATGGACAGATGTTGCTGTGCCAGCGATAAAACCTAGTGTTGCTACCATTGTCAGTGAAGGTGGTCCACGGAGTGGATGGGAGAGTGCTGTCAGCCCTCTCTCCAACCCTCTCAAACGTATGTATCATATTTTTCATTATTCTAATTCTGAGCTAACACACCCAAGGCCCTCTCTCAGCTGCAGGTAGATTGCCGACTCCTGTATCAGATAGTGCAAAGGCACAAACTAAGTCTTTTGCGAATGATGTTGCATTAACACTTCGGAAATGTGCTACTAAGGAGCAAGAAGCTGAAGAGGCTAGACTACGAAGACGTAAGGCTCGTGAGTCTGGTGATGGATCTCGCGCTGGTTCAATAAATCCGGGCACCCCAGGTTCTATGGCTCCAGATGTTCTTGACAAGCCACCTACCAAGAAAGAGATGAAGAAGAAAGCAGAGGCAAAAACCAGTGAGGCAGCAAGTCACGCAGCAGCCAATGTAACAACTACACAATTTTTGGGTGGTGGAAAAAGTATGTTCGGAAAGAAGAAACAATATAGTTGGATGACTGCTGGAGGATCCGGTAGTGGTACAAGTACGCCAGGTAAAATCATGACCCAAGGTCTTGGCTCTTCTGGTGCAAGCCCAGTTGCGACTCCGGGGCCTGAAAAATTGACTACCGATGGAGTGCGAAGGTTGGGCACTTGGCGAGAAGATGGTGGCAAGGGACGGAATATCCAGCTCCGAGATTGGATCATGGTTCTCGAGGATGATGGTAGGGAGAAGAAGGCGCTACAAAAAGCATACGCTCAAGTGGATGATGATCGGAATGCGTGAGGGAGAAAGGGAGGAAGAAAGAAATATTGGTTTCATGGATAGGGCAATTGCAGAATAATATTTGCATGGCGTTGCATGGATCACCAGGCGTTTTTTTCAGTGTTTCCTCAGAAGGGAGGATGGGCACGCTGCTTCAATGTCATTGGGGATTCTCTGAATGATTTACATTACATACTATATGGCTGTGTGGGGGCGAGAAACTTTGCATATTTCGTCTTACCATTGGGTTTGATTTGTGAATCGAGACTTTTTTGATCCATGAGATTTTTATTTTTTTTGATGCAATGCGATAGGTGATTAGGTAGCAACCGAGTATCTCGCATCATTCCAAGGTTACCTAGGTATGTGATTTGGTTTTCGTAGGGGATGAATGGAAAGATTGTAGTGATTATATATAGCACTATCCGATATATCCATACTAATCATATTTCGATATACCTACCTGCGTATATAATATATATTAATGGAGACGGGAATGAAAGGGGTTTGGATGATATGATGAGGGACCGACTGACTGGGTGCTTTATAAGTGACTGGGCGAGTAAATTGAACTTACGTGGGAGGTTTTACCTTTGCTTTTGCTTTTGCTTGGGAGCTCAAGAGGGGTTGAGGATAGTACGTATTAGCTAGGTAGGTAGCTGGAGGTAGTAAATTGCCTTTTTGGGATGATTGTGGATAGATGGATGGATGGGCTAGTCGTGGGTGAGTTTAGCTGTCGGGGATTTTCGTAGTAAGTGGTAAGTACGTGGTGGTTTTAATAGTTAAGTGATGAAATGGAATGGAATGGAATGGAATGGATGATGAGTAGATAATAATAGGTGATAGTAGATGATTAATAATAGATAATAAATAAATAATTATAAATGATAATAAATGATAAATAATAAATCATAGATAATAATAAATAATAATAAACAATAATAAATAATGAAATAAATAATGAAATAAAAATAAAAACAGAAATTAATAGTTTCTATCACTATAACTTTTAATATTATAATAAAATTAGCATGCAAATATCACAAGTTAATATAACATTCCGAAAACAAGCAATCAATAACAATCACCACCATCGGGAAAAGTCGTAATAACCCTTCTAGAATCGAGGAGGAACTCGGTATTTATTTTATTGTCTTGTGTCTTGTACCTTGTTGGGCCTGAATTTTCACAACGTGGGAACCAATCAGATGAATGGAAATTTAGATTTTTATGGGGAGAATTGGGAAAGTGGTAAACATTAAATATGTTATTACCTAGTTATTAGTTAGCTTGATGGATTATGGTTCATGGATGTCATTCGGTTGGTATAGATAAATAGATAGATAGATACATACATATATAGATAGATACATCTTCATACACTCGAGATCTTTCTTTCCCCGGATTTATTTACCGGTCGATTTTACATTTACATTTACATTTACATTTACATTTACATTTACATTTACATTTATATATTTACTATTACTTCTACCCTTTCCTCTGACATCTTTGAACTTGAACTTGAACTTTGTATTTATAAGTAAAGTTTGAGTTTATATTTCATCTACCTATCTTGATATCTTATTATTGTCCTCGGATGGGATTGAATAAAATTTGATTGTGATGATTGATTGATTGATTGATTGATTGATTGATTTCATTGATCGATTGATTGATTATAAATTGATTCCATTTGAGCCTGGCCTACGACAAACCCAACTAACTCCTGGTTCCGGTCTTGCTAAATCTTCCATTCTTACCCACAGAATACAAAACTCAAAACATCACGACAAGGTGACGCATATACCTAGCGACATTTCTAACGAAGAAGAGAAAAGCATATCGCTTCTTTGCCTACACTACTATTCGAGATTCGTCTCATCAATATAGTAGCACGACATAAGACATCCCAAAGTCAAAACGATTCATCATGAATTGTCCTTCGAGAACAGATGAGCCGTTGGAAGGCGATGGATATAATCAGAATCCAAACGCCTTGGCAAATGATCTCACCACCCGAGAAGATTTGAACGGTCGAGCAAACGGAAGAGCTTTGAGGAGAAGTTTGGAGGATGAAGGCGTAGAGTCAATTCATGATCTAGTGGAGGATACTGGAGATGGGAAGGCGACGGGGAGTGCGAAGGGTGTTGGAGGGGGGGCTGGGGGTGATAGGGGCGGTGGGGATGGAGGGAGAGGCGGTGGAGACGGGAAGAGTGGTCACGTGGTTGAACCTTCTGTTGAAACTCTCAATGTTAGAGATCAATCGAGAGGTAGAAGGGGAGCAGGCTATGGAAGAAGTTGTCTCCATATCTCGAAAGAACAACTCGTGAAAATGAAGCAGGTCATGGTCAAGTTTGCAAAATTCGTGGGTCCGGGCTTCATGGTACGTAATTTGCCACCTCTCCACTAATGTCAAATTCACATTCACAGTGTCAAAAATATGGACTTCATTTATATTAATATATGGATTTTTATAGGTTGCGGTGGCTTACATTGATCCGGGAAATTATGCGACGGATGTTGCTGCAGGTGCAACTTATCGATTCAAGTTGTTGTTTATTGTGTTGATGTCCAACATCTTTGCCATCTTTTTGCAAAGTCTTTGTATCAAGCTGGGAACTGTTAGTGGATTGAATCTGGCGGAAGCTTGTAGAGCTTTCTTGCCAAAATGGATGAATTATGCCTTGTATATCTTGGCTGAGGGTGCAGTATGAAATTTTCTCCCCTTTTTGCATCTTCGATTTGACTGACCGGTGATAGATTATCGCTACAGATATTGCAGAGGTGATTGGTACAGCTATTGCTATCAATCTTTTGATACCTCAAATACCCTTGGTTGCTGGTTGTGCTTTGTCGATTCTTGATGTTTTGATTCTTCTCTTATTTTATCCTGGAAATGGTGAAATGAAGAGATTGAGATATTTTGAAATATTCGTGGCGGCATTGGTCTTGGGTGTTGTTGTTTGCTTTTGCATCCAATTATCACTCATTAAAGATACTTCGGTAGGGGAGGTTTTCAAAGGATACTTGCCTTCCAAAGCAATTGTAGAACAAAAGGGGTAAATACTTGTGATTCCACTCATCTAAACTTCTACTAACGCACATCAGACTCTACCAAGCATGTGGTATTTTAGGAGCAACTGTCATGCCTCACAGTCTCTATCTAGGAAGTGGCATTGTCCAACCACGACTCCTCGCTTATGACAAGGACAATAATATTGTCAAAAAAGATTTCGATCTAGGTACCAAGGAACCATACTACCCTTCTCTCCCCGCCATCAAATTCTGTCTCAAATATTCCTACGCCGAACTAGCAATTTGTCTCTTCACTTTCGCCCTCTTTGTCAATTCCGCAATTCTCATCGTAGCCGGCTCAGCCCTCTATAACAACCCTGCGGCTCCTGAGGCGGATCTTTTCGGTATTTATGATTTACTCGTGTCGAGTATTTCGAAAGGTGCTGGAACCATTTTTGCTCTCGCTCTGTTACTATCGGGTACGAGTGCTGGCATTGTTTGTACCATCGCCGGACAAATGGTTTCAGAAGGCGCATTGAATTGGACTATTAGACCTTGGTTACGACGTCTTGTAACGAGAAGTCTGAGTATTACACCTAGTATTATTATTGCCGGAGCTGTAGGTCGTGAAGGTCTATCAGCTGCTTTGAACGCTAGTCAAGTAGCTCTTAGTATTGTTCTTCCATTTGTTACGGCACCGCTTATCTATTTCACTTGTCGTAATAGATATATGACGGTGAGATGCCACGGGAGACGAGCTGCTTTCGGAGATGATAATGAGAATGTGAGGGGAAATGGCGATGCAACGTTGGAGACTGAAAGTGTGTATGAACATGAAGGCGCAGGGCTGGGGGTTGAAACGGGAGAGGGAACGAAAATGAGAAATCATTGGATTACGGCCGCGGTGGCGGGGGTTATTTGGACAATTATGGCGGCGATGAATGTGGCTAATTTGGTTTTGCTTGGGAAGGGTGATGGGGCTTGAGATGTGTTGGGTTGCGTTTTGTGAGGGGTGGGGGAAGGGGAGGAGAAAATGGTGGTTTGTGTTTGAGTGTGGTTGAGTGTGGCGGAGAATGGTTTTATGAAAGTTTGTGGTAGGAAATGATGGAAAGAATTATAGATGGCTGGATGATGATGAGGAGGAAAGATAAGTGCAAAGAATTATTGCTGCCTACTTCGTTTTGGAGTAATGGCATCATCACTACAGTATATAGGTACGCAAATAGTTAGCTATCTGTACCTGGCAAATGTGCTTGAATAAAACTACGAGGTTGTCATAGAACCTTGAGCTCTGAAGTGTTGAAGTGTCGAAGTGTTTAGCATACATTGTATATTGTATATTATAGACAAGATTTCAATATCTTGATGTTAAGATTGAGATTGAGATTGAGATTGAGATTGAGATTGAGATTGAGATTGAGATTGAGATTGAGATTGAGATTGAGATTGAGATTGAGATTGAGATTGAGATTGAGATTGAGATTGAGATTGAGATTGAGATTTGGAGAGAATGGAAAGAATGGAGATAGGATTTTGTGGGTGATACTTTGCTTTTGGATAGTGGTTTTGGATAGTGGTTTTGGATAGTGGTTTTGAGGTTTTGAGGCTTTCATTGTGGAATTGGGGTTTTGGTTGTGCAATTGTGAACTTGGTTAATTGTGAAGTGAGATGGATGGATGGAGGAATGGTGGGACGGATGGGGGTGATTTTTGAAATGATTCATCGGGTGGGATAGTTGAGATGGTTGGGATAGGTTGTAAGGGGTGAGTTTGTGACTTTGAATGGGTTTGTTGGTTTGAATCTAGAAAGTAGGAAAGTAGGAAGGTAAGGAAGCTGGAAAGCTGGAAAGCTGCAAAGCTAGAGAGATAGATAGTTGGATAATTTATAGTCTACCATTTGTATATTTGAAGGTTCGAGGAACTCGAGGATTGCTAGATTTCGAGTTTAATATTCAGATTAGATGGATGGATGAATGGATGGATGGATAGGATGCCATTTGAGATAGATGGAATGGTTTGAATTCGTTCCTGATAGTTTGTAATGGTAAATTTTGAGTGGGAATGGGATTGTTGGTTTGAATTTCGAACGCTGAGCAGCTAAGTGGTTGATTGTGAGTAAGTATTGATGATATATTGTTTGGAGGTTTAAGAATTGAGTTTGAGGATTTTGAATTCGAGTTCAATGTCTGGGGTGAAGATGTCTTCTATTATCAGGGTTCAGAACCTTTTAATCTGAGTTTAGATATAAATAAGGAATTGAGATAGAGGTTAGATGATTGTGAGTTATGGGGAGAAAGATGAAATGTTTACAGAATGCTTGGAATATGGATTGGGAAAGTCTTATTGTGTTCTTTGAGACTAGGAAACTTTGAATAACCTCAAAAGTAACCTCAAAGTTAATACGGTCGTCCTAGTCATATGTCAGGTGTGTTGTTATTAGAACCTGCTCATTTTCACACCATACGGGTAGCTTCCCAGGGTATGTTTCACCAGCTAAGTCTACACGGTCAAAGAAAAGTATCACACACAAGGAAGGTGCACTCCATAACGAAATGTTGGGACGTCAAAATCGATTGCCTTTTTAGAATTTAATGTCAAATCTTTCTATATGCATCCGAAAAAAGAAATCTATGAAAGCACTTTCAGGCTTCTAATCGATGAATCTCAAGAATGCCGTTGTGATGAAGTCATCACTTCATGCAATTATCTGGGGTTCAAATGAAGGTGTTCTTGGAAGGGATTCGATTTTAACATGCTAGACAACTCAGCCAATGAATGGGAATGGGAGAGCATATTCGTATGTTGGAAGTTGGCATGAGGCAGCGACTTTGAAAGGGAGTGTCGCACAAAATCGAGGCTGCAAAAGACCAATAACCTAGCATGTATTTACTAGGTATGTATGCACTCTGCTTGCTAATGATTGTGTTGACTACCCCTCAGCTCTCTGAATCAATATCTCTCAAAAAAACTTCACGATCTGCGGCAGTAATTTAATGGTCTGCATAAGTTCTGGCAGTCTAAATTAGCGTCCAATCTCGAAAAGCAGCTTCATCCTGGATTCCAAACGCGTATTCTTCAAGGGCCTGCGAAGCAAACCAAGGGAAGAACAAGCCAATGACTCGATTGGCAATGGCAAGCCTGCTCCAAAGGTGGTATGCAGTGTTCTTTCAACACAATCTTGCTGTACTTATTTGATCTCTAGGAAACTTCCAAAGTAGCCATCGCTGATTTGATATCCGCAGCGTTAGGGAGTACTGCACAGCATCTGTATCATCTTGCTCCACAAACAACAAATCCTACATTAACTAATCAGATACCGGTCTCAAAATTGGGGGAAATATTTTGGAGTCGGGCGTACGCGTCTTTGTCGGAGAGTAATTAGTCCTAATCTATTGAAGACATACAAGAAATTGCTTCTTAATACCAATATTAATAATCTGGACACACAAGGACTGAACAAACAAGAACAAATGGCGGCCACGGTTCAAAACGGAGTGGACATAATGGAATCAAAGCAATGGACCATCGAGTTCTCCGAAAAGTCACTCAAAGTCAAGGATCAGGTGAAAGGAATCATGGATGCTTTTCAGAAGGTCAAAGAATTGGGAGCAGCTCTTGCGAGTATTGATCCAATAATTTTCGGGTTGCCTTAGGCTGGTGTATCCCTTTTGCTTACTGTAAGGTTTATCGACGCTTATGACAGCAAATGCCATCTTCGTCGCTGCATTCTAGGTTTGCACCATGCAGTGACCTGAGCTTTCAGGTGTTCATGTTACAAATATGGACATACTCAGAATTCCACTGGGAAGACACTTGGCTGAGTTCGTTCTCTCTCAAGGAGGAAATACAGGATGTTTTGAGTATTCTGGGCATGACAGAAGAAGCATTGTCAATCTCTGAACAGCTTCACACACTACACTTGAGAATTTATGGAGAAAAAAATGAGAAAACTATTCATAGTATGGAGTTACTTAGTCGAAGACTCAAAGAATCTGGCGAACTTGTAAGTTACTGCTTTTTATGTTAATCTTTAACAAGATGCGGCGTATGTGGCAGTAACGCTTGAACTAGGTTTTCAAATCCTTTTTTTTTTTTCAAATCTCTCAAGGCATCAGAATATCCTTTCCTCTGAATCAAGATGAAAACCGGCTGAAAATACCTAATCATAGGGAAAAGCCTCGAAGCTACAGCGCAAAGTTTTTGAGTGCAACAAAGAGAATAGACGCCATGATGCTCCCATACTCCTAAAATCTCTATTTGAAGTAACGAAAACACTCATCGAACTAGGCATTACGGAGGAAGCAGAGCAATTATATCGGGCGGCGATTGACCTGCAAGTGAAACTCCTAGGAGAAGCCCATGTTACCACTTCGAAAATCAAGATCGAGTTGGCAAAGCTTCTGGAAAAAACGACCCAGACGGAAGAAGCAAATAAGCTGTTTACAGAAATCTTCAGCTTCGCGAGTACCTGGACTGTTTTAGATGGCGACAAGGAAGGGGATGCCAAAATTCTTCATTTCATGGACGATCTGGGATCTACACTTGAAAATCTCAATAGGTATGAAGATTCTCTGGCTTTAAACCAACAGAGATTAAAGCTGGTAGAGCAATACTGTCGCGAAGACTTTTCTCAACTCCGCTCTGCAACGGTTTTGGTTGCCCTAAATCTCCAGCAGTTCAATAAATTTGATGAGGCTGAACAATTTCTCAAAAGAAATTGGCCATTGTGTACAGAGAATCTGAAGGGCAATGATCTTCTTTCACTCGATACACAGCTAAGGTATTCCAGGATGTTGAGGTATCTTGCGAAAAAGGAGAAAGCGGAGGAACTGACCAGAGGTGCACTGCAAAGGTTGAAAGAATCGTGTGGGGAGGAAAGCATAGAGTTTCGGAGATGGAACGAGGACTAGGGATATCAATGGATAGACCAAACTAATAAAGTTTTAAAAGACTTGGATACTTATTATGAGCAGGTTCTTGGGAGCGTCGATGATGTTACGGATGAGGAGAGGTATGCGGCGTGGAGAGCCTGGAAGGCGAAGGTGGGCGAAGAAGTTGTGGATAGATTGGAGGAGAGTTATGAGACTAGTGAGGGATCGGATCATGGGTCAGAATCGGAAGAGGAAGACGAAGACGAAGACGAAGACGAAAAGGAGAGATATGCGGCGTTGGGACCCTGGGGTGAGGAGATGATGAGAACATTTGATATGAGAAATGCTGGGATTAGTGAGGGGTCAGGACACGGATTAAAATCGAAATTGATGGAGCAAAGATGAGATAGGGTATGTGTTAGGCAAGGTTTGTGGTATTCTCTAAGGAGAACAGAAGGAGGCGAAGGGTCACCGAATACATAGGATTTTGATGCCTAAGGCATCTACGTAACTACGCCATAAACTTGTGATAATAGTAGTATGATTTATAGTCTTATAGTATAACTTGAGCCAACCTTTTCACTCGTTGCATACTAGAATTGATTTATTTGCTTAGCGTGGCGCTGTATTATATCATCTCATCTTGTCGGTCATCGCTTTTCTGGCAATCGCTAATCTATTCTTCCTGCACAGTAAATCAGGGGCTGAGAAATCCCTGGTTTCCCCACCTATCACAGCCAAAAAAGGAGAAATAAATGTAGGGCCATCAACCTATCTTAATTTTCAAAACTGGTAGTCTCACGACACATTTGGCTTCACAGCCGGTTTGGTACACTCGGCTCCAACATGCAAGTCATGGATATTTATTCTACATGCCAGGTTATCGATACCAAAAAAGTTCCTGGCTTTTTCTCACGCTATCCCGCTGCCATTAGTGTGGGTGCTACGGATGTTGAGAGTGCTTTGTCGGCGGTTGCTCGAGAGGCTTCCCGGCCTGACTCGAGAGAGAGACGTCGCGCGCTAATTCGGCACTCCAATGTCTATGGAGACCCATTTTCGATATGTCATTGCTCTGCCGAAGTCGAAAGACTGGTTCTGCTCGCTAGCATAATCGAGGTCATGTGGATACATGATGGTACGTTACACCTAATTATGAATAAACGTAGATAGAAAAAATGCTAATGGTTGATAAGATGTGACAGAAGAATTAGATCATGCCGCTGTAAGCTGGGATTGCAAATTGGGCAATGAGGTCGTTCACTAAAAGATGCGTAGGCATGCAGAGAACACAGTGCGCTTGCCGAAGTATTAAAAATCGACGTGCAACCTTCAGATTTCACTTCAAAGAACGCACGACAAAGCGCACTAGCGACTGTATTGCGCAAAGCAATCGATTTAGATCCAGACAAGGCGCCAAGAATGATCGAAACCCTCCAGGATTATCTTGCAACTTTTGATAGTCGAGATGACGATTTTGATCGAATGGAGGAGTATATGCCTTATAGGATTGCCAATTGTGGCTATTGGCAAGTACTTGAAAAACTAGGTCTTTACAAGATTATCTACTAATACTGCACGCTGCCGCAGGATATCGTCTTACTTCATTTGTTGGGGAATGGGGATTGCGCTTAGTCATGCTGATTATGAGTCAATACAGCAATATGACTTTACGATGGGAAACATGCTCGGCCTCACAAACGACTATTTCAGCTGGAATATTGAGAAAAACCAGACGACAGATCGGATTAGGAACGGAGTGAGGGTACTGATCAAACAGCATAACATATCACCTGATGCTGCGAAATCATTGCTTCTCGGGTTGATAGTCGAGGAAGAAAGCAAAGCTGCCAGACTCAAGAAAGAGCGCTTGGAGCGACCCATTTCACACGAGCTGTCTATGTATTTCGAGGCTATTGAGCTCTATGTTGGTGGAAGCTGCTTTTGGCATGCGACGGCACCTCGTTATCGCGTTTTTGAATGAGGATTCAGACGGTTTGGCGAAATTTCTTGCTCAGAATGGGTGGATTTAAACGATATTAGATTATCGATTTTTCCATTTTGAGGAAGTCGAATGATAACATTTTTGATTCCGAGCAAGGGTTTGACGATACAATTACGGACCCGAATAACTTTAGTGTAATAGTACTAGTTTAATAAAAAGTCCTAGGAATTGTAGTTAGTATTTCTAGATATATGCTTTAAGTATGACTCTCCACAGGGTACAAAGTGGGAAGCACAGGGTAGAAATAAGAGCGTTCGGAGCTCAATCGTATTAAGGATTATATCTCTAGTTTTGAGAGGACGAGCTTTTTATAAGATAGAGCTCTCAACTAGATAATCAGGGCTAGCTCCCCCTGCCTTAGCATCACGTGAATCATACTTTTGACAATATAGAGTTATATACTCAGTGCTGAGTTGATCTAGTAGCTTCTTTCATTTTATAATAAGAACAAACCAAACAAACCAAACAAACCAAACAAACCAAACAAACCAAACAAACCAAACAAACCAAACAAACCAAACAAACCAAATGAACCAAACAAGACAATAAAAAAATATATCTCTTTCGCTTAAAGTTAAAATTCGGTTATCTTATATAGTTGAATTTATTATCGTGTTAAGCTGCGGAGGAACTTTTTTTCTTCAGTATGAGACTCTCTCTGGTTTGTCTCACGTTTCTAATAGCTTTTGAAGCGCTGTTGGATACACCTTCCAACTCTTTAAGATGACGACTATATGAGTCTGGGTATTGAAATGCTCGTGGATAGTTAATCATGAATTGGATTCGCGCCTCAAGTTCCCTAAGTAAAAAGACTAATTAGCATATCATATTCATATTTCATTGTTAGCGTCAAGTTTCAAGTATATTTAATACTCGATCCCACAATTCGATTTGAGATATTTAAGATATTGAATGTATTGGATAACATACTGTAATGCATTTTCGGCCCAATTAAGACCAAGCCTGCGGAGCTCATCAAAATTTTTAACAGTAGGATCTGTCTTCTGAAGTTTTCCCTTCAACTTATCATATTCACTTTTGCATTTAACTCGTTCCTTACGATGTACGT
The DNA here is from genome assembly GCA_014898425.1 of Botryotinia globosa. Classification (NCBI taxonomy): domain Eukaryota; kingdom Fungi; phylum Ascomycota; class Leotiomycetes; order Helotiales; family Sclerotiniaceae; genus Botryotinia; species Botryotinia globosa. Next base: position 2,136,828 of record RCSZ01000002.1, read on the forward strand.
GGTATTCCGCATGCGCTTTTTTCATTTCCTTGTTCCATTCCATCACCTGATGCTTAGCATTGTGTTCCATATACTCCTCTGCTTCAGCAACCTTTTTATTTTCCACAAGTGTGTGCATCTCCTCTACTGCCCCCTTGAGATCCTCACTGATGATCTTGGTTATTACTGTGAAGTGGGATGAATCAGATTTCTGTGTTTTTTGCGAATCTTTTGATTCGCTGGATTTGCCAGATTTTTCGGAACCGTCGGATTGGGGATCGTGTCTCCTTGCAGAGGAGCCTGGACATCTGCAATTTTCAACCCTGTGGCCACAACCCCCTGCGCATCTCGGCATAGTGACGAAAATTGAGGTAGAAAATAACACAGTCTAAAAGGAGCAAGTAAGATAACGAGTGTTCGGGAAAATGTCAAAATTCTAAATGATATTGAAATAAGAGTAATGGAAGCTGATGAGTTTGAAGATAATATGAGTTTCTGGTAGATCTGCGTAGTATTTATGCTGGAGTGTGAAGCCAACAGCTTCCTCTAGCGACACGAAGTCCTTATCCATAGACATAGACGCGGCTACAGCTTGCAAGTCCGGGCTTCTTTCTCGGTCTGGAGCGATCGCATTTGTTGGAATTTTACAGGCAATCACAATTTCTCACAAAACGTTGCAAATACCTTTCGCCATATTGCAAGAATTATATTTCTAATCGTCGCTAGATTATTTAATATAGGGAGCAGTATATCGAATGGCTTAAAGAGATTAAGAAAAGATGAATTTCGAGCACTTTGTGATTCATTTTAAGATATGTTTTGATATTAGTGCTATAATTGGATTTCTATCTACTATTACTTCAATTCAATGTTTTTTTTTTCTTTAATTGTTATGATTTGTAGGGAATACGATGTAGCTCGTTCTCTTGTCGAGTTACGCGCTATGCTAGGGGACAATCTAGTAGAATAGATTAGGCTACAAAATAAATCAAAATTAAATTGATGCCTAAAGTCTGTTATAATGAAGCCTAATCTTGGATATGAGATGAATGCCTCTAGATTATCAGTTTGGATACATGATCGACACTCTCAAAGATTGCCTTCCTTCATTTTGATTTTAGGCTCACAACGACTCTTTCTAAACACTGCATCATGTTTTATCAACGAATACGATGAAGCGTTACAAAACTGCATTGCTTCTGGGTTGCTTTAGGTCCACGAACTATCCAATAACACTGGAAGTCTCTAAGACATAGTAGAGAAAGAAAGTCTATATAAAGATATAGTTTCATTATCATGTAGAGCTTCGCGATCCAGACAAACATTAGTTTCATTACTGAAGTTATAAGAATTATAATATAGTTATCCTATATCGATTCCCTACTTAAAGTTTAAACTAAACTCATCTCTCTCAACGGTAGGCATGTTGACGACTATGTTATGAAGACTAGTTGCCTGTGCTGATGGCCAATTAATCCCCGTGACGTTGACACTTGGAGGTACCAAGGTTGTATCAATAACCAAATTCCGGAGCTGTCTGAAAAATATGTTTGCAGCCATCGCAGCAGATGATGTGTACTACGTTAACTCATGCGTGCAATTTCTTCGTGAAAGTAAAAACTGACGGGTTGCCATCAATCAATCCTATTGCCCCCGGTGCATTTTGGAATGTGGGAAGTGCCTTGATGACTGGTAAACAGTTGGGCTCCCATGCAGAGAGACCCCATAGTTCTGAATAACAGTAGAATTCACCATGTAGGTGCTCCCTGGGAAGTATACAAATGCCTGGGCTTTCTTTGAATTGTCAGCGGGAACGTGTAACGTCTTAGAACCGAAGGTGACGGGTCATAAGAGGAGGCCAACAGCCTACAGCAAGTCACAACTTACAGTGGTCGACAAACATGAGTCAGGGACACAAGTATTGCCACTGCTGATGGCAGCATTGATGGCGGCTGTATCATCTGTAGAGCCGTCTCCTTTGGTACCAAAGTCCTTGACATTGCGAAAGACGTGAAATTCGCGAGGGTTTGGATGGAAGGCTGTAATGCCTTGATGTTTGATATCCTCAAGCCAGTAGCTACAAGAGCGAGAGTGAGAGTAGGGAGAAGCATCCGAATCTCCCTGACCGCCGTTCGACCCGGCGCTCACGGAGTCCAGGAAGAAAAGGCAGGCAAGGAACTTCAAGAAGAACAATCTGAATACCATTGTAGAGGGAGTGAGTGGGATGATAAATGCTGGCATTGAAGTCTTTGATGGAAATCATACGTCCTCTTATTTTCCTATACAAAGTTCTGGCAACGGTGGTGTCCCCAGGGCAAGACGACTTAATGGAGTTCCCATGTCCCTGTTCTTCATTTATTTCGTCCCCACGTCTACGTATACTTCACTTGATCTTATCATGAACTCCACTGCTTTTCAGTCCAAATACCGGTGTTTGAAACCATCCGAACTGCTAAACTCTGACGTAGATTAATCTCCCCGCTGAATAAAGCGCCGCATCGCCACTTTTGGTGGGGCTTTTTGAGAGCTGTCCCAAGCAATACTCGCCGAGTTCTTGTCAAGGGCTTTTAGGTCTACCGGTAGTGCTTTTGGATACACGCTACATAGTTCTGAGATTGTTAACAGGGACTGAGGGACTGTAGAAATTGAGAGTAGCAATAGTAGGATTACCCCACATTTAGGAGATGCTAAGTCTTAATAAGAAGCGGGGGTCATTATACTAACCAACTTAGAGTTGTCCCACTTATAAGTCAGGCAGTATATTCTCGTATAGAGACTAATTACGCCATTAGCTTTTGCGAAGCGAATACGGAGCTATACGAAAGTTGGAAGGGTCAGTTGAACCTAGACATAAGGTGCTATGTTCAAACTGATATAGGGCTCTGAGCGACACGTGGTATTGGATTACTCTGGGCTGATAGTAGCCTGCGTATAATCATAGAATTTGGAATTTTATAGTTTTAAGAAGAATAATGAGAAGTCTTTGTACTATAAAATACAAGTTGATTTACTACGATTTTATACTTCTATAAAGAAAGTATATAAAACTAGTATATAAATATAAATGAATAAATATAAAAAAACATAAAATAAATTGAGAACCATTTAAATATGTTGAAATAGTAGAGGATTAATAATTTTTGCAAAAAAAAAAAGATAATGAGAATTCTTCAAATTCTAAGGTTTTGATCAGCCAAGAAGGCCCCTGTTAAGCAACGGCTCCTGTATTAACTGATACTTTAGGAGAGAGAGAACCGATTTCTATAAGAGAGTTGAAATCTTGTTCATTCATTGATACATTCAATACTAAAGTAAGTATCATTTGATTCCGATTTTTGATTAAAAGATAGCTCAGGAACTAGTGGGTTACCTAGTGGAAGTATCTGCTATCTCACTTCAACTTCCTGCTTTCGCTGTTGTCCCATTCAGAACCATTTTTCATCGGTTTTTCCCCACTAACCACTACATAATTGATACTATTCCGGCATTTCCACCCCTCTACTCCTGCCATAGTGTTTACAAAATGTTTCTGGAGACCGAAAGCTAAAACCAATAGGTATGGGATATATGCCAATACGAAGAAGAACCGAACCATCGGTTTCATATTTGTGGTGATATCTTCGGTCACAACTTTGGTAAAGCCAGCATCAGCAAATATCGAGCCAATCGATCCATATGTGAATCGATCGAACGCGGGCATCGCAGAATGTTTGTTGATCGTGCTCCACGAGTCAACCCTCGCCTTCGGCTCCGACTTCATGTCACTATGCCCGTATTCGAAAAGTGCCACACGACCACCTGGCTTCAACACGCGATAAAACTCACAAGCGACTGTTTCTGGAGAGGTGCTGTGAAAAAATGTTTCCATAGTAAGTATACGCACCTTCCAGCGAGTTGCTTGCAATTCCGTCAAGGTGATGGTAGTCCATTTTTTTCAACCGTTACTCTTGCCTTCATCCCTTGTTTCTCGATATTCAGCCTAGCTTTCTCGAGGTGATGATCTATGACGTCGATTCCCTGGATCGCGAGCGAGTGAAATTTTGCGAGGCGCAAAGCAACATGGCCTACGCCACATCCAGCATCCAACACTCGCGACCCAGAAGGAAGGCTCAAAGTCTTCGTGAGGGAGCCATTTTGTCTGGGCTATCTGTCATGACGGACGATTCCTCGAGGATAGAGAGCTTGATAAGCAAGGAATGGTTCGATAAGGTTGATATGTTGACGGTGAAGATAAATTGACTGCGAATGATTTATTGGTGAGGTAAGTTTGCCAACAAAAGCGAATGGGCGGGCTGATATTGAGTAATCCTATGTAGGCAATGGAATGTGACAACCATATGCATGTACTTCAGGAACGGGATGTAAGACCATTCTTCATGCGACACGGTGGATGCCCGAGATATTAGTCTATACAGGCGCTTACGGTCATGGTAAAAATGAGCCTGTTTGGTTTCCGAGGCCTTTTGAGTCAATCTTCACGAGACTCGCTCTAACGGAATTGGTAAATGGCTTTTTGTGATGATAAAACGATCGATTCTCTACTGAACAGATTTCTGGTGGTTTTGTTATCTAATTAATAAAGATGGTGGCTCGGGGTTTGTTCGGCTTAATCCTGGTATGTAAATATACTAAACCAAACATGTGATCGTGATGGTCGTGATCTACACCTGCTTGACCTGTACAGTATTAACCTCTTCTCTCACTTCATAAAAATAACAACACAACAACACTAATAACAATGACAAGACTTTGCATTTCCAATGGTTTCATGTTGTCTACAGTTATTCTCAGAAATGAGATCGCTGTTTACTCCGAAAAGTTCCTTTTCATGTCTATTGGCGCGTCGGTTAAAATAGCGGACTGGTGTTGTCGGTCCATAGATCAAACGGGGTAATATCCGTACCCTCCTGACTTTGTACAGGATAATATCCAACTGTTGGAGATACAAATATCGCACGATGCTGTTACAATATCTCTTTCGCTATTCTTGATACCCCCAAATACTTGTATGTTCTATGACTCTATAGGACAAAGTTCGTGGCCTGTTGACGAATAGGGTCAATATCGTGCAGGACATACCCCCAGCACTGGCTTTTAGCGCTGAAAACATGCGAAGAACGCCACAGTCTTGAATTGTTAAACATTTAGATCCGAGAACAACCACACGAATGCTATGGTGGCAGTATCATAAGCAGGAGGGGCAAGGGGGGCGGGTAAGGGTTGGTTTTTTGAAGTCTTCGCTCCCGAGGTCATTGATTATTACCCAATGCTCTGGCTGAACCATCAATGCTCGGCCATGATATCTTATATGAAACGGGCGCTGACATGTCTCTAGTCAAACTTCGGTCTGGATACCTGCTTGTATGGAGCCTCTTTGGGACAAATAGTGACAAAATTCAACTCTGTCGTGCAGATTGCTAGTTTTAGCCATATATCGTAGTACTTCACTACAGATAGTGACTTTTTTGTTATATATCCGCATAATCGCACCATTATCCAATCATCCAATCACTCTTCAAACTAGTTGTTTGATTATTTTACAGTGATTTTCGAATAAATTATAATACAACAATAATTTGCTTTATGCTACTCGATATAATACACGATCTGCAATGAAATATTGCGATATACATCTGAAACTAGCAATTCTACAGCTAAGACTAGCAATTCTACAGCTAAGACTAGCAATCTGCAGCTAAGACCGGCAGTCTATACCTTTAACTAAAGGATTGAATTTTGTCACTTTTGTCGCAAAAATACATCATAGCTTATCCTTAATGTGACCCTATGCTTATGAATATTGTAACGCAAAGGCCTTCCTTCCATAACCATTGAACATACCTTCTGAAGAGTCTATTACCGGTAATAGATATCTGGAACAAGTAGGAGCTTCTTTCACAATGACAGGCGATGGAATTATATCCTTCTTTCCTGGCATAATTTGAAAACCTTTGTTGCTCGAGAGTTTTCATTTCATTTGAAATTCAATTATTGTACTGCTATACTGTTTTCAAGAATTCACACGCTTGCAATCTTCTCTATACTATTGAATCTACACAGTGCTTATAATTGTCTGCCCATAGCACCATTTGCCCACCGTATGGCCTTCACAATTGGAAAGGAAAGGACAACTAATGCTACAGCTATAGATTCGAATAACACCAAAATCGCAGTGACCTCAGGATGGACTCAAAGCCCAGATGGACGAGGTAGCTTTGACATACTTTGTAATTGTGCCTCTGTTATGATATTATGCTCCTGGTCGATACTCTCCACTGTTTAAATCTTCCTGCTCCTGGCGAATCTGTTTTTGTGGGTATCTGTCGGCGATTGTGGCTCACGGCTCTCGGTTTCCTTGGCCCCGAATTCATCCTGCAAGCAGCAATTGGGCAATGGGCAGCAGCTAGATAGTCAGTTAGGGAGTTTACAGATGCTGGGATCGAAGGGTGGGAAATGATACATGCCTTCTTCATAAATGCTGGAGGGTTTGTACTCAAGACTTCGGATCACCCGGATTATTTCGTCCTTTTGAACGCAAAGCAGTTGCTACAACTTGTTAAAAGCGAAAAAGTTCTCTTAGATTCGACAGAGAACATAGAAAAAACTGTCAAGGACCGGAATAAGACAGATGGTGTTCTTCTTGCCATCACGATCCTCCAAACGACCCGGTTCATGGTGAACTTTCTAACCCGGTTGATAGAACACCTACCAGTCACTGGACTGGAGATTACAACAGTGGCATTTATATTGTGCGCCTTGGGCACCTCTGTGTGTTGGTGGTATGAACCTGCAGACGTAACTACCCCGATAATCATCCCATCTCAATTCACCATCGCTGAGATCCAAAATGGCGCTACAGTGACCAGACATGACCACTCACCTCTTGACTGTATCGTTCCACGCCAAGAGTGGCCATGGTCATGCTTCTGGCAACATTGGATCAACATCCTCCGGTGGATGAGAATCGAGAAAGTCCTCTTTGCCGAGTACGCGAATGAAGCCGGCGACGGCACTTATATCACGAGAATTGAGAATACATATTGGTATGAACTACACGGGGGCTATATGTCGACTTTTGAATTAATGTCTATCAGCTATCCTGTCATTTTCTTGTCATCCTGGAACGAGACGTTCCCAACACATGTCGAACAATTGCTTTGACGCATCTGCGTTGCACTTGCAGCTACTATTGTTATATATTTTGCTATAGTGGTGGTATGGTGTTCCGAATCAGAAGATGAAAGAAGAGTCCGGCGAGAAATCTGGGACCAGAAGGCTGCAAGACGACAAAGAGTCTCTTCTGAAAAGTTACATGGCGCATCTCGATTCAATCAACTCTTAAACAAGACCACAAGTTTCCAGTGGTGGTATAATTCCAGTGCCAAAATAATCAACAATTCCAAAACAAATGATCCTTTAATTGACGTCAACCCGAAAGCTCAACTAAGCATGTATATTTGCGCGTTTATATATTGTTGTGACAGGACATATCTTTACATAGCGGATTTGACGCAATTGAGGTCGATGCCCAAAGGCGCATACGAAACTTCGTTGATCGCTGGCGATCCAGATTATATACCTCTGCATTTAATTTCCGTCTTTCGTGGCGCTGTTCGAAAGTTACCATTGTGGAATGGAATGAAGTATTCCCATGAAAGCTGGTTTGGTATGTTTGAAAGAATGATGTTGTGGATACTATTTAACTAAGGGCACGGAATAGTCTTGTTAGATATCTAATTATTTTTGGGATGAGAGATGATGAGATCGATAGAATATCATCTGATACCTAAACACACCAAGACTTCTCAGATTGTTGATTTTCAAGCGTTTCTTACAAAAAGGAAATTTCGAGAAATCTTAACATTTGAGATTACTCAAATTTTTAGGAATCTTTCAGTGAAAACTTGAAGTTCTTGTGATGCTGGATCTCTCAAAACGATCGTTCATTCAAAAATTTCACTTAATATAAAGGGAGTGATTAAGACGGAATATGCTAACCATACACGCATGATTGTTCCATGATAGCCCCTTGAATATACCTATATTATATATTAACCGAGACTAATACAATTTTGTCGGCAGATTCATTTATTTTATCACTTGAGGTCGCAATAATCATTTTGATGTTTGTCCAAGTAAATTGATTATTACGGAGAGAGTGACTTTTCAGTTTGATTTTGGAAGTGGAAAAAAAGTACTTGAATGATAGTAGTAGCTTGAATTGAGGAGCTGTATTTATTATATAGTCACATACTATCGCCAGATTCTCCAAGCCGTTATTGTTGTATTGAAGTATATGTAATCAATTCGAGATTGTCTAACTTATTTTTACATGAAAAATCCAACAGTTTACAAAGTCCTGACTTGACTGAAGTCGTTGCTAAATCGAAATTGAAGAAAAACTTCTGGATATCCAACCGGAAAACAGAGAAATTGGCACTCTTGTCTGATATGAGTAACAGCAAGCTCCTGATTGTCCAAGTCAATTACAAACAACCAACATGATTTCGTCCGAAGGAATCAACAGTCTTACAAAATGAATATTTTCCCAAAATTTGACTGAGCCATTTCACAGATTACGAGGCTGTACAGCCTTGAGGCACGATGAAGATACAAATTTCTCAAGGAAGCTGACTTGTTATTAGAAAAGCTGCGAGGCTAGAGCCTTGCATGCTTGAAAATAACTAATCCAAAGGCAGAAATCCATTATGCTCTATAAATCTGATTTTTTGGGGGCCAGAGTTCTACTTTGAAATCAATTTAATAATCCAATCCACCGATGCGCACCCAAATAATGGACTGCACCTTCCACCATACACCAATGACTCCACCCTGCCCCCTACCTCCCGAACTATCCAATCAATTACATCCATTTCTCACCGTCGCCATAGCCGACCAGATAAGCAACCAAATCAGTAGCCCCAAGAAAGCAGCTTGCGCGGCATATACCCACCATTTGTAGGCATGAATCCGCGACGGTTCATCCCTCTTCTCTCGAAGGATTGTCGCGAAGCAGAGGATCGAGACCAAGGTAAACGCAATGAAGAAGGCAGTGATTACAATAGAGGCCTGCCAGGCACTGCATCCCGGGTCTCGCTTCTCATGCTGATGAGATCCAACGGCACGACGCTTTAGGAATCCGAAAGATGTGAATAGACCGTTAGGCTTATTGCGGATCGCCGGTGAGGAGGTTGAAGTCGGGGATATAGTTGGAGCGGATGATGTGGCAGAAGCTATAACACCAACAGTGCAGGGAGTAAAGGCATCCTGGGCAGAAATGTGGCAGAGGCCAGTAGCAAGAGTCGTGGATAGAGTTGAGATCGTTGTAATGGCAGTGGTTGAAAATATCTCTGTTGTCAAAATTGTGGACGTTAGAAAAGCCGTGGTTGCAACAGCTGTCGTTGTGGAGAGTTCAGTTGATAAGATTGTAGACGTGAGAGAAGCCGTAGAAGTGACGTTAAGAGTGACTACAGCAGTGCTTGTGCTCTGAGGAAGGATAGTAGTAGCGACGACGTTGGTGTAAGAGACGTATACGATGGAAGTAGAGTATACGGTTGATTTTGCCCGTTCCAGGTCGACAAACCCGCCAGCGCCAGTGGATACAGAGGGATGAGGGAGAGTTTCGACCATGGAGGATAGGTCTGAGCCGAACGAGCCAGCAATAGTTTGGGCGGTGTTTAGAGCACCAGCGGAGATAGCAGAGAGGGGAACAGTATCTAGATCAATGTCAACGACTATGGTTCAAAGCATAGAAAGCTGAATATAGGACAGAGGGAACCTTACCTTGAGCAAGAGTCAAGACGAACATTAAGAACAAGAGCAAAAGCGTATAGATATCCATCTTGATGTTGCTTTGGAAGCTAGATTAGTATGGTAATCTAAGATTGGAGATCCACTGGGAGGACAATAAGATATACCGTTGGGAAAACTTTGTCCTGGCAGGAAAGGAAAGAAAGACACTTACGAGACGAAAGATAAGCCAGAATGGGGTTATAGAGCTTAAAGAGTGATTTGAAGAACTCTGAGTGTGAATCAGAGGTGCCTATAACGTTGATAAATGGTTCAGAACAACGCGAAAATTGATTTTAAAGAACGGTTTTCGTTATGAAAGTCTGTGAGGTTGGGGAGAGGAGTCTGAATTGAATTGTACGTATTGTACGTAATTCAAAATCTCAAAGAAGCTTTTACGTAACGGCTCAGAGGTGTGAATTGAGCTTGTGGGTATTTATTGCAGGCTATAGGAAGTTGCAGTTATGTAAGAGGCAACTTTAAATTGATGGTAATAAAATATCTTGGTAGCAAGAGGTCTTCTGGCTTGGTGTGCGCGTTGTGGTTGTCGAAGATTAAAAAGTTTGTCAGGAAATGAGAGGGAAGTTTTTAAACAGAGAAGACCTTGAAACCACTCAAAACGTATCATTGTGCTCTTTCGAGGAACAAGCGAGCGTATCAGAGGAATATTTCGATCAAAGCTCCCAGTAAATTGAATACCTTTCAGTTCGCGCAGCAGTGAATGACACGATCGCTGAGCACGATTGCCGACATGCCGATCGTAGTGAGTAAGATAAATCGGAGAGTAGAGCAATAGTCTGATGATAGATAAGATCAAACCGTTCGAGGCTCATGGCTTGTGGATGCTTGTTTATGACTTGGAAAGTATGCAAGGAATGACCAAGCCGATGGATTTTGCGACTCTGACTCGAGATGCAAGGGCCAAACTGATGTGTCTTAATGAGTAAGCCTTTGAACTCCATCGACTCCTTTACAAGTTCCTAGTCCGAAGTGGCAACGCTGAAACTGGCCCCAAGTATTATAGGCCAAGCTTTCACGATGTATAATGGAAATCCAAGAAGCTCGTAAGTCTCTTGAATGACCCACCTCAAAGCACATCTCGACGCCAAAGCCCTGAATACAAGAATTTTCGGAGATCTCAACCTCTAGGTCAGCGCAGCTTGACGTTATGTTGTTCTTTCAACTGCCCGAATGAAAGATTGGGAGACAAGTAAGCATGGACTCTGGGCATGCCTTCGAATAAGATGCAACGTTGAGCTACTTTGCCAATGCAGAAATAATCGGTCAATACGAACATGTGCCAAACAGTCGAGACGCCCCTCGCTTTCGTGTCAAGTATACGAATATATCTTATCTTTCAAAACCTCATCAACGTCAAAATGCTATAAAAAACATCAAAAAACATCAAAAAACAAACGCTGGCATATTTCCGAAACTTTGAGGCTCTCCAGAGACTCTTCATTCCACAACTATTGCCAGCGAGCTTCCGTCATCAAGCTTTGCCATCCGACTTTTCACAAGAGCTGGACCTGACCTCAAAGCTTGAACAGCAGAGAATGATACTATACTGAGCATCCGCCAGTGACTCTTCGAGAAAGAATCAAACGATCCTGATATGGTTCAACTGTGGTCTGTTTAAGCCAAATGATGGCTCTGTAGCCACCCGTTACCGACGACAAATCTTTTCGCAGAGTGATGAGTCTGAAACTAGAATATCAGCAGAAGAAATTTCATATATATGGCATAGAAAATAGCGTTCAACAAGAAAGGGCATCGAAATTGAACATCGAAAGCTCGCCGGATGGCTCACATCCTCGAACCAGAACATAGAGCAAGCATTTTTAACATATCGATCGTCTAGTCAATGCATCCAGATTTAAGACGCAGACTGGACAGGAACAGAACTGTCGCCAAACATCGGCATGACCCCAGTGTGTACCACTCCCCTTGGAGAGTACGGAGTGATTCAGAGGAAGCTGTGCAGACTGGTTAACGTAGTTACACACACACCGACCTGTAACTATAATTTCCAGCGGAGCTTTCGTCTTGGTTAACGAAAAATTCACGAGATCATTTAACGAGTATTCAGGCGAAATTGTGATACTACTATACTCAAAAGGTTGAAATTTCAAGGGTCTCCAATGCCAGAATGCATATCAAGGGCTATCATTTTTCTGTGAAAGCCTGTTTGTTCCTGGCTTGAAAACGTGGCTCCAAACATCGCATGGCAGAACTAGACACTTGTCTATTACCACACCTTGGATGTGCAATGAAACTTCCATTGAGCAATAGTTTTGGTAGCATCCCAGAGGCTTTACTTTGATTTTCTTTTACAGGAATATTCTGGATGGTTTTCAAGCTCGGAACACGGCTTTTCTTCGGAAGAGATGGCAGTCATGGGCAGTGATGGCTCGAGCGTCTTTCATCACCACTCAATTACCTGAAGGACAAGTGAGATCACCAGATTCAAAGGCTAATAAGCTTACCTTTGAGAGCTCAAGGATAGCAATCTATATGGAGATGGCAGTAGTTCAATGCAGCTCTGAGACTCTTTTGAGTACAAGTTCTTTGCTCAACAAAAAGCTCCAGCATTCTACACTGACTAGCAATTACTCACCAACACAAGATAGAAAGGAGACTGTAAAGGTCTTAAGCCACCAAAGATGGCTGAATGATGAGTGAGCTGTGGTCAAACTTGTCAAATGATATAGCATTAGATATGAGATGTTTGAATGTGAGACAGAAGATGTTGACGAATGTGTTAGAGGATCAACACTTGTGCTTGAGCCTGAATGTTGTATCTCATCGTTTTCATAGAATTTTAGTCTTTTACATGTTCTTTTCTGATTCTTATATCCATCTTGTACTGGGAGCAAAGAAATTATATCACTATCAAAAATCATAGTGAGACTTTTCTAGCATCCTCACATTTAAGCGCTATTTAACTTCCTCATGACCTGCCTGCACCGCACCGCACTGCGTAAGCGCATTTTCGCGTTTGCTTTCGGTTGAACCTCGGACGGATATATGTCATAGACATCCTCAACTTTCATTATCTTCTGGTAAAACGTACTCACTACCTTTCCCTTCCCTCCAGTCTATTACATTACACATCATTCTCTCACACATTCAAACAATGGCCTGGCCATATCCTTGAAATAACTATTTCATGTAGCTCATGGAAGTTACAACAACAAAATTCACGTTCGGACGAAATTCTTAATACACAACAATTATAGGGTGGCGGATACAGATCGCAAACCTCTAACAATACTTTCTCCACAAACCGTACAGGTGCTGGTAAATTCGACAGAAAAGTAACACTGAGAAGTGCAGGTTTCCTGTTCACAATAGACAATAAGAAATATGGCTACGACCACCGATGCTGCCGCTGTAGAAGTGGCAGAGAGTATACAGGTCGATGGAGCGGAACACGAGATAGTTGATATTGGAACTGGTGGAGATGTCATCCTCGAAGTTCTCTTTGAGAATACGAAAGCTTGCACAAAATCGATACCGAACGAGACGATTCAAAAGCTACGCAACTCAAAACTGCCGTTTCCTTCAGCACGAGTGTTTTACCGTGTCCGCCTTGATACTTTGAAGAAACACTCAAAATACTTCGAACATCTTCTTGGTTCAGATACATTTGGAGAAGGTCGGGCTATATCCGCCAGGTTTGCAGAGTTGTCCCTTTCGAGCAAAGATCCTTCAGAGCTACCAGCAGGAGAACTCCCTCGAATACAAATAACAGATGAAGATGATGCAACGAGAACCATCGGGAGAGAGGCAGTTTTCAAGGATATGCTCAGGATCATTCATGGCACAGCGCACTCTAGCAAGTATATCACTCTTCTCTACATTTCAATTTTGGTAGTTATGGCAGATAGGTATGATTGCATGACTATGATCGCGCGATACGTTGCGGGGAAATTCTCGAGCTTCAAATATCCACCAACTCTAGACAAAACATCGGAAGAAGTTGTGCGACAGAAGATACTGATATTCTACCATACGAATCAAGCGTTGCGCTTGTCCGCAGCGACGAAGGAGCTCATTCTTCGCGGCTCATCTCGTTGGTCAATATATGAAGAGACAGATTCTGAATTTCTAGCGGCTTGGTGGGATCTGCCAGAAGGTTTAGAAGGTGATTGATAGGTCACAACTTACCAATTTCAACGTAGCTAATTATTTGCAGATGAGCTTTCATATCGTCGACAACGGATAATTTTGACGATATCTTCCCTCCAAACACATTTTCTTTCTCTGTATACATCTCGAACACGTCAATGTAAATTAGGCTATGATTCGTCAGCCGCCTGCGATTCCTTTCAGCTCGGTGAAATGGTGAAGTTCATGACGAGAAGAAACCTTATCTCGCTCATGCCATATCAAGCAGTCCCTCCCGATGACCCCGAATTTATTTGGCCCGAAGCATATACTGGAGATATCGAGCTGCTTATTGCATTATTGCGAGAATGTCCAAGTTATCAAATTGATAAGAATCATGGGCATTGTGGTTTACGTAATAAATTACTTCCTGCTCTGAGCTACATCAAAGATTGTATTGATGGTGGCATTGGCATTAAAACCAAATTCTGGAAAACAGAAAGATCGAGTCAAACCTGGATCCCTAGCCCGTCGACAAATAATAGCAACAAGAAGGCATTTGTTGTAGGAGGCAAAGCAGTAGGAGACGACAGGCCAGAAAACTTTTTCGATTTTAAAAGCTTGAATAGTCAGGATCTTACGTCTGGCGGAAGATCACTCGGTGTAGACAAAGCAGCGAAAAAATTGTTTCTAGCCGACAAGTGGGATTGGATAAGGGAAGTAGAAACGGAAAAGGAGAAAGAGAGGATGTCAAAGTCTTCGTATTTTAGATTCTGAAGATCTAGACGCAGTTACGACTAATAGGTATCTATACACGGAGAGTGTCGGTTCGAGATGATGTATCTTGTGCCGTATTCCGAATGACAGTCGGCAATCTCATGGGCTGCGAGCTTTGGAAATTATTATTCAGAAGGGGCCATACCAATTGAGTTATATCATACGGCCAACCTTGTGGACACAATGCCAATATCTGGGGTAGATCTCCATTCAAGCCCCCAAGAAGGTTAAAATAATTTAGATGCTAGTGCAAAAGCCTACCGCGAAAACCCAATTTTGAAACACCCTTTCCGTTTCACTAAAAGGCACGGCATCAACGAATTGATCAATTAAAAAGGAGAACCTTGGAATCTTCTAGCCATAACAGAATAGATTAATTGAACAATACTACCTAACCTCACGAAAACACAAGCTTTCTGACACCCATGCAACTTGAAGGATCTTAACCGAGCCCCCTCACTTCCCAAAGGATCTTTTACCGCTGCCTTCTTTTGCCCTTGGTAACTTGAGAGATTATTTGGTACGTTCCGGGAATATTAGGTCTCGTCGTGATGGGGCTGTATGAACATGGAATAATTCGAGGTTTTTCTCCGCGTGGGGACTATGGATTGAGTGAAATGACCGAAGTATTGATATTTAAATTCCTATGCTTTTCTATGGGACAGGTAGATGCTTGCAAGCTATCACAAAACAAACATACAAGAATCCATATAGAAGGTTTCATGTATAAACGTTCGGATATTAAATCTGAATATTTTCCCCACTTTACCCCTCTAGCGATAAAACGTTGACTGCGATTCGATAATTATTCCAAGGTCCCCTGTTTAAACAAAACACATCAGATCACAAATTAACGACCTTGGTGACAGTCATTTAGTGATTCGCATCATAATCACATAGTGTTCATCTGTTTACAGACTTTGAGCGAAACGCTGAGTCCCGAAAAAGAAAAGTGTCATGAAATTAAAGTACAGAGAGGGTCCGGAGCATTGTTTACCATTAGGATAAGTTGTCAACTCTAAATGAGAGGGGGAATGAAGTTAATTGATCGATGAAGTGGAGCATCGTGAGATCTCGTCTCTTTGACTTTCTGAATAAATACTTCCTCCTCCCGATTTAAGCTTCCCTTTTTCTTACTCTTCCTTACCACTCTCACTAAAGTCATTCATTCATTCTTTTTTTCAGTCACTCTCTTTTTCCATTCTACGCTATGCGTTTCACAAACTTTGTTTTGGCAGCTGGCCTTACAGCAACCGCATTCGCAGCTCCGGTAGCTGTTAGAGATGAGGATGATAGCTGTGTTGCTGATTACGATGAGACCACTTCCGCTGCCGTTGTAGCTCAAACCACCCTGCCTTCTTCCTCCGCCGCTGTCATTGCCGCCACTTCAGTTGCACCATCAAGCAGTGCCGTCAAGACCTCTGCCGCTGTCGTTGCTTCATCAGCCGCTGGTTCGGTTGTTGCTAGCTCTTCCGCCGCTTCGTCCGCTGCTGCAGTTGCTACCCCAGCCTCTTCCTCCCCAGCTGCCGCTTCTTCCGGTAAGGCTGCTGTTGCTGCCGCATCTAGCAGCGTAGCTGCTGGAAAGTTGCAATGGATCGGTGCCAGCGAGTCTGGAGCCGAGTTCGGTCAAACCAACCTCCCAGGTGTTGTTGAGAAAGATTACACCTTCCCAAACACCACCGCCATTCAAACTTTGATTGATGGTGGCATGAACATTTTCCGTGTTCCATTCCTTTTGGAGCGTATGGCCCAAAGCAGCATCACCGCTGACCTTGACGCCACCTACCTTGCTAGCTACAAGGAGGTCATCGATTACATTACCGCTGCTGGTGCAAGCGCAGTCATGGAAGCCCACAACTATGGACGTTATGACTCCGCCATCATCACTTCCACCTCCGACTTCGGTGGTTTCTGGGGTAAACTCGCTACCGAGTTCGCCGATAACTCCAAGGTCATCTTTGACTGCAACAACGAGTTCCACGACGAGCCTACCCCTACCATCTACGCCGAGCTTAACCAAGCTTGTGTTACCGCTATCCGTGGCGCTGGTGCAAAATCCCAATACATCTTTGTTGAGGGTAAGTCATTCTCCGAACTTCTCTTAACATCTCAAAACTTTTTATACTAACATGTTAATTAGGAACTTCTTACACTGGTGCCTGGACCTGGGTTTCATCTGGAAACTCCGTTTCCATGTTGAACATCACCGATCCTGAAGACAAGCTTGTCTACGAATTCCATCAATACCTCGACTCTGATGGATCCGGAACCTCTGCCACCTGTGTTAGCAGCACCATTGGTGCTGAGCGTATCGCCGATGCTACCGCATGGCTCAAGACCAACAACCTCAAGGGTGTCATTGGAGAATTTGCTGGTGGTGTCAACGCTGACTGTGAATCCGCTATCTCTGGTATGTTGGATGCTTTGGCTGCCGATAACGAGCACTGGCTGGGTGCTTTGTGGTGGGGTGCTGGCCCATGGTGGGCTGATTACATCTACGCTTTCGAGCCACCTACCGGTGCTGCTTACGCCCAATACTTCGACACTCTTGTCAAGTACGTCGCATAAGCGTATGTAAATAAGGTGTATGAGTAGGGGTTGAACAAAAAGCCTATGGCTTAGGAAGTGGTTTCTGATTCGTCTTGTATATACGTATTAGCATGGGCCCTTTTAGAGGTGTTTGCTTAAAAGGGGTGTTTTAGTGGAAGACAAAAGGGCGCGGAATTAAATCTCAATCCGTTTCCAACTTTGAATATTTTGATCCAACCTTGTGATTCAATGTGTTTGTGCAACTAAGTCTTTCATCATGATTGCTGCTGTAGTATGACCAGACGATAAGCGAAACACCATTTATTTCAAGTTTGCAATCTCATGTGGTGTGGCACGCCAGTGGGTGTAAGGACTGACGGGACACTACGAATAATCGACTGGTAGATATCTTCTGATGTATCCGATTGTATATCTTAAAAATCGTAACAATTGTTTATTAGAAGTAGAACAATCAAAATGTGAAATTTGGTATCAAACAATTGAAGAATGGGGATCAGCCATCTACAACCACATGCGTTTGCCATGATACCTCACGTGGCGTAATCATATGATTTTCGATTTGACATATAGTCAAAGAGTAGAACACCCATACATGCATCCGATTTAATAACTCCTTCACCCGTGGACCCCTCAAGTAAACGTGATTTTTGTGCCTCGTCAAATTCAGTCTAACAGGAAATTCGAAATTCAATCGAGATAGCTTCAAATTGAAGGATTTCCAGTTAAAAGATAAAATTTGTGTAAAAGTTCGTGAAACTAAAAAAGAATGTCACATTCTAGAATCACGTTATCAATTTGAGTGCATAAAATAGAGTTCGCACTTCTTTTCGTTGCAGCTGTTCTTTCCCTGCCAATCACATTTCTCAATCAGACTAGCGGCCCAGTTTTGCCTTTGCCTTTGTTTTGGAACGACATCAACTTTCCACACCCCAAGACATGGTCAAGCTACTCATAGAATCGCCATGGTGTTGGTACAAAGGTTAGTTAAAGCATCTAGCTACTTTGCGAGATTCTTCATTCGTGTAGATAATACATTGCAGTCACTCACGAGCCAAGCCTAGGTGATTTTCTGGGCATTTTTGCGGAGGAGGAAAGACCACGCGATTCTACAAATGAAAGTCAATTTTCCTTCCTCGGATCTAGCTCACTATCCGTTTACTTCGTTGAGGCTCGTGGCACTTGATGCTATTCACGACTCGTTTACAGGAGCAGTCAGGCCCTGGATACGGCGTGAAGCTTATAGAAACAGATTTTGATCAATGGTTTAAATCATTGATTGGATTTCGAGCTGGCGTCTTACTCATGTGCCATTCACATGTTCTTCATGCCCGCTTTCAAGAGTAGTCATCTAAAATCTCTGAGTGTTGAACCACAAGTGCTAGTTTGGATGCCACTTGTGTCTCTCTGTATTCTTTGCAGCTTTTCGTAGTATATGATTTATTACCGCAGTGCGAGCGAGCACGTAGAAAGAATCTGCTTCCATTGTTGCTTTTTTTTTCGTTTTGCTTTGACACGCTAAGCCCATACAATCTGAATATTCTTGTATTGTTCAATTGATTAATTGAATCTTCCTGCATGATGCAGAGGTCTATACACTGACGAGTAAACTGCCTCAGTGTGATAAAATTAAATACTGGGGAGTTGTAGCCAAAACACTTCTATATATATTCAATAACTATGCATTGTTCTTGGTGGTGCATGACCACTCTCTCGCAAACCACACTTTCCACTAGTGCCGTAAGGTACCACCATTTGGTTGAGACAAATGACATGCATGATACAACCCTTTCAAATGCTACGTTTGGCTGGTTGATCTTTAATTTTCTGACATCTTTTATGCGTGCAGTCAGTATTGTACAGTATGAGATATCTCAACCTTCCCTATTAGATCAATATGACGTCAAATTCTAGCTGACTACATCATTTTTGCAACACATTACACCTATCTCTTACTACTTAATGATAGAACTCATCTGATAACGGTACCATTCAGCAATACTCTTGTACAAAAACGCCTTTCTATCTACTATTGCCTCTCATAATTCGCTAAATCCTCTCATCTTTCTCCCGAAACATCCATCCAAAAGCAAACAAGACAAATTCCTTCTTCACTGCAAAATGCTGAACCCTATGTCTGGCGGTTTCATTGTGCAAGCGGTTCATCGTACCCTTCAAGCCCGCCGTATGGAATTACAATTGGCGAAACTCGCTCTCCAAGAGGAAAATAATTGGGATATTGCAGCAATTCCCGTCCATCCATGGCTCAAATATAATGGCAGTGATAAGGTGTTAGACATTTTACTCGACTTTGCTTGTTTGAATTCTCCATTTCAGCAAAATAAGCTCACCAAGACTCTAATCAAGATTCTTTCGAAGTACTCGAGCCATGCTACCAAAATCCATATCGATATTGCGTTTGGAATCCCCCACATGGATGTCATCAACAATAACACCAAAGCTGCTCGCCATTGGACCATGGCTAACGTCGTCTATGAGCTTAACAAGTTCCGCAAACTTGTCTCGGTTCGAGTTTCAATGTCTGTACAAAGAATTTACTGGGAACAGGTGAAGCCCGCCAGTGCCATCTATGGGTTGGATCATCCCCACTGGACTTTCGCCATTATCGAGAATGGTGCGGAGAACGCAGTTGAAATTGATTCTGAAATTGATTGTAAATTGAGCTCTCACTTCGATGATGAGATGTACTGGTGATGGAAAAATGGGGATATTTGAGCGAATCGATTCATAGACTGCGGATATTTTGGGGTGAACGATTCATCTACCCGCTCCTTGCCATTGGCCTTCGCGATGATCATTGCATGCCAGGTGATAATGAGGAATTGGGTGGCAGCGACATGTTTTACTATAGTATATAATTTCTGAGGCTGGCCCATGAACCGCTTCTTGTACAATGCCACTTGAGTTTAATGACACGGCTAATAGCTACTATATAAGAAGAAAAACTTCAATTTCCCCTCTTTTTTGACAACTTCTGATTTTTTGTGTCACTTTGATCTGCTTCAATGATTTTGATCCATTTCATATATAAAAACCCTCGTTGGCCCAAAGGCCACACCATGACATTTTATATATTTATTGCCTTCAAACTTGTAGTATGTGTTCCATGAATTAAATTTATTGTCCTCTATTTAAAGCAAGCAAGAGGATATTGGCCTGATTAGAGGGGTTTTGATGCTATGTGACAGAGGCACTAGTTCTCTAGTAAAGTGATTGAAAATCCCAGTTGGCTGCAACACTTGTGTTTCCAGTACCGACGTACTTTGCTTGTTGGGGATACATACAGTTTGGTCGTTGGTCGGTGACGGAATCCACAGTAGTTTCATCATTCTATTTAGTTGCAATAGCTTGAGTCGGTGCGGTATCATTTTCGACCCAGTCGATCAAGGCAAGCAATACATCATGTTGAGCATTGTCGAAGCCAGGCTTACTATGGATCCAATAACCGCCAATAACCGATGATTGAGTGCTGCCTCCAATTTAAGATTACTAAGGGGCATTATCGGGAGAAGGAGTTCCACTGCAATGCCTATTTTTCAATCGTTAGATACTTCGTTCTAATATTTTCAATAATTTGATTGAGGGGTTTACTCACTCCATTCTTGGGACCAGGAAAAATCGATAGAAGTCATCTATATCAATGCTTTGCGATTGCGAAGTGCGCAGTACATGTTCGTAAAAGTATACACTGCTGGCGGTCGCAATAGAATTGTCTGACATGTCGTGGTAATGGATAATCTTGCTACCCTTCTTATAAAAGGGAGAAAGATCGAAATTGTCAGCTGTAGCATTGCCAGGATTGAGAGCTTCAGACAACGCGATAATTTATTCGGGATCCCAATCATCAGCAGTGAAATTGGTACCTAAGCCAAGGAAATCTTGTGGGTAGTCGAGAACGGGTGATGAACCGCCTCCCAGAGACATTCACTACCGATCTCGAAGTGAGGGAAAACGAACGTCTGGTTACCGATGGTCGGAAACAAGAGTTTTGCTTCTATTGTGACATTTTTCATGATTCTAGGATAGTATATAGCCCTTTCAAAGAACTTGTTGATCAATTCGGAGCTTTTGAGTAGCGATGGACGGTTAAAATCTTATAACGGAGGAAATCATTTTGAGATGGGTGAGTACTGTCTCAAAAATGATGATTCTTCACATACACACTCCATTTATTCTTCTCAATTCACTGAGCTAGGAATTATTTTCCTAATTCCTATTTACATTTTGAAACTCAGGCTTGATACTGATTATATAATGCTATATCTGATATCTACGTTCATCGACTGTAGTGTTTATACAGTCTCGCCAGTACAATTAGTCCTCGAGAGAATCATGTACGGCAATGAAGTACGACATGTACATGTATTTGGTCTTAGCGTCTTCGTCAAGAATCATAAATAGGTTCGAGAGATCCTGAGATTTCCTCCATCATTCTTCCTTTCGTTATATTACTTTCAATAGTACCTTCAATAATACCTTCAATAATACCTTCAATAATACCTTCAATAATACCTTCAATAATACCTTCAATAATACCTTCAATAATACCTTCAATAATACCTTCAATAATACTTTCAGAGCCCATTATCACAACTTTCCACAATCTTCAGAATTCAACTGCAACCTATTTCAAAATATACATCATCCAAAATGGCCAACCACAAGGGACCAAAATCAAACGCCAACCGCCGCAACAGAGCCACTCGCCGTGCTGATCGTGTTGCTGATATTCCTGAACATGATATGGTACAATATGCGCCTAGCAATGCAGCTCTCACTATCAATCTCGATTTTGTTACTGCCAGATCGCCCGGAGAAGAGCTGGACGAAATTGAATCTCTGCTCGAGATCATCCCAAGATATGGCAACGATACAAACATCATCCATTTGAAGATGATGTTCAAGGCTCCTGAAGAAGATATCCAGTGTATCGATAGACGTGATATCCTGGCTCAAGTTGTTGAACAGATCAATAATCTCCCTCATATCAAGGAGATCTCTTTCGTTATTGCGGTTGATCGATTCAACTGGAAGCAAATTGACACCGCATCTTCCATCTATCGTCTTAAGTTCGTCAATTGGGCTTTTGAATTGAAGATCAAAGATGGAGAGACGCAGAAGGTTCCTGCAGATTCCCGGGTTGATCGCGAACTACGAGCTGTAGAGGGAAAGCTACAATATCAGGCGATGTAGAGTCGGAAGGGAGGGACTGGCAGGGATGGAAAGGGGCTACAGACCGGAGGGAGTAAACAGTAACCAGTCATAGTGTTTTGGGAAGCGGGAAAGTCTACACAAGATTAACTTTTGTCACAAAGAGAACAGAAAGTATTCCACAGAAGTGTTATTGTATGGGTGGGAATTGATTTTGCTGGGTTTTCATGGTGTATGTTTGGTCTACGCAGGATGAAGGGGCTTTAGCGAGGCGAGTGCTAGTACCATGGTTTTTCATTGACTCATTTCATCACTCGATCACAGAGGATCGCATGTATGAGGCAGCTACTGAGGTAACTCCCAGTTACATAACAATGATATATGTCTTCTGCCTTTTATCAAGTGCCTTGGGAAAATAAAAACTTCAGTGATTCATCTTGACTGCCATTGTGACCAATATAATCATTTACTTCCTCACATATTGTTCTTTGGTACTCATCCCCAGCTTTTGTGGCATTTCCATTCCTGAAGCTGTGTATAAACAATTAGAAGCATCAGAAAATTTGCACAAGTTACATGGAAATGAATTACCACTGTAGGTTTCAAAACGGCAGTAGCTCCAAGTAAGATCTCGAGAGTTCCGTTTCAGTGACAAAAAGACTTGCATATTCTACAATTCTCTCCGAATAACCACACCAAAATATGGATATCATTATCTCTGCTTTATCCAAGCTGTCTTTTGCCTTCTCTTTCGATCTCCCAGCTACATAGAAAGACCGAGCAAAAAAAGATCTCCACAAGACCAGTCACCCCGTCAATATCATTTTCCCTTCCCCTGAATCCTAATCCGAGTCCGTATCCCTTGTATAACAAGCCTCCCCATCGCTATCACTATCAGTCGAGCTTTCATCCGAACAATGGCTACTAATTAGTTCCGCGTACCAATCCGAATTCATATCCACTGTTTCTTGACAATATCCTCTCACATAGTACTCAAACGTAGTCTGCCACCTAAGATTGCGAAATTCAAGAGCACAAGAAATCTGTGGAATATCGCGTTCGCGTAACCAGAATATAACATCGCTTCTACATAAATCGAATTCGTCGTTGAGAGTTTCGATTATTTCGGAAAGATCTTCCTCGACTCTTCTTAGTCCGGAATTGTCGTTATCTGGTTCGGGGAAGCAGATATTGAATACGATTTCTCGGGTAATAGGGGCGTACTGGGAAATGTGGTATTTGACGTCGGAATCCTCGTAGTCGTAGTTGATTGTTAAAGTCCCATGATGGTATGAAAGCTCAGAGTGCCAAGTAATACCTGGAGCCATTTGGGCGTTTTTGGTTCGTTTCCCTGATGTTGGAAATTTTGAGTGTTATTGATATGAAGGTGCGCGTTTGCTGATGAGATGCAAGTTGATAATATTAGAATGTTGTTGCAGATGAGCTGGGTTTATATATCTTCCAAAATATGTATCAGGCTATGGAAACATGAAGACTATTAGAGATGCTAAAGAGATGGTCATAGAATGAGCCTTCGAAGGGTATCTTTGTACCCGAGGGACTCACTTACAGCTTGAATCATCGAAGCGACTAGTTTAGTTGTTTTTTTAAGACACTACTTGACACAGAAATGTCTAGACAGGTCTCAAGATTCGAATCTCTACAATTCTATGAAGTTTCATCTGACAATGACAATTGTGTCTGAAATATCTCACAGTTCACTTCAAGACAAAGAAATGGTAATATAAACCTTTTTTGGCAACTAAATTTCATAGCTCGAAGAAAATACAGGATTATTTGAGAAGATTGTCCAAAAGTTGAGATTTGAAGTATAGCTTTCGCAGACATGATTTAGTTGACTATAACTGACTGATACATTCCCCCATCATTTTCAAGAGGAAACTTCATCTCCTTACCAGACAAGTGATTGTGAACAAATTCTATGTCAATCAAACATTCTAGTGTTGTAAAGGCGTTCGAGTCGAGTGTAGAATGAGGAACCAGGGCCGATGTAAACATAATTTCCGGATCTACCACATCTGTATTTCATAACCCACTGCTGGAAACGACCACGCAATTCAAAAAATGGAGCAACACAACAAATTTGGTCAAAGTCTTCGGTCTCAAGGCTCAAAATAACTTCCAGCGATCTCAACCGACGGAAGTCTTTAAGAACTCGGACAATATCAGCAATACGGGACAGGTTCTCGGTCTGATTAAGGGGCCCATAATCAACGGTATATCTAATTCCGAAAGTCGAAACGTTGCAGCGAAATCTATTTTGTGGTTCGGGGAATTGGATTCTGATGATGACCTTTTCCGTGAAGGTGGCATATTGAGTTAAAGTATACTCCAAGGTCTCTTCCTCACTTTCTATGTGGCCTAGATCGTAGTCATAGTCTATTGTCAAAGATCTGTTATTGCGACTGTAGCTGAGTTCGCGGTGACGGGGGATGTCGCGTATATCATCCATGTTTGGCTGAGCTCTTGATAGATGATGGGAATCGTTTCTGTGTGATGGTGATACTATGTTAGCACCCTCGGGGAAAGTGTAAGTATTAAGTACTTGCCAATGTAGCAAGGTTTCCAGACCTGGATGTCAGAAGAAAACGCCAAAATGAACCACCAGAGAATGCTCTCGAATCATGAAACTGAATTCATTGTTGATTCGAGACAGGGGTAGACTGCGAGTCGAATTTGTAGAAATCTTTCGAGAACGCCCTGCCCGAGAAGAGACTTGTTGTCAGAATGTCTTAGACCTCAACAAAGAGCACAAATTCAACGTGAATCAAATTGATGCTTCTCGCAAGTTTGCCATTGCTTTACTCAAGTTTTTATCAATTAAGACGTTGAAAGGTAAGCCTCCATTCCCTACCAGAAAATGCAGAAACCATATAATTTACTTCCATGGAAAGTACTCGTGGTAGCTGATACAGGCACAATGATGCTTTTCCATAGGCAAAGCCCTTTGTGAGCTCTGATCACTCAGAATTTAAAAGTCTCATAAATGACCACATCTCTCGTTTTTATGATTGAAACAACCTGTCTCATAAGATCTCAGACACAGCAATCATTTCTCGGTAATAACCGAACCTCACAAATCTCCATAGAATAGCGAAGTGAGTTTCTTCCGCATCACGATGCCAAAACGCAAGAACAAACTCAATCAAGCCGATCGCTTGAGGCGAGTTACTGCGCACATCAAACCACATAAGGGCTTGAAAATTGTAGATGAATTTTTCCTACTCATAACCATCAACAACGATTGGCAAGTGCAGACTCAACGCAGAGGTAACAAGGCCCTCTTAGCACGACTCCCTGAATATCTACAACATGCCAGGAGAGTCCGCATCGAGATGTTGTGCCGAGATCCGGGAGACAGACGAGCGCACGAAGATACCGCTCGGAAGACCGAACTCTTGACCAACATAAGGAACTTGTTGAATGAATCCGACGATATCGACAGCGTAGAGATAACCTTTTACATGAAGAGAGAGGAAGACTTCAATCCATACATTTCTCAGCTTCAGGCTGTCATTCCTCTTTACACTCTGAGTTTCAAGGAATGGACCCTTCACTGCGATTGGAGAATTGGAGCAAAGATCATCAAAGTGGAACGCGATTCTGAACTGGAAAAAAAGATTACTACCCATCCATGGTTAAATTTGCGGCACGGTAGCCTTTTAGTCATCAAAATCGACCACATCAAGAAGCACAGACTGCGCAAGGAAATCAAGTATGTGGATGAGCGCGAGGAACTGCATGAATCATTCTTGAAAATTCTACCTCTCTTCTTGAGCAAAGCAGCCGGAATTCGTATTGAAGTTACACCATTGGAGCGCAAACACTTGTTGGTACGCATGTTTCAGAACCGCAAAATGATGATTGAGAAAATGGTTCTACTTATCAATGAAAGTCGGAAAGTCAAGAAGGTCAAGATTGTCTTTCGGGAACGGAAACCCAACTTCTCAAGATTTGCAAGTTGTTTCAACGACTTAAAGCCGGCTTGGGGGCTTTTTATCGTTCTTGATAGGGAAAATCGAAGAGGGATATCACTACCCGCGCTCGTTGCGCGCAGAACTCAGTAGCTTCGTACACACTCAAATTCCGGTACTTCATCAGAGCTTGACCGTCTCATAAATCTTTGAGATACCCTTCCTGTTATTATGCAGGTGAATCCTAAGGGTATTCTTGCAGTTTCCCGCCGGGGAAAAATCGCTAATCGCTCATATTTGCTTCCATTCCTTCATTGGGCGTAGGATTTCAATTAGCATATCTGGTTCCGAATGCAAATATGAATCAGATCACTTCAATCCAATGATATCAACCATTTGTTGCAATTGTAATGATTTCTCCGTATCAAAAATCTGCAAGACTATGTGTCCTTGCACCGAGTATTGCGTATCGGATATTCAAAGCAAGACTTGATGAACTGAAACCGTTATCTTGCTGAAAATCACTCTTCATTTTATTGAGAGAATCCCTGGTGCAGTGCTTTAGATAGATTTCGCGCTTCTTGTTTTAAGACCCAACCCAAATCTTCAATCCAAAGAGCTTTATTGGGTTGTTTATGATTTCGTTCATTGAAAGATTTGAAAGAGTCATATGAAGTGATATACAGAGATTCAATTGCATCCGCAAATGATTTTAGAACAGTCGTGCGAAATTTGAAGAAAAAAGAAAAGTATCCGGCTGGAATTCGTGAAATAGCACTAGCTATACTCAGACTTTGAGATCCCATCTTGACATGGGAAATTCTGGTAGCTACTGTAAAGTTTTCACCTTACACGAGAAACTACAATGATTTATAAGGAACATTTGTATTCGAATACCCTTTCATACTCCCCTGTGACTACTAGCTATATACCAAAAATGAGGTCACCAACCAAGTCACCAACACATTATTGATCCCCACACTCTAACACCTATTCCGAATCCGATGCCACCCATATTTCCCCCTCATCGCTATCTTCAGGATAATAGTTACTGTAATTTGCACTCCCATGTATACTTTCAAGCTCTTCAAGCTCTTCAAGCCATTTCGAATCCATATCAACTGTATCTGACCACTCACCTTCGACAAAGTAAGTCAACTCGCATCCTCTGAGACGAAGTCTTCGAAACGCGCGAGCACTTGAAATTTGATTTACATCGATTCTATGTAGGAAGAATGTTGCTTCGAATTGGGACACGTTTGTGAATTCGCTGTTGATGACGTTGACGATATCCTCTATTTCTCCTGTCACTCTTGTAAGATCAGAGTCGTTGGGGTTGGGGGTTGGGAATTTGATTTTGAAGTGTATGGTTCGGACGCTCGAGGCATATTTTGAAAGGTCACACACAGCTGTGGAATTGCTATAGTCGAAGTTGATTGTGAGCTTACCATTGTTATCGTAATGAAGTTCCGACCGACGCATTGTGTTCTGGGTTGTTGTTTTTTGCTGTCGGAAATGGTGCGTTTCTAGTTCGAGGATGAAGTTTGTTGTTGTAAGAGTTCAAAGGGAGTTTGTACAGTGCTATATATCTTTGTGTCTTGAATCAATAGAAGCATCAAGACTACTGGAGTACTACTCGGGGAGAATGAAATTTCAGATGTTTGATGTTTTGAAACTTTTCCTGAAAGTCTTTGTACAGCGACAGGCCATTGTAGGAATCTTATGTATATACTTGGGTGATTGAAGAATTTGGAAGATCAACCAAGAGAACTATTTCTTGGGCTTTGCTGAACTACTTGTCTGCACATACTGTGTTGAAAGATTTAGAATCTCATTCCATAATGGTGATTGTGCAACTGTATTCCAGTTCGATTTATCACCAAATGGAAAATCTTTCAAGCAAGGTACTACAACCTATTCAACTTCAAAGCTAGAAATGATAGATGGAGCTGTGTAGAAAGTTCTCGCAATCTCGAACAGGAACCCGATACTGGAAAGCTCAGTTGGCTGGACTGGCACGATCTTTTGGGTGGTATTACACTCGATATACCTGACACATTTGTTTTTGCTATGATTCTTTGTGAGATAATTTATTACTTGGTGTTTCAAGAAATTCCGAAACACCATCTCTTTTTCAATGCCACCATTTGTGCTGCTCTGGTATTCTGTACCAAAATCATCGATAAACTTGAGGTATTTTTGATTTAGGAAAGTTGCAAGTGAAAGAGCCCTCGCAACAGGAAAAACACCATAATGTCACAACACAGAGGCATTGCTCAAACCCCGGTGCATGAGGATCTGTCAGTTTCGGACAGAGACACCCTCGTCATAACCATCGACTACAAAAGACCAGCTAGAGAGCAAACTGAAAGAACTGGCTCCAATTCTCTGCTTGAACACCTCCCAGTATTCTCGGGGTGTGTGAGAAAAATACAGATCAAGATAGTTTGTCGGACTGCTTATTACCCAGGAGTCCATGGGCGTACAAATCGCCCAAACAAAATAGACTATGGAGAGGACACTGACCACGCAACCCAGCTTTTGACGAAGATGAGACGTATCTACGACGAATTCAATATTGAAGAGCTAGACGTTGAGTTTCACTTGCCTTGGTATAATCATCGTCAACTTCATGCTGCGATTCCACTCATTGACCTAGAATTCTCTGAATGGACGCTACATTACATCTCGGGAGTGATTACCAATGGTCAATCTATACAGGTAAAGCAAAATGACAATACTATCTTCTTACATGACTGGTTGGACTTTGACGAGAACCAAACTTTGGCTATAATGCTCAACAGTCATCCGAGTCCTGGCACCATCGAAAGAGAGAGAAGATTCATCAAATTGCTCCCGATGTATGTGGAACATGCAAAGCACATCATCATGCACATTCTACCAAAATCCGGTGAGCGAGCATTGAGAGAGGTTGAGATGAAGGTCGAAGGAGAGAAGTGGAATTTGAATTTGTGTTTTGCGAAAAGGTGGGTTTAACGAATATTTTAAACACACGCCATTAAAAACTCGCTTGAGTCAGAAAATCACTAAATTCACACCACATAGATGATTAAAGAAACCTCAAACTTCACATGTCAATTGTAGAGAGAGAAACATCATAGAACATGGCAAGTGAAACAACAGCAATTGCCGTTCCAGTAATAAAGCTTCTTCTCATCCAACACATGTGAAAGATTGCTTGCTTACCTTTTTACTAATCAGTGCGTGACCTCCAGTTAACCTTACAATGTATGTCAGAAAATCTTAAGTTCTGGTTTCGGCTGAGAGTTCTGAGACTTCCGAGACCAACCTTGCCTTGCGAAAGCATGTGAGTGCGAAATCGCCGTTAACGTCCATGATTGGTTGAATTCCTACCGAGGCATCCTCCATATTACTATCCATCCATCTCCAACTCCCAACGTGCATTCTGGCTTTCTCCTTCCCATATAACATCTGTTTTGATTCCCATATTCCCCATTGCATATAACAGAATTTTGATCACCTATTACATTGATATATTGCCAAAATGTCAGCTGGTAAGTGGCTATCGCAAGTGAAGGACTGCAAACAATGCTCACAGTGTACATAGCACAAAAACGTCTTGGGCAAGTTTCCGGCCATTTGGCTGGATCACAAAGCACTATTGCACCCACAGAGGGTGATAGTGGCCGCGCGAAGCTCTTGGAGAAGCATCCAGATGATGTACGAACAACTATTCATTCCAAACGTACCTCTCGGCCAATTGCTAACATTCTCTATTCTAGATCGTCGTAACAGCTTGTCTACGAACCGCATTTACGAAGGGTGGCAAAGGAGGCTTCAAAGATACAGCAGCCGCAGATTTACTCGTGGGCGCATTTAAATCTCTCATTGAGCGTTCGAAAATCGACCCAGGGCTAGTTGAAGACATCGCTGTTGGATCGGTGCTTCCTCCTGGAGGTGGAGCTACTGAATTCCGAGCCGCCGCTTTGGCTGCAGGATTTCCTGTATCTGCAGCAGTCAAGAGTTTGAATAGACAATGTTCATCTGGCTTACAAGCATGCGTGGATATCGCGAATGCTATCAAGTCCGGCATGATTGATATCGGTGTTGGTGCAGGTGTCGAGAGCATGAGTTTACAATATGGGTAAGGGTCTCTTCTATTTTTCTGGGCATATTTAAAAACTAACTTTGAATTCGCAGACCTGGTGCAGTAACAGAATTCTCCGAACTCCTCGAGTCCCACCCAGAATCTGCGAACTGCAAAGTGCCCATGGGCGTTCTTTCCGAGAACATGGCCAAAGACAAGGGAATTCCACGTTCCCTGCAAGACGCATTTGCGGCTTCATCATACCAAAAGGCACTCAAGGCTCAACAGGAGGGTCTCTTTGATGAGGAAATCGCTCCGCTGACTGTCAAATGGGAAGACCCAAAAACTGGCGAAACAAAGGACATCACTGTTGCCAAGGATGATGGTGTTCGACCAGGTATCACCGCTGAGAGCTTGGGCAAAATTAAGCCTGCTTTTGCAAAGGATGGTAGTATTCATGCCGGAAATGCTTCTCAAATTTCGGATGGAGCTGCCGCGGTTCTTTTGATGAAGCGTTCCACAGCCGAGAAACTCGGTCAAACTATCCTTGGTAAATACGTTGCCGCATCTATTGCAGGTGTAGCTCCATTACTTATGGGTATTGGTCCTTGGGCTGCCATTCCAAAAGTCTTCGAGAAGACCGGCATCAACAAGGATGATGTAGATATTTTCGAGATCAATGAAGCATTCGCAAGTCAATGTCTTTGGTGCGCAAATGAGTTGGGGCTTGACCAGAAGAAGATCAATCCAAAGGGTGGTGCAATTGCTTTTGGACATCCCCTCGGATGTACCGGAGCTAGACAGGTCAGCACATTATTATATGAGTTGAGAAGGACGAATCAAAAAGTGGGCGTAACTAGTATGTGTGTGGGTACTGGTATGGGTATGGCTGCTGTTTGGGTCGCAGAGTAAAGATTTGAGCGGTGCATTGAAGATATTAGGATTCAGGGCAAGTAACAGTCTTGCGGAAAGATTACGGCGCATGGTTGTACGAATATAGCAGTGTGGCATTGGGAATTTAATGCATAGAATGAAATTCATACAAAATTGAAATTCAATCCAGACTGGTTAGAAATCACTTATCGGCAATCAGTCCAGAGATTTGTTTTGCTGACTATCCCACAATCTTTGACATTGAGCCATTTGAGAATACGCCCAGTTGGCTATCACTATTGATCTCAGGAACTCCTTGCCTATTTGCTACTGTCTGACATTTTGCTTGATTTTTTGAACTGGAATGGCTCACTAGTATCCGCAAAAGTAGGTAAAGATTTTTTAGCTGGGTTGAGAGAAGAGATCTAGATTTGATAGATCGCTTAACATCGCAATAGATTTCTGTCATTGGGTTGTATCAAGCGAATATTTGGGCTTACTGTTTTGGCCGCTGCGTCATTCTGGTGTGAGCTTGCATCAGGCACTGGAGTCTTTCATCTTTTATAAGGAGTCAGAGGTACCAATTACTTCACCTAGTGAATAATTTCCATTTCTACGTATTTCGGCAGCCACAAATTTCAGTTCATGTGTAGTCTCTATAACTTCAAACCCTGTTCTCAGGAAGCAAATTCAAAGCGCTTCGTTCACAATGGATCTGAACTCATTTATCACACTTCAAATCGATGTACTCATCTCGAGTTGTAATATTTCACTGCGACTGATCTTCTTGGTTAGCGAGATACGGTAAATGAGATACTAACTAACACTTATTCACGCGAATCCCTCGTGTACGGTTACTATGGAACGATATTTTTGAGGCAAGTCTACGGTTTTTGATCTGTGTCTGTGGTATGTTGGTTGGATATAAGGAGTTCTCTGTTGAAGTACGCTCCATCTATTTAACATCTCATTTCATGTAGATTCTCATCTGCATACACATCTCAACAATCGTAATCCGAGTTAATTTTCAGAGTACTCACTAGAGAACACCAGAGAAACCAAAACACAGGAGAACTTGCTGTCCCAACCAACGCCAATTATGAAAAACGTAATATCAACTACTGGCATTGATATTGGCTATCTAAAATGCATCTTCGAGACATGGACAAACAGTCAACCGAAAATGGAATCTCGAAACAAAAAGATTGAGAGAAATCCACTTGCAGCTTTCATCGCTGCATTTATCTTCTCGCTCATCATAATCATAACACTCATCTACCAACTACACAACTATCTACTTAACCCCCAACCCCTCCAACCAACAATCACTCACCCCACCACCCAAGACTCCACCCTCAACAAGCTCATAAACCCAATCCCTCTCGCTCCCCACCAGCATCTTGAGCCCCCTCAAGCAAACCAGCAAGAAGTTACAAACTACTTCAATCCCCGTTTCCAAGGCATCCCAAATCTACCGCATCTGAGAAGACAAGTTCGGGAGAACATGGATGCGATTTTCGCGGGTGCAATGGTGCCCTGGCCGGAAATTATGCAGAAGGGTTTTGGATATACGACGATGGCGGAGATTGATCGGGAGATGGGGTTGCAGAGACAAAGGGGAGGTGCGGTGCAAGATGGGAATGCGAATGGAGCGTCTGCTCGTGATGGAGGTGATACTCCGGAGTGGATGTTAGCGCTCTTTGAACATGGACATGGAGATGGAAATGGAAATGGAAATGCAGATGCATCTACACCCAGAAAGGAAGAAGAGGAGAAACCAACTTGTCCAATCTGTATGGATGAACTCCCTACTAAAGCCGCGATTGCGAAACCATGTAGACATCGATTTTGCACCACGTGTTTGGAGGATTGGATGGAGCATTTGAGGGGGATGGAGAGGGGAAAGGGAAAGGGGAAGGGGAAGGGGGAGGGACAGAAAATTAGATGTCCGGTTTGTGGAGTGAGGATTAGGAGGGTGGGGAGAGGGGGTGGGTTGATGGATAGGGTTGATCGGGCTTTGAGGAGGGTGGGTTGAGGGGGGCTGAGAGATAGGATGGGGATTGACTTTCATGGAAAATTGGTGATAGACTCAAGACCTGTGTATCATGTTATATTGCAATGCATACACATTCACAAGTAACTAAATTGAATAATTCTGATAGCAATTCCGCAACTATCACATTTATAGTACCCATTTTTCCATATTATTCCATACTCTACCTATAGTACCTATAGAGCTAATAATCATTCCTCCTCACAGCGAATCATCGAGATACTTTACTCCGGGCGTAAGAATCGGTATACCCATTTTAGAATTATGTATGTATGTGTGAGTAGGTAGTGACATCATGCGTCATCGATTTGGACATTGTGAATTTTGGCGAGAGATTGTACGCTATGAGCATGGCATGGAAATATGTTTATTCATGATATGAGATGGGATGGGATGAGATTAGATTCCATGAATTTTATCTTATTTTATTCTATCATGTTGTGTTTCATTTCATTCTATTCCGGAATAATGAATGACACTTGAAAGTATTCCAATTTTGGATTGAATATCCCTATAGTGGTTATCACAGGTAGCTAACTACTAATCAACTTCTTTATAAGTAACTCATAAATAGGAGAGTACGAATCATTAGTCAAGTAGTTATACACTCCAGCCTCTAGTTTTAGCTTTTCGATCATATCTATCTAGCCGTGTAGATACCCATTGGATAGATAGATAGATAAATAGATACTCCAAACACATTGCGCTTTCGAGCATTTGTCTATAGACGACTCTATAAGATTTCTATATTTATATATATTTACCGGGGTGCATAGCACAATATTGAATAATTACCTACCACAATACAAATCTCACAATCGCTCGCTGAAAATTGAAAATCCACAAAAGAGAAAGGGGTATAATGAATCAGATACTATGAAGCAATAAAATATACTAACATTATCTCAATTGATACATATAAAGTACTTTCGTCCACCTTCCTAGGTCTCATGATTATAAACATTCTTGATCATGATTGATTGCTTAATATAAATATAGAAAGCTAGGTAGGTAGTACCTACTGTTAATAAGAATCATGGAAGTGCTAGCACCTCGCTTGCTAATACAGTGGCCTCATTGATCATATGATCGATATCCCGACGGAAGAGTTCTGATAGAATGAATCTTTGCAGAAAGAACACTGACTGACTGGTGAATCATTCATTAATTGATATTCAAGAATTTTTATTCTTACAGTGATCTCTATATCTTTGAGGCCAATACAAAGTAAAAAGAAAATACGTGGGGAAAATCGAGTTTTTATACTGCTTGGTCTTATTTGTACGTATTTCATAGACAGATCAGAGAGAGGGCAATTCAAGGGTTTGTATTTATTGTTCCTGCAACGGCGATTATTCAAACGATTTCAGAAATCAATATCAAGATTATTGATCTTCACAAAAGAGAACTATCAACTCGAAATGGATAACCAACAAGAACAAAACGATAGCACTCCACCGGACACTCCTCCCGAGAACCAGATCATCCGTCAACGCCGTGAGAATCGTCTAGCAGCCGCACGAGGAGATGCTCTTCCCTTCCCAAGTATACCATACCCCCTCGGAGAAGAAGAAGAAGAAGAAGATAACGAAAACCCCCACAACATCGCACCTCAACCAGCAAATCTCCTCCCCATCCCCCTCTTGATCGGACCCATCGCCAGCCGAAATCTCCGTATTTTCCCCCACGCCTTCAATCTCCTCATGCACTACGATCAGGCACCGGATCTTCCCGTTCCCGCACTACACTTCCGGAATCGCATCGTATCTCTCCTCAACGGCGTTGAAGTTCCCTGGCCCATGCACGACGAGCTCCCTCCGGATCTCCTCCCTCGTTTCTTCCCGGATTTGGAACTTTCCGCAGTACGAGAAATACAAGCAATAATCCGGCGTGCGATGCTCCAGCGATCGAGAGTCATTACCCGGGCCAACGCTCCAAATACACCATCATGGATTCTCAGGCTCTTTCCCGATGAGTCCCCGCTGGGACAGCGCGATGCAAATGGGGTGCCGATTTGTCCTATTTGTATGCAGGAGTTGCCGGCGCGGCTGTCGATTGTGAGACCGTGTGGACATCGGTTCTGTCCGGGGTGCTTGGAGGAGTGGATTCCGCATGCGAATTTGATGAATCCGCCGGCGAAATGTCCGGTTTGTTTTGTGGAGATTAGAGTGATTGGGAATAATGGGGAGGTGGGACATAAGGTGGGAGAGTTTTTGGGGTGGGATTTTGCTGGAGAGGGGCCGAGGGCATGATCTTTCTTGAGGGGGTGGATGGGATGTGTGCTTGGGATTGAGAAGAGCTGATTGGATAGGTTTGGGGATGATAGGGATTCGGATATCGGGTTGGGAAAATGCTGGATAGGGTGAGGATTTGAGAAGGAGATAGCACCCTAAGTACATACTTCCGAGTCAGAAGACCAAAATTATGACATACTATACCATCTAATCATTGAGTGTCTGGCGGTAACTCTTCCCTAATTCTCTTCACACCTCGTCTATTCGTCGTCGCAACCCCCACAAAACCCACCACCCAATCTCTCACCCGCTTAACCTTCGCCATCTGTACATCTATTTCCCCCCTCTCCAAATCTCTCTTCCCATAACATCCTCCCACATCACTCCTATCAATTTTCTCCCTATACATCAACCAAGCCTTCGTCATATCCTTCCTCAAACTCTGTCCGTGAACTTTGCCTCTAAAGCTTCCCAACGCTACATTTTTCATCAACACGATATCCTGAACCCTCAAATTTTCTAATATTTCTTTGACTTCTTCTTTCCCCTTTCCTGATAACCAGAAATTGATCGAAAACCCACTCTTCGTTTCATCGCCAACTAATATTTCAACAAGCGATACATTTCCTCCTTGTCTCGTAGATATTGCTCTCGGTTCTGAAATTGAAATGATGCCCACAATCAGATTAACTGTCATAGTTTGGGGGACTATTGAAGATAAATGTTGTGCATGTGGTATATCCTTTAGATTTGTCAAGTAACCTGCCACCGGCACTTGTGGATTTTCCCCGGATTGGGGGAATATAGATTGAGAATCATATCCAGATGTAGAATAGGATGTAGAATCGAAATCCGAGGATGTGATTTGAGACGAGGGGATATCGTGGATAGCATAGGAATGTTCGTAGAATTGGGAGAGGACCCCATCCACCTCTTGATGATCATCATTTTCATCATTAAGAGAAAGGTATGAATCCAAATTAGACAGTGATTGTGAATATCCCTGTGATTGCGAGAGAAAAGTTGTAGCTGAGAAGAAATCTAAGGCATGACCACCATGCAACGGTTGGAAAGCATGATCTTGAGATGCTCCCGTGGTGAGATGTTTTCGTTCAAGAGGAAGTTCACGCCATTCTGGGTTCTGAGCGATGGAGAATTCCAAGACGCTCGTAGTGTTATTTCGTGGTGCGGAGTTCGGGTACGGATGGGGGAGATGGAGGAATTGGATGAAGGGATCGGTGAAGTCACTGTGAAGGTTTGATTCGTCCCAGCTAAGTGAGTGATATGTAGGTGCTCCTGTGAGAAATATAATTTTGGGCGGCATGATAAGATTGGATTGGATGGTGATGTGGCCAATCATGTGACATGGATATTGGTGGACTTTCGGGACCGAAGGAGTTTACGTTGAAGACTTGTTGTGGCCGCTTGCTGATTAGATGCATGTAGAGTGTTTCCACGGTTGTTAGACAGATCCTTGATACGAAGCTCGCGGACATAAGGAAAACACCGACGGTGAATTGATATTCCTAATAAGCTTCAAAGTGGTACGGTTATCATGTCAGACGGTATGAGAATGAGAAATAAATATATTGAAAGCGTTTCGTTTCTTGTCGTTTCCTTCCATCTTCCCTCTTCCCTCTTCCCTCTTCCATCTTCCGCAATCCTAGTATCGAATATTGAAATCAGGTCGATACAAATCCTACGGCCATAGATAGTTCTTGTTCGGAGGTTCTTTCACCTATTATACCATAATCCATCAGATAAAAGCCAAAGCGGATCTGATAAGAGATTCCACCTTGCTCGGGCACTATTCCGTACATTGACATTTACCGGAATATGACGATGAGCTTGCAACCAATTATCGTACAGCATTGTTAGTATTGGACCCCACCAAAATGTCGAGGATTGGAAATAAAACCAGCCATGATGCCACAAGAGTTGCGACTCATCCCCCGCGCAAGAAGACCAAAAGTATGGCTTCCACTTTCAAATCCCTCTTAAATTCTGCCAAGCAAACGATTTCGGGTCAATCCACCCCAATTCCTGGAACGCCATCAGAAAATACTCCTATCGAGAAAATATTCCCTAAAGTTGACCCGGCGGTGGATGGAGATGATTGTGATCATGACTGCGAATCGTGTCATGTAAAGTATCCAAAAGGCTTCAAGATAGATGAGGATGATGAGCTGTATGGTCATGTCAAAGGATGGAGTACACATATTCTAGTTGCGACAGGCAAATCAGATTGGGTGAGAGATGTCGCAGATGAGAAGGGAAGTGTGATGCAAGCAATCGACCATGGTTCTGTTAAACCGAGTAATGGGGTTAGTTATCTTCCTCTTACCAGAAACCCTATATTGTCGAGCTTTGAAACATGCTGATGATCCATCGTAGAAGCTTATGCTCTCCGCGTCCAACATACCCACACCTTCACATTCGACAGATTATTCGCAGCCTACGACGGTACTTCTATTACCTGCATTCATCGTAATTGACAACGTTACTCCACAATCGGTGCCAACTCTGATTACAGAGTTCATTGACAAAGCCCCTACCAATATGACGCCTCTTGGACCCATTTCGATACCCCAGTCCCTCCCCGATCCTCTTCCATCCGCAGCACAACTCACATCACGTCCATCACCCCATCGAGCACTTGTCCTTCTCTGTTCGCAGAAGACTCGAGATGCAAGATGTGGACAAAGTGCGCCATTACTGAAGAAGGAATTTGAGAGGCATTTGAGACCACTGGGACTATTCCGCGATTTAGATGACGATAGATCAGGAGGAGTTGGTATATACTTTATATCTCACGTCGGAGGACACAAATACAGTGCAAACGTCATGATCTACCGGAGATCCGACGCGTTTGGGTTGGACGGTGTTGAAAGAGCCAACACGGATGGGGATATCATGCCATCGAAAGTGGTACCTGGAGAAGATGAGGATAAGGGTGCAGCTCAATGTATGTGGCTAGCAAGAGTGAAACCTGAAGATTGTGAGGGGATTGTGAAATTTACCATTTTGCAAGGCAAACTAATCAAGCCGGAAAGTCAATTACGAGGTGGGTTCGATCGGCAAAAGGGACTCTTCAGTTGGTAGGATTCGGTAGACAAACCAAGTATCTTAGAGGAGAGGTTTCAATTTGTTTAGGTAAGGAAGCATTTATAAAAGATGTTTTGGGACATTTAGATGAGATATAAGTATTTAAGCATACACCTAATCATGATAGAGTTTAGATGATAGGAAAGCACCATCACGATTCACCAGCAGTGAGAGGTTTTATTAATCTTTCGACAAAGTTCCGAGGGACCCATTGATTTATTGAAATTATTGACCAATTTTCTCTTGAATTGATTGATTGTCGAATTCTTGGTACAGATTGAGTAAGGTAAGATAAATGGTAGGGATGGGATGATAGACAGTATTAATAAAAAGGAAGGATGTTTAAGGTAGGTAGGTAGGTAGGTAGGTAGATGTATTTGTAATTGTAGTTGTAATTGTAGTTGTAATTGTATTTATAGATGTAATTGTATTTATAATTGTAATTGTAATTATAATTATAGATGTAATTGTATTTATAATTGTAATTGTAATTATAATTATAGTTATAATTGTAATTATAATTATAACTATAATTGTATTTATTATAGTTGTAATACCTAGGTACTTATAGTCGCGGTTATACTCATAATCGATCTATATCTATCTACCTACTTACCTAGTTACCCATGGACCTACTAATGATTTACTTTCCTTGGCAATTTACCCACCGATCCAAGGTAAGCATACATAATGCACATGAATATAAATAACATATAAAACATATAAATACATATAAATACATATAAATACATACACCCAAGTAAGGTACATATACCATAAATCCACATAAATACACCCTATTACACCCAATCACATCAAATTACACCAAAATATACCACACCACATGAATACGCGACTTCCTTTTGCATGTTGCCCATAGCAACTAATTCAACTAATTCCCCCCAAAACAGGTCTAAACAAATCATTTAGAATGATTTGACGGATGGGGTTTGATCACAAGAGCCATCTATCTAATCCATTCATTCATCCCAATTCCATTTCATTACATTACATTACATTAAATCCATTTATTTCATTTCAATCAAAAACCCTCTCACACTTATTAAAACATTACCGCCGTACCTTTACTTTAACCTGTCTACCCTTCCTTTACTTACCTATCTGGACTTCACTTCACCGAAACTGGTCTTTACCTTGATTGTTGATTGAATTGCCATGACTTAGCTTTTGCTTGCAGTAATAAATCATAACATCCATACCAAGAGTTTCGTTTTCCATTGTCGCATACCGATGGTAGATATCTATAACACAGTCCAGTTTCATTATACAACTACTCGAGTATAATAATACCTACTTGGTGCCTACCTACCTACCTGCCTGCCTGCCTAGGTACTCCATAGCGAGCTTTTATCATGGCTACCAGTTTTCCTTACCCAGAATCAGTACATTCCAAACGCCCCAAGACAGCTTCGGTATTGAAAGCATTTATGCATAAGCGCACAACTTCTGACGGATCGACTCTTTCACCCGCGACTTCACCAAATGACGTTTTTGTAGCCTCTCCAGCCTTCGAAGATATGCCATCGCCGTCGGATTACACCCATCATCGCGCTCTCGCGGATATACAACGTAACCAGCAAACCTCTTCAATCATTTCGCCTTACACAACCTCACAGCAAGAGGGCCTTCGACCTAAAACAGGTTATGCGGGTAAAGGATTGCATAAGAAGACAATGAGTGTCTTGTCACTCAAGTCATTGGCAGGCCCAGCAAAGGAGCCTACCAAGGGAACATCAATTCGGGACAAGCCTTCAACGAAACCCAAAAAGACTAAATCCTCGACAAGTCTTGTTGGGCTCCTCACTCGCCCAAGGTCCTCGAAGAACCTCAAGTTAGATGTAGAGCTGGCACAACGCGATTCAAAGGATAAGGAGAACCAGACTCCGGTGGTATCATCACCTGTTCCAGAATCCGCGACTCATCCTGCACGACCACCAATATATTCGCAATTCTCGAGTGACATGTTCACAAAACAACCTTTGGGAGGTAAATTCTTAGAGGATCAGATCGACCTTCATACACCCGAGAACCATTCGCCAACTAAACAACGAAGCTTTTACAATGGACAAAGCTCACAGCCGAGTCTTGCAGGCCGGGAAGGTGTATCGATACGGCCGCATTCCACATATTTACCCAGCAGTTTCAGTATCCAAGACATTCATAGAAACATTAGTGGGGAAAGTAAAAACAGATGCAGTGTTGACATTCCAAGGCGACAAGTCTCGACGGAAAAGAAACCGAGTTTGGATTATCGAACTTCGATGGATTTAAGACCAAGACCAAGCTTCCAACGTTCTAGCACCGAAACATCAGTTGCATCAATCAAAACATCAAGTAGTACCCGAGGTTCTCGAGTCATGGCGGCAGTTTCCAACTTTACAGCAAAGGCAAGAGGGGATAGTGGAGTGTATGTTCCAGTACAGACACCGACCTCTGCGACATTTGGGCCCGACAGACCTCTCAATGATAGAGATATCGATATCGAATTCGAGGCTATGTTGGATAGGCGAAACATCCCAGAGCATCAACGTGGAAAGATGAGAAATCTCGCCAAATCCATGAAGAAAGATTTTATAAAACAAGATTGGGCCGAAACCGCTGCCGCGAGAAATGTTAGGCCAGTCAGTCATGGTAGTGACACAAGTGGTGAAAATGCAAAGGTCGAGGAAGCACCCGAGGTGAAGAAGAAG
This sequence comes from Botryotinia globosa, assembly GCA_014898425.1. Taxonomy (NCBI): domain Eukaryota; kingdom Fungi; phylum Ascomycota; class Leotiomycetes; order Helotiales; family Sclerotiniaceae; genus Botryotinia; species Botryotinia globosa. The sequence goes on from RCSZ01000002.1 coordinate 2,178,182, forward strand.
AAGAGACCAAGAAGTCGGACCTTTACACTCTCGAGATCCACTAGTAAGGAACGACCTGCCGAAAAAGATAAAAAGGCAGAAGGTGTTGTGGGAAACAGGAAATCTGCAGAGTCTCTGAATGGTGGAAGTAAATCACTTACTTCTGCTGGCGCACAAGTAGCACAAAATTTAATTGCCAAGGCCAAGGGTCAGACACCAGATGATTTCGTCTCATACTTGAGGAAGGTCCGGAAACCAGAATCGGTGGAAGTAGGAAGGTTACATAAGCTCAGGCTATTATTACGAAACGAAACAGTAGCCTGGACTGACAATTTCGTTCGTCAAGGCGGAATGGAAGAGATAGTGGGACTACTGCATAGAACTATGGAAGTTGAGTGGAGGTTTGTCACACTAATTCAATTGTTGAGAGTGCAGTGGCTGACATACACACAGAGAGGAGCATGAAGATGCTTTACTGCATGAAGTTTTGCTTTGCTTGAAGGCACTATCAACCACGGCTTTAGCACTTCAACATCTTAACATTATCCAGAAGACTCTTTTCCCCGCACTTCTTCATATGCTTTTTGACGAGGAGAAAAAGGGACCAGCGGAATTCACTACTCGAAACATTGTCACTTGGCTTTTATTCACTTACCTCAAATCCGCTACCCTTAGCGAACGCGCAACCAGGGCTCGATTCCTCCTCTCCTATCTCCGCGACCCTGAACCAAGTGAATCACAACGCCCTGTTGACTTCGTACTTGATATGCGACGACAGCGCCCTTATCGCGTTTGGTGTAAAGAAGTTAGTAATGTCACTAAAGAGGTTTTTTGGATCTTTCTCCACAATCTCAATGTTATTCCTCGCCCAGATTCCCGCCATTCTCCAGAACGACAAAACGATACCCCGCCTGATCTACCATATATGATCAAGCACTTCCCACAAGAACTTCCTCCAGTTCCAGCCGCACCATATGTTGGAGGTGTCGAATGGGATGCAACAAATTACCTTGCTTCTCACCTCGACATTGTTAATGGCTGCATTGCATCTTTACCCACTCTCGAAGAACGTAACCAAGTTCGCGAAGAACTAAGAGTTTCGGGGTGGGAAAAGTGTATGGGCTCTACTTTACGCCTATGTAAAGAGAAATTCTATGGTGGTGTACATGCAGGCTTAAGATGTTGGGTCGCGGCTGCAATTGAAGATGGTTGGGAGACTAAGGATGTGAGATGTGGTCCTAGTCCTGATAACAAAAGTCCAGTGCGAAAAAATATCACTCCAAAGAATGTGGCTGGTGCGGGTGTGGAAAACGCTCCTCCTAAGATTGATATGAAGTTGAGTTTCGCACAGAGCAGAGCCGATAATGGCGGAGATGCTTGGCTTTGAGTGTGACAATATACCATTATCACATTTAGCTTGAGTTGACAGGATGGAGAAAGAGGAGAGGGAATGTAAGAAGTAAGACTCAGTGGTTCATATTTCTACGATAAGGAGACAATAAGGAGAGCAAAGAAGAAGTAATTGCGAGGGATAATATTCACACTAGTCAGTCTATTTGATATGGTTGTATGGGCTTGGTTTAATTGGTCGGAGGGGGTTAGGATTTGTTGGATGAACAGGGTCGGTGTGACGGAGTAATTATTGATTGTCCTGGATATTTTTTGATTGAAGCATAAGGCTTTGTGGGAGGCATTTGTAAAGTGTGTGGAGGATAGGAGAGGAGGGGAGGGGAGGAGAGGAGAGGAGAAGAAGAGGAAAGAGATCAAGGAAGAAGGAAGAAGGAAGAGGGAAGAAAGAGGAAAGAGAGAAGAAATACAGAAAGGAAGAAGACCCGGGACGTGATTGATGATGACTTTATGATACATGATCCAATGGTAGTTTGTTTTTTTTGCGTTTTTTGTATTTTTCTTTTGTAAAGTCTTTTTTGGCTTAGTTAGCATACTTACTTACTACCGTTCTTCTACTCACTTTTCTGGACTATTTATTACTTGTTGATTGCTGCTGCTGCTGCTGCGGATATGTTTTATATTCTTTGGATGATGATTGTTTTGGCTGTGAATAAGCAGGTAGGTAGGTAGGTAGGTAGGTATTCATGTATGTATAATTGAGTAGGTAGGGTATGTACGTACGTAGTTTTCTGTTTGTCTGTGGATATTTGCTAGGGCTTTGGGAGTGATTTGTGGTTTGGTTTGGTTTGTAGTGGTTGTAGTGGTTGTAGTGGTTGTAGTGGTTGTAATGGTTGTGATGGTTGTGATGGTTGTGATGATAGTTGTGATAGTTGTGATGGGATAGAATAGAATAGGAATATTATTTATAATATATATGTATATATATCAATCTTATAATATAATAATTAATTACTTTACCACTTTATTAATTCTTTCCCTCGTTATCTACCTAGTATATCAACTCATGATTCCTAGGTACTATAGGTAGGTAGGAATATAAATCAGTTACTTATACATTATACAACCTGAATATTTATTATTTATTATTTATTATCATTCACTATTCAAGTATTCAATCTTTAATCTTAAGTCTCACCAAACCCAAGAAACCTAGAGACTCCTCGACTTTTAAGATTAAGGTTGGAGGTCGAGTCTGTAGATAGTTAATGGGTGGATAGTAGATTGGTAGGTGAATAGATTGGCTGTGCTTGTACCTGGTAGTAGGCATGGTGATGGGATGGAATGGAGTAGGAAGATATAGGATGGGATGATGTAGAGTCTATTTAGGTAATGGATGATGCAGCCAACATATACATGAACAGTATTGTAAAATTCGATGTTTGGAACACATGGGATATAGGATAGAATAGCATAGGATGGAGCTTTAAAAAATTATACACATTTGAATCAGTTCATTTCACCAATATCAATTTCGCATGTACCATTTGCATTGGATGAATTTTATTGATTTATCTGGAGTCGCTCGGGGTTCTCATCCCTTCGCTAAATCACTCGATATAATCGTGTGTTTTACGCTGCTCGACACAGCGGTGCGCTTTCATATCATATGAAAATGACGCTCGAATTCGTATTGTACAGTTTGCTCATTGAGCCTGCGCCGTATGTATTACAACCTCTCTAGGATTCCGCTCTCCATAATCCGAAAGAACCAGGGCAATTCTTCCACATCTTAATCGTACCATCTTCGCTACCTGTAGCATACAATTTTCCGTCGGGAGAAAAGCTAATACTCCAGATCGGTCCATGATGACCTTTGTGAACATCTAAAAATTGTTAGTAAGATTATGCTTGATTGGTGAAAACGGAACATACCAAGTTCTTGATCAGAATCGAAATCATAGACCTTCGCCCATGTATCCTTAATTCCACCAGTAATATATTTCCTCTGAAGTGGATGAATAGCTACACTAGCAACCTCATAATTCAAGACAACCTTCTTGATAAGAGTGTTTGCAGCTGGTCCACCATAGAAATATAAAGTTTTTCCTGCAGCAATTGACAAAATAGGTAATCCTTCACCAATATCTCCTGGTCCAGATGCAATGTTGCTAAATTCGCATGAACCAATATCGCCATCAACTTTTTGTTCTTGGACAACAGATTGCGAGCGTAAATCCCACCATCTTATCACTTTATCATCTGCTGCCGTGACTATGATATTTGGATCCCGAGTCCAAACAACGGCCTTGATTGTTCCTTTATGAACACCCGGTCCAATCTCGAAGCCATCATCTTGGGAAATGTTTGTAGTGTCGCTTCCATTGCCATTAGAACCTGCGCCATTTGCACCCGTAGAACTGAGTTTGGCGAGGTCAAAAATAAAAAGTTTCTTGTCAGTTCCTCCCGTCGCAAGAGTGGTACCAGAATCCGGAGGGAATGCGACAGCTCGAACGACATGTTGATGCTGAATAGTATAAAGGGTTTCTCCGGTATATGTATCCCAGACTTTTCTGTGCAATTGTTAGTGGTGGTCACCAAATGGAGCGAGGAACGTACGCAGTGAAATCTGCGGAAGCAGTCGCAGCATATTTAGCATCCGGAGAAAGTCTAGCTTGATAAACTGCCCCTTTGTGTCCAAAGAAAGTACCAATCCTAAGTTCATCAATTAACATCTTCTGGGAACAAAAGTTCGAGTGGTAACATACCAATCGCCGTTGATACCACTTCTTAACATGGGGTTGTTATCTGGCAGATTGAATTAGACATTTCCATATTCGAAACATTTCGGATAATCCGATATGCCATACCTTTACATGCTGATATCATGTAATACTCATCATCCTTTCCGTCCACAAATCCACAGAAGCTGATATGCGTGACAGGTCGTGAGTGACCATGGCATGTCAAAGGAACGTATTGCTTAGTGCTCTCTGGGCCCGCCATCGTTGTATGTTTGAATTGAAGTATGAAATGTTTGATTTTGTATCAGAAGTTGGAAGCAGTATTGGATTTTATGATATTTTTTAAGGGAGAGAGGTTCGATTCTTATAGTCGCGGGTTGATGTATACTTTGCGGCGAAAGAGTGCGAGTGACCGCACTATGATGATGGTAGGCTGCTCTAATATATGTAGAAGAGAGAGAGTGTGTGTTATTCAAGAAGATTCGTTAAACGTCGTTAAATTCGTAAGACATTGATTAAGAGGTAGAATGGATGGATGAAGTTGTTGCCTTGAATGGAATTGAGATAGATGCTTGACAACTTCCTCAATATGAAAAGGAAAGGGGAAAGAAGCCAAAAGAACTCCGTTCGGGGATATTGTGATTTTGTTTCATTGAGGTCAAGAATTAAGCTACCACTACCTTAATTACACTAATATCTTAGGCTCTATCTTGAAACAATACGGAGATAGTTAATCCGACTCCGAATAACTATGAATAACTATGACTAATCAACATGAACAATCCACCAGATCCCTTCTTGGGGGAAGGGGGAAGGGGGAAGGGGGAAGGGGGAAGTAGGAAATGCGGTTATTGGATGTTGATATGAGTAGCGACTAGGTAAGTGAAGTTATTATACGTTCACTAGTAGTTATTGATATATAATTGATTGGTCTTTTTTATTAATCCTAGTGACTGACTTGAGGAATGAATGAACTATAATCAAATCTAGCTATACGAGCATGTGTCTTATAGGTATTCCTTTTATATAAACATTTTTTTCTAACTTTTTAAAAATTTATATAATAAAATTGATTTAAATAGGCATTTCTTTAAATAAAAGTATATAGTCCTAATTTTTCTACTATTTTTATAAAATTGATAATTGGTTTATTACATAATAAATTTATAAATTCATATAACAAATTTAATAATACAAAACTGAAAATATAAAATAAAGCTAAGTGTATAAAACGAGATTAAATAATGAAACTGAATTTTCTTATATAAGCAATCCGAATATACAGGTATTTAGACCTTGAAATTTTAGACTCTTATAGTCATATAGTAATAGTAGCTAATTACCCCTACCAATGCTATTACCCGTGTGCTTACCTATCTATCTATATAGCTGGAGCCCATATATTGCTTAGGTACCTACTTATATAGAGGGGCAACTTCAAGGAAGCTTATAGTCAAACATGGAACTGTAACTATAATCAACTTCCATTATTCTCCAAAACATAACAACAATCTTTCATACTCTCTCGTTCCCTCTCTCTCTCTTCATAATTCTATCAATTTCTGATAGACTAAATACATAATTGCAATAGAGCCAACATGGCAGAATACAAATTATCTGCGTCTTTGGCTGGTCATGAAGACGATGTAAGTTGATGATACCATACTCCACTCTCCAACAAGGTCAACCTGGATGTTGGTGACGACAATATATACTAATAACATGTTGTTCAAATATAGGTTCGAGCTGTAGCTTTTCCATCTGCGAAAGATGTAGTTTCAGCTTCTAGAGATGGAACAGTACGATTATGGAAACAACTCTCAGATAATCCACCAATATTCGATGCCACCATTTCCTCTCATGCAACAGCTTTCGTAAATACAGTCGCATATTTACCGCCGAGCTCTCAATTTCCGGACGGTTTAGTTATCTCAGGTGGAAAGGATACAGTTATTGAAGTTCGACAACCTTCGAAAGGACCAGAAGAAAATGCGGAAGCTCTACTTATAGGACACAGTCACAACATATGTGCTTTGGATGTCGATCCAGCTGGGCGATTTATAATCAGTGGAAGTTGGGATGCGGAAGCAAGAATATGGCCATTAGGGAAATGGGAATGTGAATCGGTTCTCAGAGGACATGAGGGCAGCGTCTGGGCCGTTCTTGCCATAGATTCGGAAACTGTCATCACTGCTTGTGCGGATAAACTCATTAGAGTATTCAACACCAGTGGCAAATTACTGCGGACTATTCGAGGTAGTGCAGATGTTGTTCGAGCTCTTTGCAGGTTACCCAAAGGTCATCCATCCGGGGCAGATTTCGCATCTGCAGGTAATGATGGCGTAATCAGATTATGGACTCTCTCTGGCAAGCAGGTGGCAGAATTACATGGACATGAGAACTTCATTTATTCTATTGCCTCTACACCTTCCGGAGAAATTATCAGTTCTGGTGAAGATCGGACTTTGAGAATATGGAAAGACCGTCAATGTATTCAAACAGTTACACATCCCGCAATTTCGGTCTGGGGTGTAGCTGTGTGTGGAGAAAATGGAGATATTGTTTCGGGTGCAAGTGATAGAGTGGTGCGAGTCTTCACGAAAAATCCGGAGCGTTTCGCAGATGCAGAGACAACAACATTATTTGAAGACTCAGTCAAGGAATCATCTATACCTCAACAATCTTTGCCTAAAGTTAATAAGGAGAAGCTTCCTGGACCAGAATTCCTTACACAAAAGAGTGGCACTAAGGAAGGACAAGTCCAAATGATCCGTGAGTTAAATGGAGCTGTTACTGCACATACTTGGTCCAGCGGTAAGTTATTTCTAATGTTAAATGTTGGGCATTGAGCTAATTATTATCTAGCACAGGGTCAGTGGATAAATGTAGGCACTGTTGTTGATGCTGTTGGAAGCAGTGGAAAGAAAGTCGAATACCTCGGAAAGGAGTATGATTTTGTTTTTGATGTTGATATTGAGGATGGCAAACCTCCCCTCAAACTTCCTTACAACTTATCTCAGAACCCATATGAAGCTGCTACGAAATTCATTGCAAATAATGAACTTCCAGTAACATACTTGGAGCAAGTAGCCAATTTTATCACAACCAATACTCAAGGAGCTACGATTGGCCAAACTCAAGAAAGTTCTGGACCGGATGCATGGGGAAGCGATCAGAGATACCGACCAGGCGAGGGAGAATCCTCAGCCCCTGCAAATCTTCCACCACCACCCAAGGTCCTCCCACAAAAAGAGTATCTCTCGATTATCGTGGCTTCAGTACCAAAGATGCAAAAGAAGATTGAAGAAGTCAACAAAGCATTAATTAATGACGGTCAAAAGGGTGTATCCCTCAATCCTGAAGAGCTCGAAGTTCTTCAAACCCTTCGAAAACATCTCGAATCTACCGGCGCCACAAATACTTCTCAATCTGTTAGTGGAGGTCTTGACTTAGCAATCAAGCTCTCAACTCATTGGCCCTACAAAGACCGACTCGCTGGACTCGATCTCCTCCGTCTCCTAGCTATTGCACCTGAAACCGCAACTTTCCGTAGCAACGATGGCCAGTCCATTATCGATGTCTTTTCACAAGCTGCTCTAGAATCTTCACCTCCTTCCGAAAATCACGTCATGATGGCCGTTCGTGGCTTTGCTAATATTTTTGATTCCACCGAAGGTCGTCAATTAGCCACAGGCAATTTTGATAAAGTCCATGACTTGATCAAGACAGCTATTCAAACCTCTACCAATAGAAATTTATTGGTAGCTGCTACGACTGTTTATATTAACTACGCTGTTCTATTTACAGAAACAGACCCCGATTTCGAACAAGTTCTTGCAGTTTTGGATATAGTCACTAGTATCTTGAAGACACAAGTTGATAGTGAGGTGATCTATAGAGGATTAGTGGCCCTAGGTACGCTCTTGACTGTGGGAGATGAGATTAGAGAGGCTGGGAAAGATGTTTATGGTGTTTTGACCGCGGTGGATGGTTGTGTTAAGAAGGCTACTGATCCACGCGTGAAGAATGTTGGGAAGGAGATTAGAGAGTTACTTGCGTAGTGGATAGAGGGTGGTAGATTAGATGGGGAGGGGGGAGAGTGGTGCAGGAACGAAAATAATGAATACATGAACGAAATGAAATAAATTTTGAAGCAAAGCTGGGGGGCGATTTTTAGTTGCTTCTTTTTAAGCTGAATAGCTTTTGGCATGTTGATTACATACAGGGCTTGCGCTTAGATATTATAGTATGAATGCATAGTATTTAATGCGGACCGGAGGACATGAATTGTACTGTTATTGATTGTAATAATTGTATATTGCGATGAGAATTGAAATTCGAAACTCGAAAAACTCGAGAATTAAAATGAAATAATAAAATCATTCCTTTCGTCCTTCCTCCTTCCTCCCCATCAAACGCCTGAGTGATTGCCTCATACATGTAGCTCCGTATTGGGGTACTTGAGTATCCTGCTTCAATTCCCGGTTCCTATCCATTTCCGCTTTCTCGACTTGTTGGGTGCGGACGCTCACTTGATGTGTCTGTCTGCCCGTGGTATCATATCGTGTCGTATCCTATATACTATCTACAATCCTTCTTTGGGGGTTTCATCTGATTATCTTTCCCTTTTCCTTTTCCCATCTGAAATTCCCCAGGAATTTCAAATCTGCCTCTAGCTCTCATCTCCTATCTCACAAGAAACCCCACATAGCAACGCCCAGCACGCTCGCGAGACTCGCCGCCCAGAGCGAGCGGGAAGGAGAGGTGGCTGTGGAAGCGGATGTGGAGACGGATTTGGAGGAGGTACCAGGGGCAGAGGCGTCGTTGATGGTGTAGACGTTTGCAAAGGAGATGTCGGAGGTGTTGAAACAGTTGGAGCTGTTTACTTCGGCGACGTCTTCGGGGAGCGCGAAGGTTATGTCTACGCACTGGGGTGGGGGTGTTAGGGTTATGTTTTTTTTGAGGATCTGGGTTTGTTTTAGGGGGGATGGGAAGAGGGGAGAGTGATGTTGGAGATTATGAGGGATGATATCATGAAATATGAGGTGGAAGGAAGGAGAAGGGAAAATCAAACATACAGAATACAAAGCAGCCCCATGAACTGCCGTCTCCACAACCTGAATCGTCGCATTGTCTCCCACATTAACCGTCGTATTCGCAGGCAAAGGCACTTGTGGTAAGCAGAAGGTTCCTGGGTAGGGATTTTTACTTGGGCCGATAATTTGCATGACGGAGGTCATGGGGAAAGACATGTTGGGGGGACCGTTGTCGGGACCATTGGTACCGAATCCGAGATTAAAGTAGAAGAAGGCGGTGGCGTGGCCTTGGAACCAGCCGGGTTGGACGGCGATGGCGCCCCCGTGGATGGGCCAGAGAGTGCGGTTGGTGGTGGTGCGCATGCCGCCACCTGGGGAGTGTTAGGGAGTGAGTTTGATAGGGGGAGATGGGAAGGGAGGAGAATTGGGAGAGAGGAGTTGGAGGGGATCGGAGGTAAGATGGATATGGATATGCATATGGATATGCATATGTGAAAAGCTTGGAAAGCTTGGAAAGCTTGAAAAGCAGAGTAACCATATCAAATCCAATTCTCCAAAGACTCCCCCTCGCACCCCAAATTCCAGATTCAAATCCCAAGATTCCAATGCATGAATGAAAAGTTTACTCACAAGGATACATCCACTGCATTCCATAAGGAAAGGTCTCATTCGTAATCAAATTATCACCTCTCCATCCCGGATATGTAATGACCGTATGTGCCTGCACCAAAACACTCGTCGTGATCGCCAAAAGCGTTAATATACTCGTCGTAAACATTGTGATATTGTCGGTCTTTTGAAGAGAAAGGGTATGTGGAACACCGGCTCGAATGATAAAATTGGAAGATGTTGGGAAGAAATTGAATGGGTTCGTTGTATATATGTTTTCCGGATATGATATCGTGGTCGATATTTAAGCTTGGTAGGGAGATATGCAGGTAGGTGTAGGTGGGTATTTAATTCAAATATCAAACATCAAACTCTCTCTTTTCGTTCGGTCTTTATGAATGCAATTCAGATAATTATCAGAACATCACTAGATGGATGAGATAATTACTTTCCAAGGAATTCGAGAGCTGAAAATCGTGCGTCAAAAGATTCAGGAAGTGTTAATATGAGGCAGAGCAAAAAAAAATCATCACCCGGACGGACCACACTTTGGACCCTCGATGAGTATTTGAATAATCACCGTCCGCATTGTCTAATTCGCGCTGACCATGCTTGACGAGCAGATTCGATGCTAGGTGCATATGCCGGATTACCATGGGCGTTTAATGTGCACAACCAATGGGATGTGCGAAGGAGGTGAGCGCAGAGGGAGAACATGCATGGGAGACATGGGAGAGAACCCGAGTTATACTTTGTTTGGGATAGTGAAGATGGAAGTCTTCAATATTGGGAGTGATGGGTGATATTGATTTGTCGATGGGAGATATGCAGATGTGGGAAGAAGGGAAAGGTGTGGTGTGGTGCATTGGCCATTGATTGGATGTGGGGTGAAGAGATGGATGGGGCGAAATGGATTGTGTGAGTGAAAAACAGGGGATTCCGGCTAATAGATGATTTGATGTGACTTGTAAGCGCCCGGATAGAATTGAGGGTTTGGCGGATGCAGATTGGTTGGATGGTTTGTGGAACTGCCGATGATGATTGATTTTGAGAGAGAGTATAGAGTGAGGAGCGGTTTGTATGGATGATTTAGATGTCGAGTACTGTAGCTGCATATGGGAAGCAGGTACAAGACATGCTCGAGAGAGGTTTGCCGGTATATAGGAGTTAGCAGATATCAAAAGAGACAAGAAGATACAATTGAATGAGATGCACTTACCGGTACTCACTGCACTGGATTCAATTGCTTGTCTCTAATCACAGTGAGGTTTATTAATTGTGGAATAAAGAATGGTGCCAAGGGCCAAGATATTTGGTCCTGGCTTACCTAATCTAAGATAGGCTAATTTAGTATGTACACGTGATAAAAGTGTAGCAATCACCCACCCAATAACAAGGTACTCTCGCTATCACAGTTACATCAAACGCATCGAACCTACAGTCACACAACAAATGGTAATCGACAGGAAGAACCGATCCGAATATAGAAATTGATGGTACGCAGGCAGTGCTGTATAATAAACATAATAAACATAATGCGTATACCAATTCTGCAAGGGTCAAACATCTATTCCATCCACATCTTGCAAACCAGCATGTTGTATCCCCTTCCGTTGCGTGGAGCTCCGCTAAGGTGTTACATACTCGTGAGATGTAAGACGTCGTGCTCCCATACCACGATTATGTCAAAATCCGGACTTACCCCATAGAATGTCATGACGATAGACGTTTTTATGTCGTATAGTATGTATCACATCGGTAAGCGGACGCGCTGAAAGAAGCTGAGGTTGGGGATGATATCCTTAGCTAGTATCTCGTATCTAGTACGGACGTGTGTGATTGATGGTCGGATTCATGGTATGTCTATCATTGGATCATTGGAATGGAATGGAATGTCGACTTTCATCCTCGGCTTCTCATGTTAATTAGCTCCCTACCTACATGGTACAAGAATAAACTCAATCAAATATGAACGGACCCCAACAGATACGAAAAATCAATGGGGGCAGCAGCTTGATTTGATCCAGCCTGTCTCGCCTGTGATATCGCTTTCAAAATTTCAAAAAAAAAAGGCGGTGCAATTCATTATTATGTAATCTATTATTCTGCCATATTTTCGATGCTACTCGAGTAACCTATAATCGGCCCCTCCATTTGATAGACTCACTGATACCACATCGTAGACAATCTCATCATCTAAAAATAAACCCTGCAACACATTTTTCCCCTCCCCCAAATTCCACATTCCATATTTATATTGTAAAAGCTGAAGACGTACGCACACTCTCCTCTCCGCAGTCATCCCGTCCCAGATTTCCAATTTGTAAACACACAGCCCAACCAGCGATTTGGAACCAAAAGTATTTCTTCCCGTGGCTGACTATTGTACCACGAGTCTACAAACAACCCCAGGCGATTGCGTTTCTTCCAACCTCCACGTTTGCGCAGTGGGTTACACCAGGTGATACCCGACGGGCTGAAGCTTACCTACCTGATCGCTTGACACGGGGTTCCTGCGAGATTGCTTACGTTGGATTTGGAGGTTCTTGGGTTGCGAGAGAAACGGGCAGGAGAGGATAGGACCGGAGACAAACCAGCAATGCCGCATACGAATCGCAAAAAGAAGAGTGGAGCTAGGGACACCGGAGAAGAGGCGGAGAAGACGAAAAAGATGGCGCAGTCGACTAAGAGGAAACAGATAGAGGATGGAGAGGGCTGGACGCATGTTGTGGGTGGAGGGAGAAAGACGGGGGCTGCAGAGACCTGGACGCATGCGGGAGATTTTGTGAAAGATGGGGTTGCGTATATTGAGCGCTCGATGGAGGAGATGCAGGCGGATTTGGAATATTATAGGAAGCAGTGGGAGAGCAGTGAGGCAGCTGGTCAGTTGAGGAAGATTTTACATGGGAGGAGTAAGGTGAATAGTGTAGTTTGTTTGGGGTTGGGAAGTTTGCAGAGTGCGAGGAGGGAGGGGAGGAGGAGTAGTTATACTCAATTGGCCGTGTTGATGATGATTATCGAGGAGTTTGGTGAGTTGTGCTTGGAGTCGCTGGTGGGAGATCCTAGGACTAATAACATTTTAGGTGGTATGGGTGAGGATAAGATACAATGCATATTTCAAGATCCTCAAAATACTGAAGGCGACAAGGCGTTCTTCACATCTTTGGGTGGAAAAGTAGTGGACGATCCTTTGGCATTTGATTATATTAAAGAGGATACTCTTGTATATGCGATACATTGCTATGGACCAGTTTATAAAACTGTCAGTCAAGGACCTCGACCCGCAGTTCTCATAGGAACAGATGTGGACAACTTTTCAAATTTGTGGCTGTGAGTTATGTTGCATATATTTATTGACCAATGTTGACAATCCGCAGATCAAAAACCGAAACTCTCGAACAACATCTAGATGACATGATCAAAGATTGTGAGATCATAAATTTTCCACAACTTCGACATGATTTCTCGGATACAAAAATATACTGGCGGAATAAACCAACTGTTTGAAAGGGGTGTGACCGAAGTCGAACATTCACTAGCGACGTATTTCAAATATGCAGAAGATTCAGAGCATATCGTCAATTCAGATTAAATAATCATACCTATCTCAATTGATGTCACTAGACTTGACCACCGTACCAAAAGCATCCGCCAACTCCGCCAAAACCGTCTTGACCAACTCTTCCGCCTTCACTCCCGGAATATCTCGATCGCCAATCGCATCCTCCACAAACAAAACTTCATATCCCTTCTCAGCCGCCTGTCTCGCCGTCGTACTCACACACACATGCGCCATATATCCCGTCAACACCAGCTTCGATTTTCCCGTCTCTTTAATATACGCATCCAGATCTGTTCCGGTAAAGGAACCAGGATGTTGTTTCCCAATCACTTTCTCATCATTCTTGGGCGTGAGCTCTTCGAATTCCTGGGCAAGCTCAGTGTCGGGTGTGAAGACAGGGGCGCCCGCGGGCACTTGGTGCACAATGTGTGCGAGGGAGCCGTGGGCGGCGCGGTATTTTTCCAGAAGCGAGGAGATGGCTTTGCGTGAGGAGGATACTTGGGAGACTTTGAGATGGCCTTGGGCGTATCTGTGGGTGGAGTGGTTAGTAGATTTTCATAGGTGGGGGAGGATGGATGGATGGATGGATGGATGGATCAATTGATGGGTATTTCAAAGAACATGAAAGAAGAGAATTGCAATAGAGATGGATGAAATCGAAATTCAAATTGAAATTGAAATTGTGATTCGAAACACATACTCATTCTGCGCATCAATAATAATTAACACACTATCCTGCACCGAAGCGGTAGATGGTGGTACACCAAGTAGTTCGCGAAATGCTTTAGCTTGGGTTGTCATGATGGAGGTGGAGGTGGAGGTGTGTGTGTGTGTGCGTGTGTAGATGTGTAGATATGTAAAAGAATGGAAGAATAGATAGAAGAATAGAGGAATAGATAGAGGAATGGAGGAATAGATGGGTAGATAGATAGATGAATAGTATTCCGAGATAGACTAAGATACTAATATTAAGATACTGATAGATACTGGTAGATACTAGTAGATACTAATAGATAGACATCATCAAGTACTCTGTTGAGTAGAATTCCTTGGATGCGGGGAGGAGAGGAGGGGTTTGATTTGAGTTGAGTTGATTTTATGGGTAGAAGTAGATGTTTTGTAAATTGTTATTTATGTTAAGCTTATTTTATAGAGGGGAATGAATTATGAAGGGGGTAGATTGTTTCTATTGGTGTATTCGTATTGGGATTTGGGATTGGATTTGGGATTGGGATAAATGGATGGATGGATTGGTGTGATTGGAGGTGATTGAGCTTATATGTTATATTATTTTATATTATATTATATGAGTTACTAATTGGTAGGGAGATAGATAGATATTTGATAATTGAGTGATTGATTTTGATTGGTTTTATATGATTAATTAGTAAATCATAGGTAAATAGATAGGTAGATGAGTATAAAGGTAGGTATTGTAGATATTGTAGATATTCAAGGTATTCAAGCTTCCAAGCAAGGGAGGGAGGGAGCTTGAATGAACGAATGAACAACCGAGCGATAGACCGAGCGGGTTGAAGTTTAGAATCTGGAATTGGAATGAACAAGCGGAAAGATTCTCAGATCGCGATGTCTTGTTAAATGGATACCGAGTATAGGTGTGTATATATCTAGATATAGAATAAAGATATATTATATATATATATATATATGTAATAAATATACCCACCAACTATCTCACAATATAACAATACACAAAATATATCACTCACCTCCTCTCTCACACCCTCGCACCTCTGAAACAAATGTCATCATTTTTCATTTATTTTTTGGCGAGGGATACGGAAATACAATATGGCGTAGGGTAGGCGAGGTCAGGAAAACCAAGGTTTTTCTTCCTTCTCTTTTACTTGCTTGCTTTTGATGTCGATGTGGATTGGCTTGTTCGGTTCGGCGGAATCCACTACCTGGGTACGAAGCCGAAGTACGAAGTAGTATCTGGCATGCAATGGGATTGTAATGTGTGAGACTAGGTAATCATGTGGGTGTGTACAGAGTACGACGATGTATACCCCTGATGCTGATGGTGGCTGGGTGACTTGCTTTCGAGCTTGTTTGGTGGTGGGTATGGATTATGTGGTTGGGGTGTGGTAGTCTGTAGAGCTCTTGGGGGAGATTGTGAAAGTATATCGATCGATGAGTTAGTTGTTTGGGGGTGTGAAGAGAGTGAGTGGGATGTAAGACTTACACAGTTTGAATCTTTCATTTTGTTGAATAGATGGATTGGTATACATGTATCACGTCTTTCGGTAGCTGTAATTCGAATCCGTGGTCTAGATTTGAGCGTGTCTTGAGAAATACCGAGATGGTAGATATCTGCCTATCTACATCCGGATTTGTTCCTCGCTAGTGTCGACTAGGTAGTCTGGCATCTAAAAGTGTAACTCTTATTAGTGAGTACCTAGATTGTGTTTCCATATGATCTCTCAGTCAACCAACCAAAGGGGGTTAATCGATTACAACTTGCAAGTCGATGGATACGAAGTAGATAGACATACCTAGAGCGTTGATGGGGGCGAAGGATTGGAGGATTAGAGCAGATACTTGGTTGAAGAAGAGAAGTTCCCTTCCCTGTTATACTTTGTATTTGGCTATCTTTCAAAAGGTAGCGAGTACTCAGATGATTAGATACTCAGATACTCAGATGCTTACGGAGTAGATACTCAGATGCTTAGATACTCAGATACTCCACTCTAGCTTCATCTCTTTCTTCTTCTTCTTTTGCACTGCAGTGTGCACTGTGCTGATAAGTCAAGTTACCAGCCTCGTACAGTACACACACGCGGCTTCTAACCAATCATGGGAGAGATGAGAGAGAAGGTGGAACAGTTGGGTCTGGAGGTTGGAGGTTGGTACTAGGTAGGAATGAACTTGGTGGGAAAGAGGGAGGGAAGCTCGTGTTGGTGGGTGGTTTTGTTTTTAGTTGAAGGACTGTATTGTTGTTAATGGTTTATAAAATACAGCCTCATGATTATTAGGGAGTGGATTGTTTATGTTTATTTTGATTTTTGATTTCTGTTCCTATTCCTGTTTCGGGTTTTGTTCTTTTCTTGGTTGGTTACCTTTTTCTATTTTGAAGTTGGAAAGTAGGTAGGTATTAGAGTAGAGACTTGGTTGAAGAAGGTATTGATAGAGGATTGAGGATGGAGGATTGAGGATTGGAATATTCAAAACTTCATTATTCTCTCTCTCTCTCTCTCTCTCTCTCTCTCTCTCTCTTCCTCCCTCCCTCCCTCCCTCCTCTCTCACATTCATAACTTCCACATTCTCGTATTATTATCCCATCGTTTCGTATCGCCCTCCATTCTCGATAAATAAACTTTCCTCTATCCTTGCTTTGCGCTTTCACATTCGATCGATAAGAATTGAAGAATCGAAGAAATACATCAAAACACCTCTTAGTACCTTTTATACCATCCACCAAAAACGATCCCCCCAAGTTGTCCCACGAGCCCACATTCCCAGAATTCGACCCAGAGCCAGTGCAGAATCCTATTCGACCGTCGACCGTCGACCGTCGACCACTGCCCACTGCCCACTGCCCACCTCCCTATCCCAAAAAAAACACACAAGTGGGATTCCTCTCAATCTACGAGTACCTACTATTAGTTGGAATAGAGTAAAAGATCGTCCGAAACGAAAAACAGCTACAATTCGGTTTCAAGATACTCTCCTCTCATCTTCCCGCTCTCTCCTCTTCTCCTCTTCTTTCCTTCTTTCCTTTCTTTCCTCATAATGTCAAGATATTCTTTCGAAGATATCCATCTTAATTCTCAAGATTCTTCTTCGCTCGTATCTCCACCAACATCTCCGCCAAGATATCCTCTACCACCACCACCTCAATCGCCGCAACCGCGTAATCCTTTAAACTTCGCCTCACAATCACATTCATCACAAGCTCAAGAACCATATAACCAACAACAGATTGGAATGTCAAATTCTGCTTCATTATTACAGTTACGAGAAAACTATGGGGAAGTGGAACCTGTGAGTCCGATGATAGATGATAGTCCACCAATTCCTCCACCACATCGGTCGTCACAATCTAGTCAGGAATCTAGAATACGCAATCAAAACAATAACACAAACGTTACATCGTGGGCAGATAATTTTAGTGATCAAGCTGCAGGTGGTAGAAACGGCGTTGCTATGAGTGTCGCAAATTCAAATGCCAGGGAAAGTGGTGTGGAAGCCACAAGACCTACCCCGGGATATGATCCAACACAACCTTCATACCAAGAGTCTCCATTCCAACGCCCGTTTCCACGACAAGATGCATCAACATCATCTCTGACTCCTTTAAATGCTGCTGCTTTCCCCACCGGAATGTCAACTCCCTCTTCACGTTCGACTATTTCTGGTCGAAATCCTCCTTCAGATCCTTACACGGATTCTCCTTACCCATACAATCGATATTCAAGGGCAATTGACCCGGAACTGGTTGAATTTGACCCGAGTACAATTGCAGACGACGGAGACGACGGTTTGGGATATAGACGAGTTAATAGATCTTCTGTCTTGAGTTTAAATAAAATGTCAGACAGCGGATCACGAACACCTCCGGGTGGAAAAGCTATAGCAGCGGGTGGTGTTGTGGGTGCCTTGGGTGGTCTGATTGGAAAGAAGAATGCGAATGCGAATGGGGAAAATATGCAATACAACGATGTTACAAATGCGCAAAACGGATATAATGGGACGGACACTTACGATCTGAGTGTGGAAAAAAACGAATGGTTGAAGAAACCACCGGGGGGCAACAAAAAGTTGAGGCTATGGATTGCTCTACTGGTTGGGTTTTTAATTTTAGCGGCAGTGATTGGAGGAGCTGTCGGTGGTACACTGGCGGGCAACGCGAAAGGGGGATCGAATTCAGGAGTCTCTCAGAGTGGGGCTAACAACGGACAATCTGCATCGTCAGATACTTCCAAAAATGGCGATCTTAACAAGGATTCAGCAGAGATCCAAAAGCTGTTGAACAATCCCGACCTGCACAAGGTTTTCCCCGGAATCGATTATACACCAATGCATACACAGTACCCAGCTTGCTTGTCATACCCAGCAAGTCAGAACAACATTACAAGAGATGTTGCTGTGCTTTCGCAACTCAGCAACACCCTTCGTCTCTATGGCACTGATTGTAATCAAACGGAGATGGTTCTACATGCTATTGATCGATTGGGATTGAATGGTACCGTTAAAGTCTGGTTAGGTGTTTGGCAGGATTCAAATACTACTACTAATACTCGTCAACTCGAACAGCTCTACAAGATCTTTGATGAACATGGATCAGCATCTTTTGTTGGTGTTATTGTTGGTAATGAGGTTCTCTATAGAGAAGATATGACTGCCTCCCAGCTCACATCTATTATCCAAAATGTCAAATCTAACATGACAACTCGTGGTATCGATCTCCCGATCGCCTCTTCAGACCTTGGAGATAACTGGACCGCAGAGCTCGCTAACGCAGTCGACTATGTAATGGCTAATATTCATCCCTTCTTCGCTGGCGTTACGGCTGAGGAAAGTGCTGCTTGGACATGGGACTTTTGGCAAAATCATGATGTGGCCTTCAAGACCAATGCATCCCAAAACATCATCTCGGAAACTGGGTGGCCGACACAAGGTGGTACTGATTGTGGTGCTGCTACTACTTGTGCTCAAGGTAGTGTGGCAGGAATCACGGAACTAAACACATTCATGGAGAACTGGGTCTGCGATGCAATTACAAATGGAACGAATTACTTTTGGTTCGAGGCATTTGATGAACCTTGGAAGATTCAATATAATTCAGGAAATCAAAATTGGGAAGATCACTGGGGTATTATGGACGTTAATAGAGTGTTGAAGGATGGAGTAAAAATTCCTGATTGTGGAGGAAAGACAGTTTCATGATGAATGTGTGCCGTGTGTCTGCATGCGTGGATTGAAATTTGTTTGTGGTTCATGATGTGAATCTAGTGGAATTTGATGGGCTTATTGAAAAGAATGCGAATTGCAGGAAGAATATCGCATGCAATGCTATTGAATGGCGAACATTTTGGTGGAGTAATCTCTTTTTTGAACCTTTTTGGCAAAGTGGAATTTTGATACTACAAGGCGTTTTTGGAAGGGGGTGAGGGATATTTTCTTGGCATTTCAGATAAGATGAGTTGAATTGAAATGAACTTATCCGGATATCTTTTGCGATGAAATGGGTTGGGTTGGAATGGGATGGGATAGGATCGTGGGGGATATTGTACATAGATAATGAACTTTTTCTACTTTATATGAGGGATGGATTGGTATTCATTGGTTTGGGAATTGGATGGATGGATGAGGGAGATGGAGAGAGGTGGATATGAATATGGATATGATGTATGAAGAATATAATAAGATACATCTTTATCTGTTTTATCTATATTGGATTTGAAATGTGAGGTGAGGTGTAATTTGCGTTGTCATGTAATGAGCTGATGATTGTTGCACATGATTCCCGATCTCGATAGATGTGATCGTGTGGAGAGAGAGTATCTTGGATTTCGGAAAGATTGATGATTGTGGTGTTGGGATTTGTGAGTACGTACCTAGTGAGTAGTGAGTAGTGAGTGAGTAGGAGATGGGTAGTAAGTAGTAGAGTTGATCGATAAAGATAGTCTGAGTATAGGAACTTGAGTGCTTGGGTGGAGGGTGGAGGGTGGAGGAGGGTGGAGAAGGGAGAGAGGAGGGTGGAGGAGGGAGGGAGGGAGGGAGGGAGAAAGGGAGGGAGGGAGGGAGGGAGGGAGGGAGGGAGGAGGAGGGTAGAAAAGGGGGGGAGGGAAGTGAGGAGTGAAAATGGTGATTTTAGGAAGTATGAGGAGGTTTGGGAGGAAATAAGAGATGGGGGTGGTGATGGGAAGTTAGGGGGGTGGGAAGGTGGGAAGGTGGATGGGAGAAGGGATTAGAGATTGGGGATTGGGTGAAGGGTAAAAGGTAAAAGAGAGTAAGGAATTAGAAGAGAAAGAAACAGAAACAGAAACAGAAACAGAAAATAGAAAATAGAAAATGGAGATGAAAAGTATAAAGGGATGGAATGCGAGGAGAGATCTTCAAGAGAAGTAACTATATTCTATATCGTATATCATCTCTTAACGCAGTATACCACACTAGATTCTATTGCATCCTATAGCATCCCATCGCATCCTGTCACATCATGTTAGCAATACCTTCCTCATAGTGTATTTCACTATATTACTTTACTTATATCATGTGGTCATGATGATAGCTTGGCGCGGTTGATTCACCTCTTTTTGGTTGGGTTATGAGGGTTGTGGTTGTATTTTGGTGTGTGGTGTGGTGTGTGGTATTGCATGTGCTGATAGCTAACTAGGTGAGCTTGTTGAGATTTTTGGAGAGAGGGAAGAGGGGAGAGAAGGAGGAGGGGAGAGAAGGAGGGAGAGGGGTAAGGGAGGAAGAGGGGGTTCTGTGATGTGCGGGATGGGGGTGAGATTTGAGGAGGAGATTTGAGGGAGAAGTCTGAGGGGGAAGTTTGAGGGGGAAGTTTGAGGGGGAAGTTTGAGGGGGAAGTTTGAGTAGGGAGTTGACATTTTGTTGAATATTTGATAGAGGAAGAAGGGGGTATAGCGTTTTCGCGGTATGACAGTATAGTTGTGTGTTTGTGTGTTTGTATATTGGCTGGCATGGGGATGAGATCTCGGATGAGCTCTGAAGATGGGGTTTAAGAGAAAAAGTATTATTTGAGATTTGGGGACCAGATTGAGATAGAGGTTGAGATGAGGGAGAGGCGGGGGTTGAGTTTTGTTGGTGTGTTTGTGGGAGCGGGGATGGGGATGGGAATGGGGATAGTGTTATTGGTGGGTTGGTTTGGTTTGGCTTGGTTTGGTTTGGATGAGGAAGGTGGATTAGACTGTGATAGGTGGTTGTGATAGGGTGTTGGGGGTTGGAGTTTGCTTGATGCGATCTGGACTGGGTTCGATGGGTTGGATGGTTTGAGGTAAGCGGGCGGGTAGTAGAATTAGGAGAGGAGAAAAGAGAAGGCGAAGGGAAGGGAAGCAAGAGAAGAGAGGTGGATGCATGGATGGAGAGGTATGTTTACAGTAGGTTCGAAGATAAACTGATGTATATATATATATGTGTGTGTAGACTTTCTCATTCTGCTTTGTGTATTGTATATTTATATCTCCAAAATGCGGAGAAGTTTAGGACGGGGGTTGGAAGATAGGATTTAAGATATTGTTATGAGTACTCTTAGTGTTATTGTTATGCAATTCATCATTCATCACAAGAATTATGGATATTGCGTGATATATTGAGAGCTGTTGGGTATATAATCATTATTTGGGAGACTAACGAGCTATTACGAAGTAGATTGTTAGTATAAGCTTAGAGCTAATGTGATTCCTTGAATACAATAAATACAACCACAGGAGAAAGAAGTGAAAATCGTTTTAAATAGTAGTGTGATACTTCGAAGATTGTTGAATTGCATCATCTATCCAACCCTCACAATAGTTACACTCAAACAAATCACAGAAGATTCAAGAGTCCGCGGAAGTCATGATAGGGTATGAAGGTTAGACCGTTCAATTCTCATTACGTATCTACATCGGACATTATATTTACAAACTCCCCTATATCCTCTCTCCGTAATAAAAATTATATAGTAGAAATTCCACAATCCACACTCGATGATTCTTTACATGTAACTAGCATCGTAGTAGAACTCGCTAGTGTAGGATGGACCCAAGACGGTGGTGATGTCGATGGGAGCGGTTAACTGGGAGCTGAAGTTTGCGCGGGGGCCTTGTTCGAGAACGCTTCCGGGTCCGAAGTTCCTGTATCTGTGGGGATTGTTAGTTCAGGGCTCAAGGTTTGCAGATTTATGTTAGCATGGGTTTACTCACTCCCCGAAAGTAACTCCGTCAGTGTTTGGAGTCGAGGTAGTCCACTGTTGCCACCCGGCGGCCTTGATGTTGTCACCCAAGAAACTGTTTTGGAAAACAACACGTGCGTGATCTCTCCATGGTCGTCCGAGATAGTTGTTGTATGGAGTGAGACTGTTGTTGAGATTGGCAATGTTGGAGTTGTTGATCACATACCAGGAGTCAACCGCGGCGCTGGTGCGACCTGAAGCGGTAATGGCTCCATTGGCGATAGTGCGGATATCGTTGTTTTCAAACCAGGCGAGCGCTTTCTCGCCGAAGATGAAATCGATAGCTCCGACGATCAAGCACTTGGCGTAGAGCTGGTAGCCGGCCTCGGCGAGAACGGTGTCTTGGTATCCCCAGAATTGGGTGGCGTAGTAACCGACGTTGGAGGCGTAGGAGGAGAGAGCAAGGTTCTGTCCATTGGAGTTGATGTGACCGAATGTGTTCTTGATGACCATGTTGTACACCTTGGTGTTGGTGTTGTGGGCACGGAACGTGGCGGTTAAATCATCTGAGGTGGTGTTGATGAGGGCGAGGTTGTAGGTGAGCGTGGCTTCATTGTAGTAGTACTCGCGGCAATCGTTGGTGTAACCTTGGATGGTGAGGTTAGATGCGATTTGTGGGAGATGCACTTGCTCGAAGTAGATACCAGAAGCTACAAAAATGTATTGAGCTTCGGTTGTGTTGACGGATAGTGCATCAACACCCGCTTGGAATGTGGTGTAGGAGCCGGCAATTGTACCAGTCTGGTCAACGACAATTGCACCGGCTGGAGCAACAGTTCGGTTGAATGCAACAGCCAGGTTCACTAAAGCAGGGCTGGCAGAGACACTTCCGAGCAAAGAAGCTGCAAAGGAGAGGAGGGCAAAGGAACGCATGATTGAAAAGTTCTTTGAGGGAGGCCTGACTTCAATGGGCGTTGATTCAAGATTGGAGAATTGCGACTGAAGGGATCAGTCTTCTTAGGGTATCAATATCAATGTATTTATATTTTTTTCCCAAGAAGACCAAAATCGCCATCTGCGCCAAGAGGAAATGAATGAATGATATTTGCCCCGGAAAATGACCCCTACACATCGCAAGATGATTGGTGCATGAAAGTCGGATAGCCCCCCTCCCCCCCCCCCTTCAACGGAAAATTCTCCACCATGTTTATCAGTAGCGCAACGGACGCCGTTTATAAGTTATAACCTGCGGAATAGATTGCTTAAAATGAGCACCCAAGCAGTGACCAGCCCGAACTGATCGCACTTCCGAGATTAGAGGATTAAATCGAAAGTCCATACTTCTCTCCAGGCACTCTCATCGGAAATGTTCCTATGCACTCACGAGTCACTACTAAGGATCATATGCTCGTCGTCGCTATTGCTACAGTATGAGCGCCGCGCAAGCTTTTGCCACAAAAAGTAAACGATTAGAAATCTCAGGAAAGTAAAGACATGCTAGATTTCCCGAAAACTCTGTGGATATCTGGATGCTCCATTGGCCCACTGTTCAAGGGTAAAAGGCTTGTGTATTTCCCTACATATACCTTTCGATTCCCGAGACATTTCAAATTACATACTCGTCGTCGAAGACTCGATACAGAAATGCAAGTCAGCCTACAATTGCAAATTGCAATTGAGGTTCAGAAATAAACAGAGGGTCCAAACTTCAACGTGAACGGAGCTTTCGGATTGCACGGGCATTTCCATAGTAGCCGACCTGCAGAAGGTGGGCATGATCCATATATTTGAGTTGACCGCAAATCTCTTAATAAGCCTAGATCATCATGTATGCTTCTCATTCTGTCAAAGAAATAGATTGAAAAGCTTCGACGAAAAGCAGGTACATGATCAAAATGATCTTATTGTCATGTAGGTTGTGGCGTTTTGGGATAGATCCTAGCCAGGGGTATTTTGATGGTAAGTACTCCGTAGAGTGAAAATATAGTTTGTGCCAATCACCTGGAAATCTTAATATGCTTTCTTGGTATAACATGCGCAGTACGAGGTCGATAAGATGTGATTACATGATCATCTATCTATTTACAATACCTTACTGGGCCAATCGTACAAAACAGGAACAAAACGTGTATAGTTGAAGTAGCTCGCTCTCCTGCAACTTTTTCGAACTCGGTAGATAAAGGGGAAGACGAAGGAATGCGAGGCGGTTATCACGGGTATAAGAGCCGGATATAGTATTTGCCTATGTAAATTATGTTATCGGATGATTGTATCCGGTCAAATATCAAAAATATCAATAAAGGGATCAACTTCATACGGAGTAGGAAAGTGTTCTCGGATGTTCCCGAGCCCGCTAGAAAAGGTACAGCCGTTAGATGATAAGCTCAAATTCCTTCTTATTATAGACGCACCTAGTGCGCGAATTGCGAGTTCACAGATGGCTCTAACTGCACACCTGAAATGCTAATTACAATCACTTGTTCTCCAAGACATCCAAGATATGCCGAGGTTCACCAGTGGTTGACTCCGATTACAAACATCCCATATCTCATCATTGCAAGGTCTATTACTTGAAGATAACCTGCGGGAGAACCGGATGCATACAGCTATGCATCTTACAGATATTCTGTAACATGTGCTACGTTCGTGCAAGTCTTCTAAAGAAGCTTGATTTCTATGGCACTGCAATACGTGTACCTCTCGAAGAAACCCATCTTGCACTCTGATTGGAGGGAGAAAGGGGGCGAACTGGTACTCCAGTTGGCTCAGAATCCTCTTGCACGTTGTTTATTGAAAATTGCCGATCTTGACAATTGTGATCCAGTAGGGTTTAGCCTTCTTGGTATTTCACGCGCCAGGGCAACTTCTTCTTGGCGTTGCGGGGACGACCTAGAATCAGATCACATAGTATGTGAAAAGTTTTCAGCGGCTTCTAGATTCTTCTCCATCAAATCATCATCAGCGTTCACGCCATGAATACAGAATCGGGAGATAAATGAATGAGAACTCCCATTCGTTACCTATATGATGGCTGTGCCAGTTACTTTTTTCAAGGGTCTAGGAATCACTAAAGCAGTTCAACAGCCCCACACTCCCCTATCAGTTGAGCTTTACTTTCTAATACCTAAACAAAGGCTCGACATATCCCCTAGAGTGCGTCAAATGGGCTCCAAAAGTGGTCCATGCGATATACCTTGAACGATAAAGTTTTATTGAATAGAATGACTATTTTAATAGTTTTCGATCGCATTATTTATAACATAGAAATTCGATTTCAAATTTCGATTTTTTATAATTTAAAAGAAAAGGAAAGATTGAAAACTAGTATATATTATTATATTAGAAATTTTGATGTAGAAAAAATATTCATTGAATTTTATATTAAAGAACACACAAAGCGAATATTAGTTTGAATTCAAGGAATCTTAATGATCTAATTGGTCAATAAGACCCTGTTAAGCGACTGAGTTTATTTAACGCACTCTAGGAGATACTCGGCGAAATAATTAAAGATATATAGTATATATTAAAATGATTTATAACTTCAACAAATAGCAATCAAATAAACTGTAATTTAGATTTTATAATAGATTACTATAATATTTATATTATATGAGTATTTTTTTAAAAAAATTAAAAGTAAATTGAACAAAGTAAAAATTATAAAAATTACAAGATTCGATTAAAAAGTACTTATTTTTTTTTTTTTTTTTTTAAAAAAGATTTATAAAATTGAAAAATGTATTAAAATTTGAAATCAAAAAGTCACAAAAATTATTACTTTTGAAAAAAAAAAAGTTTTGCTTATTTTAAAGATTTCATAGAGAAATTCGGAATTTTAAATCTATATAGATTTTATTAATATATCATAATTTTAATTTATACTATACATCTTTAATTATTTCACCGAATACATCTTTCTGCTCTAAATAAAATACCGTTCTTCTCCGAACTGAGATTTCATACCGTTCTGTGGAAATCTTGAAGTTTCTTTGGTTCCCCAATTCACTAATGCTTCTACTTGTCCCCTTCACATTCAGATCCGTGTTGAAACGCTCCCAACAGTTGCAGCTCTCATAGTCCGAAGAGCGTTGGGCTCGATATTGCTCGTCGAGATCAGATCTCCAGAAGACTTTATGACCATGCTTTGAAACACCGAAATTTACCAGTTGTGGTCAAAGATTCTCTGTGAATGAATTCCCGTAAACACTTCGCACACCGAGGATCACATCCGCAGCAGAGCCTGGAGAATAGGGGAAGGTATTTACCGCAAGATATAAAGATTGAAGGATTTACCATCGGACCTTGCAAGAAGTCGATGGAGGTACAAAATTCAGCAACCATCATTGCAGTAGTCAGCTTCCCTCGATCTGACAACTGTGGTCTGATCCTCTGCAAAGTTGTCGCATTATTGGTGCAAAGATCATGCTCTAGAAGCTCGCTATCGCTCATATCGACGAATTCTGACGCGGCCATTCAGACAAGTGGCGAGTTTTTTGGCCTCAGAATATCAGACCTGGTCGTAGCTAGAATCTTTGTTTTCAGGCGTTTTGAGTTTTGTTGTTGGTCGAGATTGTTGAATGAGTTGCTGATGGGCTCGTTTGTAGTTACCACACTTCTGGAAGTTCACCGCAAGTGAAAAGCTCGTATGTAAGATCGATGAGTAGATCTGGATGATCAGGCTGTGATATAACAGATGAAGGAGGGGTTCCATTTAGTTTCGCTTCAAGAAAAGGTCAGACAAGTGGTTTGCAAATCTTTAGTTCCCTTCGTGTCGTTCTTGTTTTGATTTTTATTGCTGTTACGGCTCCAAATATTCTAGATGAAGTTTCCGTTGAGATTTTAGTAACTGAACAAGAATTTGATCATTGGCGCAGTCTAGATTGAAGCCTAGCCAGGTAAACAACAAGGAAACGGTTAATTATGAAGGAGGAAGGTCCTTCACAAGAGCCACGAAAAAGTTTCGTGAAAGTTGATCGGCAAGTCAAGATTCCTTGTGGCTATCCATATTTCTGTTGGCTGTTCGTAATGTTTTTAGGAGCCCACAACTTACGGATCAGAGAAATCAATGCCTAGTTTCGAAAACGAAAAGTTCAAAGTTCAGGTCTCCACGTTGTTGGGAGTGCAGAGGGTTGCACATCTTCAGCATTGCAATTGATTTACACCATTAGATATTGAATATAATTATATGCCCTCGGCCATAAGTTCAGGTCAATCTGAGCAATATGCCATGTCAGTGTGGCATCGTGAGCTTGCACTCGAATGCTAAGTCCCCTACATTCAGAATACGATGCGCCCTCTTTCTCGTATGCTCCTTTATTCGAACTTCAGAACCTTCCCCCCCCCCATCTCTCTATGCTCCTTGGTCAATGCAAGCTACATCTCAAACCCACCAGCCGTAAGCACCGTTAGTCCACTCAGTCGCGTTTGCTGGACGGCTCGAATCCGCATCCGCGTCATCCAATCTTTCTCGTACAATTGTAACTTGCTCACTAATATTTCCCGCAGGCCCCACCCTATTCAATGTTCTCCTCAGCTCATCAAACGCATCCACACGATCTATTGTACGCGACGCGCTTGGCCTTGAATCAGCAATATTTGCAACTGCACCTCCAAGAGTTCTTCTAAATCTTGCCCGACCTTCCCTAATGACACCTGGGACGTTGTTTCTTTGATATTCAACAATATTGCCATCCCGGTCGATGATTCTGTTAATGGGACCTCGACAGAAGGGACAGTTTACCGGTCGGACATCGGGTCTTGATCGTTGGGTTAGGATCCAGGTCTGGATACATGCAAGACAGAATCCGTGGTTGCATGGGTGCACGAGGACGGCATTAGGAGGAGCGGGGAATGGAGAAAGACAAATGGGACATTCGCTTGTACCGACGGCGGTTGATGCCTCGGGAAGTTGTGGTGAGCTGACTTCGGGAGTTGTTTGTGCTTGTTCCCTGTTGCCGCTGGGAACCTGTGATGCGCTGAATTCACGAGGTATTTGCGCTTGCTCACTGATTCGAGCTGAGAATGCAATAGTATCTGTGATGTTGATAGAACTTGTGGTTCTTACATGTGGGCGATAAATTTCTCTTCTCGGATTATAGACTCGACCGGTATCTGGCGCATCTATGGCTGTGACAAGCGGGAAAGGCCTAGATCTTCTCGGAACATGAACTGAGCTGGGATTCGAGGTATTGGGATAGTTGATAGCTGCAGCCGGCAAAGGATCATATAGTGTCGGAGTATAGTCTCGATCTGGATCCCTCCCATCACTGTCCCTCATGCGTCGTGCACGTGAGGCGTACATGGCGCCACCCGTAGGGCGTGCATCAGAGGCTGTCTCATTGAGATTTTCCAAGACACGCATACGCGAGGCATGACGTCTGTCACTTTGAAAATTTAAGACGTAAGGCTCAGCTCGATCACTAAGACGCCGAGTTCGTCCAACATTTCTGGCCCAAAGATCTGCGTAGCTGGGGCGTGTTAATCCAGATCCGTCGACCGTCATGGTATTCATTGCTCGATTTCTAGATGGCCCATTGCGCACTCTAGGAACGATTAAAGACAGCGGGTGTTCATCCGCAATGCGAGTCGCGGGATCTCTTATTCTGAAACTTCTCTCGGTGCCCGATAGCTCATGCATGCTTGGCATAGCTCTTGCGCGGGTTGATGTAGACGCTGCTAACGGGCGACTGTTCTCTGGAACATCGCCGGGGGGATCGTCTGGGTTGGAAGCCATTTTTTCAAAGGTTCGACAACTCTCTTATTAGTAGACCACGCAAAGCTTTGTAGTGATATTCGAAATCGTTAATAAAAGAAATTCAAAGTTGCGGATGATATGGAAACCAGTCGATTATTTGAGTTGGGTACACTAATAAGTTAACTTGTAATGTATGAGAGATGTTGTTTGTTATTCAATGTTTTGGACGAAAGTGGAGGTTCTTAAATATTGCTTGATGTGACTTCATGGTACGACAGTATTGAATGCGACATGTTTCCTGCCGTATCAATGTGTACAGTTTATTCACGACAACCGGTTCGCGGAGTTAGTATACAGCAGTTTAGTTAGGAACAGCATCAGAATAGCAAATTCGTCATCTTATTCATCACATACTGATTCAAGAAAGAGCTGGAATTCACTATGCTGAAAGCTCAAATGGAAACGGCTTGGCTAGTCCATTCAAAGTTTTGGAATTAAGATCCGAATTTTATGATTCAGTAATTACATGATTTAGAAAACAATCCTTTTGCTGCTGTTAGTTATAGGAGGAACAAAAATCTCTGCATTCACGCATAGCATATTCTTTCATTTGGTTTCGCCATGAATGCGATGCGCTGAATTTGAATCCAACTTTTTGGCAAGTTTCAACATTCAAATCTACTTGTAACACTTCACCTCAATATCCACCATCGATTGATGTGGCCCCTTTTTCCTTTCTTGATGTATATGCATGAATGGATATAAACTTGAGGTCGAGTGTCTTCTTGATCTCTCAGATCTAAAGAAACTTCGAGTTCTAGCTTGGAATGGATATAAAATGCCTTGAAACAAAGAAACTACAAGTTTCTTCCCCATTTTTATTCCTAGGGACACTCATTTTGTGTATATCGAGCCAATGCAATAGTGTTCTCTAATTTTTTGGCATTTACGAATGGGATTTTAACTGATGAAGTAGCAGATGGAAATCGGAAGATTAGAATGGAACATCACCTTCTCTCTCTGATAGCGGGACATCTATTTAAAATGTACTATCTCGGGTCTCGTTCTAGAACTGTGAGATGAGAAGTGAGGATATAACATGATAAACTGAGGACTAATGTGCTGTACTGTATTAATTTGAATAACCTTGAAACCGTGAATTTCATATTCTGCCCATGACCTCAGGATCATCAAACGGAAGTTGTTGGATGCTATCTTCTGAAAGATCCAGGGAGTTAATAGAAAGTAGCAAATCGTTACCAGTGTGTAGATATACAGATGATTTTCCTGAATATCTTAGACGGACATAGGTATGTATCAAGGGTAATCCTCTTTGGGATTAAAGATGAACAGATTAAGATCCACAGCGAATAAAAACGACATACACTTCAAATTAAAACTGTGTTTCATCAAATAAAATAGCGAATACTCTCCAGTATCCTGTACAAGATCACAAACCCAATGAAAACAAATTCTCTCCAGCTCAAAGCAACCACAACGCAACAATACAGGTACAGAACACCATGAAACCGGTAATAGACCAGAGGCGCCTATCCAATCTAATTCCAGAAGCACCACTAACTGTAACCACCGCCAGCGTTGAAGTAGCCGTTGACGAACTACTCGATCCCGAAGTCACAGAACGAGTGGTTGTAGACAAGGTGCTAGAGACGCTATAAGAAGCTGGCCCAGTTCCTCGTGAAGATTGCGTATCTATGCCGACTTCAGTGTGAGGATCAGTGGTTTGTTCAGTTTGTGTAGGCAAGCTTGGTGGAGTCTGTGTGGGAATTGTTGCAGCAGCAGGAGTTGGGAATTAGAGGGTGGCAGAAAGTTGTTTGAAGCTGGATGAAGCGGCTGCGGAGTTGTTTTCGTAGACGGAGATTGTGGTTGTAGTTGTTATCTGGTTCGAGCCGGTAGATGTGCTGAGGTCTACATGAATGGTATAGTAGTAATAATAGTAGCTCCAGTAATACCTGACTGTTTGTTAGTGGATATGTATGCCGATATGGCTTGGGACATCAACGAACATGTTAAATCCGTGCAAAATTTGATGCTACCCCTTACATTCACACAGATATTTCCAGCAGTGCAATAGCTTCCATCCGAACAGCAATTGCCTCCATCCGGGTAGCAATAAGGATAAGTACAGCAATTCCATCCAACTTCGCATGTAAAACCTTGGCAACAACTCTCTCCAGGCTTGACGCAGAAGCTGCTTCCACAGCAGTTTTCGTCTTTTGGACAATAGCCTAGGTTGCCTAGGTATTTATTAGGATTTTCCCTAAACAAGATTGAAGATAGCTTACTGGGGCAGAGACCATATCCTGGGTCTTCACAGGTAAGCACTCTTGGACTTAGCCATGACTTTAGCAAAGAACGCCCATCAAGAGGTGCCAATGCAGTACCGTTGTTTGTAGAAGAATGGAACTTCGAGGAAACCAAATCATCGAATGCTGGCGTTTGATTACCTAAATCAGCGGTATAAAAGATCAGAGAAAGAAGAAAGTGCTTGAAGTGTGAGACCATGGTGAAGATTCGAGCTCTTTCCGAACAAACTGATTTCGTCTTATATTGAACAAAGTAAACTGGGTCCACCACATTATTTATGACTTTTATACAGCGTCGCTTAATATGATTCCTACTCACCTCTGTTGACACAGCTATCCGAGCTCTGCAGAAAATGGCTTACCAGGATTGCTGGAAGGCTGCAGTCTGATATAGCATAACTGCATACCTCGACAGTAAAGTTGCTGCAGTACACGAGCGCCCTATCTCCTCTTACACTCCAAAACACTTTTCTTTTTATCCAGAATGTCCAGAGAAGCCCCGCCAGTATCGCATTAGCCTTTCCTCACTCATCATCAAAGAATATCAATACCATTACTTGTCACTTGATGCTACTGCTCTTGGCCACTTCACCTGGCAACGTTACAGGTCATCAAACGACCAAAGCCTACCCAAAAATATTACAGAGCCCCCAGAACACTTAGATGATATATGCCATGGAGCAAATTTACCCCGATATAATCTTTCATGTGTCAGAAAATCTACCACCGCCAAGAAACGGACTGACTTTCCACAATCTAGGCAGCAAAAATTACTATCAACTCATCGGTTTCATGAGGCTGAACCTTATTCTATCAATTCAAGCCACTACACAGAACGGAAATTTTAACCATAAATTGATTGTCGATATGTGCAGGAACGTGGCATGTAAGAATTGGGGAAGCTTCGCATATTGGCCAGAAGTAAGAGAGCTTAATTGCTTCATTCTTCTTACGTAGCTTAGCGACCGTAGCACAAGGAAGTAAAAATAGCAAATGGAGAATGGCAGATATAGGAAACCGTGTAATGTAATCCTATTAAGACTTCACTGAAAATTGTCGCGTAGGTCTCTGTGAACGATGTCTGAAAAACGAGGGGTTTGGACGCAGATTAAACAAACCATTCTCAAACTGCTATTAAAACAACTGTCATGATAGAAAGGCTCCTAAACATCTCGTCTTCATACTACCTGGTCGTCGCATCATTTACCGGGGAGGTAGTTGTTTAGGTACAGACAACTCTCCTCATGAGTCAGCAACCCCACCCTGTACCGTCCTGCATATCAACTTCACCCCCTCCCTGCAACGTAATATCTCGAGGAAAAATGTCTCAGCCCACCACAGACATACAGAATTACAAAGTGGATGATGCGTCTACCGACCATGTAATGATTAGTGAGAATGCTCATGGGAAGAATTCTAAGAAAAATCTAGAGCTTTCCGAAAAGCCAAAGAGCACCCAGGAAACTATCAGCGAGTCGAGCAACATCCCAAAACAAGCCATTTCGCCAATAACCCATTTCACGGAGCCTACAACTGCATATTGGCAAACCATCCTCCCATCTAACCACACCCCGCAAACCCCGCCCTATAGATATGGATTCCCAGCCAAGCTACCCGACTCACGTTTCCTGGTTCTCCCAATCAGACCGTTGAAAGATAATCCCAAGCACGCGGTTGCCTCGCTTCTGGTTAATCAAGCTTCCATGGAAGTAGTAGACACCCTCTCCGATTTTCTTGCCGATCTCGTGCGTCGTTTTGAGCCGGATGTTATTATTGGGCTTCCCACTTTGGGTCTTAGTCTGGCTCCGCTTGTTGCTAGGAATTTGGGCTTCAGTACGTCACATGTCAAGATTACTACTTGGAAAATTTATCAAGGATAGAATTAATGGTTATTAGAAAGATATGTACCCCTAGGCTACTCCCGCAAATTTTGGTACGACGATGCTCTCTCTGCTTCAGTATCATCTATTACATCCCCAGAACTGGGTTTGAAGAAAGTATATCTGGATCCGCATCAATTACCTTTGGTTTTGGGAAAACGATGTGTTATTATTGATGACGCAGTAAGTTCCGGTGCTACGCTGAAGACCACTTGGGATTTGTTGGAGAAGATTGGTTGTGATATTGTGGCTTGTGGGGTGGTGATGAAACAAGGGAATAAATGGGAACAGAAGATTGGGCAAGAGAGAGTAGATAGATTGGTTTACGTGTTGGAAAGTCCTCTTCTGGAGGCCGTTGATGAGGGATGGACATTCAGATCTTGAAATTCGTGCCTAGGAAAGAAGGGATTGCCAAATCTTTCATAATTCTTCCGATTCTCTAGTTTGGTCAATCAACCTATCGCTTTAATTTTGCATGAGTAGAACTTGAATTTAGAATTTCCAGATCTTGTACGACAAACTCTTAGACAGCTGGAGAGGAAGATTGAAATTTGTTCTTGAAAAGTTGGCCCAATAAATCACACTATTCTTACTCTTCGTTCATGCATTATGATGTTTCAACGATCTTCATTCCTTTTTTTGAGTGCTGATAATCATTTCTTTTCATTATCATTCTATTCATTAATATCTGTTCTTATAGAAAAATAATGTATACAAATCGTGCACAAAATGTGTACTGTACTCAAACATCATAATGAATGTGATGGTGCTGGGCCTTCATTTCTGCAGACATATTCCTTCCATATCTAACCCATAACACCGACTCCAGAATGCATTCTTCATCTGGATGTGAATATCCGATCCTTACCCTCCAATGCGAGCCATACCAAAGAAAGAAAACGAACATTATAATGCAATTCATATCTCATCTCAATCAATTTCGTATCTCGAAAACTTTTCTTGACTTATCTCAACTTTGTTAACGATATCAGATCATTTCAGATCCAAAATTTAACAAGTAGTGATGAAAAGACCGATTGGGGATGGGTTGTAATCCTCAAACCACCATAAATCAGTGTCGCTTCCACCAGCAGTCATCTCATAGCTGATAGCCTGTCCAGCTGGACAAGTGAAAGTGTTAACAACAGTCCAGGAACCAGGTGTGATGGTCTTGCTACCGAAATCAGTTGCAGTGCTTCCGATAGAGTTATAGGTAGAGCTAGTGGTAACAGTGGTGCTCAATTGCTTGAAATCAATGGCTCCGGAACCGGAAAAGGTATAAGAGGAAGTCTCGAGCATATCTTGAGTGGGGAAGAGGAAAATGAGGGAGCAAGTCTTGGAAGCGTATGAAGCTGGAATGTCGAAGTTGAAGAGAGAAGAGACAGTACTGTTGACAACTCCATCGTAAGAAGTACCGCATGCTTTATCTGGGGATGCAGATGAGACGGGAACGATTAGATTGGGGGAAGAGTAGGTGCCGTCAAGGTTAGTCGGGCAAGATTTGGAAGCTGAAGCTGTGGACGAGGCCTTGGATGTGGCCGAAGAGACAAATGAGCTTGCTTGAGAGACAATGGAGGAGACAATTGAGCTAGCAGACGAAGCTTTTGGTGTGGAAACGGAACTGGTAGTGGCTTGAACTTGGGAGGTACTGACTGGGGCGCTGGAAACTTTGACAGACTCGGTGGCGGTAGCTTTTTTTGTAGAAACAGCAGTCATACTCTGCACCTGAGTAACAGTAACCGTGGAAGGAGCAGCGCATGTTTGTTGTTGAGTTTGAGTAACGACAACAGTTTGAGCGGGTGCAGTCTCTTGTTGAGTCTGAGTTTCATGGACAGTCTGGCCAGCAGCAGATTGAACTTGGGTGACGGTGATTGTAGAAGGGGCAGCACATGATTGTTGTTGGGTCTGGGTAACCACGACAGTTTGAGCTGGTGCAGTCTGCTGTTGAGTTTGAGTCTCTTTGATTGTCTGACCGGGCGCAGTCGAAGTGACATAAATGGTCTTAGCAGATAGAGTTTGGGTGACAACAACGGTTTGAGCTACAGTAACGGCTGAAGCAGCACATGTCTGTTGCTGAGTTGTGGTAGCAGTAATGATCGAAGCCTTTGAAGATTCTGAAACTGGAGCAGACAATGAGGCCTTTGTTGATGAAGCTAAGGTAGAGGACGAGACCTGTTGGGATGCGGATGTGGTCAACGTTGCTGATGAAGTGGATGAAGATGGGGCGAAACATCCACTAGCAGTCAATCCAATCTGTACACACTTATCCTGACCAGCAACAGGAGCAGTATAGATGTTGTAGTCATTGTCAGAAGATGGGCATGCATAAAAGACTGATGATCCGGATTGAGAGTAGGTGCCATCTGCGCTGATAGCAAAACCACCTGTGGCGCTCATACCAGTATCGCATTGGTATTGGTTAGCCTCTGATGTTAAATAACATGGTCGGCCTTTGGAATCAGTGGTTTCACCGTTGTTGATTGTGAAGGTTGCAGTGGGGTGGTTGCCAAGAATGCGGAGTTGGCCATCGTCCAATTGACCAACGATACCGGATTGACCTCCTGATGAAGTGACGGTATATGAGCAAGTGTCCCGCTTGATAGAAGCAGCCGAAGCGCCAAAGGCGAGAGCGAGTGATGCTGATGCGGAATACTTCATCATTAACGAGTGGAAATTATTGTATTATTGAGTTGATATT
Organism: Botryotinia globosa; assembly: GCA_014898425.1. Lineage (NCBI taxonomy): Eukaryota > Fungi > Ascomycota > Leotiomycetes > Helotiales > Sclerotiniaceae > Botryotinia > Botryotinia globosa. The sequence continues at coordinate 2,213,927 of RCSZ01000002.1, forward strand.
GTAGTTATAGGCTGGAAGATGTTGGCTAGGAAAAACTTGAGAGGAAGCAACTGCTGTCTATATACTTTCTCGTCGGCATCTTTCCAAGCTACTAATTCTCGAGAGAAAATGATGACGCAGATTTGGTTTGTAACGACTTTTGTTTGCATACGAAGTATACAAGAAATGGCTCACCGAAAGAACCGAATCAATGCGAATCGAACATCGATTCATTGTGAAAACCAGTATTCTCATGAGCTAAAGTGTTGATCAATATGCAGCCCATCGAGTGACATTCTTCCGAGAAAGATGATTTTCACAAAAATGCAATACACTTTACGTGGTTTGACATGATCTACGAGTCTATCATCGTAAGCTCAACACCCCACAAAATGCACCCACCGGCTGGGACCCATATTATGGGCTGAACGGTTTGTTGATTGAACAATGTCTCCATAGACCATCCATGAATGATCCATAAATAACCATGAACGAACAGACAAATTGCGGACAGCGGCATGAGATGTTCAGGAACGTAATCCAAAGATCGGCTAAGCATGCACTAGCTAGATTTTCACCTCAAGTGGACCATGACGAAACCATTCTTCCGGTTACCCCGTTGTGCAAAGGGGTAAGCTTCACAAACCGAAATTCGGAAAAGATAGGATCGCTATCCACATGGCAACATTTGCAACTTTCTGAAGGCGGGGTATTCCTCTTATCGTGATACAGCCTTGTGCAAAGTATTTCCGTCTCAAAAGCCCATCGATTTGGGGTTTCGATATACATGAAACAAATATATCACCAGTTAAGAATATGTGGATAAGATGTCTAAGATTGTAATATGGAGAGGTTGCTGATGAGGATCATGTCGTCATAAAAAGTTTGCGTATGGCTGACTGATAGGATTTTTGTGCATCCAATGTTGAAAGTAAATCTGGGTCCTCGTAGCACTCTAATTTAGCCTCTCTCGGGCTTCCGTGCTAGGCTAGTGAGCGGGAAGTAGGAAGTGGACAGTCCCACGATTTCACGTGATGAAACGTACGCTTTTGTCTGAAATGAACATGGCTAATACGAGTGCTTCGCGGATAATGATTCCAATGTCAAAGATGATTCGTGCGATTGGAAGTATGGAGATATGACGCTGGTGAGCCTGGGCTCTTGAAAAGTCCGCTTTGAAGAAACGTAATAGTCTGGTTCAAGTCTTGATGTCTCTTGTAGAAAAACTCACTGCTGGCTGCATATGTAGTAGACCTTGCACAAGCTTACTCTTTGATGGTGTTGGAACATAGAAAGAGTCGTCATGACAGCTTTGAAATAGTGTCTGCAAACTGATCCGAACGAGCATTGTAAGGCAACAAACTAGTAGAGAATTGGACGTGGTGAGTTCTCCACCGAAAGACCTTTAAAATTAACAATCTCTGTAACTTGAGCTGAGGTATTTGCAAGGTCAAAAGATAATGCTTACATAATAATCTCTGAGTTAGCCCGTCTTCGGATAAGTGCCTAGCTGATATCCGAAACTTCGGCACAAAGTCCGGGTGTGGTGACGAGCAAAGAAGCCGAGCCGGCCACGACACTGCATTGATGTCGCAATAATTCATTTGGTGGTTGAGCATCATGATGTACGAATAAGGAGTTTGATCCAGAAATTTTCATTGCAGTGAACTGACTTCCCGTTCAAACTTTGTACATCGATGCATTGTCAAAATCATGCTACTCAGAAGGCATCTCAAGAATTCAATCAGTATTGAATATCTAGCCAAATCAGTCGTCATTTTGTACACAATTGAAAAGGAGGGTTTTAAGGGAGATTGAACATGAATTATGATCAGCGAATCCACCAGTATCAATAGTATGAGAGCCGATTATCTCAAGTTGTCTAAGAAGTAGTCAAATACCAACACCACGAAGTGGATGTCTTGGAGAGCCAGGGAAGTCTTTTCAGAGCTCCGCTATCTACTATGACAATATAGACGTTTCCAAGTTTATGCCACACAAAGCTGCTAGTTAATAGCCACAGGTATCATTGCCGTTGACAAAAGATAGATAGAAAGACCATGTTGTTCTCCAAGCTGGATAGAACAGAAATACAGATACTGATTAAAACAAGAGTATGAAAATTGACATGCCCAACAATGAATATAAATTATATGTATCATGTGATTCACTTCTGTCAAATAGAATGAGAATGAGGGGGTGGAGTCCGAGCGGTAGCCTAAACTTAATTAACGTACTAAATTGAACTAAATTAGACTAAATTATCCTACCTAGGTAACTGCAGTACCTCACCTAGTAGTTTTAGGCAGTATCGAGTCTCTCGACTTTCTTATAATCTTCTCAGCACATCCTCACAATCACACAACAATTTTACAACAACCTTTACAACAACCTTCTCAACAATCTCTCTGATCAAGGACATTCTTATCCAGATCAAAACATCCAGAAAATTCAACTGAAACAAATTACTCAAAATCATTTGAAAGAAACAATCACTTTTCATGATGGCATTTGACTACAAGTCAGTTAAGGTTTTCGGACTCAATTTCAAGGAACATGATGCAAGAAAGATGCGCCATGTCTTAAAACACTACGGAAAACTCCCCGAAAACCAAGGTGATAGACTTGCCCTTTTTCTTCGTCTCCAGACTTTTGAAACAAGTCTTGATGAAGAGGTTACTGAGAAAGTCAGGGAATGGTTCGAAAATGGTGGTGATCTGCCATCAACTCATCCCGTGACTGCACCTGCGGAAAAGTCCAGCGGAGAAGATGAAGTAGACGAAAATAAAGAAGAGGATTCTGATGAAGAAGAGGGTTCTGATGATGAGTCAAGTTCCGATTCTGGTGCTTCCGCCAACTCTGGTCACGAGTTGCAGTGGGAAGATAGAGAAAGAGCCTTGAGACGCCACCCTGGAATGGATATCTTTGACCTTTTCCCTCAGCGTAAGTTACATACCCCCTAATATTACCATACCTTTTGTGTGTACACCTACTCGAGAATTGTGTTGAACTCTTTATCTAGATCCTGACAATCCCGAACGTGATAACTACATCTTCGGCGCCGAACCTGATAATGGCGAATTCGGAATGGAGCCCAACAGCAAGGATGATGAAGAAAACTCGGAAACTGAGGAGAGCGAAGATAAGACGGAGAGTGAAGACGACGAGGACGACGACGAGGACGATGAAGACGATGAAGAAGCCGAAGAAGCCGAAGAAGCCGACGACGACGAAGAAGTTGAAGAAGAAGAGACCAAAGATGAGCCAGGAAGTGACGACGCACATGATAATTCCCACAATCTACCTGACAAAGTGGAATGTGTTGTTTGTTCTGAGGATGTCCTAAGAGTGAACACCTGGTCTGATATCACAGGTGACTGTCAACACCCAGATGCTTTACTTTGCAGGGAATGTCTCGATCTATCAATCATCACAGATATAGAGTATGGACTTTTGAACGGTATTAAGTGTCCGCTTTGTACAGCTGTCCTCACTGATCACGATGTTCTTTGTAAAGCATCTTCGGGTGTACTTAAACGGTCGGTAACTCTTATTGGTTCTTTGTGTTCATTGCTAATTATCGAACAGTTACTATTACTTGAGAGAAAAGGCTTCCAGACCCGATACCTTCGTAATGTGCTTAGGCCCCAAGTGCGGTGGAGGTCAAATACATGAAGGCCCGGAGCCATTGATGGTTTGTGACCATTGTGAATTCAAGACTTGTGTCAAACACAAGTTACCATGGCACCAAGGACAGTCATGCGACGAATTTGACGTCGATGACTCACAAATTGAACGTTTGGAGCAGGAAGAGGCCACAGCTAAGCTGCTGGCGAAGGATTCTAGAATTTGTCCAAAATGCAAAGAATGCGTTGTGAGAAGCGATGGTTGTGACCATATGGAATGTATGTATAGATACACCTCTTCATACAGGCTCATTACTAATAATCAATACTTAGGTCGCTGTGGAAACTCCTGGTGCTACCTTTGCGGTGCCGACTGGGAAAATATCCTTAGACTCGGCGGTGCAGCACATGGCAGAAACTGTCCCAATAACCCCGATTCGCACAGTCGCACTCGAAGCCAGAATTTAGCCAATGAGACAGCCCTCACCAATCTGGTACATGGCAGACCTGTCAACGAGGCTCAAACTCGAGCCAAGTATGCTAAACAAGCTGCGAGAAGAGAGGCAATGAGACCATTGGCATTGGCTGCTGCCGAACAGAGGATGAAAGAACAGGCTCTGGCGAAGTCAGACTCCGAGTAAGTATTCACTCATATCACACTCTCATTCCAGATCCTCTTCACTACATTTTTTGGTTCTCTGGCACGTCTACAGTTTCGAGTGAACCTCGCATCCTTTTATTCTTCCCAATTACTAATTTTCTAAAGTTTCAGTAATAAGTCCGGACCACCCAAGAAAAAAACCAAGTTGGTAAGCGCTTGGGAGGAAAAATGATTGTACGACAAGACGAACGGCACATTGGGGTAAGAATTTGAATTTTTAGCAGACTTAATTGGCATTGGTGAATACTTAGGATGAAACAATTTTGATGCGACGGCGTTTGTATGACTGTCTGCGCATAGGATAGGCGATGGGATACATGTATTAAGGGGTTTTGTGATACCCATTGGTGGTGATTACCTTGCAGATATGGCGTTGTCCAATCAGTAATAATACTGTGAAGATAATATTGAGCAGATTAATAATAGTTTTCCCCCCCATTACTTATTAGATTCTATGCATGATTTTGGTGGCTCCAAGTGACTTTGCATATCAATCCATAATTTCACCTTCACTTCTAAAGCATGGGGTACTTAATCTCCAAACTTCAGATGTTAAGAATCACACACTATTTTCTTGGGTGCTATGTTTTCAATCATGTTTTTGGTGTTGAAGTAATAAATGTCGATGGTAAAATGTGATGTTTTGAAGGTTGCAATTGACGAGGGAGGGACGAGTATGCCACCAAAAGCTGCATCGCACCATGGCATCTAAACAGCTCTGATTTGCAGTAAATCCCTAGATGGTACTTCAGCTTTAAGCCATTTACTCTAAACGTTCTCGATACATCACATCACTGATATAATCTTGTGTATACACTATATGTCATTTATGGGTGGTGGTGAGGTGATTATGAGATATGTTGGGGCGGGGATGGTGTATATAGTTTGGCTTCACTTTGAATCTTGGGGAAGTTGCGTCTCTACTTTGATCACTTTGTTCGATGTTTGTAATTGGCAACGCTGGTTTCATGCTCATTGTATATATACTTGGGTAGGTGTTTGTGAGCGTTTGGATGGTGATAATGTAAAAGAGTAGAAGGTGGTAGGGTCATAGAGTAATCCTTCGCATATACCACAGGAAAGTCACCATGGCGTGTCGCCTCAGGCGGAGGAGAGGAGGGGGAGGCTCTACATAGCGCTTCACAAGACGTACTAGAAGTTTGGTGGGTGGGAACTGACTGCTCTTTCTAAGCTACAAGGAAAAGGGCTATAAATACTAGCTACAGAAGTGGACCACGTGATCAGCACAAAGATTCGCTCACAATAATTATCATTTTTATTGTTGTTAGATGTTAACTATTGAAGCTTAATGCTACTGAGTTATATTCGCTGGTGATATACATTAATGTATATTCGATACGTATTCTCGCTTGATATCTGTGATATTATATCAAGATATCTTTCCTCCTATTATTTGTTCATGAACAAATGATCAATATATCCTAGATATTGTATGGCAAAGCCCCCTATTCAAATCTCTAATATTCACGTCCAGCGAATATTTTTGAAGGGAACGGTCGGCGGATCCCAACCAATATTTTTGTTGAAAAGTTATATAAGCTTTTAATTAAAAAAGTTTAGATTTTTTAATTTTTAATACTTTATTTATACAAAATAAGCGAATTTCTTGAATTTTTTCGAATTTTCAATTTTAACTCTTTAAAAATACTATTATCAAAGTGTTTAAAAAATAAATAAATATTTTTCTAAATAATTTAAATGATTTTCAATACAAATATAATAAAATTTTCAATTTAATAATATCTATTAATCAATAAATCAGAGTATAAAAACCTGAATAGTTGAATATTTTGGCTGTAAAAGCGTTACATATGCGATAAGCTGGGGCCTAAACTCTTATGATTAATGATTAACAGTCTGCTAGTCGGCAATTAGACAAATGAAGTGACTATAATTTTGGAAATGTATTAGATTACTATCATGGAAAAAGGGAGTTGAGTTCTAAAAACCTTGAATGACGTCTAATTTCGACAGGACTGAGTTTGAAATTCAAGTCTAAGATCAAAGATGTGTAAGTGGTTGAGAATTACCCGAATATTCAGTAAGGCAGTATTAGGTGGTTATTGAAGCTTTGATGTGATAAGTCTTTGAAACAAAGTAAATGTCGTAAGAACTGCAAGACAATGATCAATATATACAAATGTGTTTAAAATATAGTAAAGAACGTGAGTAAACTCGGCAGCTTGTAAGCTAAAAGTCTGCAAAATATAATATTAAAATTAGATGGACAAAAAGAAGTTGTATCGATTCCTCTTCGGCTGAGTCATTTCGGCTTCGGCTAATCTCGGAACCTAGATAAATTATCTTGTAGTGAAAATATTTAGCAGTGGGGCTGTTCAATCACAGAATTATTCCTTGATTGTGAGCATGAGGTTGATGATTTGGCTATGAAGGGGTAATTTTGAATAGTTCTGGTATGCTTATATATGGATGGAAATGAACAAGAAATACTTTTCAGAGAGAGAGAGAGAGAGCATGTGATTGAAGGAATATAATACAACTTTCTTTTATATAACATGGCTTGGTTAGTTCAGAAAGTGTGAATGAATTCTTCTAGAAGGGGTTTGGTCTGTGTTGTGTTTTGTGAAGGTTACTATAGAGTGAATATCCTACAGCTAGAGTTTTGAGGTTTATTATATGTATATAGAGCTTTGTGGAAGAAGAGCAAGCTTTTACACTCCTTAGACGTGAATGATGTTCATTATAATGGTGTATTGAGAGAATGAGAAACATTGGGCTAGTAGAATTAATGTCTATATATGAGGAGAGAGTGATCTATTTGTCTAATGCTACTGAGTCAAATTTAATGCGTTGTAAATCTTATACTACGAATCACTGTGCGAACCTACATCACATCACCATGAAATTTTTACTTTAAAATTCGTAGAGGACCAGAAGACAACAAACAAGCAAAAAACAAGCAGTTGTCCTTGATGACTCCCATTGAACAAGCTAATTTCATAACTCTCTTTATTTTTGAGACTATCTAATTTTTGAATGGTAGAACTTTGTAGGAACTCCCTAGGCATAGACATATCTATTTTCTTTTAGCAAAGAAATGCCTTTTTTTGTCATAAAACTCCGCTGACCCCTCCAGTAACTCCAGATCCAACTCAAATCACAACCCACAATCCCAAGCAATATCCATCCACCCAAGCAATCTCGACTATAGCTTCAAAAGCCTATACTCCTTTCAGTAAAAACGATTGCAAGATAACTCCTATTCACCCCGACCCAACACCCCGTATGGCATATGGCATTCAGAACAGGCAATACTCTTATGGACCTCTTACAGCTGGCGCAAGCTCTGTTAAATCTCTTCCGCCCCAGCCAATATCGCGACAAGTCAGTAGCGCAATCAATCTGATGATTCCATGACAGTAGCCGAAAAGGAATTCTGCTGGTACAGCCCACCACATCTCATGTTTATGACGCATATAATGATTCCACGGCTTAATAATACGACTTGAAAGTATTGCCCAAAGAAGATATGCACCAGCATGATTATCCTCGGTGTAGAAATCAGATTTGAAGAGCGTGATGAATAAGAGAGAATCGTAAATGATAGAGATATTGAGCAATCCAGAGACAAACATGGCGTAGCTAGTCCAGGGACAGAGTTTCCAACATGTTCCATCGATGAGGATGGTTTTGAGATGAGAGCGCCAGATTGATCGGGACCAGCGAAGAAGCTGTTCGTAGAATTTGGGCCAACCGCCTGATGTACCTAGAGTTGTTTTAATGAGAGCTTCTGGTCTGTTGTGAAACACAGTTTTGTAGCCGTGATTCATCATGTATCTGGTGTTGAAATTATCATCATCGCAATTGACTGGGCCGGCTCCCAAGAAAGTTTCGGAAAGGAATTTAATTCTGTAATCGACTGATTGCACGATCTCTGTTCGAAGTAAACATGTTCTTCCAGAGACAACCCATAATCCACCGTCAATGTTGTAGGTAGAAGTGAGCTCATAATTGTGGCGTTCAAGGTAGATGCAAGCGAAGAAATTGCGAAGAGAATCAGACCAATTGTCTCCAGACTCGCGGATGACACGTTTGCAGGTTCCGACAATACCTACAGCTGGGTCTTCAAATTCTGCGAGAACACTTTGGAGAAAAGTACGAGGCCAGAAGACATGATCATCGACATAGGCAATGAGTCCTGTTCTGACCTGAAGGGAAGCTTGGACGCATTGAACACGTTTGCTTGGTTGGTGAACAGCAATAACCTCGATCTTTCGTCCCGGAAGGCGTTTTTCTCTCATTATTCTCTCGACGACTCTGCGGGCTTGTATGAGTTTTTCCGTGCCGACTGTCGAGATTATGATTTTGGCTGGGTGATTTTCGAGTACCAAATCGATGGTTTTGACAAATTCGTCGGCAAAATCACCAACGGTTGCTATAATTACCGTAACATCGCTTGGCACAACGGAGGGGTGGAGCGGCGGAAGCTTGTAGCTAGAGAGGAAGTTGTAGGAAAATAGATGGACGACTATCTTCACGAACTTGAAGGCAAACAGGAAGACGAAAGCTGCTGACCAGGGGCTAGCTACGAAGAATTCGTGGAGAGTAGCAAGTAGTTCGCGAGAGGCTTCAGGGTGGCTCGAAAGCAGCAGTACCGCAGAATAAATAGGAGCCCAGCGGAGAAAATTATAGAGCGCTTCAGCTCCACGTCCCAGTTTGGTATTTGGCAGAGAGACTAATACAAAGAGAAGCCCCCCAAAAATTGTGGTGGCACCAAAGGTTGCCAGTGTTGGATTAAGCGCGAGCCCAAGAAGTTTTTGGATAAGTCCAGGAATCGATAACAAAATCTGGCCAGGTACAACGATGAAGGAGGCGACTGACTGGGGTATCGAATATGCTAGGAAAGGGAGCGAGGAGATAATGAGAAATGGTGTCTTAAAGACGAAGACAACAAATTTCACTAGATTCTCTACGATAGAGCTTTCTGAGAGATGACCCAATTCCTGGTCAATAGCTTGAAGGCCTGTTCCTAGTTCCCCATTTTCTTGAGCTTCTCTCATCTCTTCTAGAATAGGGTTTGACATGGCAAATAATATATCAAACGTCTAATATGTATTTGGTGGCCTATATCAGTAAATTCAAGCTCCTGAATTGATCAACTATAAATGTTCTTCCAATAGATGGTTGTCAAGCTGGCGGATTGCTTCAAGTGTCCGAAGGAAATACAAATTGAGTATAAGATCCCCAAGAAACCTCAGGAAAGAAGAAAGGAACAAGGTGGAGCCATCCCGCACATTCAAACTTCCTTGTGAGAGCCATGGCGACAAGCTAGGTGAATACAGAGCTCAACAAAAGACTCGAATGAATCTTTGGAGCCCCACTAAGATGTAAAAATTTCTCCTTGAGGACCTTGTGAGTCTTCTTTATTGAGATCAGAAGTTCGGATGAAAACATAAATGGCCTTTCATGTGAGATTAGCGTAGTATCTTGCTCTTTGTAATTGCCTTTGCCCCACAAACTGTTGAGACATGGCACATTCAGCCTTATCAATTGCATATATGTATGAACTGGTGGATCCAGAAAGACTTCTTTTTTTCATCTTTCTGATGAGTAAACAAGTGGAAAAATGGTCTGATCTCCAATTCACTAATATCAAGTCGAATCGAGATTATAGAAGATGGGCCAGGGGGTAACAACAAAGACTGTAACAATTTCTAAGGAACAAAGGCAAACATTGCGGGCTATATTTTCAGACAAGAAAAATATGGCAGCATTAATCAATACCAGAGACACTTGTAAGATATCAGGAGTATAAGACGAATGTATTTAGATGTACATATCTTGACACCTGATATACAAGTGGAAGGTGTGCAATGTTTCCTTGCTGATAGTTCGTTTCCCAGACATCTTTCTAGCTTAACGACTACCAGGAGATGATTGCCATCATTGCCATCATATTTACATATTGTGAATCTTGATTATTTGATATTATATTCCACCTATCCTCCAACAAACCCATTGTGAATGGAGATAAAGTAAGCAGTGTCATTTGAAGTTAGCAGTGTCATTTGAAGTTTAGCAACATGATGTTGTATATACATATAAAGAATGGATGGAATGGTTCTGGGCTTAACGATATGACTGGAATTAGACAGGAAATGCAATAAATCGAAGATTATCTGTACCACCACCATCTCCTCATGTATAGAAATCTTGAAGGAGGTTGAGATATGGTTGGTACTAGCGTGCATTAGTGTGATCTACCTCCTGCATTTTGAGCACAGACGGGCAATTAAATCTCCGAGTTGGTAAGCTAACCTCGAGCTAACCTATTGTGCACGGTCCATGTTTAAATCTTCCCTAGATCTTCCCTCGGCTTCCTCCTCCTGGTTCTCGCACAGTCACACAGTCAATCAACTTTTCTACAAATTCTTCTGCAGCATCTTGTTTACCTTTGCTGTCTCCTTTACTCCTCCTACATGCACACATATTGAGAGTACTCAAGCCAATTTGGAATTTTACTTACTTGTTTATCATAATTGACCTACCCATCCTCTTCCTTGGTATCCATTCGATCAGATGTCCTGCTCCTAAGTCGGTCTTGGCATAACAAATTCGTCTTTCGTCCAAAGCTTAAGATTTAAATATTAGATCCAAGAGTCTTTCAGAAAACTGCAACGTATGTTTCCCAGTTCAATGTTCATGTAGCCCGAAAGTATGGAGCTCTAAAGCTCTGAGCACATGGTATAGTGCCATCAGCTACAACAGAATTCCGCTGCAATCAGAGATTCATGCTGTTGGCTGCATGAGTATTTTCCAAGCAGTATAAATCCAAGAAGTAGTCAAAGAACTAAGATCATCACAGGATGTCTTGCACCTGCTGTTTCCCAGATCCACATCCATCCGAAGAAAGATATGAGCCTTTTATCTCAAGTAAAGAGCTAAGAGATAAGTGCCCGCTCGATAGCAAGACTACCAAGTTCTTTAAGCACCCTATGATTGGCCCCAAGAGTGCTAGCAGCATTAGCCTCCTTATCAAAATGCCAATGGAGATCTTTCAGCGCACCCTCAAGTATCTTGACATTGAAACTCTGGTCAACGTTCGCCGTTGCTCTCAATATTGCAGGTTGGCAGTTGATAATACCCTGGAATGGCAAGAAATCTCGGAAAATGCTCCAGAGGCCTTGCGCGCCATTTTAAGTACTGGTGTGGGATCCCATGTACTTCTGCTCCAGTTGCACCGTGCCTTGACAAACCCTAAATGCGAATTCTGCAAGCATGTCTCATAGTAAGTACAAAAATTCCTCCAATGGCATCGAGACGTGTTAATCAAGTTACAGTTTGGATGGTGAAGAAATCATGGGTGCCTTTTTATCACTCTTTGAAGGCAAGCGAGCTTGCGGTTATTGTCTCCGGAATGATATCTCTCTTAGAGCCATCCCATATATCGACTTCATGCGACTCCAGCGTCCCAACTCTGCAATCAAAATTCGGGCCGAGGTGCAAAATCCACCAAAGTTGCGAACGCTTCCAGGTACCTACGGCTACAATAAGTACGAGAGCTCTGAGCGTCAGCTTCTTGTCCCCCTGGGTGAAGTCGAATACGTCGATGGAATGTCAATGAGCCGCAACGAAAGACAATTATTGCTGCGCTCACGACACGAAGTCATCATCCCTAAGCATCCATTCGCTGCTCGCTGTTTATTGGACAGACAACTCGCCCCACACAATGCCTACGTGGGATTCGAACGCAAGGATGAGATAGCCCGCCGTTACATGACTGCTATTCCATTTCCTTACTTTGGAAAGACTCAAACCCATCCCAATGACAAGAAGCGTGTGACTTTTCATGGTTGTGTGGAATGTCATCTTCAAGAGAGATTCCACGAGATACTATTCTTGGAATCTCTCAGTCAGGGTGTTGCCGACGCAGGAGACTTGAAATGTGCGGAGCACTTATACGAACATCAGACGAGACAATGGCTCAATGATGTAGTTGCGGAGAAAATACATGCGAAAAGTTATCACGACCGAATCGAAGGAGGAGAAGTGGAGTGGAGAAAGCGAACACAGGCGCCAATCCCAATTTTCTGTGAACCGGATAATTCAGAAGAATTTCGAATGTAAGAACCTCCTAAAGAACGTACCCGCAACGTAGATTTCATCAAAACTGACCGAATAAATAGGTATGACTATGAATTTCCACTTGCAAGATTACTATGAGATACTGGCAGCATTGGGAGTGGATAGATTGAAGTATTGGGTATACCAGGAGAACTTGAAAAGAAGCTCCACAAGTTGCGAAGATCTGTCATCATCGCCTCTAAATTAAGTTGGGGGTTAGTTTTGGTCATGGATCAGGGACCAGGAAAACATCAAGGCTTCACCCGCGGACCACGGTGAGATTCTTGTCCAGCCCTCTAAATATCATCCACAGTCCAATACTAGCCTAGATAAAATTGTACGCCCAGATTTCTGATTCACAGAACAGAACCTCAAAGCTTTGTGAATTGTCTAAAGCATGCATTTCAATTATCCATTCATAACTTACAGCTTACCGACTATCACTAAATCCCTAGATTTTCAAGGCCAGATTAATTATAATTGCGAATTGAAAGAATTAACTGAAAGTGCTTCGCAGTTCGAACAGTCCTCTTCCAATAACAAACGCGGATTAATATTTATTGTCTTCACATACCCCCTCCGAATGATCACGTACTCCACCACCCATCTCCACGCTCCAAAAGATGGAAGAAAGTAATCATTCAACTCTACCTCCTCTTAGAGCTCTCTAAATCTCAACCCATCTCTTGATATTCCTTCCACACATCACGTCTGTAGCAAAAATACAAAGTTACATTCCCACGACCATAAAGCCCCTTTAAAGATTCTCAAGGAACCAAAATTTCCATTCATAAGACGCACAAGTCTACATAGGTATTATTCCAGCCCATCCCATCCCACAAGTTCCAGGACATAATGATATTTTACACCCTTAACACGAAAAACATACAATTCATACACAAATCCGTGCTCCATTCCTTTCACTGTCCCCTTCCATTCCTGCTTCACTACTTCTACTATTCCCACCACAAACGCCAGAGAAAAAATTTCTAATTCATTCTCCGCAAAGATCTCCGACATCACATGATCATTCGCCGTACCATGGGAAATTACAAGAACCCCTTGCTCATGCTATCCTGCCTGCTCAAACTGCTTTTTCGTTTAGGAATGTCAATCCCTGCATCTTCGGAGCCAAATTCGCTACTCGGTCTCCAAGTGCCACTCGCACTTATTCTACCACCCGGACCTTTCTGCATTCTCAATGCCTTCCAACCTTCCAATTCACGCTCTAACCTCAGCGCCTTTTCTCTCTCTTCCCTTAGTTCACGTTCTGCTCTACGAGCTGAAAGTTGATTGGTCGAATCGCTTGATTGAAGCTCGTCGATTGTCTTGAGAAGTTTTTCGACCTTATCTCTTGAGCGGGCAATATCTTCTTGAAGTTGCGTGTTGGCCTTTTCTTTGCGTTCAATTTGCTGTTGAAGATCTTTGACTGTGCGATCGACATTTCTTACGGAACGTTGTGATTTGTTGCGTTCGGATTCTTGCTCGTCGAGTTGGGCTTCGAGCTATTTCATATGTTAGAATAGTGGTAAGCTTATGGGAGGGAAATTCTCACCTCTTGGACACGACCGTGAAGGAACCTCACGTCTTGACTGGCACTTGAATAGCCTTTAGTTTCCAAATCCAGTAGTCGGACCTGAGTTTCTTTGAGTGACTTTTCTAGCGCAGCCTTCTCCTTATTCAACTGTGCTGTCATTTCTCTCTCGGCAACAATATCTTTCTGTATTTCAGATGCAAGTGCTTCAGATCGTCTCATCTTGCCAATGGCAGCAGCTGCAATATCTTCTTGTTGTGCTAGGTTAGATTTGAGTTCCAAAATCTCGCGATCCATTCCAGCAGCGTTTCGTAGCGCAGGGCTATCGCTTCGGGCAAGATCGTCGAGACCAGCTTTGGCTTCCTCTAGACGAGCTTGTAAGCCGCGCTTCTCGCGTTGAAGAATGTCTCTTTCGGCAGCTACATCGTCCACATCTGTTCTGAGACTGCGAACTTGTGCTAATAGTGATACAATTTTGCCTTGAGCTTCATTGTGAGCGTTGACGGCTTCATCACGTGATGTATTGAGGTCCGAAAGAGTGGCCTCCAGGCGAGCCTTTTCTTTAGACCATGTTGAACTGTTCATAACCTCATCGTCCCACTTCGTTCGAAGTTGATCCAATTCTTCCCGAAGTCTTGTATTCTCTGTTTGTTTGAATAGCTTCTCCTCACGAGCAATGTCCAGTTCATTGGTTAGAGTTGCAAACTCAGCTTGGTATTTCTTTCTAGTCTGTTCCATGCTAGATTCTTTGTCTTCAATCTCCATAGCACGTTGGCTTCGGTAATCCTCAAGCTCATGTTGTAATCGCTTTCTTGCTTGTACTGCGGCATCGAGATCAGAGGAAAGATCCTCGAGCTTCTCTTCATAATGTTGGTTCTGTTTTTGAAGATCTTCAATGGCTTCGTCCATTTGCTTCCGTTCTGACATGATCTCGGCACATGTATCCTCCGCTTCTTTTGCTTGAGATCTGGCAAATTGTTCGGCCCTAGAAGCCTTCAACACAGCAATTTCAGCTTGTTCAAGTTTGCTAAAGTACTCGTCTGCTCTACTCTTGTAGAGACCAAGACTAGAACTAACATCGGCCAGTTTTGAGGATTCGGCATCCAAACGGATCTGAAGATCGGCAAATTCTTGCAAAAGTTGATTTCGACTGGCCGCATCCTGATCCCTTTGCAAAGTCATGTCCTCAAGATCTGACTTAGCATCTCGGAGATCAACCTCCAAAACTGCTCGAGTGTGTTTTAGAATCTCAAAATTTTTCTTCGTATCGTTGAGGTCTACTAATGCATCTTTGTGCGCGTACATTAAAATTCGTCGGTTTTCTTCTTGATTGTTGATGAGCTCAAAGAGCTCCTCGTGAGATTTGGCCTGAACATCGCGGAATGACAATTCTCCGGTTTGAATACTCTGTTCAAGAGCGGAAACTTTCTTTGCAGAATCATCAAGCATTTCATGAAGTCGAGTGTTAGCTTGCTCAAGCTTGTGCACACGGCGTACTGATGGACTATCCTCAAATATATCTCGTCCTGGAATAAAACGCTCAAGCTGGCTCTGCAGATGACGATTCTCCATTTGGGATAGCTGCAATTGATTTTGCAATTCTTCCACGTCGGCTTTCAAGTCCATGCGATTGTTGAAGCTTAACATATCGGCAGTACGATCAGAGCGTCCAGAATCATGCCCAACGTCACCCGAGCTTGGGAAGCGAGGATTAGGTGGCGTCGCGCCCGATAGAGGTCTGCCATTGAGTTTGTTTCTCAGATGTGCTGGAGATGAATTCCGAGTTTCTTCATTGCCATCAATCTCCTCAAGTTTAGTCCTACCGGGCGTGTGCCACTCGGAATGGTCACCAAACTCATCTTCATATCGTTTTCGCAGTTCAAGTACTTGTGCTTCAGCATTCGACCGACCAGCAGCTTGAACTCTGAGATTTTGCTGAAGTTCCTCGACTTTTTGAGTGAGCTGAGAAAGGAGGTTTGGATTTTCAGATGTGCTCTTGTCGAAACTACCATCGAGTTGTACAACTAGCGGTGCAGGCATCTCCGGGTCCACAATTTTCATCAGCTCAATGATGTCTTTGTCTCGGGTATCAATCAAAGATTGGAGTTGTCGATTTTTAGATTGAGCCTGAGAGTGCAACTGCCGTTCATCCTCCAATTTGCGGTTTACCTCTGCTAACTGGGTTGTCATAGTAGAAGAAGTCTTCTCGGCGTTTCTACTACTCATATGTTCACGTTCAACCTCGCGCGTTAGATCTTCAAGATTAAGCTCCAGCTTTTCTTTTTGCTTTTGAAGAGACGCCAGTTGAATTTGTACATCGCCTAGCTGTTTATTGAGCTTCTTATTCTGCTCGTCGACCTTAGTTTTCTCTCGCTGGGCTGCTATTAGCTGACCTCTAGATGATTCACTTGCTCTAGAGCTCGTGCGGGCAATCTCGAGACCTTTTTGTTGAAGCTTGTTGAGTAAAGCACGATTGTCGTTTTCAGACGCATTTAATCGACTTCGGACAGTGTTCAGTTCGCGTTCAAGTCGCTCTTTCTCTTGATCAACCTTAAGACCGAAATCTCCAGACTCTATCATGACCTTATTAAGATCTTCCACTTGCTGATTTAGGCGGCTGCACTCAGTCTCAAAGTACTTTGCTCGGTTCTGTTCCGCTTCAAGATCTTTCTTCAAACTAGCTTCGCGCTCTCGGGCTAGGCGTGATGCATTGCGGTCTCCAACTACTTCAGCTTGTATTCTGGCCTCTTCGGCTGCAATCTTCGCCTCTCTGAGCTTTCTGATTTCGTTTCGCGCTTCGTTGCGTTCCTTTTCAGCAGAAACTCTATTCTCCATTGCCCTTCTAAGAGTGTCTTGTTGGACGTATAATTCCTTTTCGATGATGATTTTAGCCTCATTTAGTTCTTGAAACTTCTCACTAAGCTCTCGGAATTTATGTTCTGCGAGGAGTTGAACATCATCTCGAGATTGTCGCTCTTTGCTAAGATCTTTTTGCACATCTGATAATTGCTGTTTCAAGGTCGAAATCTGTTCTTCTAGCCTTTTTCGATTTTGCTCAGCGTGAGCATCTTCTGTCAGTCTAGCATCGAGAAGTTTTTTCGCGTCGGCAGCTTCCTTTTGTAGATTGGCTTGCTGGGATTTCATGGCGAACATCTCAGCCTGTACTTCCTTTAACCTGTTGGCAATGTTTTCTTTCTCCATCGAAAGTGATCGCTTCTGCTCATCAAAGCTTTTCTTCTCGGCCTCATACTTACGGTTATCAGAGCGAAGGATAGCCAACTCGCTTTCCTTGCGCCTGACGAGATCTTCATATCCTGTCGATGTTGCAGATAAATCAGAAAGTTGCTTCTGCACTTTGCGGTTTTCGCTGGCTAAGTTGCTTTCCCGTAATTTAGAAGCTTGAAGGTCTTTCGCCGCTGCAGCCAGCTTGACTTCCGAGTCCTGATCGTTTCTGACAAGCTTCTCCTCGAGGTCGTGAACCTTTCTTTCCTTAATGCTCAGCTGGCTTTGGAGTAGCTGGACGTCTTGGGAAAGCTGCGCTTCTTGTGCGCTTCGATCGGCTTGTTTCTTGGCAAGATCCTTCAATTGATCATCTAAATCAGCCAGTTGTTCAGCAAGGTCTCGCTTTTCGCTCTCCAACTTCGCTATTATGTGACCTGCTTGCTCCAACTGAGATCGATATTCATCGGATTGATGTTCCGCTCGCTTTTTGGCCTCCAGCAAGTCATCCAATTGATCCTCGAGCTTTTCCTGATCTTCAATAGCACCAGCCAACTTATCGCTCAACTCTGTCTCACGGAGCTGCAGACGTTTGAATATCTCTTCCTTGTCCAGGGCTAACGCTCGTTCGCTTTCTAAGGTTTGTTGGATCTTTAACATCTCAGTGTGGGTATTTCGTCGTTCCTCGTCTAGTCTTTGGCGTTCCGACGCCTCTTGGTCCATTTTCTCGTTAAGCTGCTTTATCATTTCATCTCTCTTCTTGACTTCTCCCGACGTTCTGGTAGCTCCCAACAAAGGCTTCATCTTGACTAAAAGACGCCACCAAGGGTTCTCACAAAGGTCGATGTAAACTTGGAAATTTCGCTGAATTATCCGGGTTGCCTCCGCCCTATACAGTCGCTTATTGGCAATTCGACGCTGGGTAAAACCACGCGCCAGGGATTGGAATCGTGTCATAATCTCACGGATCAAGGCATCACGTTGCTCTTCAAGCTCTGCCAACACACCGGCACGAAAGAAGACTTTGGTGATTCCAACACGGAACAATGACTTGTCCAATTGAAGCTTATCTAGCATCATGCTAGCTGCTGTCTGGCCGTCAAGGTACCCTTTGGGAATGTTCCTGCATAGAACTTCATATCTTTGTCGGAACTCTGAAAAATGAAGTCTGTTTGGAAAGCCAGTGCGTGCAATTCTGATTCCCTCTAAGACACCGTTGCAGCGCAATTGGTCGAGCACAAGTGGTGCACTGAGTTGCTTAGGTTTTTTCTTGTGGTTGGGTATGATACACCTCACAAAATGAGGATGTGTCGAATGCAACTGAGCCATCAAGGTAGATAGATGTTCTTTATGTTTTTGAGCAACGGTACGGAAAAGACCTTTCTTGACCCTACTTCGGATGGCACCCAAATCATCGCCTGCTTCAGAGCAATCACTGAAGAGATTTGCAACATGTGTATCGCTAGATGCAGCCAACAATCTTGTAATGTTGTCATTCATTGGATCTTTATTCTTCTCTAACCAGCCTTCGGTAGAATATTCAACTTCGGCGGCATAGTGAGTGAGCATGAATCCTTGCCCAAGTCTAGAGGCACGATACTTGGGAGTTTTGCGATCCCAAAGAGAATGAAGTTTTTCCGTAAATGACTTGTCCGTGGCTTTTGGCATCACACAATCTTCGTCAAGACACGAGAAAATACCAATGGGATTGGGCAACTCAATCAGGTCAATCGTAGGCTGGAGATCATGACCAAAATCAATAAATTTCCACTCGATTTTTTCACGGGCGTATTCTTCTTGTTCAAGGACAAACATATGGTGGTTGAAAAATTGCTGGAGCTTCTCGTTCGTGTAGTTGATGCATAATTGCTCAAAACTGTTTTCCTCGAATATTTCGAATCCAGCGATATCGAGTACTCCGATGAAGTGCGAGTCATCGAGACCCATACCAGTCCTATCCAATTGCCGATTGATTCGGGTCACAAGATCACCAAAACCTCTCTCGTAAATACCCTTTGCCAACGAGTCTATTGCGAGTAGAACTTGTTCGGGCGTCTGCACCTTCTCGACCCATTCTCGACCTGCTTTTACACGAGGGTGTAACAACCCTTTTAAAAATGGCTCAAGCGGAATTCCAAGTAGCTTACACACTTTGTCGGCCTGTGCACGTGCGTCAGGAGCTAATCTAGCTTGATCGGCCGATCTACTCTCCTTCACGACAGTTATGTTGCCCAGGTGGAGAACAGCAGCAACTGTTCGTAAGATAGATATTTGATCGTTCTCGGAGAAGCCCATAACATCAAATGCCTCGACTAAAGTGTTCCACTCATCTCTATCAGAGACACCAACAATGGTGTCATGACCGTCCCGCGTGTAAGCGAAGTCTTCTACGTCTAATTCTTCAATCAGAAATTCGTTTTTCAATGTGCGATCGGCCCCCTTCAAAAGCTGATAGAAAACATGGTAATTCCGCTCATGGGCATTTAGCCTTACCACTCTTGATTTCTCAAGGAGATACCAATCTATGAAAGCACCAGCAATACTACCATTGCGCGTAAACTCGATCCTGATGAATTTTCCGAAGCGGGAGGAATTATGATTCCTGACTGTCTGAGCATTCCCGAAGGCTTCGAGGATTGGATTTGCCCGAAGAATCTGCTGCGAGAGGGTTGAATGCTGTACCTTGTTTTTGACTGGGGATTCCGAGTTTGCAACTGCCGCCAGGTATTGAATGACTTTTTTGGTATTTTCCGTCTTTCCGGCTCCAGACTCTCCAGTTACAAGAATACTTTGGTTTTGTCCTTCTTCGACTAGATTTCTGAAAGCCTCATCTGCCATCGCGAATATGTGTGGTTTACTTTCTTCCCGGCCTCGTCCCTTGTATAAATTGATGTACTCATTCGTGTATATGGGTAATGAGCAATATGGATTGATGGTAACCAGGAACAAGCCTGAATATGTGTAGATGAGATCAGCTTGGTATCTCATATGAAGATTATGGACAACTGATGCTTCATTGAGATGCGTAAGCTCTGCCATGTCATTTGCTTTGTCGAATTTCGCGGGGTTTACTTTGTCCACAGTTTCAGGATCGACCTCTCGTTGCTAAATACCCAGTCAGACATTGTACCGGAAGAGAAATCACATTCATGAACTCACACTCCCATCGTCACATTGGACCAATATGTGATGATTCTCCAATTCTTCCACCACCCACCCTTTGACGAATGCAGTTTGAGGATCTTTTAACCAAACATATCTTTTTCCGGAGAAATCATTATCTCCCTCCATTGCCATCACAGTTTCTGCGCCGAGTCGCATCTCTTCCGAATTGATGAATGAAGGCGCAAATGTATTTGAAGAGGGAGCGGTCGACTTAGAATTGGAGCGAGATCTTAGTGAAACATTATTATTATTATTGGGGGCCACGATATCCCCCAGCGAGGAGTAGGACTGGTGTCGATTGTGTGTTTGATGGCTTTGTGCCGGGGATGAGAAAGGAGCTGACGCAAATATTGCACTTTTCGGCCTGCCTTTGGGAACGCCGGGTTCGGGAGATAAAGTCCCTGATCTAGCAAAAGGATTATTGCGCTTTGTCTGAAAATTGGAAGCCATCATGGAGTAGGTGTTGTTGGGTGTCAATTGATTGAAGCAAGGCTCTGTTCCTTAAGAAAGTAAACAAAGTCCATCCATGGGAAGATTCCAAATTGTCGCAAAGCAAAAATAGGGGAGGAAAGTTCATGCAGCCTCTTCAATCATTACATGTGAAATTAGTAAAGAGAGGAGCAAATAAAAAGATTCATTCTTCTGTTTCACCTCTTTTTATCTCTTGAATCGGAATCGAGATTCTTGTCAACGTCAGTGTGTAATAAAGTCAATATTGACGACGCGAAGGAGGATTATTAAGTGGCGGTACAAAGTTTAATTTGGCTTTACTGGGTAGTTGAATGGTAGAGTTTCCCCTGGCAACGCAGCGACAGTTGATCCAGTGCCGCTTCAGTCGTAGAATCATATCGATAAGGGAATTGATGGTTTATCGTAGGGCAGCCTTGCTGCGAGCACCTCGTGACACTGACTCTAGTGTGACACTGTCTTTGTCTAGTGACACTCACTCTCTCACTCCCGTCACTCCACTCACCAATACCTAGCGGGATTTACCGGCGCTAAGCAACTGTGAATCTTTGCCTGGCGTTTGCTTTAGGTGCCATCGTACTAATAAGTTCTCTTTTTCCCATTGCCATCTACACCTCCACCTCCACCTCCACCTCCACCTCCACCTCCATCAAGCTTTCAGACAGACTCTATCCAGGTCTTCTTCATAGCCAGGTTCATCAAGATCGAGTCAGCAAAACAAGTGAAGAAAGTGATAGTCTCACTTGCGTTTTTCATTGTTAAATTTTGACAATTCTTTCTTCTGGCTCGTCGCGACACCCTTTTCTCTGCGACTTCTGCATCTGTAATTACTTTCTCCCTTGCTTTGATTGCGCTGCTCCAGTGGTACTCGACCGTTGAATTGAACGCGTCTTGGAGGTAATTTTGCAATATCAGTCAGAACTAATCACAGTTAAGTTTTGAATTCATTCAGTAAAGCTAGGTACTGCTTTGTACTTGCCGACAATGTCGGATTATCCTTACTATGGCGCGGCCTATGGCAATCGCGACCAGTCGAACAACCCACCTTACCCAACCTATTCAAATCACTCCACATACTATCCGCAAGATGATGGCCGATCGGGGCAGCATACGATGTCTCAAGGATATGATAATACAATGGCATATGGCTATAATCAACAACAACTTCCAAACTACAGCGCGCCCGCTATACAGAATAATATACCCCCAGTCCCAGTCTTCCAGGGCTGGAACCAAGAAAACTCATCTATGCCCCAATACAATACAGCGCCGCAAGGCATGCATTCATATGCTGGGTACAATCATCAAAATTATGCTCAAAATTCACAATACTATGCGCCAGTGGCTGCCCCGCAGCCAGCGTATCATTCACAAACACCCGCATATGGTAATGTTGAAAATCGCGAAATGAGCGAAGGAGAGTATGATGATACTTCTGCCCACATGCGCTCAGCAGCCCCGAATGCTTCAATTGGCGCACCGCGCTCGAGCCACTATCGCGGGAATGATGGCAATGGCTATCTTGATACTGCCCATCGCGCTGTCTATCCAACAGGCCAAGATCCTGCTCCCCAGCAGCCGCCACCGACTCTTCGCAATGGTAAGCAATTCCAGCCCCTCATAAATTCGTTTATTGACGTCTCCCTGCAGCAGCCGATTATTATAATCAACGCCAACCTTCAGCCTCGTACTCCCCATTCATCGCCCAAAGTGAGCCAAAGTTTGACCAAATCAAGAATTCTCAGATTAAGGATACAGGCGCAGGTAAGGGACCACTGAACGTAAAGAAGGGCGGTGCACAGAAAAAATCAAAGCCTCAATCACCGGTAGGAGAGCCTAATAATACTGCATCCAAATCTGGCCAGGAAAATATTCCCTCTTTCACACAAGGTCAGATACCAGAGGCCATTGGACGCTCTCATCCTTCTCAAGCTGATGCATATAACGATACCGTTACTTTTAAAACTGTCGCCGAAGCTCGTAAAAAAGCTGAAGGCGCCATCCTAAATCTTTGGTCTTATGATGTTCGATTCCCAGCCTATCTTGAAGAAGGGGTTGATGAAAAGCTTGTCGGAGAGTTGTTTGATGAGCTTAGATTGTCGAAAACTGCAACGAAAACCATCAGTGCAGCATCTGCCCAAAGTCCCTCCACTAGTGTTTCTTCTGCGCCTACCTCTGGCCTTCCTGTCACTAGTGGACATCCCAATAGTCAGGGTTCAGCCCAAAGCTTTACAGATAAATCAAAACAAGCTATAACTAACGGAGGCACTGCTCCTTCTGCAACTGCGCAGCCGAAGAGTGCAGCCGCTGTTGAGAAAGAAAAAACAATGCAGGCGAAGATGGACGCTCTCAGGAAATCGAGAGCTGAGCGAGCCCAGAAGAATGCGGCAAAGTCTGTCGCAACTACCGCTACTAGTCTTCCAAGTCCAATTGCTCATGCTAAACCAACCATAATCCCTGAACTGCCTACATCAGTTCCAAATTCCACTTCCTCTGCTGAAAAAGTCGTTGAAAAAAACAAGGTTGGTACTACAGATTCAAGTAGCTCAGGCTCAATTCCAGCTTTAACTGTCACAACACAATTTCCCCAATTGAGCGCGCCACCTCCAAATATTCAACAGACCTCTCAAAAGATTCCGGGTTTGTTCTTAGCTTCTGCCCCACCCGCCCCATCATCTGTCCCACAACCTATCATGCCAACCCCGGTTCTCAATGGGCAGCGCAAACGTCCAGTAGCTGCTGACTTTGACGGGCCTTCGACATCCACAATACCGCTCAAGCGGCCATTTGGTCAAAGCCGTGTGGAACCAAAACCGTTTGTCATTTGTGTCAGCGAGGATGAAGACGAGTCCGATGAAGATGTCGAAATGGAATTGGAATCTCAGGCTGATGCAGATTCGCCTGTTCAACCCCCTCGCAAGCTACCCGAACAAAAGGCATTGCCAACAGCATCTTCTTTTCTTCCACCAAAACCATTTACTCCACCTCCCACGTCGTCGACAAGCACCCCACCGAATTTACAAAGTTCTATCAAGCCACATCCTGAGGATCTTCGACGCAAGGAAAGCGAAATTGAACAGTTGAAGAGAAAAATTGCTGAAGCTGAAATGAGGAAGGCAAACAAGAGAACCAGCAGCGGTGCACAAACTCCAATCAACAACGTCGCAACTGCTTCGAGCAACATTGGCCTTGTAGCTAGTAAACCAAATTCTTTGATCGAAACACAAAAGACAACCAATATTTCTAAGGAAAAAACACAATCTGATGCAGCTCAAGTTGCCGAGCTCCAAAAAGCCGCTGATATTCGAAAAGAAGAGGCCGAACTTAAACGACTCCGACGCGAAAGAATTGCGAGCGCCATTCCCCGTGTGGACGCTGAAGCTTTACAAAACCAAGCGAGACTTGAGGAACTTCGTGCTGAAACCGCCAGAATCGAAGCGGCGGTGCAAAAGAATCTTCAGGATAAACAAAAGCTGGTTGAGGAAATGGAAAGACTAGGTCAGGAAACCGATCAACAATTGCAGGAGCAAAAAGAAAAGTTGGACAGTCTCACACGTGAAGAGACAAAAGACAATCCAGGTAGGGGCAAGATTAAAATTATCAGACTGCCATAATAGTAGATGCTCACATTTCCACAGCTGAACCACCTTCAGCTTCTGCTCAGCCAGACTGTGAGCCAGAACCACATAGTCTCGCCGAATCCGAGCCGAAATCTGCATCAGTTCCCATGGAACTAGATGACCAAATCGATGATGCTCGCGACGCAATGCAGCCGCAAGAACAACAACAACAACATCCTGAACAATCCCATACTACTGATATCACTGCTGCCTCCCCAATTTCTATACCTCTGACACAACCTGATAGTGTCAGCGATATTGCACATGACACAACCGAAAACCATTCTTCCGAGGTCAAAGAGGCATCCGAAACCAACCAAGATCTTGAGGCTGCGCTTCAAGAAGCCGTGCGCGCGGACGCAGACTCTGCTGGTCCTAGTGACGTCGAAATGGAAGACAGCAATGCGCCTCCTACGCAAGTCAACAACGTGACTGCCACACCCAATGAAGAGAAAGCAGGCTCCGATTATTCACCAGTCCTTGAGCGTTCTCAGCCACTTGCAACTTCGTCAACTTCCAACATTCCTGATGCGGTAGATGCCTCTGAGATCGCTGATGTAGATTCGGATCACTATGAGCCCCCAGAGGCCACTCTCGCTGCTGATGAGACTTCGCCGGTGGCATCATCTCCATTTAGTCCCGCTCCACCAGATTCAGTGATTGGTGCAGCAGAAGACGGCAAATTGCCAGAGTTGTTAAACGATAACTATATCGATCTTGAAGTTATCTCTAATGGAGAAGAACAAAGTCTTCCGGCAGAAGACGGTAGTGTCCCTCAACTAACAGAAGTAAAAGTCTTCTCCATTCTTGGTGGCAATTCCCAGGCTGACCTGAGCCCAGAAACCCCTTTCTAGCGATCCTAATAGCTCAAGCTTTTTTACACCATATGAAAGCCCTCTGAGAGTGTTTCATGCATTTCGGTTTCATCCAGAATATAAGCAACAAATTCCGGGTGGGCTGAAGTCGATCACTTATACTAACAAGATTGATGCGAAGAAAGAACTGTGTCGATATGAATTGATGGGAGGAATATGCAATGACAATACTTGCGATTTTCAGCATTTTAGAGAAATGGGACTGCCTGGTGCGTCGGTAGTTCCAGCCAGCATGCTCTGAGCTCACCCTTGAGTATCCCTTTCGTCCCCTTTGCTAACTTTTGTTCCGACAGATGATGCCGTTCTCGCGAAATTGGGATCCCCAGACGAGTTCGAAGGAGAACAACGAGATAGGTTTATTGAAGGTTTGAAATCATTACTCTCGGGCCTGCGAGCAAGAAAAATTAAAGACTTTGATGCTATTGCCTCTGAGATTGTTGCACATCGTGCCAAATTCTTGGGCGATTCATCAAAGGTACTCAGCCTCGAAGGCACGACACTTTAAACGACTTACCTATAGCGGCCTGGACCCTGAACTTGTAATTCTCTCAGCCCATTCTCCCCATCACATACAGTTGCCAGAGACCTGATCAGGCTTGGTATCGATGCTGATGCTAAATAATCTTTCCTTTTTGGTGTGAAGGTCGAAGGTGGCCTAATCTCACTTTGTTGGATCATTTATTTTCAAAATCTTCTTTTCTTAGACCTGAAATGTCAATGGACATCGACTTTGCATGGATGGAGTTGCATGGAACGGCTGGTGTTTTTGTGGCATGTCTACGATACCCCGTCTGATGAAAAAAGGAGACCTGGGGGAATGCATCCAGTGGGTGCAACCAGTGTGTATTCTGGAATAAAATTCCTTTGAACACTGAATGATAAAAATCGACGAAGTTTATCTTGCGAATTAGCTAGTTAATCATAGCATACCTAATAATTGACTAATTTATTTTACGTTTCGATCAATCTGAATCCATATTGTTGTTGACTTGACTTCAGGCATATATATCATGGCATCTGTGTAGTTGCTTGCTTGCTCAGTCTGATTAATAACTGATCTCGGCGGGATGGGATGTCTTGATGAATTTTTATCAAAACACATGACCACGCGAAAGAGATAGAGTAAAATGCAATACCCCAGAAAGTAGAAGAACCCCACCATACTACCCAGCATAATGATCAACGCACATGACTACTGAAAGCGGCAATTCCGATACCGAAAAATCACGACATCTAAGCCAGAACTTCATCATTGCGCTAAGTAGCAGTGAGCACTGTGCACCAATCTTTTCTCCATGCAACTTATATCGCAGGCCAAACTATGGAAATCAGCTTCCCGACATGACTGTCTGGGCCATGGCTTTCGTTTCCTTGGCTTTGGAAACAAAAAGACGATAAGGTTGACGAGTTTATAAGTGAACAAGGGATTGAGCATCATGATGTAACATGTAGCTATGAGTATCTCGCAGTGGCTCGAAGTTGAGTGATTGCGTGCTACATACATCATTTGGTATTATACATCGCGATGGATCCCCTTGCAACTGGAACGGCTGCGAGCCTCGGTTTGTTATCTTGATAAGATGGAAAAGATGGAAAAGATGGAAGTTCCAGGTTATCCTAGTGGTTGTGATGTGACGTGATTTGATCCATTTTCATGCAATCTTGACACCATTTGATATTTTCCATGTGACGAGGATGAGGATATAAGTATATTGACCCACCCTCAATCTTTATTGTTTTCGAATACTTTCTGCTCCTTCTTCATTCCTCGACGTCGAAGCCTTGTTTCGTGCACATTGGAGATACAATTGATCCATTGCAATTTTCGTAATGTCGCACACGGCGCCACAGCAGGCGCTGGATAATGAGAAGATCGCAGTGGAAACGGATGGCAATGATGGGATTGATAGAAATGAAAAAAGGAATGGAAATGAGAGCGAAGTTTCGGATGAATCGTTTGCAAATCCGTCGGGGATCAATGAAAAGGCATTGGTAAGAAAGTTGGATTGGAAACTATTGCCTGCCCTTACATTGCTTTATTTGTTGAGTTTCTTGGACAGGAGTAACAGTATGTTTTACTCCGTTTTCATTGCGTCAATTGCTTCTCTCTTTTCGAAATCAGGGTGGAAATGATACTGACCAAAATCCAAACACACAGTCGGAAATGCGAAGCTTGTTGGATTAGCAACGAGTTTAAACATCACCGGGAATCAATATCTATTGACATTGACAATTTATTTTATCGGATACGTTCTCTTCGAAGTGCCTTGCAACATCATACTTAAACGCACAACACCCAAAATATGGCTCCCAACACTCACGCTTCTGTGGGGAATTGTCGCGACTTTAATGGGAGTTTCTACAAATTATGCGGGGTTTCTAGCTGCAAGATTCTTCTTGGGTGTTACAGAAAGTGGATTGTTTCCTGGTGTGGTATTTTACTTATCAATGTGGTATAAGAGGACGGAAACACATTATCGAGTTGCATTGTTCTTTTCTGCAGCTTCGCTGGCTGGTGCTTTTGGTGGAATCTTGGCTTATGGCATTGGGTTCATGGATGGAGTGGGAGGATTGAAAGGGTGGAGATGGATTTTTATCATTGTAAGACTCCTAAGACTAAAGTTTTGAAGTCGATTGAGCTAACAAAAGAACAGGAAGGACTTCTGACCGTCGTTGTCTCTTTCTTTGCCTACTTTTTCATCCACAATTACCCCTCAACTGCACCATTTCTCACGGAACCAGAACGTTCTTTTATCCATGCGCGTCTCAAGTCTTCCACTGATGCAACCAATACTGAACCCTTCACTTGGGCCAACGTTCGCGCTGCTTTTGGAGATTACAAATGCTGGCTCTACAGCCTCGGTTTCCACACAATGTCTCTACCCCTCTACACCCTTTCTCTTTTTTTTCCTACCATCATCTCAGGCCTCGGCTACAAAGCGGCTACCGCACAACTTCTCACTGTCCCCCCTTACGCATTCGCAACAGCCCTTACAGTGATCATTGCCATCCTCTCAGAAAAAACACACAAACGCGCTCCTTTCATTCTCTTCTCCTCCTCATTTGCAATCATCGGCTATATCATTCTTCTCGCAACTCCACACAACAAACCCGGCATCTCCTATCTCGGAACTTTTTTCGCAGCCGGTGGAATCTACCCCAGTACCGCTATCGTGCTTTCCTGGCCCGCGGCAAATGTAAGCGGACAAACTAAACGAGCTACAGCGACTGCGATGACGATTACGATTGGAAACCTGGGAGCGGTTCTGGGTACGCAATTGTATAGGCCGGCGACGAGTCCTAGATGGTTTTTAGGACATGGATTTGCATTGGGGTATTTGGTGGCAAATTTGATAGTCGTGGGGACGTTGTGGATCTGTTTGGAAAAGGAAAACAGAGAGAAAAAGAGGAGAGAAGAGAGTGGAGAGGTAGGAGATGAGGTTTTGAGAAATGATGAGGATGTTAGGTGGATCTTTCAGACTTGAGTTTGGGGTGCGAACACTTTTGTTTTTGTTTGCTTTCATAGTAAACTCACACTGTTATTTTATATTTCAATCTCCCCGTGCTAGAACTGCGGTTGTATTGTGGCAACAGAGAAAATCATACGAGACTTTTTGATATTAAAGAATTAACCAATGCTCTAGTTCATGTTACAAGAGAGCTATGCTGCCGATGTGAAACTCGAGAACAGATGGCTCGGTTCGGCAAGTGCAGAATCATCCCAAATAGACAGCCGTGCTTGCTTCGACAGCCCAGAGTAATATACAGAAGGAGAGAATCTTTGCAATCGATGTTCGTGATCTCTCGTGTATGAACATGAAATCACTCTTCTTTCACCAATTCCTGGAAGATATGTATGAGAGTACTATACTTGTCTCCATCTCCGTGATTGGGTTGGAAGAGGGATAGATCCATTGATAGCTATGGCATGTCTATAATGGATACAACCGGCCGAGAAAAAGAGGTAGTCCTCACGGCACACCTCAACTACTGGTATTTACAATATGGGCTGTATAAAAATCAGATTTCCTTGGAAATATAGAATCTTGGGGATGACCAGAAAAATTATCTTGGTCAAGAATAAAATAGGGGTCAGACAACAAACATTTCGTCTTCCCTTCGAGTATCATGAAAACCCAGGCTTAGAGATTTACGAAAGATCAAGACGCTTGAAGTTGGACTGTTGTTGCTGTATAGATCTCGGATGCGGATGCTTTGTGTCCCGAGCCGCTAGAATACCATGCCGATTCTATCTGAGAATTTGTTTATTGTTATTTAAATATGCAGCCCTATAGAGGCGGTCTAACGTTCACTCAATCGCAACTCGATTGGATCTACCGGCCATTTGTATCACCGATGCCCACAACGAACCATATGTTTAGCTTTCGGGAATTCTTGATTATTGCATTGTTGAGCTTAGCATCTGGAGATCAAATTCTTATCAAGTTGCAAATAACACACTTGTTGTTTGCTTGCTTTTTCGTTCGCTGTAAACTTTCAATAATTAATGATTCGAATGACGATAGACTTGAAGCTTCAAAAGTCACAAAGCCTGAATCACCTCGATTGATTGAAATTTTCTTAGAAGAGTGATCGACTGAAGTAATCGAAATGTCATTTATTAGACACCTTCTATATCACTAGCTTGAAATTTATTTCAGGGGTAATTTCTAAATGCTGTTGTCGCCAGCCTCGGTAAATTTCCTATTTGTGGGGTGATCGCATAGTTTGTTCTAGATTGTAGAGTATTATCCAGTTCGACACTCTTGAAATTCCTAGCACAACCACGAAAATTAGTTTTCTGGGTTGCAGCGAGTATTCTAAAGTTCAGAGACCTGGACTGCATGGAAAAAGAGGAGTATGATTTGATTTCTAGGTAACAAATCATCTCAGTTGGACTGAATATCAAATCAGTGCTTTGATCCTATGCAAGGGGTTGAACAAATCCCACTACTTGAACTGCAGGGCGGATCAAAGGGGCTTGCTTGCACACCCTGTTAAGTTTCTCAGATTCCTTCTTGATTGGATCAATGATGCATCGTAGTCCGTAGAACCTGTAGCCCCGTGAGCTATCTATACAAGAGAAGTTGGGGCTGGACGGGCCAAGAAGCTGGCACACTGGGCTTGTATTGAACGGAAAACGCAAGAACTTTCAAAGACAACTATCAATATGATATATAATGCGGTATCATTATCTTTCCAGAATCCCCCATTTCATTTCTCTTCATCAATCTTTCTAAAGCTTCCACAAAGCGAAGTACACAACTTACTTTTCAATATGGCTACCACTCAGGATTCTAGCAATGACTTCAAATTTGCTACACGGGGTCTTATACGAGCGATAGAAGATTCTCATATCTATTCAGATGCTAATCCAACTGATGGCCAGCAGAATGTTGTATGGGACACTAAAGCATATGATTTTCTCGCGGGAGAATGCCCCGATACAGCCAAATCAGCACTTTGGCGGCAAGGTCAGCTGCGCAATGCGACAGCAGGCCTTTATCTTGTCACTGAAGGTGTCTATCAAATTCGTGGACTTGATTTCGCCAACATGTCTATTGTGAGAATTCCGGGCACAAATGGCATCATCATAATCGACTTCTTGACTCTGTTGAGACGGCCCGTAAAGCTATTGAGCTTTACCAGCAATGGCACGTAGAGAACTATGGTCAAGAAACAGAAATCAAAGCCCTCTTTTACACGCATTGACATGTAGATTATTTCGGTGGAGCGGCTGCTATCGTTCGTAAGGCCAAGGAACAAGGTCAGACTAATCGGATTTTCGGTCCCGAGGGCTTTCTCGAGCATGCTGTTAGTGAAAATATATATGCCGGGGCGGCAATGTCTCGTCGATCAATCTACATGTACGGTATGAAATTGCCTAAATCTCCCGCTGGACACATTGGTTGTGGACTTGGACAGTGCACATCTACCGGCAAAATCTCACTCATGGCACCAACTCACTACATCACCCAGAATGGCGATCTTGTAGATGGTATTGAAGGCCTACAGATCATATGCCAATTGACTCCAGGAACGGAAGCGCCAGCTGAAGTAAACTATTACCTTCCCGACTATAAGGCTTTGTGTGCGGCGGAAAATGCCACGCATACTCTGCACAATATTCAGACTCTCCGAGGAGCTCCAGTGCGCGATGCCCAACTTTGGTCGCGATAACTGGATGATTCAATCACTCTATTTGGCAATAAAACAGATGTGGCATTTGCTGGTCACTATTGGCCAACCTGGAATGACGATGAAAATTTAGTTCTCCAATTTTTATCGGAGCAACGTAATTATTACGCCTATCTTCATAATGAATCGCTTCGATAGATCAATGATGGGCAAACACCTTTGGAGATTGCAGAGAAAATTCAGGTGCCTCCTAACTTAAGTGCAAAAACGCATCTCCAGGGCTATTATGGTTCGATCAGCCCCAATGTAAAAGGTGTATATGACAGATACATGGGTTGGTTCAATGGGAATCCAGCTTATCTCTGGCCATTCCGACCTACAGATGAGGCGACCGAGTTTGTCCAATGTATGAGTGGGAATCAAGCCGTTCTTGACATGGCCAACGAATATATTGCGAATAAAAATCTTCGATTTGCAGCTACACTTTTGGATAAACTCGGATTTAAAACTCAGAGTTCGGTTGAAAAGGATAGTGATATTGCAAAGTAAGCAATGAAAACACAGGCATATGTATACAATACTCTAGGATGGGGCTCCGAAAACGCCACCTGGCGTGATTTCTATTCAACGGGTGCTTATGAATTGCAGTTTGGGCTGGAGAAAATGGATCTTACCATGTCACCTGAAGCATTGCTGACATTGAGTTTCCACGAGCTATTCGACACAATCGCCATCAAGATTGAAGGACCCGCCGCTTTCAAGAAACCCGAGGTGTATTAAGAGGAAGAAATCACCATCGATTTCATGGTTTTCCGATATCCAACAAAAGAATCAGCCGAGCGCTGGTTGGCACTTGAGATTGAGCAATACTGCCATGACGGGCCATGCCATTCCATACGTAGCTTCTTCGGAGAAGCCAAATTCGGGCAGTGATTTGACTATCTGGTTAGATCATGTCAATCTCGCAAGGTTGGTTGGAGCAACGGCTCTGGGAAGAAATCCAGTTATTGTGGATAACCCAGATATCGCCCTCAGCACTGCTGGAGACGTAGATGCTTGGACTAAGATCACAGCCTTGATCAAATTGCCGACTGCTGATTTCAATATTGTTACACCTTGATTATAATGACCAATATATTGATTGTTTGCCCGATGTATTTAACACCTGCGGATTTGAGGTTGCGACGTCTGACTATGGTAGAAATGTGGAAGGAGATAGAGACGGTCTGTGTAATAGAATTGTGAAATAACGATGAGGATGTTGAATTGGGCTATCACTCAGACAGAGAGCTCGTTCACGAAGCTTTCTTGATATCAATTCTAATTTATTTTCGTAGCTGTTCCATTCCTACGTGCGAGACTCACTGATAAAACCTCCACGAAATTGACTTGGACTTCAAGCATAGGCATGGACTCGTCCAGTTGTCTTCTTTCGCTTTGTCCCTGTTCCAACATGGACGTTGAGCAGATAGCAAATTCCAGTAACCTCCTCTACAACTAGATTATTTAAAGAATGCATTCAAATCAACACCATCTGAGACCCCTACAAGCGACCAACCTCCCTGTCCTACGGAAACGTCGTCTATCTCGACATTCATTTCGTTGACGTTCTTCAGTCCGTGAACACCTACAACTGCTTTAGCGTTGGAGGCTTGAGTCACTTTGCCAATCTTGATTCTGTGGGATGCAACTTCTGCTAGTGCCGCTTTCCATGTTTTCTCAAAGATACCCATCATCTCTTGTGGAGATGGCTGCGGTAAAGATTGTGGTGTTTCGTTAGTTGATTCAAGGACAGCCTGGCTTTCTTCCCCACCTGTTACCAAGGCCTATAACACGCATTTGGCCAAGACCCCAAAAATAGATTTTTGCCTGAACTAAAAATGTATTTAGAATTTAGAGGTGTATATATATTAAAATAAAACTTTCAATTTAATATATAATCTTAAAGAAATTGATAAAATGAAATAAAAAGTGATATTTTTATTAATTAGAATTCAAAGAATCGATTGATATAATTCTTTTCGAATTATCTCAAAAATTGAAATTTATATTTATTATTGAAATATTAGAATAATAAAAAATTAAATATTAAAGTGATTTATTATTCGAATTTATTAAAATATTTCAATAATAGATATAAATTTTAATTTTTGAGATAATTCAAAAAAAATTATATCAATCGATTTCTTGAATTCTAATTAATAAAATAATCTTTTTTTTTATATAAATTCTTTTAAGGTTGTGTATTGAATTGAATGATTTCTTATATAAGTTGAGAATTGATTAGTAATCAAACCTAATCTTTAAGGTATTAATAAAAAATATTTCGAAAATTAGAATTTATTAAAATAGAATTGAATATAAAATCTGATTTTCGAAATAATTTAAAAAAGATTATATAAATCGATTTCTTGAATTTTAATAAATAAGATTATTTTTTTTCTTTTTATTTTATTAATTCTTTTAAGAATGTGTATTAAATTGAATAGTTTTTTATATAAGTTAAGGATTGATTAGTTATATAGTTTAATATTTAAATATAAGCGAGATAAGAAATTCTTATCGAAATTCCTTCGCTCATAATATAATAATCTGTATATAAAAAGAAAATTATTCAAAAAAAGATTTTATATTAAAACTTGAATATTAATATACTTTTTTTCAAAATTCTAAAATAGATTTTAAAATTATAATAATATTAATAATAATAAAAGCTTTCTAATAATATAATATTTTCTATAATAAAATTATAATTTATATTGTTTTATATAATACAATTTTTATTTCTAAGATTTCTATAAACATATCATACAAATTATAGAATTTTTTTTTGCTTTAGGCAAAAATCTATTTTTGGGGTTTTGGCCAAATGCGCGTTATAGGCCTCGGTACCTGTCGAGTCTGATAAGACTTGACTTCCATCTCCATCTGATATGGACACTTCTTCAATTGTAACCCTTTGCAATTGATACTCATGGTTGTCGATACGATCTCTAACAACATAACCGGCTTGGTTTATTCTTTTGTTGGTAAGGTTATCATCGTCTAATCTTTCGATGACTGATTCAGTAGA
Organism: Botryotinia globosa; assembly: GCA_014898425.1. Taxonomy (NCBI): domain Eukaryota; kingdom Fungi; phylum Ascomycota; class Leotiomycetes; order Helotiales; family Sclerotiniaceae; genus Botryotinia; species Botryotinia globosa. The sequence goes on from RCSZ01000002.1 coordinate 2,248,391, forward strand.
CTAAATTTGGATGCAGAAAAATTGTTTTGACCATAGCAAACGCAAGCTGAATCTTTGGAAGTCGTGTAAACATCGGAGTTTCGTATTAAATAAGCAAACAAGCAAAAGGGTCAAAATTTTGAGAAGTGAAGATATATGTTGCTGATGAGGTAAAAAAAATGTTTGACTACATTGTGGAGGAATTGGTTAGAGTGTAAGGTTAAGATAGCAAAGTAGGGGTTTTGCACGTGCTACTTACGAAAATAAAACACTCCAATTACTGAAGGAATTGGATGGTGACGACTAGCTGGCAAATAATGTTGGTACTACAAGGGTTTGAACGAGCATCCTCCCATTTACTAATCGGAAGGACATCTGGAAAATTGGTTCAAAATAGTTTTTATACATATGTCAGATATCTACTAATGCAATGCATGTTGCAATATCAGTAAGGTTGACTTTGGAGCTGGGATGATCAGCGTAGGGAGGTTTCGATGAAGCCCAGATGTTGAGTTAGAGCCGAGAGTATATGTATATAAACAGATGTTTGCAAAATCAGATCACCAATTTCATTATAGTATGGAGACATCACGTTTTAAATGAGCGCGTCATTGTATTTTTCTTCGTCCGACCTAAATATCCCTTGAGATATCAAAGCTAATACGCTGATACACAATTTAAGGAGCTCTTGACCAGAATATCCCACGAGATGAATATTGCCTATCCCGTAAGTCCAGATCACCTTCACCATGTTGTGTACCGCACTACTACCCACGAATCAATTGCCTTTATTAGAAGGCTCCCATGTCATACGATCATACTGGCACATTGTTTGGTCCCCTTCTCCCCAAAACTTGTTACCACCAGTGATCTTAAGATCATCACTGATTTTCCAGCTAGATTATCGATATGTTAGTCCCGAATCGTGAATATAGGGATTAAAAAACTTACCTGTCACTGCACCACGAAGAATCAATTGTTCGAGAAGTGATGATGACATTCTCCCAGACAATTGGTCCAAAATCCCAAACACCGCCAGCACTTGGACGGAAGTAAAGTCTGACCTGTGGTATTAAATTAGTAGTTGGTCATCTGAAGAACAGGATCTAATCAAACTTACAACGTTCAACTTTCCAGCAGTGGGAACCTCTTGTGCTGTTTTCAGATTAGTAAGATTACATGCTAGCATATTTGAAAGGCCACTTACGAATATTTACGACATCAGTCTTTGTTCTTGTCTTCTGACCGGCGCTGATGCTTTGGGGACCAGGAACGATAGTGACATTGTTGATAGAAACATGAGTGTTAGTGTTGTACTCAATAGTATTGTGAATCTTATCGCCTGGCAAAATGTTGTTGTCTGTGGCAATACCACCAGTACCACTATGAAGCTACCAGTTAGTTTCCTAATTCCATGTGTAACGTCAGAAATACATACTGCATCATATCCACTTCCCATTTACCAGGGATGTGATCGCTGAGACGATTCTCATGAGCATAACTGTGAGCTTGATTGGTGCAACCTGCTCCGAATTTATGTATGCCGACTTGAGAGAATGGAGGGACAGTGATTGTGGCTTCAAACTAGGCTTGTTAGCTAGCTCAGATGATCAATTAGCTAGGCTTAGCTTACCTTTGTGATATCAATATCGGCATGAGGACCAATAGTAAATTCATAGCCTTGGACATTAACCAAAACGTTGATGAGAATGAAGCTCAAGGCGACGAGGAATCTGACTTGGGAAGCCATTGCTGCTGTTTTAAGATAGAATGTATTGTTTGTTTGAAGTCTTTGAATATTTTTGTGTTGTAAAGAGTTGATGATTTAAATTATTCTGAACTGAGAAGATGGGCGACTTTAAAGGAAATGAGGAGGAATACAAGTCCAAAGCTGCCTCGCTAAGGCCCCGCTAGTAGTGTTCGCTTGTTACTTGTATTGCAAAGTTACATAAGTGGTATGTTCGTTTAGGTGAATAACAGGTGGTAGCCAGTCAAAGCACTATGTGAATTTAGTACCATCACTAGTAGCCATACTCTCTGCCTACACATGTCTAACAGTTTCCAATCAAAGCTCGGCTCTAAATCACATTACGGTACTATTGCAACCATTGTGATGAGAATTTTTGAAATTGTATGACAAAACACATTCAATAATTTGAAGTGATCCTCTAATGGAGTAGACCTGACAAAGAACGCTCAATAAATGCTCTTGATTGATCTTTTATCTCTGAGGTGATCTAGAACCGGTGAATCAAAGTCAAGCAAAGTGGTTTAAAGGAATGGAACCATGCGAATATTCAACCATGTAACTGGTACAGTATGACGAATGTCATGTGACATCTCAGTTCCAGGCTAGCTTGAACTAAGACGATTGTTATTATATAAGAGATAAAGAGATCCCTTAGGGATCTCTTTCCTCTTTAGCTTTATTATTCTAGTTATTTGACCTCTATGATATACTCTAGTATGTGATCGTGACATACAGTAGGTTCTTGTCATCGGCTACATTCGAGCTATCAAGCTGGGAATAGGATTATCAGCGGCGAGAAGTTGATTATGAAGGACATGATTGAGATGCATGCCATATCCGCGGATAGTCATTAAAACTAGCGAATTACATAGATCCCGTGTTCAAACATTGGAACATTTTGTAGTCTAACTTATCACCAAGACGTTAGACCACAATTCAAATTGAAATTGACAAACTTATACATTAGTTGAGTTGGGTATATACCAGATATGATGCTCTTTTATCTCAATATTCGACCATCAAAACTTTCTTCAAAGATCCCATTTCCTTTTCCCAATCCTCAATCTTTCTTTGACTCGCCGCTAATTTGTCCAACAGATATTGGATACGAGGACCAACCTCATGAGGCTGCTTAGGTAAAGTACCGAGCATGACTAATTCATTCTCATACTTATCAATACTCTTCGTCTCAATCTTAGTTAGCTCGGTAAGAACTGCCAAGTCAAGTCTGCTTCGTAATACGCGATCCTCGCTTAACATCTTGAAGGCAGCTTGATACACTGGTTTCCCAGCTTTAATACTTTGTGGACGACCTTTGAAGGTCTTGATTGTGATTAATTCCGCTGCGGAGAGTGCTTCGAGAACATTCTCTCCGTTTGATGCCGACGACGTAAGGGATGATTTGAATGTATCAGAGAGCAAGACCTGATTATATCGTAGAGTATCGTTCTCGGCAAGAGAGTTGACCAGGTACCATGCTTGCTCGACTGACCATTTCCGATCTCCCTTTTCAGCAGATAACAGATACATTTTCATGATCTCTGAGGCGCTTTGCTCGACAATTTCAGCTACGGCGCGTTTCGGAGTTTGTCCAGTTTTCAGTCGACGTGCCAAAAATTCCAGATCCGTCAGTCGGCCTCCCAAGACTTCGATGCACTCATCCAGTTCTGAAAGATCTTCTCGACGTTGAGATTCTGAAAGCTTCTCCGTGTTGTCTTTAGGGTTTTCTGGATCATTTTCTAGATGACTGATGACGAATTTCTTGGCTACTTGAGGTGTGATATCACCGAGCGCTATCTGTCTGAAAACTCGATCTGGAAGCGCTTTACTCAAGGACTTAGAGTAAGAGATATCGTTTGTTAAGAAAATGACATGAGCAATATTAGAAGTAGTGAGACCAGCTGCCCATTCCGAGATCTTGTCATAAACAATGCTACTGTCCTCATTCTTGTGTAGAAAATTGTCAATGACGACCACAGGTCTGTGCTCTGGATGTGCTTCAAGCCAATCATCGTCGGCCAAATTGGCGTCCTTATCATCTTTCTTTCGGCTTTGCAAGGCCACCTGTTTTAGAGCAGTTGCAGTGTTTTGCCAAATTTTGGCAAGCTGTGAGTCCAAGGTTTCTGAAAATCCAGATTTAACGCCAATTGTACCCTGTGCAGCCAAATCGATCAAACTACTGAAACTGTTCATCCAGGAGAACACCGGACGATATCCAACGGTGGCAGCGGCTGCTGCAATAGTGGCCGAGTCGCCCCTTGCTTCCTGGATAGGTTTGCAATCTATAAGTAAAGTATTTGGTCGACCTTTAAGAGCTTGATCAATGATGAGCTCTTTCTTGCCTGATCCTCTTGGACCTTGTACAACGATAAAAGTATCGGCAGTCTCCATAAGCCAAGTTTGTAAATCTTCAATAGCTTGCTTTCTATCATCCCAAATGGCACTAAGGCTTGCTTCTTCCGCTTTTTGCACACGGAAAGAGAAAACGTCCTTTGCTTGACTTGCGAACCATGCATAGATCTTATTGTCCTTCAGACTGAAAGCATGATCGATATGTGCCTTGATAAAAAAGGTCCGAATTGGATCAAAAACCGCAACGGTTACAGTAGCAAGGATAGCGGCTACAGCTGGAATAACGACACGTGGGTGACTGGTAAGCCATTCTCTAATGTGATGTGCTTGCATCTTAGCCTCAAATGACAGTCGAAGTATGGTGCCAGATTTTCCACCACCCAGTTCCTCAGTAACTTTTAAGCCATGTAAGCAATTTCTAGCCATGATCGAGTGCCTAATGTTAGCAAAATCAAGCATAGCAAACTTTGGAAGAACTTTTGAATCCGATGGCTGTGAAGATATCTCCGCAATTTTTCCATATTTCCGGAACAAGCTGTAAATAACTTCCTGTGAAAGTTCGGCCACTTCGCCACCAGGGGTAGAAGGCACAAATTCAACACGGATTCGAGTGCTTGGGAATCTGTACAAATCCTCGAGCCATGGTTTGCCGCGTACAAGTTTTGCTCGCATTTGTCGAAAGGGGTTAAACCAAGGCTTGATTGGCTTCTCCTTCAAATATCCTGAGATGAGCGCTTCTATCTGCTGAGCCGTTATGCTGCGATCGTGTGAGAACTTGATGAACGCGCCCCCCTCCTTAAGCCGGGGTAGAATCTCTGTCACTTTCAAGGGGATGCTGGAGGGTATCGCACGCTCCACTAAACTCAGAGGATCGTATTTGGAAAACACTTTATTATTGAACCGATAAAGAATATCTGGTAGGCCCGAGTCCATTCTTCCGTACCAAGGTATTCGAAGAAGCCATCCGAGCTTTATTGGAAAAATATCTTCAAAAAAGTACATCAGTGAGCTGTTTTGAACCTATGACCCCATCAAGAAGTATGAGAACTCACTATCCAAGAACAGGATTCCCTCATTAGTTCCAGCAGTAATGTGCCCACTTTCATTCTCCCCAATTTGCGTACTCTCTCTCCTTACACCTTTTATGCCCTTCAATCTATCATACTTCAGTTCTTTCAGACCGACTCTAGCAAAATTCCCGACATTGCTAAAAGCACGCGTTTGAGGCCTGGGAGGGCGCGGGGTACGTAACGCCGGCACGCTCGTAGGGTTGAACAAGATGCGCCTGTTCATATTTGCGCCTACCTCTGAAAATATACCTTCATGATTTGTGGTATTATTTATTTATTCAGTGACAGAACTCAAGAGAAAGAAATGAAGTTCCGTCGAGCGTTAGTTGGAAGAAGGCTCAAATCAAGCCAAACAAAAGGCGGGAAGCAGTGTCGTCATATCTCGAAAAGAACCGACAGCCTTGTCACGTGAAAGTCGGTAGGAATTTCCCCGCGTGTTTGAATTTTGTTTTCAAGATCCACAAGCTTCAGCCTCGTAGTCCTCGAAAGACAAATTTCCAACGACATCAACCTACACAATGGGCTGGTTTTCATCATCTGCTCCCTCTGCGGAGAAACTAGCTTCCTTAGATTCAAACGATTTAGTCTCATCTCCCCAATCATCCACACCCAAATCTCAAACGAAAACTCTCTCTCGAGATGAAATTGCAGACCAAGAACTGAATTCCTTTCTCCGGGAATTGGAGGCCGACACCCATCCTTCTAGTACAAAATATAACCGTGTACCCCGGATACCTCCACCAGAGCCTTCCCATTCTCAACCCTCCACTCAAGCTCCTCCCCAAAGCGATTCTGCGGAACCGCTTTCTATCCAACTCCTTCCCACAACCATGTCCTGCCGTACAGCCTTCGATGCAGCGTTCTATTGTCAGTCTTTTGGCGGCCAGTTTAACAATTTATATCGATATGGCTCTGCACGAGATTGTAGCGAGTCATGGTCTGACTTTTGGTTTTGTATGAAAACGAGAACGTATGCCGATAATGAGAAGGTCAAACTGATCAAGGCACGATGGATCGAGAAGGAGAAGAGAAAATATGGAGATCCGAATGATAAAAATAGGGAGTTAGGGAAGAGCAGTGAAGATGTGTGGAAGGGAAGAGAGCAGAGGTTAGAATGGGGAGAAGCATTTTGTGTGGCAGAACCCAAATGGACAGGAAGTGACGATGAATGGAGAAGGATGGAGAAAGAACACAGGGAGGCACAAAAAAGTAATCTTTGAAATGAGCTCAACGTACAAGTATAGCATTTTTTTTGGATCAGACATATGTCATGTCTTGATGTATAACAGGAAGGGGGTTGATTCGGAAAGAAAGCTTATGGTTTTCATGAAGGCGTTGAATATTTTTGATAGTGAATCATGAACTATCTTGTTCTAGTAGTACCTAGATAACTGTCCATATAACGAGAAGTAATAGCCCCTTCAAATTCCTGGAATACAGCTGCGCCAATCCTTTATCGAACCTAGCCAATCCCCCTGTGTCGCCTTATTCTTTCCAATCTTTAAACCAGAGTAATATGTACAATCGTGTGCCCCGTGATATTCATCCCTAAAATGCGCCTTGCCCAAACCAAAGTAGTGCCCTTTCTGCACTCAATTCAAACTCCTTGATCAGGTCAAAAGTGAATCTACCCATAATAATACACCTGTACAATACACCTTCTACATGCCTGGTTGTCTTGCCATACCCATACCATTTTGCATCTGCATACCTGGCGGGAATCCTTGCTGCCCACCCGCTTGCATCTTCGCTTTGAAGTTCTGAAGTACTATGCTCTGGGCTTGCATCTGTAATTTCTTCTTCAAGAGGTCTGATAGGCCTTGAGGATGTGCGCCAGATGCCATCTCTCTATTGTAAAGTTGCTTATACACAGCGGCCATCTGCTGATGGGTTTGCATCGGGTTAGCGTGCATATATTGCTGAGCCATGGCGGTCTGTGGGTTCATTGGTTGCTGCTGTTGGGGGTGTTGTTGTTGCTGCTGCTGCTGCATTTGTAATTGTTGTTGTTGTTGTTGCTGCTGCTGCTGCTGCTGCTGCATTTGCTGCTGTAATGCCATGCCCTGCATATTTTGCATGTTCATATTGTTCCCCATGAATTGTTGATTCATGTTCATATTCTGAGGCATGCCAGCTTGTCGCATAGCAGCTAATTGATTCTGATAATTTTGAGCTAATTGATGGTTGGGGTTATTAGCATTCGCTTGCATCTGCATTTGCCTCATTTGTTGGTGCTGCATTATTTGATGAGGAGTCAATTGCTGTCCGTTAGGTATTACTCTCATACTTTGCGCTTGCATCTGCTGCTGTTGTTGAGCTCGTAACGCCATCAAATATTGTTGCGTTTCGACGGGCGACATGCTATTTATACCTTGAACATGCATTTGAGCCGAGTTCATTCCCATCTGGCCCATTCCAGGTGCTTGGGCCATGACGCCTTGCAGTGGGCTCCCTTGGCTCATTCTTGGTGTGAGTCCTCGATTCAAAGGAGTGGATTGCATGTTAGGAGTCGCATTATGCATACGAGGTGTTCCTGCATGGCTTTGCTGGCTTCTTTGAGCCACCATGCCATGAGCTGCAATGGGTGCAGGATGATTTTGGTGAACAACAGAGCCTGGACGAGGGGGACTGCCACCCATGCTCGACGTAGATTGTTGCATTGGGTTATTGCCGATACCGTTATTGACTGTCGGCGATGCCTGGCTGTGCGGAGTTCCATTTCGAACGATTGGCGAAGACATTTGAGCCTGGGTACCTTGATGAGGGTGGAACCGTTGCGCCTGCATACCATTTGAGACAATTCCATTGGGTTGAGATGGATGTGCATGGGGGCCTTGAGTTTGAGGAGGCATACCCTGCAAAGCCTGTGAATGCTGCTGTTGCTGTTGAGCTACGGCCCGTCGCTGAGCTTCTTGTTGCTGCGCCTGTCTTGCGGCCAAAAGTTGACGTCTTTCTATCTCCTTTTGTCGAGCTTCAGCTATCTCTTGTTTCCTTTGAATCTCCTCCTCTGCCTTAGACTTTCGCTGTGCCTCTGCTTCCGCTGCCTTCTTCAAGGCTTTCTTGTCTTCGATATCCTTTCTGATATTGGTGAGAGCATTAAATTTCTCAAATCGGGCTTCGAATCCACCACCAGCCTGGCCAGCACCATCAGCTACATTAATACCTCCGGCGCCCCGGGCAACAGTTGCAAAACGTTGTTCGTCCAAAATGAGCATATAGCGTTGTTCGTCTGCAGCAAGCGCTTCATCAGCAGCCATTTCTGCGACTGTTCTTTTACGGGACTTGGGCTGAGGAGGCTTCTCCAAGTGCATAGGATGAGCTAGTGATTCTAGCAGCCGTGAACATTCTGTTGCACTGTTCGCAGGCTCGAGAGCCAAGGGGGCTGTAGTGGCTAGGATAATCTGAGCTTCTGCTGCATATATATTGCCGCAATTAAACTCAGATTTAGCCAGTTTTAATCTTTTCGCGGCTGGTGGCATATTTAAGCCGGGAGTTGGCGGGACAGCTCCAAGTGGTGTAGGTGGTTGCGCTAATGTAGCTGATGTACTTCCTTCGGAACGTTCTTGGCGCTTGTCCATATCTGGTTCATGAGGTGCAGTAGAATTACGAGCAATTTCGACATAGGTACTAATAGGTGTTGGGAATAGCACGCACGTTGTCACTTTGAGTTTTGCTGGTGCAGGGACTGTTTTATTTTTCTGGGAATCGTTCGAGGTGCCCGGTGCAGGCATATTCTCCTTATCTTGCTGAGCAGATGTTCTTGATTTCGTGGAGCCATCGTTGCTTTGTTCTTTCGACGATCTACTTTTATCTAGGTTGGGTCGAGGGTACGACGCATATGGGGACGGTGTGATATAACTACTGAGTGTATGAATCGAAACGCCTTCCTTGCTTCCCTCCTTCGGTTGAGATGAGGGTTGTTGGGGAGCAACAGATTTGTGATCGAGGATCTGGACAATCATGCAACCTTCGTAGAAAGCTACTTCGTTCAGTATAAAAAAATCAACCAACTCGTGAGGTATGGTTTTCTGTCTAAGGTGCTCTAGGAGTACTCTCATTGGAGAAGTATAAGAAAAACTGTTTTGTTGTTGATCGAATCGGAAATGCGTCGCGTAGAGGTGTATGATCAGGGAGGGGGGGCTTTTGCGGTATTTGTGAAGAATATAGTGCTCAGTTTTGACTAGGAGATTTTAGTATGTGTATGAGCCACTGAATGTAACAAGAGGTTTACCATATGGTTGTGATTGCGCAACTTGTTGTATAACGAATTCCTCTGCAACACTGCCAGATCTTATAACTGCACTATTATTCTTCATTCCTCGACCAAGTGTGTGTCCCGAGCGATTTCGATTCGCAGATCGAGCTCCCGAAGAGTTTCCAGCGCCATTTGTTGTAGCTGAGTTTTGGAAATTTTTGGAACCGGATGGTAGTCTTCCAGCGGACATTGATGGGGACGGAGACGAAGTCGATGAATTGATGCCGTTTGTTTGAATAGACATAGGCCGTTTGGCTTTGTTAGTCGCTTGAGCGACCGATGCCGCAGGCGCCATTGTTGATGTTGAAATCTCAGCAAGATGTACTTCTGCTAAATTATTCAACTTGTCGCAATGGTCACTGTACTCTGCGCGATATCGATGATTCTTTGATCTTTTCCATCTAATACGATCGACTGTTTCTCTTGGGCAATTTGATGTAGTCGAAGACGCGACTCTCTTCTATGTTTCCAATTAAGAAGATATGAATGGAAAGTTGTCGCGTTTCTATGATGCAATGCGATATTGAATCTGATGATTTCCTCGAGGGGAAGTTGGGGTGAGGTGTGTGGAGACCAGAGCCGCTAGAGTCCCAAGCGTGTGAATAATGTTATGTCAGCTGATGAAGAGTACCCCACCGCCTTTTCATGCCACATTCTTTGTTCAATGACAATTCCACAGAGCACATTCGAATCCTAAGCTTCACGTCACTATTACCCAAGTCAACATTCATCATCCTACACCAAGTGTCGAGTGTAGCGAGTGAATAGGTGATTGGCGACATGTTATCACACTACAGATAACTTGGATGCATTTAAAGGGTCCCTATGTAGGTTCCTGTAAGGTAAGATCAAGTCGATGTTTCTTTGAGCTGAAATATTCTTCTACATTTTCACCATTTGTCTGGTGTTTTGCATATAATGCAAGTTGATTTCTGATCTTTTGCAATTCAACAAACCCTCAAAATCATCTAAGTTCTGGATCAACTGAACGCCTGAAAGCAGCTTACTCCGATTTCGAGCACAATGTCGTATCAGTTAAACAGGTTATCACCATACAACTGAATCTACAGCGAAGAAGAGAATTATGAAAATAATCTAAGCATGGTCCCGAGTGCACAACTTCTTTTGGAGATTGTAGTTGGAGGACATATTTCGGATTGCTTTCGTGCTGAGTTCACGATCTGCGAACATCGCTTGACAGACAGGATGGAACTAGGTTTCGTTGAGAAGCTCTATTGGTACAGCTTCCCAGAATATGTGAACATTGAGAGGTGTTTTTCTGCCAAAGCAACCTCCCTCGAGTAAGTAAGGATTCGAGAATGGGTCGTCTCATATTCTTGCACTACTGCAGTTGTCAGGCATTGAGCAATTTTACCACGAAGGGAATCATTCCAGTTTAGGCATAATCTTCACTATTCGCCTCTCTTGAAGAATCCGGGGTAAGTCATGAGATCTATTCCCTAGTAGATGTCAAGGGTGTACGACTTTATCCACGTTTCCTGCGATATTAGCCAGAATTCCCAAAGTGCGGCTTCAAGCTTCTGGTCCCTGGATGCCGAATGAGACCCCATTTTAACGGACATCAAATGGTCAGTGAATTGAATAACCTTTTTGACTCTTCTACTTTGTTTTCCTCCGAAGAAGATTTTTTCGTATTAATAGTTTAATCGATAACTCAATCTGAGTTGAGCAAATTATATGATTGTATGGTCTATTGCTTTTTGGTCATTGTAAATTATTATTACCTAGGTATGCTAAGATAGTATTATGTGATTTTCAACCACTTAAAGTGAATGGAATAGATGTAAATGGGTCAGTCAATCTTCAAGACATTTTCCGAACACCCTTCATTAGCAAAAAAGTGGAGAGCATCTTGGCTGTCAAGCTGGCACAAGCCACGCGAGATGTACTCCGTAAATCAGGGAGTTTATTCAAAGGTCCTTACGATAGAAACCGAAGCTGTACCACAATAGAATCTTGGTCCTCGTGCAGATAACTGCGTATTGCGATTTTCTTAGCTTTGATCAATCTACCGAGCGCAGGGTCTACCTGGGCAATGTCTCCTCTTATTCCGCTCAATGTTTCCACGAGTGAGCGCTTGCACCATGATACTTGTGATGGATTCTATATAATATAAGCCTTGCTCGCTCTCCGTTTCTTTCATTCAACATTACACGCACTTCTAACTCTCTTACCTTTCACTCCTATCACCATGAAGTTCACCCAGTCTTTGGTTTCTTTAGTCCTGGCAACAGTTGCTGTTGCCTCTCCTACTCCCTCCTACTCTTGAGGAGCGGGCTACAACAATGTGTGGCCAATGCAATGGGATACTGTTGCAACTGGCACTTATACCATCTTCCAAAATCTCTGGAACATTACCGATTTTACTGGTTCTCAATGCTCAACTGTCACCTCAGACAAGAGCAATTCTCTTGTCTGGTCCACTAGTTGGTCATGGGGGGGAGGATCTTCCCAAGTCAAGTCTTATGCAAACGTAGGGCTTAATATGGCAGCTAAGCAGGTTTCTGCTATCTCGACCATCCCAACTACTTGGAAATGGAGGTTAGTTACTTCATATATGTCCAATGAACCTAGCTGATCATGAACCTTTCTAGCTATACTGGCTCTAACATCGTTGCTGACGTTTCCTACGATTTGTTCTCCTCAACTACTGGTACTGGCAGCGCGAACTATGAGATCATGATCTGGCTTAGTGCTCTTGTGAGTTTTCCATTCCCATTACTTTTTCTCTTAATTTCTTTAGTTTGCGGAAACTAACGATTTTCAGGGTGGTGCAGGACCAATTTCATCTGCCGGATCAACGCCCATTGCAGCTCCAACCATCGCTGGAGTGTCGTGGAAACTCTTCTCTGGACTCAACGGTGCCACCAGAGTCTATTCCTTCGTCGCTTCCAGCACAGTTAATAGCTTCTCTGGTGACTTGAAGACATTCCTTACATACTTGACCTCCAGCCAAGGATATCCAGCCAGCCAATATCTCACGACGATTCAAGCTGGTACCGAGCCATTCACTGGTAAATCCCCCCCCCCCCCCCCCCCCAAATCATCTGATCCGGCGATGAACTAATGTAAAATAGGAAGCAATGCTGTCTTCAAGACAACTGCCTACTCCGTATCGCTTAAATAATCCCTTGGATCAACATATAAGGCATGTGAATCTGTCCATATACATGATAGTGCCCTTGAAGGAATTGTATCTAGATGGATGCTAAGGAACTTTGTACATAATTTCCCCTTCAACGAATATTTTTCAGAACATTCGGAAACTGTATACATATAGAAAAAAATTATGCACTGGCTAGGTAAGTATGACTTGAAGATTCTTTCCTCACTCTGCGACACGTGAAACATTCCAAAATGCTCAACGAGATAATAGAACACAAACATTGATAAGAGCTGTCCCTTATAGCTAGTTCATGGGCCAATGAATCCATGAGCTCTGAATACTAGATAGATATAAACTTCTGTCAAAACAATAGGTATAATGATTACAGCTCAATCTCTATCTATGATAACAAAATAGCACATGATCTGTATTTAACAGTAACACAACTTGCGTGGTGGTAGATTTCAGACATTCGATTTTCATGAAATCTTTGAAACATTGGGCTTTCGAAAACCGCAGCTGGATATGAACGTTGACCAGATTTGATGCCTTTCTTTGGGTTGGACAATGGTTCGGAAGTTCGAGAATTCATTGCTAGAGTTAATGCCATTGCATTTGGCACTGAGTAACGATTGCATAGGGTTTGAGGACGCCATACGACATGTAGTCTTACATTTGGAAGCATCAGTTCAAGCCAAAATATCGTAAAAAGAATATTGGCAAAGAAATCGAAACCGTTCTAGATTCTAGATGGCATGGTATTGTAAATTTAAGCCTCAGATGCGACCGGATTTGATGTAATTGTTCAAATCAACCTTTTAAAGTTTATATAAGAAGAATATATGGTTCACCAGTTCTAATTTTTCTAATGCTTTTATAAAATTGATAGCAGTAGCCCGAGCTTTGGTTTATCACATGATGAATCCATAAATTCATATAACAAATGTAATGAAATTAGCAAGGCTAAAGGTATAAAACGAGGCTAAATAGCAAGGCTGAAATTTTTAATACAAGTAATCCGGATATACGGGCATTTAGGCCTTGAAATATTTAGGCTCTTGATAGCCAGGTTTGATTGTATTGTTTCCGGCTCGGGTGATTCGGATAAACATTGCAAAGTCCCTACGAGATACGATGGATGGGATCGGGAAGCCGCGAAAGAAAGGTCCGATATTTCGAAACTAGTCTATTTTTGGTAAAGCTTCTCCTCGCGTAATTTTGTTGCCCGCACTTTGGATAATTTTCATCTTCAACATCTCTTTTCGAAACCTCGAACCACGACAATTTCCATTCCGCCCAAAGAACTTCATCGACAAACCCCTTCGAACATATTACCAAATACCGCAAAAATGGGTGGTGTTACTGTTCGCGATGTTGACGTAAGTATACACAATTCTACAAGCTGTGAAATTGGAAAGGAATGAACTTGAGATCTCGATTTGCGACAGCGAATTGGAATTTCAATCATTTACACCATCCCATTTGATCAATCCTCAAAACTTCGCAGACTACCTTCTCTCGTCGATAAATGAGCAGGTGTGAGGGGGTCGAAAGATCTCCGCTGACGGAATTATGCTGATTCGACGGGTTAATTCAGGCTCAAAAGTTCATTGATGCATATGCTGCTTTCTTGAAGAGACAAGGAAAGCTCCCAATTCCAGGTACGTACTGATTTATGCACTTCATCCTTAATTACCACATTCGCACGGAAATGCGCTCGACAATTACAAATCACTAACGAAGATACTTCCTACTGCAGGTTGGGTTGATACCGTCAAGACCAGCGCATCCAACGAGCTCCCACCTCAATCTATCGACTGGTACTACGTTCGTGCTGCTGCCAACGCCCGTCACATCTACCTCCGCAAAACCGTCGGTGTTGGCCGTCTCACCAAGGTCCACGGTTCAACCAAGAACCGTGGTTCCAGACCATCCCACCACGTTAACGCCTCCGGATCCGTCGACCGTCACGTTTTGCAATCCCTCGAGAAGATCGGTGTTTTGGAGCAAGATGAGGAGAAGGGAGGTCGTCGTATCACTCAATCCGGACAACGTGATTTGGACCGTATCGCACAAACCACTGTTGAGGCCGATGAGGAAGAAGATGACGAGTAAATCATTTACATCATGGTCTGGGAATGGGAAATCTTTACGGGGTTTGGGCTATATGGTGTATCACATATAAATAAAAGCTCGTCGTGAAGCACTTTGCTTTTCATTATACCCCATTTGTTATTACGGTTAACGTGGACGTGAAAAAGGTATCATTTTGAATTTAATCAATCAAAGCTTTGAACCTGTGATTTTTCTAACTTGCGCTCAATTACAATCATCGGTATTGAAAATGTTTACAAAGTTTTGTAAATTCATCAGTCTTTGACTTGTTGAAAGCAATTTTCCGCAGTTGGCATCGAGTAGTCTCATGTCACACCAATACTTGATTATATTGTATGCCCTGTCCTTCCCAGCCCATATCCCGTAGTCTGTATTCCCATCTCTATGTGTCTCTTTATGGAGAGAGATCCATAAATATGACAATATTCAAACTCATGCCTGATACTAATACTCGATGTTTGCGACGTTCAACATCAAAGGATCTCAAACATTCGAATAATTCACAGGTGGAAATATTAAAACGATATTCTTTTGGGACAATGAATTTATACAGAGTACCTACGTAGCAAGCAGATGGGGAGTTTTGTATTCTCTGAATATTCTAGTATATATATATGTATATATATATTATGTATATATATATTATGTATATATATATTATGTATATATATATATATACATGACGTACCTTGTTTTAGAACCTACCTTTTTCTTTTTCTCCTCTTTTACGAGCATACTAGGTAGGTATCTTTCTCTTTTTATCTTCTCTCAATCGATGAGATAATGAAGCCGAATTTCTCCATCTTTTCTCAGCATTAGAACATTGAATCATACTTTACTTGCGGAAAATGATATCAATGATATATCTCGCTATATAATAAACCTAATCTTGAAGAAATATTAATTTACAGCAAAACCTCGGTATGATGGTTTTCTCACCGACTCTAAAACGTTAAGTTAGAGCCATGCATCCCTTTTGAACGCGATTAGATATTAACGTTTGAATATAATCCTGCTTTCTGGATTACTATCGAATCAATTCCCATATTCCGAGGAATGAATAAAAGCCTTTCTTGCGGTCTTTGGGAATGAAACCACCTTCTCGATGCATCATTAGGTACCTACTTGTACGCATCACATGTTAGACGCGTGCCAATCCATGTCAAACGCTAGACCTGCAATCCAAATGATGATCCTAGACTCTCGTCACTCCTGCCCTTTATAGGAAGGTCTTGATATCACAAGGCTCTCGCATTGATTGATGTAGCACTGCATCAAGGATACGAATATCGTTGTTGATAACCCCGCGTTGAAAACAAATACTTGAACTTTATAACAGTGGCATGTCTTCACCCGTTTACCAACAGTTCTATGAACGCTTGTCTTATCGTTTTTCGTTGTTCTTCAATATGAAACCTAGAAAATACTTGGAAGCTTCTATTGCCTTCTTGCTGTCATCTCCTGCAATAGCTCAATGGAGCACCGTTAATACAACGTCAATCTCGGGTACATTCGACCCGCTCCAATATGTCAATCAACTCATCGGCACTGAAAATGGTGGAAATGTATTTGCCGGTGCCACCCTTCCATATGGAATGGCTAAAGCGGTCGCTGATGTTGACGGCCAAAATACCGCAGGATTCTCAACGGATGGCAGCAATGTAACTGGGTTCTCACATATGCATGATTCTGGGACAGGAGGAAATCCTTCCCTGGGAAACTTCCCCATATTCCCATCGTACTGTCCCGATGATGTGGTTGACAATTGCAAATTCTTAATCACAGATCGAGCTACGCCATATGTGCTGGATTCTGTGGTGGCCACGCCGGGATATTTTGGATTAAACCTGACAAATGGCATTCATGCCGAGATTACAGTTTCAGAGCATGCTGCTCTTTATCACTTCAATTTTCCAGTAGAAAAATCTTCCAATGGGACGGCCTTAAGCCCGCTCATTCTCATGGATCTGACGGATTTGAGTGCGAGTAGACAAAACGCAACCATTAGCGTGGCTGACGATGGGCGTATCAAAGCGAATGGGAGTTTCATTCCAAGTTTCGGTGGTGGCTCATACATGTCATATGTTTGCGTTGACTTTTCCGGGGCAAGTATCCTGGACACTGGAATATGGGTCAACAACAGAGCAGGAACACAACCAAAGGAATTATTCGTCACAAGAGGCATAAATCTCTTCTACATTCAAGCTGGAGGATTTGTTCGCTTTCAAGCACCAACTGATAGAACTATTAGCGCTAGAGTGGGCGTTAGTCTTATTAGTTCAGATAAAGCTTGCCAGAATGCAGAAAATGAAATACCTGATTGGGACTTTGCTAAGCTGAAGAAGACGGCCGAGAACGCATGGAGGGAGAAACTAAGTGTTGTGACCATACAGCCTGGTAATGGTAGTGATACTTCACTATTAACCAACTTCTATAGTGCAATATATAGGACTATGATGTCCCCGCAGAACTATACGGGGGAGAATCCCTTATGGGAAAGTAGCGAACCATACTTTGATTCTTTCTACTGGTAAATATTCAGGGTACTTTGGTTGGATTAAGAAGTACTAATGTTTTAACAGTATATGGGATGCATTCAGATCTCAGCTACCGTTTCTCACTATCATCGATCCATCCGCTTTATCAGAAATGATACGTAGTCTCCTTGATACCTACCAGAACCTTGGCTGGCTTCCAGATTGTCGTATGAGTCTCTGTAAAGGGTTCACTCAAGGTGGTTCGAACGCCGACAATGTTATCTCCGATGCGTATGTGAAGAATCTCACAGGCGTAGATTGGCAACTAGCTTATGAAGCTGTGGTAAACGATGCAGAAAATGAGCCACTAGAATGGTCCAACGAAGGCCGCGGTGGTCTCATGTCATGGAAAGCCTTGAACTATATACCATACCTCGATTATGATTACTTGGGGTTTGGCACGAACTCGAGAAGTATTTCTAGAACGTTAGAGTATTCGTATAACGATTTCTGTATCTCGACTCTCGGCAAAGGTTTAGGGAAACCCGAATATACGAAATACTTGAATCGCGCGACAAATTGGCAGAATCTGTGGAAAGAAGATCAAACTTCGTCTATTAACGGTGTAGATACAGGATTTACAGGATTCTTTCAGCCGAAATATCTAAACGGGACGTGGGGGTATCAGGATCCGATACTTTGTAGTCCGTTAGATTCCTTCTGCAGCTTAACAAGTAATCCACAGGAAACCTTTGAGGATAGTATTTGGGAGTATCAATTGTTGGTATTTTCGCTCTTGGTGTTGTGTTATTTACTGATAATTGAATAGTTTTGTACCGCATGATATCGCGACTCTAATCGATCTAGTTGGTGGGCCAGAAAACTTCATTGCTCGTCTCGATTATCTGCATACTAGTGGTTTAACGGACATCGGAAATGAACCTTCTTTCTTGACAGTGTTTCTTTATCACGTTCGTCCCCCCTCTATCAGTTACATGCACCGCTAACCCCTCGCTAGTACGGCGGTCGTCCTGCTCTTTCAGCATCCCGTGCCCATATGTACATACCCGCCTATTTCAACACCTCAACCACCGGACTACCTGGCAACGACGATACCGGTGCCATGGCCTCCTTTGCTGCCTTTTCAATGATGGGATTGTTCCCCAACCCTGGACAAAATGTCTATCTTATCATCCCGCCCTTTTTCGCATCTCTGAGTTTTACAAATGAGAATGGGAAAAAGAGTACGATTAGGAACGTTGGATGGGATGGAGGTGTGAGGAATGTTTTTGTACAGAGTGCGAAGGTAGATGGAGTGGAGTGGAATAAGAGCTGGATGTGAGCCACCCCCCAACCGCGTGGGACTTGGAAAGTAATACTAATTTGATGGAACACAGTGGACATGAATTCTTCATTGAGGGACAGACGCTGGAATTGTTTCTAGGAGATACGGAAAGTGATTGGGGGACTAAAAAGGAGGATTTGCCTCCTAGTATGAAAGTTGGTCATATGAAGCTCTAATCGAAGGATTGGCACGGATTCAAAGAGTGCAGATATTTCAACTTTTTAACCAGCTCAAGGTCTTCTTGGTATCTCAAGAGAATTCATGATCTCAAGTTTCAAATCAATCTGAGTCTACAGATTCTCTGGCTGTTCAGGTCAGGACAGTCCTGATATCTATATGAATGAGTACCGTCTATATGGATGGGTCGCCCCGATAGTTTCTCGGTCAATTTTATTCCTTTTCTTCGATCTTCGAAAATGCTTCATTCAGGAACACAAAACGTAGATTATTTTAATTAAAATCTAGTATTCATAAAATACATTTGGCCAGCTGTTGACTTTTTTCTCCAACGGTTCAACAACATTTGCATACACAGCTTGTGTAAAACTCAGATTATCCCAAGTCGCCTCTTCTTCGAAGGTACAAAACAAGCAGCATTTGATGACGTGTTCCAACGCGGGTTCTTGCTCACGTACCGCGTCGGCCCATTCTAGAGCAGCGAGATAGTTTGTGCTTGCATGCTCTTTCCCATCGACGAGGAAATCTTGCCAGATCGATTTCTCCTCGATACGTTGCCCGAAACATAGTTCGAGTAATATGATGCCGAGGTCTTTAAGTGGTTTTTTGATGGCAGTGATTGGACTGCTCAAGTTCGTGGTTTGATCTAGAGGTATAGATTGGCACTTTGTGGAGAAGAAGGAGCGGGGGAGATGTGGCTGGTCGAATAGAATTTTGTGGGTTTTCCAGTCGCATGGAAAGAAGATATGCCGCTTTTGCAGGTTGTCAGTAAGCCAAGGAACATTCTGAAGCTGCAGTAACGAAGAAGCTAGTATGTATCCAACTTTATATCGTGCATAGCGGCTGGGGGGAGCGAATTCATCAGGTTTTGAAAGAATAGTTTCAAGACTAACGAATTCATCACGATAGAAGGCCCGAGATGTAACATTATCGTCGCTATATCGAAATTCATGGCGCTCTGAATGATCAGCCGGGAGGTACCCTAAGTAAAATTGTGGGTGCTATCAAAATTGTAGACAGTTTCGCACAGGTTATGTATCTTAATTTCGTTCAGCACGGCGGAAGATGCCTGGATGGATGACGACGGTGAGTCTGAGGAACCAAATTTCTTTACTTGAGACACTCGTGTGTTAAGAGTAGATTTAGGCTTCGACTCAATATTTCGATGCAGCTTTTGGCGAACATTTTCTGCTACTGAAAGTTGCTGAGGGCTGGCAGGTAGAATACTATCGAGTATGCTGCGGGCTTTTCTGGTGGTTTCGACTTTTCGCCACTTAGAAAATATGCCAGAAAGTTGTTCATCGGATGGGTAGAGAGCTTTCTTTAATATTTCTGGATATTTGAATGATAAATTGAAAATGATGGAGGAGTCCACACTTGTACGGTTCTGCAGCTGAATCGAAACCGCATGAGCTGATCCACATTCACAACTCCACCCTTCTTCGATGGCCTTATACAAACTCTGAGAGTGTTTTTTGATGTGCGAAAAGAAGACTGCCTCTGCAAAATCGTCTTTTTTCAATTCTATAGTCCGCACCTTCTTAACCGAGTCCAGAATTTCTTGAAGCTTTCGATCGTATTTCTCTAGCGCGACGAGAGCATTTGGGCCTCTGTTCGAAAAGCTATGCCGAATTCGTTTAACCTGGTATTCGAACCAGCTTAGTCTTTCTTCTGGCCAGTCAATCTATAGCCATTGTTAGCGTGGACGCCAAAAAGGTTCTAATGGTCTGGATTGAAGTACAAAAACCAAGAGCATCCATGTATTGAGAGTCATAAGCAGGGAGTAAGGAAAGTACGTCATCTTACCCTTCCATCTTTGGACGCCAACAGGCTGTTCACCTCTATAATGAGTGAATCTACTGTCTTGATCAAACCTTTGAAACCTTTGTAAGACTTGCCAAGACGCAAATGGAAGACCGTAATGAGCTCTTCGCGGTGCCAACCCTCGTAACTTCTGTGCTCAAGAAAGAGGTGGACCTCACCCTCAGGGACGTCCATGGAAAGTAGAAACCGGCTGAGCAGTGCGCTGAACAATTGCTTTTCAACATTGATAGCATTAATAAATTGCAGGAAACGTGTGCCGAATTGCCTCCATGTTGCCACACGCTCGAGATTGACATAAAAAAACTCCACCACTATGTAAAGAAAAGAGAAGCCGCCTAGAACAACTCCTGCAATCTCAAATCCAGACATATCGATGCTCTAGTTGGATAATTTTCCAAGATATTGTAAAATTCTCTAAACAATAAAGGTCTAAAACAAGAAAGAGGCCTTAAGTCTTTGATAATCAACGAAATGAGGTTGAATAATTGGATTTCCTAAAGCCTAGTAGTTTTATTGTTTATAATCTTGAAAGAGAGAAGAAAATGAAAGAAAGAGAGGTTTAAAGAAGAAAGTGTTCTGATTTATATTTCAATTTTAAATCTGAGTAAATAGAATAAATTTGTTTATTATTAGCTTGATTCAAGTAAATTCAAGTAAATTCGAGCAAATTCAAACAAATTCAAGCAAATTCAAGCAAATTAAGCAAATTCAAACAAATTCAAACAAATATATTTTATGAATATTCTAAGATTATTATAGATACCTAGGTATTATTATCATTACAAAGATAAATAGTCTAAATATTCCAAAACAAACTTCCCCTCTTATAAAACAATCCTTAAACATACAATCAAGTGAAACATACAATCGAGTGAATTATTAGATCAGAAATTACTATATACGAGATATCAAATAAGAGATAATATTAAAGTGAAAATTGACTTAGTGTGTTTTGCGATCGCTAGTTTATACAGTAGGTACATTGTACTTAAAGCCTTTTGAAATCCCCAATAATACAACTTTCTCATATTCTGGAATCATGTTTCAATATTTCATCATAAAGAATTTTCCAGAAATAAAGAGACCCATGTCATGGCGGAGAACTGTTGAGAACAGTGACAAGAGTGTAATGCAAGCTCCGTTGCTTGACAAAAATGAAGAAATTTATTTTCGTTGTATGGATTGCAAGGCACGTTATGAATTTGTCATTCAAACACTTCTAGATCTCAACCTTTCCGACGCCAACAGTCAAGGATATGACCGCGACTCATATCTCCTTCTTATTCAGGATTCATTCACATGGTTTAAGACATGGGCTTCCAATGTTTCGACCTTTCAAGATGATGTGTTAAGGAAGAAAATCGAATCTAGCCTCGACAACGATATTACAGCGATAAAACAGATGGTTATGAGCACCCTGGGAGATATCCAAACATCGCTCTATGAAGGTATGTAAGCCCATTGCTAATATGAATCTGGCTAATGACCTCCAGCCTGGTTGATCATCACCAAAAAGGAAGCGAATGAATCATGGCCCGCGCGAGAATTCAGTGACCCCGACGATGAAGGAACCACTATAAAGTTTGAAGAAACCTCAGAAATACAAGAACTGTCGAAAACAATGGGAAACGCAAACACAATCTTATTCAAGGTTTCTAACCTTGTTCAAGTAATCTGGGATACAGACGACTATGACAAGGCGGCGAGCCTTTATAAATCTGAGTTCGATCCCAATGTTGATATTTGTCTCGTAAGAGAACAATTAAGAGAACAATATGGATCTGCCAGTGGTGTTGATGATTGGTTGATTACCCGTCTTGGAAAAGCATTGACAAGACGACGTCAATATCTCAAATTTATTGAAACTTGCCCTAAGGAATTAATCAGGGATCGCAACAGTATTGCAGTCACCAAGGAAAAATCAGTTACAGCTGCTCTAACAAAGGAAAAAATTTCGATTGACAAATCTACAATGGAACAAGAGGATGAATCAGAGTTGGGTGACTCACAGGGTTCACAGGGCTCTGATAAGGCCACATCTGTTAGAGAAAATGCAGACAGGCTGAAGGTTCCATCTCATCCATTGACAGAATTTGAGAATGTTCCCATCCAGTTTGGTGTTCCATTCCAATGCCCATATTGTCGCGCGGAGCAGGTACCTAAGGATCGTGCTGCATGGAAGTATATATGCCCATCTCCCACTGTTATTTAATGCAATGATTGCTTACAAGGACATAGGGAACATGTATTTAGAGATCTTAGACCATACATCTGTACGTTCAAAGAATGCGGATTGGATATGTTCTATAGTATAGATGGATGGTTTAAGCACGAAATGATCACCCATCGTAGAGAGTGGGTGTGCGAAATGTGTCAGCATCCTCGGTTCTCATCTTCATCGGCCTACGAAGATCATTTAAGATCAGAGCATCAGATCACTGACGAAGGATCGCAAATCAGAGCATTTGTGTTACAAGGTAATGAACCAGTGAATGATATTTCTTCTACGGCGTGTCCGCTCTGCGATAACTGGGAAAAGAGCATCGGCGAAGCAACAAAGGACAAGTACATGAGACTCATGGCATTCAAAGAACATCTAGGAAAGCATATGGAGCAGTTGGCATTACTCTCCTTGCCCATAAAGGAGGGGAAAATGTAGTACGGTAGCTCAAGTGAAGGGGAGCCTCATGAATATGCATGAAACTTACTGTACGCCCTGATCGCTCTTCCATCGATGGCCTCACCTACGCCAAATTCTGCGATTCTCGTAGACAGTAAGACATCCGCAATCACCATGCACCAAAAGTTCTGCTGGACTGTTAAAATACCAGGATTGCATGATTCTCAGAAATAGGATAGTCTTAGTCAAAGATCAATACATACAATTGCAAATTACTTCAATCTTCTGGAAAGTTATACTTCTACTATAGTGCATATATAAGGCTAGCGGTACTTCGTCCCAAAACTAATGCAAGCTAGATGTTGAGAAATCTATTGAAACTCAGTAGCAAGTGTGAAATAAAGCTTCAGCCCGGGTAATCCAGTAAATGACATCATGATGATATTCGTGTAGGGAGAAATGGAAACTAAGTTATGAGGCGAGGAAGCAAGAGCCAGAGTAGGCAACAAAAGGACTCACAGTGGTCATTGAGGATCGCTTTGTAAGAAATTATACTCGAGCGTGCGCTTTGTGACTACAAAATTGATGTTCATGAGAATTCTCATAGTGATCGGTGGATGGAGTCAAAAACAGTGCAGGGGTATTTTTCAAGTAATTGCTGACGGAACGCACCAACTTCCGGCCATTTGGAGATTGTGGAAGACCTCGAGTAGACTACGCATGAGTGATTACTTGAGAACGATTCCGCTCAGAGCTTGTTCCCAGTATGAAAGAGATGGGAGCTTCTATGAGAAGTATAAAAGTCAAACTTTACGATACTATACTCAGTGGCCCTGGTCAGGATCTTGGATATTGCAGGACGCACTAGAATACAGGACTGTAGCAAACAGAGATATTACCGTGAATCTTGCTGCTCTGGTCATTGCGGAGGAGAATTCATATTTGACATGAGCCCAATATGTCGATAGAGTAGCTATCGGGTTGAAAACATTATGAGTATTAGTCTTCTCCTAAAACTTGCGACTGAAATGAATTATTGGATGTGAAAGGGTACCAGCTACCGAATTCGATGTATTATCGTGTAGAGTAAAATGAGAATATTCTGACAATGTATTTTTGCGAGCAGAGAAAAATTGTGGTTGCTTATCTCTGTTTGTATTAAGAATTTTTCTAAATTCAGAATCCCTCAACTTCAATCCCTTTTCCTGTGCTTCCCATCTCGAGACTCCCAAATCAAGCTCCCAGCAAGCACACCTGCACATAACCCCTCAAAAACCGCGACTTTCCTCCACGGTCCAGCGTCAACCCAAAAAATTCCAACAGCAATCGTCCGTCCAACAACTGACAACCACATGGCAAGCTTGTCTCCTCTCTTAGCAGCGACGATGTAGAGCGAGCTATTATGTATAGCTATGATCAGCGTAGCACTAGAATTTCGAGATTCAAAATTAACTAAGAGGGCTTCAGTATTCTTACCCTATTGAAAGACATGATAGAGCTAAAACATGAATAGCGTGTTTCGAGTCCGTCTGCAACATTTCGGCATTTTTCCTTGCAACTGTAGAAGATAAAAGAGGAGCAGCTCCATTCAGGAAATTGAAACAGCCCTGAACCGCAAAAATTATTGATGATAGAGGAGGCATTTTTGAAGCTTTGATTTCTGCAAATAAATCATTCGGGTAACATTGCGATTTATATATTCCTGGAGTATAGCACAATGGTTTCCAAAGCGATAACTCGTGATCTTTCAGTGCAAATAAGATAATACCCGTGGTGGGAAATACGCCGAGAATGACTGCGGGGTTTGGATCTCAAGCCAGAGATTGAAGTTGTGGTACGATGAATTGAATTTCGTAGCCTATCGGGAGGCATGGTGGCTTAATGTTTTCCGTGGGTCGAATCCTTCCATATTTTTCGCAGGTTAACTTCCTGAATTTAATAGATTCAAATCTGCCCGTATCGTGCCATTCTCTCCTTGGAATTGCTGCGAAGAATCCTCGAACTCGGGTATTTCCCGATCTACCTAGTTTGCATATTGAATTGTATTTTTGGCTGATAAATCCCAGAAGAGATGCTATTAATTCAGCCATCCTGTTCCCCATATTTTTATTTTGACGATGAAGCTAGGCTGGAAGTGGCTTAGGGCCTAAACTCGGCTAGAAGACCCCTGAAAGTGGGGTTACCTAAGGAAGCAAAAGTCGATAAATTCTTCAAGCGCGAGGACACTCAGCAAGTGGAAGATACGGGAATGTATGCCGGGTTTTCAAGTGTGGTCTTGATCTCAATTGTATTGTGCTTGGCAAATTTTTGCGTAGCAGTAGATAACACGATAACTTCGACCGCTGTCGCTCAAGATTTCCACAGTATTGACGATGTGGGTTGGTATGCAGTGTGAGTATCTTTGTAACCAGCTTTTCTTGAAGCGATAGTTGGAAGCGTTGTATGTGCTACTTCGCCAGCTCCTCATGTTTTCATCCTTGGAAGGGCGCTGGCAAGATCTACACACTCTTCTCTAGTAAATTTGTCTTTCTAGCATCACTGCTAATATTCGAGATTGGAAGCGTTGTATGTGCTACTTCGCCAGCTTCTCATGTTTTCATCCTTGGACGGGTGTTGGCAAGCCTTGCATCTGCTAGAATACAAGCAGGCACTACCCTCATCCTCGCCGAATGTGTTCCGCTACGCCAGCGATCGACATGGAACAGCATTATTGGAAGTATCTTCGCAGTTGGGAGCGTAGCTGGACCTTTATTAGTATTTAAATATTTCTTATCCTTCAATTATTTGTCGCTGTGATTGACACTAGAGTAGGGAGGGGCTTTCTCAGACTCCACGACATGGCGTTGGTGTTTTTACATCAATCTACCGATTGGTGGCGCCGTAATGATTTTCATCCCATTATTTTATGACGGTAGTCGTGGCCGCAAGAATACTCCCAATTCAACACGATTTAGTAGCCAAGTCGCGAGATTCAACTTGGCTGGTACTTTCACCTTCATGTCAGCAACGATTTCTCTTCTCTTGGCACCATCATGGGGTGGAACCACTTATGCATGGGGAAGTGCACGCATTGTAGCCCTACTAACCCTCGCCGGCTTCATATTCTGCTCGTTCTACGGTATCGAATACTGGATGAAAGATAGTGCCATTATTCCTTTACGTTTACTACGCCGACGAAGCATAATTGCAGCGATACGGTCTGGCCTCTGTCTTGGAGGAGTGTTTTTTGTATGCAGTTCCACAATACGCCTAAAATTTCATCTAGCTGACTTAGGTACTATTGTTATTTTAGGTTCATGTTTTCTACATACGTGGGTGTTGAAAATTGTTTAATGATGACCAATAATGATCCAGCTATAGCGCTATGGTTTCAAATAGTGGATGTTGTCTCTGTCATCAAGTCTTTCATTCTGTTCATTCCATTCATGATCAGTGTCGTCGGCGGATTTATGTTTGCTGGCTTTGGAGCTGCTGCAACTGGATATTATACGCCGTTCGTCTACGCTGGCTCAATTTTCATGTCGATAGGTACTAGTCTTCTAATGACTGTTCGGCCTCAGTACACCTAAATGGGTTGGATTTCAGATACTTATCGGAGCTGAAATCGGCCTAGGAGAAGAGCAAGGACTGTACATGGTGCAGACGACGCTCCCGGAAATTGATGTCGCAACTGGTCTCGGTATTATCTTGTTCGCGCAGAATTTCGGCGGAGCACTTTTCGTGTCAGTTGCACAGGCGATTTTCCTGGAAAATATTAGCCAGGCACTGAAAACGCTGGCTCCAAACCTGGATCCTCGCTCTGTTCTGGACGGCGCAATGACGGCTTTTCCTGGCGATTCTTCTACTTAGATGTCAGCAGCATTACAAGCAGTTTATGGTGTTGCGACTAAAGAAGTTCTGCGCGTTGGACTTCTACTTGCAGCGATATCGATTGTGGGAGCCCTGATGTACGATTGGAAAAGTTTAAAGACTAGCAAAAATGATGGGAGCGGTCAACGTAATGGTGATATTAATATGAAGCACGTCGCAGGCGTTTGAATAAACTGTAGAATGGATGAGTGAGCAATGTGGACACTGTACTACCAGTTTCTGAAGTGATCGGAGGCATGCCGAGAAGTGAGTCAAAGGAACTTGCATTTGAACAGTACCATATTTCGAAATTATGCACAAATTTTTATTATAATACCTTGACAATAAGAAAAGACCTGAGAAGATGTATATCTATTTCGATTGTCATGATAAATATCATAATATAGCTAGATGGGGCTAATGAAAAAAACGAAAGTCGGTAGTGTGGCTGAGAAGAATGGAATTCTTCTCGATTACAATTGCTACTCATCTTCTCACGACGAACTTGAACGCTGCTGCAACTACTGTCTATGTGCTTTTGTTGAACTTCAAAGCCATAAAAGTTGTGTTTAATTTAGCGCACTGGGCAAGCATCCAAAGAATAGGCCAATATATTGCCATCTCCGAGACAGTGGAATTAGATCCTCATTACACGCAGATGCTTTTGCACAAGGAGGTGCATTATTGGTGGTACATGCTAATTGGGCTTATATCGGTAGTAATTGGGCTCTCCCTCACTTGAATCCTCCGATCAACCTTGCCCTAGTGGGGTTTCTGCATTGCCTGCGCTTTGTCTTTTCTCTATATACTATTCTTAGGGGCTATAACCTGATTAATTGGATTCGAACTACCCATTGCTAGTGCAATTCAATTCACTGGATTGGTGGCTACCTTCATGTAGGAAACCTGTTGTCAACATGTAAATCATGCTTCTTAGAGCCAACTCCAAGTACCAAGCAGTCTTTCTAATTCCAAACTCAAAGTTGGTCCAGCATGGTATGTTAAATCCTAAGTGTACTTCCTTGGTTCAAATTATAGGCACTATCTTTGGCTTCTTTATCAATTACATCTTGATGAGTGCTATAACGACCAATCAACGTGAGATGCTACTCTCAAATCAAGGTACTAATGTTTCATCTGGCCAACTCATACTGTCGTTCAGCTCGGATGTGAGTCTTTCTCTTTCTTGAAATTATTGGAGGACTATAACATTTTACTCCTAGTCTATTGCATTTGACGCATTCTCGAGAAATATGTTCGGGATTGGCCAATAGTAAGAGTAAATTATCCTCGCGCTGCCATTCGGTCTACTTGTTCCTCTACACTTCTACCTCTTGCATCAACGGGACGGTGGCCCACCATTGGTTTTGACTATATCATTGCGCAAATTATTTGCTAGTATCTCGGCTACATCGCCGCTAGTGTCTTTCACCGTCGACTTGTTTTCCAAATTTGCATCAAACAACGATATACATGATGGTTTCTGAAGTATAAATATCTACTTGCGGCAGCTATCAGTGGAGGAATGGAGCTGTTGGTTTTTATCACGAAGTTTTTTGTAGAGGGTGCTACTGGAAAAAGGATCTCATTTTATCCATTTTGGGGAACAATTACCAAAATTGAAACTTTGACTACTGTTCGACACAAACTTGGTTTTGATCAAAGAGAGACAGGTGGGAATTGTTGAGTTTAGATGCAGCAGAATTCTTTTTTGGGATTTTATATCCCCTAGACTGTCACCTTCGCTTAACAGGAATCTAATTGACCAATCAAGTCGTCAGGATCTTAAGAGAACCCATTTTTTTCGAAAATATCTTTTTTTCCAAAGAATGCAATATAGTATTGTATAGAAATCTTTAGAAATCTTTTTAGGAATATAAAATATATAAAATCATATTTATCTTTATCTTTTATATATTTCTAATAAATCTTAATTTTAAATTTAATATAAATCGATATATATATTAATATAAACAAATCTCATTTATTATAATAGAGTATTATTATTAATGGTTACCGCTGTACGCAGGCCACATTCGGCGCTATGGAGTGAAAGTCTAGGGGGTATTGAATAGTCATAGTTTCCTCACCACACAAAAGTATTCCAGGGCTTTATGACTACACAATTTGAATTGCAACAATTGATACCGGTAAAGGACGATCTAAGGGGAAAGAAAATCGTGCGGCACGGGTAATATGTGAGGCAAGCTTTACCTTTGAGCTTTTT
Organism: Botryotinia globosa; assembly: GCA_014898425.1. NCBI lineage: Eukaryota > Fungi > Ascomycota > Leotiomycetes > Helotiales > Sclerotiniaceae > Botryotinia > Botryotinia globosa. The sequence continues at coordinate 2,277,555 of RCSZ01000002.1, forward strand.
CGATTGTTTTCAGACATTGTCTTCTTTGAAAAATATCCGATCAGTGACACGGACTTTATCGGCACTTATGTCCCCTACAACACAGCCCTATAAAGGGATGTTTACCCCTATGACGATCTAGATTTTTCCGCTGGAGGGCGTCTATAAGCTTTAGATCCTGTCGTATCAGTATTCGCTTCAGGCATTTCGCATCAGGCACGAAATATGCCCCCACACGAAGAAGTCCGCATAGCAGATTCCAAACTCTATTCCAATCTGAGGCTTTCTTCGTGAAAATCATCATAATCATGTGCGTTTGAGTAGGAATGTGTCTAGCATAGCCATGCTTGCGATCAAGTATGCGGCTATCACAACCTCTTTAAAGTTTTGCTGCATCTCTGGAAGTTATATCGGGGTTTCTAGTTTTAATCCTTGCATATAGGGCAAGTGGGGGATTTTCTCGCGTCTTCATATATTCTCAGAGGAGAATGCTGATTTCGATTTTCTTGCTCGCATGTATTATCTTATTTCAATAGCAGAATCACGAAATAAAAGGAAATGAAGATATCTCAAGGCAAATCAATTCGCTGGCATGCACTCCTATCATTAATTTTGTCTACAATATCATTCACACTGGGCGTCATCACAATATTCTCGAGTTCAAATAATGGGATTTTAGAAGATTATTATTTCCTGAGGGCAAGTTGTTCCCTGTTATATTCATAGACACCCGTCTAATTTTCAATAGTTGAAAACAGCAAACCTTGGTCAGAGTTTGGTAGAATTTGCAGCAGTCAATTCTACTACAGCAAATACCACAAGCATAATCGACGTATCTGCTTTAGACACCCGCGCTTTATCATCAGATTCGATAGAAAAGAGAGATGCAGCATCCGATTTTGCCACAGCATTATTCGGTAATGTTATCAAGGAAGTCAAAAGCATCGTGAAGAAGATTGAACCTGGCGATAACGATGGTCTCAACGAAGCCGAAAAGGTGTCGGTCTCGAATATCACAGATACTGTTGGAGTTGCAGATTTCTACAGTCTACATGTAATGAAAATACGTCGAGGAACTATCACAGCAGAGTAAAAATGGGTCGTTGATGGCTGTCCAAACTATTCTCAAGCTTTGGAAGGTAAGTCAAAATTCATAAACTCAATCCTAACAGCGGAATGAACACACCGAGCTAATGTATTGAAAAGGCTTGACACAACTCACCTCATCTACTCCATCGACTTTTCGTGTAGTCAATACTACTCTTACCGTTCCGCTACTTGGACTTGCTACCACTGCAATGCCATTCACTGCCGGAATGCTGAACATTGTCACCATTGCTATCCTCGCCCTTTATGGTCTAGCGTTGATCGGATCAGGTGCGACAATTGTTCTATCGGCAATATATATGTTTAAACCTACAGCTCGTATCGTCTACTGCGCTCTCTTCTTTTTCTTCCTCGCATCTAATTTCACAATGACTGTTACGCTGGATCTAACAGCCGTTACCAGCATGGTAAACCAGATGGTCTCGTTAGTAGGGCCTGCTCCAGGTGTCGAGGCTTCTGTTGGGGGTGCATTCCTAGGGAGCTCATGGATAGCCGCCACATTCGCGTTGATATTCAATCAGTATTGGAGCGAAAAAAGAACAGTCATATCGTTTAAGATGATCCAGACTGGACAGACCTTGAGGATCAAGATTTCAGAAAGAGACTGGAGGATCACCATAAACCAGATATATTCAACTATTGCGGGTCAATACAAATTCAAAATGAGAAAGGAGGGATTGGAACGGGTAAACATATGTCAGAGCTTGGGTAGGGTTGCAGGAATTATATTTTAGAGTAAAAATAACATGAAGAATTCACATAGTTTCGATTGCGATGGATCAGAAAGAATTTTAAATCATTAATTTATGAGACCGAGAATGAAGAGTCTTTGCTATCGGCATTTGCTACATATTATCACTCTTTTTTCAGAGGAATCCCCACTTCACCATCTTCTCTATCCCAGACCGCATTTTTCCTCCAACGGTTCTCTCGGCTATATAATTATCAGTGGAGATCAACTTTAATTCTACCACAAACTTCCCGGTTATCTCAATTGCGCAATTATCAAACCCAATCGACTTGATCCTTGAGAGCCGACTCCACCTTAGGTTGGCCAGACCTAAGGCTTCTTGGTTCTCTTGGAATCTCGTTGATTTTACAGACTGCCACCCTGCTTACTCATGTAATAAAACTGCCTCCCTCCCCCGCGCAAGTCTTTCTGTCCTTCGCGTCTCAACACCCCGCCAAAATTCTGGTCCCGAACCTCGAAATCTTGCCGCCAAACAAGATTTCTAAGATAAGAGCTGCATACAAAATCCCTCCCACCGGCAATCTTCACATATTCTTCCCCTTTTATATCCATCGCCTTGACATTTGCTTCTTTTCTTCAACCGAATCTCAAACCTTGAGGTCAATCAAACCTCTCATTTCAAAACATGAATTCCAATTCTATTTCAATCTCAACCCCAAGATCAACCCCCAAAATGTAAAGATGCTCTTCACACCGAAACGCAGATGTCGTAAACTGGAAAATCGTAATCCGCAAATGGCACCTCACTTGCCAGAATCAAATGGATGCCGAGTCAGAGACAGGTTCTCCGACGGAACCGTAGTATATGGTTAATCGCAATAGTAAACCATGAATGACAGAACCCCCATATTCTGCCATCAAATAAAATTCGTAAAAGAATGTATCATGTCCCGACAGTTTCGAGAACCCTGGAGATGATAGTAATACAGTGGTAAATAGAACAGACATCCGCGATCCCGATTCACAACATACCAAGGTCGAACTCATGAATCGATTGATATAATCCCAACTCCGGATTATCGTATATGGTTTTTTGCCGCTCTCTAAAGTATTTTTTGGTAGAGGATATGCCCAAACATACCTTCAAGGTCGCCGCTGATATGACGACGGCGAGGTCCCTAAAATCAAGGGAAGGATGGGTTTTTGTAAGAATGCAGGAAAGACTGCGATGGAAAGCAAACGGCACTGCAAAGTCTTTTAAATTTTTTCCTGGCCCTCATGATCAATCGTCTTAGAGATGTGAAAGCCAGGCTAAATAACTTGAAGTAATTGATTTTTTTCGGTTGGGATTTTTTGTGTTGTTTTGTGTTGTTTTGTGTTGTTTTGTATTGTTTTGTGTTATTTTGTGTTATTTTGTGTTATTTTGTGTTGTTTTGTGTTGGTGTTTTAAGGGGTGATTTTCGAGTAGAGATTCTGAGGCGGCGATAGTTGCGAAGATAGAAATGTTTTTTTCTCTCTCGATATGGTATATAGCTATCACGAATTAGGAGAATAGCCATCTGTATCTCCTATTCTTTGCAATCTGACCATCTTTAGTTCCCAAAAAGATAAGGAAACGTGGAGTCTCTGTCCACCACTACCAATCGATGGGTCCGAAAGGATGAGCATTATTTTCAACCTCGGTATCAAGATCGACGACAGGGAGACTGTCTGAGACGTTGATAGTCTCAAAAACTTGTGGTATATTGAGATCGGTGGGATGAGAACATTCATCGTCACCCGAATCATCACTGCTGTCGTCCTCAATCGCAGCCTCCGCTTTTGGGACAGTGCGATTCTCGTATTTTTTCACCACCTTCATATACTTGGCAATGCGTTTCCTCGAGACATTCAAGTTGCGAAGGAGGAGCTCGCGGTCAAATGTTGCATAGACTTCGACTTCATTCTCCTGCTCCCATTTTCGAAGGTCGAACAATTCCCATGATGTCTTGGCCTTCAGCAATTGCAATTCTGTTGGCTCCATTGTGATTTCGACATTCGTGAGGTGGGCCTGGAGCCTGTGCTTTTGGTAGAGCTCTGCGTCTTCATCTTTGTCTAAGTTTTCGAGATCACCATCTTCATCGGACTCTTCTGGTGTGGTATCATCTATGGTGATGATATCGAATTCATCTCTTTCTGACATCTCTGAATCCTCAACATCGGACTCGCTAGATTCATCGCAGTCATCGCGGTCTTCAGAATCGTCAGGAAAATCTTCAAGTGGAGGCAAACCGACACAGCCATCTAGGCCAACATATGGGCCAGCGCTCATCTCGGGTGATTCGGACCGAGGGGTTTCCTCTTCTGGTCTATCGCTGGATTCTTTGGTATAATCTGAATGTTCATCTTCAGATGTGGAAGATTGCTCTACTGGCATTTCTATGGCGTTTGAGAAAGTGAAAGATGCGTCTAGTAGAGAAAATGGATCCTCCTCTGTTAGTCCAGACTCCTGACCTGAAGCATCATTAAATTCGAATGATACTCCGTGGAAATCACCCTCAAAATCGGTGGAACTCTTTAAAAAAGTTACTGGAGTTACTGAAGACTCAATAGGGGCTGATGCGATTTCCTCCGAGTAATCCTTTTGATGTCTCTCAGCAGACGAAAAATTATCTTCGGCTTCAAAATCATCGAAGGCGGAGCGAGGAATGACCAGTGGTGAAGATTCTTCTTCAGCAGCTGTATCCTCAGCCATTTGATCTTCAAGACAGCGTTCCATTTCGGCCTCCAATTCATCAAGGACAGATTTGGGAACGGCTGGTGTACTAGAGACAGGTTTGCGGGTGATCGGTATATTCAAGACAGAGCCCGGTAAATACGGGTGAGCGCACTTATAGGCTATCTCAAGGTGCCACGGTTTGTAATATTCAGTCTTGTCTTCATCGGCATCTGACATATCACTCTCATAACCCCGATCCCTAGCATAGAAGGGTTCCTCTTGTAAGACACCATTATATCCCTTGTACAAGACAGTTGGTTTAGGGATTTTCCGAGGAACTTCACATTGCTCCTCATCAGATTCATCTCCGAAAGGGTATTCATCGCTATCGTCATTTGATGAATCTTGATCAGACGATTCCCCATTTTCAGCTTGAAGGGCAGTCAAATCCTTGAGAGCTGTTCGCAATTGCTCAGCATGGAAGGAATTTTGAAGTTCGATTTGTATTTCGCGCTCAAGCTCAAGTTCCATCGCGTCTCTAGCATCCGCTGTGTCAGAGAGCTCTGTGTTCGGAGTAATAGTCTTGAAAGTTTCCTTCGCATTTTCAAATTTGAAAAAATCATTCAAAACAGACCCTTTATCCGAATTCGCAGCTGGGAGTCCAGGAAATCCGAGAAAGTGTGGCATCGCTCGTTGTGCTTGGCTTGAAGGGCCAATCTTGGGATCGAGGCTGATAATATCTTCGTTGATTTTTGTCTCTGGTGCCACCTCAACCTCATTATTCAAAGCTGCTGGACGAGAACGATGGATTTCAGCTATAAGCTTCGGTTGTTCTGAAATCTCCAATTTCTTTGCCTCATATCTGTCTTTCATGTTGTCTTTGGTATTCTCCACTTTATCAACAACTGGCGATCTAGGAGCGGGCACCACTCCATCAGTCTTTTTTCCCTTCTTGGTCACTTTTCTTGGGGCGGAAGTTGATTGTGTATTATTGGGTGGTGTAGATCTACCAGCTTCATTTGTTGGTGTCTCTGTGCTCAAAGGTGTTGATGAAATAGATGGCTTCTTGAGCTCAACATGAAGAGTTGTGATGGCGCGACGAGGATTGGGTTGTACCTCTCCACTTGATGAAGAGGTGGGTAAGGGGATTGAAGAAGGAATTCTTCTGGCAACTTCATTCTTGGAAGCTGGGGTAACGCCACGGCGAATAGATTGAGCCTTATCAGAAGTGCCAGTGGAGGCTGGTGGGGGATTGTGAGTCGAAGCAGATGGCTTTGCGACTTCAGCATGGAGCGCAGGAGCAACTTTACGGCGACTTGGTGGTGCCGCTTTAGTTGATGCCATGGTAGACATGGATTTGGATGAAGCGGATGATTTCGTAACTTCGACTTTGGAAGCAGGAATTGGGCCACGACGATTAGATTTAGTCTTCTTGACAGGCGCTTTATCAAAGGCTGATCGTGGGGGGGTGTTATCAAATGCTGAACGTGGGATTTTGGTTGGTTGAGCTGCCACAAGTGGTGCTCCACCAAAAAGCTCCTCAATGGAAACGTTATTAACGACTGATTGTGGGCTCTCGATTGATTGAGCTGCAACACTTGGTGCTTCACCAAAAAGCTCTTCCATGGAAATGTTGGGAAGGTATTGAAGTTTCGATGGCTTTTCAGTCGATGGAGCGGCTGAATTGCTCTGCGATGTGACGACTTTCGGTTTAACTTGCGCGGAAACAGATTTCAAGAGATTTTCTGTAGATTTCTCGCCATTTTCGTTTGCTGCCTCAGAAACCGACCTAGGCTGCATGAAATTCTTCTTTGGTGCTGTTGGCTTCTTGGTAGACTTGGAACCACCAAGACCTAACGAGTTCTTGGTGGGGTTGTTTCGAACCTTCATCTCCTTGATAGGGGCGCGCTTTACAGGAGCCTATTTGATCGGTTAGTAAGTTTCGCTTTTGAGTTTATAAGATGAACCAGATTGTGAGTAGACTTACAGCAACGGGTTTTTTAATTGCTTCAGTAATCTTCTGTTTCTTTACAGGACCACTTGTTTCTACCTCCTCAGTATGCTTGCGCTTGGTGGAAACATTTTCGAAGTTCATGCCTGCCTTTGTGGTCTTCGACTTCTTGGCAGGCTTAGCGATTTCTTCTTCAGACTCACTAGAGTCCGTATCGAAATACTTGCGCTTGACTGAAGATTGCTCCTTCACTTCAGAGTTCTTAAGGTCCTGGGACTTCTGAACTCTGGGAGGTAGCTTTGGGATATCAGGCTTGAACTTTGTGGTATTCCTAGCCTCATTCTTGATTTCATTGCGGCCAAAGGTCTTCTGGTCTTTGTTGTTTGATGGCATATGGCCAGAAGCTGGTACTGAAGCCTTGGTTTTGTTGTATTTATTATCGACTGGGGCAAACTTCCGATTTTGGTTACTGTTGTTCATGCGGCCTTTGTAAACTCTATCTTCATCGTCGCTATCGATCTCTCCGTCTTCCTTCTCTGCCATCTTGCGCTTGATTTTGGCAGCTACAGCAGCTTCCTCGGCGGCTTTTTTCTCAGCAACCTCGGTCATTGATTTTCCTGGGCGCTTTTTCATACGCGGAAGAGATAAAATGGAACTAGAAGTGCTCTGTATACTATGATTAGTACAAGTCAATTAATAAAGACTAACTTCGATGACATACCGATTTAGGAGCTTGATTCACAGAACTTGCGGCGTTGGATGAGTTAACCTTTGCAGAAGGGTTAGCAGCCTGTGAATCACATTAGTATTTACAAATAATATTATTTTATAGCTCAAGGAAGGAAAATTACTTACCTCGTAGGCCTTTTTCTCGGCAGCTTCAGCACGTGCTGCCTTGAGCTTCTCAATGCCAGAAGTGATCTTCTTTTGTTTAGTCTATTCAGTTAGCACTTGAACTATCTCTTGATCGATGTTGACTTAAGGTACAAGACACAAATGAGAGGTAGATGTTGATGAAAGTCATAGTACATACTGTGTTGTTGCTCTGTTGAGGAGGCATCGTGAATGGAGATTTATTACTTGGTAAAGTAATGGTAAACAGTATGTGAATGGATTTGCTATTACTCGGAAAGTAACAAGTATTCAAGTTGTTGTTGTGTTGTAAATGTAAGATAACTGAAGTGCTATCCAAAAGGTATTCTTGAAAGAAGTCTTGGGCTTGGAAGTTTCTTGTAAAATAGGAAGAAGATGATGTCGAATCTTTTTTTAGGATGGATTTTTGGAAGCTTATATGTAAAATCAATGTATTGTTTAGGGCGACAAAACATTGCTACGGTTTGAGCTGGCCGTATTGAATATCGCATGTTCACTACCAGAAACCGTATTCGACCACAAATCATGACGATTCTTGATGCCGTATAGAGAGCGATAATGTTGAACATGAACTCAAATTACCAATCAGCCTGATTTCTATGCTCGCACGGTTAATACAGTACTGCAGCAAGGAAAAGTTCGATTTTAGTCAGCTCGATAGCCGTACCCATTGTATTGGGACCAATATTGATGCCCTGCTGCAACCAGGCAAGCCTATTGTACGATTGGATCGAGAGAGAAAAGAGAGATTACCTTTAATATCAACCTCCCATATCATAGGTCTGTATCAATATGGACTCTAAAAGGCTGTGGTTGATGTTCGGAACGTTCACTGTTACTCTAGGCATATTGCCAGCTACCCAACCAGGCCCAGCCTCAGAGTCAATGGTTCCTTAATCACCAGTAATAATAGCGTGTATCCATACAGCTCACTACTATGCCGCTTGGCAAGCTTTGGTATACATAGAAATTCACGGAGGGAATGTATATATGTTGATACCAATGAATCTTCTACTGCCTTGTTATCAATCATGGTCAGCTGACGTACAACTTTGAGATGAATGCTCTTTCCACTTCACTATCGCAGTTTTTGCAAGGATATCTAATTATTTGGAATAACTATGGGACAACTATCTATTTGGGCCACACTGGTTCATCCTTATACGTTGCATAACAATTGAAGAAAGAGAGGTTATATGTCATTTTGAAATTCTTAAATTCAAAAAAGCGACTACGCCTCAAGCCCATACAACTTCTATTTAATGCTAAAAGTATCCTTCCGATGCCAAAATCACTTCATGATATTATCTTAGTTCGCCAATAACAATTTCGAAGATATTCTCACCGATCACGAATTGTATAATGACATATTGTCTCTTTCTGTTCAGAAAAGGTTTGCTTCACTTTGCACCTCACTAAATCAATCTCAACTCGACCGAAGACCTGAGTAGCTAGATTGAGATTGAAGAGATACTTGCTTAACATTGAAATCAATAACTGGAACTGATTTAGAAAAGCTGATTGCGCCTGAGTTGCATAATTTATCTTATGCTTCATTCTGCCCCAAAAAATTCTTCTGGGCTTCAAGGAAATCCATTTGAAATATGACAAGTGAATGGGATGTTGTCTTGTAAATATTTCACTGCCAGCTCTTCTTCGTTTATCCCCTGCTGAACAGCTGTGAATACTTTCTGCTCCCTTCGTGAATCACGAGCTGTGATGTTTTTATTTACGTTCAATGGAGAAAGCTTGGGATGAGTAAAAATATCTTGGACATCAAAAGTGCAGAGAGAAAAATAGTAAACTGTGAACGATAAAAAATGAGAAGTATTTCTGCGATCTTTAAGCTTTCATCAAGATAGTGATCTGTTAACAGACCACTGGGTCCACAAGCAGAGTGACTTGCGGGTTTGAATATGTGTAATGAAATCCAGATATGTATGGTTTGCTTTATCGTACTTATTGCGACATAAAACAAACCAGAAACAAGAATGAAATATTTTGGGCACAGGGATTCGCTGTGGACGCTTCATAGTTGAATAGGAGGCATTAATAGATCAGTGATGTTCAACTGTGACATAGAATAATCAACCGTTGATGGTTGAAGATTGACGCTTCTGTCTGACTGCCCATGATCACTAAGCTCTACGCTTTGAAGAATGACTTCAAAAATCCTTTCTACCTGCGATTTCGTAAGACTCATCTGAAAGGAGAACCATAAGAGCCATGAAATATCTGAGTTGTATCGAAAGGATAGTCCAGTCTCGCAAGATAATCTCGTGTCCTCCGAAAATCTCAGGAACTTCACGTTGATAATCAAAGTGATATATTTTCGAATCTCGATGGTTTGATGTGGTATCAATCATATAGTATCAATCATGTAGTAGTTAAGCAATTTATTCTCTGGCTACACTTTCAAAATAATTGAAATAGTGTTGGGGAGATAACATATTGATTTGAAGTTAGTCTGTAGGAGAAGGGAGTGGTTTTTAAGTGTGAGGCTTGCCGAGATATTACCACGATGTCGGGTACTATATTTTGTTTGCACTAGCCACATCTTGGTATGCTAATGATTCAATGACATCCATCCATATTAATGAGTTTTAAGTCTCCTTTTTTCGAGCTTCGAGTTGACAGCGAAATCAAGGCAAGCAAAACGTTTCATGATTTCTATCCTCATTCATTGCGGGGCCGCAGGCTTCCTTGTCGGGCCGGATATCACACGATATGGGACGGCTATATTTCAAAACAATCAAAAGGGACCCGGAAGTTATTTAAATGAGCGCAACCACCGGTGGTGCATGATAATACAAGATTTCGAACTAAAGAATTGAAGATAACAAACAACAACAACAACAACACTATAAACATACTCGTTGGCAACAGACCTGCCTTCAAACTCAAATATATACATTGAATAGTTTTGGGGTACCAATATCCTCCATCCCGTTGGTAGAAATATCTCTACAATGCTGCCAAGATCGCGTTGTATGCGGGCTTTGGAGAAAAGTCGGCATCGAACAACAATGGGCTGGAGCTTGAACGCCATGAGTCGGTATCGCGGAGACCCCAGACTGTAATACCTACACATTTGCTGACACTCAAGCATGCATTGACGACCTATTCAATAATTAGAACCAGTTCTTACTTCCTCTCAAAGGGGTTTCCTCAGATAATTAAACTCACATTGACATAATCAGTAGAACTTGCACCAGCGATATCCAATTCTGTGACAGCAACTTCACTGACACCGGAAGCGGCAAGTGCAGTCAAAGCGCCCTTTGCAGCAGCTCCTTGACCGGCTGAGAGATGGGTTTGCGAACCAATCCCATCAATGGGAATTCCTTGAGCGATCCAAGTTTTGACGTGTGCGACCATTCCCTTTGTGAGTTTGGCATAAGATTCTGAATCAAGGCTTCATGAAACGTTAGCTTTGGATGTAAAAAAATTGAAGAATAGAATTACTTGTAATCATTGATGTAGAGCTTTGCGTTTGGATCAGCTGCCCGAGCGGCTTCGAAGGCAATGGACACAAAGCTTTCGCCAAGGACTCTGTAGAACACGCTGTCTCTCATCGAACCATCTTCATTGAAGATTTCATTGACAACATCCTTATAATGATTAGTTACATGAGCAAAATCAAAATATGATGACATACCCATGCGTAAATCTTTCCCTTCCAGCGAGTCGCCTCTTGGGTGACATGGTTTTGAAGGACTTTAGTGAGCGTGTCCTTGTTCGTGATAGAGCTAACCCAGCTAGGGAGTTGAGAATGCCAGCCTATTGATGTCAGTTCTCATTCTCGAAGACGAATTTAAGATGACAAACAGAGTGTGTGGCCGCGAACAAGTTTCTTGTTCTCAGTAGCGAAGTTGACCAAGTAATCGCCACCAGCGAAGTTGAACTTGTTTTGTGTTCCTATCCAGAGTCAGCGATATACTCTTCAAGACCTATGTGAGCATCTATACCCTCAATCGCGTCCCACTTCATGCTATTCTCTGGGGTCACTTGTCCAAAGTTTGCTTTGATGACATCCGCATTCTTTCCAGATGAAAGACGGTTTTGATCTGTAGCAAGACCGAAGTATTTCTTTCCATGAGCAACAAATTTGTCGTTGATACTACTGCTACTTCCGCCGTTGGTTGGACTTGTGATCTCGGTTTTCAAGGTCGTTGGGGTAACAATTGTCGCTGTAGCTGAGGGAACGATATTTCCAGGGATGCACTGAGAGTAATCTAACAAAATGAGTAAATGCTGTAAATGTTGCTAAAAGGCTTCACATACAATCGCTATAACTATGTTAGCTTCATCCGAAAGATTTTGATGGGGTTCAACTCACTTTGAACTTGTGCAAGTGTATCCTGATACACAGGTTGTAGCACCAGTCCAGCCGGTACCGCCACCTGAGAGGGTCAGTCATGATGTACTTTTGTTGTGCTGAGTCAACTTACATTGAGCCCAACCTTGGCTCTGGGCCAAAGCGAGGTTGATGTGACCGAGCATGGCAGCTAAAGCTGCAACATTCAAAGCTGAAAACATATTGTTGTTGGAGTAAAAAGATAGACTAAGAGAAGAAGAAGAAGAAGAAGAAGTGAAATTGTTTGAATGTGTGATGAAAAATAATAATGAGGGTGGAAAACTTGATCATATATACTTCTATTTTTCACTGCATCATCTTCTGTTTATTAGCCAAGATGGATTAAAGGAGCAATTAAAGACAAACATTGGAGCATCCATACCTTCGAAATCATCAGCACTAAGTTAAGCTACTTCTCCCGTAATTCCGGGGTTAATAGGCTAATATCAAGCATTATAGTGTCTGCCCTATGAATTCAAGACATAAAACTACTCGTGATCTTAAGATTAATGTGCTTTCCCACGTTTCAAGGGGCGGCCCGGCTGTTAAGCACCCCGCAAATGCCAAGATTAGTTAAGGATACACTAAGCAAAGAGCCTAAATTGAGAGATGGGGTGCATCCAAGGGGCATGAGAACAGTGCTTTATCACGTCTGGATCAGTTTATGTAGATTCATTTCGGGACTTTTGGCTTAGCGATAACGAAGTTGAATTATTCCTTGCTTTCCAGTTTTACACCTACATTGTTAATCACTATAGAGTTGTTTTCACGTAAGTATGGATTGAAATGAAGCTTTTTATTTACATTCACAAAAAAGTGGCAATGCTGTTTCAAAACTCCCAACATGGAAACCACTTGTCAAAGATGGCTCTTTCTTCGGCAGGAGATTCTTGAAATGAATCGATAAGTACGCGATAGATCGTATCGACCTTGGCAATGTTCTTAATCGGCCCAGTCTTTTTCAGATGACCAATTCCGTACGGATTGTGCATTTCTTCGTCTAGATAAATGGGAAGTACTGGCATTGACCAAACTGCCATTGAGGTGCAATTTCGCTCCACTTTCAGGGTAGCTCCATGGAACTTGCAACGTCAGAGAATATCGGATGTCTCAATGGATCCGTAAATCTGAAAGAAGAGAAAGTATAAATACAATTTCCTTTTTACTTGAATCTGTTATATGCAGCGAAGAGAAATTTGATAAAAAGGGTTTTCAGATGCAGTGTTTACTCGAATGAAGAAAGCCGAAACGCCGTTGATGTCAACGGGACTTGCGGGCCGAGATTCTGGCGATGAAGTCAACTATTAAGGTTAATCTAGCACAGGACAAGATTAAGCTTCTTCGTCTCAGCCTATCATATCACGCTAGAGTCATTAATACGTACGTGCCAATGCTAGAGTAGCACCGCACTGCAGGAAAACTCATGAAGTGGATACTACCAGCGATTTCATGATTCTCCGGTGTCGCGATCCTTTTCCTTTTCCAACATGCAACAGAATGCAGTAAGAAATGCAGCGAGAAGTACAATGAGACTTCTTCACGTCAGAAAAATAGCTTAGACCATGTACCTGCTCATGGGACTATGTGATCAGGATTTGAATACCTCTGTGGCAAATTCTCTCTTTTTGATTAAGAATACGAATTATTGGAAACGACTTCATAAACTTGACATCTCCCACTAGTACGCATCCAGATGATAATTATGAGATGAAAAAACGATCAAAATGTATGGGAGCAACAGGTAATGGAACCCCCGTCGTTGGAATAAGGTGAAACCAAAATAGTTGTTGTCGATTTAAACATCAACAATTAAGGTTAGCGGGGCGTGTGTAGCGATTTACCGAGGCCTATAACGCGCATTTGAACAATACACCAAAAATAGATTTCTACCTGAAGCAAAAAGATTTCTATAATTTAGAAATCTTGGAAAAAAAGATTGAATTATATAGAACTATATAAAATAGAATTTTATTATAGAAAATATTATATCGTTAAGAAGCTCTTATTATTAATACTATTATTATAATTTTAGAATTCATTTTAGAATTTCTTATAAGAAGTGTACTAATATTTAAATTATAATATATAATCTTTTTTAAATAATTTTCTTTTTATACATAGACCATTATACTATAAACGAAAGAATTTCGATAGGGAATCCTTATCTCGCTTATCTCGATTTAGAACTTGGATGACTAATCAAACCTCAACTAATATGAAAAATAATATTCGATTCAGTATACAATCTTAAAGAAATTCATAAAATAAAAAGAAAAGAGATTTTATTATTAATTTAAATTTATTCCTTTAAGGTTGTATATTGAATTGAATATTTTCTTTAATATAAATACACCTGTAAATTCTAAATACGTTTTTACTTCAGGCACATATCTATTTTTAGTGTATTATCCAAATGCGCATTATTGACCTCGGTAGATTCGGCGGATTGACAAGGTACTAGGTAGGCACGTCAATAAATATATGAGGTACCTAGTTACTTGCGTCAAAATGAAATTAATTCCGTATTAACTTACTACCGATGATTACTTTTGGTATGAATTATCAGAGATTGAAATACTCTTAGAGAAATTCTTCCTGGGTGATGCCTGTAGCACATGCTCGAAAATCGAGTTTATGATGAATTTATTGATAAGATTTGAGACGATCGTATCAACCACAACCTGAATGTGTATTATCAAACGAAGCGACTACTTCTTTGGAGGGGTAGCCACTCTAATCCAGATGTTCACTGGTGGTTCAAGCTTTTTGATATTTCATTGTATTGACAGGTAGAGTATATATTCAAAATTTGGGATCGTAATCATCAATCATCAGTCAGGCACTTTGGCGGAGTGGTTAACGCGATGCCCTGCTACTGTTTAAACCAGAGTCAGGCATTTCCCTCGGGAGCGAGTGTTCGAATCACTCAGGTGTCGTTTTAATTTTTGCTTTCTTCCGCTCTATAGCTGTACTTTTTCAATTTTACACAAACCTCAATGCATTTTTTGCAACTTGTGTAATCTATTTTTGTAATCCCTATTTGTTGTGGATCCGCGAGCTTGATTTGATTTGTATGTGGGGGCCCCTTTTTAAGATTCGCTTGTCTATACCAAATGCTTCAAGACAATCTTGGCTCCTAGTCATAGGAGTTCTAGGAATTGCATCTCACTCAACGATCCATTTCTGTTATAGTTATAGAATTCTTTGGTGGATAAAGTCAGCCTTCCTTGGGGTTTCAGGTGATAGTCGTTCATCACATAACTTTTACGTGCACAGGAAAAACTCCATTCAGTAATACTACTATTTTGTTTTCTATGATCACGTACTCTATCTATTCCTTACGAAATGACTATTCCGTACTTACTTATTACTCACACCACTAATTCATTATCGATATCATTGCTATATATATCAAAAAGAAAGGGTTTAAGATTTTGACATGATTGAACGGATAGGATATTACCCACAAAAGGGCTGTCGATTCTTGAGGGATTTAATCATTTTGAGAAGAGATTTTCTAAATTTTCCAAATTTTCGAAAGCTCTTGAGAAGGTTTACAAAGATCTACTTAATATATAGATCGATTTACTTCTATTTTTTCGTCCGTATAGTATATTACATAATACAACAATGGAACCCTTGAAACCAATTAAAAACTTCAAGTTATATATAGTAAAACCTCTCTATAAGGATATCGGTTTTTGTGGTCATTTTTAAGGATATATAGAGGTATTTTTATATAGAGGTATTCGATTACTTTCAATCTGATAATAATTGACTTTCGATTAATCCCGATTGGGTTATATTTTTATAAATGTAATTAAAATTTCGATATTTTTATTATATAATAATTAATTTTATTAATTTTATTAATCTAATAAGAATATATATAATTCTAAGATTGAAATGTAATTAAATTCTCTATATAATATTATATTATAACTCAAATCCTGATAATTTTATTAATTCAATAAAAATACATATGATCCTAGGATTGAAAATTATAAGAATATCCTTATAAAAAAGTGTTAAGGATATAAGCTTTTTTTAGTCCTTTTATTTTTTGGGATTTAAAAAAAATAAGGATAATAGAGGTTATCCTTGTAGGGGGGATCCTTATAGAGGGGTTTTACTATACTCGACTCAAACCTTGCCAAGCAATCTACCGCTCTTAGTGTGATCCAACCAGCTTTCCCCTAAATCTAGATTTTTACTACCTCACTTAGCTCCCCCTCTTTGACACGTACCTCGGCACCATTCAATATTCACCTTGACATTCCAAATTACTCAACTGCTGAAACGTCTAGATTTTCTGGGAGCTTATTACTTTATTTTGTTAATTAAATTAGAAAATAAATGGATCACTTCTCGAAGTCATTATGCTTATTCAAAACTCCAAGTTAATGACCAATAAGCTTTGAGATCGTTATATATATGAAAAAGAAATTTATATGGAAATTTGCATTGAATATCTTCTCGTCGATGTCATTGAAGATGATGTCACAACAGGGTGTCGTAAAGTCAGAGTTAAAGGTAGAACAATGTCGATGAAATAATACAAATTTACATACAACATGAGCACCACCGAACATGGTCATGACTTTCTGTACGATTCAGAATCTTCTAAAATCTTACCTGTGATATTTTCATTCTTCATTAAATCCAATGATTATTCGTAATTGTCGACATGTGAAATGGGGCCACATGACTATATGAAGCCTATTATGAATGCATCATAATCATTACCAAGTGATATCAAACCTGATCAGGGATATCACTGATCAGAAGACTCGATATTATTTTCGAAAGAGCTTATTATAGAAGCAAAATATAGAGACTAAAACAAAGTGCTTTACTACATTATTACCGCAGATATACAACGCAACAACCAACGCTAAAGAATTTGAATGTAGAAATAAAATAATAAGCACAACAGGTCAATGCTGCCACACATCGATGACTTCCAAGAGAAATCAACAATATGAAACTAGTTTCTGCATCCATCGCACACTGATTCAGCTAAACGACATCATTGAGTTCACCTCTACAACAATCGAAACCTATCCTGCGGATCTCTTTCTTGGCCATTCTACAACAGAGTCCTCCTCCTTCTCCTCCTACAAAGTCATCGAATTCAGTTAACGAAGTTCATAAGACCAAACAATAGGAACCAAAACAGTAGGCAGAAGAGGAGCACATTGCCACGAACACTGCCAGGAACGAGTGCTCGAATTCAACTTCCTCCTCCTCCAACCTCGATACCTTCAACATCTTCAATCCAGCTCTCTGCTGCGCCGCAGACATCGTATCTACACTTCAATAGACTCTACATATCTCGATTCTTCGATTCTACAAATTTAAATTCTACAATTCAACAGTCGTCAGCGAGCAATGTAGAGCATTCGGGATTCAATTATATATTGGGAGTGATTCAGAATTCAGGAGTTTGATTCCATTAGGGTAAGTAGTAACTTTCAAACTTTATACATACTATAGTATTATTTGAGACTTTTTGGTGTCGATATCGTGAATACAGTTATAAAACTATGATAGGTATATACCTGTTCAACTTTCAATAGTTCTAATCGAGAAATAGACAATAGCAATATATACATTACCATTGAGCCTATTATGAAGATTTTATACTCACTATCAAGGTGATACCAATAGCAATTATGTGCTCCCTGTACATGTGTTCCCTCAATTGTCAACTCCTTCTTGTAGACTATCAACCTGCTGCAGATAATGTGAAATTCCTATGCGTTCTCATTCTTTCCATTCGTAAGCTTCTTGAAGATGCGGGTGGTCCGTCTTAGCGTTGATATACTTTGTGAGAATTGCATGACTCTCTTCAAGATGTTCAATCTTCCTGATTACCCACAGGTATTTCGAGATGATATGACACGAGTGAACTTAAAATGAGGAATCTTTAGCAACTATTTCCTTATGAAAACTTAGAATACTCTCGAAAACCTCGTTGACTCCTGTTGGTTTGAGGAGTGTACCAATGATGCAGGACCTACGATGTAAGTTCTAATTCTCAAATGGTAGTCTAGTTCAAGAGCTAGCTATGCATAGAATAAGCAGTCCGTATATAGGCCTTGCTGTAGGACTAGCCCCTTGGTTGTAAACTATGAATGACTTAAAGCCATTCATTCATTCACTCCTGGTTCACACAGTTTCTAAGACTAATGAGGAGGAATTACCAAAAATATATACATGTGTAGCGGTTGAGATATGAGAAGAAGGAGCAGACTTGTTTGCGTTAGGATAATCCGATAAGATAGGTTGAAATAGGGTATTCCTTTATATCTGAAATGAACGTATGTCAGTAAGTGTGAAGACTAACGGAGCGCTGCCAAAATGAACTTGGAAATATCTCATGAAATGTTTGATTTGAATATCTTGGGAATTAACATGATAATCCATTAGAGATTGAATAATCAAAAGACATCTTTTTGATATCAAATTATCAAAGAATGAATTTGTTAAAATTTTCGAAAATTGAGAACAATTTCATCAGTCTATACACCCACTAATAGTCGGCTTTTATAAGCGGCCTCCTAGTTCCTAGTCGGGGAAAGCGGTTGTCCCCGGAAAGCGATTGTCCTCAAAAAACTTCGAAAATACTATAATGATTGAATTATATTAATTATAATCTTTATAAATTATATAATTATTAATAAAATATTGATTCTTATTATTTATTTATTCTATTTATTATAATAAATAAAATTAAAGTTAAATGTGATAGATAATATTATTGAATTTAATAAGATTATAATAATTCAATAATATCAAATCCATTATTCTTTTTTTCAAAATTGAATAAAATATATACCAAGATTTTTTGAGAACAACCGCTTTCCGAGAACAACCGCTTTCCCCGACTAGGAACTAGGAGGCTGCTTATAAGAGCCGACTATTAGTAGTGTTCAAGTGTTTCTAATTCATCAAAAATAATCTTCAACATTAACCCCACTCAATACAGATTTAAAAAATAGAAGCAATACCTGGCCTCTCACGATTATCTTCCTTTGTCCTCATTTATATACTGTCGCGATTGGAATTGTCTATATACCCGTTGATAGATATGTCATATCTAGCTACGTCTATTGTAGTGATCAAAGACTGTTCTAGAGTCTTGTGATGCAAGAGGCTGCCAAGTAGCACCTCAACTCTCACCGCAGAGCAACAACGGATTCTGTATAAAAGCAAGAAGATTGATCACTGCGAGCTGCTTCAGACCGGAATTGCGTTTTCTCGGAGACCATAGAGTTCATGAATCTTCCATCCTGATTGTAAAACACACGCATGTGCTATCAATGCAATTTGATAGTTTAAGGGGAAGGTACGGATAGTACAGAGTTTAGACTTTGCACCATTGTGTGATGGCTATTGAGCTTCAAATTTTCGGCTCGTGGAGTGTTCACAAAGATTGATTGGCCCATTGAAGAAGATTATATAATCATAATCCTGTTTGTATTTATCAAAACTCCTGTATCGAGGTCGGAGGGCAGAGATTGGCCCCAGCCAACACAGTGGCACCTTTAAATGCATTGAAATGCAATGATCTATATTACATTCTAGGAACTAGATAACAAGAAACATGTAGTGCCTGTGGTTTTAGTGAAATCACGGGATTACAAAGGACACTACATTTTATAATCGCCTTCGATTCTCCGTTGAATTGATTTCACTGAGCCATGTTGGACATGAGCCAGAATTATGTTTTTCCTGCAGTCGCTTCTATGCCCTCTCATCTCCAAGTCTTCTGCTCTCCAAATATGCAAAAAGAGCATCATAGCTATGATGCTAGGAGATTGACACCTGTAATTCCTGCTAAGCCCAAGAATCAAGGTTTATAGACAATATCAATCGCAACATGTGTTGTATGAAGGAAACATTCTTGATCTTTATATTCACTGATGATCTATGAAGTTTCACTGTTTGGAAGTCTCATAACATAATGCCGACGTATAGACATATTCTATAAAGTATGAGGCTAGCCATCCACCGCTCGCTATCAGATTCAATGCATCGCGAAATGCTTCTAGTTAGAGGATGATTGTCAATAAATGCAACATGCTGGGCACTTGATCTATTCTACTGTTCCAAGTATGATAGAAATTAGAAACAAATACTGAATTGACGCTACGGACACTACCTGCCCGAAATTTGATAGCAGATTCAATGTTGTCCATCCTGATGTTGAAGGGGTACACATTTTGTGGGATCTCTCTGCACACTCATTGATTTTCTGTCTTATTCCGAGATCTTGTCATATATGTTGTCTGCGCCGTTCTAGTAAATATTTTACTAATGGTATCAATTGAGTATCTATGAGCAGCTGAGTATCGTGGGGGTGGTTTCGCAAAACAAAGTGACCAAAGGTAACTGCAATATTTTTTCGGTCATACTACATGAATGGCCGAATCTCTTGCTGAGCGATTTTTGCAGAAACAAGGGTCCAAAAATGCAGATGATCAAAAGAGGAATGCGGGGCACTATTTGTGTAATGAAGAGAATGATGAAGATGCGGGGATGGGTATTGGGGGCTAAGCCCCCTTTTCTACTAGGTAATATCCAGCCGCTTACAAAATGATATGTGACAAGTGATTTCAATTTTCTGAAATTGACTAGAGATCAATTCCTACGGCTTTTCCACTTTCACGAAAACGACAATTCTTGATTAGCCGAGAATTTGATCTTTTCGGTGGAGTGGGTATTCATGGCTTCACTCTCCGTCTTGAACAAGAGTTTGGAGGTGACGATATGAGGGAATTGTGAGCCACAAGTCGTGGCAGAAACTTGTTGGTTAATATTGGCGAGGAATTACACACAATGCTGCGCGGCGTCACAATGTCAAGCTGATGTATCCTGTGACGCGATAATTCAGATGAACATGCTCTCGAGATGACCGAGAAACAGCTGCACAAGTCTTTTCTAGCAGCTTCCGCTTCTACCGGTTCTTACTCAGAATTACACGAACACTTGAAGAGAAATCTTGTATAAAGGAAATGGGATTCCCACCCCACAGAAAATCAGAATTAGATTCAATATCCAGAAATCTCAAGCAAACAATCCGCAAACATCAGCAAGCGACTCAGCAATCTTCACCATGTACTTCAACTTCAATTCAATTGCGTGCTCAATCGTGGCACTCCTCACCTTCCAAGCTGCAGCTGTACCTATCAGCGTCAACATCTTGACCCAAGGAGCGTCTGTGGAATCTTCCGCTGGGGCTGTACGCACTTACTACCAAGCCGCCAACGGCTCGGTCATAGAGATCATTCCGAATTTTCCCGCTACTTTGGGCTACACTAGTAGCGTGTTAATTCCCGCAGGTATCGCGAAAACCAATACTCCTCTTGCTGCTATATCCTGGGGATCTTTCGACGAGGTAAATCTTCTCTTTCTCATTCCTCCATTTTCCGCTTCCCCCTTCCCTCTTCTTCCTTGTATTCCATACATATCAATCGACAACTAACAACACCTTTAGATACACTTGTACTACATCGGTGTCGGATTCAGCAACACGCACTTGCGGGAGAAGATCTGGAAATCCGGTGTTGGATGGGCAGATGGGGGACTCAATTCACTTGGCTACACCACGCAGACCAGCACGAGTTTCCTGACGGCATATCACGATGGAACGACGGTGGCAGGAAGCACATGGCGCGTGGCGTTTGTGTGTTCGACTCTGAACTTGCCAGTGGCGGGCAGTCTTTGCGAAGCATCAAAGACTTCGTTACTTCCCTGGACCGTCGCTGCTTATATTTAACTCGATGGAATCCCAAATTCCTAGGGAGATTGAGATTTGAGGCATGGATTATGGTGGTTGATAGGTGAAGGAAAACAAACCCTGCTTGGCTTTCACGTCGGGTATGAGTTCTTTTCTTCCACGCTTGTGACATGGAATGACGGGGCTTGAGTTTATTCCTTGGGGTTCAATTCACGTGCTCTTTATTTCTTTCATCGGGTCGCAGAAGCTTACATTCATTCTTTAATCTGCTAGACGTGAGTCTGGATGGTCTCTTCCTCGAGTCTTGAAAAACGTATCGGGCGATGTTCTCATCTATATTATATAAATGAACGAACAAATGAATGAATCATTCCACTCCCATGAGTTGCAGTCAGTGAGACCATCAATGCACAAGCCCTTCTATCTTTCCGCGTCAGCCTCCTCACTCGGAGTCTCATCTCGTTGTCCAAGTAGCGTCAGTACTTTAATTAGCATCCTCCTATTTTGAACACGCCCTACTTCAATAATACACATCAACTTATTGTGGATACATTTCAATAAGATTGAATACTACTGACCACGTTCTAAATCACCTCTAGAATTTATATATTTCCAATACTTCATTTCCAATCCGACTATTCATTAAAAGCAATCTCATCCTCAAAGACGATCACTTTCAAGCTTAGTATACACCTCTCAAGTTTTAATTATATAAATTCCTATACTTTAGTCAATTCTCGCTAATGGTTTTATATTCAAGATTGATTTATAGTTGTAGTTGCGGATATTTAGAACTATAATATATATTATCTTAATATTATCTAGCTATAATATCTCTATAACTTACTATTCACAAGTTACAAGTTATAACAGCAGATAGAATCCAGAAGCTCCCTCCCTATCCCCAACATTCTAATCCCATCTTCGATAT
This sequence comes from Botryotinia globosa, assembly GCA_014898425.1. NCBI lineage: Eukaryota > Fungi > Ascomycota > Leotiomycetes > Helotiales > Sclerotiniaceae > Botryotinia > Botryotinia globosa. The sequence goes on from RCSZ01000002.1 coordinate 2,299,887, forward strand.
TTCACATCTCCCCTCATTCCCCCCCACCCATTCAAACTCTCCTCTTCATCATAATCTATATCTCTCCAATAGTCATTTTACTTATAACCTATAATAGATATCTCAACCTTCTAACTTCTCAACTTCTCAACTTTCTCAACTTCTCAACTTCTCAACTTCTCAACTTCTCAACTTCTCAACTTCTCAATTTCTCAATCTCCAATCCACAATTTACAAACTAGATGTATAATAAATCATCGCTTTTTATTCTTTATTATATATATATAAAGATATATTATACTAATAACCTCAGAATAATATAATATTGAGTATAACTATTGAAATCCCATTCCATTCCATCTCACCCCTATCAACATTCAATCACTATCTCCACCCCCCTCAATATTTAGATTTCTATCACTCTAACACTCAAACCCCAACACTATATTCCTCACCCACCACCCCTCCCCCATTTATAAACCTCATTCATAAACCTCATTCATAAACCCCCGAATCCTCATCACACCACACTTCAGCTAATAAAAATCTCTAGCTCTTTATAGCCCTACCTCCTACCTCCTCCAATACTTCACTCTTCACTTCTTTCAATTATAAAATCATAAATAAATATACCCATCATCCCATCACCCCATCATCCCATCACCTCATTATCAAACCCTCTCCAAATCCCCTATCCTCTCTCCAAATCCCCTATCCCTCATTCCTTTACTCAATTTCACTCAACTTCACTCAACTTCACTCAACTTCACTCAACTTCACTCAACTTCACTCAACTTCACTCAACTTCACTTCAAACATAAATCAAGTAAAATTTTTATTATTTATTTATTTATTTATTTATTTATTTATTTATTATTTATTTATTTATTTATTTATTTATTTATTTATTTATTTATTTATTTATTTATTTATTATTTATTTATTTATTTATTTATTTATTTATTTATTTATTTATTTATTTATTTATTTATTTATTTATTTATTTATTTATTTATTTATTTATTTATTTATTTATTTATTTATTTATTTATTTATTTATTTATTTATTTTAATTTATTTATTTATATTTATTTATTTATTTCTTTATTTATTTATTTATTTATTTATTTCTTTATTTTTATTTATTTATTATTTATTTATTTATTTATTTATTTATTTATTATTTATTTATTTATTTATTTATTCACTTCATTCATTCATTCATTCATTCATTCATCCACCTATCCATCTATCCATCCATCTCACCTATCCACCAACCCATCTATCCACCAAAAAATAAGATCAAGATAAACAAAATCAAAAGTCAACACAAGATTCTATTATATTTAATATTACCATTTATATTCCACTCTCCACATTCTTTATATTTCATTTGATAGATTATAGTATTATATGGTATCAAGCTACTTTGCTTCATATCTTAATCGAAGTAGAAATGTAAGTCGATATCTGATCCTCTTTCACGAGTTAAAAGTTGTGAAAAAACGAGTTAAACTTATTCAGATATGGAAAAAGATGTAAAAATCAATACCTAATACTATACTTCATACGTACTCAATAATTCTAATTCCAATCATGTAAAGATTAATTGTTCATTTGCACACCGCTGCATATATTCATCTATATATTTATGTGTCTTTCCTCCTATATAGCATTCTGAAAATTGAGCTCTTGGGTCACCTGCCCTTTGAGCCTGAATACGAACATACAATTTCCTCGAGTTCCCACTTCGAGCTCCATACACTGGAACAGCAGAAACTCTTCGATACCTGATCCAAGATAGGTTTCAAAACAACGACGAATCAACCATGACAGATTCAAAGACTTCGCTCCTTACAGAGCATCTTACCTCTGCATATCCAAACCTACCTGCCAGTCCAAAATCTCCACATTTCCTCTTCTCCCATATCCAACAACACACTACCTCCTATCCAACCTGTCATGCAAAACATTTTGTTTCATCAGACTCCCCACCCCAGCCATTAAGATCGCAAAACCTAGTGCCGTCAAGAACACCCCCCTAAAAGCATCCATGAAACTTTCCGTTACACCCTCATTCCACCCCTCAGGAAGTTTATTCAATTCATCGAAAGAATCTCGAATTCTCCCAATGATCTCTTCCGCATTCGGTCTATCTCCGAATTTCTCCCACAGGTCCGACTTGAGTATATTTTGATACACTGCGCTTGCAATGGTAATACCAATTGTTGAGCCTGTGGAACGGAATGCATAGGAAGCTGATGTGATAACCGAGTGGTGATCATGCGATACTGCTGAGATAATCGCTAGAAGTGTAGTTGTGAGAGTTGCACCGTATCCGATTCCTGTCAAGGAGAGATAGATATATATTGGCCAATCCGGACTGTTAGAATCGAGAGTTGCTAGAAGACCGGTTCCAACGACGAGCATTGTAAGTGTTATCAAACTAATTGATTTATATTTTCCAGTTCGATTCATGATGATTCCGGAACCAAGAGATCCGACAGAAGCTCCGATTGATTGCGGAATTAGACGCATACCGGAGGCGGTGGTAGATTCACCCCGGACTTGGTAATATAAAGGAACGTAAAAGATGATCATAAAGACGACCATTGTAACGAACCAATTTGCAAGACAAGCGGCGAGAACAGTACGGTTTGCGAGGAGGCGAACTGGAATAACAGGTTCCGAGGCGATGTATAGTTCGATGTATATAAATCCAAGAAGAGAAACGAGAGAAAGGGAGAGCGAGACATAAACGAGCGGATGGTTCCAAGGTACGATATTACCACCAGAATTGAGTCCTAGGAGGAGGAGAACAAGTGTAAGAACCAGCGCGAAAGAACCCATAAAATCCACTCTCGATAACTTCGATTTCTCGCTCTTCTTGGGAGGAATATCAACCAGACAAGCGACCAGAACGCCAGAAACGATAATAAAAGGAACTTGAGCCAAAAATGCCATTCGCCATCCCCAAGTATCATTTACCCAACCTCCAAAAACCCCTCCCAGGCCGGCTCCCGTTCCATAACATATATTTCCAATCCCCTGCACCACACCTCTCTTCCTCAACGGAACCAAATCACTTCCTACAAAAGTGCTTATAGCCATCAATCCACCGCCTCCACATCCTGCCACCACTCTCCCAAATATCATCACCCATTCGTTTTTCGCCAATCCGCATATCAAATTTCCTGCCGCAAATAATACATTGCTCACAATCAATCCAGTTCTCCGACTAAAGATATCTGTGAGGCGGCCAGAAAGCGGTTGACAAGCTGCATTTGCGATGAGATATGCAGAGGCGAGCCAGGAAAGAAGAGAGAGGGAGTTGAATGATGTGGAGATGCTGGCGGAGAGGGTGGCGATGATTGTTGAATCTAGAGCACCGAGGAAGACGCCTACCCAGATTGCTCCAAGGGTAACTACTAAACGTTTGGTGCTTTGTTCATTGGGGATGACTGTCGCTTCAGATGTGGAAGGGTCTTGGATTGCAGATTCAGATGATGGTGATTGGGAGGGTGAAGTCGTGGTATCTGCGAGGAGGGGTGTTTCTTCATCCAAGTGGTTGGATGAAGACATGTTTGCGTGGGTGAAAAGTCGTGTATCTTTGATTTCTTGGTTATGTATCTATTGATGTATCGTTGCAGCATAAAGATTGGATGAGAAAGAGAAAGACAATATATAGAACTATATATTACCAAAAATTATATAGATACAGTAGAAAGGAAGGAAGGAAAAAAGGCCAATAATGTTTTGTGAATAATATTCCGAGGTCTTATCACACATCACGCAAACAAACAATCAATTACTCACCGACACTTTGACAAGTTAACTTCATTTAGGATCTGATTTGAAAGTTGTTGATTGAACTTCTTTCAAATGTGTTTTGTAGTATCTCTCTCGTATGAAATACCCAGTTGGTGATGATAACCATTTGGAGGAAGTGCTGGATTTGTGGATGATGGAAGGAAGATAGTAGATGGATAGAAGAAGTCCTTGTCCTTGTCATTATTCCATGTTTTGATGTAACTTGTAAGAGGTATTTCCTGATCCACGGGCACAGAGGACTTGTTACTGATATCAGAATGCTTGAATTCGGATACCGGTAAGAGGAAACCGATTGAATTCTATATTATTGAGGTCGGTAGGTGGTTGTCTATACACTCACTCATCCCTCACTCATCCCTCACTCATCCATCACCTTACGCAGCCTTCACAACCCAAATCTCAGCCTTCTCTTTCAGCCTTCTCTTTCAGCCCACCTGAGCAAGCTTCATTGATTACCCAGCCACAAACATTAATGATTGGCAGTATTATACTTATTAAAATAAACATTCCTCTCAAATCCTCTCTACTCTACCTACCTAGATGCCCGACCTACCTACTATGTACTCCCTTCCTAGCTATGGAATCCACTTGATTCGTCAAAACCCCATCGATACCAAGGAGCAACCAAGTCGTCAAAAAGCAAGATTTCATAATAATAATATAATACAGTAATAATAAAAGGCTGAGCAGTTCTTCTATTACGAAAGAGTACCGGTACGTACGGATGAGTGAGGAATACGCGTATGAAGTTGATGAGCCTCTTGTCTTCGTATGATTTAGAGTTTGCTTTGATTCATTCGCTTTGATCGTCTTGACATTTGACATCTCTATCCTTTCGCACCATTTTGACTTTCCGTGCGTGACAAATTGTGAATATCATAAAGTTACCCGCCCGCACACCTCCCACACACACACATACCACACATACCACACACACACACACACATATACCAAGCAAATATCAGACAGCTGGAGTCTCCAAGGGTTTACCTTCAGCCCCTCAGAATCAGAATATACAAAGTACGCACTCGATACGAGATTCAGAATACCACCATTCCATACCCATCTAGGTTATCTGAGTACTCTTGGAAAAACATCCACACCTGGAGCATTTGAGAGGGAATACACGTCGCATTTGACTGTACACTTTCTATACCGTCGATTCAAAATTCCAGAAATCAATACACCGACAACATGGAATTCTCAATACATAATTTACAGAAGTATAAACTGGCTGTACATATCGTACAGTTAGCTATGGCAGTCGTCATATGGATATTAGATATCGTCGTCATGCGATCAAGTGCAAAAGTAGATGGAAGACTTGGATGGAACTTTGGTTATGTATGTATATTTTCATTTCGCAGATGCGATGATGGACTCGTGCTGATCATGAATCCAATAGACATTCTTGGTCTTACCCGCAGTTATCTATCTTACCATGACCGTACGATTCCCCAGGACGAGAAAATTCGCAAACCCGTATGCGCTGTTGGTGATTGATCTCGTTTGGTGTATTATGGCTCTGTCGGCTTTTGCAGCGGTCGCAAACTGGAATTCAACAGGGGAATGTGGAAGTGGTTGCAAAGTGAGCAAGGCAGTGGTGGGATTAGGTGTTTTCTTATGGTATGTCTTGGTTCTCCTAATTCGCATGATTGGAATTCTCAACCGTACATTTCTAATCTCAAACAATAGGCTCTTTTGGATTCTCTCGACAGCAATGTCATTCTATGGTCTGATGTACTACAAGAGAGAAGGATATCTTCCCGGCGCATCCCGAGCTCCCAACAACGCAGCCATAATCGATCCCGATAAAGAAGCTTTCTCCACCGCTCCCCACGATGACGAATATGCACCAGTTCATAATGTCGAAGAGCACGAAGAGCATGAATTACACGATGATGGATATCCCGGCGGAAATTTCGTAGGCAGAGTTCATTCACCAGATTACGAACCTTCGAGTTATGGAGGATCATATGCACCTACATCGACGGCTCATCATGACGATTTGGAAGCTTCAACCGCGTATACCGGATATAGTGCGAGTGGATATGGCGGATCACAAAATTCGAGGACGGGGCGAGCTCAGTTTCCTGAAGGAAATTATGGTAATATTCCAGTCATTGGTGAGCCATGAGAAATTTCACGATTCAAAAACAATTGAGTAACACAACACACATGAACGGCTGGATGGATGGATGGCACATGATGGATGATTTCGCATTGGCGTTTCTGGTTTCCTCCTGTTGTGGTTTCGATACCAACGAATCCCGTTTGAAAGTCTCTGTATATGGTGCTGGATTGGGAGATGGATTGGTTGGGAAAGAAACAACATACACGTACATTTGAATGAATGCATTTGTTGCATCTATCACATGTACCAGATTGTATGAGAACAACACAGGTCATCGGGAGGAGACATGACTTGCATATGTATCTTCGGGGGGTTTAGGAGCAATTGGTGGAGGACTTTACTTGGCATCAGCATGGGTTAGGATGAGAATGAGTATGAGCATGAGGAACGACGGAATTTGATCGAAGAACGATTCGGAACTTTTGTTATATAGAAATATATTTGTAGAAGACAATGAAATGGAAATTTACATTTGTTGAATAAGTTGTGAGGTACTTGCTATCTAGGTAGCAGATAAGTAGATTTTGGGTAAAGTACCCAACCCCTTCACGAGACTTCACGCTCTTTGTTTAAATACCGAGTTACCGATTGGCAAGAATCATGGGTGAGAAGTGAGGAAGGAGTGAGGAAGGAGTGAGTGAGGAGGGAATTTATCCACGGGCCGATGATACAGTTGGATTAGATTGGTGCCCAACAATATCAGTATGATATGTATGAATGAGTATATGTATGAGAATGTGTGTAAGAATATGTATGAGTATATGAGTATATATATGAGTAATATATTTATAGTTAGTAGGTCATGTGATATAAATTTGATTTAGATTTGGATTTAGATTTGGATTTGGATTTGGATTTGGATATATTTTACATTCTTATATTTATAGATAGGTAGTAATAATAGAATATAAAATTTAAGTGGTTAAATGGGATTTTGTTTATGTTTATATAAAGGAAACTTATCTAGATGGATGAGGTTATTAGTATACTTATTATTATTATTATATTATATTATATTATATTATATTATATTATATATATTATAATTATATTATATTATATTATATATATTATATTATATTATTTATTTAGATTATAATTAATATTATATTATATTAATAATTATATTATTTATATTCTCTTCTCTTCTCTTCTCTTCTCTTCTCTTCTCTTCTCCTTCTATTCTCTTCTCATTCTCTTCCTTCTGTCTTCTCTTCTCTTCTCTTATCTTCTCTTCTATGCTCTTCCTTCTTCTCTTCTCTTCTCTTCTCTTCTCTTTCTTCTCTTCTCTTCTCTTCTATCTCTTCTATTCTCTATATTCTCTTCATCTTCTCTTCTATTATCTTCTTTCTATCTCTTTCTATTCCTTCTCTTATCTTTATACTTCCTTCTCTTCTATTACTCTTCTCTTCTCTCTCTTCTCTTCTCTTATCCATTCATATTATCTTACTTTTATTATATTTATCTTCTTTATATATATTATAATTATAATTTATTATATTATATTACATATCTCCCAAACGAAAAGAAAGAAACCTTCGAATACCGTAATACCTACCACAAACCCCGCTCTTAAATAATCGGACATCAATAATATATTACCTGTGGTTGGTGTAATTGGCTAGTAATGGCCTAATCACAAATGTCATCCTGCATGAAACACAACGAAAAGGTGGGGAATTCAATGAAATCACTGAAATGGCGGGGTACAACGGGGTGGGAAATGTATGTAAGATTACTTACTAGGTTGCGGTGGGTAGGTGGGTACTAGGTAGGTGTGGTGGAGAGGAATGGATGGATGGAATGATGTGATGTGGGATGTGGGATAGAGATGGATAATACATGATATATGATACATGATGGTATCCCACCTTTTTTGTTTTCTTTCTCTCTCTCTCTCTCTGTTGTTGACTTTGACTTTGAATTTAGATTTGAAGTTGTTGAAAGGGAAAGAAGTTGGACAGATACTTATTACAAGTTACTTTGTTTACGATATACTTGATTATTCATTGAGATTCATATACACACACACACAGCACAAGAATATCTTCGTCCATCGAGATTTCAATACATTAACGTCACTTCCGAATAGCAAAAATGGCTCCAGTTGGTTTTTTTCCTTTTCTTACTGCTCTCATCTTCCCTCTTTATATTACATGTATAAATACACATACACATACACATACACATACACATATCCCCCCTCACCCTCTACCCCGCACCAAACTAACACCCCACCTAGATAACCACCCTCCTCTTCGACTGCGACAACACGCTCGTCCTCTCCGAATCGCTCGCCTTCGAAGCGTGCGCCGATCTCGCCAACGAGATTCTCGAGGCCCGCGGCATCAGCGACCGCTACACCGGGCCGCAACTGCTCTCTGAATTCGTGGGGCAGAATTTCCGCGGCATGATCAGTAGTCTCAAGAGCAAATACAACTATGCCATGAGCGATGCGGAACTCGAGGGATACGTGAGCAAGGAAGAAGATAAGGTGATTGCGAAGCTCAAGGCGGCGTTGCAGCCTTGCGAGGGGGTGGACGAGGAATTAGTGAGGTTGGAGAAGGATGGGGGATATCTGATGGCGGTGGTGAGTTCGAGTGCGTTGCGCCGATTGAAGGCGAGTGTGGAGAAGGTGGATCAGGCGAAGTATTTTGGCGATCGTATTTACAGTGCTGCGTCGTCGTTGGAGAAGCCGACGAGTAAACCGGATCCGGCGGTGTATTTGCACGCGATGGAGAAGTTGGGGGTGAAGCCTACAGAGTGTGTGGCGATTGAGGATAGTAGGAGTGGTGCGACGGCGGCGGTGAGGGCGGGCATTTTCACCGTGGGTTACGTGGGTAGTTATGAGGAGGGCGAACGCAAGGAGATGGAGGAGGTGTTGAGGAAGGCGGGGTGTAAGGTTTTGATGAGTGATTGGAGGGAGTTTAAGGGGATTTTGGAGAAGATTCAGGAGGGGGGGTTGGAGAATTAGTTGGGGTTTGTTGGGGTTAGTGGGAGAGGATGCTTGGGAATAGCCTTCTGAGGTGTTAGATATCAGAGGAGAGGAAAGAAAGATGAGAGATTAGTATTTCTTTACACCAAAAATTTCTTTAAAGAAAGTATCACTTAAAAATTTTGCAAGACAAAAAAAGAGATCGAGACTAGGAGAGAGATATGATTAGTTTATCGATGATATGAATTTCCATGGTTTTAGCATTACATTTACCTGCCGACTAGCCATCTACTTCTTGAGCTTTTTTTTCCTTTTCCTTGGGAATTTTCATTTCCATTTCTCTTTCTCCTTGCTTTCTGTCACGATCATACTAGAGTATATCATAGAGGTCAAATAACTAGAATAAGAAAGCTAAAGAGGAAAGAGATCCCTAAGGGATCTCTTCATCTCTTATATAATAATAATAATCGTCTTAGTTCACGCTAGCCTTGAACTGAGATGTCACGTGACATTAGTTATACTCTCTACTTATATAGATAAATAAATAGATAGATAGATAGATAGATAAATAAATAAATAGATAGATAGATAGATAGTATTACGAGGCCACTTCTGAGAGTATTCAAAAGCTTTACCGCTATGCTATAAAAGCATAAAAGACTAGGAGGTAGAATTAGAAGTTCTATTTTGATTTTATATATATAGTAGAACAGGATAGGACAGGAAGGGCTAGTGTCACCTCGTGACAAGGGTTTAGAATAGAAAAAGGAAAGAGTTGTTTATATAGTAGTTGTTGGAGAGGGGAGGGTGGTTGTATATTTATCAGGTAGTATAGTTGGGGAGGGAGGGGATGGAGAGGAAAATAAAGGGGGTGGAGAGAGATGAGGAGAAGAGGAAGGGAGAGGAGAGGAGAAGATGAGGAGAGAGGAAGATGAGGAGAGAGGAAGATGAGGAGAGGAGAAGATGAGGAGAAGAGAGGAGAGGGATATAGGAAAGTAAGGAGATGAGATGATCTCAAGAGAAGATTCATCAAGGAAGAGTTTTCTTTTGTAGAGAAAGTAGAGATGGAAATGTGAAGCTGAGAGAGTGTAGAGAGCAAAGAAGTTTTTGAGGAACTAGAGAAGATGAAATCGAGGGTTTATAATAAACACAAAAATGAGGAACAGCATATGAGTCAAGTATGCTTAGGATGCATGCATCTCAACGTATGATTATCTTGACAATAGATCTCAATGGGTGCCTATGCATAACAATATTGTAAAATATTTTTGTATTTTATTTTTCAACTTTTTTTGCGCTTTATATATTTTATGAAATCACTACACTAAACCCGCTATTGCTGAAACCCCAATCCAGTAAGTGGATGAGAGACAGACAGATAAATCAGAAAAGAAAACAAAAATAATGCATCATCAGAGTACAAACTCTCCCACGCCTTAGAAAACAGAAGAGAAAATAGAATATAAACCTATAACCGCAACCCGATGCATCCCATCCCGTAAACGCCATCCCAATAAATATCCCTCCATAGCTCCCGGGTATCTATCCAAAAATCCGCACACCAAACTCCACCAACCCGCCACACAATCTAAAGACCACTGATCGCGCGCAACTCCCCAAGATGCTTCTCCAATGCGTCGTTCTGCAATGTGAGGACTCTATTCTGAAGTCTGATGACTTCTCTCGTCAAAGCCGCGAGTTCATCCACCTTATTGGCAGGGGCATCATTCGCAATCTCAATTTGTGCTCTCGCTTCTCGCTGAGTGAGCTGATTGATTTGTTCACCATGAACACGGGATTGATCGGCGACTTCAACCACCAAATTCATGAATCTATGGAATCGAGATCGTTGCTCGGAAGCTTCTGCTCTGAGTGTGTTGAGTTCGTTGCGCAATTGTGTGGTTTCGTCAGATTGAGCTTGGATTCTTCGTTGTAATCTTTCGACGTCACCAGATATGGTTGGAAGTTCCGTGGAATATTCAGTGTTTCGGGTGTAAAGTGCCTCAAAATTCTCGCGGTGGTTGCTTAATTCTCGTTGAACTCCGTACAGTTCTACTCCTAGATCAGTTACTTCTTCTTGGAGGATTAGCAACTGGTTGTTATTGTCATCGACATTGTTGTTCCTGGAATGATGAGAGATAACTGATCCATTGTCATTGTCATGGTTGTTCCTGGAATGATGAGAGATAACTGATTCAGTGTCGGTATTATCGGGAACCTCTATGGACTGTCGAAGAGTATCTTCTGCAAGAGTGACGGAATCTGTGTCATGTCTGTTGATTGTATTTTCCTCTTGAAGAGATTCGACGGGAGGATTTTCATTCGAGTTCTGGTTCTCTGCGTCACGGGGAGAACCCTCTGATAAAGCAGGAGAAGGAGCATATGAATGGAGGATCAAAGGATCAACTGTATCTGAATCAACAGAGTCACCGTGGGCCTCAAGGGTGTGAAAAACTTCGGCCCGAATGGAACGCTGTGGTGATGGGTTGAGAATATTGACATGGTTAACATTTTCTTGGGGTTGCGTGGAATAATCATTGTTCCAGCTGGGTGGCGATGCCCGGGGAGATTGGATAGAGCTCAAACCACCGAATACAGTGCCAAGTGGCGGAAGTCGCGGTAATATTTGTGGGAGATTTGGCTTGGTAGCAACAGCAGAATCAAATGAACTGGTGCCACGAGCAACAGTAGAGATCGGCTTCTGTTGAATTACCAAACCAGGTTTGCCTGAATAGTTAGGTCCATACGCCATCTCAGTAGTAGTGTATTCAATGTCACATGGGAATGTTGCTTGTGGTCTGTTGTAATCATCGGCAGCACGTCCTCTCGGCGTTGAAGGTGCTGCTTGATAAACCATTCCAGCATAGATATTCGAGCTTTCAGGAGCTCTATAATTGTTCATTTCGACATCTCCACCAGCAGGAGTGGTACCATAGTTGCTACCGACGTAGACTCTATTGCCAGAATTTTGAGGTGTCTGGTCTGCTGCCATAGCAGTGGTCTCATTGTTAAAACCAAACGAATACTGACGTCGCTTAGAAAGTGGTACAAAGAAATCGTCATCTTCTTCGGATGGTCGCTTTCTTCTAGAAACCTTTGAATGTTTCCATGGACAATTCGAGTCGTTCATGCTTCCTAGGTTTCGGGATAAATCGCTCATAAGGCTTGGAAGCATTGCAAAGGAATTTTCTGGTATGGCCCTATAAGAAGTGAAATGTTCTTGATAATTCATTCCTGGAGATTGATAATCGGGGAGAGAAGAAGGTCCCGATGTTTGGCTTTGGTGTTGGGCTTGATAGTGAGCATAAAGAGCATTCGAGCGACCAGAAGAGCTTGGGTTGAAGTTTGGGTTTCTGGCCGCAAATACAGGAGAGCGTGGGTTGGTAAGGCCTGCAGTAGCGAAGCTTGGGCTTGCGGGAGTATATTCAGGAGATGGGCTCAATTGGCGTTCAGGTCCTGGCTTTGCCATAGCTATAAGTGGTTTTCTCGAGGCAGTTGGTGGTTGCCATCGATTAGAGCGACCTGTTGCCTTTCCGCGAGACATTCCATAATGTGTAGTAGTAGCCTGAACAATATTAGCTCCTATTATTTGAGGACTGAAGGCAGATAAACTTACGTCGGTTACGGAGGCATCGTCTAATTCATCTTCAGAGCTGTCTCTCCCACCCAGGATTGGGCTTCTAGCGGGAAAGTGGTTTCTCGCATATGCGAAGTTTCTCTGGCCAAGAATAGGGCTTGGGACTTTTTGCTTTGTGCAAGACATCTTAGCTGTAGTTATGGATGACAAGTGATTTGTGGATTTATTTGATTGCTTCGTAGCTAATTTGTACGATACGATGTACGATACGAAATGACGTATGGAATTCTGTATAGGAAGTGATTAGCTTTGCGATATGTGAAAGCAAATAGAGAATTGGCTTTGAAAGATTATATGGAAGGTATGGTTTTGGATATCGAGGAAGCCGCAGTGCTGAAACAGAAAGATAATAATTACAATAAGGAACTAGAGTACTTTCAAAGGACTCTGGTTTTTACGGTATTCGGAGGAAGTTGTAGTAGATATCTTGAACTCGAGTACTTTCAAAGAACTCTAGTTGTGATGATATCCAGACAATGGTTGTAGTAAATATCTTGAACTCGAGTACTTTCAAAGAACTCTAGTTATGATGATATCCAGAAAGTGGTTGTAGTAGATAATCTTCGATGTTGTTGTGGATGAAAGAGGTTGTTGTTGAATCTCTGTCAGGAAAGTTGACAAAAGGTTGAAGAACTTGAGTAGTTGAAGAAGTTGAAGAAGTTTTTCAAGAGTTAGAAAGTCGAAATGGAGAAGAGGATGATCTTAAATAAGTAAACTAAAAACTCGTCTACGAGTGCTAGTACCGTAGTACTACGGGTGGTGTCAAGTGTCAAATTTTCAATTCACTTGGCCGAATGTAGAAAATTGGACTGGTTGAGGTGAGAAATAAATTGGGAGAAATGTGAGGTTTGGTGGTAGTAGTAGAATGTTGGAAGCTTGGTAATGTTGGAAGTTGAGTGGTGTCGTCAGTATGTGAGATGTTCGTGAAGGTGTTTTGTATTTTGGAGAAATGAGTGTGCGGGTTGAGAAACTATATACGAAAACTTCATAATCGCAATACAGTCAAATGCCGCTAGTTTTCGCTAGAGATGCTAGTCGATCGTAGTACTGTGGTTCAGAAATGATATTCGGCATATTACGGCGAATGGTACGGCGATTGGTATGGTTCATGTATTAGCTGGACACTTGGTTGGTCGAAGACGGTCCATGTAGAGAGATGATTGGAGAGTATGCCCTTTTCCTAGAACAGATTGGCCATTAGACTATACATCATCTCATTCATTCTATCATGGTGATGATCATGGTGATGATGTATATATAGTCCAATGGCCAATGAGATAGGGTTCTTTGCCATAAAGAGTTATACTCTGGTCAATCTTATTGTCTAGGGGACCTAGCTGTCCTTGGGACTTTGTAAGCTTTTGTTCATTATGGAATCACGAATTCACCTCAGATATTCAAGCACCATGCTAAACACTCTCCGACATCAGAAGACATATCGCCATACTGATCATGGATTCGAATAACGCTCGTCACAGCTGAAATGCTAGATTGAATCGATTAATCATTATTTCCAGCTCAACCTTGAGTAAGATTGACTGAGTTTCTCTGGCTCAACAAAGTAAGAATTTATCAAAAGTTATGTAGGAATTGCCCATCGTGATGATTGACATATGGATATCATCAACAGATAACCTGGAAATCATCTCAATCACCCATCGAAGCCATAGATGGATGGATGTCGTTACAATGTGGATTTGTGGCTTTGTGGCTTTGACAGTGTCATCCAATGAAATATTGTTCATGTGACTTGAAGCATTTGTTGCACGTCTAAGAAGCAGGGTGCTTACTTTCGAGTTTCCCTGTCAATTTGGTCGGTGTATTGATCTTATCATCATGCTTGATTTCCCGATTCACTCCATCTACATCTGATGGGCATTTAAATTGATGGTTACATATATGTTACTTATTCTTTCCCTTCTCTTCATCTCGAGAGAATTTCTTCCAATTCCGTTTCTATCTCTACAACCCTTTCTCACGTATATCAGATTCTCCCTTCCCGAGTACCCGTTTGCGTGTATCTATCTTCAACATTTGATACTCCTGCCCCTTTATCATGTCTTTCCTCGTTAACTATCTTGAGTTGCTTGATTTCCTTCGCCCTGTACATTGAGTTGGTCATTGATCGAATCAATCATATGCATCCATCCTTCGATTCTGTATCTGGAAATTCGCATGTTCTCACATCCCATTATTAACATATAGCATTCCCGAAACAAACGTCGCCACTGGGATACTAATCCAGGTCTTCTCCATCAATTTGCCGAATTTGAGAAAAGGCGAAGACATTTTATGATGTTTTCGTATGTGAAGATAGTGCAATGCTATTTTTCTCCCGGATCTTTCGTTGATATTCCAATTCTCGTGAACTTTCAGAAGTCTACTCAGCGACCTGAGGATAAGGCCTTCGAAAGAAGTTGTGAAAAAACCATCATGAGGCAGTACATGCAGCGAGAAATATCTGTAGGTCAAAAATAACCCTCCGGCAAGATTAATGCCCCCTAGGAATCCGGTGAATCTGCTGCTACAAATAGACCTGGGGTACATTGAGGACACTATGATTGATTATAGTTATCTTACATAAAACAGTTCTGATATGGAGATGTAATGATTGCGGGATTCAGGTTGTGCAGATGTATGTGGAACGGACGATGAAGAGAAAACTCCTCTCCTCGATTATGAGGAAGATGTTAGCTTTCTCTAGTGAATCACATGACAGAAGTGTACTAACCTTATGTGGGTACTTGATATACTCCGTATAATCTTACCTAGGGATGCAGGTGATTACATAAATCTATATCATGATATTTTTCAAGGCATATAAAATATTACCTATACTAGGTAACTTATTATAGCTAGGTAAGCTTATACACATATTTCAGACCAATAAAACTATCAGGCTGAAAAAGACAAACATACCTCCAGGGCTAGGTAGGTAACTAAATGTAATGGAGTAGGACTATCAAATGTCAATTACAGTGAGTCAGGGAAATTTCCACAGATAAAGCAAGTTTAGGCGAGGTGTTTCACGTTTCACCTCACTCGAAGTTGAGAGTAGCTATACTAGTAGTAGGAGGTATATATTTCCCCTAGGTCTGAATATATTGCTGTTGTCGAGTAATTACTAAGTTAGACTCAATCTATTTGTAATTGTGTGATTATTAGATGAAGGTATTTGGATGAATTATATCATATAGCGCGTTTGTATAACCTTCTTTATAAGTTAATCTTACAATAATATTCAGATGTTCTATGTGTCAAGGTTATAGAGTAGATGATTCATTCTGTTTAGACTTCTCTACTCATTCACGTCAAGACAACCTTGGAACCCTTCAAATGTCATAGAATGGATCCGTCGCTCTCCATTCTGATTTTCAAATACCAGTGCAAGAAACAGAGCATACAACGTGAATGCGTATTTCTTGCGTGTAAGCCAGCAAGCAGTATGGAAATTTCCTGAAGATGTGTCGCGGTTCATATAGATAGGAAAATATCCACTTCAAAATTCCATCTGGAAGCTTGAATCCCAGCTCCAACTGTCTTTTCTTGCAAGTCTCTTTGAGTCACCAGGGCTGCAAAAGACGTTACATGTGATGTTACGGAAAGATTCATTGTATGAGCGTAGGTAGAATGAATTATTGTAGCTAAAACCTTCTGATATCTACAGAGGTTATCCTTTTATATGTCTCAAGTAATTCGATCCGTTAACGGAAATACTACAAATTTCCCTGTTCCCCGCTCATTTCTTCCAACACGTCATCTCACTGCCATAAGATATGATTACTGGTAGTCATGGACTGAAACGAGAGTAGTGAGATGCTGTACGTAGATCAACCCCGGAAAAGAAGACTTCGTACTAAGCTCTTGCTCGTTTCTGCCAGTGATCCCACTCTATAATGGCCCATCGTTCAAATCCGACTCTGAGGTTTCATTTGATGATTCATACTTCTGATGGCGTAAACAATGAATGAAACATAACATTGTAGCGATATGTAGATCGTAGCTGAGGACTTGCATGGGTTTTGATTTTTTTTAGCTGTCGATGCTGCGAACGATGCTGCGAACGATGCTGCGAACGATCGATGTTGACTTTGAATACGACTGGAAGTCATGTTGCCGCATGACCAGGTAGGTACCTTTGATAATTCGGGCTTTGATGTGAATGCTCATAGGGCTGGCAATGTTTGAGTAATATTGACCATGAACAAAGCAGCAATAGATTGTCGTCTAGGTCACTTGCTTGACTGTAGATCCAGGATACCGCTATCAGGATTGAGGTTTTATCTGATGTTGAAATCGATCGAGACTAGGCTGGGTATTTCGTTCTGGTCGACCACTCAAGCCCGAGAACAAAAACGTAATGTTCATAAAGAAAAGATGGGTGGAATTCCTTCCCGAAATGATGAAACCGGTGATGGTGGATATGGACCATTCAATACCCAAAAGCAACAGTCAAATCGAAGCTGTTAACATTGATAACAATGAGGGAAGAAGAGACTTTGGTGAGTTCCTGGTTTGAGCGTCCATTCTGACTCCTGCAATCCCAAAAAACCAACCCAGGCAAAGTTTCCAAGCACTACTCTTAAGCAGCGCACCCAGATATCATATTCAGGCAGTGAACGTCAACAACGATCCCAAGCACCAATCCAAGCACCAATCCAAACTTCTATTTCCAAACGATCAAATCAAGCAACAAAGTAGGAACATGACCAAGATTGTAAAACTCATCCCCAAAATTTGGCCTAAAGCCTTCACTCTCTCCCGCCTCCGACCACAACAACACGAAAAAATAGCCATCAAAGGAACATCCCGTCACGACTACACGACCACACAGTCCTGTATTCTATTATGAGCCTCGACAACCTGACTTTCTTGCTTGCTCCTCCAGTAATATCTTTGGTGTTAGAGAATGTAATTCGACAAGTATGGCGAACCATCGAAGCTGAGCGAATATTGTGTTTATCGATATTGCTCGTGTAGCAAACCCCAAGTCTAGATTCTTTATTTGGCAAGCCACACAACCACACAATTCTGCACACTAACCCGGTCCACCAAGACACTATCCTAATCCCCCATCTCAGCTTGCAAGCTCCAATACTCAACAAGCAACATTTTGAAGCCTCGAAACAAGAAACATGCTAAAACTACCATCGAACAACATAAAAGGGGTCGAGCATCAACCCCAATCCAGACATTCCATCTACAAGACTCCAAATCCACCAAGTCTAAAACGGCGAGAATAGCAAACTAAAACAACAGGTATCAGAACCCAAATCCATAACAATCTCTAGAGGGAATGAAACACAAAACAAACTGGAAGATAAAACAAGTGCCATAATGTTCTTCAACGCCGTACTTTAAAACTTCCAAGCCTTCGAAAGCAAAGTCCAACACTGCACCACACTCAAACAAGCATCAACACTAAACTTGAAACAATGACAGAAGGATCAGAGAGGGTCAAAAATATATACAAGCAGACTGGAAATCGTACCAAAGCTCGAACTGACATCGAAAGCATACACAAACGACACCGGAAATGCTCCACGCCGGAAGTGACTATGAGACCACCAAAACAAACACGAACAAAACAAAACCAGAATCCCAGCTTTGAATTGTTATTTGAGAACCCTCCCAGCCTTGGTGGGCAGAGAACTCATTCTTTTTTTTAAGGAAAGGAAAGACAAAGGAAAGCCGCTCGGAAGACCTTTAAAGGATATTACCCTGGAGGGAACTGTCTTGCGAGTGCTCTAACAAGAGACCACAAGAGTCTCTTGCCAGGTCCAGCGTATACACGACGTCTCGGACTGCGAGTCTTGAGCTTTGCAGCTCGTTCCTCAGACAGTCGATCCATCGCCTTCCGATGAGCTTCTTGGCGCTCTGCAATCCAGTTCCCCACCCCCCAGGGCGGAGAACGCTGTGTAAAGATTAGCGAATCGGGAAAGATACTTGCTAAATAACATTACATATCAGAGTAAATCGCTAATGGGGTGAGGAGAAAAAGAAAAGAGAAGCAAAGAGAAGCAAAGAGAAGCAAAGAGAAAAGAAAAGAGAAAAGAAAAGAGAAAAGAAAAGAGAAAAGAAAAGAACAGAAATATAGGAGGATAAGGGCATTTATTTACTGCTATGAGAACCATATCTTCAGTAGAAAGTCGTGATAAGCAACTGAGTTGCAAATTGACGCAGAGAAGGAAAGAACTATATGCATATCTACATGCGTTTTTCCGGAGAACCGATCATAACAACCCCAAGTCTGAGATTGTACTCTCCTTCCTCTACCTACCTCCATCCAGCAACTCTATAATAAAAGCCGAAATTTATAATAGAGATAGGAAGGGGAAGGTCTTGATTCTTACGCGTTTTTATCAAACAACATACGATTGATTTCCGAGGTATTTTGTAGACCTTCGCTTGTGTTTTCTTAGTAATTTCATTGATATAACCTTACATACCCAGCTAGGTATTAGTTCTTGGATACTTGGAAGTTTGGAAAATACACATCATTTGATTAATTGGTTTACTCAGAACCATGATATTTGAATGGCATGAAATGAAACGATATCGAATTGTACAAGATCGGATTGGATAATTCATCTAAAAACGAGATGAAATGGAATGAGAAGAAAGCTATAATCAAGAAACGCCGAAGAATTCAATATCCCATCATCAGTTCGAAATCTCCAGTATCGGTAAACTCAAGATCTCCTACTCAACATTCCCATATCTCCCCTCCCTTTCTCAACATCACACAGGACACGAGAGGGAAGAAATTACACAAAGAGAAATATCCTACCCAGAACCAACATCTAGGAAACCAACCAAGGCGAATATACATAAAAAAGCCATCTATCTTCAGAGTAGTAGTCGGGTATACAAGAGACCCAAGTTTTATAAAATGAGAAAGTGACAAGACGTTCAGTATCTCTTACCCATCCACCCTGAATCATCATCATCCAATTCTCTCCTCCCATAATGTGAAATGTTTTATATATATATTTCGCCGAGGAACATTCGAGTTTTGATTGTTTACTACATCGCATCGAATCCTACATATTCACTGAGCTGACCGAGTTCCATGCCGTCGAGTCAAAATAAACGAGACGTTTGACTTTCAAGTTCGAGAATTTCTGCATCCTTTCTAGAATGTAACGGTTTACAACGTCTGAATCTCAAAATTCATTCCAACTTCACAGCTATTTCAGGAGATCTATATCAAACAATCGGAAACATATTCAGAGTAAGAGATTTAAACGAAAAAAGACGAATCATAAGATAAAAACCCCTCATCAATCAATCCATAATTTCTAGAAAAACGCCATTTACAACTGGTGGTATGGTACTATATGCACATAAAAACACTATCCTTCCTCCCTCCTTCCATCCTTCCTCCCATCAGACCCATCTCCTTTTGTCCAGTAGTCAGAGGCAAAACTGGCCTGCCCAACCATTCATTCAAATCATTATCAATCAAGATCTAATCCTCCTCCACCCATTCCTTAACCCCGAGCCGACTTTTCATTCGTTCGTGTGATTGCACGATCACACACTAGCTCACAACCTCGCCACCTATTCCATATGGCCCTCATTAAGCACCATCTCCAGCACAATCTGGTTCCCCACAATTTCCGGATGTGCCATTGCCAACTTCAACGTCCTATTCATAGCCCCTCCCGCGCCACCCATCGGATTCATAGTGGCCATAGAATTTGCGCCTGCTCCCTGTGGGTTTGTACCCGCATCAAGACATCTTACATCACTACCCGCAATAACCTGTCTCAATCTACCATTCTCTGCATTCCTCACCTCGACAAAATCGCTATCGAAGAGTACCAAGTAGGCACCATACATAGCTGCCGTTTTAGCTCTTCCTACGAATTCCATTATGACGGATCGAGATACTTCGCCATGTTTATCGACATAGACACCGCATTCCGCATAACATAAAAGGAATTCAGCATCAGAAAGCCTGAACATACCTAGAGGTCTTTGACCTTGCAGTCGAGCGGCTATTGATGCTATATTTTGATTTTTGGTATCTGGAATACTCATTGGTACTTTTTTGTCGAGGGTCAAGAGTTCAAATCCTTTTTGAGTCGAGATGGCAATATAAGATTGGAAGAGATTGATGGTGAAACATTCAGTTGGAATGTAGAATTCGTCGAATTCACGGAAAAATTCAGTATTGCCACCGAAACGTTTACCAAAAAGACGAGACTTTTTCTCCGAGGATTTTTGAACAACTGGCTCTAGAACCTTGAAGACGGAGTGAAGACTCTCCTTTTTCTTGTAGAAGACTAGGGTTCTTTCTTTCATACGAGCTGTAGCGAAGAATGATACGTCGCGAGCACCCGAGAGCTTTTGAGGTGCTCGTCGAGATGAGTCTGTATTAGTCCCAGGGAAGTTTGAAGCAGGAATGATAACGTCGAGATGATATGCAACCAAAGATTTGTCGGCAATGATGATGCACAGGGAGAAATCTTCGAGAATGGCGATTTGTGTAACTTTGGGCATTTGAATCGTCTATCAAAATTAGCTTGAAGTCTGTTGAATTGGTATCAGGCTGTACTTACTCTTGACCATCCTCGAGGATTCGATGCCTCGGAAATATAAACCCCATAATCTGTTCCAATTGCAATCAAAAGTTTTCCATATGACATAAACGACACTGCGCAGTTTACTTGAGCTCTGCATACCGGAGACGGCCGAGGTTTTGATCCATAACTGTGTTCCATATCCCTGACAGCTCTATCTAGTGGTGTACCAGAAATAGCAATGAGAGCCCTCTGCTGATAGATTGTCGCGTTGTCATAGGCAAAAGCGCTATCAGCAACAACTTTAAGACGGAAAGGCTCAGCATGTTGCGCAAAAAGAGCCGCTGCATAGCGAGTTTTTGCTTCGATTATCTTATCACACCACTTGTCTCGATTTGCGGCCGATGGAGCATATAGCGTATAAACTTCGGCTTTGCCCAGATGCTTGATACGGAATGGATACATAACCTTTGCATCGTTATCATTCATATTATTCGAATTAAGTCTTGTCACGGAAGCTGTAGTCGAGACTGAATTATTAGAGTTTGTATGCTCTAATGTTTGCATTCGCTCAAGTCCGCTAGTAGCGTTCGTGGCAGTACGCATCAACCTTGCATCGGCAGCGTTTGCCGGGGCAGTCTTGGCGACAGTTGTAGTGACAGCTCCAATACCCTTCACGGCAGACTTCTGCACTGGATCATCGTCACTGCTTTCGAGAACCAAAAGCTGCATTGGAATCGGCTAGAATACATGTCAGTAATGTTATGTAACTAGAGGTTAGTCCAGACTCACAAGTTTTGATACATCATAAACTTCCTTCTTCCGCAGACCATTTGCATCTCGTTGAATAACACTCTTGGCTAAAACAAAGTAATGATCGAAGAGGATAGCATGGGTTTCCAGCCAGGTGAATCGATTGTTACCTGCACGCTGCAAATCTCCTCTATGAAGGAGCTCACGGCCTAGATGATCCAGATTGAGCTCGACACGCTCCATGCCAGGGCGAAGATAGAGCTTCGACTGGAGCTCAATCATATCAACTTTTCTGCTCTGTTCCTCAACCTTCGCATCACACTCTAGGGTGACTGCCTTGATTTCTTCAATGGCTATCGCTAGAGTTGCTTTCTCGTCGCTATCTTTGGTCATATTTTTGAGAACAGTACCAAGGAGGAGACCATAGCGCTGCAACCTTGTGATCGGGGCCTTTAAATATGTGTTCCAATCTAGACGACCGGAGAGCTTGTTGTCTCGAGCTTGGTCTAGAAATTGGCGGAAAAGAATATTTCTGTCTGCTTCCCTTCGAACAAGATATGTGGCGTATGGGAACCCAGCAGCATATTCGATATATGCGGACTTAGCCTTCCTTATCCATTCTCTGAAGATATCGCTAAAGCCCGTCACCCAAGGTCCTTGCTCTTTTTGTCTGTATTTTAATTGCGCAAGTAGATGATTTTCATTAACATCTTTAATGGCTTCGACTTTCCCGAAAACAGAAGCAACAAATTTTGCGATTTTCGTTTTTGCGATGATGGGAGGTTGCCACGAAGCAAGATTGTCTCGATATAATATACGCAACACGTTAATCTGATCCATGTAAATATCCTCTGACATGACTATCTCATGAAGGTTATTCTGTAACTCAATCTCTTTCTTGGTTACACCCCCAAGGATTTCCTTTGTCAGTTTAAAGAAAGTGATCCAGTCCTCGGATTTTCTAGATGATTCCAGAGTTTGGGACTGTAAGTTGATCTTTTTTAGTGTGCGAGTACAGTGATGTGAATAACAGCGTCCTTCGATTTCATGTTCATGAACCTTTGGCGCATAGCATCCTGACCCTGTCAATTGCCATAGTACACCAGAAACTTCACCTTGACCAAGTTTGACCCATTCCTCATCTTTCACCAGAATCCCAGCGTCAAACATAGACGTTACGACTTTTTCACTGAGGGTTTCTGCATCCGCCGTATTCATGGTTGGCACCATGTGGGTGAATAGAGCGATAAGGCCATCTTCGATAGTTTTGACTCGGAGATCTGACTCGCCTTCGCCCGTCTCTCCGCCAGCCATCTCTCGTATCCAACCTGCAATTCCACTCAAAGCCCATGGCTCTGTACACCTGCGGAATTCGGCTGTTGATAACCTTCCAGGTGAAAACTTCTTACGGCGGCCGGCTGGCAAAGCGGGTAGATCAAGCGTCCCTAGAGACGCTGGAGTAGATGCATCATAACCATCTAGTCCTGCAGCCGAGCGAAGCATAGATTGTCTATTGCCCTTTGCTCTGGCTTGACGCTCCTCGGCATCTGTTTTCGAGCGAACGGGAGGGATTGTTTGTGCAGTATTGCTGTGACTGTGAAGAGATGATGATCTGGGGACATATTGAAGCGCCGGCTGAAGTGTATTTTGCGGGTATGCTTCCGGTCCACTAGGAGGATACGGTCTCGCGCTGTCGACACTGGAAGAGTAGGAGTGTGAATAACCATGCGAATTGCGGTAAGAGCCAGCGGGTTGTAATTGCGGTGTCCTATTTTCGGACATTGGAGGAACTGCCGGGAGAGGCCGTTGGTAAGATCCCGGCCCCGGATGGTAGAACATATCTGGAATTTCATCTCTCGGGGGGCTATCACTTCCAGACCTACCACTTTGCCGAGAATCTAAAATTCGAGATTGAATTGGATTCTCATCACCTTCGTCGAAGCTCAACCGGTGAGCATGAGAAGTTGGCCTTTCTAGGCCGCCTGTACCGTAGTTATCAACCCTGGCTTCTTCAAAAGCAGGGAAGGGATGAAGTTCACCCTCGCCGGGCATCGAGTAGTCAGCCATTCCTCCCAAACCACCTCTTTGGGCGCGACTGTCAGAACGACCAAGTTGGTGCGGTGTCGGTAATGGTCGACTTTGATCTTCCATCTCACTGCTATGCTCTGTACTCATACCAGCAAAATCATCTCCGTAAGACATACGTGCGTCGTAGCCACCGCCAGCGAGGCCTAAATCCATACCTTTGAAATCACTATCACTACTTTCCCCTCGAGGTAGCCGAGTTTGATGTGATGGCTGTCCTTCGTAAAATGATGGCTGTCCTTCGTATGGTCCACCAAAACTTAAGCCCCCCGAACCTAGTCCATGGGATTCCTGTTCTTCAGCAATGCGCATGGCTTCGAGGCCAGCAGCTGCTTCTAAATCGCTTTCGTCATCTTCGTAATCGTCGTAAGAAGGTCCCTCGGTATGTAATGTAGAAGCTGTAGATGGAAAACGGTCAACACCAGTACCAGAATGAACAGTAGTTGCTCTTGAGTCATATCGATGTAATTCACCATCCAGAAGGTCTCCATTCCGGTGGGAAGTTCCAAGGGCATCTCCAATATCCGCAAAAATTTGTTCTTGGGTGAGTTCTTCGTCTGTCTTACCTTGTATTCCTAGACCCCAATCATCTTCATCTCCGGTACCTTGTTCCATTGGCGCACTAGGCAAGGGTCTTTGTGTTGGGTGTCTCTGTAGTATGGTTCCAGGAGAGGCAGGCATCGGTATCACGGGGGCATTTGAAGAATTTGTCGAAGAACGTTTAGGCGGAGGAATAGGTGGGATTTCTTGAGGTATGGAGTCCGTTGAATTCTCTCGAAGAACACCGCCGGGGAAATTCGGGTATGCGGGCATTGGTGTAGTTCTCCTGTAATCATAGTCGTCTTCAGCAAAATTGTCCCCGTTGGTTGGATATGGAGTTGTAGAAGGCGGGAGATTATATGAGGCCTGCCTTGGGGGTAAAGGAGCCGAGTGAGGAGCATAGCTTGGACTTCTCAAAGGTGGCGAATCCATGTAACTTTCATATATAGCACTTGCGCGAGCTGGAGGCGATGAAGAATTGTATGACCAATAGGATGCCGATGTAGAGGTAGGAGTTTGCGCATAGGAATTGTTGTAATTGTTGTACGCAGAGGCAGTAGACGAAGCGCGTGTGGGATATTGCGATGGCTGATAAGCTGCAGGATTATACGGCTGATGATTGGAAGATGTAGAATTTGAGTATTGGTGTTGACTGGAAACGCTCGGGCTATATGAGGGTTGAGGACGATATTGTGAAGGCTGCGAGTGCGACTGAGACCTGGCAAAGTTCTGAGGGTTATATGCAGGCTGTTGGGGAAGTGAGGGGGATTGAGATCCATTCATAGGTTGGTATTGATGTTGATATCCCGACAACGCGGGACTACCAGGTGTTCCAAATGACGATCTGCCAGGCGATTGTGGGCTCATTGAGTTATTTGGTATGTATAATTCTTCTGATGGCATTGAAGCCCTCGCCGATGATGGCGGGGCAGGTTGGTATCCGCTATTGCCCGGGTCAAAAAATGCAGCATCATCTCCATTGTCAAAACTAGACTGCCTATGCAAGCCTTGACTCGAGTTGTTCGAGGGTTGAGCTGTTGGTGCACCGTATTGTGCTGGAGGTACATGTCCGTAGCGTCGCCCACCATTTGCGTGGAAGGACATGGTTGCGATAACACGAATCTGCGCAAGAGCTCACGTTCCCAAGAATAAATTCGCATGTACAGTAACAAATCTGGGAACCTGCGAATCGACCGGCCAGTTTATTATGACTGTATCTTGGTTTCTGGGCATCTGGCGTGCTCCGCGCGATTAGACCGTCGAGACGATTCCCATTTGCTGCTCGTTAGGGAGATTGTGCTTAGGGGGAGGAAAGCTAATCGGACGATTGTAATGGAGCGTCAGTGAGTGACGAGTTTTCCAGAGAATCAAGAAACGTCGTCGTCTCAATGCTGAGCTTATGCGCGGTTGTCGTGTAATAAAAATGCTTGCTTGGCCAGGTTTTGCGACAATGTGGGAGATTTCAATACGAGTAATAAGTAATCGGAGTCTCCGTATCAAAGCAAAGCAATCTTGACTGGGGACCACCAGTGTATGGTGGACTAATAATTGATTGATCCCTTTAGACCTTTCGATTTTTCTGCGGGGAAAGGGAATGTTGTGATAATAAGCAACGATTTCGCAAAAGATGAAGATATTTGTAGTAGTTGTTTAAATAATTAGATAATTAGATAAATAAATAAATAATTAAATAAATAAATAATTAATTAAATCAAAGCGAGTGACTGAGTAAGTAATAAATGAGTCAAGGGGAAGATGTCAAGGCCTTGAATCTTTTTTTATATGTTTGTTGTGTGTGAAGTCGTTATATGTTGTTGATTTACATACAAAGGTAGGTCAGTCGGTAATATGTATTATTACATTGTACTTAGTATAAGATGTTCTGGAGCAGCTGAGTGTAATATATCTAGGTAATTAATTATAATAAGATGTAATAAATCATTGTAAGATTAAATTCTATATCTTAATAATTCTTGATCAATGGGGGTCAAGTAATTTGTACGCGTCAAGCAATTCAATCAATCACCTGTAAGCTTATTATTACCTGGTAGCTTGATGTTCACATTCATTCATATATACCTATATAACATATATTCATATGTCGTGACCCATTTACCATTCAGATAGGAATGTCACTGTCAATCAATGTCTTTGCTATTCATTCATTCATTCATTCATGGATTTATTCATCTATACCTTTTCATTATGGCACACTTTGAAAGACTTCGCCCCGCTCACACATTACCATCTAGGGATACCTACATCCATGTAATGGATTACATCAATGATGGATGGCACAGTATAAAAAGAAAGGAAAAAGAATGGGTTAAGCCTCATGGTAGGGCTGTGTGTGTGTGTGTGTGTGTGTGTGTGGTCGGGTGTGGCTCACATCAATCAAAAATGCAAGACGACGGCACACAATGCAGATACGTCCAATGTGTATCAAAGGTAAGCCAGAGATAGCTATATCGAAGACCTGATGTTGGATTTTCTGTCATAGCATACCTAGGTACCTCCTTCTGTCAATCATGTCAATCATGTCAATCGTCTCGTCTCAAGCAAGGTTAGTCTTAAAACTACCATCGGGTCCCCAATCCGAAGCCTTTAGGTTAGATGAAGTACAGGATCAATGATATCAAATATTGATCGTCAATCTCTCGTACCAGACGAGGTTTGAGAAGGGTGAAGGGTCTCCAGTAGTTCTCCATCCCGAACTCCTTAAAGTCACATTCCACGTGGATCCCATGTGATGATGAAAGAGAAGTTAGTAGCAGTTAGTAGCATCAAACTTGAGTGTGAGTTCAGATTTCAGATTTCAGATTTCAGATTTCAGAGCACACATTGAACCACATGTTTATCAGTATCAACAAAGACCACTTGCTTCATTTTATCCTCACGTTTGTTGGCATTCCAATTTCTTTTACATTTCACCATTCATCCGTTTAACATCACAGCCATGTCTGTAAATTGTCCCTACACGTGTCACCACTGATTCACAATTAGCCAGCGCATGGTAAGATTGTAAGATATCTGTGGGCTCTGGCAGTCAAGTTCGCCAAGTAATCCTGTTGATAAGAATCCTTTTCAAACGGCTCTTTCTTGATACTTAGCCCACCCATGTGGAGGTTTGGGTGGAATGATGTTCAGAAAACCTTTCAGTCGTTTTACCTTCCCGAAACCCCTATTTCATATCCTCCTATAAACTAACAGCGTTGACTTTTGTATCATCGCGGAGCCTTCTTTGACAAAGGCAGTATGATGAGCACTACTGTATTACGTTTCTGGGCATCATAATCCAATTGATGACGAAAATTGCAGAACCTTACAGCAAAAGCACTGGCGCTTGAGATTCAGGGGTAAGGAGGCACTGCGTTCTGTACATCAAGCCAATATGTACTCTCACCACTTTGACTTGCCGTGGCAAGAAAGAGGGCCAATTGTGGTGATTACCATATTATCATACTGATGATTGCCAGTGGCATGGAGTCGTATGAATGGGAAAATACTTGAAACGGTGGCTGGATATGGGCAAGGACGAAGGAGAGCGTGAAATTCACAGTGAAACCGGCAGCGGCACATATCTTTGTTGTAAACCGTATGTTTTGGCGGTATATGCTTATGCGGCTACGGGGATTCTTCACTCACATGTGCTGTGGTGTTGAAGCTATTGATGAGGACGACGCTGAGCTTGGCGACGCTTTGAGAAGGAATCCCAGAGCATTAGATGGAGATATTCAAGGCTCATGGTGCCAACCATAGAGTAGATGATATGATAGATTTCAAACATACCTAGGTACAGCTTTGATACTATAACTATACTCAATTCTGAGCATTTACATGATGTTGACTAGGTACTCATTGTCATTCATTGCCTTTCCATCGACGTCAGCCCAGGTGGAGTGTTTAACAACTACCAACGATTATGTAATCTCACAGCAAAGGGATTCATCCGGTGTTCGGACACATAAAGATGATTGAATTGATAATCGTGCAGATGAATTGCCATTTACCAGACCCCACTTTCGTTATTATGGAATGTTCAAAGCTTCCAACGAGTTCCCACCCCTCTTTCTTTCTTTCTTTTCCTATTCTACTGCTTCTTGCAATCGACAACAACTTCAAAATCCTCATTTAGAAGCTCAAACACTCTCAAATCAACGAATTCAATACTACCATCCATCAAAATGGTTAAAGCAGGTAAGTTTTATATCTACAATATCAACATCTGCCGTCCCTACCCCACATCTGTAATGCTGTAACCAATGGCGGGGTCAGCTAGAGAGCTTTTGAGCACATTTCCTCTGTCAATGGGATACCCGGATGGGTAAACTAATTATCTCCAATCAAGCATCTAATCTAATCTACATCATTCTTCTATCTCTGCATTCCTTTTTTGTCTTTCGTTGTTTCACGGTTTCCACGCATGGTATGAAAGATATACTAACCCTGGTTCTTTCGATTTCAGTTGCTACCGTCCGAGGTGACTCCAAGGTCTCCGGTACCGTTACTTTCGAGCAATCCGAGGAGAACTCCCCAACCACCATCACATGGAACATCACCGGAAACGATGCCAATGCTGAGCGTGGCATGCACGTTCATCAATTCGGTGACAACACCAACGGCTGCACATCTGCCGGTCCTCATTGTACGATTCTCAAGCTTTGGATGGAGTATACATATAACGGAACATGAGGCTGACCCGATATCTTAGTCAACCCACACGGTCAGACCCACGGTGCTCCTACCGATGAGGTTCGCCATGTAGGTGATCTTGGAAACTTCAAGACTGATGCCCAAGGAAATGCTACTGGTTCCGTTCAAGACAGTCACATTAAGCTGATTGGTCCATTGAGTGTCATTGGCGTATGTACTCTCTCGCGCATCATTGATATATATATCGTTACTAACAACCCTCTCAGCGTACTGTTGTTGTCCACTCCGGAACTGATGATCTCGGTAAGGGAGAGAATGAAGAATCCAAGAAGACTGGTAACGCCGGAACCAGACCTGCTTGTGGTATGTTATTCAATCACTGAACATGCAGGTGTTGACATGTTACTAATATCTCTATAGGTGTTATCGGTATTGCTGCATAAATGTTGTAGCACACAAAATGGTATGAAAACGAAATGATATGATCTGATGAAAATAGAAAAGGGGTATGAATAGTTTAGCTTATTAGTTTGCCTGCTGTGTCTAGTTTCAACAGAAAAGCAGTCGTTTTACTCCAATGAGTTTGATCAACTGGTGATTTGTGAATTATCAAACTGGTTTAGAAGACAAAAAACTATGTTCTTCTCAACTCCAAAGTCAATGATTTTATTATAAGCTTGATTCGAGTGTTAAATACTGTTGTATATGATTTTAAACAATTACTATATATTGAATTAAAGCTTGCTTTATAAAGCTTCACAAAGAACAAGTAATAGTTAACTTAGCATACTATATTAATTAGATTAGAATAAACATATTTGGTTATTAGTTCTATTGAATTAATAAATCATATTTTCATTCAATCAAAGACTTTTTTGTTTAATTATAAAAGAATATTTACATAGACTTTATATGCTATATCTAGAAACTAAAAACCCTATATTATTTCGAATTATAAAATATGAATTAGGTTATAAAACCACTTTCAAACTTAGATTTAGATAGATTTTTTGCTTATATAATAATATCATCTAATCCAATTAATGCGATATATGGTACAATATTACATCATTTTGTCCTGGTGACTGAGACTACCTAGGTAATGAATGCTCTTGCCCCTCGCCCAAGTAGGGTTCATCGATCTATATAATTATAACTACTATTACCTACGATAGCTACTCGGGTATTGAAATTAATGACATTCTCCATTTCCACTTCCACTTCGATTGCATTACCTTACATTACACTACATGACTTTACTTTACATGACATTAAATTACAACCGTGTTCTCACCTACCTAGGTACATACCCAAGACAGTATACGTTACATATACCTCTCAGCTGGCTCAAGGGCAAGCATCCATTTCTTCAAAGTTCGAACATGATCTCCGGACCACATATGGATGAAAGGTCCATTGAGCGACGTCTTCGCTTCATGCACCAATCATCTCTTTCAGATGACTACCCCACATCAAGGGTTCACTGGGACCTTGCAGTAATAATGGAATTATATAATTAAAATGTAGCCTCATCTATAAGTGGATGATGGAGCTCCAAGAGAACACTTGACCTCTTTCCATCTTTATCATTTTACCACCTAGTTGACGCTTGAACGAGAATTGAAATACCTGATATATTCGATTCTTTTGCTCGTTGAATAAGACATTGTCTTCTGCATTTCTTATACTCTCTATTGCATTTTACTTGATTTCCCCATGTAAGTTGTACCATGTTCCCTTGTCCTCCTTCCCCTCATCCACATCCACATACACATCCTCACCCTCACCCTCACCCTCACCCTCACCCTCACCCTCACCCTCACCCTCACCCTCACCCTCACCCTCACTCTCACCCTCACCCTCACCCTCACCGCATGTGTATACAAGAACTGCCTGCCTGCCGCAATCCGCATTCTACGCCACTCAAAATGGAGGGTATGAGAAGTTGGAAGGCTACTACCGACCTCCACTAGGTATGAATGAACGAATTGAGAATCAGAAATTGGGAGTAGAATCATTGGATGAGAGAAGTGAATTCATGAGAAGGGGGAAATTGATGACTACCTGGTCACCACTATCCCCCAAACTAGCTTGCTTCACTTTGTCGATTTTCACCATGATCAATTCATTCGACGCCCAACCACAAAT
The DNA here is from genome assembly GCA_014898425.1 of Botryotinia globosa. Taxonomy (NCBI): domain Eukaryota; kingdom Fungi; phylum Ascomycota; class Leotiomycetes; order Helotiales; family Sclerotiniaceae; genus Botryotinia; species Botryotinia globosa. Next base: position 2,331,110 of record RCSZ01000002.1, read on the forward strand.
CAGAGAAGGAGCTTCACCTTTGAGAAATCTTATAACCCAGATCTGGAAAGTCTAATTTGCAATTTCGATTTTGCACATCCTACTTTGAGATTCACTCTCATGCAAACCACATTTCATACGGCATCCAGCAGATTGTATCTCGAACACATATAAACCAAAACATTCTACTGTACTGCTTTGACGAGATTCACCATCATCCCGCAACCCCTACACTACTTAAACCTACCTGGTATCTGCAACTCAAATAGCAGAGACAAACAACTGTCTTTTACTCGAATTCAATCAATCTATAACAAGAATTACAACTACAACTACACGCATACCTATACCTCTGCCTACACCATTGTTGAATCTTTCATTATAATCAAGATGGGTGTCAAAACATTCAAGATTGGCTCTGCGGCAGGCATTTCTAATCATCGCAAATCTTCTAGCTGCTCATCGACATCAAAAGCTTCTCAGGAATCTGCTAACCTACCTGAACCATTCCCTAGTCCCCGAATTCCACCACTTGGAAAGAAACGACTTGCCAACGTACCTCCATCCGATTACAGCAAAATGGTCCTCAATCAAGCAAAAGTTAAATCCGTCTTGAGCGGCGACAGTCTGGTCCTTACCTCGGTTGAGAACCCTGATCTCGAGCGCATTTTGTCCTTGGCTTACTGCACTTCGCCGCATCTGCGAAAGGAAGGAGACGAACCATTTGCATTTCAGTCTCGCGATGCCTTACGAAAATTAGTAGTGGGCAAGGTGGTACAATTCCAAGTGTTGTACCAAATTCCAAATACTAAGCGCGAATATGGACTTGTTTTCCTCAACGATGGAACCAAACTACCCGAAGAAATGATAAAGGAAGGTTGGCTCAAGTTGAGAGAAGATGCTGGCCGAAAGGAAGATTCGGAATCAGCCCTTCAACAACTCGATGCCTTACGTTTATACGAAGCTACCGCACGCAGTGAAGACAAGGGTCTATGGCAAGAAAATGGTGGACGTATTGAGGTCCAGCATGACATGGGCAACCCAGAGTCTTTCTTAGATACATGGAAGGGAAAGACAGTGGATGGTTTGGTCGAACGTATATTGAGTGGTGATCGAATGCTCGTGCGTTTGATTGTGGCTCCTACGCAGCATATTCAAGGTCAGTTGAGCAGGTTCATGTGTGTGATGTAATATACTGACAACAATTAGTTATGACTTTGGTTGCTGGTATTCGCGCCCCAGCTACTGAGCGAGTCAACCCATCGAATGGACAAACAGCTCCTGCGGAACCGTTTGGAAACGAAGCACGACGTTTCGTCGAGGAACGATTATTGCAAAGAAATGTTAAAATCCACATTCTTGGACTTAGCCCGCAAAATCAACTCATTGCTTCAGTTATCCATCCCAAGGGAACTATTGCCAAATTTATCCTCGAAGCTGGACTTGCACGATGCACCGATTTCCATTCAACACTCCTTGGCTCAGATATGGCAACATTACGTGAGGCTGAAAAGCGTGCACAACATGCCAAACTCGGTTTGTTCAAGGACCATGTTGTAAAGAACAATGGTGCAGGTGGAAGTCTCGAAGCGACTGTTACCAAAATCTTCAGCGCCGATCAAATTTTTGTCCAGAACAAGGCAGGTGTTGAGAAGCGCATAAACATTAGTAGTATTCGTGGACCTAGACCTACTGAGTCATCTGAAGCACCTTTTAGAGACGAGGCTAAGGAATTCCTTCGAAAACGCCTGATCGGAAAACATGTCCGAATCAGCATCGATGGATCAAGACCAGGCACTGAAGATTATGATGCAAAGGAAGTTGCCACCGTTACTCTGAATGATAAGAATATTGGATTGCAATTGGTTCAGGAAGGTTGGGCTTCCGTAATCCGTCATCGAAGAGATGACACCGACCGAGCTCCTAACTACGACGATTTGTTGGCTGCACAAGAGAAAGCCAAGGAAGAAAAGAAAGGAATGTGGTCAGGAAAGGCCGCAAAGGCAAAGCAATATGCCGATGCATCTGAGACTGTCCAAAAGGCTAAGCTACACGTTGGATCACTGCAACGACAAAAGAGAATCCCTGCCATTGTTGACTTTGTCAAAGGCGGCGGCCGATTTGTTGTACTCGTGCCTCGTGAAGGCATTAAACTCAACTTTGTTCTTGCTGGTATTCGAGCTCCCAAATCTGCTAGAAACCCAACCGATAAGAGCGAACCATTTGGCAAGGAAGCACACGATTTAGCTACACGAAGATTATCACAACGTGATGTGGAAATCGATGTATATAGTACCGATAAAGTTGGTGGCTTCATTGGTGAACTTTACATCAACAAGGAGAGTTTTGGTAAGATCTTGGTCGAGGAAGGTTATGCAACTGTTCATCAACACTCTGCCGAACAATCCGGAAACTCGAAGGAATTATTAGCAGCCGAGAAGCGTGCAAAGGATGCTCGAAAGGGTCTTTGGGCAGATTGGGATCCATCTTTAGATGTGGAAGAAGAAGAATACCAGCCTGCCAATGATGATGAAGTCACTCAGATCAAGAGAGAAAAGGATTACAGAGATGTCATTGTCACCCAGGTAAATGACGATGGAAAGTTGAAACTCCAGATCATTGGTACTGGCACTTCGGCTCTTGAGACTATGATGACTCAATTCAAGTCTTTCCATTTGAACCCATCCAACTCAACTGGTCTCCCTGGTCCACCAAAGGCTGGCGACTACGTTGCGGCCAAGTTTTCCGAGGATGGTCAATGGTATCGTGGTCGCATCCGCTCCAATGATCGTACTGCTAAGGAAGCAGAAATTGTTTATATCGATTATGGTAACAGCGAGAAAATTCCTTGGTCTCGTCTCCGACCACTTTCACAACCACAATTCTCTACGCAAAAACTTCGCCCACAAGCTGTTGATGCTATCTTAACTCTTCTTCAATTTCCTACCGACAAGGATTATATGAATGAGGCAATTAGATATATTGACCACAACACCGCCAATAGGGAACTCGTCGCAAATGTCGATTATACAGCTCCAGATGGAACTTTGTATGTCACATTGTTCGATACTAAGAGTCAAAACTTGAACGATAGCATCAATAATGATATCGTCGCTATGGGTCTTAGCATGGTTCCAACCAAGTTGAAGGGTTGGGAGAAAGGATTTGCGGATGTTATTAAGAGTTTGACTCAAAGTCAAACTGAGGCTAGACAAAATCGCCAGGGCATGTGGGAGTATGGTGATGCTTATGAAGATTAAATTGGTGGATGAAAGTTGAAGGCTGGCCAATAATCAACTAGTAAACTTCATGAATTTCTCTTACTGTTCCTCGGCTCATTTTACTGCTGCTTTTGATAACTTTTGAGAATGTATTGCAAGCTTGTTTCTTGCATGGTATGGCATGGCATTTCGTAGCATAGCATAGCATGGTGATACACCCGTTCTCTTTTTTATGGCATTGCATTATGACTCACGCTAGGTGGGTGAATGGATGGATGGATCATTTGCATGGGATTTATAAAAGTCTTTTTTGGTGGATGGATGGGGATGGATTCGTTGGCTGGCTGGCATGGGAGAAGTTGATACCTATTCATCTACCTATCTACCTACGTATCTCTGGGTCTCGATCTTGATCTTGGTCTTGCTACCTAATCATTTGGTTGGACTGGACGGGACGGGACGGGACGGGACGGGGCTAGTCTAGATTAAATGAATGAATGAATTCTTTTACTTGCGGATTTGGGAGGTTGATTCGTGTGTTTATAATGTGACGTGATGTGACGTGATACGATTGAAGAATTCGTAAAATAGCAGCGAGGTTTTAGCAATTGTTTTTGTGACGATTTATGTTGCATTGGTTGTAAACAAGACTCGGGGAATATTGCAAACAAGCCAAAGCGCGTATGATCGATGGCAGATGTTCTCCTCAAACACGTCGTATTATAGAAAGAATCACACTTCCTCTTCTCCTCTCTCATTTTTCTCCACATGTGTTTTTTTAGAGGTTTTTTTTGGGCTTTGTTTTTTGCTTGTTTATCTAAAAGAGAGATTACGTTTCGCTTTCTTTTCTCTGGGTGTCGAGTGCTGATATCGCGTTTGATTTGAAACTTTTTGGTATATGCCCCGGTGGTCATTGATGGATTTTCTGGATTCTGTCTGTGGTTTCTTTGGGGGAAACTTGGAAGGTTGTGTTTTGATGGATGGATGGATGGATGGATGGATGGATGGATGGATGGATGGGTATCTAGGTATCTGGGTATGGATTAGTTAGTGTTTACGGCGGTTATGGATAGGGGATAGTGAATGGTGGAGTTTGGTATGAGATATTTGGAGTGATGGGATGGTGGATGTAGATACCCATGTTTTATTGGTTGATGATAGATAGGTATGTGAAAGATGTACCGTGGAAGCAAGAATCGCGTCGCTTAATCACTCTGCTAAGTTGAGTACCCCTTCCCACTCCTCATTTTGTTTTTTACCTCTTTCTTTCCATGTCGTTTGAGAGCGGATCCGAGCGATCTTGAGCTACCTATAGCTGTGTCGCTAATTCATCTTCAAAAAGAGAATACATCGCCCGCCGGTATGGTGTGGTGATGCGTGTGGTCTTCCTGATATTGGGGCCGGGGGATGAGGATATTGAGGTTGAGATTTTCGTGCGTGAAGAAGATGGAGCGTGGAGAGCGTGGATGGGGAGATTTTTGGGTGGGGCGTCGAGCTTGGTGATGGGAGGGAGGAGGAAGGGAGGCGAAGCCTTGGTAACAACTTGTTTCCAGAGATACTATACCCTCTAATTGAACGAGCTCTCCATCCGCGCACTGCTCTTGGATATACTGACATGCGTGCTTGGGCTCAGAAGCATCTCTAATGAAGCAAGAAATAATCTCTCCATCGTGACGAGGCAGGCCAGAGGTGGCAATCAAATACAGAGGATCTTCCATGGGAAATCAGGAAAGAAAAAACAGAATAAACGGGATGTTGTGGCCAAATGTCTTGAAATTTGATAAAGCGGGTATATAAACTCGCAGCAATCTTAAACGCCAGGTCAAATCAGGTGACTCACAGCGTTGTATCGCCGCCGCAAAACTCCACCTCTCTCTCTTCCTTCCTTCCTTTTCCCCCTTCCCCCTTCTCCCTCAAACCACCCCCTTACTCCACAACCCTACTCTTCCACACCCTCCCCCTCCTCGCTCCCACGTTCAAAGCCGGATCACTCAACAAGCCAAACTCCTCCGCTTCCCTCTCTACATCTCCAATCCCCTTGCCATCCCTAAAACTCAACACCCCCACCGATTCCAATTCCTCGACACATTTCAACAAAAACTCTCGACAAATCTTCTCTCCTTTTGCGATCTTCTTCCGGCCCGTCGTCCATTCGGTAGATATCGTTTCTTCGATTATCTCTCGCATGTCTTGGATGTCGGTTCCGATTTCAATGGCGGCGAGGAGACAGGATGAGGTGAGGAATGTGTGGCTGTTATCTTTTGTGTCGTGGCCCTTGCTGTGGTGAGGATCTTCCCGATCACGCAACCCGTCATTCTTTTCTTGCTTTTCCTCATCGTCTGTCTTGTTCCTCTTATGTTTCCTATTCTCTTCCGCTTCTCTTGTACGCCTGTCACTTTCCGATTGCCCGTGTTTGTCGCTTATTTCATCGCTGCTGTGTCCTGTATCTCCCGTCTCTCGCTTTCGTTTATCTTCGTATTTCTTCTTGCTCTCTTTCTGATCCTCTCGTCTATCTTCGCTTTCCCCTTCATGATCAGCTCTTTGCTGGTCACCATCTTCTCTAGACTCTTCGCCTTGTGAATCAGAGTCCTTACTACTATCTCCACTCTCACCGCCATCTCTATTTTCCTTATCCTCCTCATCCTCCTTCTCTCCTTCCCCATCCTCCTCCTCCTCATCTCCCCCCAGCATCTCCAAAATCCATCTATCCGGCACCGGGTCAAAAACATGATACACCCATCCCCTCTCCGGTTTCTCCTCCGTCAAGTACAAACTCCAATGAAACGTCCCCGGATTGTTTCTCGCGGCCAAATGAATGTACAATTTATTCCTCTCCCATCCTATATCTATCTCCCTTTCTTCGCGTTTCTTGATATCCCCCAGGGCGTTGATACTTCCCATAGCTGGGTTAAATATTGTGGTTGGTCTCGTAGGATGGGTATCGATACCCCTATTTTCAGAATTGAAATTTTATCCAATCACCCTCAAAATTCGTCGGAACTGTAAGATATTACAAATTACAAACTAATTCTCTTCACCCAAATCTCATCCTCAAACTGCATGCCAAATACGAAGATGTCTCGTTTGGATGTATACAAATGATGATATTGATGATTCGATTTGACCATGATGAATCTCAATTGTCAAACTTTATATGCGTCCCACTTGTATGCAACTCCATCCCAAAGCGGTTTGCTACATACATGAACACGTGGACGCTGGATGGGTTTTCATAGTTTGAGTAATCGATCGTCTAATGCCACATCGTCAACATCCCCATGCAATTTCGCAATGAACACCACAATGAACACCACCCACAATTTACAACATACAATAATGCACCTAAGTACACGTCTCAAAAATCAACAACAGGTATCCATGCCCCTACACCTTCCAGAACGACTCAATTCCAATCCAACATCAACTCACAACACAATATCGAATAAATAGCAAGCATTGAAAATAATTAATTAATCATCAAATCATTTCATTTGTTTAAATTCATGTCTGGCCACGCGTAAATACAAATCGTAGTTCATCCGGTCTTTCAATTTTGACCTCCGTGACAATCAATAACTATAAAATCATCCACCGAGCCCCGAGACTCAAAAGCAATTTATTGCAACTTGGCCTTCAAGATATCCTTCAAGGTAACGGCATCAGCAGCAAACTTGCTGATACCCTCTCTCAACTTCTCAACAGCCATAGCATCCTCGTTGAATGCAAATCTGAACTCGGCCTCATCATCAATGTAGGTCAACTTCTCGATATCCAAACTGCTAGCATTCTCAGCGACCAACTTCTTAGGGACGGCCTCTTCGGAGTTCATCAACTCCTCCAACAAGTTTGGTGAGATGGTGAGGTAATCACATCCGGCAAGCTCAGTGATTTCACCAATGTTACGGAAAGAAGCTCCCATAACAATGGTCTTGTATCCGTACTTCTTGTAGTAGTCGAAGATAGCCTTAACGGACTCGACACCTGGGTCTTCTTGGGCGGAGTAGGTCTTTCCGGTGGAGGCCTTGTACCAATCGAGGATACGGCCGACGAATGGAGAGATGAGGAAAGCACCGGCTTCGGCACAAGCAACGGCTTGGGATTTGGAGAAGAGGAGAGTAAGGTTGCAGTTGATTCCGTGGTCGCGTTGGAGGACACGAGCAGCTTGGATACCTTCCCAGGTGGAAGCAATCTTGATCAAGATACGGGACTTATCGATACCTTGCTCCTTGTAAAGCTAAATGAGACACATATGTTAGTATAAACTTATTGTAACCGAGATATATACGTCTCAAAGACCGGATATGAATAGGCATATAACATACGTCGATAATTCTGAGGGCCTTGTTGATGGTGGCCTTGGTGTCGAACGAGAAACGAGCATCAACCTCGGTTGAAACCTTTCCTGGAACGACCTTCAAGATTTCCTTACCGAACTCGACGAGAAGACGATCGAGAGTGGCATCAGTCTTCTTTTCGAGGTCACCGTCGACCTCCTTTCCGAATGCGACTGCGGTGTCGATGAGCTTGGCGTATTCGGCCTTTTTGGAGGCAGCGAGGATCAACGATGGGTTGGTCGTGGCATCTTGTGGTTGGTATTTGGCAATGGCTGATAATATCTGTTAGTAGTTGACTATAGGATTGGCGAGAGTTTCTTTAGATGGTAACGTACAAGCAAAGTCACCTAGAGAGAAATAGGAGTCAGTAAAAGCTTTAAGCAGTTGCAATGATGGATTAAAGACTTACCAGAGTCGGAGACAACAGTCTACCATGACAGAGTAATGGTTAGCAAGCTATATTCCAAAGTATATCCTCAAGTTCCATCTACTTCACAAGGGTTTCCCTAGAGTTTTGGGCTGGACCCGAGTGTCCCGTCGACCAGCCATCAATAGATAAAGACAGAATGTTTACTTACGGTGCCAGTAGCTTTGAGTTGATCTAATGAAGAAGGCATGATTATAATATTTGAGTGATTTGGGGGTATCTTGGTTGGAATTTGTTAAAAGGAAGTAATATGAAAATGGTATGTGTGGTATGTATGATAGATTTTCGAGTGAGAAAGAGGTTGAAAGGTTTTTTATGTTGTTGAGACAGAAGTTCGGTTTCTAACTTCACCCCTCCGGCGTCATATGGTGGGGTCAAATAAGTGGAGAAATTCACTCGTTGGGTAGATACGTAGGGGGTGACTAATCCTGAAGCACGCACCACCAGCACCTTGTGTGATGGATGATTTGCGAGCGAGCGAGGAAGGAATGAGGTGAATTGGGAGTGAAGTTGGAGTGAAGGTTGAGAAAGAAACAAAAAGGGGGAATGAATGCTGTCTGTCGAATTGTATTTTACATCAAAGAAGAAATCAACAATTATTTATATAAAGTCATTGGGAATTAACAATTGGCAGTTCCTACATAGTTATCACACTCAAAAATGATTAACCTTGATTGAATTATACTCGGGCCATCAATGACAACTTACAAGTTCTCGGTAGTAGGTATACAACAGTTGGTGTCTTCTTCTCTTCTCTTCCCTTCTCTCCTGTACTCCTGTACTCCCTTCCTTAAGTCCTTTGTCAACATCCCACTTATTGTATCGATGGTCTACTTTGAATCCCATACCCGATGTCGCCACAATTCTATCCTAGTGAATCCGGAGTCCTAATTTTCCACCGGAGCCAACCAAGTTCGTTCTTCCAAATCTTAGAGTGATGAAGCGGCGAGAGCGGGTCTAGAATACAGTCGAAAGTGTAAGCAAGATTACGATTCTTTCCATCCGTGTTCGGTGAAGACGATAATGTTGTCGCGTTTAAGGTATATATGTCTCAAAACTAGAAAAAGTCCTAAAGTTTATTTTTACGGCCCGTCTAATATCATTATCTTCATGTATGCGGTAATAGACGGATCGGCTTGAGGGATATACGCATCGTGATACCCAGAAAAGAGTCTCTTGGAACAACGTCGTGGTCTTATCCATCCATCACGCCAAGATGAATGCCATAGCGAAAGTCTACTGTACAGAAGAACTTGGTTATACCGGACTGAGATTTTCGACCAATCAAATCCGGTATATTCAAGATTCCGGTATAAAAATGATGGCCCAAGCTTTCTAACCAAAATTTATATCCGATTTCAGTTCCAAACCCCGATATTTTTTCGGGAAAAATCATGTGACTAAAGCGAATCATGCTTATTAATCAAAAAAAAAGCTTATTCAGCCAGATTTACCACCAAAATTGATACCGGATTCACGAAAAAAGTGTCCGGTATACCGGTATATCCAAAAAATCCGGTATTACCATATAAAAAGTGTTCAAATAAGGAAATTATTCCGGTATATCCAAGATTCCGGTATATCCCAGTCCGGTATAGCCAAGTTTTTCTATACACCGACATTGGGATCATTTGATCAAGATATCTTGAAATAAGTACCACAATGTTTGTATTGGAGAAAGACGATGGGTGTGAGTTCTTCCATCCAAATGAAATAAGGTTTTCATGTTGTAAGTTGTCAACATTACTTTAATGCGGATTTTTGATAGCAACACCGCCCAAATTCAAGCCAGAACGCATTCCACTCGAATTGGAAGTTTCCTATATGAGTAGACCAACGAGGATCATAATCATTGGGGCAACAAGACGAATGGGCAAATCCAATGTGTTTAGACAGACATAAGAAGTCAGGAAAAACACAGTGTCTCAAGACAAAGACATTTCGAGAACCAGCGGCGAAATTAACAATATTAAGGAAGAGAACATACGAATGACAAATTTATCCATTGAAAGAGACATAGCGACATAAGAGTTATTTCATCGCAAATTTGACCATGACTTGGTAGATCATTACTTGGTAAAAGTTCAACAAAATGCTGAAGTTAAGAAGCAATCATTGAAACATATGAATTCTACAAGACCATGACATTACTTAATGGCATGAATCTAGACATCCATCTCAGCTACTTTTGCTAAAGAGAGGGAAATGAACGACTGATGGCAAGCGATTGAGAATCGTAGTATCAATTTTTTCGATGACATGAAGCTTAAAATATAATATATGTCGATTGAGCCTTAAAGGTTACTCCTACGAAAGTCCATGATCTTCAGCCTTATCAGACAATTTGAATTTCATCATATCGACAAGGGTTGCTGACTTGCCGTGCATTAGCGCTATTCAGTATCAGATCTAATTCGTCAGCCTTGTGTAACCTCAGAAATCCAAATTTTTAACCTGTCAGCCTTATCTTAAACTTCAGCATGTTGGTATTCAATACATGTTACAAAAGCTCTCTCCTGAACTCAGTTATTGCCATGCTCCTCCGGTAACATTTCATAACCCGCCATCAAAATGGCACAATTTATACCGCGCACCGCGTTCCCCCAACAACTTTCTCTCCCTCGATCGTACTACCTAGGCCATCATGCATCCGGTCTCTCGCGAATGAAAACCATGCTCTCATCCATCGACCTCATTATAGAATGTCGAGACTACAGAGTCCCTCTCACATCTCGAAATCCGCTATTTGAACAATCGCTCGCGGGAAGAGAAAGAGTCATCGTGTATACGAAACGGGATTTGGGGTATCAGGGTTTGGCTGTGGATAAAAAGGTACGATGTTTCCTACACGTATACAGACTCGAGATGCGGTAAACTAATTACTGGGAATGACAGAGAGAAGCAATCATAAAAGATTGGCATAAACCCTCCTCCACTCTCTTCTCAAATCACAAATCTAAATCCGATATCCAAACTATTCTCTCGCTCTGCAAAGATCATGGTCTTGCGCATCAATCCCTAACCGGTTCTCGAATTCTTGTAGTGGGTATGCCGAATGTTGGAAAATCTTCCTTGTTAAATGCCCTGCGCATGGCTGGTGTAAACAGAGGCAAAGCAGCTTTCACAGGTGCCCAACCCGGTATTACGAGAAAAATCGCATCAGGTGTCAAAATAGTCGATCCGGACCCGGAAGCAGGAACAGAGGGTGTCTATTTAGTAGATACTCCCGGTGTATTTGTACCTTTCGTACCGGATACGGATAGTATGTTGAAACTGGCGTTGGTGGGAAGCGTCAAGGATACTATTATTGCTCCAACGACCTTGGCAGATTATTTACTCTTCCTTATTAATTTAAAAGTAGGAGGGAGCGTGTATAAAGAATACTGCGAGGAAACGAATGATATCGTACAGTTTCTAGAGGCAGTTTGTAGGAAAACGGGACGGTTAGGGAAAGGCGGGGTACCGGATGTAGAGGCTGCAGCGCTTTGGGTTATTCAGAGGTGGAGACAGGGTAATCTGGGGAAATTCGTGCTAGATGAGGTGGAGGCTGATGGGTTGGAGAAGAAAGTTATGGAGGAGGTTAGGATGAGTGTCAGTCAAGCAAGGAAACAGGCAAAGGATACCCAGAGGATGAGGGCGAAGACAAGGAGAGCGGAGTCAATGGGATGAGGTTGTGTATACGACCCTCCTTGGAGCATACTAATTTTTTCCTACGCGGCTTCGGTCCCAGCCTTGAACATATCGTCCCATGTCATCGTGTGATTGTGTAGCTCTGTGTTGTCGTCGATCAACATCAACTATATCACAAACGAACAAGCCAAGGACTTGGGGCAACGGAAACATGAAATTAGGCGAATACATCGAACCAGATGGATGACTGGCCACCTTATCTACCATCCACTGCTTCACCAATTTAGAAGCTCCGACGACCCGAAAGCCACTCATACCCTCGCAACTCTTTCCCAAGTTCCATCAAACCGGACAGTCACTGCAAACCAACTTCAGTTCCCCGTCACAGGCGCTACTACCAACAAATCTCCTAGAACAAGGAGAATTAATGTTATGCTGATACAGAATAATAATCTCATCATCGACACGCTATCAATTTCTCGGGGGCTCGCTTAAAGAATGTATACACATGAGTGATGAGATGATAGGCGAGTATGCGGAAGAGCTTTAGTATAGCTACCTATATGGTAGATGAAGAATAGGGAAGGAATGGATGAGAACTTGTATATACTATCTACTACATGCTATATACTATACTAGTCCGCATTTGTAGTTCTGACACGAATAAACATAAAACTATCTCAGACACGGAAAATGATGTTATGATGTGACTGATTATTTTTCTCATCGATTACTTTTGATCCAGCGGAAATTAGACAGGAAGAGAAAAAGGGAAGCCATTTATGGTATAACTCAAGTATCTCGAGCGCTCCAAGTTTTAAACTGAGGCTGGGGATCCAAGATTAGATTTTCAATTGTTATGTTCTGAATGATTGGCTCGTAAGCTTGCTTGTAGAGAGAGATCTATCATGTTGGTATTTGGGCAAATTTTATACATTCATCCGCCCCGTCGCTCAAATTTACAGATCACAGATCATATGCATATCATACATTCAACAAAACAGAGCGGGGTATTTCCAACCAACAACCACCCAGCCCCTAAACCACAAAATTAACCGTCTTGCCCCTCCCCACAACCACCACTCTCTTACTCCTGCCCGCTACATCGACCTGTCCCTCCTCTTCCCCAAACCTCCTCATTCCCTCTTCACTTCCCAAAACCCTATTCACAACCCATTTCTGCAACTCTATTTTGTCCATTCCCTCTTCCGGAATCGGTATGTCGATTGCAAATCTCAATTTTCCATTGACTTGTACTGCGCATTTTTGAGTTTCGGGAAGTAACCAATTTATCGATCCATCTGTCTCTGGGAACTTCGTTTCGAAGATTGAAAGTGTTTCAACACCGCCGTGAGAAATCGACCAACATTCTTCCGCGAAAGCTGGAGTAATAGGTGCCATCAATTGAAGCAAGATTCTCGTGGCTGCATTTTCGATTAGACCACTATGCTCTTCTATCCAATTTGCGTTTTGAGAACGAGCAATGACGTTTGTTTGTGATGTTTCGCGGCTGACTTTGTTCGCTTCTGTGGTTTCGATGATAAGGTTGGTAAAACTCATCAGATCCGAGACAACGGTATTAAGAGAATGCGTTTCACTATAAGCTTCTGTTATATTTGTGATACTTTGTTGCACTGCTCGCCAAAGTTTGATGTCCGCGTGAATCAAGTCCAAAACGGCAGCCCCTCCATTCGAATCTTGCGTCCCCAAGTGATTCCTTTTGCTTTTCTCTAAAACATCTACCGCAGAAAGAAGATAATCATTGGGAGATGAAGTGTGGTCTTTGACCTTCTGAGATACCCCTGTACTTGAGCATACATAATCATGGAGACGTTTCAACCAACGAGTGATACCAGATATCTTCTGCTCATCCCATTCAAGGACCTCGGTTACTGGTGCTTGAAAAAGCATATGGGCTCTGGTTGCATCGGCACCGTATTTCATCATGCACTGTGCTGGGTCGACGCCATTATATTTAGATTTTGACATCTTCTCATAACTAATTTTGGCGATTTCTCCTGATGCAATCAGGATAGGCTTCGATGGCGTGGTGAGATCCACTTCCTCGGGTTTTAAAAATCTACCGTTGGAAGGATCTAAATAAGTCTTTCCATGTACCATACCCTGACTAAGAAGCTTCTTAAAGGGTTCCCCAAGAACGTTCTTGGTCGACCCTTCGGGCCAGAGAGGAGTTGTGGAAAGGAACTTTGATATGAAACGAGCATACAACAAATGCAAAATAGCGTGTTCAACCCCTCCGATATATACATCAACAGGGAGGATTGCATTGGCTGCCTCCGGAGAGAATGGTGTGGTTGAATTCTTGGGATCAGCAAATCTCATAAAATACCAGCTAGAATCGACAAAGGTATCCATGGTATCAGTATCTCTTTTAGCAGCGCCACCGCACTTGGGACATGGGACATTGACCCAGTCGTGGGCACCATCAAGAGGATTTCCAGCTTTACCTTTTAGCCAATGGCCTTCAACTGAAGGAAGCTTAACTGGAAGCTGATCTTTAGGAACAGGGACTGGACCACAACTAGCACAATGAATTATGGGAATAGGGGTACCCCAATATCTCTGTCGACTGACAAGCCAATCTCTGAGTCGCCATGTCTCAGCAGCTGAACCAAGACCTTCATTTTGGAGCAGCCTGATTATGCCTTGCTTTGCTTTAGCCGTTGTTTGTCCAACGAATGATCGTGGATTTTCTAATGTGAGATGACCAGGATGAACATAAGGTTGGTCTGCGGGGACAGCTTTCGAAATACCATCAACAGGAGCAATTACATGCCTCGGTGGAGTGTCATGGTTATTGTGCTTCCAAAATGCATGATCTCGAGCATCATGCGCTGGCACTCCCATAACTGCTCCATCACCATAATCACCTAATACGTATGGTGCAACATAAACGGGTAAAGGTGCTTTAGATGCCTCTGGTGTAGATTTTCGGGATGCTAACGGATGCACGGCACTAACATTGGGAAGAAGATAGCCAACCTTTGAGTCAGGTGGTAAATCTGACATGCTGTCCAAAAACTGTTGCAATTTTGTATCTTGTTTTGCAAGACCTTGAACAATAGGATGGGTTGCTGCAAGAGCAATGTATTGAACTCCAAAGATAGTATCCGGTCGGGTGGTGAAGACTTCGACAGACTGCTGAGAACTATCTTCACCTGCTGATATCGAAAATTGAATTCGAGCTCCTTTTGATTTCCCCAGCCAATTCTTTTGCATGGCGAGAACTCTTTCCGGCCACATACCTCCCTTAGCCAAGTGATCGATATCTTGAAGCAATTGCTCTCGAAATTCAGATATTTTCAGGAACCATTGTTTTAGTAGTCTCTTCTCTACTTTGGCTCCGGATCGCCATGAATTACCATTTGCATCGACCTGTTCATTTGCAAGAACAGTTTTGTCCACAGGATCATAATTCACTAAAGATTCTGCTTGATATGCTAGACCATGCTCATGAAGAAGAAGAAATATTTCCTGGGTATGTTTGTAAAAATTGGGATCGCAAGTTGTAATTTCCTGATTCATATTAGCTACCAAATCTATTATTACATTTGTAGACATGCCCTATCCCAATCCCAACGTCCATTCCAAGTAATTAGCTGACTCTTCATCTTTTGTATATTCTGTTTTGTCCAGACTGCGGGGTCTATTCCACGTTCAATTGCTGCATTTTCAGCAGGCAAGCCAAACGCATCCCAACCTATTGGGTGGACAACATTGGAACCTCTCATTGTATGGAATCGTGCCAGGACATCGGAAATCGTGTATGCTCGAAAGTGACCCAGGTGAAGATCGCCCGATGGATATGGAAACATAGGTAATATGTAAATTTTCTGGCTCTCATCTTGTTCACTGTCCTTTGCTGATTTCGGCTTTTCCGTCGTCGTCCACTTCGCACGCCATTTCTGATCCAGAGATGGCAGATCTAAACTTGGAAAGGGGTTGTTAGTAGAAGTAGAAGCGTATCGAGTAAATACGATGGGCTTGATATTTTGCAAAACGGTAGCGGGGTAATTGCGACGACAATATGATAAGGGTCGAAGTAAACTCGTTCGAGATAATGCGCATCTGCGAATGGATGACTGCATGATTTTCAAGGCATCACGTCTGCCAGGCACCCACTACTCAAGAAATAGTCGGCCAGTGTTGGTTTTGAATTCGCAGATGGCTATATCGCGAGTTGACTTCTTTTTGAAGTGGATTGTTGTATTTGTGAGGGGTAGGTAGGTAGCTATGAATACCCAAGTACTTTATTAAAATACCTACCTAGGTAGGTACACCGGTACGTAAATATAGAAAAGTTGAGCACGGACTCAATTTTACATAACCTCAGCCTTCTCAGCCTTCTCAGCCTTCTCAGCCTTCTCAGCCTTCTCTGGAATCTGGACTCTGGACTCTGGACTCAGTAATTACCCTCAGAACTCAGGAGTAAATATTAGATACTATTTTAAGTGAGTGAGTCGTGAATCTAGTGAAGTATCAAAATATCAAAATATCAAAATATCAATGTATCAATGTATCAAAGCACCAAGAACCCAAAACAAAAGGAAAGCACAGCCAGGTATGTGTATAAAAGTATAATACTGCCAAGATCCTCAAATCCCTTAATGGATCACAAAGACAATAAACGTAGATGATCTACTTTGGTACCTCAAAAATAAAACATCCATTGTCTACCGAGTATCTATCTCTCTGTCTCTTTGGAAACAACCAGTACACATTGCACTTGAGATTCTACGCGCTCTGTTCTTTCGAATCCTTCTTCAATTCAAGTAAATATTGATTGATAATTATAAAGCTTTATTTCACTTCCTTTCCTGACTATCCTTCCGATACGAGTTCATTGCGATTGTAAAGTTGCACGTCCGTTATGATTCTAGCATTGCCATAAACGAGAACCAACAAACAGACTGCCCTTGATCGCCCCCCCTTGAAGCTTCAAAGCATGCGATGCTGGCTTTGAACGACTTTCACGAACAATTATAATGTCACCAACCTATCAAAGTTTACAGCCTCACGCGCGCGATTCTTTAGAACTAGCTAGTTTAGCATCGAGTTCCCCAGGCGCGAGATCTTCAACAGATTCAATATCATCAGATGCTGGTATATCCTCATCACGGAAGCTTTCACTCGAAGAAGACGATCCTTTAGATGACCGAAATCCCGCCGCGAATGGTCGACCTGGAAGAGGACATGGCAGAACATATTCTGTCTCTTCGGCCTTCGACTTTTCTTCCAACCTTTACCCTCTGTCTTCTACCGCAGGAGGTTATGCGCCGATCGGAGCCCCTATTTCTACGACAAATGGCCAAACTGCCTTGGGAGGAGGATCGTTGGAAAAACACAAGACTTTGACATATCTGAATGGTTTGTCATTGATAGTTGGCTTGATAATAGGGTCCGGGATTTTCTCCTCGCCGAGTCAGGTCAATGCAAATGCGGGATCACCAGGCGCATCATTAATTGTATGGGCAATAGCAGGAATATTAGCATGGACTGGCGCGTCAAGTTACGCGGAACTGGGAGGAGCAATACCATTAAATGGCGGCGCACAAATATATCTTTCCAAGATTTTTGGGGAGATTTTCGGGTTCTTGTTCACATGGTGTGCGGTCATCGTTCTAAAACCTGGATCGACCGCCATTGTATCGATAATAATGGGAGAATACTTGGTACGGGCATTCATTGGAGCTGAGGCTGAGAGTGTCAACGTTTGGATTAACAAGAGCGTTGCATTGGTTGGATTGTTTTTCATTACCTTTTTAAATTGTATATCTACAAAGTTGGGCACGAGAATGGGAGATATGTTTATGTTCATGAAGTTTATTGCATTGCTTGGAGTTACAATCATTGGTGTCGTGGTAGCCCTTACTGGCTTCTCTACATCAGGGAAGGCGAATGAGGATTGGAAGAATCACGGATGGTTCGAGGGAACTAGTAGTAGTGCCTCATCATGGGCCGTTGCATTATATGCTGGATTGTGGGCCTTTGACGGTTGGGATAATGTGAGCATTCCAAGCCTTCTAGCCAAAACCTTTATTGACTTTCACAGACAAATTATGTGGTTGGAGAGTTCCGGAACCCTACTCGGGACTTGCCAAGAGTCATCCATACAGCCATGCCATTAGTCATTCTCTCCTATATCCTCGCTAATGTCGCCTATTTCTTCGTCCTACCTCTAAAAGCTATCAATTCTTCAAATACAGTTGCAGTTATATTTGGGAACAAGGTATTTGGTCCCATTGGATCATTAATACTTGCTCTTATTGTCAGCGCAAGCTGTTTTGGAGCTCTAAATGCAACAGCCTTCACTAGTGGGCGATTAGTCTATGCAGCTAGCAAAGAAGGTTATCTACCCGCCATGTTTGGCAAAATTGGGTTTGGAAACCAAGCGGAGCCTTCTGCTAACACTCTCCGAACACGCAATTGGGCATCAAAGAAATTAGCCAGATTCTTCGGTGACGAAGAAACCGGGCTCTTCTTCACACCCGTTAACGCCATGATTCTCAACGCTCTTTTAACAGCAGTCTATGTCGCTGTCGGCGAATTCGGTACGCTAGTCACCTTTTACGGCGTGGCTGGCTATACATTCTATTTCTTCACAGTCCTAGGACTCATTGTTCTTCGCGTTCGCGAACCTAATCTCGAACGTCCTTACAAGACTTGGATTACTACACCCATAATCTTCTGCTGTGTGAGCTTATTCCTACTTAGCAGAGCAGTCTTTGCGGAACCAATTCAAACACTCATCGTTCTCGCGTTTGTACTCGCTGGAGTGCCGATATACTACTGGCGGATTCGCGGACGAGATCAAGTCTCCAAGAGAGAAAGAAGTAGCAGTGGGAGCGGAAGTAGCAGTTGGAAATTCTGGGAGAGGGGCTCAGGTTAGTTTGAGAACCTGTCATGGTAAATTGTCATGCTTCGCATGAATCACTGATCAAGATGGATGAATGATTGAATGAATGCTAGATACAGACATGTGAAATAAAGAAAGAAAAAAAGAAAGACGAAGAAACAAGAACATTAATGTCAATACTTAATTGTGTACCAAAATGCATGCTCTATCATCTAATAAGCGTATTCCGATAGTATGCTATTGCAATACCTCATTCACATCATCACTCATTGTCCTAATTCAGTTGACATCCTCTACACCGCATCACTATCTCACATAACTTTCTCTGCTCTATCTCCTCCATCTCCCCCCTTCATATTTAGCCGTATTCATTCTATAAATCCCATCCATGACCATCTAGCCACGATCCACCTAAACCCCCAACTTCTAATCTCTTCCCGCATGATCCCTTCTAATTTCTCCTCCCTCCAGAGTCCACACCCATCTAACCTCCATATCAAGCAACTCCACAATCCACACCTCAAATCCCATAACAAACCCTCTATCCCCACAATCTACTCTAAAACCGACAGACGATCCAAACCACAAACCCACCCATCGAATACCTAATCAAGTAACCGAGTCAAACTCGCTTCCAACACTGCATAGATTCATTTTCCCCTACATATACCTAGGTACACGTACATACCCAGACACACGACTTTGCATTCGATTTTGACATCATATCTGTAATTCAAGAATACAAGTTGTCATTCACAACCTATCATAGATCGATTTATCAATACATATTATCCGCTCAAGGAAGTAAGGACCTAGGTAGTAAGTAACCAAGGTCAAATACCTACTCAATTGCTCGACCCAGAAATTCAATCTAGAATCCTTTTTACGTATATATATATATATATATATATATATTGAGATTGAAATTGATATCGGACTTCGCCATACATTCCCTCCATGCTATTGAGTTATTCTGTACCCTACCATCTACTTCCCGTCTACCCATTATCCATAGCCCCATCGAGTTTAGAACGAACTCCAGAAGAAAGTAAGATAAATCTCTATCGCTATCCCCTTTCCATGTCCATGTCCATGTCCATGTCCATCTCCATCTCCACGACCCTCTGAATCCTGAGCGCGCGCGCGCAAACATCTCCAAAAGAGCAAGTAGACACAAGTATCTCCAGCACTAGACCCACCCACCACCCACCCATCAACTCGTCAAAAGAATCTTAACTCCCCATCTCCATAACCTAGTCCGTGTCCAAACCCCTACTCCGCACAAAGCGGCTATACCGCTACGACACCAAAGCAGATCTCCTTTCCCATGTGCGCGAAAAGCGTGCAACCCACCAGTGATTCCTTTCCCTTTCCCCTTCCATCCCCATCTCCGTCTCCATTCCTTCAACTTCACATCCACCGCTCTAAGACCTCACTCCCCAAACCCACAGTAAAGACGTTTAAACTTCGTCGTACTCGGACTATCCTCCCCATCAATTCTCCGCTCATGTGGAGCAAATAGCTCTTGCGAGTTGAGACCCCATTACGCTTCAAGGATAATTGCACAACCAAGCACTAGCAGAATTCGCATCAAACCACCCTTTACATTCTCACTCCTTCCTACAATCTAGCCTCCTGACACACAGTCACGAACCATAATAGATTACTCTAGAGCATACCCATACTAAATCCCTCACAAATACACACGCCAGATCCACAGTAAGCCTCCTACACTCTTCAAAAAGCCTCGGTCGATCTCCCTTGTAATACTTGCCACACTGGTGCCCTCGCTATTAAAGTAGATCGCAACATCAAATGATCTAAGAGACCCCTGATCAAATCCTTACTCATCTTCATCTTAATCTCATCTACTCTTCGCATCCGTCTTCATGATCCACTGTCAAATTTGCGAATCCCATATTATCTTACCGGATGCTTATATGGGGATGCCCCACTAGTACACGTACAAGTAGACCCCAATTTCGCAATCAAGTTAATCAACCAAGCCGGCAGACTAACAAGCAAGCAAAGAATTATGCTGGTAAGCAACTAGTTAGCACAATATTAGATACATATCCAGAACGAGATTTAAAGAGCGAGACTTATGTCATCCTCACGTTATCACTTTTGGCGATAAACCGAATTTCAAGTGTGCATGCTATAAATTTAGAACGAAGGGCGATGGAAGCTAAGGGAGGGAGGGATAGACGAATCTATGCGTAAGCCGAAAAGTCGGGATTGAGAATACACAATACAAGAAATTTTATACCCGAAAATGCATTATTGAATTTAAGAATGAACATTTGTATCCTGTTGAACTGCATATCTCGAAGCCAAGAGAGAGAAAAAAGGCTAAATTCAGACCCTCAAAAACAATTTACCCCGTGATCTCATTCCCCCCCACACTAACCATACTCGTTCCGCAAAACCCATCCAGTAAAGCCCACATATGAAAGATGACCCGAAACAATCCCCTCAAGCATCTTAAATCTTCAACCTTCAAACTTCAAAGGTGCCGTACATACATACGTGCATCTACACTAAACAAGCGTCGGTCTCGTCCGTCTATCCGTACTGGACTTATATGTATGTGATTGTGATAGCTCATGGGGTTCTTTGCAGGAAGTAATCACTAAATCCTTGACTAGTGGACCCCTTGTCTACCTAGGCACATAGTAGCATTCGGTTTGAACCAATTACTACCTAGGTGTTCTTCTTCATAAATGTATAGTAATCACTAAAGAAATAGTAAAATGGATTCCAAGGTTGATTACTTACAAAGTACTCATTGACTAAGTAAGCAAGTACAGTACCTAGCTCAAATAATGAGTTATCTCATGAACGTAATATCAGCATTTAATTTTGGTGTGACCAAATACGCACTAGCGTGGATTAAATTGACATTTAAACATCTGACATAACACACCATGTTACCATCACTTTCGTCTCGCTGACCATCAATTTGTTCCCAGCCACTATTCAGAAACAAAATAAAATACTGGAGTACAAGTCCGGTAATACAAATCCTGAATGCGTAAATACGTAAATACGTAAATACGTGAATACGTGAATAATAAGCCCGGCAATGAAAAATAGAGTTAGCACCATCTATCTTGGCTCTAGGTATTTTGCCGCTCGATCAACAAGAGATCCTCTGAATACATGAGCAATTACTCAAAGGGGAAATACCCTCCGATCCCGTACGGCTTAATGGCGCCACGACTGTGCCTCGTGTGGATAACCAAGGATATTTGATTTTCATTATTTTTCTCTTCGTTACTTGCAAAATTCTCCCATATCCACTATTGCAAGTATACAATAGACGAAGATTAACCATGATCACAGCCATGGCCATGTAGATTGTTCCTGTATCGATGTGGCACGGCGGGGCAGCGTAACAGCGGGGGTGGAGCGGACATGCTAGAAAGCCATGTACCCAGAGACCTTGTGTGCTAATGCCCGCAGGGTCTTATTTGACGCCAAGGCTAAAACTGCATGCCGGGTAGATAGATGCATACTTGGTTGTTTATGGAAGGTGTTCAATCCGAAAATCAATCGTGGCATGGAACATGCCATCTCATAGAATAATCTATTTGTCATACTAGCAAGCCGGCGGCCAAGGCATACCCAGAATTGTACAAAGTTGCAAAAGTACGGCGTAGCTGCAGGGACCGGCAAATAGGTACAAGTGAAGGACTTGGTATGCTTGACTGTCTTTGATTGAGGGAAACAATGGTATGAGAGAAGGAATCCTTCATTTCATGTTATTTGATCCTTCGGAATCCTTGAAAATGAAAGGAAGAGGGTGTGTGTTTTCGTGAATGTTCTGAAGCTATTTTGCGTTCTCGTAGATGCGACTAAAGGATCGAGGCTGTGATTGAGGCTTTCAAGCCTCCTCCTGAGCACGGGACGGGAAGAGCGTGTTGTACAAGTACTACCGTTGTGATATGTCAAATGCATAGCTTTAATGCTATATCCTAGAAACCACGAGGGAAAGTTGTTTAGTTGGGTTGGATAGTGTAGTTCCTTCCTGTTTGTGTTGTGGGTGAGATGCGACAAAGAATTTGTATAGTGGGGGGTACTTAAATTATGGTAGCATTTACGCAAGGGGTTCTTTGGAGGGGTTACCGTCCTTCTTAGATGCACATGGGAAAATCGAAGGTTATCGGAAGTTCGAGTGGGGTTACGAATCGCAGACTGAAGTATTTTGTTCTTCTCCCATCGTAAATGTCGATCCGGCTACGATCGACAATGAATTGGTCCTTTCTTCTTCATTCATCGGCTCCGTCAACTCCGGGCTCGGTCTGGTGAATCCCTCCAGCAGCAGCTTTCAACGCCTTCTCCTTTGCCTTCCTCTTGACTTTTTTCTCTCTGTTCTTTCTAGCTCTCCTCTCTTTGTCTGCCTCCTCTTTGCTTTCCTTCTCCCTTGTCATTGCCTGTTCTTGAGCCTCAATTACCCTTCTCCTCTCTCTCATGAGAATCCTCTTCTTCTTGCCTAGTTTCCTCTTCTTCTCCCCATTGGAACTGTTTCCGGCCCCGAGGAGGCCATTGCTTCCCAGCTTCTTCTGCCCACTAACGCCAATCTTCACAACCCGGACTCGCCACGGAACTTCCAAGCCCCAATTTCTTTTCCCTCTGCCTTCCAAAATCGTTTCTCCACTAATTGCCGCAATGGCGTATTCCTCTTTACGTTGCCCCTCAATTGGACCGGTGAAGTAGTAACTCTTGTCCCTTTCCTGAACAACAAAAATCCCTTTATCAATTGCCTCCTCCTTGAGGACTATCTTGCCTTCTTGGACATCTGAGAAAAGCCGAAAGTCGAATTCCTCTGCCTGGTCCTGGTTATCTTCCAATGGTGGTGAATGTGAAGCATCATTTATGGATTCAGGATTTAACGCGTTTCCGGTCGCGCATGATTGGAATGAAATAGGTCCATACAGTGAAGCAAGCTGGTTGTGAAGTCGAGCGGAGATATCAGGGTCGATTGGTGAAGGTGGTTCGGGAGATGATGATGAGGATCGAGTATATAGATCTGAACGGCGCACACTATCAATCAAATGTTAGCAGATATTCAAACTGGTGCATTCCTTCCATAAAGAAGCAACACACTCACCGTTTCGCGTCCGGGAGGTCAAACATGTTTATTGTTATGTTGTTGTGAAGCTTGACCAATGTTTCTGTATCGAAGATCTCGACATATTTTTGGTGGGGATTGAAATTAAGTCTGTGCGGGGGCCAAGAATGACCAATTGTGCAACGGGTTGGCCCGCGATCTTCTTTCTGCTTAGACTTCACTTGATATCTTACGATGATCCAAATCAAAGCATGAATCCTGTGTTTAAATGGTTCGAAATTTCACCCATCACCTTTATTGGTTTATATTTGACCGTGTGTTATGGAATTAATGAGGGTATCAAGTCTGATCATAACATGAGTTTATAAAAGTACATCCATTTGTTCCATCCATCCATCCATCCATCCATATTGATATCATCCAAATCATCCAATCCATCCATCCCATGTATCCGCAGTATCAAAAGTATGAAAGAGATGCCAAAAGAAAAGGAGACAAGAGAAACCTACAGTTCACCACCCTTTTTCCTACGCCGTCGCTTGCTATGTATGATGCCTATGCTGAATTTTCATTTCGCTGGGGAGTACCATAATGTATCCCATATCATCCTATTCCATTGCTTCGTTTCCTTCCATCTCAAGAGAGAGCACATATAAACAAGACACTGGGGCCGATTCCCTTGGGTACTGACTGGAGTGCAGAATTAAAATAAAAATAAAAGATTGAGATTGACAGAGCGCAAGGAAATGATTTTCGTGGCGTGTAGAAAAGTGGAAGATTCTCAGGAAGAGATTTGAAAGCGATGCATGATTTTCTGGATTCTCGCATACAAGGCCCGATATCTGATATCTGATGCGTGTGTGTAATGGAATGAGTTCTCATCGAAATGCTGAATTAATGCAATGCGTTTATGGTCAAAGTTTAATAAAACTATGCAGCGCTCCAAGTGTAATGCTGTTGACTGGGCTGTTGATGTGGCGGTGGTGGTTGAGAGTGGCCTTCTTCTTTTACGTAATGCTGATCCCCAGAATATTCATAGTGGGAGCTAGTGACTGCGGGCAGCGTAGTTCCATACGTAGACGCGGTATCTTGAGCAGTGGTCCAAGGTTGCATAGACATAGATGTAGGGAAGTATTCTCTTGGTTGCGCAGGGTCACTAGCGGAACTATATGGAATAGGTGCGTTGAACCGAGCTGTGAAATCGGAAGAGAAAGAAGAGTTCAGTTCGGGGGGCGCTTGATGGCGAGGTGATTTTGCGGGCCGTGGATTGCTGTCGAAGAATCGTATGGGAGCCCCGCTCGGTGAGGTTGTACTTTGGTACGTGTATGATCGTACTGGAGGTGCAGGGGCTGGCATTGCAGAGGCCGGAGAGTGCGTTTGTGGATTCTCTGAACTGGAATGATTTCCTTGAAGATAATTATCCATCGATAACGACGGCGGGGGTCCTTGGTAGTTTGGAGTTGATGGGCCTGGGGTGTGCTCAGATGAATGTGGCGGAGCGAACCATGATGGAAGAGTTCTAATTTGGCCATGTCAGCTTACAGTCAAGGCAGATGTTTCGAAGTTGAAAATGATTTCAAGATCATTCGACTTCAAGTCAGAATCAGGATTAATAACATGACACTGAGCGAAAGAACTTACTGTTGTCGCATCAAATGTGGAGAGACAGGAAGATTGCTTGTATCGAAGTTGAATGGCGACCGAGGTAGTTCAAGAGTCTGAGGTTTTGCCAATTTTGGTTTCA
Source organism: Botryotinia globosa (assembly GCA_014898425.1). NCBI lineage: Eukaryota > Fungi > Ascomycota > Leotiomycetes > Helotiales > Sclerotiniaceae > Botryotinia > Botryotinia globosa. The sequence continues at coordinate 2,356,396 of RCSZ01000002.1, forward strand.
TTGTAGCACTACCAGACGTACTGCTACTAGTGATCTGCAATTCTGGTGCTTGGCCCCGAGAGGCTGACGACCCGACGAGTGCAATTTCCTTCCTTGCTTGGAAGTTCCTTGGACTTCGACCTCTGACCACAATTGGCGCTGTCGCCGTCTCGCAAACATTAATCTTGGTGTTGTTTCCCAAGGTTCCTACAACATTTAAATGCAAAGTGAAATGCTGTTGGAGCTCTCGTCTCCGGCCATTGTTCGCAGTCGCGATTCTAAATTGAAGTCTTCTGTAGGCTATAGGATAGACAGCGAACTCATTATTTGTATCCGGAGCTCCATCGTCAAATGGAAGTAGTGGAATAGGCGACGGTTCCTGCTCCTGGCCAGGTGTTACTTCAGGGGAGTTTGGTGGAGGTGTTTTCCATGGGATGACAATTAGTTTGACCGAGTGGCCATCAACTGATTCCGTGGCACTGATCGTTACTTCTAGGGACAGGATTGGAATGCGTTCTCCGCGTTCTGTGATCACTGATAAAGCGCCTCGGGGCGTAGTAACGGACCCGGAAATTTGAAATAAGTTCCTCCGGTAACAGGTCAGCTCTGGCTGGACAATCACTCCCTCGCCCGTGGGGGTTGTCATTTCCGATAAAAAGAACATTCCGTGAATTTGCGCTGAAAGGTCGAGCTGTTGGATTCTTCCATGTTGGTCTACGATAGTGTGCTTTGGCTGTCGTCTACTGAAGGAAAGTAGTCTGTGATCTTGACTAATATTAGGTTTTGGATGTTCTGACAAGTCTTCCCGGAAGTCCTGCACTACTTCGCCATAGGGCGAATCATCTGTAGAATGAAATGGTCGTTTGAGAGAAGGGTAGCTATGATGTGAATTTAGTGGTGGTGGTGAAGCAGTCAACACTCCATTTCCTTCCCTGTGGGGAGGTCTTGTGTTGATTGAAGAAATATCCATTGATCGGTACCCTCCCTTCTGTCTTGCATGGTATGGCAATGCTAGAGGACCGGAAGGAAAATTCGACTCGAAGGCCGTTTGATGAGAAGTATGAGGTGGTTGGAGAGCATAGCTTTGCCAAATTGAATGTTCTGACTCTTCTGGCTTTATGGCTGCCATCGTTGTTGTTTGTGTTATGGACATTGAAGCATCTGAAGAAAGAAAGTTTGATTATTGGTCGATTAATGATTGAAGATTAAGAGTCAAACATTTATCCATAAAAGTGATTCTTCATGGAGTGTTTAGCATGATGTATTATGGGATGGAAAGGAAGATGAAGGCCGGAGCACAGGCTTATCCTGGGTTCGGGAGCTAAGCTCTTATTCGTGAATCTAACCATGGTCTACCAAAGGGGCCAAAGGACGAGATTAAGGTGCGGGATGCAAGCAAGCCTCATGATGGGTCTAACGTCCTTCCGAAATCTTTGTCAAGTAGGCAGGTGGATAACTGCTTTGGCCTCATTTGTGTTCCGTTCCCCTCTTCGAAAGGGCAATGTATATGAGTACCCCCATGGCATATATTATCTCGAACGAGTAGAAGTGGCTGGCGCGTGATCTGCATTAGTGATAGTATATAAGAATATGGACTAGATTGACCCTATTGGGGAGAGCTGTATGCTTCCATCTCTCAGTGCCTAAAGTCGGAAATCATGGCGAATTGGAGATCTTCAGAGGGAATATCGAAAAAGACGTTGACGGACAAGGATAAATCTGTAAACGATGTATGGTTCAAGGGGGGGACCGTGTACCGCCTCACGGTCATCTCTCAAAAGAGGATGGAATCCGCTGACAGGCATATCCAAATGAGTATAGCTCCCATAAGGTGAGATAGCCTTGACCAACAGGTGCCCCTGACCTGTCAATAAATCCGGCCGGCAACCATTCCACAAGCACTTACGATCAAAAAGATATCTCAAGCCCCCAAGCGCCCCAAGTACCTACATTGTCCGATGTCATTTCGTCTTATGTTTTGGTTTGTTGATGCTTTCCTTTTCTCGCGTTTGTAATCACTTCTTTTTCTATGTCTAATGAGCTAACGCAGCATTAGGTCTTGTGAAGTCTTATTCAACACCAACCAATATAAATTATTCCCAGGGCCCTAGACAGTATCCATGATGATCTTCTGACGAATGATAGCTAGGACTGTCAGCCATGGGCGGAGATGAGGATATGGCCTAAAAAGGCTATAGTTCGGTAAGTGGATTTGAAAATAATCCTGGGGGTGTACTAAACATTACCAAGGTTTGGCTTCACATCTCTGCAAATGTTTTTTTTTGTGCTTCGCGTGAGATTTCGCTTGTTGCGGCGGCGGATGTGAATACGAACCCGGCGATAAAATCTGACAGTGCGAGGTGCATCAAGATTAAAGGATGATAATGTATTACTACATATCCGGAAAATAACATTTTTAGCTTGAGGATACGATGTTATATGATAATGTGAGTAATCCACGATCTACTTCTCACCTATTGTGAGCTGATATCGAAGACACGATTTGAACTCTTGTCAAATATCTTACAAGTTGCCTCTGATCGTCCTGCATTGTCCCGAATATCAACCTTATTATCTGAACATACATACGTCCCTAGTAATGCCCATGGGTTTGAATTAGGTTTGGTTCTCCCGAGATAAATGTGCGAAAGAACTTGTGGGGCTGCGGAAGATGAAGGGGTTAACATTTTCCTAAGCCCAAGTTCGATAAGCTTCACGAGATATGTACTTTTGATCCACCCGCGACAAGGGTGTAGGAACTCACCCAGGATCGTAAATATATGGTGGCATGTTCAAGTACTGTTCAATGCATTTTCAACTTTCGATTGAGTTGAAAGCGGGTTCGAGATCGTAGCTCTTCGGTGCATAACCTAGCTGTCGAGTAGGTATCTCCGAAAGTGATAGATACCTAGGCATCTAGATACTATTACCGGGAGTGTTACCATGATAGCATGTGCTTCTGTTTGTGGGTGGGTGGTAGCTCGTCAAACTCCATTAATCCTTTCAAGATATCTACCAAGGGCTAAGAAGACTAGGAGGGTTTTCGGATTTCTTCAAGCTCGCATAAATGTTTGCACTAGTTCCGTCAAATAAACGCTTTTAAATAATGTATGTATTGCAACCATCTGTAGAAAGCCCTAAACGTTAAAGAAAAGTCTAAAATGAAACACATTGAAATTATAGGCTTTCGATGCTTGTCGTAGTCGTAAGGCCTGTCATAAGTTTGAACAGACGCTCAAATCAGGAACCGTTCAACAACTAAGACACCTTCAGCTATCATTGATACCGCGAATTTAAGCCTCCGACGACATTCATCGCCTCCGGAAATTTACTCTGCCCTAAAGTCTAATGAATGGAACGCTGTTGTAGAAGAGAAACGCTACTTTCACCACGCTCGAGTAGCCTTGCCGACCAGCCTTATCCCACGATGCAACGAAGCAAGAAGCTCCCCGGCCCGTGAATTGGACGTTGTAATCCACTAAAAGCTATACATACTGCCAATCCAACATTGCACTGCTTCTACTCCTTCAAATGCAAATGCAATGCTTCATTGTGATGCCATGGAAGCATTCTGGAACCTGGAGAAAACGTGTGTCTATCTTCTACAATTGGATTCACCAAGTACAGGAGATCATCACGCGTATGTTCAGGCTGTCCAATACTGTTTTATTCTTTGGCTACTCAATAATTCAGAAATATGCAATTTTATCGTTTATGCCCTGCTTGATTCCTTTATCGGGCGCTCCGTCATCCCTTCAATCATCTCATCAAGGGTGGCACGGGGGGATTGCTACCCCAGACCTTAAACAAGAGTAACAGGTACTTCCAGGTTCTCGTCCAAGGATGGCATCCAATTGATCCGAAGAAACATATCGAAATGTCTCAGCTAAGTAATTCATAACGAAATCAATCCAAGAAATCCTAAATGCCGAAAAAACAAAATGCTTGGTCGAGAAACTCCGGGACAGAAGGACCGATATTATGTTTTGGGATGTGATATGGGTTTACCTGCAGATTCAATGCAATTCTCGACGGTTTTACATGCAAGAAGAACGAGGAGTCGAGTCAAAGGTGTGACAACGAGGTAGCCAATATGTCAGTTACGAGGAGCGCGTGGAGGCACAACAGATCGAATTACAGTACCGTGGCAGGCCTGGCCTGGTATCGACCTACCCCCAAGCGCGAACTTCTGAGTCGGGAGGCATTCTTGAGATGAAGCAAACTAAAACTTGATCCATTCAAGGCTTCTAACGAGCGGCAAAGTACATGTTTCCAAGGTTCTTTGGTGAAAAGGGTACTGTACATCGATACCTAAGTACTATGAATGCTAATTCAAGCCACAGAATTGAAGATATTCTGCACACAATTCTTCTTTTGGACGACTTCTATGAACCGCCATATGCCGACCACTAATTCGTTTGCTAATTTTCATTCTGGACTCGATTGATATTAAACGCTGAAATAAAAAGTCTTGTGATTTGTCCACCACAGTCCAGAATTGCGGATGACTGCATCTAGCAAGCATGTCTATCACATTTTCTTCACCAGAGAGATAGATACCCACCCACACACATGGAATTTAACCCATATTGCTTTTTGACGACTAGATGAAGGGGCAGCCAACCGGCGCCCGACATATCCGTTCGGTACAGGCTCAACCGAATTTTCCAAACAATTGGAAAGTTTACGAAGTATGTATAGGTAATTGCGCAAAAACGCAAAAACGCAAAAAAACAAAAAGACAATGATAGAGACCAACAAAAATGAATGATAGCTAGCAGTGGCGGAAGCAGAATGTCCGTTTCCTATTCGGCATGTTTCAAATCAATATAGGTTTCTGGGGTTCTCAATCTCTCAATCTCTCAATCCCTCAATCTCTCAATCCCCTCTCATCCCTTCCAAAAACACATCATTTCCTTTCAAATTTTCCAGATCCCAACCTTAACCTTAGTTTCCAGGCGGCAGTCAAAGCAGCATGCATATCTTATCTAATTCTTCCAAGAAAGCCATCTTCGTTCTTCGTATCCACTAGATGCAGACTTCTCACGTATTTACGCCGACATCGTTTTTTATCCTTTCGCCCAGCTATATTCACGCGCGCCTTTGAACGCAGACCCCTTTTCGAAGTCGTAAAGGAAGAATCCTTCAAGCGGGCTTCGAGGTTTTCATCTTGATATCGATCTGCATGCAGTGAACATTTGATTTTTGCAAAGTTGCAACCATCAACAGCGAAGCATCAGAGAATGCTGCAGCCTAAATTTCTCTTGACGTCTTCAACGGATCCATTTATCATTGCTCCCGACCAAGTTCAGGCCGTTTCAAGGTTTCTTTGCAAAGTGCAGCTGGAGCTTAGATACAGATGCTAGGTACTCTTAATCAACCAATCTTCATCCCAACACAGCTCTCCGCACATCTGAATGTATACATTTATCAACTTCATATGAAGTTCTCGTTTCCGTGTAACAACCAAAATTCATCAGCCAGCTCATCATCTTTTTCCGACCCATCCCCCATATCTCCCATCCCCCGCATTTCGCCCCCAACGGTTTCGTGCCAGCTGTACGGCTGTAATGCAGATAACAATACCATGTTCGCTTCGCCGAGCTACAATCGGACTGGACTATTGAATTTGATTCTCGAAATACAATACTACAACACAGCCTCAGTCGTGACCTTGTATATATCACGACTCTTTTGAGCCACTTTTCAGCTGAATACTGACGCATAGTGAGGTGAAGTAACATAAAGAAAGTTTATATTTGGAATTTTGTACATGTATTGTATGATACATGTCGACGTATGAATGCAACCGGATGATGAAGTTGAAATGGAATACTTCAGAGGCTCTCAGTGCAACCAAGAAACACAATATATAGCTAGTAGTAACGAAGTAGAGAAGATCATCATTAATGAGTATATTTTGAAGATAAAATTGGGTCAAGCTAGAGGCCTGGGTGAGGAACCATACTCGCAACATTAACAACCTATGAAGGAAAATTTGGCCAGAATCAAAATCCTGTTTGATCAAATTATGGTCTGATGTTGTGCATGGCAAATCGGAACACCGTCATAGAAGAGTGAATTATGATCAACAAATGCTCTCTCCCGGTCAATGTGGGTCTCCACGGCAAGTGACAAATCTTACTTGACCCCAATCTTGTCGATCGTAGCATGGGGCCATATTCATTTCATACTCTCGCCGGAAACGTGAGACCTGGAAGACTGTCTTTCTCACCTTGGTAACAGTGACTTTTGAACAGGTTTTTATGCCGCCTTAATCGATGGATTACTGGGGTCTCAATGGCTGAGGAAAAGAGGGTCTTTATATTGACAGGAAATGGGTCCAAAGGCGAGCGAGTGCAGGAACAATACGAAGATCAGCAGCAATCTATCTTCTTCAAGACTTGGGGGTGCTGTGAATCAAGATTAACTACGAGGCCATTGCATTGAGGACGAGAGCTGTTTGATGCGGTTGTAGTAGTTGAAATTGACACGGCAGAGCACTTCTTGCAGGTCATTCACTCCCCATAATGCCACCATAACGATAAATGCTTCGTCCCGCTCCGAACAAGTTGCTATGTGGAGCCTTGGGGAACATAATCCTAACATTAAAGAGGGGGTCCCACTGCTATGTCCCAGGCTCTTATCGTGGGAATGCAGTGGCTGTTTCATTATGACTTAGGTCGCTTGGAAGGATGGAATAGCATCTTCAATGCAAGAAGTAGCAGAGACGATCGCATTCCAACTTTCAGTTCTCTCCATACCTGTTGAACAGATGATGAACGAATGAACTTTTTATCCAAAAACACACGCTGACTGGTTCAAATGAAAGTTCTACTTCAAACTGGTCAACTTTCAAGGAAAAAGCACGCGAAACAGACGTAGTATCACTCCGAGACCTTACAATGAAGCCAATCCAGAGAGCAAAATAAAGATAAATACATGTTCAGGAGACATTAAATATCTACGACCAATCTTCGAACCCTAAATCACTGGAGCAAAAGTGGGAAACGTTCTGCTCCACTCGGGGCCAGCGGGAATTCTCGCTAGGAACCTGGCAATCTGCATGCCAAAATCTGGTATGATCTGACAGAGACCATCACTGACTATATACCATCGAACGCCTAGCATTCAAACGTCACAAACCTCCAAATTAGAATCGTCCAGCATTCTTGCAAAAGTACAACCAGAAACTCTTCAGCAAAAGGCGCAACCGTTGCGGGACGGCTGCAGACACACTTGACGGATTGAAAGTTCAGATGAAAAGTTACCAAGGTTTGAAGACGTGTAATCAAAGAATTCTTAGCTAGTGAAGTAGTGCTACTTTGGCAGACGAAACGAATGAGAAATACAACTTCAGATCACAAGAGTCAATGGAACCTTTGCAGATGTACAGGACAGAAATTCCCATGACCCGATCCGGCAACAATAAGTATATGTGCGATGCAAAACCAATATTGTTAGCAAAATTTCGGACGGGAGCCATTTGGAATTATGAAGCCATGCATCTAAGAGCTTTTGCTACAATCATGTAGACGTTTAACAAAACCCATCGCTTGAGCCGAAGACAGAGATGACAAGAACATCGGACATGTGATCAAAAATTCAACAATCCAAAACAAATTCAAGAATATCTTAGATCCATGCGTCGTTTTCATACAACAGCTAACATCATGAGCAAATCTTGACAAACAATACCGAGCGCTAGGCACTATAGGCATGATAAAAAATATTTTGGCACGCAATCCGAAAATCCAGAGTCCCATTCCAGCGGTAAATTGCCCCCATCATCCCACTTTCTGCTCTCAAAGTTTGGCCCCACATCAAACAGACTGCGAATACCAAGGATGTGATGAAAAGAACGGGGGAAAAGCATTTTTTAGCGCAGAGATACACAATCGAGCCTAAACAGACGCCACATTCGTAGCATAATCAAAAGTCACCAATGAATATAAATCAATAGAAACCCCTACTCCTAAACTTCAACTGGGAGGCCCCAACATCAAAAACAACCACCACATTCTTCAAAAACACATCTCCAAGCGTATAAAAGTCAAACGGATCTCCATCACTCACGCCCGCCACGCAGTTTCCCGTACCCGTATTATCATCCTGTACCATATCCCTTGGATCGACAGGAAAAGACACGCCGCCAATAACGACAGCAAAGTACGGCACCTTAGCATTACATGGCACAGAGTAAGCGAATAGATCTGCATTATATACGGCAGGTGGCTTGTATAGTGCTGCGAGAGCGGAGGAGATGGAGTTGGGAAGGAAAATGAGGGTAGTGCCTGAGTCAATGAAGAGTTGGACTTGAGAACTGCTGCTGGGCATAGACAATGGGGACCAGTGTTTGGGGTTCCATTTTTGACGTTGGCTACCAGGGTAGACGAAATTGTCCGGTGTGATTGTATAAACTTCTAAGAAGAGGTTAGTACAGTGCCAACAGATGATTTTAGCTCATGGGAGTAGACGAACGATGCTGTGGCCACGGAAGAGCTCCTTGTATGTAACCTTCTTCTATGGCGACAATCTGAATTGGTGCCACAGCCCAAGCTCCATAGGAGACGATAGGAGGCAAGCCGCCTAAGGCTAAATATCCATTGCCTTGGCCAATGCGATCTGAGGGCCTGCTCAATGCGAGACTGAAAATTGGGGGTATGAGGTGCTTTTTGTACATGGTCGTGAATATAGGGTCATAGGGAACTATACGCCATTAGTCCCGCGAAAATGAGAGCAATAATTTCACTTACGTTGAGTTTCCGCATTGTCATTTTCAAAAGTGGTGCCATTGAACGCCGCGGTGCTGCATTAATATCAGGAAAGCGCAACTCTAAGAGGAGAAGCGACTAACATGGATGGATATGCAAGACCTAACAAGCCACTTGTAGTTCCATCACCAAGCCATGCAGCTGTATCAACAGTCGCAATCTGAGTATTGACACTGCTGAGTGAGCAGTTGAATTACGAAGATGGTCAGAAAACTCACGAAATGCCACCCAACGTTACATCCACGAAACCAAACTTCCCCTTCAAATTCTCCCCACTTGCATATGTAGTATTGAAATGTTGGTTTGGGATAGGTTTAAAACCTGAGCTGGGGGCATACCCTGGTCCAAACAAGCACGCACTTTGTGAAGTTGGTGCTCCGGTATCATAATCTAAACATGTAAAGTTAGGTTTAACGATCCATGTATCGCTACTGCCTGTGTCGATGACGACAGGATATGCCTGTCCTTCCACTTCTAATATGGTGTACCAATCGTGTCCCTATTGGCATCAGACATGAGATATCTTCGGGCATGGAATCCTCTCACCTTCTGAAGTGGATTGGCCGGAGCTATACCCGAAAGGCCACCCTTCCGACGATTGATATTAGCAGTCAATGTGAAGAAGGTATTGACATTTCTAGGGTTTGAAGGGCCTTGAAAAGCAGCTGGCCTGTAGCCTTGTCCTGCGACATTTGGCCGAGAGGTGACAGATCCCAGAAATTGAATAAGCACGAAAATGAATCGAGTATACATTCGAAGTAGTTTGGAAGTTCAGCTAAAAAAAATCGAAGAGAGAAGAGAGTTGAGTCCGATAAAAAGCGTCTTGAAAAGTGAACTATTGGCAACAAACTTTTTGAACAGTAATTGGACTAAAATATGAGAAACTAAATCCATTACCAAACAATCGAATAAAACGCCTTTGTCCTTCAAAGCGAATCGGATTCAAGGGGTCATTGGAAGAATGTTCATGGCAGTTTCAAAGTGAAATTGCATACGAGTCTGCCAAGTCTGGAACAACAGGAAAACACTAGATCTTGCATGCCAACATGTTCCCTTTTAAATGATGGCAACCACTTGACGCCAGTCTTATAATTCTTCATTGCCTAAGCTGAGAAGTGCCGTAAAAATATGCGCAGTTGGAATATGTGTGGAGCTGCTGTCTTAGAATATGCTTTTGCTAGCCTTCTGGAAGCTTTGAAAGGGTTGAATTGGGGAATTCGGCTAATGCAAAAGGGGCGCTCAATAGAACATTATTCCATAGAACTTCTAGATTGCTTCTGGAATGTCTCGGCTTTGGACCGCCGATACAATCTTGTGACCCGCCAAGCACTGCCTTCCACGCATGATGATCATGATACTATCGGTATTCCTGGATATTTATAATTTAAAATGTTGATTGGAGAGCAAGACGACAGCTCTAACCATCCCAGTGCCTTTGACTACGATTTTATGATTGTCAAGGAACAGAAATTCTGCACTTTGGTTTCCAGAATCGTGTTGATCTGGCCAGTCCCTCCATATTTCAATTCTATCTGAAAGACCAATTGCCATTTGGGCTACTCTCCTTGCCTGTGCCTCGTCGCCTATTTCCATTGCAAGAATTTTTGACTTCAGAAGGGAATGAAATCGCAACAATCGATGATAAAAGATATCCTCCACTTCGAAGAGAGAACTATTCCCAGAATCACTATTGAATTGTATGATTTCTGGTCTCGATGCATCAGGAACCAGTGCAAGTTTTGGTTCCCAATTTCTAACTGATCGTGTCGTTTCTTTATTAAATCCATCCTCTGATATATATGGGGGATTAGACACAATTACATCGCAGATGCCTTGAGATATATCTAGGATTCTTTCCTCGCCTTCGAGAACATCAGCAAATTCAAAACGAACACTTTGCTGTGCAGATCTGTTCAGAGCATTAAAACGGACGTTTTGATTTGATAAATCAAGCGCTTTTTTGGAGATGTCTAGACCGATGATCTCGAGTCTAGGATATACTTTATTTAAAAGGTAGTATAAAAGAAGAGAGATGCAACCAGTCCCGGAACAAAAATCAATGATCTTCAGTGGATTCTGCTGATTTTCCAATGTTATGTGGGATGAACGCTTTGCTTTGATGAGAAGTTCTGCAAGATGTGTTGTGTATGCCTCTGTTTCTGGCCTTTGATTGTTAGATATGAGTCTGAGAGAAGGTATTTTGTCAGTATTACCTAGGTATAAGAACTCCAGGCTGGCATTTAATTTCCAATTCCCCAAAAGGCTGAGTGCCAAGTATATATTGCAGTGGTTCCCCTGTGGCACGTCTTTGGCAGAGTTCTAGTAAAGTCCACCATTTTTGATTGGGCATACGATGGCTCATGGTTTTATTCACATACTCACGTAGCCATCGTAATTCGTTAATTGCAGATGAAAGACTGCGTGTTTCTCGGAGGACTAATGGTAATAAAGGCGAGATTTTATAAGCTCTGCGCAGGAGAGTATGAGAGAGCCGAGGCATGAGTCCATGAAGTGAGAACTTTAACTGAACAGGAATACGATGTAAGAAGAACGACGCGACTCATTCATACAATCTCCATGAGTTACTGAAACTCTCGGGGAGAGCAGAGCCACATTCAAGCCACAAAATCTGTGCAAAGTCACGTGATTATCATTTGTCATTCGCCATAATAACTATTTTAGAACTACCTACCATAACGACATCTGAGATTCTGAGCCCGGAATGGAATGTTGACAATGAGATCATAGATGTTAAGTAACAACTGTGTAATGGGCTGTGACATTCAAGTTAAGTATCATGGTTTCGTCTTGATCAAGACTTCCTTGATCCAATTTCATGTTTCTTTTCATTGCTGCCTGCAATTGCTTCTCATATATTTCCTATCATCATCATGTCTGATCCCCAAAATCCTAATATTAAAAGTAGAAACACCCCACAATGGGCGCTCTATCAACGAGAGATGTTTTGGAAGGACAACACTGGAGAAGTCCCTCCATTTAGTACAGACCCAGGAGATCTTGAAGATTTGGCGAAAGAATCGTTGACAAAAGGCGGATGGTAAAATTGAGCTTGAGCATACCTACACATCATCTCGATACTTATATGGTTAATAGGTATTACGCTTCATGCAACGCAGGCCAGTCTTACACTCATCTCGCGAATCGGCAGGCGTTCTATCGCTACCGTATTGTTCCTCGAATGCTCGTCGACACAAACAATCGCGATACGAAGACGGAAATATTTGGCCACAAGGTCAGCGCACCAATCGGATTCGCACCTATCGGCATTAACAAGATGTATAATCCATTGGCTGAGTTGCCCGTAGCTAAGGTTGCAAAAGAACTAAATCTGCCATATTGTTTATCAACAGCAGGATCGACCTCGATTGAAGATGTAGGAGCCGCGAATGGTGCCGGACCACGATTTTTTCAATTATATATGCCGCATGATGATGAGTTGACCTTGAGCTCGTTACAAAGAGCACATGATAGCGGCTTTACAGCTTGTATCTTGACATTAGATACATGGCAATTGGCCTGGAGACACCGTGACGCTGCAAACTCGAATTATGCTTTCTATCATGGTGTAGGGGCCGATTTGGGGCTGTCTGATCCCGTTTTTCAAAAACGGTTGAAAGAAGCCGGCATCGATCCAGAAAAGCAACCGAATGAGGCCGGCGAGATGTGGATTGATAATGTTTGGCACGGACGCGCTTGGTCCTGGGAGAAAATGCCTTGGCTCATGGAGCAATGGAAAAGAATCAGCGGCGGCAAACCTTTCTGTTTAAAGGGTATCCAACATGCTGCAGACGCAAGAAAGGCTGTTCAGCTTGGCGTTGATGGCATAGTCGTGTCTAATCATGCTGGGAGGCAGGTTGATGGAGCTTGTGCAAGCTTAGATGCACTGGAAAAGATTACCAATGGTAGGTGGTTGTTCCTCAGTGCTTATCAAGCTGCACCTTTTACATTCTACGGTAAATTATAAACGATACTGATGCTTCTTTTTAGCTGTAGGCGACAAGACTTATATCATGTTCGACTCAGGAGTTCGTGGAGCAGCTGATGTATTCAAAGCCTTAGCTCTTGGAGCGAAATTCGTCTTCGTCGGAAGATTATGGGTTTGGGGATTAAGTATCAAGGGTGAGCTGGGCGTTCGACATGTCATGAAGTCTCTCTTAGCCGACTTCGATATCTTGATGAATGTATCCGGATATCAGAGTGTGGAACAGATCGATAGGGATAGCATTGAGAGTCTCCCGAATTCTGCATGTATGATTGCAGAGAAGTCGAAATTATGAAGACCTCGATATAAAGACATCGATATAATATTTTGTAGAAACTATACTATGAATAAATTGAAGCAGATTCGACATGTTTGGTTTTCCTTCTTGGTTTTCCTTCTCAATTGATGATCTGTACAATCACATCATTCATTGCTTGAGTGATAATCGAATGATGATTCGAAAAGTAGAATGTTGTAAGATCTTACATAGTTCCATCTATAACATATTAATAAGCATCGATTGGACAATGACATACATCATATTGGCCAATCAAGCATTGGCTTGGCTGTTGTCTGAGCTCGGCATCAATTAGCACGAGCTTGCATCACCACAAGAGCGGCAGCAATTCCGACTCGCATTAAATTCAACGACTTATTAGATATGTAATTATATTCCGTTTCAAGAATTGTTATTTCTTAAGTCGTCCTTCTTCTCACATATTTGGTTATGATTTTGATGAAAGCCATCAAGAGGAAATAAGTCCCATCAGTTATCTTAAAATGCCGCGTAGTATATCAGTGAAGGAGATTTCACAGCACAGAATTCCCTCAGATTTATGGGTTGTGGTCAATGACACAGTTTATGATTTGACAGATTTTGTCCCCGAACACCCTGGAGGTGCTAGCAGTGAGTGAATTCTTTGACCTGCCTATTATCTCTCACTGACCCCCTCATCCAGTAATTCTACGGTATGCTGGCCGCGATGCTTCAAAAGCTTACGCTGAAATCCATGCACCCTCCTTAATATCATCCTCACTTCCAGCCTCGAAAGTCTTGGGAACAGTCGATTCCTCTACTATAACGGAAGAATGGATTAAACCTCCGCCTGAAGTTTCAAAGACTCTAGCCCCTGGCTCTAAGCCTTCTCTTGATAATCTCATAAACACGCACGATTTTGTAACTGCTGCGGAGTCATTACTTACACCGAAAACTTGGGCATTTTATTCTTCCGCAGCTACAGATCTCATAACCAAAGGTCGAAATTCTTCCACATATGCAGATATTAGTCTTCGTCCTAGAATACTGAGGAACGTCAAAGATGTTAGCACGAGGACTACAATGCTTGGTAATCAGATGGAAGTGCCAATATTCTGCTCACCAGCAGCAATGGCAAAATTAGTACATCCACAAGGTGAGCGGGAGCTAGCTCGCGGGCTAAAATCTGCGGGATCGGCAATGACCGTCAGTACGAACGCTAGTTTTCCAATTGCGGAGATATTCGAGGCCGCGTCTGAAGACCATTCGCAGACTTCCGATGGTAGGAAAGAGCTTCCGATATTTTTCCAGCTTTACGTTGACAAGGAAAGACACAAATCTGAGAAGCTTCTACAAGATGTGGAAAAACTCGGTGTCAAGGCAATATTTGTGACTGTTGATGCACCGGTCCCTGGAAAGCGAGAAGCGGATGAAAGAGTAAAGGCAGATGAGAGTTTATCTACACCAATGAGTGGTGCAAAAGCTAAGAATGATAAGAAAGGCGGTGCGTTGGGAAGGATAATGGGTGCTTACATTGATGCTACACTTTCATGGTCAGATATCGCCTGGTTACGAAAATGTACCAAGCTTCCTATTTTACTGAAAGGTGTACAAACCTCGCTCGATGCAAAAATGGCGCTCAATTATGGAATAGATGGGATTTTGATAAGTAATCATGGTGGTAGAAGTTTGGACACAAGTCCAGCTTCGATACTGGTTTTGTTGGAATTGCAGAAGAATGCACCCGAAGTTTTCGACGGAATGGAAGTTTTTATCGATGGTGGGATTATGAGAGGAACAGATATATTTAAAGCATTGTGCCTAGGAGCCAAAGCTATAGGAATTGGTCGTGGCTTTTTGTTTGCTCTGGGCTGGGGTCATGAGGGCGTAGAGAAATATATCGAGAGTGAGTTATAACCTCAAAGACAGTTACGTTCTTGATCGATATCCTAACAACACACAGTTTTGAAAGACGAGCTGGAGACAACAATGAGGATGATGGGTATTACCGACTTGTCACAAGTACATCCCGGCATGTTGAATACGAGAGCAGTAGATCATCTGATTCCAGGCGGAGAGGAGGATCATCCATATGCGAAATGGAGACCGAAAGCAAGAATATAAGTCTAGTAGTTGACAGAAATACTCGGGAATTACCTCAAACCTATGAATACCTACAGAAGCCATGCTTCCCAGTTTTCACCACTTTTCACATTTCTCGGCGCACACAGCAGGATGTGATACCATGCGGGAGCGGTCCAGAGCCATGTTCCTGAAACTATCATTCCGTCCACAGGTGCTATTCAATCTTCTTCCAATCTAACAATACATTGAAACAAGCCAAGACGATTTGTGAATGTTTATTTACGATGAGGTCCACGGGTATTGGAGTAAAGACCAGTGAATGCAAACATTTTGCTTCGGGTGCACTTAGCGAAGAGATTTCCGTAGAATCGCCATGATCCCGGAAAAGAAAATCAAAGCTATTGGGTCTTTTAGTGGTGAATAATAATGTTCGCAAATTCAGTTTTTTGTTCTGAATCTATGTATTCTGCTATAGTACGATTTATTACTCTGTGAATGAACAGGCAATGTTCCAACCGCTTCATTTCTGTCTATATAAAGTAACCCTCTCTTTTCACCACCGCCCTTTTACTTCTGTAACATCAACTATCGCATCTCTTTATTTAATCGTAGAACAGCACATCAAATCTAAACACCAAGTCTGCCTACCTCCTTGAGAATTTTTAATGGCCATCATGTCTGCATACCCTAGACTGACACCCGACCTCCAAAGAGCAGAAGCATCTCCTACCCAAGAAACCCCAAACTATCTCTATCTCTGCGTCTTGGAATGCGAGAACGGTTGCCCTTTCCAATTTGAGTTTACCTTAGCCACCGGCAACGCTTCTGACATACAATCTCTCACTCGACATGATTTGGTGTATATATGTCCTTGTGCCGCAACAGAAGAATGTGGAAAAGTAGGCCTAAGCTACCACCAAAGTCGTCTCCGCCATTCAAGCCAGAGAGTTCTCACAATGATCCAAATCGCTAAAATCAAAAACCAAGATCTTTTATGCGATGTTCTTCGCAAGTGTGGTCCGGGAGTAGATATGTTCGATGTGACCAGCTGGTATCTATGGGCTTTGGACACACTTGTTTGGGAGAATAGAACTGGGAGGATTCTCGATATCTACTGGGAATTTAGTTTTGATACATTAGACGACGCGACCGAGAGGTTTACACGCGCTAGTATCGTGCAAGGGAAAATTGTGGAGGGGTTCGAAAATGAACTTGCAGATGGTGTGAAGATTCCGGTGTTTGATATGGCGGGATATTCAGAGATGATTGGACTTTGAATGGGTGCTTGAAACTTAAGAGAGTGATATTGCCGATGGTTTTTGTCAAAGATCTCAATTAGAATATGAGAGTCATGGGATAGTATCTGGAAATCGATGGTGTATGCGGTGTAATCTCGAACAAGCCCTGTTTGCTATGTTTGTACCTGAGTTGTGATATATATATATATATGTGCTCGTTAGTGCTTTGGTTTAACGTATTATCCCAGGTGGCCTCCTTTGCTCCTGCAACAATAATATTTTGGCATTCCCAATGATGGATCATAACTCCTCCTTCGAATGTTTAAATTTCAGTCAGGCTAAGATGAACCAATCTGATTGGGCAAGAACGATCAAGGCAAATCGTAAACTTGATAAAGTAGTAGACTGAAAGACTACTTCATTTCTGAATTGTGGAAGCATGAGGGAGGTATTTGGTGTCTCGGATAAAACTTTGTTGATTCTGTCTGATGCTAAGAAGCAATCGACACTTGGAATTGTTTGATTGTTATATGTATTTTTAAGTTGAGAGGTCATTTAAACTCTGACACGCCGAGTAATTATAACGATCTAGGTTCTTCTCGTTCTCTTCGTTGTTGCAGTGTTCCAGGTAGATTCGTCGTTCTTGGTAATTCCCAGCTTATGATAATCTCATCGAAGTCAGTACTTTGAGTGGTAGAACAGTTCGACAGGATTTGCCAAACTCACTGAAATCATGCTTAAAATGTAGAATAATCAATGAACTCGATGTTTGTAAACTCATTCGGCTCTTCTTTCTCGGTATGGATCTTTATATACCTCTTTCCTGTTGCATAACTACTTCTTGCTATACCTCGTACGAAATTATACTCTCTCTTTTTCATTCATGATAAATCAAAGCGAGTCACACGTACTTAATAAAATAACCTTCCGTCTTTTCAACCAATTCTCAATTCAAAATTCAAATGTTTATTGGAAGACATCAACCAGGCGTGATAAGTGGCGTCACTCCTGGAGGAGAGACTGCGGCTGGGGTTGAGGTTGACATGCTTTCTGGTACAGTTGTACATCGAGACACGGTATTATTCTGGATGCCTCCAGAAGCTGGTGAGCCTGAAAATTATACGACATCTTACGATACTTTCCCACCAGAGGCTGCTGTTCTCCGTGGTCTCCCATTTTTGAATCTTCCCGTAAATGCATTTTCTCACCTAGAGCCACCGGGTGTGAGTTTCTACGACAGCTTTACCAGGAATGCTCTACGCCACCCTTCACTTGTTGGAACCAGCAGCGGATTCGTTGTGCCCACCCATGGTATTCCTTTCACCCATAGTTGCTTTCCTAACGCTATCTGTTCCGCTGACTTTTACGAGAGAACAATCGAGGTCCGACTTACCAGGAATGTCGCACTTCATGAAGCAATCACCCTTCCATATTGCCCTTTGAATGTGGAAAAAGATGACAAAGAGTCTTATTTGAAACAGTTTCATGGAATTGAACTCCATGAATGTCCTTGGGGATGTGAAAAGTTAACCAATTTTCTCGGCGCCGAAAGAAGAGCAGAATTCTTCCGGATTTATTTTGAGATAGATACGATACTACTTGGTGGCGAATTTGAAATTCAGGTTCATTTAGCATATAAGATAGCCTGTGAGCAACACCTCGAAGCTTACTTGTGGCCATTCTTATCGAAAGCTGAGTTGCACGCTCGCAAATATGATTTCCCTTGCCGCGGAGGTATTCATAGGATGTTAATTACAGTCATGGAAGAACAAAGAGGTATCAATCACCCTTCAGTTGAATTGGCAAGAAAGTTTGAACACTGTGCGTCTGGCTTGGGAGAAAATCAGAGAGTGGATGGGGATGTAAACACTTATTATTAGTGGCGATTGAATGGACTTCAGGAACTGCAGTATTTTTCTCGTGCATGCTTTTCAATGATATTCTTTTAGCATAGCTATCTTGAGATGTTGGCTAGTAAGTGATAGTTGAGGAATGATGGAAGTTTGAAGCATGCTATTTGTCTATCTTCCTTGAAGATCATCTGCACTGTGGTTTAAAGTGTTCACTGGGACGTGCAAGGCATTTTATCTTTTCGAACTATCGATTAAAATAAATCAATATTCATGAGAACCTGGCTCCCCAGAGAATGATGAACAACTTAAAGCTTGTCGCTAAGATATAAAATTCGTCTCCTGTTTCAAGCCAATCGGCTATCACAATTCAGTCCTTGTGGTGATATGTCACCAAGATAGCTCATGATCTTTTCTCATGCATTGCATTCTTTTCCTCCGTGTATCTCGAAATACTGAGCCAGCTTTCCCGCAAACACTTGAGGTAGAAGATGGACATCACGAATCCGAGCTTTAATTTTTAGCTATAGCATAAACGCAAATCTGAGTCGAGGATGTTTCTTCAACGACCACTTCGACTATAAATAGAGGTTCTCGATAACAAATATCCAAACAAGTCAATCAATGTATTTTCTATAAGCAACCTATGCCTCTTGTTTCGAATTAGATACTATTCCCTCTTTTTGGTAGGAACTTACATTGAATTTACCCCTCGGTTAAGTGATGGAAATCATGTATATACTGTGATCATGCCTCTCTTCACACTCATTCATCCACATTCTTCCCTCAGAATATGATTCGATAGACAGAGAGCTTCTTATCCCATCTCTAACAACTAAATATAATCACTGCATACTCGCAGATGAGATCACCCAGCATCGGGTTGATCTCAACCACCAGTGAATACTCTCCAAAATGTACAAATTTTATTTGTTAATATTTTCCAACTCATATTGAGTAGATGCAACTCTTGACTTCTCATCTTCCGACAATATAACTAACTATTACATTGCCTCTTAGTACTCTAAAAACACTCTTTTGAATTCGCAATTCACTAGCTGAATTTATCATAATCATCTAGAGATACCTTATACCTCGATTCACTCATCCAGCGCATGCATATCTAGGTAATTACTCAACTATAGATCTACCTTATAAAATCCAACCAGAGAAATTCATCCGACTATCTAGAATAGCTCGAGACGGAATCGTGAGATTGAGATATTGCCACATCAATCATATTTACTAGGTATTCCAAGGTTCTTCGGACGATGCAATGCAGGTGTATTCTGTAGTATCATATGAATATTTACGCTAGTAAGAAGATTAACGAAAATGATCACCCACCCTCCTACCTACCAAACTGTCAAAGTAACATCACCCACCAAAGAAATCCTCATCTAACAGACTCATGATATCGTCTCACAAAAAGTCCATCAGAATCACATCACCGTCATCATCAATTCCACTTCCTATTTTCTCATTCCAGTTCTTAACCTTCACTGAACCGACTGACCACTTCGTAAGATTAAATTTCCATAAATAATATCTTTCTCGCAAGTACGTAGATCCACAGCCCTCAGAAATCGTTGTATGAAAGTACTCGTAGGTAGCTAGGTAGGTAGTCGAGGATATACATTTACTCCACTTTCATACCTTTATACTCGCAACGAACTCGCAAACAAACTCGCAAAAAGAACACAACCATAGGTACCTAGAGAGCTTAAAGAAACAATGCACTGTCCATTATTCTAAGATGAACTATCATCCTGAAAATCGAAATCCCTAAAAAGAGCTTCATGAACGAGTCTAAATGCGTGAAGAATATGTACATATAACAAATAGGCTTAATTTAAGTGCGATTCATCTCCACTTTATGTGTCTTATCTAGTTTTGACTACAAACAGATATATAGACACCTCCTATCTTCAAATTTATTTATGATGATCCAGCAATCACCTCTTGGTTCGATATATCCTTCGAATCTAGCCCCAGGCATTTACAGAAGTATTCCTCTTCCTCTCGCATCCAGCGAACTTCGCCATCCCCCGTTTTCCGCCCCAAGGCACCTAATACACCTCCCTATATCGCGATCTTTCATCCTCACCCTTCTTCTCCCTCGTATCCTCCCCTACCAGACCCCTCCCATCTACTTTCCTCCTCTCTCTACAGATCTCACAAATCTCCTTCATATTCTTATAAATCTCCTCCGTGCTCGTACACTCACCTCTCCGTAACTTCCGACATAAAATGTGGCTTGTGGTGTCGTGGTGATGACACGTGTAGGTGGTGATGTATTCTGTGCACATTTTGGGTAGATTGATTTTCCCGTGTTTGTCGATGGATTATTTGTAGATAGGAGGATTTAGTTATGAAGAGTTAAAAAATATTGACTCAAATGACGCGACGAACGAAAATATTTCCGGAAGTTTCTCGAGTTTC
Organism: Botryotinia globosa; assembly: GCA_014898425.1. Classification (NCBI taxonomy): domain Eukaryota; kingdom Fungi; phylum Ascomycota; class Leotiomycetes; order Helotiales; family Sclerotiniaceae; genus Botryotinia; species Botryotinia globosa. Next base: position 2,377,023 of record RCSZ01000002.1, read on the forward strand.
TGTATTCGTGAAAGAGAGAAAGAATGGTACTCGAACTCAAACTTCAGTATCGCAATTGCAATTGTAATGAAGACGGGAGAAACGCAGAGCTGTGAAGAAAACTCATACCTACACATTCTAGCAATACGGCAAGAAGACCATGATTCACATTGCCGTAGAAATATAACCAGCATTTCTGTGAATCGCGTGCGGATGTGAATAGTGCAGTTGATTCACACAGGCGTTAAGGTACATTAGCTGCTAATTTGTCAAAGAAAGTAGGTTTGAAGAAGTGAGAATTTTCAGTCTAGATTTACGGGTTAGGTTGGACTAAGAGATTGGCTGTAGGAATTATGAGGCATATTGACTGTGTAGATTGTGAATGGTGTGATTTATCCACTCTAATTATCCATCATGCAACTATAAATCTAAAATGATTTGTATAGATTATCTTTGAATCTTCTTTATGAACGGAGTGATTCACTATCGAGTTCGATATGAGGAATCTAATGACTTCCATATAAGCAATTAGAGTAGTCTCGAGCAATTCTACAATAATATGAAAGTAATTCACTATATATAATACCACAGGGAGATATATATCATGATTACTTGTTGTCCACATCGATACTACCATGGGCCAGTGGCTATATCGACATACTAGAAGCTCGCATCTAGTCCCTTAATCCAAATCGCGCGCGTTGAATAATCACTTGGTAGATCACCTCAATTGCCTAAAGAAGACTTCCTAATGAGGGAGATGTTCATCGGGAGATCACTGGAACTCCAAATATACTATTCCCGCTTTCTGGTAGAAGAGACACTTTTGTCCTCGTCCACCACATGATTACGCTTCCATACCCACTCGTCCGAAAGTCCGAAAACGTGAGATTTGAGTTCCAAATCTGGAGATATATAATCATCTCATTCGCGTCGTCCGTTCATATCATGCGGTATCCATAGCATTACGTCCAATTTGTCCATCCGATATGATACAACGAAAATCAGGTAAGATGCACTTCAAAAGTATCGAGCACGTACAGATCTGATTTTCTAATTCATATTATCAGCTGCCCAAGGTCACCCAACGCATCTATTCCAGATTACGTCATGACTTGAAGTTTGCGAATTGGTGTTTGCAGTGTTTTCTCATCGGAGATAAAAATTTGTCATTGTGAGCATCTTTGAAATATAATATCGTCCGATCGTCTGGCACAGCATGCATCCCTTTTTTCAGACACAAGATGAGCTTCGAACTGTCATAAATCAGATGTCAATAGATAGGTAATTCTGAGAATATGATTACCAGTAGATGCAGGGACTGATATGACACGTACCAATTGGGAAACATCAAGATCAGGAATTCCACCGTCATGCTTCAAAGCATCCACGAATATCTGAAGGATCAATGCAAAGTTTACTCTCAGCAATTCTCCATCAACCCATACACACACTAGTAGACATCCACATCTTTCATTTGTTCAATGCAAGGGAAGCGGTCGAGAAGAATGTAACTGTCTGAATATCAGTCACCGAGGAGATTCCAATGCGATCGTCGGATTTACCGCATTTGATGGCACATAGGATCCATAAAAGCGGAAGAAGCTAGGCTCGTACGGAAGGATTATGAGATAGACGAGATATTTATATGATGCTTGCACGATCCCAACCGGAAAGCGTGCCGTTCGGCAACGGCATCTAGTTCCGAAAGAAGAAGCACTCATAGAATCTGATCGCAGCAAGCAATTAGGCGATCCGATACCGGAAACCGCAGTTCTCGCGATGATCATGCTTGCTTTCTATTGGATTCCAGGCCTTTAATTTCGAATGGAGATGTGGAAGATTTACGTTAGAGCCCTCAGTTATCATTCCACTTGGATAAAAATCATGAGAACATGAGATCCTTCCGATTAATGGTTATGAAGGGCGAGAATTTCGATGTAAAGCTAGGTCTAAAAGTTCCGAAGATCGATGTGATCATGTGTGACTTCCACCATTTCAAAAAAAAAACATGAGATATGAAACCGACAGATTGCTTGATAGACAAAATCGATTATCTGTAGGGGTTCACAGATCTCGGTCTGTCAGATCTCGTGGCAAAAGTAATTTTGTAAGCAAATCTGGTGCAACCGAATACCAAAACACTGGAATAGATCCGGATTAATTCTCAAGAGCCGTGCGACGTGCAACCTTGTGCTTTAGTAGGACAATTGAACATTCCTCCTTTTGGCCGCACATTTACTGCAACAAGGTCGATCGCCATCATCTCAATGACGTGTATGTTTAAGGCTGAGGCGCAGAAAAGAAAAAGAAAAGTAAGACGCAGAAAAGAATCATTGGAGTAGAACTTTCTACTGTGTCGATTGAAGCCAATTCGTAGAATTTGTCGAAATAATGAAACAATAAACTTGCTGTCCGATTAAGCATAACTTTCCATGTAGTGCAGTGGTGGAATGCCACCAGATCTCTCCAAGAATGTACAGATGACAATCGGTGGCTACTTGATCTGCGATCAACAGCCATACGACGATATCCTCGAACGGCCACAGATCCCGGGTCGGACTATTAATTTGGGCTTCTCCAGATAGGTATAGATCTTCGATCGTTCGAGGGTTGCGACACGCCATCTTCCATTGTGAGTTCAAGTGTCATTGAAGCCAGTGTTTCCGATAGCCCGGACTGCAGTCCATTGTAAGATTCTAGTTTCGAGATTCTGAAGACATCATCAGCGAACTCACAAATTCGATTTTTTAAACAATTTTGATATGAAAACTATTTCAGCAATCAAAACAATCTCAATACTTGAAATAAATTCAATGCTCCAAAGCCCTGGATTGTAGCACTGCAGTCCGGATCATTGAAATCTCTGATCGAAGCTGGATGGAAGTCAATTTCTTGTGATAGAAAAATGAGTAGAACGAAATTTATACTCGTGCAATTTAAATGAATGTTGTTCATCGTGACCTTGAAACTTGTTTTCTTGAGGCCAACTTTTGTTTTTTCATAGAGCGAGAAAGTTCTAGAACCCGAACCAGACCAAATAGTAGCACATCATCTGGATCGAGCCGGAAATGCATACATGTCAAAAGTTCATTCGGGTGTAGCCCGAACAGTAAGGAATCCGATTGTGTGCACAATCGCTGAGTTGTTGGGGGCAGGGGTTTCTTCCACAGATCAGAAAATGATAGATGTGAATGCACCGTGAAAACGGTGAACAATATTGTGGCGCTTCACTTGCATCGCACAAGAAGCCTTTCCCTCTGATAGACATTTTGAGTGGATGGAGGAAGCCACAAATTCTAGGAAATCATAGGATTTTACCAATCTCAGCTTCTCGAAATGTCGACGGTACCAGGCTCGCAATTGCGCGACAGGTGAAAAGTATCTGCACGACATACGTATGTGCTCAACTCACCGCTCATGTAGGCAGCTTATCAAATGTACACTGCGCGCAAGAATAGAGTTTTGTTTTTTCGAATCCACATGTCCATCTTAAAGTCCAATGAATCGGCCATTGGAGCGAAGCCGAACATGCCGCGGACACAGGCAGACGAAAGCATTCGTATTATTGGGCGGACAATTGAAGGAAAATGCGAATACCCAGCGTCTTTGTAATCTTCGAATCACACGCATAGTGGCCCAAATGAGTTTCGGGAGCATTGAGACGAGTGATTGAAGGGGTGATAGATAGCAAGAAACTTCAAGCACATACCTAGTTGATCGATGGATGAGAGCCAACTAAAATGAAGATTTTCCGGCAGTTCTGCAAAAAGAGGGTCTAGCAAGGCCCGAGAAGAATACTCCGTACTCGTAGTTGACCTGAAGATCTAGGATCAAGGTTACCGCCACTACCCGGCTAATAACTCTGGATATGAATACCAAGAGAGTGTAAAAGGACGAATAACCGATATCCCTATATCTTGCACATCCCTGTATCTTACACATTTTAACTTATTAAATCAGAAATCAATTTTAAATTCAAATATCATTATAATAGTTTTTAAATTAAACTAATAAGACTTTATATTTATTCAAAAATAATATTAAAAATTTGAATGATTTGAAATATTGAATTAAATATTAATCGATTTTCAATAACATTATTCTAAAATATTAATAATATAATAAAAACTGATATTGAAATAAATTATATAATTAAAAAATAGCTTTTTATATTCTTTTTTATTATTATTATTAATTGAAAATTTAAAATTTAAAAAAATATAAATAATCAAGCTTTATATAAAACTTTAAATTTTATATAACTTTGAAAAAAAGAAAAAAGATTTAAAAATAATTGTTTTTAAAATATTTTGATATATTTATTTATAATATTTTTTTTAAAAATTGAATATTTAAATTCAATTTATAAAATTATATTTTTATATATTAGAAAATATATAATATAATAATAATAAATGATATCAAAATAAAATATTATTTAGAAATTTTAAGAATTATATTATAAAACAATATATAAAAGAAAATAATAATAATTAAAATAAATCATTTTAATATTTGAATTAATAAATCTATTATATATCTTTTTTTTAATTAGAAATATTATATTTCCTTTTTTAAAAGAATTTTATTTATTAAAAAGTCTTCAAATTATATAATATTTCTAAGGATTTTGAAATTTAAATTCAATCTTAATTTGATTTTATAATATTGAATATTATTTATTGATTTTAAAATTTCAATTATATTCAAATTTTCTTTTCAAAAAATATTTCAATAAAAACTCTTTATTATTAATTATATAATTCTAATATTTTAATATCAATATTTTTTAATAATTAATTATATATATAAATATATAATAAAATATAGTCTTTTATTATTTCAATATTAATATTAATATAAAAATAATATATTATAGTTAATTATTTTTCAAAATATTATAAATACTTAATTTATAAAAGATTTTTATTAAAAAAAAAACTAATTATTAGAAATCTTATTATATATTGATATAATTTCGAGTTTTTAATATTAAATATAACTTTTTTTTAATTCTTTATATTAAAATATTTACAAATTTATATAAAAACATTCTAAAAATAAACTTTTATTATTTTTATTATTAAATAAATTAATATATAATATTCTTATCTCAATAAACTCAATATTAGAATTTCTATTTTATTAATAATTAGAATTATAATTTTATTTTTTTATATAAAAGAAATGATATTACAATATTTATATTATAATTTTCAATAGAATATAATGATTGGTTGATTATATATTATTTTTGAAATGTTATTTTTAGAAGAAATAAAAGTGTGCAAAATACAGGGTTGTGCAAGATGTAGGGATATCGGTTAAGCGCCTAATGAGTGGTCAGTAATGGAATTGCGTATCCTAGTCGAGCTGCACGATGCATACACTTCAGCGTAGACGAGTAAAGGGATGAAAGGGATACGGCGTGAAACTTGTCTCGAGACTCTTCTTGTCAACATCTATATATCAAGGAAAGCAGGCTGGCAGATTGCAGGTCTGCAGGTCTGCAGCCTCCCCTCGATTTCTCCTTGACTTACCTAAGCTCTTTGGCCAATTAGATTCTACATATCTTCGTAGCACGTGCGTGCGGAGTAGGGACTTCAATGTGCAGCCGGCGTGCACTGTTCAAAGAGTGTCCAGTCCGTAATAGGTAGGTATGTCATGGTCCCTGAAAACTACAAAGTACGACGGAGTAGGTGGAGTGGAGGGTGGATACTGTCAAACTACCTAGGTCCAAGGTTGGCATCTATGATCATCTAGGTTGGCCGAGGACCCCTCCCTGGTCTTTATTCATTCGGGATCTGGAAGAGGCAATGGTATCACCCCAAGTATCTATCGAGTACCAGGTGGATAGATACGTACCTAGTGTATACACACATACATGTAATCTTACATCGACGAGATCATATGTGAGGTACAAGTTACAACCAAGGAGAATAATCTCATAGAACGAATAGGGGATTTCACAACGGCATTGAACCAATGAACGTTAAGACATTGATGCTCACACTCCCCCAAAAGAAATACAAAAGAAAAGTCTCAGGAGTGGCCACATACGAATACGACTTATTGCACTATTAACCTACCACCTTCTAGACGTGCCAGATGATATGGCTCGAATGGGTAAGGTAGCCTCCAGACCAACCGACCTAGAGCGAGCTCGTCGACCGGTTTATCGACGGCGCGGTCTATGATCGACCACCCCCAGGACTGTATTGAGTGTATGTATAGAGTACCTAGAGAGTATGTAACAGGTATCATATCTCAGACCAAGCTAAACTTCTAAACTTTAACCCATTTTCCATTGAGCTAGTCAGTTCAGTCAGTTCAGTTAGTCTAGTCAGTTTAGTCAGTCAAGTCAGTCTAGTCAGTCTAGTCAGTCAAGTCAGTCAAGTCAGTCAAGTTAGTTAAGTTAGTCAAATCAGTTAAGTCAGTTCAGTCAGTTCAGTTAGTTCAATCAGTTCAGTCAGTCTAGTCAATTCAGTTCAGTCAGTCCAGTCAGTCTAGTCAGTTCAGTCCAGTCAATCCAGTCCAATCCAGTCCAATCCAGTCCAATCAGTCCACTAAATCCACTCAACTCACCCGAAATAGAGAGGAAATAGCCATACCATCCTATCCCATACAGTAGATAGTGTCTCAATTTAGTAGATCGGACCGAGAAACCCTGATTGAAGAAGACCCTGAATCTTTTTGGGGTACTCAGTACCTGAACCATGCAATAAAGTAGAAACCAATCCATGAAAAATTGTACCTGTAAGGCTACCTATCAACCTCCTTCCGCTCGACGATTAGTCCTTTATACATATCAATTTCGTAATGTCCCTTTATTTACTATATATAATACTATAATACTATAATACTATAATACTATAATACTATAATACTATATTACTATATTACTATATTACTATATTACTATATTACTATATTACTATATTACTATATTACTATATTACTATATTACTATATTACTATATTACTATAATAACATAGATAGACATTTGCTAATTTGTAAATCCTAATTCCTCACCTCTCATTCGTTCCCATCCTCTCTCTCTTCCTCTATTTGTATTTCCATTTTATTCAAGTTAATTTTAATTTTATTCCTTTTTAATAGGTAGGTAGGTAATCGATCAAAGCAGCTTTGCTCTTTTTTTCACACCTCCACTTAATATGTCTAGATGCAACCATGCATTGTACTCGCAGTCTCTACTTCCTCGACCGTCTCTCCTTCGTCTTCTTATTCTCTTGCTCCGTCATGAAAAGTATAAGTACTCGACTGTACGCTCCTATTGGCATAGCTCTTTTCGAGATATTATGACCTTCTTGACACGGTCTCATAGCATGTCAACCTGTTTGATTTAGTATCAACCTCTCTTTCACTTCAGAAAATAAATACAACTCGGGTCAGTGATTGTATTATACATGTTACCGATTCGGAACTTTGTTGTCCTTGTCGCGCCATAATCATTCACTTCGATTCTATCGATAACGGATACCCATCTTCACAACGAGTTCTGGATTGTTTATATGATCCGGGTCATTGGCGTTTGGTACACACAGCGTTCATTCGATACTCTTTGCACCCTTACTAATGCATATCGTCTTATAACAGAACGGCGATGGCGTATCATTCCCAGGCTGGACCATCCAACCCAAATCTTCATGCTCAACAACAATACCAGCAAGGATCCGCAAGTTACGGCAATCCTTCCGGTGGAAATGGAAATGGAGGCCAAGAACCAGAGGCAGGCTTCGATACTGTTAATTGGTACCGACATTACCTACAGTGCCATCACTTCTTTCTCGACCAAGCCCAACATGATTTTTATGTTCAGGCCGTGGCAGCATTTATAAACATTCAGCTGCCTTATCAAAAGCAGCCCTACCCAGTCCATCGAGCTTCGGCCGCATGGTCTTTAAAGAATCTTTCCGATCGTCAACAAGAGGAAGACCCCCGCCCTGCCTCAGGGTATCCGCAATCGGTGTCCTTGATTCCGTACATAAGAAGGTTGATAGTCACTGGTCACGACGATCCTCGAATCATGGGAACTTGGTTCGGTGCCAATTGGATTCAGGGGATAGGGACCATACACGAACTGGAGCGACGCAACTACCTTTTCGCATCAAAAAGTAAGGAATGGCTTGATGTAAAGAAATACTACGATGATTCGCTGGCCGCAGAACAATCCACGCCTTACATGATTCCGTTGCCGAGAATTGAAGAGGCAGAGCTTTCCTCCGCGGATGAAGCTTGGAGTGCTTGGATGGCCATGCAGGATTGGGTGATCGGTCCCAGAACACCACAAAGTTTAAAGAGGCCCCTTTCACCTCCGCGATCACACACGCCGTATTATAATTCACCACGAATCAAGAAGGAGAGTGATTTAGACAACTGAGAGTTAGAGCACAGATAGGATTTTCAGTCAGGGACTTTGGGCCTGATTTTGTCGGAGCATCAGGTGGTAAATTTACATGAGATCACGCTGGCCATAGGAGTTATAGATATCCAGGAATTCGGTCGTAACATGAGGTTTGTGACAATTGGGTATCAGGTTTAGTTGCAGGTTCTTCTCTCGTGTTTTGTACAATAAAATATCATGCATAGGTCTGAAAGTCCATTTGCTCATGTTGGAGTTTTGATGTGCTGCTTATCGTATTTTCCAAAATCCCATTGCGCCTACCCACCTGCAGGCATGGTAATTCCGGGCGTAAAAGTAAATCATAGGTCATGGGGGAAATGGGGGGAATGGTTCAGCCGTGTCAGTCAGGGCTATCTATGAACGCTAAGACAAGGCTGACAAGGCTGACAACTACGTGCATTATCGGTGGGCGCTCCATTTCCATTTCCATCTCCATCTCCATTTGAACTGAACTTTTAATTCTACATTCACCAACACACTTTCTCCCACTCACACAAATCCTTTCCTTACTTTATCATTATTTGAAATTTGTATTCTTATTAATACCGACCTTTCTCATTATACCTTCATCTGATAGTGAGGCTTTGCAATTTGTACGCGACGGATTTAATGGGCAGTTACTGATATAAAGTTCATTGTACGATTCAAAGATGACGGCACAAGCTGCCATCGCCAATTGGCAAACGTTACTGACCAATAGCCTTGCCTCGAGGCTCGACTTCGAACCATTCACAGATTACATTCGTATATTATATTCGAGGAACCCACTGCCATCTCAATACATATGCGAGATATTCCTACGCCCCGACAAATACAACGATATACATGTCGACCCACGGGTATTACGTTATGTACAAATATTGCTAGCAGAAGGATTTATCGATTGTGCCGGGATTCTTCGAGTTTTGTTGAAATACTCTTCACTCTGGAGTTATATGCAAGATGGGCACATGCATAGCGAAGCCAATAATGGTGCAGACAAGACCAAAAGGGTGAAGGGAGGGAATAGAAGGTGGAAGATGTCATATTCTGCCGAAGAAATGATGTTGTACCGACTTGCGAAAACAGTCTCCACTGGTATACGGCCTAAGAATGTCCAAGAAGCAGTTGACCTACTGATGATTTGTATTCAATGGATGGATATGGTTGCTACCAGTATGGGTAGAGGGGCGCACGAGATACTGGATATCGAAGCTCATGTGGAGGAAATTGGGATGGTGGGCATGGCTTTGGGAACTCTGATGGTTGCAGTAGTTGGGAATGCAAAGATCTTAGGCGCTATACAGCATGGTCGCTGCCCAAAAGGTATTCATGCTTCACTCTAGTGCCTGAATAGTGCCGCTCAGATGCTTATTTTAACCAACAGGGACCGGCATTGACCTCGGGAAGGCTATGGCTGGATTTGTTCCTTTGTTACTTCAGAGCTCCCCACAGAATGTACAACGATTAGACGTATTCCGAACACAGACTTTGATTACGATTTTACCCGTTGGCAAAAAGGAGCGAGCCGCCAATGCTGAGATTGACGAGATTTTGGATTCTACAATTGGGATGAACATTGACAATATCGTGGTCGCTGATCTACCAACTATCAACTCTCGAGCGGGTCTATATATTTATTTGAGCTCTATTGTAAGTATCACGTTGTTCATAATGAGTATCTCCGATGTAAACTGACCGATTCTAGCTTGTTGGTAGGCCTCTCGTCGACGATAGTGCAATCTTTGCATATCTGCACAATAGATATCAGGTAATCCCAATCAATCATCCTGCAAAATCTTTACTGATCATTGCAAGGGAGACGTCCAATCGACGACAGTAGATCTTATACTTGCGTCGTTCGATGTCTTGGCCAATGCAACTTTTCGAAACGAAGGGCCACAAACCACAACTATTCTACGATCATTTTTGATCAACAAAGTTCCCTTACTCGTCTCAACGCTCGCGACATCCTTTTTTCCACCATTAACATCAGAATTTTGTATCACGGAAGCTTTGAGTCATGTCGATACTAATGCATTTCCCACACTTTCTACTCTGTTTGCAGAGTCGACTAATAATGACATGTTCTCAGATTCCGTTAGACAGGATTTCTGCTTCGCTTGCTGTTTACATGGCTTGATTCCGGAATCCAGTATTGAAACCCTACTAGGTGATATACCTATGCAAAGCTTACCTGCCGGCGGAAGGTATTCTAAGCAGGATCTTGTTCAACAATGTCTTTCTGACTCGGAGCGAGCCGAAGGGTTGATTTCCGAGTTGGAAAATATGGATGGAAACGCTGGCGCTGTTAGTCAGGCAATTGCAGAGGTATGTATCTCGACTATCTACTCATAGCCATGACTCATTCATAATAGGTTATAAAACATATGTGTGGTAATAAGGAGACAATGACACTGAAGACGTTGTGTAGTCAATTGGCTCGTAATCCATCTTCTTTGGATATAATGCTGCTCTTTAACAAGCCTACATCTTTTTTGCAACCAATCTGTGAGCTTCTTGATAATTGGCGATATGATGAAGACCAGGGAGAATATCAACCTGTTTATGAAGAGTTTGGATCAATATTGCTCCTGGTAGTGTCATTCGCGCATCGCTACAACCTTTCAACAGTTGACTTGGGCATCAAAAACCCATCGGAATCATTTGTAGCAAAGCTACTCGTTCAAGGCCATCTCAGTCGAGCATTGGATCCATTATCTCAGCAAGATCAAAATCATTTAGACGGATGGATCAGGGGGCTGTTTGAGCCAGAAGGTGGCGGGCTTGGTGATGAGCTGATGTCATCTTGCCCGCCACAAGAGTTCTACCTCTTGGTGCCCACTCTCTTTCACCATATTGTGCTAGCACTTAGCACAGAGACTCTCTCGGAAGAAGGTTTGAAAGGTGGTCTGGAATTCATGGTTGAACCATTTTTGCTTCCTTCTCTCATTCCGGGCATCACATGGCTCTCGGCTCATCTGTGGGAAGCACGTCCTCAGGCGACTTACGTTCTTCAGATCCTGTCAGCTTTAATCAAAAGTCCTCCATCCATATCAAACAATATGGAAGCCTCCCACCTACTCAACGCGATCCTCAAAATCATAGCCCAAAATCTTGAACAAAGTCTCCGATGGCTCCAACGCGCGGAGCCTCACCGTCACGACATTGATTCGATTTCGAAAGCACTGGAGTCGAACGTAGGCTGGGAACGAAGAGGTGCTAGTAAATACAGCGAGTTGGAAGTATGGACAGCCACACCTGGGGGTAGATTGGCTGCCAGCATAAAGCACACAATTGTTACCCTCGTTGAATGGGGTCTTCAATGTGACCGCAACCCTGGTATGCAAATTATGCCTGCATCCTATACTCATCGACAAGTTCTTGCTGGATTGAAAATGCTCGGTGCAAAACGATTACTGAATACTATTATTGAGGAAGTGAAAACGCAAACTGAAGCTGGTAATGGAAGCGTGGTACTGGATATTGCCATTTCATTAATATGCGCTCCAGATTCTGCAAGCTTCGACTCAGGTTCAGGAATAGATATTATGAGTGGTAATACACCACAACTGCTTCAACGACGACTGACTCTAAGAGAAGCTTTAAAGGCAGAAGCAGAAAACATGCCGAAAGTCCACAAGACTGACACTTTTCACGCGGAAACAGTCATCAGGTTGTACAGAAGAGTTGAAGCACAGTCAGTCATGCAACAACAACTACTGCCGGATGATAATGGTATGGGTGGTCTGAATGAGGTTATGGGAGAAGCTGTAATGGGAGATTCTGGTCTTGGACCAGTCGATCAACCCAATCTTGATATGCATGATATGGGTACTGGTAGCGAAGACCTAATGATGATGGGCGGAAGCGGTCATGGTGGTGATCTACTGGATGCTTTCGGAGGTGATGGTCTGGGAGATGGAATGGGATTCTAGATGTCTTATTTTGCATGGTGTTAGGAAACGGGAAGTGGAAAGGGATATTCTTGGGTGTAGAAAAACAAGGCAGCATTGAGCTTTTGCGTCACACATGGATCGTTTCATGGGGGAAAAAATATTGGGTAAATTATAATAATTTATCAGGAGATCATGATAACTTTTCAAATATCATAAATACTTATCAAGTACTTTCTAATGAAAACCTTACTCAAGTATGACAAACCGATGAAGAGCATTGGCACAAGCTTCTCAGGACCTATCACGTGTGTTCAGCGTTCTGCAGCAACAAGGATTATATCAATGGTCTAGCGCGACGCTAAGATAATGAGAAAATAATTTTTTGATATCGAAATCTCTAGCTACAGGAGGAGAGAAACGAAACTTCCACGCAATCCGCGCGATAATTCGAGCAAATTCACATCAATGGCTGGTAAAAAGAGGAAGGCCTCCGGGCAAAGCGTCAAAAGTCGCACGCAAGATTTCGACAAGTCCAAAGGAAAAGTAGCCTTCACAACATTTGAAGATATCGCCGACTCCGAAGATGAATTCCACATCAACAGAGATAAAGTTATGTTGGATGATGAGCCAAATGCGAAGCGTCAAAGGAAATCGAATTATGATGGTTAGATTAATTGACATTATCGATTTTATAGTAGCTAAAAGTTCTTACAGATGAATTAGTCGAGTTGTCGGACGAAGAGGTATTAGGGTACTCCGACGAGAGCTCTGAAGAAGAAGAAGAATACGAGGCGCCGAAATCGAAGAAATCGAAATCTCAAGAAAATGATGAGGAAGATGCCGAAGAGGAAGACGAATATGCTGAGGGATGGGGATCTTCGAAGCGCGATTACTATGATGCGGATCACATCGAAACAGAAGCCGACGCTCTGATGGAAGAAGAGGAGGCTAAACGATTACAACAAAAAAGGCTTTCGAAATTGTCCAAAGCTTCTTTCGGTCTCGATGAACTTGACATCAAATGGCTCCCTGCGAGTGATGACGAGGATGGTCTGGGAGGGGCTCTTAAAAAGGGCAAGGGGGGCAACAAAGAGGAAGGCGATGAATATGAAGAGGGGGATGTGGTAACAGAGGTTTTGAAGGATATTGAGATCACAGAAGAGATGGGTCCGGAAGAAAGATTAAGAATACTATATTCAAGATATCCGGAATTCGAGTTCCTGGCAGACGAATTTTTAGAACTAGCACCTGTTCTTCAAGATTTATTGAGGGAAGTAGACCAGTTGCCTGAGTATGAAATCGACGCGATACCTTTTACAGTCACAAAAGCCAGGGCTTTAGCAGCTTACACATCTACTATCGCCATGTACTTTTCGCTTTTGACCTCTCCATCACAGCGTCCTGACGGGGAGGGAAAGACTATGAATCCACAAGAATTGCGAGATCATGAGATTATGGATTATTTAAAGTCAACTCGAGAGTTATGGTTGAGGGTCAAGTCAATTGACGTCACAAAGTTGGAGGGAGACTCGGAAGATGAAAACCAGGATATATCTATGGACGGCATGGAGGATATACCCGCATCAGAAGAGGAGATGGAGACAATTCGACCAACGAAGAAATCCAGAAAGGAATTGGCTCGCGCTGCTGCTGCTGAAAAGGCGGCCGCAAAACGTAGCAAACAGATCCAGGAAGCAGAGGAAGATTTGGCAGGTCTTGATGATCTCGTATCTAAAGCTAAGAAGTCGAAGAAGGTGTCGAGAGCTGTTGTTGAAGCAGATGACGATTCTGATTTCGGCGAAGAAGAATCTATGGATGCCAAGGCTGCGGAGGAGAAGGCTAAAAGAAAGAAGTCACTCAAATTCTACACATCACAAATCGCTCAGAAAGCGAACAAGAGAGCAGACGCAGGGAGGGGGGCTGGTGGTGACGAGGATCTACCTTATAGAGAAAGGCTCAGAGATCGCCAGGCACGACTTAATCTTGAGGCCGAGAAGCGTGGAAAGAAATTGGATGAGTACGGAAGAGGTACTGCTCTGGGTGGAGAGAGCGATGACGATGATCAAGAAGCTGTTGCTGGCGAAGTTCGAGGCGATGAAGACGAGTACTATGACATGGTTGCACAGACATCAAAGAAACGCAAGGATGATAAAGAGGCAAAGTATGCCGCAATTTCTGAAGCGAAGAAGGCTGGAAAGTTGGCAAGAGTAGTAGAAGTGGAGAATGATGAAGATGGTAAGAGAGCTATCGGATATGTAATTGAGAAGAATAAGGGATTGGCGCCAAAGAGGAAGAAGGAGGTCAGAAACCCGAGAGTGAAGAAGAGGATGAAGTATGACGAGAAGAAGAAGAAGCTGGGCAGTATGAGAGCTGTGTACAAGGGTGGAGAAGAGAGAGGTGGTTATGGTGGTGAGAAAACCGGTATCAAGACTGGTTTGGTTAAGAGTAGAAAGCTGTAGGATATTAGTTACGAAGGCAAAGCATTCCATGCATCTAGGTTCAACATGGTTTCGTCTAAAATCTCTTCATGCAATGGATCCTTACTCCAGTAGAGTTAGTTCCAGTCAATACATTAATTTTATGCAATACCTAGTCTTACCCTCAAGGTTATTGTACCAAAACGACTAGACCCTTTGGCAGGTGGGAGATTGGTGTTCTGACAATCGATTCCTCGGATCACAAAGGGCAGTACAGTTTTCACATGTTGTATACATCTATGGCGTTTAGAGTTCTTCCATACCTTCTTCTTGGGATTTGGAGTTGTGCAAAGGCGTTGAAATGTCTCGGCTCTGTTTGTTGCAGTACGCCCTCATTTCCAGAAAATTCCCTACTGAATGACTTGTGAATTAACACACTAGGCAGGGAGACATCAACTTCCAGACTCTTCGCAATTTGCTTTCAATGGTTTGGTTGCGGATGAGGGATTTCCCGCTCACCTGCTCGATTCTTGCGAACGCAAACGGGATCAGATGCATGTATAGCGGAGTTTTTGTTCCTTTATACACAGGCACTATGGGGAGATATATTTCTTGCCCTTCTACAGTGTTTTGGGGAAGTGTGGGTGAGATTTGTTCGATTCGATTATCATGCGTTTTTGGACATTTTCCTTGTTTGGTTTGATTTATCTGGGAAGGTGTGCTGCGGGACCGGTGCTTTTGCATCGAGAGTCGGATTTTGAAGGGGAGTGTTGTGATTTGGCAAGTTCTCTTTAAAATGCATCAGTTCGCTAATAGTAGGTACATGGAGGTGAAGCATTTCTAATTTTCCTTCAGTGAGTCATCTTTCTTCCAGAAAGCTGCTTCTTGGCCTAAATTTAGCCGAATCTGCGAGGTAGCTCATGCTTTGACATGCTTGTGCGATAATGCTGATCGTTTGGTCGAAGGTTAGGACAGTGTGATTTCAATACTGCTAATTGTACCGAACCTTCCGCCCCGAATCACCTTCCAAATCGCAGAGATGTAGCACAATGTGGTAAAAATGCTCCACAGGGAAGTCAAGTATGTCCTCTGAATACTTGCTGTAGCGGTAATGGATACTGCGGGGTATGTATTTTCGAATCGAGTATGATATGCACAAATCTTGCTGCAGCATCGAGTACTATGCTGCATACTCGTAACTGACTTGTAATCACAGACCACATCCGCCTATTGCATCAACGCCGACCCCATCAACGGCAACGCACCATGCCAACACGGTTTCGGCGCCTGCGGCCTTATAAACTTCCCCAACTGCGGTTCGGGCAGCACAACCGCCAGCAACGGGCGCAAGGTCTCCTACTGGCAAATCGGCAGCGCGACGCGTTCCTGCAACGCTCTTCCCGTCTCTCTTATTCCCACGCAAAACATCACGCATCTCATCTTCGCCTTCATGTCTATCTCTCCTAATTCTTTCCACGTGGTTCCTTTCGATACTACGGCGGTGCCTCTCATGTATCCGTTTACTGCTCTTGCTTCTGCGACTTTGGCAACGTATATGGCTATTGGCGGCGGCGGGTCGAGTGTCCTGCCGCCGATTTGGAGTCAGATGGTGTCGGATCAGGGGAATCGAGCGGCGTTTATTAGTAGTGTGGAGGGATGGCTGAGCACGTTTAATTTCCAGGGCGTAGATCTCGATTGGGAGTTTCCGAGTAGTGGCAATGATCGAGATGGGTTTGTGGCGTTGGCTAGAGAGATGCGGGAGAGTTTTACGGCGAACTATCCGGGGAAAAATTGGGGGATTAGTGTGGTTTTGTGAGTCGTTTTTGCTCTTCTTCAATCATCTATCTGTTTTCTCCTTTGAAAAAGTAATAGAAAGCTCATGAGCTTGAACTAATAGCGAGATAGACCACCAGATATCTCCTCCCTCCAATTCTTCGATCCCATCAACCTAGAACCCTACATCACCTTCTTCAACTTCATGTCCTACGACCTCCACGGCCCATGGGAAGCCTCCAACCCCTCGCTCGGGGCCTTCGTGCGTCCGCAAACCTCTCTGCCCGATATCACCAGCGCCATTTCTCCCCTCTGGTTCGCAGGCGTCGATCCCGCGAAAGTGAATCTGGGACTTGCGGCCTACGGACGCGGCTACACGCTTGCGAGTCCCGCGTGCGCGGATCTCGGATGTGCGTATACGGGGCCTAGCGAACCTGGGCCGTGTACCACCGAACCAGGCATTCTGAGTATGAGGGAGATTGGGGTGTTGGTGCAGCGAGAGGGCCTGCAAACGTCGTGGGTGGGTGCCAGTGCGGCGGAGCAGGGGGGGTTGGGTGTCAAGCAGATTGTGTTTGCAGCGGGCAAACAGTGGATGGGGTTTGATGATCAGGAGAGCTGGGGCGTGAAGAGGAAATATGCGGATGCGCTTTGTATTGGGGGAACGGTGGTTTGGAGTGTGGATTTGCAGGGGGTGGGGACGTGAGTATTTTGGGGGTTTCTTTTCGTTGGGTTTTTCTGGGTTTGATCTGTGTGGAAGATTTGCTGATGATTTTTCTAGTGGTGATGGTAATTTTGGGCCGGGGTTTTAAGGGGCGGTGGTGAGATTTACGGGGGCTTGGAATTGGAGTGGCATGGAGGCGTTGAGGTGTGGATGGATTTTACGGCATCTCTTCTCTTTAGTATACATCTTTCATGGATATCGTTTTGCAAGTGATGCATACGTTGGAGTATTCATTTTCCAGTCAATTCATTTTATGCTTTCTTGAATCTATTGTGGCTGTTAAACATTTATATAATGATTTAAGCAGTGATTCAACCAGTTTTTACATTCATGAAGGAGAGCCATTAATAAGCATCCCACCGAGTATCCCGCCTCTAGAAATCAATAGTCATCTGCAATTCCCCATCATAAGGAATCGTAAGATTCATATAACCCATTTGCCGGCTCTTTCGCGGAGGGCATATCGAATGGGACATTCAACAAGAATTTATTCATTTCATGGAGTTCATAAAGAAGGGGCTGATATTCATGTAAACTATTGATAACGCACCGAAATCCTAAGATACAAATCCTCGAGCCCGAATATCAACATTGAATCCGAGTTATTCCAACTTCTGGCTATTGACATCAACCTGGAGTCCATTTCTCGGCTATAACAGATTCGGAAGTAATGCAGGTGTTCCCCCGCTGTTATATCTCCTTACCCAACAATTATAGGAGATATGATATCTCAGATGCTTTCTTGATCTACATCATTTCACTCGATTTATATAATTGATCTATATACACAAGTGGACATAATTTGCGGATGAGATCCCGTTTTGGCATCTGGGTGGACGGACGAGAGAAATATGGGATACCGCCCACACGCAGCTTACTGCATGGGACTCAAAGCCCATTTTCGGAACGAGAGTAAAAATCCCGGCAAAAAGGAGATATGAGTCAGAAACTCGATTCTAGAAGAGTCAAACACCAAAAATGAAGTCTAGACGAATGCATGAATAAGGAGGATTGATAATGAGGGTGCAGCAGTGGAAAGTTAATCGGTTAAGCGAATCATGGAGACAGAATTAAGTTTGAGAGGAGCTACTACTATACTAATATCATAGATTTGTGGAAGAATTATCGATATGAGAGAAACATTTCCGGCATTTCCGTCGATTTGGTAACGTATTATTGCGGCGTAGGTAATCAATATGAAGCATTGAACCCTGAGATCTGATAAGCAGCCACTAGATCAGATCTCGTACGATCTGCAACAAATCTCAGACGGGAGATATAATCATTACATCATTCATCAGACAAAAAGTCATGCTGAGTACCGACGGCAGTTTGGTAGTGGCAGGAACTAGTACAGGGCGTTCGTTCGGTAGGAGAAGGGGAAGTCCGTGGTGCATAGCTGCAGCAGAGTTAGAATTAGTTAGAAACACACGTTAGATTATGTGAAGGTCAGGGACTTGGAAAAGTAGAGGTCACAGAATATCTCCGGAGGATGTTTAGAAAAATTTGCATTGTAGAATGTTGTTCCAGCACAAAACTATACTATATACAGATATTATTGCAAATATCGAATCTCATTGCTCAATCTCTCGGAGAGATGGGTATTTTCATCAACCAACCGTTCCCTTGACGCCCCTTTGACTCCTTAGATAGATTTAAATTTTCAAAAACTCCTTTCCTACTCCACCCAGTCCGCCGTTCTTCACACAGAATATCGCGGTTTATAAGGAGCCGCCGTACCTAAATCCCCTTCATCGATTGGTTCATCTTTGGAATTCTTCGTGTAGAAAAAGGCATCCTCATTTCTTAGTCTCGTATCACTGTCTCTCTTCCCTATCTCGCTTTCGTCGCTTTTACATTCATCACTACTCCTTCTCCTTTCCCCTTCAGCAGCTATTCTCATAAAACTGGAAATGCTGGCATCACTTCCAATCTCTTCAATTGCATTCAAACTCCTTGAGCGTCTTTTCAATCTGATTTCTCGCTCTTGGATATCACCTAGTTCGAGATCGTCATGTGAGAGTTTTCGCGAGGTACGAGAGCCTTTTGGAGTAGCGACTGTTGTAGATCCTGAGAATGGCCCCTTGTCCGCTGAAGAGATGGCATAATGCTCATTTCGGCGGGAATGTAAAGAGCGGGCAAGGATAAAAGGTATGTAACGTGTGAAGAAAGGTTTCGTGGCAGGAACAGATGCCCCAATCTAAGATTTTGTTAGAACTGTTCACCGTGTATCCTGTGACGTGAAGACAAAATGGAGATGCTTACTATGCCAACATAAAGCTCAACGGTACCGCTTATCCAAACGTAATAAGTGTCCCATGTCATATCCGGTGAGACCAGCTCTACATAAGTGTAGTATGTTCTCACAGCCCCAGCTACACAGACGAGAAATCCGGCGCCGAAGAGAAAAACAATGATGAGCCGTTGACGATGAGACATTTGCAATTGTAGCATTCTCGGGATTGGGAATAAGACGACGATACAGTCAGTCACAGTATTTATGGTTCCAGCAGCCGTGACATGAACAGTTTCATCGATGCATTCTGGCTGGGGAGCGAAAGTTATAAGCCAGTAATGAGAGGGTGGTCTGATTTTTGAGTAAGTCAATGATATATCCATGTGACCCAAGATGGGTATCAAGATTTGAGCCCACTAACCGACATTGGAAAATAGTAACGATGATGAATACAAGGCCTTGAGCGGCGATTATAATGGAAGCCGCAATGGTTAATATCTTGAACCTTTGCCCGCTTGATAGAATTCGGTAATATAATGCCAACATAGAACATTTTGTGAGAGTTTGTCCGAGAGTGAAAACGATTTGTGTGATTATAACATATTGTAGACCAAAGGTAACCCGATTGAATGGAACATCCCATATATGTCGATTGAAGTGGAACTTTCCCTCTGCGAGAATGGCGAGGATAGCAAATGCTGTCGTTGGCAGGATTGCTGCAAGTATGAGCCAGTCATCCAATCCGAAAGTCTTTGACATTACAAGTCGAGTGTAGAGCCTGATGAATATTATGGAGAGAACTAGAGGCAATAATATTGAAGTGACGATTAAAACTCCATGCCCTCGCGTTATAGGGTTGTCATAATTCGGAACTGGCCAAGAGGCGATGATCTCAGGAGAGGGAAGCTGCATCTTGAAAAGTATATGGTCGACATCAATGCAAGATGGAGGTACAGTAGTTGAAGTATATAGTCGTAGGGAAACGGTCAAATAAGAAAGTAACAATGCTAACAGCTCACTACTGCGTCTCCAAAAAAAGTATCAAGGGAAAGATCCGTGCCTAACGCAAAGGAACTCCACCTTGATATACTAAACCTGACCTGTAGGCGGGACGGGATAGAAAGTATCTTTTCCTGACGGACTTCAATAATAGATGCTTCTCAACCACTGCAAGCCACCAGATTTGTTGCGGGAAACCCATGTTTGTGTCACGAACCCTCAATCTTTTATTCATCAACGCTCAATGGCATTGGCAAATCTCCAAATTATCCACTAGGCTAATCATATTGAGGGTATCATTTAGAATCTCCAATTGTCCTCTGGACTATGAGCACAGATGTCTCTATTTTGTTTTGACGAACGACGAGCACTTGTTATAAAGTTCAATCGTAGAGCTAGCCAAGGGAACGTTCAAGGGAGGTGACTTGATGAAAGTCTCGAAATGTGGACGATGTAAGATCCCTTTCAATATGAGGGCAAGTCCCTGAGAGAATGGGTATAACGCACGGACTATCCTCTCCTATTGGGCAATAGCAGACGAATGAAGATCGAGTACGGTGTTGAATCAATAGATTCCCCGGATAAGGTTGTTGGGCACTGCCAAAGTGCGGGGGTTAGCTTCAGAAGTATGGATGGATTGGCTCTGGACGGCTCGAATAGTCAATGTAAGATCGTGTTCGTCTAACGTTACGAGCTGTAGCACCGGCAACAATGTTATTCCCATTGTCCCTTCACCAAAACAGGAAATCTTGAATGTGAGGAACTCTCATATGATGAATCAGGATTCCTGGTTCAGGAATAGACTATGCTGAGAGTTGATGACTCGCAACGGCGTGCACTGTAGGAAAAAGCAACTCAAGAGTCAAGTACCGAGTGTAATCCACCCTCATGGATCGTTGCTGCATAGGGCTCGATATGAGCACCGATTTAACGCCGAAAAAGAAAAGGAAATGAAAGGGGTCTTCGCAAGCTTTTCCACTTCGATCTCCGGTCTCCAGAATCCCAACACTCTGGAATCGTCAAATATGATCAACATGATTTTCTATCCGAAACCCAACAGGGCGACCAACACTTCCTCGCCCTGACACTTCCTTTTGAGGCTTGTAAAACACCAAGATATGTTGCAGTTTGAAAACAATTCTGAAGGCCCAGTGACACAGAGCTGAGGGTATTACTTACATACGACAGCGCTTTGTTTACAGCATAATTGTGATAGACGTCTGTGACTCTGAGAACACCAAGAACTTAAGAGCCACCTGGTGACCTCGGCTCGTCCACTTCTCGGTTTCCCTCGATGATCTAAAGGCCCGTGCAGTTGCACCTGCACTGGTGGAGATACTGTAAGGTTACCTACTGTCAAAAAGAAAGAAGCAAAAAAAGCAGCGCATGCATTATCTACAAAAATTTCATCACAACTGGTAAATCCCCAGTTATGTCTCTACCGTCTAGGATCTTGACCGTTTCTCATCCAATCCTCGAGCTAGATCTATCTGTATAGTCTGCAGATGTATTTCTTCTTCCGCAACAGATTCTGCATGTTTCCTCATCTAGCACTCGGCAAAACTCCATTTCACCAAAACCTCGCGCTAACATCGTCCTAACCATCCTGCGTTATCTTATCTGCTTAGCAGTTTTCTCTCGCGGCATCTATTGAAAATTTACTCTATTTTTGTTTTTTCTGTGATCCGTCTCTTCGTACGGAAAAGCTGATCATCTCCGAGCTTGTGGTCAGACCGCCAAAGGACATTGTCGCTAACCTCTTACCCCTCGACATAGTTCCCTCTATTTCTTTTCCCTTACGAGAAGAATCAGGGCGCAGCGTGCATTGATACATTTTTTCTCGATTTTCCGATCCGTGAACCCTTGATTTCTGCTTCTACCATTTCTTTTTCGTCCCAATTCATCTGGCCCCGATGATGATGATGATGCATTGCAATTCAGGATCCGTATACGCTCGAGGCCTTTTAGTGCTGACCTTTTGAATACGATGAAGCAGTGTCGAGAGATATCGGACCATCTGATATCGTATCAGGTGATACATCATGTTCATGTAAATTTCTTTTGTTCTCGATATCCACCTAGGTCGCCGAATAGTCATGAGAAGTCAGAATGAATAGAATCTACGATTCTCACGACAATTCCACGGAGGAGGCCAAACGCGGACAGATTCCGATAGAAAGAATATAGAAAGAGGGGTAGATGCAAAGATCCAAGTGAGGGTTCTGAACTATAGCCAACTAATGTTGAGGTACCTGGGGAAATACCAGCAGTCTGGAGCCAGGTTAGTTTTGTGGAGTGGCTTTAAGGAAAATGACTATAGGGGGATTAGTGTTTGTTCAAATGATTCCTCTATATACACAGCTAACACACAGTCTAAATTGGATGCTGTGGATCTATACTTGCATAATTCTCTCATACAAAAAGAGAGAATACCGACAGTAAGGAACCAAAATTCTCCGCAGCTATCAGCTGTAATTTTATACTAGTATAGTAAATGTAAGTCTATTGAATAAAAAGTCAATGCTCTTCGGACAATGACTTAGAGT